>CM076996.1:17256718-18502968 GCA_039090855.1 Macrothele yani | reverse complement strand
CAAATACACTTAGAAATAATTTGCCAAACTTTGCACACAAAAGCACTTTCCACGAACCTGTGGAATAAAAGTCTCAGGTTGTCCGCAGTGGGGACAACCGGGAGAGGCGATGACTCCCCATCGAAAAAGGGAATCACGTGTGAAAATCACCCCATGGGCCAAGCGCCATTGCAGGTCCCGCACACGACCTTCAACACCCGCAAACGCGACATTGGCCCGTGCGACCCTCCAGTTCATCTCCAAGGCGGGAAACCTCTGCCGAATGCGAGCGGCAAAGGATGGCAAGAAAACATTATAAATGACATCCGCTCGATGTCAAGAAGAACACCTTATATTATGGCTAGTCAACAACCTAGCCTCCCAAATGGTAGTGCCATGTGGTCCACCGGGCCTCGGAGTTCTGGGCCCTAAATATCTACAAGCAAAAAGAAATAACCTGAGATTAAAAGAAATAAAATAACACGCGAAATTAAAGCTAGGATGAAAATCGTTTTGCAGGATGTAGGCTATATTAGAAACCTTCACTGCGCGACACCACGCAAGAATATGCAGAATACCCAGTCTCTCCCCCCGCCCCCCTCGATGGACTGGTTGAACCAGGCAATCCCTAGAAAGGAGAGCACTAGTTCCCCCAAACAAATCGAAATAAAATACAATTTAGAGTTAAAAGGACCCTGTACGTTGGGGGTTGCAGGTTACCGCAAAAAGCAATTTTGGAAACCAAGAAACTGTTAGCCAATTTGGCCCTGTTAAACAAGGAAATTTGGCAATCCTCCCACCTGGCACATTCCGACGTGAGCTTCTGTTGGACAGAATGCCATGTCTCGCGGTGAACTCCTTTTTTATCAAAGTAACCACCGAGGATCCTTATGGGAGCATCGGTGGAGCCTACAAACTGCAAAACGTCAGGTGACCAATCCCCAAAACATAAGGCTTTAGTCTGATCCACATTTAACGCAGCGCCTGCACTGTCCCCATAAACATCATAAACACTGAAGAAATTCCTAAAGGAAAGTTCATCTCGAAGGAAGAGATTTGAGTTCGGCTGTTTTGGAACTCGCACCTGGAACAGGAATGCCAGAAATATTTGAAGCAGATTGAATCTTCTTGAGGAGAAGTTCAATACTCAGAACGAACAGTGCAGCAGACAACGGGAGGTCCTGGCGGACCTCTCTTCGAACGGGAAAGCAGTCCGTAGGCTGACCGTTGACTCGGATAAAACTAAAGATGTTAGTATGCAAGACCTTTACCATGTGAACAAAATTTGAGCAACAGTTACAAGCCTCTAATAGTGTCACAAGGTGCTTGTGAGAAACCCTGTCAAAGGTTTTACTCTGATCCAAAGAAAGGATACAGCACTTTAACCTCTTGCGGTCGAGGTAGTGAATACCATCCCGCACGAGGACTAAATTTTGAAAACCTCTCCTCCCCGGGATTCCAGAAACCTGGCACGCGCCTACTAGGCCAGAAATAACCTTAATCAATCTATTATCAAGGACTTTAGCCAAAATCTTGTAATTGTAGTTGAGAAGAGTGATGGGTCTCCACTCTCCCAAATTATGACCGAGACCATCATGCTGCTTGTTAACCAGAACAATTTGACCATTACGCATCGTCGTGGTTAACTGTCCAGTTGACAGTACATGGTTAAAAACATCACAGAGGGGTTCGGCAAGCAAATCAACAAAACGTTTGTAAAACTCAATACGGATACCATCAGTACCCGGACTACGACCATTGCTCAGGCCGGCAATGGCTTGCCTTACCTCTGAAGCACGTACAGGGCCCGATGAAAGTTCATAAGCCGCGGCGTCGAGTTGAATCGCATCAGCGACCCAAGAGATTTCGCAAAAAAGCTGGCAAGTGAAATTTCATTTTCTACATTCTTTGAGATAGAGTCCTGTGTGCACCTTTGCCCAGATTCACAATATAAATCTGTCAACTGAGCTTGAATTTCAGCAATCATACCAGCATTCTGCGCACCCATTTGTTGCCCAGCTTTGCGTGCACGTAACATAGACACAAGACAAGTTCGTTCTAAAAGCCGCCTACGAGCCAAACGTTTCCCCTGAAGTTGAGAAAAGGACTTCACTTTAATTTTGACCCCCTCCCACCACTCATCATTATAATGAGTCTCAGACTCAATTTAGCATCGAAGCAACACCTCAAGGCCCTGAAGGATGTCGTCATCTTCGAGAAGATTCAGATTCATCCTCCGCGGACCCTGAGTTCGTGTCCAGGCCCCTGTTAGAACGACCTCACAAGTAACGGCACGACGGTCACTCACACGTAGAAACACAGAACCAACATCACAATGTTCGACAGACAAAAAGTCACAATTCCCAGAACCCCCCACAAGAATCCTGTCCATCCGTCCAAGTCCAGTCGAAGACCCCAGAGTGAGTAGAACGCCAGCCATCCACCAGCCCCGCCTCCGACATGAACCCGAAGAAGACAGATCGGGACATGTCCTTCTGCCAGGTACCCGCCTGTTTATCAAGAATCTGCTCTTAAAACAAGGTTAAAATCACCACCTAATATTAGGAAGTCTTCACCACCCCTGAAAAATAAAGGAAGACTCCTAAGGAATCTACCCCTTTGGGCGGGTACCGTTGGCGCATAGACTGAAATAACACGAACTTTAAATTCAGCTAGCTGACAGCAAGCACACGACCTTCGTCATCGTACTGAAATTTCAGTTGTCTTCCCTTGAAGTTAGGGTTGACAATAATTCCTACACCCCGTTGACTAGTTGGAGAAAGACTAAACCAGCACGGGGCATTTGTGAAATGGCGAAAATCCGAAACATGCCGAATACTATGAAAATAGGTTTCCTGGGCACATAGGATATCAGTATTCTGGGTCGTAATCCAGCCTATGAGCCAACGCCTTCAATAAGGTGAAAAGAGGTAGATTCAATTTAACCCACCCTTTTGAACGAGTGACCGGCACTTAAAAATGATTACGCCAACCTCCCGAGGTGGGACGGTTGCTATCCCGTCGGCGTCTTCGTTGGCGGTGAAGTGGTGGAATTTCTCCCTCCTCCAGGTGGACGGGATATTGATCGCGACGTCCAGGACGCACGCTGGCCAATCGATTGCTGCGGAACTGGCCCTCAGATGGTGAGCAGGACTGCTGGGGATGACAGAAGGATCATTCGGCAGATCTAGACTCCCTGGCATGAGACGCAACGTGGTTGGTATCTCGAATACGTGCCAGCGGCCTGCTTGAATGCACAACAGGTACGACTGTGTCTCTGGTGGCTGAATGGATAGAAACAGTTACAACTGGAGAGAGAATGCATCATCATCAATTTAGTCGACGAACAGATTGTCATCGTCCGAAGTAACAGAAAGAACAACTTCTGGAATCGCAACACTCGTTGCAGATTCGACTTGGGTGGCATTGGAAGCAGGTAGAGGAAGCACATGGGCCTCCGTACTCACGACATCGTCTGTGTGAGACACAGACTCAACAACAGCATACTCAAAAGCGAGAGACCGAGAGGTGATCTCCGCAAATGGCATATCAAGAACCAAATTTGTACCCTCAG
Source organism: Macrothele yani (assembly GCA_039090855.1). Taxonomy (NCBI): domain Eukaryota; kingdom Metazoa; phylum Arthropoda; class Arachnida; order Araneae; family Macrothelidae; genus Macrothele; species Macrothele yani. The sequence goes on along the minus strand of CM076996.1, from coordinate 18,499,415 downwards.
TGGCAAGCTTCTCTGGAGTTAGTTGTTGGTCATCCAGAATTGGAGAAAATGCCCCACGATCTTGCACTACAGAGGCATCTGTTGGGGCTCCAGGATCTACTTGGGGATTTTCAATCAAGTCCGCAATATCAACAGGTGTATCACCAGGTAAGTCTGCTGAAACAATGGTTTGGGTATCCATGGGAACAGCTGAACGAGGAACGGAAGAGTCCCGAGAGTAACGACAGCAGAGGCGGAAGGTAACGCTGGATACTCCTCATTTGAAACAAGGGGAGCAGCTGAAGAACCGGCCACAACATCTGCGAAGGACGACTGGGTGCACTGCGATTTGCTGTGGGAATCCGTACCGCACTTGGAGCAGGCTAGCTCGCAGGAATTTAAATGCCCCAACGTACCGCAGTTGGGGCAATCACGGGACGGGAACCGAGGAGCGATGTGGCCAGCTTGGCCACATGGTCGGCATGTTCTTGTCATGCCAGCATATGTCCCCAAAGCCTTCCAACGGCCCACTTGAAGAAAGTTTGGGACTGTCTTGGTCATTCACAGGCGAACAACTCTGGTGCCTGTATACATGCTCAAGGCCTTTGAGCGTGTGCCGCTCATTCTGGATGGGGGTGACGATCTCCCCATATCCTGCTAGTGCCGCTGAGATTTTTTCATTTGGGATGTCAATTGCCACAAGTTTCATGTAGACGGTTCGAATGCCGTCATCCAGCGGGGAAATATTCACCTCAATGTCTTTGTAGGCCCTCAAGGGGTTCTCAAGTTAGTGCAGCGCTTGTGCAGCAGTTTTGAACCTCACAGTGAAAATACCGTTGTTGAGGCGCTGGACAGTGTGCAGTTGTTCAGGAAGGTCGAGTTTGTCAACCAACGCCTTCAAAATGTTCACATTGGAGTACTTCCCGTTGTGTGAGACTTTGATGGTCTCGGGTCAGTTCAGCAAGTTCGCCATGCCGGAGGCACGGAACCCCGGGTTGCCTGAAACCGGAAAACAAAAATAGAACTTCACACTTGAAGTCAAAGAACAAAAAAAAAAAAAGGAAAAATTAACTCACAGGTAAAGAAGCACGGACGACCGCAAACTAGTCTACGGAGAGTAATCCGAATCAAAAAATTCGTCCGCAACTTTCCCAGTGGAAGAGCAAGAATCACGAAGCGAGTAAGCAAGCAAGACTGCACCCGAACTTCTCGCGGCCGTGACGACGTCTCGACTGATGGCCTCAAGGGCTGGTTGTCCGCTTATATCCCGCGCGCCGGTCGTGCGATTGGCTTGCAAATGCAATCATTTGCATAACTTGTACGTGCGCACACATCCTGCAATTTGCATGGTGCTGTGTTCATGTCTTCGTGGTGTGGCATTTTCTCTTGCAGGAAGTTAATTCTGAGAAATGCTTAGTTATCTCTTACACATAACCAATCTCTTATACATAACATCTTATCCTCATTGGTGTAAAAATTCTCTTATCCTTGCGCGTCTCCGCATTGGGCATTGCCGTTTCACCCACCCTCTTCTTGCTGTGTGGCGACACTGCCCCGATGTGTGAGATGTGCGACAGCCGACTCACTGTCGCTCATATTTTATGTATTATAGTTGTGTTCGTTTTGGTACTGTTCATTTTCGTGTTGATCGTTTTTACTGTTTTCATTCTCATTTGTTGCACGACGGCGCAGCTAAGTTGCACAATATAATAGACGAACATTGCGATACATTTACAGTTTTTTTTCATTTTTAAAACAAATTAACTTTATTAAACTTATCTAGCTTTTACGCTTTCCATCATTCTCCTTTTTCACTTTTACCGTATCGTCCTGATTTTAACCATCATACTACGTTTCTAAAAATCTTTCTTTGATGGTTTTGTGTCTGGCGCTGTTTCGCGATATATGGCCCTTGCGCCATAAAATTCCCCAACCAACCAACCAATCTCTTGTAAATTAATATACATGCATAGAAACTTTTTCGATGGCTGTGAAAATGGGTCTCACGTTTGTGACGTGCCTGACGCACACGACATAAAGGCAGATAGCAGTGATAACGAACGTCCGCGTTGCCCAGTTGGTACAGCGACTTATTCCGGAATGAGGGGACCCGGGTTCGAGCCCCGGGATGGAAAAAATTGACGGAGAAATTTACTTCCTTATAAGGGCGCCCGAACTTCCCCGATGACCTGGCCGTTCAAGATCTCGCAATGGTGTGATGTTCTTTCCACACCGCGAGAGAGGAAAATAAGAGAATCCCTTCTTCAGTGCTTCGAAAAATAAAAGTGTGATGTTGCATTCCACACACTAGACTGACCTGTGGGCCATGCCCCGCCCTCTTTCGGGGGGGGAGATGTGACGTGCCTGACGCATACAGGCAGATAGCAGTTTTAACGAACGTCCACGTAGCTCAGTTGGTAGAGCGACTTATTCCGGAATGAGGGGACCCGGGTTCGAGCCCGACGTGGACCAAAAATGACGGATAAATTTACTTCGTTATACGTCCTTTTGCAATAACTGATTCTCTGACATCCAGTGTTTATGAACTAAAGCAACGAAAATGACTTCTAAAGGTTTTACTAATTTACTGAAGAAAACTGCAAAAGTTCTATTTTCAACTAAGTTCATACCGCACCCGGTGTCGCAGTGGTTTAAGCGCTGACTTCTGATCTTTCGTCCGGTATGAGTTTGTGTTCCAATCCCGGTGAGGCATGGATTTTGTTCGGCCTTAAGGCAGTGGCTCTCTTCATTCTCTGAAGCCAGTGGCCCTAAATTAGGGAGGGTGACTTCACATAGCCCATCGAGCTGCTCATGGTGGTTGTTAAACCCCCGAGCAAACAAACAAATTAAATTCTTGTTTTTTGGAGGTTTAACGACTACCAGGTGAGCAACTCGATAGGCCATAAGAAGTCGCCCTACCGTAATTTAGATCCACTGGCTCCAGGGGAAGGTAGAGCCAGTGCCGTAAGACAAACGCAAGCTCCATGTTTCGCCAGGATTTGAACCCAGACAAATAATCAGAAGCCATCGCCTAGACCACTGCGCCTCCGGGGCGTCCAATTCATAGGTTGTGCGTCCGGTGCAAACTTTAAATCACAAAATACAATAAAAATTTGCATATGGTGCTAATGGCATTTGACGTGATCCCTTCAACAAGCCAGTCAACAAAGTTACACATGAATTACAACAAATGTGAGACGCCAAAGATTTTTATCTTCATCGCCCATTTTGCATTGGAAATAAAGTTCATACGATTTTCTAATCAACGGTGCGAAATGTCGCCTTTGAGACTTTAAAGTAAATTTTCCACAAATGTAGCAGAAACTGGTTCGGTGGTTCACACAAGTACGCGGCATTATTTAACGTACACTGTGCACAATCCACACTACTTTTTAAAATCACGAGAAAATGCACGTCCTTCAATACCGATTAAATTCATTCGAAAGACAAAAATTCTGCTTTGTTCCTCCTTCCCAGAAAGAATTGCACAACAGGAAGTAATGGCGCCAGTATGTCTACTCTCAGAGACACAGCTATCCTGACTGCAGACAGATTACTCCGTTAAGAAACATAGGGAAATTCCTTTAAGTAACACAACATTCATCCCAATAGAGAGTTCCATTACAAGACATTGGTGCCCAGTGGAGCTACTGTGACTTCATATTTGGTTTCAGCACCCGTAAATACATACAAAACCGTTAAAGATTTCTTTGTAACAAAATCATTGTTGTTCAGTATTACCTAACGTCGATGAAGGTCGCACGTTGTGGACTGAATCAACATCACAATTGTTTCCTGAAAGCTTCACCAATTTGCCTAACAGTAAGTTGTTTAGGATAACATTTACGGGTAAAAATATCTTCGTGACACTTTCAAATATTCTAATCCTACGAGGTGATCCCATTGTTAAACTTTGAAAACAGAATATATTCAAGGGTGGCCATAAGGGGGGTGGGGTGGGGACAGGGGGCGGCTCGACACCTTCCCCCGTTGGTATAGCCAAATTTTTGATAAATTTAAAACACTAAAATAGACGAAACCTTTTTTTAAAGCATTATTAAAAATAATAAGATATTAATGACTGATTGTATCAATAATTATTTTTGTTGTAATTTAGCATCTTGTACATTTACTAAAATGTTTGACAGCCTTAAAGTAGGTAAGGATTTTTCTTGCCCCCCCCCCCTCCTCCTAAAAGTACGCATATGGGCGCCACTGAATATATACAATCTCCAGATATGCATTTTAAAATATTAAAAATGTAAACTTCGTATAAGAAATCAATTTAATCGCCGTTTCGCAGCTCAACGACCAACAGACTCATGAAATATCTTCTCAGAAAAGTGTTTATCGGGATTTTCAAAAAATAATTGTTTCGAAATCATATCTCTCTTTCAGTAAAAATTTCCAAATACCCAAATTATCAATATCTCCGCGTATTTGATATATATTAATAATATTACCCAAAAAAGCAAAATTAATTACTTGTTTCACTGGTGAAGGGATAAGGGGATAAACACACAAATAAACTATGTTTATATAATCATTTATCAACTTAAAAAATACACTTTGTTTATACAGTTATTCAGAAAATATCCTTTTTTTGAGTGGCATATGTATCCTTGGTAAGGAATGTTACCAAACAGATAACTCCTCAGACAGAAAGTGTGAATGCAACAGAACACCAGAGCAAAAATGAAATGTCAGAGATTGTGGTGAAAAATTTGACTCGGAGCTAATGATGCAAAGTTGCTGGGGAAGCTTCTTCTTTTCGTTCGTGATTTATTTTCATGCGCATGCCGCCACCGCTCAGCGTTATGCAAAATAAAAACTGCATGATTGCATTTTAAGTTTTGCTTCGAAAAACTTTCCCAGAGAGACATCTTAGCATAAAGATGAATAATGCAGTATTCAAATGAACTGACCAGACACTCATCTCAGCGGTTTCTTTAATGGCCATTCTCCGTCCCGCGGTCTTTCACAGTTGATTCGCGTCGCACGAAATATTGAGAGTTTTCTGCTTCCGAGAATATCCCTGGGAAAAAAATCCCCACGTTTTCTAATCAAGACAGTCACTGCAGAGTACTCTGAAACGCCAACAAATACGAAACTGCATTACACTTCGGTTTTCAAAATATATACCAAATCTCGGAATGTTTGATATCTCGAGTCTCTTCATATTTGAACTAAATTGACTTCGTTGCCCCCTTATCGCTCAAGTTTTAATAATTATGATCAGATTCAAGAAATCGCTAACTACGGGGATTTATCTAAATAATGGAAGCACAAACTGGTTGTGAAGAACTTTGACCTGCCTGCACCACAGGACGCACATGAGATAAGGGCAGATAGCAGCGAGAGCATACGTCCGCGTAGCTCAGTTGGGAGAGCGACTTACTCCGGAGTGAGAGAACCCGGATTCGATGCCCGGCGTGGACAAAAATTACGGAGAAATTTACTTCGCCATATTGGCGCCCGAACTTCCCGGAGTACCAGGATGTTAGATTTCTCGAAATGGTGTGATGTTCTTTCCACACCGCGAGATAGGAAAAAATGAGAATTCCTTCTTCAGCGCTTCGAAAAATAAATGTGTGTGATGTTACGTTCCACACACCAAATTGACTGGGATTTCTCAATGCACGTTCTTTATGGGATGACTGCCGCCAGAGACGCATGGTCCCGGCTGCCCTGACCCGTGGGCCATTCTCTCCGTAACAGCGCACACCCAACCTAAATCGGCACGCGACGCCACTGGAAGTTACACTGTTGAATAAACCAAACAAATAAAAAGATATACTCAGAGGATGTACACGGTTTAAAGGTACAACATCTATTCATTTTTCGACATAGTCGCCTAAGGACTGGAAACATTTATCGGAGAGTGTGATTAACTTTTCCATACCTGTACAGAAAAAGTCTCCCCCAGCCGAACAAATGGTAATCGCACTGGAATACGTCGTTGATGTACAGTAGATGTTGCCACACCTCCCACTTGAATGGCTGCAGCAATTCCTTTGTTTTGCGTACTGTGAGGGGTGTGGCGTTGTCGTGCAGCAGAATTACACCTTCGCACAATTTACCCCGGCGTCTGTCCTTAATTGCCTTTCGCAAATTTTGTAGCGTTTGACAATATGAGTCAGTATTGATAGTCGTCCCTTTTGGCAGAAATTCTGTGTAAACAGCACCTTCACAGTCAAGAAAACAGTCCCCATGACCTTTCCTGCAGACGGTAGGAGTTTGCACTGCTTCCTTGTTAGAGAGGTGACGTACTTCCATTCTATGGACGATTGTTTGACTTCAGGGGTGAAATGGTGAAACCAGGTTACGTCACCTGTGATGATTGGGACCCTTAGCAGAATACCGCGGGAGAAAAGCCAAAAACGACAGAAACCATTGGTTTCTGTCCTGGTCTGTAAGTAACCGTGGCACCCATCTCGCACACAATTTCCGAAATCCCAGCTGCTTATGAATGATGGCATGCACAGTTCCGTAGGAAATCTTTAACGTACTGGCAATTCCCTTGATTTTGATACGCCTGTTATCCCGTACAATGTCGTCAACGGAGGCAACATGCTCCGGAGCGCTGGATATTGATGGTCTACCTTCGCAGTATTCGTCTGTCAAATTTGTGCGACCCTTTTCAAATTGTTGGCACCACTTTACAATGACCGGGCGAGACATGGCATTTCCCCCAAAATGCCATGTTTTCACAGCATGGATTTCGCTATGGATATTTCTGCAATTTAGGCGCTTAGCCCACAAAAATCTAATGATTCCTCGCACTTCGAATTTAGAGTAAAAATCCAGTTCACGCGCTACTACGAAATGCCTCCTACACAAGCCTTATGCAGTTACTGAACTAAAACACCTCCCGTAGGCAGCTCTGACGTACTGTCTACTTCGTTCCCAAACACACACGTTCTGACTGCAATCCCACTCCAGATGGCGCTAAGTGTAACTTACTTTTTTATTCTTTTTTTTTTTGGATTGGAGGTTTAACGACCACCGTGAGCAACTCAATGGGCTAGAAGCAGTCGCCCGTCCCTAATTTAGGGTCACTGGTTCCAGGGAATAGAGAGAGCCAGTGCCGTAAGACAAACACAACATCCATGCCTGACCGGGTTTCGAACCCGGACCCCTTACGGACGAATGATCAGAGGCCAGCGCCTTAGACCACTGCGCCACCGGGGCGGCTAGTTTTTTATTCACCTATGTACAAGTCATGCACAGACAATGATGAAATTCGGCACCGTTTTTCCTATAAAATATGTCCCAACTGTTCCAGTGATGTTGGAAAATGAAAATGTGATCTGACCTCTCACTCCAGATATTCCCAAAAATGTTCAATGATACTGAGGGCTGGTGATTGTAGTGGCCAGGGTGGCTGCTGTACCTCATTCTCGTTGTTCACAATTTGACACCGTCCGCACAATGCGCTGGTGCTTGAAACCAGAGACGGTCATTAGGAAACAATCAACATTTTGAATGCAGGTGGTTCCCGAGAATGGATTTATGAATTCGCACATTACTAATGGGACACGACTTTGCGGAATAACCAAAGAGCCTGAGTAATTTCATGATGTGGAACCCTACATCACCAGGTGCAGTGTTCCTCTTTGTTTAAAACGTGCATATTTAACTTAAGGAACACTACGTAAAGTTCATTCTTCTCATTCGCTCACTTTTAGGGAAAAGGGCGTCACTCATGTAAAGTTCAAGAAACAGTTACCTACAATTAGTCTTGTATTTCAGCCTGTTATGTTAAAGCACTTCAAGTTCCATTAATGAGCATTATACGTACATCAGAACTCCTGTACATTCATAACAAAAAAAAACGATCGGTGCTTTGCCACAGTACGTACACAGCCGTATTATAATAATATGACGACCTATCTAATAATGGTAATGACCACACTTGGCACGGATGAGAGTCGCGAGACGGCATGGCATGGACACAATGATGCCTTGGGAGGTTGCCCGAGGCACATGTGCCCAATCGGACTTCAACAGAGCACGGAGGTCCAGAGTTGACGAGGTTGTAAGTCGACACGTCAAAACTGTCGATCCAAATAGTTTCACAAGTGCTCTATTGAATTGAGGTCGGGCGATTTCGCCGACCATGGGAGAAGTGAGACATCGCTGTCTTGTTCCTGCAAGCAGTCACGCAGCCACTTAGCAACGTGGCACGGCACATTGTCTGTTGATAGACATCATCACCACTAGGATAAATAAAAGTCCAACATGAAGGGATGCATGTGGTTAGCGAGAATGGACAGGTACACATTGGCTTTCAGGGATCCATCCACTGGTACCAGCGATCCCAGGTCATACTAGGAAAATATCCCCCAGACATGCACACTGCCACCGCCGGTTTCTACTTGACCGACAAGCTTTCCAGTTCTCGTGTGTCTGACGCCGTATCTCCCACCACCCGTCATTTCAGTGGAGTAGAAACCTCTATTCGTCGGAGAAGGCAATCTTTTTCCACTGTTACACTGTCCAATGATGGTAGTCCCTTGCGAACTGCAGGCGTCGTTGCCGATGTACCTGGGTTAACATGGGCGCCTTGACGCAGCGTCGACTTCAGAGACCCATGCGTAACAGGGTTCGCTGTACTGTTATCGGGGACACGTACTTGTGTGCCCCAGCGTTTATTTGCGTGATCAATCGACCATTATCTGTCGACGGAGGCGACGTTCTCCTCTGGGGTCGATGGCCTCTGGGACTTCATAGTTATGACGTCGGGAGTTACTTGGTGTTCTAGCGGTCCGTTCTTGGTACACCCTTACTACAGCACCTCGCGAACAGCCCACGAAGTTTGCTGTTTCTGAAATGCTTCCACCCATGGAGCGTTAGTCGATGATCATTCCTTTTTGAACGTCCGTCAAATCACTACCTCTGTCCATTGTGCTCACGTAAAGCACTTCGGCTCATCTGTTCTGGCCTTATGAAGCTAGGTCAATATCCAGCGAAACCTTGGTCGACTTGAAAAATTAAAATATTTGTAACAAACTTTTTATTATCTTAATATACACTGGCGGAAAGTGAAAAAAGAACGCCAAGAAGGAATTGGCGGACGATCATGAAACTTACATATATTAATGGGGTCGAGTTTACGTAGGTGTGATGTTAATTTTGGGACCAACCGGTGAGCGCTTACGCCACAGCACGGCATAATATGCAAATTATCGTCGGTGGTATTTAAGGAGTACGGCGAAGTGAATGTAATCAGTCGTCGACGTACGGACACGTGCGAAGACCCTGAAGAAGCTGCAATGCCTGGACATGGAAGACGTGTACGATTTCAGCAGTTATCGGACTTTGAGCGAGGTCGGCTAGTCGGACTCCGCGAGGCCGGGTGGTTGTCTAGTCGGACTCCGCGAGGCCGGATGGTTGTATCGTCGTATTGCGGAGTGAATTGAACGGGAAGTATCGGTGGTGGTACGATGGTGGCGTAGATGGTCCGAGGAACATTCCCACACGAGAAGACGTGGAACCGGGAGTCACAGACGGACTGATGAGCGGACCAATCGACGCATAAGAAGAGCAACATTTTCAAGCAGAACATCCACTGCGACGCAAATCCGAGCTGCCGTTGCACCTGAGGTGACTGTGCGAACAATCCGCAACCGTCTACTGGATGCAGAACTACGTGCACGTGTGCCTCTGGCATGTGTACCTCTGACTCCAGCCCACCGTCAGGAACGGCTGCAGTGGTGTCGCCAACGTCTGCACTGGTGGAGAACGCAATGGCGGTCTGTCGTGTTCAGCGATGAAAGCAGATTCTGCTTGGGAACCTCCGATGGCCGTATGCGTGTTCGCACACGCACAGGGGAGCGTCTCCACCCTTCTTGCATCCGCCAGCGACACACAGTGCCTACACCTGGTCTCCTGGTGTGAGGAGCAATCAGCTATCACTCCCGTACACAACTAGTGTTTGTACCGGGTACGTTAAACAGCACCTCCTACATCAACAACATCATTCAGCCCGTTGTTGTGCCATTTGTAAGGTCGGTCCATCGTGGTGTTTTCCAGCAAGATAACGTACGGCACGTGCAACGCAACATGCACTTCAGGGTGTGAGACAACTTCCATGGCCTGCACGTTCACCGGATTTGTCCCCCATTGAGCACGTGTGAGATTTTATGGGACAACGACTTATCCGGTCTCCAGGGCCAGCCACGACCATCCCCGATTTACGCGTCTAGGTTGAGGATGCTTGGAACTCAATACCCCAAACTTACATCCAACATCTGTACGACAGACTCCATGCCAGAATTGCACAGTGTGACGCAGTTCATGGCGGTTCAACCTCGTACTAACCATGTTACATGGAAATGTTATTTTTCAGTTTACCAGCAAATGCAGCTGTATTTTACCATAGTGTTGTGATCACGTTATCCTCTGTATTCCGTTATTATGCTGTATAAATTTCGTTGGTATCAGACGTCTCCTTCATGGTGTTTTTTTTTCACTTTCCGCCAGTGTATATATAATCTTCACAAGACTGTAGTCTCTGATTTGAAGAAACATTTAGCTCTGTTCAAAAAAACGTACTGCGTACTCATTGTGCAGACAAAACGACTCTACGGGGAACGAATGACTGCGACGAGCCTCTGCACGCCTAGGCATCGACTCCACCAGATGCCGGAGGATTTCTGGAAGTAATACCAGCTATGCTTGTTGAAGCATTGTCCACAACTCCACCCGAGACGTCAGTTCAGGATCCTAGGACCTGATGTCCCACTCCACGCCATCCGAGAGATATTCCACAGGGTTTAAATCCGAATACCACCTGGGCAACTGGATGGTTCCAAACTGATTTGAGTGTTACTCTAGCCATGTCTGGGTGCTTGCGGCCCGGTGGTGTGGCACATTGCCCTTCTGAAACAGACCATCGGCAGCGGGATGCGCAAAGATCATGAAAGCGTGTAGGTTATCGGCTAGCACATGCTGGTAGTGCGCAGTGGCTAAGGACGCCAGACACACTAAGTGATCCCATGAGAAAGCTCTCAAAACTATCACAGAGCCACCACTGCCTTTAACACAGCCCACCTGACACAACGACTTCATGACCTCATGCTGCTGACGTCACTCCCGCACTCTCTCGCCAGCTCGTTGCAGCTAAAAACGGGATTCATCTGAGCACTCGACGCGGTACCACTCTGCAGATAACTAGTTTTTATGTCCCCGGAACCATGCGAAGCGTAATTCCCGATGACGAACAGTCAGCAGTGGCGCACTTGTAGAGCCAAAGAATATAAACGCTTCGCGTGAAGAAGCTCAACTCTCGTAGAGATAATGTAAAACAGGCGACAGCAGCGCCACCATGTAATGCGGCAGCAGATGCTCTGCGGGAAAGTTAACATTCAGGCGCAAAAAGCGTAGGAGACACGGGACGGGAAGCCTATTTCACGGAAAGGAAGCTAAGCTTTGATCTGCGACTGTTTCCTTCGGTCTCATTGGGTCTACTAAAGCATTTTTTTTTGTTGTTCTTTTCTGAGTATCCCTCCTGTCCCTTCTTTTGGTGAAACAAATATATACATTAGCAATTAATATTATTTTAAGGAAATTTTAGCAGTTTTATTCTCACTTTAAGCACCGTAGTAATACCAGGTTGCTTGGCATGAATTTCATATTTACAATATACCTTAAATGTCAAAAATGCTGAGGCTGGTTTCCCAGTAGCAGCCATAATAATAAAAAAAAAAAAAGCAAAGACAACTGCAGTTTCCCAAAGCTACAATTTTTTTTTTTTCTACCCTTCCGAAGTTTGTAAATTAAACGCACTGCGCTGGAGAAATTTTCTCAACAGATCGGAAAAACATCCGTTCGTATCTGAGTAGGTTCGAACCTGGGCCGCTGGCGTGCATAGCTGAGCTCTCTACCGACCGGACTAACTCGCCACGATTGAATGTATGCTTAAAGCTGTCTGTTTGGTATGCATTGTGTAATCGAATGCTTCCCTCTTTCATTTTACAATATTACGAGGTATTTTTCATAAAAGTCAGTTTCATATAATTGATAAATTAATTTTTTCAACGTAACGATAGCTTTTTTTTTTCAGCAAACGTTGTTTTAATGGTTTTCCAGGATATTTGTTTCAAACGGTTTCAAATTTGTTCTTGTTATTCATCCACTCCATTCCATGAATTGTTATTCATCGGAATGGAGTGGGTGTATTTCATGGCTGTAATATAAACGCAGATCTAGATGAGAACAACAAAACCTTTGAACAAAACGCCAACACAAACAAGCGTTTATATTCTTTGAACACAAACACGCATGTTCAGTCTAACTCAGTCTGCTCGGCATCCTGCGGCATCAGCCTGTAATGTTGGCTTCTGTGTAGTAATTCTTTGCAGCATAATATAGTGGCGCTACTTACGTCTCGCTGAGCCTTACCTTCTTATCAGTTAGATATTCTTTGGTAGAGCGTCGGCTCCCGTAACCCAGGATACGCAGTGTGAGCCATATCGTTCGCTCTCTGACTCTGCATGTGCCTCTGACATTTTACCTGGATGTGATTTGCGCCGACTTTGCCATGCAGGCGGTCTGTTTTTTTTTTTTTTTTTTTGATTGGAGGTTTAACGACCACCGTGAGCAACTCAATGGGCTATAAGCAGTCGCCCGTCCCTAATTTAGGGTCACTGGTTCCAGGGAAGGGAGAGAGCCAGTGCCGTAAGACAAACACAACATCCATGCCTGACCGGGATTCGAACCCGGACCCCTTACGGACGAATGATCATAGGCCAGCGCCTTAGACCACTGCGCCACCGGGGCGGCACAGGCGGTCTGTACCAGCCTGGATAGTGTATGTCGACCCCGGTGATCAATGGCGGGTGGTCGTCTACCGCTTGCCCTCAGGGAGCTGGTACGTTCTTCGATGGTATACTCGCGGTACACCCTTCATACGGTAACCGTCACAAACACTAGGGTTCTTAACACTTTGGCTATAGAATGACCTATCTGTCTTGTTAAGACAATGAGCCCACGATCAAAGTTGCTCAGATCACCATGTTTACCCATGTTCGTCGATTCTGATACACTATTGAGAAGCCCTGCTGTTAGCCTTTTTATCGCCTGCGTTCGGTTTGGATCTGTTCCACTCTGCGCAGGGGATGCCCATGTCAATTACCCATCACCCGTGTCTCTAATATTTTGTGTACTAAGTGTGTATTGATTGTTGTACAAAAAAGAGCACTTCAAAAGTGTAATTTAACATTTGTGGTTTCACTACAGATTTTATATCTATATATTTCTGCGTTTGATATTTTTTATTCCATGATTTTCTTCAATAATTCTCTTCGATGATTGGAGCCAAAATAGTTTCAAAATCATCATGGAAAAATATACGTGAACGTTTTGCAGAAAAGAAGCATGGTAATATCTCCTATGACAGTTTTGTTACTTCAGTTTTTATCGGCTACTCTAAGTTTCTTATCAGGTGAATCAAACATCATTTTCAAAATTCTGTATTTTGTAATGAGACTGCTCAAGCCTTTTGGGATTACTTTTTGTATTGCAGGATGAACAGACCTATGATTTCACTAAATTTTAAGTAGAAATATTTGGATCAAATTGTTCTAAAAAATTAAATCTTGGAAAAGTTTTGGAATTTGAGTGAAAGGATGAACCACATATTAAAATGTATTAATATTTTTTACTACTCCGAGATCGGTCAGGGTTCGAATCTGGTTTGGCATGGATGTTGTGTTTGTCTTACGGCACTGGCTGGCTCTCTCCCTTCCCTGGAACCAGCGGCCCTAAATTGAAGAGTGGCGATTGCCCGCGGAATTCCTCACGGGGGTAGTTCAACTCCCCAAAAAACAAAACTATTTCTACGTTGAATAGAATGAACGAGACAATTTTATTCTCTGGGGCACCAGATTAGATAAGGAGTGGCAGTGTGCTGGAGAAAAAGGAGGAGATTTTCCCTAGAGAGAAAGGCAATGGCAAATTTAGAGAAGATTATGAAGAATAAAGCCATCTCAATGACAAGAAAGATTAGAATTGTTAAAGCAATTATCTTTCCTGTGATAATGTATGGTTATGAAAGTTGGACACTGAAGAAGAGTGAGCGTACGAAGATATATACTTTTGAATTATTGACATCCAGATGCGAGATTTTGTTCATACACTCACCAAGAGTCGAACACGTCTCGATGGATCATAAGTAAAAACAAACCATGAAAGGTAACGGCTATTGTCCAAATCTGCCAGTTACATCCCACTGCGCGTGTTGCGTTAGACACATTAAAAATCATCGGCACACTTTTAACTATTCGATGCAAAACGATATTCCCCGTCTCTCGACCAGAAGCGAAGTTACCCTGACAACAGGCAGCCAGACTAGCAAAGCGAATGAACACATCTTGATACGTACTTCAAAATACCTGCTAAAAACAAGGAGTCAAACCTGTGTCGTTAGAAAAATAGAGACTAGCGATGAGAAACACATCACCCCCCCCCACACACACACACACACACACACCCACACACACATCCGGCGTCATTTCACTGCTGCCATTTCCGATTTCATTAACAAAACACAAATCATGGTCCATTCCTTCATGACCACCCTCTTCGAATGAAATGCGCAAATCCGTATACATGCGCAGCTCATTTTTTTCTTGCTTTCTTTTTAGATTAAGGTAATTAAATGCCTTTGTGGGTTGACTACTCTATTAGAGAGAATTCCCGAAGAATCCGGTTTCAAACATTTCGACAAAACAAAAAGAAATGAGCAGGAGAAGAAAATATGTTCTCGTGGAAAAGGGCTTACAGTGTGTAATTTCGGTGGAAATAGTTATCCTAGAAAATTCCATCCGGACGAAATTTCATGCGGTACCAACAAGATGCGGAACTATTCTTGAGCAACACAACAGGTAACATGCCATGATTTCCCAAAAGGTTTAGACTGCATTATTTTCTCATAACTTGCAGATGGAAGTTTACATTGTCAGTTATTATTACTCTGAACTAAGACGAAACTCGATGGTATTCACGCTGACGTGAGAAAACTATCTTAAATTTCTCACTATCCTTATATTGCTCCAAGAGTGTGAAATGCACCGAAAACTCATGTGTAATGAACACTTGCTCCATCAAATTCGGAAGAAAAGAATATTTGAACTCGGAATGTTTCACTGACTTCCAGCGTGAAATGGTTATTTGGAAACAGGCACATCATGCAGTACAACGAAATTTTCCAACTAACCGAAGCTTTCACCGAGTGTAATAATTAGGGCTAGGATTTTTAGGATTTCGCATCATTTCTTTTGCCAATACTAAAAGTTGTTCATGTGTATAAAAAGTTATTTTGTACCAAAATAAGCTGATTTATGTACGATGAGTGGAAATTTTGTCGTGCTAATTGAGATTTACTTGTGTCATGGCGAAAATTTTAACCTCTGGTGAATTTCAGAGAGACCTGATCAATCTTTCTGTTGGTTTATCAGAGATTAATTAATGCAAAAATTTTCTCCCATGACATACGTTAGAAGAAAATTCCTGGTTGAAAGGCAGGGGAATTCATGCGCAAAATTCGCTTGTCTTAATCACAACCAGGAAAACAAAATTTCATGTTGGAGAAAAAAAAAAAAAAGAATAATATTTGATTTAACTGACTTTGGGGTTTTTGAAAATAATTATTTTATCGGTTCTTTTATCGCGATAGGAAAAGGCGAGTAGGTGTGCAGCTCAGAGAATCAAAATTAATTTTGGTTTAACATCACGGAACGAGGAAAAAAAAAGAAAATTAAAACTAGTGATTTTCTGCAAAGCAAGAATTCGCCATTTTTTTTTGCGTTCCTGTTTCCAAGCGAGAAGTCGCCCAAAAGTGTAACATCTTTTCGTCTTTTGGGGTAGGGAATTCAGCAACGAAATCTATTTTTAGACCCCAGGGTCAAGAAGAGCCTGGGTCTGCACGTGTGAAGGTCAGAGGTCACTCGAGGCGTGGGAGTGAAAAGTCCGTTGGGAGAGTCGTGAGTTGCTAGGCTGAAGTTTCGACCAATGAGAGGGGTCAGCGGTTTCAAGCACCCCCAGAGTTTTTATCCGTTGAGAGTCACTTTTGCTCTTGTCTTGCTGCTGGACGTCAGAGAAAGAGGGGACGGCGGAGTTTTTTTTCTCCTCGCCTTTTGGCGGGAGAGAACCACAGAGAAAAAAAAAGAGTTTTTCCATGGCAGCATCTTGCTGACCACCAGTCCACCACAAGGGGACACTCTGGATCTGGGCTGCCTATTAAAAAATTTTTGACGATGTAGAACGCAGTTAAAGCGGCATTCCGCCGGCCGGGAACCTCGCCCTGAGGAACAAAATGGCGGCAGGCTGGCACAATGTCGCTAAGGAAAAGAAGGGGACATGCCTTCTCCCTTATGGAAATTCCGGAAAGAATGGGCCCAGCCTCTACAGCTTCACCCTCGGCTGATACTCCGAAAAGGAGGCCTGCCTCGAAGGTTCCATCTCATCCCGAGGTTTCGAAAATGGTTACCTCGGCCATTAACCGTTTAAGGAAGGGAACTGGGAGGAAGACAACAGAGAAAGCAATTCTAACGAGAATGTGGTTGTGCCAGGACTGTAAACTATGGTGAAAAGGAAAAAAGAAGAAGAAAAAAAAGAACGCCAGCTCGAAGGTAATGTTTTAGTTCATATCTTTTTGTATTGATATATAACATCCCACGCAGGGTACCTAAACTTCGAGCTGAGCATAAGAAACAAAAAGAAAAAGAGCCAGTTTTTTTTTTCCCTCTGATTTTGGCCGTGTCGTCATTCAGCTTTCAAAATTAAAATGTATTAGTTACTCAGGTACGAATTCAGAAAAAAAGAAAGAAAAAAAAAAGAGAGGGAGTTGAAAATGCTTTCATTTATGTCTTTTTTTGTGCTGTCATGACTGGTATTTTAGCAACTTCCCAGGCCAGTAAATTTTGATGTATCGGAAAAATTTACTTTAATAGTTGGGCACAGTGAATTTTGGTGCATCGATAATAGTTTAGTTGGGCATGTGATAATTGAAAAGCAGTGTTATTGTGATGTCGTGGGTGATAAAATAATTGTAAACATTTTTTTCTCTAGCCTTTTTACAGCGTTGAGTTATTTTTTTTTGAGTGAAGATAAATTATGGGATGATTTATATTGGAATTTTGGGAACATATTATAGTGTGATGAAATTGGAAACCTAAAGTGCTGTTTACATTCTTGGAGTGTTGAGTGTCGAAATTGAGATGGTAGGAGTGTTAATTGAGGACCAGTATTTTACATGCTCCAGATGAGTGTTAATCTCCCATTGGAAAGGGGTGATCTTAGGGCAAGCAGGGAACTTGTCCTAGGGCAGAGGGCTCTGAGTAGGGAATTTTCACCAGGATGCGATATGTGCAGAATAGAAGTTAAAGTATTTTTTTGTTCTCAAGTTTAGTATTTCACAAAAAGAATGAACATCATGGGTTGAGAAGACACACTTTTGCTCACCAGTTCCAGTATTAATTGTTCTTTTCTTTGGCCTAAATTTTCTTGTTTTTACTATAAGGTTAAAAGTCTAAATGTAATTTTAATTTTCAATAAGGTGAAAATATTTAGTGGGTTATGTAAATGGTCAGTGTTATTGTCTGAAGTGGACCTGCGCATTGCCATGGTGCAGAAGAATTTCCTTGCTAGTGATTTTTCCTGGGATATATGTGGAGAGAGATAAGTAATTTTTCCTGGGATATATGTGGATATAGAGATAAGTGAATTTTCCTGGGATATATGTGGATATAGTGATTTAGGATTTCTTGGGATATAGAGAGATAAGTGAATTTTCCTGGGATATATGTGGATATAGTGATTTAGGATTTCTTGGGATATAGAGAGATAAGTGAATTTTCCTGGGATATATGTGGATATAGTGATTTAGGATTTCTTGGGATATATACAGAGATAAGTGAATTGTTCCTGAGATATAGTTGTGTTAGTTCTGGGCCAGATGTGCCTGGAGTATTTAGGGTTGAAGTACGACAGGCTCTTGCAGGCGTGGTTGATCAAGGTGGGATCATGCATTGGTTCGAAAAGGGGAGATCCTTGAAGACGTGGTTTTTGGGGGAAAACGTGTCTTCAAACCCCCCCAGTAGTTTCGCTGCTCACGGAGATATGTACTGCCAGCGAGGGTCGGTCGAGCGTTGCTTCAAGAAATGTGGTGAGATCATGTTAGAGGAAATTCTGTGCCTGATGATGATGTGTCACACTTGAGGATTTTTTTCTTTCCCTTTGCATAGGCTGAAAGTGGATTCACGACCCAATTTCACGCCTTCAGCCTGACTTGGTATTTTCTTCCTGTGTTGGTTCTCAAAACCCAGGGTAGTGTCTGAACTGAGAGTATTTGCCTCACCGCTACCTCATTAATTCACTGCAGGTGTTAAATTCAAGTTTGTTTGGTGATTTAAAGTATCTAAATTTATTTGTTTATGATTTGCTGTAGTGCTAGGGATGAAAATTCTAAATTCTGGTTGTTGGTGTTAGTGAACTTGATATTTAGTTTGGAAATTTAGTAAATTGGTATTTTTGAGCTTTTGTTTACAGTATAGAGTTATTAAGTATCCTGAGCTATTATGTGAAGTGCAGAGTGAGGTGATTTTTATGAGCAAGCTAGTGCAAGAAGATTGTTTGAATTTCTGAATTATGTTGATGTTATGAATAGTGATAATTTTTAAGATTAGTTAGTGAGGTTTCTTTATAAGTGAAGTAGGTTCATTCAGGATAGTTCTATGGGTTATGTAATGTTAATTAATGCTTGTGCTCAGTGTAAATTCTGTTTTGAGGATAATTTACTTGGTTTGTTTACTTGCTGATAGTGGATTTGTTAAAGTATAATTTGTGGCTCTTAAAATAACTGTAAATTTGGATGAAGTCTTTGAATCTGGTCTGGGAGATTGCGGAGTTTGCTAAGATTGTTTAAATTCAAATCAATAAGTGTAAAATTGTAAATTGGCCATTGAGCTAACTGGGTGAGAGAGAAGAGAGTACGTTTCAAAAGAACAGAATTTGTCCACTTGTAGAATTAAAAATAATCCAGTATCTTTTTTTGTGTAAGCTATGTGAATCATGGTATAATTTTGGATGCATGCCTAGTGTTCAAACCAACTGTGTTGAAACATGTAAAGTTGTGCTGTTCATAAGGCCACTGGCCAAATAGAAATAGAAAGTAAATTGAGATTCTGTTTTATACTGCTGTGTTTAAGCAAACAAGAAAAAAGGAAATACCATCTGTTTGTCCATTAAAATTAACTGGTTAAGTTTTTAAAGAAAAATAATAAATACAGGCAGTAGCCTTTCAAAAAAAAGTTCAAAATGAGTGCAGTGTAAAAGTTTTTGTGTGCTGTTGTCTTCCATGACTTGGTCCCATGTACTCCCCTTAGCTTGACTAAGGCTATCGATCCGAATCCTGGTTTTCTAAGGTATTTCATAACTGCAATTTTTGTCCTAACCTTTTTAAATTGACTTTCACCGCCTCCACAAGTTGTTATTGAACGAGTACATTTTATCGTATGACTTATAGTGACACATTTCCATACACATGCAACAATATCCACTTATTTTTGCACTTTCAGGTGACTCAACTCTGCTTGAACACAAACAACGCAAACTTTCCAATAACTTCTTGTGGAATGTAAACTTTCAGATGCATTTTTGTTTAGGATGTTCATGGCCTTTTCTAGTACTTAGAAAATATTTTTGTTTCGAAATGCATCCACCCATCTCCCAAATTTAACTTTTCTGTAATTTCCATATGAATTTCAATACCAGCATAAATATAACGCGATTAATAAATATCAATCCAATTCAATATACCCAAAATGAATTAAATTTAAATTATTTTTTTTTTCCACCAAAACACTTGTAAACAATCATATTTGCTGTCTTAAGCACGAAGAACAAGACGTAGCCTATTTCAACGCAAAATAAACCAAGCCGAATTCATCACAAGCCGTGAAAACACCTTTACTTACGAAAATTAAAACTTGTTTAAAAGGTTAAAATGATTAAAACAATGTGCTAGATCTTTCGGGTCTGTCTTTACAGACCCATTCTCAGGCACAACGAGAAACTCACACGGGGCACGCTGGCTTATACACACACCTCTGTGCATCAGCGAGATACAACGCATGGGCCTTACTACAAGGTCGAGTATGCTTTATACAGAAAGTAACAAAATGAAAATATGTACAAGCGCATGAAAAAAAATACAAATGGCAGTAAGTAAGTAATCAAAACATATTTACAGTAGAAGTGGGATTCTCCAGCAGGAACCTCCAAGGAGCAGGTTTGATTTGCGGGGTTTCTTCATTACAACATTGTTCGGCAAAATCATAAATATACAAACTCTCCAAAAAGAGCACTGCAGTTTTAGTTCTCGCCGATCACAATAATTTAACATCATTCCATAGTGTGTGACGTACCTGCCAGCAGGACGCACACGACATAAAGGCAGATAGGAATCAGAATAAAACGTCTGCGTAGCTCAGTTGGTAGAGCGACTTGTTCCGGAATAAGCGGCCTCAGGTTCGAATCCCGGCGTAGACCAAAAAGGACGGAGAAATTTACTTCGTTATAATGGCGCCCGAACTATCCGGATGACCCGGCCGTTCAAAATCTCGCATTGGTGTGATGTTATTTCCACACCGCGAGACAGGAAAAATCAGAGAATTCCTTCTCCAGCGCTTCGAAAAATAAAAATGTGTGATGTTGCATTCCACACAGCAGATTGACTGGGAGTTCTCAAGTGCACGTTCTATAGTGGATGGCTGCCTGCAACGATTCATGGTCACGGCTGACCCGTGGGCCATGCCCCCGGCCCTCTTTCGGGGGGGGGAGAGATGTGACGTACCTTCCAGCAGGACGCACACGACATAAAGGCAGATAGGAATCAGAATAATCGTCTGCGTAGCTCAGTTGGTAGAGCGACTTGTTCCGGAATAAGCGGCCTCCGGGTTCAAATCCCGGCGTAGACCAAAAATGACGGAGAAATTTACTTCGTTATAAGTGGTAAATAATCGCCTTTGTTGACTGTTCGGGGTTAGGCCGTTGCGGATGAATGGGTGCGAACATTCGAAGATTCTCACCCCGAGTGACCGACAAGTTGATCCGATGTAGGCTGTCATAGGGAGAGAGTCATCAACAGATTTTAGTGGCACATATTATACACCATATTTTTCCATGATTGAAACATGGTCACGATCAGACTTGACCAAGTTGAAAAGGTTCGGAAGAAATGCCGAAACTGTAGTTGAACTTACGGCACGTTTTATGTAGTGTGGGGTGGTAAGGAATGGAGCCAACAAACCTGATGACAGGCGATTCACGTTGGGTTCGCAGTGTGTTGGAACTATGGCGCTGAAACTTGTGAAGAGTTTTAATGAAATATCTGCGGGGGTATCCGGACGACTCGGCCATGGTGAAAATATGCTGAAGTTCTAGCGAGAGATCAGAGTTTGATGAGGAGTGTGTATAGGCTCGACGAACCAGAGAATGAAGTGAACCAGATTTGTAACTGTTAGGAGTGAACAAGTTATATGGGATCATCACTGGAACAAACGTTGGCTTGCGATAAACTGAGGTATGAATGCGGCTTCCTGGAATGCGTTTCAACAGTATATCCAGGTAAGGCAAGGAATCAGAAGCTTCAATTTCTAAGGTGAAGGTAATCGAAGTGAGAACGGATCAAAAAGATTCTATAAAGGCACGTAAATCGGGAGGGGAGTATTGCCAAAGTAACACATCATTACCAACGTATAGGGTGTAAAGCAGGGGTTGGAAAGGTCCATTGGTAAGTACAATATATTCAACATGTTGTAAGACAATCTCGGCCAATACGGAAGAAAGAGTTGATCATATTGGTGTACCATAATCTTGGCGGTAAATCATATTATTAAACTTAAAATAAGTTCGGTTTTTAATAAGAGTGAGGGCTGATACAATGGCATTGCATTTAGAAGGTTGTAAGCCCAAGCTAGGTATCTGTGGGGTGATTAAATCTATTACTGTGTCCACAGGGACGTTAGGAAAGAGGGAAACAACATCAAGGCTTGCCATTAAGAATGGTAAGTCAGTATGAACAGTATGTATTCTATCTAGGGCTTGGGTAGAACTGTGAATTGAATACCTGGATTGTTGAGTTAGTGACGTGAGGAGGGATGCAAGTGATTTTTCCAAGTTACATGTTGGTTTTGCATAGCCACACACTACAGGTCGGACTGGTTGATTTGGTTTATGTAGTTTAACTTTCCCGAACAATTCAGGAGTGCCTGGTCCAAATGGTGGGTGCATATGATCAGCAATAGATAGTGGAACACACTTGCTCTTTTTAAGTTTACTGAGTGCTGTGACGGTAGCGGGTGTTGGGTTACGCGTGATAACAGTATGCGGGATTTGATTAATAGCTTCTATCATTTTTGAATGGTAAACAGGTTTATCAAGGATAACTATTTGGTGAGATTTATCTGCAGAAGTAATGGCCAGTGAAGAATCTTTTGCTAATGACAGCAGCAAGGATCTGTCATACTGTAACAATTTTTGGTGTTCAGTGGGTTGTTGTATACTTTCTTGCGCGATGGTTAGAGCTATTTTAAACCGCAAAGGGTCTTGAGCTGGTTTTGGTAAGATTTTGATGATTTGTTCAACTCTCCATCTCACTATGTATGAAAGCACAAGCATATATCTATCATAGTAATACAATCTATCATAAAGGTAGTGTTTAGAGATGCGGAAATAAAAAACGTGCTTTCTACGTTGATAGAGTCCATGCCTAAACGAATTAATGAACTTATTAGGAACAAAGGAGCACATGTAAACTATTAGATAAAGTTGGAGTTTAATTGTTGAACTTATTTTCTTTCGAAATTACAACTTTCCATTAAAATACCAGCCTGCTGTCCATCCTTTTAAACTTTAAATAAATACTCATATATTGGGGAAAATTGCCCGAACTAGGACGGGCTGAAATTTTTAATTGAAGCAGATTGAAAACTAATCAAGTATACGCGGGATTTCTTTAAGGAAATATAGTAAAAACTCATTCATGTAAGAGTTGAAAATGTTTTTAGATGCGATTTTTCTCACTTTGACATCTCAAAATTTCAGTTTTTATTGTAGGTTAGAGCATTTTAAATAGATCTGGGTATTTATATTTATAATAGAAAGCCTGTAGCGAACTATTTTACAAAGTGTATGATATTGTGGCGTATTTGAAATATTTTGCAAAATGTATAAGATAAACAACACTAAACTCGGAAAAATCGATAAAATAGAAAAAGTAAAAAGCAAATAAAGAGTACAAGTTAATATTCGAATTGTGCTAAATTAAATTAATATACAAACTCAACTTGCAGTGACATTAAGAATTCATTGCGAATTTTGTAGATCGGATAAATACGACGTAGAATTCGAGTCATTGGTAATCCAGTGTTTTTAAATTAGCACGCGATCACCTTGACATCTCAA
Source organism: Macrothele yani (assembly GCA_039090855.1). Classification (NCBI taxonomy): domain Eukaryota; kingdom Metazoa; phylum Arthropoda; class Arachnida; order Araneae; family Macrothelidae; genus Macrothele; species Macrothele yani. The sequence goes on along the minus strand of CM076996.1, from coordinate 18,475,967 downwards.
AGTGATCTCGTGCTATTATACTGTATAGCACGCAATCACTTTGATATTTCGAGAGCACACACGAACTGATCGATACGTTCAATAGTTAAAAACTTGTTTTCGTCTCGCAGAACAATTAAAAGTAAACATCTCGCGATCCTCGCTTTTGAAACTGAATCGTATAGATATGAGCTGTGGATTTTTTCAAAACACTGAACTATCTGATCTTCCATGAGTGATTTCAACTTCAACTTGTAAGTAAGCCCGATGCGAAATATTTTGCAAAATGTACGATAATGTGGCTTATTTGACTGAGCATCAAGAGATGGCGCCATAATGCAGACGTTGCTGTGACGTCAAGCGTTCTAGACAGAGGGAGATAATGACAGAGAGACCTGGCTGTTTATATGTATAATGAGTGTTAGGATTAATTTGTTCGCTACCGTATGTTTTTCGATCGGGTTTTCAGAAGCATAGATATTTCTGTAAACGGAAACGTGATTTATGCCCTCTAGTGACAAACTTGCGTGTTAATTAAAATTTTAAATTATATATGCAAAACATTCCACATCAGATTAGTTGAACGCGGCTGTACCAGCGACAGAAAAGCAATGTAGAGAATTAATAAATGCCAACCGTTACGTGAGTGAGCAGTCAGCTTGGAAATAATGGCTAATCTTAAAATGGGAATGATACGTGAATTCCATTCTTTTGAATGGTGTGGCCGAATCGTTCCCCTTGAGAAGGCTCGTGGCGAATCCTTCATCGTGTATGGTTGAATAGCTCGCGCTCTTTTGTGCAGGTTGCCAAAAAGAGTTGTGGCTTTAAAAGCGGAACACGGAATCTCTGCAACGAACCATTTACACACTGAACGTAGTGACAGCTGGGAATTAGATCATTCGTTTGAATGATCTCGTGAATGACCCTTGCGTGCATAATGAATGAACTCCCAAGTGATTTAAGCCATCACTATATCGTCGGTACACGAGTATTGTGCTTATTCTAGGATAAAGGGAATTTGAAGTCAGAAAAATATGGCAGTTTTCCTTATCCTAGCCAAAACAGAGAAGGGGTTCAAATCTAGAAGAAGAATAAGAGTTGCGTTTATGCCAGGAATGTGAGGCATGCGAGCGTAGAACCTGGGTGAAGCATGAGCATTCCGTTTATGACTGGAGAGACTTGTGTGGAGGATTTTAGGGAGGGAGTGTCTGACCCTAGGTCTTAAACAACCTTTAGAATTAGGAGTTTTGGGCTGGAGTGCTCGACTCACACGAAAGCGGCGTGGAAAGAAGAAGAAAGATGCCTTTATTTATAACAGGGAAGCCAGTACCCCGGGCCAGACGACCTAATGTGCCCATCCCAAGTACGGCGGATATTTAGTGGTTGGAGAGTTCGTACCTGTTTGAAATCGATTCTGAGACTTTTTCCTAACAGTCACGGACGTTGACCACTAGGTCACCTGCGGCCCTACGGCTGGAAAGAAAAAGGGGGCAGAACAAACTAGTAAAGTAAACACCCAACACCGACGGCCAAATAGCCTTAAAAGTGAAAATACTAAGTGAAAAGCAAAAACCTCGCAAAAAGAAGTGAGGGGGTGGTTTAAGCATAGGTGAGACATAAGTGTTGTATTTATACCATGACAAAAAGGGGAAAACAATGAGGGTTAACGTCGGTAACAACGGTCGAATCCACGTCTCTTAGCTCCAATGTGTCTAACCGACTAAGCTACAGAGACGGAATATATCGATGCAGATGCAGATTTATCGCCTTGACACGTGCTTCACCTCTGTAGTACGTCACAGGTCTTCAGAATCTTTTCCTATTCCTTGGATTTCAGTCTGGCACTGTATTTCATTTGCCCACATACTGATCAGTTCTTTTAGCAATATGTACAGCCCATTGCCATTTCGGGGATTTTACCTAGCTCATGATATCAACTTTTTTCAGTTTCCTGATCCCTTACTAATATGCATCACTCCACACGTATTTCAATAGTTTGCAGCCTCTAAATGTCTTTTGATGCTATGCATCTTTCCTGACAGCAGTTAACTAAATCCCATGCATACCATTTCGATGTAACGGAAATGGGCAACGGAAGTAGTCAAAACCCCCTGACGCATGCTGTCCCCTGGAGTAACGCAACAAATTACCTTAGTTTCGAGTCGGTAGTTAGCATTTCGACGACCTACACACGGAGAGTCTCGCATCCGGCGGCCCTTCGCGGGTGCCGGTGCCTGAGAGCTGGTGGCATTTGGTGGCCTCAAGCAGCGTGCGCCACTTTCGACTTTCTGCTTAGTCACGCAACGGAACAATATGGCGCCCAACACGGTGGACTTCCTGTTGGTTGTTTACTGTCTTTGAAAGCTGCTCAAGACTTTTCCAGTGGATTTGTGTCCAATTTTTGATGCTATGCATCTTTCCCGACAGTAGTAAAGTAAATTCCAAGTAAAACATTTTGATGTAACGAAAATGGGTCACGGAAATAGTCAAAAACATTATTGAAATCTGTTTTTTGAACGTTGTCCTACGAAGTGGCGCGACAATGGTTGATTTCATTGTTACTCAATAATATACATGTATTTTACTAAGCTATCACTGAACATTATTTCGTAACGTTTTACATAAACGTAACAAAATCTCATTGATATCTGCGTAGATTGCGAGAACCTGATGCTAAATGTGATAAAAGCCATTGCGAATATGCATTTTTGATGCTATGAAAACGGTGCGTCGCCAACGAAGTTTGGTTTCCTCTCGACTGGGAGAGGGGGTTACCTGCTATTAACAAGAGCTTTAAAATGATGTACACTGAAAAGCAATTAAATTAGAGATACCTGTCTAGTAACGTGTAGCACTACCTTGCATCCTGATGACGGCGGCGATTCGTCTCGGCATGGACTCGACAAGATACCGGAAGCGTTGGGAAGCCATACGGATCCACGAACCCTGAACAAGCTCCCACAGTTTACGAAGATTTGGATGGAGGGGGTCAGAGCATCAAACATCTCTCTCGATGGCATCCCAGATGTGCTCGATGGGATTGAGGTCAGTTGACCTGGCTGGCCAGGGAAGCGAGGTCACGTCGGTAGGGTGTTCATCCAACCATTCGGAAATAATTCGGGAGCGATGGCACGGTGCATTGTCTTGTTGCAGGATGAGGTCCCCAGAGGGATGTTGAAGACGCACAAACGGCAGCAAATGGTCGTTCAGGATATCCCGGTAACGTTGACTTGTGAGGGACGATGTCACACATACCAGGGGTCCCATTTCAGTCCACGTAAACAGTCCCCAGACGATAATGCCACCTCCACCAGCTTGAAGAGTACCCTGGTGGCAAAAAGGATCCATCGCTTCATGTGGTTTGCGCCGCACTCGTATCCTGTCATCCGCATGTACCAACGTGAATCTCGACTCATCAGTCCAGGCAACATTTTTCCACATGTCTAAGATCCAGTGGCGATGTTCCCGCGCCCATGCTAATCTTTGCACCCTGTGATGTGCAGTGAGCAGCGGTACCCTCATGGGACGATGGCTTATGTACCCCATAGCGAGGAGATGGTTCTGAATGGTGTGGCTGCTTACACGTTTTTGTGCACCAGCGTTAAATTGCCGAGTGATTTCTTGCACTGTGGCCCGTCTATCCGCTGTTACAATGCGATCTAGCCGACGATGACCCAACTCATCCACACGCTGTTGTCCACGCCAGTTGGCCCTTGCAGGGATGGTTTTACCGGATTCGATGTACTCATGGTGCACCCGTGACACAGTGGCTCGTAAAAATCTCAGTGCCTGCACGACTTCCGAGATGGAGTGACCCATTCGTCGGGCCTCGACAATTTGCCCACGATCAAATGAGCTTAGATCCTTCGTCTTACCTATACTGCGTCTGACTCTTACTGACTTCCGTCGTATCACTCCTTATATTGTCGGATCGCTGCATACGTCATGTCGTTTCCATTTACAGGGCCGCCCTCAGCGCCACATTTGCATAACGCCAGCTGTCTCTAATTCAATTGCTCTTCAGAGTATTACACGATGGTGTGTGATCCATAGGTATCCTAGACCAAAGGTTATCAATCCCTCTCACTAACACACTTGCGATTCAGTTTTGCGTTTTATCTAGAGGTCAGATTTTAGCTTGCACATTCGCAGATTAACTTTCCTAGCTATATCACATTTCATCGGTGTCGGTCGATTCTTACGTTCGTCTAGATCTGAATAATATATAATAATAGTAATAAAAATGTTGTTTTTGAAAAACTAAACAGTAGAAATGCTTACTATTTCCGCCTCCATGGTTTAATAAATATTTACATTTAACTTACATATCATCTTTCATTAATTTTACGACAGTAACATTCATTAATCCACATACCTAAGTATCTCCCAATGTCAGGAATTAGTAAAACTACCTTATTGTTTGTTGTTATGATTTAATTTTACTTAGTATGTAGCGGACTGTGGCTCGGTGTGGTGATGAGTGGCGTGAATGTGTTGTATGTAAATAAGTGTATACTCTCGAATCACTTGTTTTATTTCACACCCACAAATGTTTTGCCATGCGAAAGATGAATAGCATAAATTATATCTACGAGGAGTACCAGGCTACTCTCTCGAATTTTTTTTAGTTAAAGTTTATGTCTCTGATCCATAAGTAAGAACTTAAAGGATGCGGAACTGCTCATAAAAATTTTACTCTTCTTCCAGAATCTCTAAATGAGGGTATTTTGGGTGCTTAATGATATTTTTTCAAGTGCTTTTTAGAAGTGGAACACGGAGATGCTTTGTAAACAAATGAATGAAATTTCAAGTACTTGAAACACGGAGAGCAATAGAGGTGGAGATATTTTTGAACATGTTGTTAACTGCTAGGAAGAGAGAGCTGTATGATCGAAGGGATTTTAGTCACCCCAACTGCAAGTGTTTCGAAAAGGGGAGACGCAAAGGGACTTTGGGCACCAATGAATATTAATTCACGTGCTTCAAAAATGGAGCTCAAACAAAGATGAAAAACATGGGATTCCCTCAAATGCGAGTATATGTCAAGTGCTGTTTTGAAAATGAGGTCACTAAAAAGTTGAGAGAGCTGTATGAAAAAACGTCTTTTGAGGAGGAGAAAAAGTACAGTTTCAAAGTAAATAATGTTGTTCCTTAATGCGGGATGAACAGGACACTAGCCTCAATCAACGTGAGCAGAGAGGCAGCGGACACGCTGCTTCTCCTTCCTGCTCTGTGTACTTCTAGGTTCGTTGATTTCTGCTTCGTGACTCTAATGCTCGCTCCCCAGAAGAGGAAGTTAGAAAGAGAAACTTAATGAAGGAGCTGGCCAAGCTCTTTATCTTCTTCATGGAACAAAGCACGGATCTAGAGAACGAAAGAAACCATGTACCAGACATCAACGCAAATTAAAGAGCTGATGTTTGGTGGAGGCTAAATAAAAAGGAATTGAGCGAAGAGCTTTTTCTATGCCTCAAACAAACAGAAGCAAGGATCTCATTTTAAGTCTGAATACAAGTTTCCCAAGAATAGGTTGCGATTCTATGACACAATGTACTTTGTTGTGCTGCGTGGAGCGAAACTTTTAACAAGAAATATAAGCAAAAGGTATTGAGGTAGCAAACGAAATCTTGTCACGGAGTACAATTGCGAATGCTTCCCATTATTTGTTTATATTTGAAGAACTAACCTTCAAAAGGAGACTGATCCACAAAGTACATAAATGACTTAATTGTGGAAATGCAGTCTTCGTCAAATTCGCGTAGCCAAATAAAATCCTTTCAGACTGAGGTGATAGAAAGGAGACACCCTTTCTATTGTCAAGAGGATTTTTTATTATATATATCATCATTATTGTCAACAATTAACAGTCCACTGCTGGATGAAGGTCTCCCAAGTTCCTTCCACAACGGTCTGTCTCTTCCATGTCACTTCGGCATGTTTTCGAATTTCATCCACACGCCTCCCACGTGGCCTTCTCTTGAGTCTTTTCTTATTCCTTGGTATCCAGTCTAAAATTTCGGTTGTCTATCGGTGGTGCGTTCTTCTGGAAACATGTCCACCTCATTGCCATTTCAGGAATTTTACCCTGATCATTATGTCTTCCACTTTTGTTATTTTCCTGATCCACGAGTTCCTCTTCTGATCTTTCCTGGTTACACCAAGCATGCATCTATCAGGCTTCATTCAGTTGTCTGCAGCCCCTGTATTTCTTTTTTAGTTAAGGTCCATGTCTCTGCTCCATACATAAGAACTGAAAGGATGCATTGATTGAATATTTTTATTTTAAAACATAATGACCCATTGCTTTTGAAAATTGTACTGTTTTTTCTAAAGCTCTACAACCAAGTTTTATACTCCAGTTAATTTCTTCATCAGTGCGACCTTCGTTTGACATGTACTGCCCAAAGTAAATGTAGGTATCTATTATCTCCAGCTTTTGCCCATCAACTGATACCTCTTCATTTCTTGTAAAAGCATTGTGCATCAGTTTTGTCTTCTGAAAGTTCATATTTAATCCCACTTCTTTACTAATCAAAAGCACTTACAATGAGCACGTGAGCATCAAAAATGGACAACATTCAATGATTGAAAGACAGACGTTCGGTCTGATTAATATCGTTTCCTGTTTCACCATGTGGACGGCCAAGCATGTGTGCGTCGGGTACATGTGGAAGTGTTGGCACCAGTATGCACCGTGGAACGAAAACAAGGCAATGGAGGAAGTGTAATGCTTCGGGCAATGTTCTGCTGAGAAACCTTGGGCCCAGTCAGTAATCTGCAGGAAACTACACTGGTGTGCAAAAATTAAGGACGAAGAGGAGAAATTAGCATAACAGCGGAACGAGCAGGCAGCACGGACCGAAAGACCACTCAGGAGATAGACTAGGGTCCGGTACGGTAGGGCATGCGCATATCTGCAGCATGACGTAGGGGGGAGTGTCGGAAGGGTATAAAGCACACGTGCGGTGTACGCTCAGCAATTCGGTGAAAGCTATTGCAGGGTGTACATCGGTTTGAACGACGTCGAGTTGCTGCCACCGTGTGATATGACCAACAGGTAATCCAGTAGACGACATCTGGATGACTTTACCCGAGGTCGCGTCATTGGGAAGTTGGAAGAAGTTCTAAGTGTGACTAGTGTGGCCGAAGAGTTCGGGATCGCCCACAACATCGTTTCACGAACTTTGAAAGCATTTCAAACGACAGGAACAGCTGTCCGAGGTTTTTGCAGTGGTTGTCCACGAGCAATTACGGCGGTGAACGACCGGTATATTGTCCTAAAGGCGAGAAGGGACAGATGGCAGACAGCGGGAGAAGTCGCAAGGCACATGCAACAGACAACTGGACGTCCGTTATCGCGTTTTACCGTGCCCAGGAGGCTGCACAAAGATGGTCTATTTGCACGACGAACAGTATGGTGTGTGCTATTAACGCCTACTCATCGGAGACGGCGGTTTCTGTGGTGCCAGGTACACAAGAACTGGACACATCAGCAATGGGGTCGAGTTCTCTTTACGGATGAGAGCCAATTTAGTCTGACGAAAGATTCTGGACGTATACACATCTGGAGAGAGCAGGGAACATGCAATCACACCTCCAACATCATCGAAAGGGACCGGTTTGGAGGTGCGGAGTTCTCGTTTGGGGCGGTATCATTCTTGGTAGCCGTACTGACCTCCACATCTTCCAAGGAGGTTCAGTCACTGGTGTCCGCTACTGTACCGAGGTTCTCCTGCCTCACGTGCGTCTGTTTAGAAGTGCTGTGGGTCCTGAGTTTCTCTTCATGGACGACAATGCTACACCTCATCGTACAGTGGCTGTCGCAGAGCTGTTAGAGAGTGAAGATATTCAACGCATGGGTTGTCCCGCAAGGTATCCGGACCTACATCCAATCGAACACGTATGGGACCATCTCTGGAGACGCTTGGCAGCACGTCACCAGCCGCCAGCAACGATTCCGCAGCTGCGATTGACGCTACAAGAGGAATGGGCCGCGATGTCTCGACAGTTCCTTGACAACCTTGTCCGCAGCATGGACAGACATGTAAATCCTGCAACGTAGTCAGGGGTGATCATATCCCCTACTAAAGACTGAATTTTTCTTGGCAACCGCCTGTCACATGAACGTTTCTGTCTTCTGTCCAGTTGTGCTCGAAGCTACCTTTTCTTTAAAGTGCCTTTGTATCCTTTGGATTCCTTGTTTAGACGGTTTTGCTCACTTGTCCCATATTCTTACATCTTGGGGATTCTATGGTGTGATTTGAGTCGATGTGGGTCACTTCTGCACGACGTTACATTCAAAAAACCATCTCTTCCTTAATTTTTGCACGCCAGTGTATGACGTCTACCACCTGCATAGTGAAACACTATGACATCTACCACCAGCATAGTGAAACACTATGACATCTACCACCTACATATTTAAAACAATATGACGTCTACCACCTACATATTGAAACACTATGACGTTTACCACCTACGTATTGAAAATCAATGACGTCTACCACCTACATATTAAAACATTATGATGTCTACCATCTACATATTAAAACATTATGACGTCTACCACCTACATATATAAAAACTATGACGTCTACCACTTACATATTGAAAATCTATGACGCCTACCACCTACATATTGAGAATCCATGACGTCTACCACTAAACACATTGAAGATCAGGTACACCCTTTCATGGCAATCGTATTCCCTTCTAGTAGTGTGGTGCCTTCTTTCAGCTTGTAATGCGCCATACCACACTGCCCGGGTTGTTCTAGAATTGTTCGCGGAACATGAAAAATTGCCTTGGCCTCCGAATTCGCCAGACATCAAGCCATTCGATCAGCTAGGGTTTGTGTTGGAACAGCGATCTGCGGCGGCTCAACCACGTAAAGTACAAGAGCTAACGGATCACCTGCCAACGTGTTGGTACCAGGTACCACAAGGCACCTTTAGAAATCTTGTAACGTCAACTGCATCGCCGGGTAAGAGCTGCTTTGGCGCCACGTAGAGGGCGAACATATTTGGCAGGTGGTTATAATGCTTTGGTTCTTTCGGTGTATATACAACGGATTCACAGTGAAATTCAAAGATTGGTTTAAATGTTTCCAGCAATCCCCACGACGGTACAAGTAGTTACTTGTACCGTCGTGGGATTGCTGGAAACATTTAAACTAATCTTAATGCCAGGACTGATTATCGGCAGCTAAGCAATTTGAATTTCACTGTGAATCCGTTGTGCAGTATATACACCGAAAGAAACAAAACATTATAACCAACTGCCAAATACACTGACTGAAAAAAAATCCCAACACCAAGAAGGGTTTCTGTTAGATAAACGACAGTTGGTAGGCGGTGAGAGTACATCTGTAAGATGACGTCTATGCACATTTCGCGCTCGGCGCATACGTGTGGCGCTAGTAGAGCCCCTCGGAACATACAAAGCAGGATTGCTGTAAATACGCGCTGTAACGTTCGTGAGCGTTAGTTATCGTTGAGATTCGACGTAGAGTGTTGATGTTAGTCAAGAATGCCTTTAAGAAGACGAAGAAGCCATTATCAACAGCTCACGGAGTTTGAACGAGGTCGTGTAATAGGTCTACGAGAAGGTGGATTTTTGTTCCGTAATATTGAAGAACGACCTGGCAGGAATGTAGCCACTGTGCATGATTGTTGGCAGCGGTGGTCAAGGGAAGGTACTGCCTCAAGAAGACTGGGCTCCGGCCGGCCACGTGGCGCTACTGAGAGGGAAGACCGCCGTGTACGGCGTATGGCCGTGGCGCATCGTACCGCGTCTGAGGAAGCAATTCGAGCTGCAGTTGCCACCACAGTGATACAAAGAACTGTTACAAATCGGTTACTTGAAGGACAGCTCCGAGCCAGACGCCCTGTAGCGTGCATTCCACTTACTCCAAACCACTGCCGTTTGCGACGTCAGTGGTGTCAAGCTAGAGCTCATTGGAGGATGGAGTGGAGATCTGTTGTGTTTTCTGATGAAAGCCGGTTCTGCCTGGGTGCCAGTGATGGCCGTGTGTTGGTTAGAAGGAGGCCAGGTGAGCGCCTGCAACCATCCTGTCTGCGGCAGAGACACACTGGACCTACCCCTGGAGTTATGGTCTGGGGAGCAATTTCCTATGACAGCAGGAGCACTCTCGTGGTTATCCCACGCACCCTGACGGCACAGTTGTACGTCGGTCTGGTGATTCAACCTCTTGTGCTGCCATTCATGAACAGCATTACAGGGGGTGTTTTCCAACAGGATAACGCTCGCCCGCATAATGCTGTTGTAACCTAACATGCTCTACAGAGTGTCGACATGTTGTCGTGGCCTGCTAGATCATGAGATCTTTCACCAATCGAGCGCGTATGGGACATCATTGGACGACAACTCCAGCGTCATCCCCAACCAGCACTAACCGTCCCTGTATTGACCAACCAAGTGCAACAGGCATGGAACTCCATCCCACAAACTGACATCCAGCACCTGTACGACACAATGCATGAACGTTTGCGTGCTTGCATTCAACATTCTGGCGGTTACACCTGTTATTAATGTACCAGCATTTCACATTTAAAATGACTCTTCTCGCGCTTACATTAAGCTGTGATCTTGAAACCTTAATCGATTAAATATGCTACCTATACAAATGTATTGCCGCCATTTCATTCCTCTACAACTATTTTTTCGTGGTGTTGGGAATTTTTTTCCGTCAGTGTATGTTGGCCTTGTACGTGGCGCCAAAGCAGCTCTTACCCGGCGAGGCAATTGACATGTCGTATTGTCCAAATCTTTATATTATATAATTATATTTGCCGCCAAAGCAGCTGTTACCCGGCGAGGCAATATTGTGTCGTATTTGTCCTAATTTTTATTTGATCTCGTAGAAAGCCCTCTGTGCGCGTGATACGGGAAACGTGTGTACATAAGTATCTCACAGAGCACATCGCCAGGTTTTTAGATCGGACAATATTTTGAATCATACCTACAATAAGCACTATACGATCGAGTATCTACACAAAAGTCAGTGCATTATAACAGCTATTACCAAACTACCACATGTGACAGAAAACGCTCTTCGGTGTGCGAAGATAAAACAAGATTTCAATTATTAGGTGATATACAAAATGCCACCTATCAGGGGATCCTACTTCTGTGTAATGTGAACACAGGTAATCTTTGTTATTGTAAACGGCATTTGAAGCCACCGTCTTCAGTAAGTAACAATGTTGTCTGATGCTCATTCAAATTTGACTATTTTAAAAAACGCTACGTAAAGAAAATTTTGCAACTGTAACGAGCGGACAACAACAGAATGAAAGTGTTGTCTGATGGAATCAAGGGACTGTTTCGAAGAATGATGTGCGTATAAAGATTTTTACAACGGCAAATAACATCAAATTTTAAGCCAACATTATCAGCATATTGGCTAATATTAAATACAATTTTCAAGTTCTATATCAAAGGGTGTTACGCAAAGCAACATTTGTAAAGAACATCCACATTTAGAGCTAATGTCATCAATAGTTACGTCTCTCCGCTTGGAAATGTCGTTCTTCTGGGTAATAGGATTACTTCCTTGCATGCACGATTTAGATTATCAGGTGTATCTCGTGGTTTGGACATTGTTTCTCGAACATGATAGTATCGTTCAAAATGACAATGTTCCTCGAACATGATAGTATCGTTCAAAATGACAATGTTCCTCGAACATGATAGTATCGTTCAAAATGACAATGTTCCTCGAACATGATAGTATCGTTCAAAATGACAATGTTCCTCGAACATGATAGTATCGTTCAAAATGACAATGTTCCTCGAACATGATAGTATCGTTCAAAATGACAATGTTCCTCGAACATGATAGTATCGTTCAAAATGACAATGTTCCTCGAACATGATAGTATCGTTCAAAATGACAATGTTCCTCGAACATGATAGTATCGTTCAAAATGACAATGTTCCTCGAACATGATAGTATCGTTCAAAATGACAATGTTCCTGTATACACAGCCAACAAGAAGAGCAAGTGCAGGTGGAAGGAGCATGTTGCCACGGTTCAACGGTTTCCATGTATTTCACAGACCCCCAATTTAAATCTTACCGAACCACTGTGATCAAATCACGGAATTTTGGTGAGGGGTCGATTGCTTTCTTTACTCAGGAATATTAAAGCTTTCTTTCATGAGAATTGGTCAAATATTTCCCTGGTGAGTGTACAGAATTTATTTGTCTCCAATCGGCGCACAGTAAATGTTATGCATTCAGTAGACAAAGCATTAGAGATAGGGTGATGAGCAGTTGACATGGGGATCCCCCGCGTAGAGTGGAACAGACCCAAACAGAGCGCTGGCGATAAATAGGCGGACAGCAAAGATTCCCAACGGTGTTTCGCAATCGACGAAAACGGGGAAAACATGGTGATCGAAGTGACTTTGATCGTAGAAGTATTGTTAGCGCAAGACAGATGGCTCATTCTATCGCCAGTAGTAAGAAGCCTAGGGTTCCCGAGGGCAACCGTATGAAGAGTGAACCTCGAATATACCACCGATGGACGTTCCACCGTCCAGACAGCAAGCTGTGGCCGACTACACGCAATGATGACTATAGTCGACTTTGACTATCCAGGCTCGTACACACCGACCGCTTGGCAACGGTGGCGCAAATCACATCCAGGTTAAATATCAGAGGCCCAAGCAGCGTCAGCGAGTGAACGGTACTGCGCACGCTGCATACCCTGACATACGGGAGACTACGCCTTACTCGTGTACCCCTGAGACTGCTCATCATCGGAAATTACGTCTCGCCTGGTCCCGGAAACTCAAAACTGGACCTCTGCAGAGCGGTGTTGCGTTGTGTTGTCAGATGAATCCCGTTTTCAGCTGTACCGAGCTGACGGGAGGGTGCGGGTGTGGCGTCGATAGCATGAGGCCATGGCCCCGTGGTGCCAGGTCGGCTGTGGAATGGTTTAAGGAGCCTTCTAGTGAGACACATTAGGTCCCTCAGTGTGTCTGGAGAGGTGCTTAACCGCTGCGCTCTACTTACATGTGCTGGCAAATCACCTACACGCTTTCAGTTTTCGTGGCGTACTTTTGAGCCGCTGGTGGGAGTAAGCAGCTTTTTGTATTTCTGGATGTTTTATCCATTGTTGGAATCCGGTCGATTTTTTTCTAACCGGTTCCATTGACTATGAATAAACATTTTATTAGCGTCGGAAAAGGTTCAAAAGACGTGCTTATTGCAACCGAAAATTCGGTGTCATCTTTCTTGTTTTTTATACTTTCAGAATACCATCATGTCACCTCAGCATGAGTTCAACTAAAAAAACTTTTTGTCGAATATTAGCGAAAGAATGTAGAATAACATCCTCCAGTTCAAGCGGATTATATGGCAGTGGATCCACGTCATCTTCGATTTCACCCCACAAAGATCAATGGGATTGTGATCTGGTTACCCAGGTAGCCACGACTCAAGGTAGTGTCAACATCGTATTCCTGAAAGCACTCCAATACAGTATTTGCAGTGTGGCACCGTGCATTATTCTTGTGGGGGTATGAAAGCGTACAGTGACTACTGTTGGATGAACTAGGTCAGCAGAGATATTTAAATACGTTTCAACATTGAGCCATGGCTCACCTTGAATCAATGGGCTTAATGTTTTTCGTGAAAGCATGTCGTACTGTGCTTCCGTTATCCTGGAGAGTCGTGACCTGGAATAATGGCGCCCTGGTACTCTACTTTTTTCTCCAAATTCTCGCAATCTCATCTGTACAGTATAGTTGAAAACATGATTCTTCGAACAATTTCCTTTTACTTAGGTTCCCCCTCTTATGCTCCCATTTCAAATGGAAGGGTTTAATTTCGTTTGCTGTAGACATCAGTGGTGTGAACAGGTGTTCTGCTGTTGTAATGCAGGAGTTTCAGTGTACGGCGCACTGTGATATGAGATGCAGCTTGGCGCTGTGAGCTTCTGGTTCAAAACCTGTAATATTTTAATGGCTGTTGCGCCCTTGTTGTTTCGTACAAATTTGTCCTCAGATCACCTGTGGCGTTGACAATCCTTTCCTGTCATGCTCTCACTACCGAGATTTTTAATGCCTCAACCACTCCCTGTGTACTTTTACCATACTGTTTCTCTCACCCATTAGACAAGTGCAGTAAGTTTGCTTATTCGAGCATCATTCCTCTGAACATCCACTGTCATCATATCGGTCGACTTCTATCCGTTCCCAACCACAGGCCATTCTATCATTGCCTGATTTTTTATGCCTCAACCACTACCTGTGTATTCTTATTACACTATTTCTCTTCCACATCATACAAGTGCAGTAGTTTTGCGCAAACTGTTACCACTCTTCTGAACATCCAATGTCAACATATCGGTCTTTGACTATTCATTTCTAACCACAGGTCATGCTCTCACTACCGGATTTTTTTATGTCTCAAGCACTCCCTTTCTATTCTAATTACACTATTTCTCTTCCACGCCACACAAGTGCAGCAGTCTGGCTCATACAGGCACCACTCCTATGAACATCCACTGTGATGATATCGGGTGTCAACCATCCGTTTCCAACCGCGGGTCGTGCTCTCACTACCGGTATACATTACACAAGTGCAGTTTTGTTCCTACTAGTACACATTATAATCCCACACACGAAGACTGTTAGCTGAAGTCGCTTTCCCGTTAGTCCGTTATTGACGTATTTGTGTGTGTTTGTGTGTGTAGGACGTTTAGCGACCACCATGAGCATTTCAGTGGGCTGTAAGCAGTCGTCCGTTCCTAGTTTGCTGCAAGTGGTTCCCGGAAAGGAAAAGAGCCAGTGCCGTAAGACAAATACACGACCCATGCCTCATCCAAGACTCGAACCCGGCCCTGCTAAGAGTGTGGTCAGAAGCCAGAGCTTAGACCATTGCGCCACGGGGACAGCTATTAACGCATTCAGAACTGCTGTTAGGACTGTTCCCGTTTAGTTGATTATGTAGCTGTAGCAACGGGACGACAACGGATAATTGCACAAAGGGATGTATTAATTCTATTTTTTTATATTTGCGCTATGTACACTTACTTCCCTACCATTAATATTTAGACACATGCATGTTTACAAATGATGTTTATTTACAGAAAATTTAATATCGTGTGCTGACACGTTTTGCTCTTATGCCTGCCTCTAGTCTTAGTGGAATGCTCTCCACTAGTTGTTTTTTTTTCAAATGTCTGGCGAAAAGTTCCGCCATTTAGCCTTCTAAGTAGCGACCAATTCTACTTACTTTATTTGTTGGCCGATCTCTTTTTCTATGAATCCGACGATCCAGTTCATCCCACAGATTGTCCATATTGTTCAAGTGAGAGTTCTGGGCTGGCCAAAGACACTTTTCGAAGTCCATGTCTTCAAACCAATCTGTAACAATACGAGCAGTTTGTCATTGCTCGTTGTCCTCTTGATAGAGGCATGTGCCTTCCCCAAAATACTGCTACAACTTTGGTAGGGTATTATTGTCCAGGATGTCAAAGTTCAGCTCAACATTCATGGTTTTGTCCAGAATTACTAATGGGTCCAAGCCAAACAACAAAAATACTGCTCCAAGTCATCACATTTCCCCAGCCAAACTTCATTGTAGAAACCATACAGTTCGGAATGTATCCCTCACGCAACCATCTGCCACACTCAAGAACGACCATTAGCTTGGTAAACTGTGTGCCGTGTCAATCCAGTCCAAATAACAATTTTGCATCGGTCTAAAGTCGAAGATCGACGCTCTTTACGTCGACCTGCGCACTGTATTGATGCTAACAACAGTCTCAATCAGGCATATACCAAAGGGGTATCCAGGGGGTCTGCCCTTCCCACAGGAGATTCCTCAAAAACAACAAAAAATTGATTTTTTTAAATAATTGTATACAAAATTATTTCTACGAATAGTCCCCTAGAGGAAGTTATAAACAAATCTGTAACTTAAAAGGCGCCCTCAGACACACACTTTTGAGCACCATTTCGGGTGTCACGCCAAGGATTGGGGTGATGTTTCTGTTTTGAAACGAAGTGCGGCATGGAGGGAACCAGGAGTGAGATGATCAACGCCTATCGGAAATCTTGACTTTGAAAGGATGTGACGTACTACAGAGGTAAAGCACGTGTCAAGACGACAAATCTTCAGCAATACATTCCGTATGTGTAGCTTAGTTGGGAGAGCAACTTACTCCGGAGTGAGAGGGTGTGAGTTCAATTTTCGTCATGGACAAACTTCTGTTTTCACATTGGCGCCCGCATGTAAAAATGGATATACTGGCCGTTGAGTTCTTCAAAAAATGTGTGATGTTTGTTCCACACATCGCCAAGAATTAATAAAAGTTCCTTCTTTGCTTACAAAAAGAAATTAAGAAGGAGATGATGTGACGTACTACAGAGGTAAAAGACGTGTCAAGGCGACAAATTTGCAGCGACACATTCAGTCCGTGTAGCTTAGTTGGAAGAGCAATAAGTCGCTCTAGTGTGAGGGGGCGCGAAATCGATATTCGTCACAGACAAATTTGTGTTTTCACGAAATGATAACCAAATCTATAACTGTAAAAGACCGCACAGGCACACACTTTTGAGGGTAATTTTGAGTGTCACGCCAAGGACTGAAGTGATGTTTCTGCTCTGAAGTCAAGTGTGGCGTGGAGTAAACCAGAAATGAGATGATCAGCGCTTGTCGGAAATTTTGACTTTGAGAGGAACAGAACTGCTGTTTACAACGTGTGTCGAACACGCAGGGCGTTTTCTCTGACGTGGTATCAAAAGCAAAGCTATTAAATAGGAAGTTTTTCACCTTCGATAACATTACCAGTGGCATAAATAAAATTAAAATGCAACTGTTACCAAAACTACCATACCATTTTTACGTGAATAAATAGAGATTGAATGAAAAACGTCATAGTAACAGTAAGTGTGTCACGTCTAATTTGACTTTATAGTTGTAATTCATTTCAATAAGATACTTTCGGTGTCACTTTTCAATATTTGGCGTGATTCTTTAACTGTGTGTGCAAAGTGTAATGTCGAATTTTAGATCTCCAGCCATTAGTAATGAAGACTTTGTTTTATTTGTCATTTTAAAGAATATCTTATTTATGATCTAACTTTATTGTAATCACTGAATAACAGTTAGTTAGAAAATGTAATAAATATAATTCCAGGAAACATTTCCTACCTTCATGTATAACACTTTTAATTCGTTTCTCAAGCAGTATACGTAGTACGTTCTCTACGACAGACTGTCGAAGTCTTATTCCACTCATATGCGAATTTTATTGCGTTAGATGAATTTAGAATTGTACGTTTCTACACATTTAGTAAGAAAGGAAATCCATATGTTCCAAAATTTCATTTTTTTTTCAATACTTACCTCTCTTAAAATTAATGGATGAATATAGAACAGTTTGCTCATGAATGATCTTCAAAACAAGTTTCTGTGCAACCTAAATTGGCAGTTTAACATATTTCTATAAATCTCGTGTTTGGCCTTTTCATTTATACCTTGTATCAACCGTAATTTATAATTTTATTTATGTTATACCTGTTTGAAAATTTGTCTCTATATTCCCAAGGTTCCTCCTCTCCCAAGGAACGTGGCATAGTACAATATACATTACGCATGCGGCAGATTAGTACAGCATATGGCCAATACAACTTGCCACCTATATGTATATAGCCAATGCAAAGCAGCAAGTATAGGGCGTCGCATAAATATACAGAAAGAACAAATTCTCGAATAAAAAAGAAACAACAACGAGCTGAAATGTACACCTCATATTTATAGCAAAAATAACATAGGACCCGCAGCTCCGCAATAGTTTGACGGAAACAACAATTCCAACGCCAAGTACAAGAAAAATAACAGAAATACGCTGTCTTAAAAATAAAAAGACTTACTAGTTATGAGCACCTCCGGTACGAATAGTGGAGCATTTGTTCCGAATATCACCAAGAACCCGATGGGCATGCTGTCCACCAAGTGATGTAAGTGTTCTGGACGGAGTGCGTACCAGCTTCGTTCAATCGGCTCTTTCAATGCCACCACACTTGAGAACTGCCGTCCATTCGCATACACATTACGAGCTAGGATGCCCCAGAGGTTCTCGATAGGGTTCAGATCTGGAATGAGTGCTGCCCAATCCATTACGGTCACATGATGAGTGTTAAACCAGCTTTTCGTTCATGCAGACCAATGGATAGAGGCATTGTCTTGCTGGAACAGATAATCAACACCTGCTAGAGTTTCGGAAAACCGTAGAAGGTGGCTGCTGAGTATGTCCTGATACGTTTCGGAGCTTTGCCTGCCTTGCAGAAAAGCGATATATGTTGTCCCATTGAACGCAAAAGCTCCCCAGACCATCATAGATACCCCTCCTTTCTGTCTGCTGAAGAAGGTGCGCGGCTCGCGTCGCAAATCATGCCAACAGCAGTTCCACCCGTCAGGGCCGTCCAGGTTGAACCAACGCCAAGTACAAGAAAAAAACAAAAATACGCTGTTTCAAAAATATTAAGACTTACTAGTTATGAGCACCTCCGGTACGAATAGTAGAGCCGTTGTTCCGAATAACACTGGAAACCCGATTGGGCATGCTGTCCACCAAGTGATGTAAGTGTTCTGGACGGAGTGCGTACCAGCTTCGTTCAATCGGCTCTTTCAATGCCACCACACTTGAGAACTGCCGTCCATTCGCATACACATTACGAGCTGGGATGCCCCAGAGGTTCTCGATAGGGTTCAGATCTGGAATGAGTGCTGCCCAATCCATTACGGTCACATGATGAGTGTTAAACCAGCTTTTCGTTCATGCAGACCAATGGATAGAGGCATTGTCTTGCCGGAACAGATAATCAACACCTGCTAGAGTTTCGGCAAACCGTAGAAGGTGGCTGCTGAGTATGTCCTGATACGTTTCGGAGCTTTGCCTGCCTTGCAGAAAAGCGATATCTGTTGTCCCATTGAACGCAAAAGCTCCCCAGACCATCATAGATACCCCTCCTTTCTGTCTGCTGAAGAAGGTGCGCGGCTCGCGTCGCAAATCATGCCAATAGCAGTTCCACCCGTCAGGGCCGTCCAGGTTAAACCAACGCCAAGTACAAGAAAAAAACAAAAATACGCTGTTTCAAAAATATTAAGACTTACTAGTTATGAGCACCTCCGGTACGAATAGTAGAGCCGTTTTTCCGAATAACACTGGAAACCCGATTGGGCATGCTGTCAACCAAGTGATGTAAGTGTTCTGGACGGAGTGCGTACCAGCTTCGTTCAATCGGCTCTTTCAATGCCACCACACTTGAGAACTGCCGTCCATTCGCATACACATTACGAGCTAGGATGCCCCAGAGGTTCTCGATACGGTTCAGATCTGGAATGAGTGCTGCCCAATCCATTTTGGTCACATGATGAGTGTTAAACCAGCTTTTCGCGTATGCAGACTGATGGATAGAGGCATTGTCTTGCTGGAACAGATAATCGACACCCGCTTGAGTTTCGGCAAACGGTAGAAGGTGGCTGCTGTGTATGTCCTGATACGTTTCGGAGTTTTGCCTGCCTTGCAGAAAAGCGATATCGGTTGTCCCATTGAACGAAAAACCTCCCCAGACCATCACAGATACCCCTCTTTTCTGTCTGGTCAAGAAGGTGCGCGGCGCGCATCGTAAATCATGCCAATTGCAGTTCCAACCGTCAGGGCCGTTCAGGTTGAACTTTTTCTCATCGGAGAAAATAGAAAATTCACTTCCGTTTTTAGAATTCCAACTTCATAGGAACCCCACCTCCCAGCACCTGAGTTATTCGGTTTGCAGAAAGCCTTCCTCTATACCTATCTTGATACTACGTGTTTCCGCCCACCCGACCAGACATAAGGTTTCACCCTGATACTTTCTTATTCATCGAGCATTTACCCACTCCTCTTCTGTAGCCTTCCGCGAGAAGGAACTTCAAAAGATATATACCGTTGCTTATCAGCACGGATTTTCACATTCAGATGTCCATAGAACCTACAGTAAAATCCAAAATTCAACATTTTTTACCCTGACACGTGAACGAAGGGATATCAAATATGTTGGATCGATGACTTACGTCCCTCATGTGAATGGTAATTTATTGAACATCTGTCACAATCACGGTGTCGGTTTTGGGTTAAAAACATAGAACATCTATTCCGTGTTTAAAAATGATCGGGGCCGTGTTGAATTGTAGGACAAATGTGGCATCTAATCAATTACTATGAAATCTGTCGATCCTCAAGACAAGGACCTTATACAGTATATATGGGCTAAACCCTACGGAGACTGCAAACAAGAATTAAGGAACACCAATATAGTGTAAAAAATGGCTCGTCATCGACTGCTTTAGCCAGAATTTTTTCAGCTGGTACACATTGCCCATCATGGACAGACGTCTCCATTCTATCAACCTCTACAACGAGGGAAACAGTGCTCTTCACAGAGAGTCCGCCCATTTTGCATCGATTGGACACTTGTTGCAATGATGAAGTACCCAGCTATATTTCCCAGGCCTGGAAAACTTTACTGTCCTTGATTCCGGTTTCTACCTCTTACATCGCAGACTCTGCCCATCATTTATGGAACTCTATAGGCCTCGATTTTCTCATAGTACTTTAAAGCAAGTGAACGTTCTTGAATTTCTTTCCTCATTGAGAACGTTTGGCAACGGCACCCATATATAAATGTGTTTCTGGAACTCCAGCTTGGTCTTTCATCTGATGATGTGCTCGTAGCGAGCGCGAAAGTACTCGTGTCATTTTAACCATGTAAATATATTTTAACTTGTGTGTGTTTTTAGTTATTAAAGTTTGCCTATAACTGGAACCATTCAGCAAGTTTGAACATCGTGCATTAACAGCAAGTTTCTTACCCTGAGTAGTCTTTGTGGCATGAAAACCTTGTTTTATTATCAACTGTAGCTGTATTGGTATGTGATTTTAAACTATCATCTTACATTTTATTCTTCAAGTATGGAGTTCGCCATTCAGATGTTTCGTCGTTTTCGGAGAAAACTTTTTATTGAGGAGACACATTTATCGTTTTTAGTAAACTGTAGAGACTTGCAGGTTGTTCCCAACTACCTGAAGTTGCGCTGTTTTCCAGTCTCTCGCCGAGAGGCCTCAGTCCTTGCTTCTGCAGAATGCAAAAGACTTACTTCAGAGATCCGAACGAAACGTCGTTTCATAGACCATTTGCACAGGAAATCATATTGCGCTTTTTTTGCATTTACCATTATACTTTCACCCTGCATTACTTGATAGGCTGTGGCGTAAAAGTCTTGACTTACTTCCACGCTATTTTAAAAACATCAACATACTAATAAATTGTTCTTAAATGAAACAAACCTTAACGGCCAGACGAAACTTGTAAACAGAAGTCAACTTACGGAAAATGTCCTTTATTCACGATGAAATGCACTACACTCTCCACATATTTATCACACCACTCTTTTCAATCAACATCCGTTTATAAAACAACACTCTCAATACTCGCTCTCAATAATCGCTCTCTTGCAATAGATCAGTTGTCATTTTTATCTCTTGTTCTTATCTTATTACATGCATACGTCACGAGCATTCAACCTCAATTGTGTTGCCAAACGTATTCGTTTGAAGGAAAAGATATTTCGTTAAGCGTGAAGAATACTGAGAATAAACTCAAGATTTACATAGGGAAAGAAACTAAAAAAGGAAAGTTAATCTAGAATATACGTCACAAGGCTTCTTGTTACATTTTTGGCTTCCTGCAATACAGAGGTACAACTCTTTCAAAATAGACAGATTAAGAAACTACGCAACTTAGTTGCCGACTCTTGTTCTGCAAAGCGTTGTTCTTCGCAGCTGCAAAGGCAAAGTTCTACCACTCAACCAGCATACATTAATTTCAGTTCTCATCCTCTTAATTCTTTACAAAAGTCTGCCTTAAATAGAGGTCCCAAATTTGCTTATCCGGAGTTTAACCCCAATCCCTTTCAGCTTATTTCCCAGGCAGAAAAGATTATTCAATCTCTCCCCACTCCTGAACGAGAACACAATAGGTATAACGTAGCGAGAGCCATCAAATTCAGTAGAAGTTCAAATATCTCCCCTGCATCTAAAACCCTCCTTAAAGAAACACTCAAGTGCAGGCTCTTCGCTCAAAACCTAATTTGGCAGTTATCACTGCAGACAAATCCAACCAGGTTTTAATTCTCGATATGCAGGACTATGTAATGAAAATGGAAAATGCGATTGAAAATACCCATTCTATCATTCAAGGTGATCCTACCTCTGCCACTGTTTCTGCTTTAAGCAGACTCCGTAATCATGGCTCTTTACCCCTTTGCATTTCCAACTTCATGTAGCTCCCTTTTGGACCTAGGGTCCCATAATTGTTTGGGAAACTGAAAACCCATAAAGAAAATCACCCAATTAGGTCTTTGTTTTCTGGGTATGCTAATCCCACCAGGCCTTTGGAGAAAGCACTTGTCAAATATCTTACCCCTCTAATCTCTTCCTCACAATATTCTATTCTAGTTCCGTGAAAGCCTTGCAACGTATCAAGGATTTCAACCATCCTGGTTCCTCTTTCCTTATGGCTTTTTAGACGTAGTGTCTTTGCCTCCCAACGTCCCCATTTCTATTGTTCACAATATCCTTGAAAGTGTACTTTCCCCATTGGGGCTGTTCCCCCTGAGGAAATTCAAGCCGTTCTGCAGGCATTACGCCACATTCACAAACGTTCTTTTTCAGGTTTAATGGCATTTTATATCGCCAACTTAAGGGAGCCCCCATGGGGTCCCCACTCTCCCCTCTGTTGGCTGAACTTCTTCTTCGAGACATAGAAAACCGCATTTTGGACTTTTGTTAGGTTACATCTTTATTATACCTTCGGTATGTTGACGATGTCTTGGTCTTTTGGCCTTCGTCAGTTGAAAATTTGTTCTCTTTTGCAACCACGTTGTCGTCCGTTTATCCTTCTATATCCTTCACCGTGGAGATGAATATGACAATTCACTTCCGTTTTTAGACTTCCAACTTCGTAGAAACCCCACCCGCCAGCACCTGAGTTATTCGATTGACAGAAAGCCTTCCTCTATACCTATCTCGATACCACGTGTTTCCGTCCACCCGACCAGATATAAGGTTTTGCCCTTATACTTTCTTATTCATTGAGCATTTGTCCACTATTCTTCTGTAGCCTTCCGTGAGGAGGAACTTCAAAAGATATATACCATTGCTTATCAGCATGGATTTTCACATTCAGATGTCCATAGAATCTACAGTAAAATCCAAAATTCAACATTTTTTACGCTGACACGTGAACGAAGAGATATCAAATATGTTGGATCGATGACTTACGTCCCTCATGTAACTGGTAATTTATCGAACATCTGTCACAGTCACGGTGTCGGTTTTGGGTTAAAAACATAGACCATTTATTCCGTGATTAAAAATGATCGGAGCCGTGTTGAATTGTTGGACAATGTGGCATCTATTCCTTTACTATGAAATCTGTCGATCCTCAAGACAAGGACCTTATATATATCGGCTCAACCCTACGGAGACTGCAAGCAAGAATTAAGGAACACCAATATAGTGTAAAAAATGGCTCGTCATCGACTTCTTTAGCCAGGCTTTTTTCAGCTGGTACACATTACCCATCTTGGACAGACGTCTCCATTTTACCAACCTCTACAACGAGAAAAACAGTGCGTGCTCTTCACAGAGAGTCTGCACATTTTGCATCGATTGGACACTTGTTACAATGATGAAGTACCCAGCTATATTTCCCAGGCCTGGAAAACTTTACTGTCCTTGATTCCGGTTTCTACCTCCTACATCGCAGACTCTGCCCATCATTTATGGAACTCTATAGACTTCTATTTTCTCATAGTACGTTAAAGCAAGTGAACGTTCTTGAATTTCTTTCCTCATTGAGAACGTTTGGCAATGGCAAACGTTCTCAATGAGGAATGTGTTTCTGGAACTCCAGCTTGGTCTTTCATCTGATGATGTGCTCGTAGCAAGCGCGAAAGTACTCATGTCATTTTAACCATGTAAATATATTTTAACTTGTGTGTGTTTTCAGTTATTAAAGTTTGCCTATAACTGGAACCATTCAGCAAGTTTGAACATCGTGAAATAACAGCAAGTTTCTTAGCCTGAGTGCAAAATAGTTGTGATGCAGTCGTCCGTCCAGTGCATGTAGCTGCTTGCCCATAACAATCTATCTTCCTTGTGGCGCCGAGTGAGGTGTGGCTGACGGCGCATTTTACGGAGCACAATGTTGAGACTTTCCTTGATTCGTCGATGAACTGTATCCTTTGAGACGATGATACCAACAGTCCGAGAAACTTGACGTAGTGATAACCTTTGGGATGAAACTAAACGCATGATGGCACGATCATATCGGTTGGTTGTTATTCGAGGCCTTCCACGACGTTTTCTGGCCGTTAACGCACCGCGTTTAGACAAAGTCTTATAAATTACTGCCCTACTCCTCCCCATGGCTTTACAAATTTTCGCTACAGGCAATCCATTTGCTCTTAGTCTACAAATCTTCTGCCCCTCCTCACCAGAAAGTTGACTGTTGTGTGGCATTTCGGCAAATGAATGTCTGACGGCAGGTCCGCTGTCTATTGTAGGCTGGACCGAATTACGGCCCATGCGCGTGCGTACAACATGCTAATTTGTACATCTTATTTGCATGTGGCTACTTTACATAGTTGTCTTTATATTTATGAGACACCTAAAATTACACTATTTCACTTTGTGGTATTCTTTTCACACAATCCAGTCAACTCGACGGATTGAAACGTTTGTTTTAGGGTTATGTCTAATTAGGTACCACTTCAGCTTCCTACCTATATTCGCATTGCGTTCACTGCGCAAAGTCGACTGTCTCTATATTTATGCGACACACCTTATGATAACCTAATTGAAAAACAGACAAAAATTGGAGCAGGTAGGAAAAATAAGTAGGAAAAGAAATGAATGCAGAAAATTCAAGACTGCTAGCCATGGCGTTATCAATAGCCAGCATGGATAACAGTCTTCCGTTTCTGCAAAGACCTAGTAAACGTGGGTTTCTGCTACGTCATGCTGGTATTTGTGCACATTAAAAATTTATCTCAACTGATAAACCCTACTCTTGAAATTACAGAAAAAAAGTCTAAAATAACCCTTAAAATAAAAATTACCTCACTTAAATAGCATAATAATACTACAAACATGCCGATAGGTGGCCCGACCCGTGTTTTATTTATGAAACCACAAAACGGAATAATGAGGACGCCAAATCTTAAAAGAAGCTTAACATAAAATGTTAAAGTATTTACAACAAATATTTCATTATATCTTTGTGTAAAGAGTTAGAACAAATTGAGCTAAGATCTAACCTCAAAAGAGAACAAAAATATAACGAAGTAAATTCCTCCGTCATTTTTGGTCCACGCTGGGAATCGAACCCGAGTCTACTTATTCCGAAACAAGTCGCTCTACCAACTGAGCTACGCCGACATTCGTTCTTGCTGCTATCTGCCTTTATGTCGTGTGCGTCCTGCGGGGCTGGCACGTCACATCTTCTCCCCCTAAAGAGGGCTGGGGGCATGGCCCACGGGTCAGCCGTGACCATGAATCGTTGCAGGCAACCATCCGCTGTAGAACGTGCACTTGAGAACTCCCAGTCAATCTGGTGTGTGGAATGCAACGTCACACACATTTATTTTTCGAAGCGCTGCAGAAGGGATTCTCTTATTTTTCGTATCTCGCGGTGTGGAAAGAACATCACACCATTGCGAGATCTTGAACGGCAGGGTCATCCGGGAAGTTCGGGCGCCATTATAACGAAGTAAATTTCTCCGTCATTTTTGGTCCACGCCGGGGATCGAACCCGAGTCCACTTATTGCGGAACAAGTCGCTCTACCAACTGAGCTACGCAGACGTTCGTCCTTGCTGCTATCTGCCTTTATGTTGTGTGCGTCCTGCGGGGCAGGCACGTCGCACACGTTACGTGGTTCAAGAACTAACTACACGTGACAAAGCCAAAATAAATAAGGTGACGAAGCTCAGACACAATGCACCTTATTCACTTTGCATTGCATCATGAGAAAGTTTTCCATGGCCGCATACTAGCAATAGTTTGTTTACATGCGTTTTCCCATTGCGTAACATGGCGTTAAGTTACAGAGGTTCAGGAAAATCGCGAGCTTCGTAAATTTATTAACGACGTGCCTAACTTTTGATCATCGTATGGTTGTGGTAATAAATTCTGCCACCTAAAATGTATAGAAGGAATAACTTTTTTCATAGTTTTCCTCTGTTAAAGAACAGCTGTGTAAAATGAAACGCGATAATTTTCATCCGAATGTGCATTTCTGAATATATTCTGCTCAAGAAGATTTTGAATATTATGGCATTACGAATAAAAAGCAGTTGAAACCTCGTAGTGTTCCTTCGAATTTCAATTTGCTTAAAAAAAGTAGAAGGAGAAAACTGATGGCATATTTGGATTGGTAAGTTGCGACTTAAGTTCTACGTTCTTTCCCCAAAGAACGAAACAGACATCTATAATTTTTATTTTATTTAATGTTACACATTCATTTAATATTTAAGCAGATTGTCTGGCGTGCGACAGTTGAAAGTTTTTAGTTCTTTTTGGTTTAACCCTAGTTTGTTTCCGTATTCCATATTTGATTTATCATATACATATTTTTCTGGTCTTCTAAATCTTTTGTTTTGCAAAAATGATTCCCAAGTTAATGTTTCAGATGTTTCGCTAATGTCTGACAATAAGAACGTGAAAATTTAATATATCGTGTTTTAGAAATGCTTCATTAAAAACTTCATCATGATTAACGACGATGTTCTCTTGCAGCATGCGAAATAAATATCGAACACAAAATTGTCCGGGTATATTTTTGCAAACTTGATTTGTTCTTCTAAGAAACTTTATTCTTATTCACCCTGTTGCTCTATCGATTCTTTGGCATAGTACTTCAAGACGTAAAAATTTTAAAAAATTGGCCAACGGTAAGAAGTTATCAAATAGCGACAACATTGAATCAGTAGCCATGTTAGTTCGCAGAAATCCACTTCTGACGTTTCATGAATAAGGTCCATTAAAAGAAACCAGGCCGCCTCGGTGGCGCAGTGGTCTAAGGCGTTGGCCTCTGAGCATTCGTCCGTAAGGGGTCCGGGTTCGAATCCCGGTCAGGCATGGATGTTGTGTTTGTCTTACGCCACTGGCTCTCTCCCTTCCCTGGAACCAGTGACCCTAAATTAGGGACGGGCGACTGCTTATAGCCCATTGAGTTGCTCACGGTGGTCGTTAAACCTCTAATCTAAAAAAAGAAACCAGAACTTCAAATATTTTTTTAAATATGCAGTCAAATAAAAATAATTCAAATTAAACATGCTGACTTTCCAGACAAAGATACTACAATGCGTCCCTGGTACACCAAAAATGTGCAATCTATGCTTGTGTTGCCAAACT
Organism: Macrothele yani; assembly: GCA_039090855.1. Taxonomy (NCBI): domain Eukaryota; kingdom Metazoa; phylum Arthropoda; class Arachnida; order Araneae; family Macrothelidae; genus Macrothele; species Macrothele yani. Next base: position 18,448,490 of record CM076996.1, on the reverse strand, counting down.
AGCAAGGAGAAACTTCCTATTCACGTACGTTTTTCTGCTTTTTCATTGTTTAAAAAAATCAGCCTTGTTACACCGGAATTCTCCTTATTCCAGTAACATTCAATTTTTTTTTTTTTTTTTAGTTTTTTAACTGTGACAATTAATCGGTATACAGATTTGGCCTTAATGAATATTTATTAGCGTAAAATAAAAACAATTTTATTAAAAAATAAATTTCAGTTGCAGTCGAGCAAGGACTTTTAATTACTTTTCTTCGCCTCGATAATTAGAGTGGCTTTCAGTTAAGTTAGGCAATAGAACTCCTTTCTTTCTTTCTTTTTTTCCGCAATTCGCGCGCAACGCACGCTGCAACATACATGGGGTAAAGGGAGAAGAAGGCATGCAATAGTCCAAAATTTTCAGGCACACGAAAGGTAGGGTCCAATGACTTCGCCCAGTCTCTAGTATATGTTCTAAAGCAAGGAAGTCATAATTCGTAAGGGGCCGTGAGCCCTTTTAAAACTCCACTCAGCGTTGAGCGTCCCGTCGATTCCCTGAAAAAGCGAAAACCCGAGAAAAGCACGTAGCCGAAATTCCGTACGTGATCAATTCGCGTTCAAGAAGCTAGGTGCAGTCACTACGGAAGCACTGCTGAAAAAGGGTAGAAGAATGGATGACAGCTGAAAGAACACATTTTTCAGTACTGGTCGTTTCCAAAAAAGGGAGCATCCACGAATCTTGCGAGAGGAATTGGAGACAAACGCGAATCGCAAGGGTGGATGGACCTGCTATGACCAATGACGTAACTCGACGCCATTTTGGAGGGCCGGGTGGTTGCATCCCTTGAAGCCGGACCTGCGACGCCGTAAAAAGATGAAAAAAAGGGAAAAACAGGATGAGGGCAGAGAGAAAATAAGAGAGATTAGAGGAGATCAAACCTGAAACTTGAGAGATGCAGACGAAAGGTAAAACTTGAGACAGGAGCTAGAGTAAGAAGTCGTGTAACTAACTGAGTCAAGATAGATGAGGTATAATACTATCAGAACCGGAGCAGTAAGATGATAAAGTAAGAACTACACTAGAAGGAGATCTGTTAAGTAAGTCTCCAAGCCCAAACCACCGCAGACCGGCATCCAAACAACGACTACTGAAAGAAAGAAAGTAAGATGCTTTCCGTCTCATACATTTCCGAATCATGCCTCACAGCTTTGCATGTGCTATGCAGGGTCAATTTCCCATGGGTCTCAGCCATAGTATTTTTATGTGTTTCTCTAGTGCACCGTACTCACTTTTAAGTTCGTGGAATTTTAACGATTTAAAAATTTAATAACTTTTCTTTCTTTTGCAGTCTATTATAATTTTAGAATGTTTATCTAAAGGTAAATAACTCCACCGGTACTCATGTACCTAGCATTAAGACCACCGTTTAAGAATAAAACGTTAAATTTTGAATTTAACTGTGTCACTCAGTCACTTTTCTAAGGTTTTGGGGAAATTTTCAGTTCAGTGATATATTTACCAATGTTTTTCTGGTTTTTTTCATTAGTTAAACTTCTTTGCGGCATATGGAAGAGCGTGCGAGTCCCGTGTTGTCCCATATGAAACGTAACGCGATGCACTTGTCGACCCTGAGCTTGGAGACCCTCATTCAAGGAATCCAACTTCATCGTCGACGCCCACTAGACAACATTTTTGGGGATGAATTAATTACGCAGATTTTGGGCATTTAAATTACTTCCACTACGGCGAGTAAGACGTTGTAGTAGTTCGCCGATACCTGTAAAGGTCGCGGTAATAGTCTCATTACTTGTTGCCTCACTGTGTATTCTATGTTGGCAGTACGCATTGTTTCAAATCATTCCGTTTAATATTCGGTTACAATAATGATTGTTAATGATCATAAACTGCTACAGCGTTGTTAAACAACATTAAAAATTTGGTTGATTGCTAAAGAAATTTTAAAGCCCTTTTCCCTCTAAAGGAAAATATTCGTGAAGAATGTCAGCTGTTTTTAAATAAAATCTTGGAAATACTTTGTTTTAATTATATTGCATTAAAACGAATCTCCTATTTTGGTTTATAATTCCGTGTGATTGAATATCGGCGACGCAAATCTTCTTTTCCCGATTTTCATTCAAAATTAATTGTTTTAAAAAATGCCGCGCGGCTTTATGAGTGTCCTTCTTTGACAGCAAATGAGCTTTCAATCAAACTAGCACCCCATTAAGTAAAAATCGAATCGTGCAGCGCAAAATATTTTAATAAAAAAGTGTTCGTCATTACAGAGTATTATTATTTCAACTTGAAAGTAGCTTTTTCTTTTATTTATGATATCCGAGCGTAATGGTTAGTTAATATTTTTTTTGCGGACAAGTTAATTTGCCTTCGCGGAACAAATTATACAGTACAATACAGGAAATTGAATACAGCCTATTAAGCGATATTTTGCCCTTCAGTTTCCGTTGCCAACCCTTTGTGCCTGCCAGCGAGAAACGGTAATTCGTTACCTCTCAGTGGTGTTTAGTTTGAACGCCGCCAGCTATGCCCATCGCTATTTCATTTCTTGATTTCTGCAAACCTTTACCACCGGCAATAATGGGATTTTTGCGTGTGCTTCATTTCTTTCTTTAAGCCGAACTGATTGTTTGCATGTGTTGTGGTCAATTGAGCTTTTAGTCGAAATACAGAGTTGTTTTCTTTTTTTATCTTTCCATGAGCTTCCCATTGTAGTTGCACGAACTCTGCTCCATGGCTGATACTACACACAGCAAGTTATGAAGAGGCGTATCTATAAACACCACACGAATATCCTACTGACGATTTGAAATTACGCCCACCATTCGGATTGTAGGAGCCCATATGTACATTCTTGTAGCCACTACTACAAGCAGAGTAAGCAAGGTTTCTCGCAGCAGCAGAAGCCATCATAAAACCATTAGCGGCCACCACTTGTTTCTCTACATCGGCTTTCCTATAGCGTGCCAGAGAGGAAGAGAAAAAATGCTGAAAAAAAAATAAAAAGAAAGAAAATACAGCATCTTATGAGACATGCCGAAGTGGCTCCTATCGACCATCTTCGGCAACAGCAACTGCACTTGAAAAAAACAGCGGGAAACTTTGTTTTGCTTTGTGACGTACTATCGGCTGGACATATCTGTTTCGAGGTGATCACTTAAAGCTGCAGTTTCTTACTGTTTGTTGACATTTTCCATCTGGCGAGCTACTCATCCATCTTAATGGTATACATTATGCCAAAAGCACATCAGTCAGAGATTTTTCTTCTGTAATTCTGGAGATCTTTCCAGACCCCCCGCCCCTTCACGACGGAAACATTTTTTGTATCGAAAATGTATTTCATGAGGTGAAGGAAACGCATCCATTATGTATGACTGTTTCGCATGAAATTACTACAGGTGTTCCGCGCTAAGTTACTCAGACGTTTCAATAAATATTTTGATTGCCGAAAACAAAGTCAAAATATTGTTTTTATGAGACGCCAGTTTTTGGCGGTGTTCTTTTACACACTGTGGCCTACACTTCTAATTTAACCATCCCTTTGAGTTTCGATTTTTACATGGATTTTGTTACCTTTCAGTTAGATTTTCCTTCTGAACGATTCATCACTTCCCCAATGTCTTACATATTTTGGTAACACTGACAATGAGTCAGACAGTAAATCAGACTACGTCGAGAGTACATAGTTAAACATAGGTGCTGGGAATTCACAGAAAATTTCTGAAAATAATGTGTAGCAAAGTTGCCGGTAGATGTCAGTCTTTTAACGAAATTTCCGTTTTTAAAAATTCTCGATTTTTTTAACTTCCGTATTTTCACAGATTTTCCGCAGTCAGGTAATTCCGTTTATTGCTGAAAAGTCTTTTCAGATCTTTCCGTATTTATACAAAGCTAGACGAAACCCGTCGGAATCGATGGTTAGTTTTTTTTTGTTTTTTTTTTACTGAAGGTTTAACGACCACCGTGAGCAACTTAATATGCTATAAGCAGTCACCCGTCCCTAATTTAGGGTTAGCCGCCACGGTGGCGCAGTGGTCTAAGGCGCTGGCCTCTGATCATTCGTCCGTCTGGGGTCCGGGTTCGAGTCCCGGTGAGGCATGGGTGTTGTGTTTGTCTTACGGCACTGGCTCTCTCCCTTCCCTGGAACCAGTGACCCTAAATTAGGGACGGGCGACTGCTTATAGCCCATTGAGTTGCTCACGGTGGTCGTTAAACCTCCAATCAAAAAAAAAAAAAATTTAGGGTTACTGGCTCCAGGGAAGGGAAAGAGCCAGTGCCGTAAGACAAACACAATATCCATGCCTCACCGGGATTCGAACCCGCACCCTTTTCGGACGAATGAACTTTAAACTGCGCCACCAGGGCGGCTTTTTTTTTTTTTTGAAAAGAATAAACTCATACGAAACAACAAATGTAAACTTTATTTGATTGGCAAATTCATTCAAACACTTCGGTAAACACAATAGTCCAGGTTCGTGATTTTTTTTTTATTTGACTGAAAGTTTACCGACCACCGTAAGCAACACAATGGGCTATAAGCAGTCACCCGCCCTTAATTTAGGGTCACTGGTTCCAGGGAAGGGAGAGAGCCAGTGCCGTAAGACAAACACAACATCCATGCCTCACCGGGATTCGAACCCGGACACTTCACGAACGAATCACCATAAGCTAGCGCTTAGACCACTGCGCTACTGGGGCGATCAGGTTCGTAATGAACATCCCGACTGCACCTTTTTTCAGTCGCAAAATGTGAGGCGGAAGTCCTCTCATGTCGATCGTGTGCAAAATTTCAACTGGATAGCGCACTTTTTCACTCTCATCTTTAGTCACAACTGTGTTTGATCAGTTTTCTCTTCGACAGACACATCTACATAGTAAGACCTTTATTTTGATACCTGAACCATATTCTTACGTTCAGCCGTTCCCTCAAAATAGGTCTCACAGTAAAAAACCTTATAGAATGAATTTATAGATGGCGCAACTCAATATGTACATTCTAAATAATTTCACTAACAATGGTAAACGGAATGTTTAGTTACATCTTTGCATAATGGGAAAGGTCTTACCTACGTGAATAAACTGGATCGAATGAATATTAAATTGTATATATACATAACACAGTCCAACGGCATAACGCAAGTGGATCTTCCAGTGTGTTCGCGGTTCCGATGAGAATAACTTTGATACGAATGCCTGCCAGCGTTGCTTTGTGCAACAGTTACTTCAGAAAATAGTAGACTTTGGATTATCTCAGTCATTCCATGCCTCCGCCCTAGACAGCGCGTGAGTCAACCGCACGCTTCTCCCATAGACTTTACATGGGAACTTTGCCGCACCTCAACGCCCGACCGTTGCCCCAATCTCATTTTTCTCTTCGACTGGCACATCTACATGGTAAGACCTTTATTTTGATACCTCAACCAAAATAGGACACACAGTAAAAAACCTTATAGAATTAATGTATAGATCGTATACGCTGAACGTTTCCGCTCTTACACCACAGAACCCTTTCGCATCCGGCGAACTCGAACCCATGTCGTTTGTGTTGGCTCCACAGAAACCGAGCGTGAGGAATTTAGAAGTTTCAAGGCTTTAATTGCATTTTCCCCGAGATGATGAAACAAATAAAATACCAGCTAAAGCGAAGACTCGCCATTTTTCATTTGTAGAGTAGGTTTATGTAGAGAAGTATATGGGGAAAGATCTATCGAGTTTGGTACTATTTCTTTGTTTCTCTATAGTACAGAGGGTGAGTCGAACGTTTTGCAATATTTGCATAAACGCATGTGCTGCGGCGGATATATCACGTGTTTAAACTAGTTCAAGTCGCGCACTGCAATCAGTCGAAAGGGATATAAAGTGATAATCGTTGCTCTGAACAGCATTGCATGTCGTCGTTCTGTCTGTGGTTGAGATGCCTAAAAGATGAACAGCTACAACCGGCTAAATAGGGAACGTTTGCTTTACGAGTTTGAACTCTGCCATAACGCTGCTCAGGCAACACGAAACATTTCTCATGCGAAAGGGGAAGGTTGCGTGGACCACAGCACCGCAACCAGATGGTTCAAGAAATTTCGCTCAGGTGACAGAAATTTCGATGATCAGCCAAGTTCGGGTAGGCCGCAAACCGCGGAATCGGAGTCGGCGCGGAAGACCGTAAAGGCAAATCCGACAACCAGCACTCGATGATTATCAGGCGAGCTGGGCATATCACAGACCACCGTGGTTCGTCATCTTCAGAACTTCAGCAAGGTCTACGGGAGCTGCCGCGTTGTTCCTCACGAACTGACGCAAGCTGAACCAAACCGCCGAGTAGAAGTGTGCAAGAAACTCCTAGAAAACCCGCGCGATGTACGTTTCGTCAAGAGAATTGTTATGTACGATGAAAAGTGGGTCTATTTCCGTATTCCTAACACACTGTGGCAGTGGTTGAGCCCGGGCTAGCTCCCTGAACCTGTTGCCAAACGTGGGAGCTTCGATCACAAGGTGATGCGCTGCGTCTGGTGGAATTTCGAGGGGATAATCCATTTCGAATTTCTTCCAGACGGTAGGACGATCAACGCCAACCTCTATTCAGAACAGCTGGAGCGGATGTATGCCGTTTTGGAAGAGACATACCCGGCACTGCTGAACAGAAAGCGCGCTGTCCGACAGCAGGACAACGCTCAGCCTCATACCGCGCGAACGACCCAGGCAAAACTCCAGGAATTTGAGGGTATCGAACTGATGCCACACCCAGCATATAGTCCGGACCTTGCCCCGTCGGATTATTACTTGTTCCGATCTATGGCCTACTTCCTTCGCGGGTGGCACTTCAACAACTAGGAGGAAGTGGCAGCTGGGGTGAAGGAGTTCTTCGCCTCGAAGGATAAGAACTGGTACCGCCGCGGAATCAAAGAACTGGCAGACAGCTGGCTAAAGACGATGCAACAGGATGGCCTATACTTTGAATGCTATACAGTTTTCGTCGTAAAGGTACGTATGAAGACATAAAGTGATCCAAATGTTGCAAAACTTTCGACTCACCCTCTCTAATAACACGTTTATCTGTTTCTATTTAATTTTCAGTTAGGCTTCTTTCACAGTACACCAAGCTCCTAAAGTTGCTTTTTCCAACTTTACTTTTCTTTCAATCTCTCATCTCTGCACGAAAATAACATCTCTCTTGTTCTCCAGAGTGCGGAGAATTTCCCTCCTGAAACTCTGTCTGCTCGGCTTCAAGCCTCAGATAAATCTCTCCCTTTTGGTGTCTTCTCCCTTTTTTTCTATTCTTCCTCTCCGGACGGAGAATTCGAAGCTCTCTCCTCAATAAGCTGGATCCAGACCCTCTCTTTTGTACCAGTTAGTTAACAACTTACTTCCGAGTGTGCATTTGCCGTCCCCCGGCCAACTTGATTTTCAACTTTTCGTGAGAATTGCCTCCATTACTGAAGATGTAAGAATTGCTTGATACTCTCCCTACAAAGATAAGATCGTAGTCCGCAGTGCAATAAACACTGAAACTCGGACAGCCGTTCACATGGAGAAGGGATAACACTATTGTTCGTAAAGCGAAAAGGAGTGGCTATTTTCCCTGCATCATTATCACCACTGGTAGGAAACTGGTAAAAACGGGACAGTCTCGTAGATAATATTGATAACAGGCCTGCATCAATATATACTGTAGTCTTATCGCTAACAAGTCGTTCTCACATTTATCTGACCAGTCGTTCCCTCAATAAAGCGTTTTAATAACCTCTAACCCACTATCAGTGATGACAGCTAGTCGGGGAAAATAAGGATGTGGTTAAGTCAAAAACGGTTAACGGGAAGAAACCAAATTTACATAATAACACAGGAACTCAAAACGACCGCCCCGGTGTCGCAGTGGTCTAAGCGCTGGTTTATGACTGTTCGTCCAAGTGAGTCCGGGTTCGAATCTCGGTATAGCATGGATGTTGTGTTTGTGTTACGGCACTGGCTCTCTCCCTTGCCTAGACCCTGTAGCCCTAAATCAGGGACAGGCGACTGCTTATAGCCCACTGAGTTGCTCACGGTGGTTGATAAACCCTCAACAAACCGGTGGAGCAGGGCTTAAGCGCTGGCTTATGACCGTTCGTCCAAGTTGGTCCGGGTTCGAATCCCGGTGGGGCATGGATGTTGTGTTTGGCTTACGACACCGGCTCTCTCCCTTCCCTGCACCCACTGTCCCTAAATTAGGAACGGGTGACTGCTTATAGCCGACTGAGTTGCTCACGGTGGTCGTTAAACACTCAACCGAAAAAAAAGTTGAACTGGAGGTATAGGTCCCAAGTTAATACACTCCCTTTTTCATCGGATTAGGATAGCTGTATAACTATATAATGTGCGTAAGTTAAGAAGTTGTTGCGTGCAGTTTTTAAACCAGTAAAAATGTTTGAATACCTATTAACAGTCATGTTCAAGGCGCATATTTAGTTCAAAAAAGCAACGCGTTCAATTGTAAAAGCAAAGACAGCGAAAAGCGGTTTCGTGGAGTTATTTCGTCAGTGCTCAAAGGTAACGTTAATACAGAAGCTAAATGGGGAAATATGCCTTTTGTATCTCCTTTATTTTACGTTTTCTCTCCTGAATCGGAAAAGAAAGCTAACATTCCAGAAAAGGGTTATTATTCGAAGCAGATAACAAAACTCTAAAAGGATAATTCCTCGAAATATTCCGTTCCACTTGGTTGATTCACTGCTTAATTGTCACCTCGAAATCACGCACGATTAGTGAAAAGGTGAGGGAGATTCAGTGATTCTCCCTCCCAAAAGTCACATCAGCTATCTCCAAACGTTGTAATTGCGAGGGTTGGATGCTCGTTAGAAACTGCAAAATGCAATTACTCATAAATGCCTGGAGAAAGCCCGCAGGAAAGAGAGCTACTTCCCAGCTCACTAGACACTGTGTCCCACCCCACCCAGAAAACCCCGACCGCCCACCCCTCACCATTTCGTCTTTCCCGGTGACAACTTTTGCAAAGCAAACTCACACTCACACATGCATACAAACATACACATTTCTCCATCAAAGTCTCCCAGCAGTCACATTTCCTAATCGCAAAGTACATAGATATTATGTTTACTTTGTCAATCAGTCGGGCATCACTCTTAATTATATTACGCTGGAAATTGGATGAACTGGACGTAATGGTTCCTGACGCAATGAAAGAGTATTGAGAAATATATAGCCACGAGCTTGCACTTCTATGCTCTCTCGAATGCACATACGAGTATGCTTAGACAATCGTTTCCGAATGCGCACGTAATTAACTGTAACCTGTAAGGCAAGGGCACGTGAGGGAAATCTCCGTTGCTTTGGGCGAGTGGGAAGCGAAAGCAATGGCATAATTAAATACCGGGGACTTGCCTCATGCATTTTGATATGAGCCATCACACTTCTCGTGGAATGTGAGGAGTAGTTCTCATAATTCATTAGCGACGTCGTCAAGAAAGGTGAAGTCATGCTGTCGTGAACAACAGTTATCTTAATTTCGCTGGTCCTATCGTTGACAACTGACGATGGGTAGGAAGCTGTAAGGAAAGGGAGTACTGCGGTGTGTCTATCTACCGTGCGCAGTTTATCTCAGCGCACGCGAGTTTCAACGGAGTTATACTATAAGATCTTTAATTTCCAAATCGCTGAATATTAAATGAGACGCTCATGATTGCCAAATTTCAGAAAATGACTCAGGAAAAAAAAAAAGTCGTTCACACTGGAAGAAAGACCGCACCTCCTGCTGTTCGGATTTCTTCCTTCAGTCACGGTCGACGACGATAAATACAATGCTCCACATTAATGGATCTCTATGATCTCAAGGACGCCCCCGGCGACGCAGTGATCTAACAGCTGGCTTCTGACTATTCGTCCGTGATGGGTCTGGGTTCGAATCCCGTGAAACACGAATGTTGTATTTGTCTTATGGCACTGGCTCTCTGCCTTCCCTGGGACCAGGTGCCCTAAATTGGGGGCGGGCGACGACTTATAGCCCATCGAGTTGCTCACGGTGGTCGATAAACCCCCAAACAAAATAATAATAATCACAAGGGCTTATAACTCCTGATGTTCTCCAAGACTAGCAGCTGCATGGATGAAACTCTTTTATGCGAATACGATCGAAGAGGAGTACCATACATCCCGTGCAGTTTCTGATATCATCTGTGAAAGCACAAGTTTGTCCGCGCCTCCTCACTCTGGAGTAAGTTGCTCTCCCAACTAAGCTACACGGATGGATTGCATCGTTGCATATTTGTCGTCTTGACACGTGCTGTACCTCTGTAGTACGTCAGTCATCATCATCATCAACAACAACCATGGTTAGTAGTCACGTAGGTGCCCGATGCCATGTGGCATCAGATTTCATTCCTCTTACAGTGCAGTGTTTTACTACCAGCGCCTCGACACTCATCTGGTAAACACAGAAATCCTGGGGAAGGGCTGTCCAAAGACAAACACGGGGAGTCTACAGAAAACCCCAGAAAAGCCGCAGACTAGATGGCCCGCAGGACCGGGGTTCGAACCAAGGAGGTTAGAAGAGGAGGAGGTGAAGGGACCCGTTTTTAGTGAAGCCAAAACAGATCAGCTGTTTCTGTCCTCTCTCTGAGGTGGTGGGAGTCTGCGCTGTGGGAGTTCAGGAACGTGACGTCACTTCCTGTGGCTTAAGCAGTTTTGCTTAGCGCATGCAAACCAATAATGGAAAGAAGGAATATTTCGGACTTCTTATTTCTTAACATTAGGCTTTTGGTTATATTTTAAACATGGTTACTTGCACATGGGCAGTATGCGTGGTTTCTTGCACATGGGCAGTAAGTAACCATGCGCACTATGCACTTCCGCTCAAAAAATCATTATTTTGTTCAATTTTTTAAAGAAATACCAAGACATATTTTTCTGTTTTTTCTGGAAGTTTTTTATTATGGGAATGAATATTTCAGCCTCGATTTTTTTCATGGCTGTATGGGTAGAGTAAGGGTCCGAAAAACCCGTTCAAAATCGCGATTTCCCCATAGAGATATACATGAGATTCTTAGGTTGGGCGCATTGGTGTAGTCAGCTGATAAAAAGTGGCGTCACGCCAGAAGCATAGGGAGATGGGCTGTTGCCAGCTCCTCTTACTTCTAACCTCCTTGGTTCGAACACCCGTCAGAAACGTCCGCCTCCCACAGAGTGCATAACGACTTAACCGATTGGGCTGAGTTTTTGATGTCACACTACACATTCTCTTAACTGCGCCTGCTTCGTAGGCAAGTTGTCAGATGTGCAGGTTGCTGGTGTGACACATACCTCTAATTTAACCTTCCTTTTAAGTTTCTGTGCTTTTATGTAAATTTTGTTTCCTTCTCGTTTTTTCTAACTAAACGACACATTGTTTCTCCCTAGGAGTTTTAAATTTTTTTCAATCACTAGCCGGGTGTCAAAGGTAAATGGAGTGGCATGTGAAGTGTGTGTGTGTGTGTGTGTGTTTTGAGACAATACAAAATATCGCCGACAAACGAAGCACTTGTCAACAAAGCAAGAGTTCTACTGAGCGATGTCAGAAGGCTGAATGATGTAGTCCCGGGACAAACCAACATCCTAGTTCACCTCTTTGTTTAGTGACAACAATGACGATTGAGGGTGACTTCTGCTAATCCATCGTACGCCGAGCAAATTCAAAGAACATGGGGTTAGGAAATCCTTCTCATGCTATCTAGGCGACTGGGGAGTTTGTGGTTGTTTGCATGTAAGGGCGCGTTGGGCGTTATGGTCGTGAAAGGGTTAAGGTCTTCTCATCGGCAAAACAATTACAAGCATGAAGCTAGGATTGACAAGTTAGTCATTTCTAGCCTAAAGATTATTATGCACTGCTGTCTGCTGAAAATGTAACAACACCCAGAAGATATTACTGTGAGATTTATAGGGTACATTATTTATGATTCAAGGTGTAAGTGATCAGACATACAGACCTGTAAGTGATGTGGAACACCCAATACTCAGTAGCTTGTGTGTACCCACTACGATCGGCGAAAACAGCTCGTACAGGACGTAGCGTCGACTGAAAGAGTTTCAGGATGTCGCACTGCAGAAGATCATGATGTCTCGGTTCATACCCGAAGTTCAACTTGTGTAACTGGGGGTGGAGCCTAACGGTCCAAGCGTCGACCGACCATGTCCTGCACTTGTTCAATGGGTGACAAATCAAGCGAACGAGATGTCCAAGGAAGACGTGAAACATGTCCGGCATTCAGGAGTTGTAAGACATTCCGCGTCACATGTGGTCGGGGACTTTCCTGTTGAAAGATGTCACCGAGGACCGTCTGCAGGTATGGAAGCACTTGAGCCTCCACAACTTCCGCGATGTACCGCTGGCTGGTTGTGGTTCCTGCAATGCGTAGAAGACAGAAACCTAAATTGAACCCAAGAACACCGCACACCAGAATGACAGGTGTCGGGCCCGTGTGACGCTATATAAGCATTCCTCCAGTAGCCGTTCACCATGGTGTCGCCGTACAAGGATACATTCATCGTGGGTCATTAAAGTGAACAGCGACTCTTTTCATCACGCCAGTGTCTACGTTCTTGGTCCCATTGCTACCTCTGACGTCTGTGGCTTAAGGTCAAAGGAAGCCTAAGCAACGGGTGACGGGCGACGAGGTATCTCTGAAGCGAATGGTGTCGGACAGCGATTGCAGACAACCCTTGATGTCATATAGACCTGCAGTGTTGTGCTAACCTCTCGGGACGTGGCTGTTCGGTCTGCGAACGCCATAATGTGGAGATGACAGTCTTTCCATGTGTTCATACATAGCTAGGCTGTAGACCCTTCGCGTAGATGCGTCAGACCTTCCTCTTTCCACTAAAGCCATATTCGTATCACTGTGCTCGCGTTTCATCCAACACGAGCGGCGATGTCGCATAAGTCCGCCTACCCACAGTCCAACACATCGGTCTCGCTCCAAGTCCGTCAGCTGTGCGTACTGGTTTCTCCTGCTGCAGCCAGGTACACTCCATTACTACCACTAGCTTACCGCCACAATTTCCGCGATTGACAATGGCAAGCTGACCTGTGAGTCCTGCTCGTATACATCCTGCGGGACACCTACGAATGTGTGACTGGCACAAATAATTTACATGTGAGCTGCCGTTTCAATGATTTGCACCTTTTCACGTGATTAACCCGTCCTACGAGTTTCCGTCCGCCTGACTGCTCACGGGTTTTTGGCACGTCTTTTCTAAAACAGATGTGGTAAAACTGGTTTGTCCGTACTTCTGCCTGTGGACATCATATCTCAGGAATTATTAGTACGATTTGAAAAGCTCTTTTCGCATTGGGAACCTTAAAATGTGAGAATGATGATCCTTGCATTCAGTTTTTCTTACGTTGCACAATTTTGCCGCTAAGGAGCGCAAATGCAGATGATATCGAATTCAAAATACATTTTTATTCCATGTATTTGCTTCTGAATACCCGATTGGAAAAATTATTTTATCTTTCTATTTCATTTATATCGAAGACTATTTTATATCGAAGACTATTTTATTCGAAGACTATTTTAGGTACAGTCACTTTTTCATGTTATGCACAGATTTTCTGCTAGGGGGCGTAAGAGTAAATTGAGTTTTCCCTGAGGTCTCTGTTTGTAAAACTCCGATTTGAAAAAATCTTCCTGCATCGGATAAAACTCCTGATGGGAAATGTTTTGATTGTAATTTCTAATTGTTGATAAGAAAAGACTTGGCCACCAGAGAGCGTAAGTGTCATTTCTGCTTCTGATGTATTTGCAGCAAAGTCTGAGCCCCTAAAAGCTCGATTGTAAAATTTCTTTCGTGGACCGACACCGCTCATGTCGATAAACCTTTTGAGAATATTTTCTTCTTAAAATAAAGCATAGTTTCTCCTTCAGGGGTGTAGATGTATATCCTATTTTGTCAATATCTCTGCTTCTAAAAGTCCGATTTGAAAAATTCTTTCTTTGTTAGATATATTTTCCGGTATGAAATGTTTCTCATATAATTTCAAATTTTTCAAGTAAAGCATAGACTTTCCGCTACAGGACGTAAAGTTAAATTGCATTTTCGCATTTGCCCAGGTATCTCTGCTTCCAAAATTTCGATTTGAAAAATTCTTCCTGCATCCGATACAGCTCCTGGTGAGAAATGCTTTGCATGTAAGTTCTAAGTTTTGTAAAGGAAGCGTTTGGCCAACAGGGTGCATAAGTGTTCATTTCTGCTTCTGATGTATTTGCGGCAAAATCTGAGCTTCTGAAAACTCAATGGAAAAAATTATTTCGTGCACCAATACCGCTCACCTCGGAAAACGTTTTGAGAATACTTTCTTCTTAAAATAATGCATAGTTTTCCCGCCAAGAGGCGTAGATGTATATCTTATTTTTGTCGATATCTCTGCTTCTAAGAGACCGATTTGAAAAATTATTTCTTTCTTGGAGAGCGTTCCCGGTGTGAAATGTTCCCATGTGATTTCAAAAATTTGCCACCAGAGGCGGTAAGTTCAAATTTCCGTTAACACCAATATCTGCGGGACTAAAAACCCGCTTGAAAATCTTTTTCGGCCAGATGCTACTATCTGTGCAAATTCTGTATGTGTATTTTCTTCCCATAATAATGCGCAATTTGGCCGCTAGGTGGGGCAAATGCTTAATCTGTTTTTCTCAATATTTCTGCTTCTTCATGTGAGATTTAAGAATTCCTTCCAACACCTGATGCCATTTACCTTGTACAACATTTTAGGTTAGTATGTGAGGAGTTTTTTTAATTCACCGTTCTGCCGTTAGGTGGTGTTTGTGTACTTTAGTTTGCAGCTGCATTGCCGCTTCTAAAAGCACTATTGAGAAATTTCTTCTTTACTGCATTCTCTACAATATAAATGTGAAGCATTGTCCTCTTTAAATAATGCACAGATTTCTCGCTAGGGGTAGTAAAGTTCGAAACCGTTTTCTCAATATCTCTGCTTCCGGGAAACGTATTTGTAAAGTTATTTTCCCACGAATATTTTTCGCCTATCCTCATCTCTTTCATTATGCAAAATTATTCTTCTAGAAGGCGTAGATTTATATCATAATTCCTTCTACATGTATATTTCTTCTCTTAACTATTCGATTTGAAAATCTCTTTGTCTTTGATGTTTCCTTGTGCTGTGAGGAACGTTTTGAACGCCATTTGTTAGTTTTCGTAACATACCTTTCAGCCGCTGGTGGAAGTAGTTGTTTCTATTTCTGGATGTTTTATCAATTGTAGTAACCAGGTTGATTGCTTCCCTAACCGGTTCCACCAACTTTGAATAACTTTGATAAATTCAATTCACGTCAGAAAGGATTCAAAAGACGTGCTCATTACAACCCAAAATTCGGTGTCATCTTTTTTGTTTTTTTTTTTAGTGGGAGGTTTAACGACCTTCGTGAGCAACTTAGTGGGCTATAAGCAGTCGCCAGTTTCTAATTTAGGGTTACTGGTTCCAGGGAAGGGAGAGAACCCGTGCCGTAAGACAAATACAAGCTCCATGCCTCATCGGGATTCGAACTCGGACACACCTCCGATGAATGATCAGAATCCAGCACTGCGCCACCGGGGTGGCCCCGGTTTTCCTGCTGTTGCATTTTGAATAATCGGCACTGTATGTAAAATAGATGGATAATTATAACCTCCTTTCTTAATTTCTAAGAAGCACTGGATATTCAAGAAAACGTCAGCAAAGTTCACTCTTAGCGACAAAATGTTTCAATAATTGAAGTCCAGGAGGAGGCATCTATTGAGTTTCGTCATGACTATATGAATTAGGAAAGACATACAACCCAACAGAAGAAAATAAAACATAGAATAGGACTAAATTGCAAGCATTTTAAAAGTACATCGAAAAAATACATCCTCTAACAACAGCCCGGTGCAACAGCCAACAAGATGGCTACAAAGTCAACTGTACGAAATGCAACAGAGGCCCATTATTGAAGTTTGTTTAGAAAGCTTTTATTCCAGACTTTGTCAAAAACTTATTGAAATATCACTTAAGTTAAAAACAGTCACATTCTAAACACAGTAACGTTAGCTTGGGCTTTATACATGGCATATCAAAGTCCATATAGAATATTTCAAGAAGACATTTAACTTTTATTTCATGAACTGTATTTCCACGTCCTTTTCCCAATACCAAGCTCTCTGCGTTTTTTGTTTTCTTGTTTTTGTTTTTTTGGAATTTCAACATTTAAAACTTAGTATTTTGCTTACAGTCTTGATGTTAAGGTTTGCACTGATCATTCCTTTGTTGTGCTGTTATAATTGCTCTAGACCGGCTTAATGTTCCGTTTAATGCGCGTATTTCGTTTCCTGTCGACACCTCGTGAGAAGCACAGGAGCCTATTGCTGCAAAAACATCGGAAAGTAGCAAACAAAAAGAATATCAAATTTTGAGAAAACAGAATTTATCTTGGAACCCCAAAAAAATTCATGAAATGCCCTCCACGTCGTCACCCATGAAGCTAAAGGCAAAAATCTGAACTGGAAAAAACCTCCTGCTCATGATACCAAATCAATGAACAAGAGATGTGCCCTCTTCTCAACAACTATCTTAGATCTTCAACTGGTTTACTTTCTAGCAAGCTAACGCGCTTCTGACGATATTTTCATACGAAACGAAATTAATCAAGAGAAACTTGTGGTGAACTGAGAAAAGTTATAATGACTCAACGAAGAAGTAAGTTGCCTCTCCGTTTGCCGAAAGTACTGACACACTGGCTTCCAACGATTCGTCCGCGGTGGGCCTAGGTTCGAGTCTTGGACGATGCATGAGTGGTGTACCAGGGGAAGTCAGAAAGTAATTTTCCCTATTGGAGAACTTTAAAAGTACTGCGTGTATTGTAAATGTTTTTTTGCTGACGCGTAACTTAACATGTTCTGTTTTAGGTGGCTGCAGTTTGAAGCTCCAGAGACATTACGTTCCTGTACTACACATGCAAAATAGCTACTGTACTGGTTGAATGGACAAAGGAAGAAGTCCGAGGAGTAATTCACTTCTTGTGGGCAAAAGAGACGCCGACTATTGAAATTCACCGTGAATTTCAAGCTGGGTACGGCCCGAACGTGATGACACAGTGCAACGGTCGAACCTGGTGTCGTGATTTCAGTGGTGGTGGAGCAGTGGTCTCAAACTCAGACTCTTGGAAGGGCATCATTCCAGTCTTGAAAGAACTTAGCGAGCCGCACGAATATTAATAAATTTCTTATGAATAAATATCAACTTTACAAAACTACTCCAATGGCTTGGCACTAGAGTGGAATATTATTTCTAATTATCGGTAAATGGTAAAAACAAATGCTTCGTCAATCACTGAAAATAATCACTTTAACAATCATTTTCACTTAAATCTTAAAACAATCACATTTTACCAACTGACGACGGTACACAGTACAGAAAATATTACATTTCGGACCAGAAACTTGGGCTCGCTTTTCTATCACTAACTTATCTATGTTTGGAATAATATCCTTTGAACATGCTACTTTTAAAAGCGGGCATACGTGACTGTCACTTAACCTATTCCTTTCAAAACATTTTACTTGGTTCATTCTTGAAAACAACTGTTCACATGAATATGTTGTTCCGAACACAGACAGAACACGTGCAACTTGGTTATGAAAGTTTACGTACTTGTCCTTTGAAACTAACTGGTAAAACTGTTATATTGCAGCTGTTGAATTTTTTTCTTAGAAAAGAATCACACTGAAAGTCTATTAATTCAAGCTGAAGTTCTTCAGCTGCGTTTTCAGCATTATAGGAAAATGGAGACTTCAATATATTGAAAATATTTTGCTTAATATAGTTATATTATTCGTAAATATACTTGATGACTTAATAAGGATGGCTTTGCTATGCCTTACAATGTTTATATTTTCATTTATTTCGTATTTCGGTTGTTACAATATGCAGTTGACATTCTAATGTAAAGCAAATTAATACAGCAACAACCAGAAAATAAAAGGGAAAAGGCCTCCACGACCCTCTCATCCTGATGACTGAAACACACAAAAAAATATCCAAGAACAAAGCAAGCCAGACACATCGTACAACCCGTTTAGGAGGTGAAAATGATAAAAATATATTTAATATATTGTAATAATACAATACATATATATATATATATATATATATATATATATATATATATATATATATATATCATCATCATTGTCAACCATTATCAATCCACTGCTGGACGAAGGTCTCCCCAAGTTTCCTCCACAACGGTCTGTCTTGTGCCAGTCTCCTCCATGTCACCCCTGCATACTTTCGAATTTCATCCACCCATCTCCTATGTGGTCTTCTTCTGGGTCTTTTCCTGTCCCTTGGAATCCAATCTAAAATTTCGGCTGTCCATCGATGATCTGTCCTTCTGGCAGTATGTCCAGCCCATTGCCATTTCAGGGATTTAACTCTGATCATGATGTCTTCCACTCTTGTCATTTTTCGGATCCATGAGTTCCTCTTCTTATCTCTCCTGGTTACACCAAGCATGCACCTCTCCATGCTTCTTTGAGTTGTCTGCAGCCTTTGTATGTCTCTTTTAGTTAAGGTCCACGTCTCTGCACCATACGTAAGCACTGGAAGGATGCATTGATCAAACACTTCTCTTTTAAAACATAATGGCATATTGCTCTTGAAAATTATGCTGTTTCTTCCAAAAGCTCTCCAGGCAAGTTTTGTACGCCGATTAATTTCTTCATCAATGTGACCCTCACTTGATATCTGCTGTCCAAGATAAACGTACGTGTCTGTCATCTCCAGCTTTTCTCCATCAATCGATAAATCTTCATTTCTTGTAAAAGCATTGAACATCACTTTTGTCTTCTGAAAGTTCATTTTTAATCTCACTTCTTTACTCTTGTCAGCAAGTTCCTGGATCATACTCTGCAGCTCTGATGGGGTAGTTGCAAAAATGACTACGTCATTAGCAAAACGAAGGTGGGTTAGATAATCTCCATTAATCTTTATCCCCTTGTTTTCCCAGCTCAGCGACTGAAAAACACCCTCCAATGTGGCATTAAAGAGCTTCGGAGATATGGTATCACCTTGTCTCACTCCCTTTCCAATTTTTACGTGTGTTGTATTTTCAAACAGCCTAATCTTTGCATTTGCATTTTCATAGATGTTATTAATAATATTAATGTATGCATCTTCAATACCGCAGGTTTTCAGAGCCATTGTAACTGCTGATGGTTTCACCGAATCAAAGGCTTTTTCATAATCGATAAAAGCCATGCACAATGGAAGTTCATATTCCCTCGCTCTTTCAATTAGTTCTCTCAGCACGTGGATATGATCTATTGTGCTGTAGCCACTCCTGAATCCAGCTTGTTCTCTCGGTTAAGCCATGTCTAGTGCTACCTTCAAGCGGTGTGAAAGAACTTTAGTGAAGATTTTATAAACTACTGATAGGAGGCTGATAGGTCTGTAGATCCTCAATGTCACCTCTCTTCCGAGATCCTCAATGTCACCTTTCTTATGTAGCAGGATCATTGTAGCGGTGTTCCAATCCTCAGGAATCTTTCCTTCATTAAGGCATCGAGTGAAAATTTGGGCGAGTACTGTTTCGATTTCTCCACTTGCTTCTTGTATGATGTCTACAGTAATTCCATCTTCTCCTGGAGCTTTTCCTCGCTTCATGTTCTTGATTGCATGTGCAACTTCTGCTGGAAGGACTGGAGGAACTCTGGTGCTGGTATCTTTCATGATGTCTGGAGTGCATATATCATCCCTTTCATATAATTTGGAGTAGAAATCTTTCACTCTTGTCAAAATTTCGCCTCTATTTCTTGTTACAGAACCATCTTCTTTTCTCAGTGCCATAATCTGTTTTCTTTCCTTACTGAGATGTCCCTTTGCTATCTTTAGGCTTTGGTTGTTTTCAATTGCTTTCCTCACTAGTTCACAGTTGAATTTCCTTACGTCTTCAGTGATACTTTTTCTTACTGTCTTGCATAGCTCTATATATTCCACTTTGGAAGTCACATCTTCTTTAGTTGTCCTCATCTCTCTTCTTTTTTGCATCAACATTTTGGTTTTTCCTGATAATTTGTTCACATGCAACTTGTTCTTAGACCCAGCTAATTTTGTTGCTGTTTCCATAAGAGCTTTGGTTACTTTTCTGTTAACTTCAGAGATGTCCACTTCTTCCGATGTTAGGCCTTCTAAAGCAGAGAACCTGTTCTTCAGTTCTAACTTGAAGGTATTATGGTGTTTTTTAAGGTTGGTTATGTCAATAGATTTTGTTTGTCTTATGAGCTTGCCACGTTCAAGTTTAGTGTTGAGGTGCATCTTACATCTCACCAATCTATGGTCACTACCTGCGTTGAACTTGTTTAGCACACTGCAGTCTTCTATGACGAATTTTTTGTTACACATAATAAAATCAATTTCACTTGTCGTCCCATTTGGATGTCTCCATGTCCATTTCCTGTGTGGCTTTTTCTTGAAGAAGGAGTTCAAGATGAAAAACCCTTCTGCCTCTGCAAACTCAACGAGAGTATTTCCACGCTGGTTTCTGTTGCCATGACCGAATTTACCTACTGAAGTTTCATTCTGTTGCCGTTGCCCTATTTTTGCATTGAAATCTCCCATAATTATTTTCAAGTGCTGCTTACCTTTATTATTTAGATGACAAATTTCCTCATAAAATTCTTCAATTTCTTCTTCAGGATGACTTGTGGTGGGTGCATAAGTTTGAATAATCTGAGCCTGGTATCTTCTCGAGAGTTGGATAACAAGCCGTGCAGCTCTGTCAGAGGAACTTTCAACTTCTACAACTTTATCCTTCAGTTTCTTGTTTATTATAAATCCAACACCACTAGTTCTGCCAGTATCTGTCCCACGATAGTAGAAGAGATGTCCACTTTTCAGTTCGATGAGATCTTCTCCTTTTCTCCTTACCTCACTTAGCCCCACGATGTCCCACTTGATCCTTTGTAGTTCCTCTTCCAATTCAAGAAGCCTTGAATCAGAAGATAGGGAGCGTCCATTGTAAGTAGCCAAGGTCAGCATCAGATCCAAAATGATTCCACAACTTAAATCTTGGCCCTCAGTCTCCGGCAGCTGGAATGTACCTGGCCAAGGCAGCGGCCAGTGCGACATGAAGGCAGAGGGTGCTAAGAATCCCCGGAGGACCGGACTAGGCTGCCATCTGATGCTGACCTTGGCTATATATATATATATATTTAATATATTGTAATAATGAAATATGTATATTTAATATATTGTTATAATACTTGAAAAAAGGATGACTTATTTTTATTTTGTAATCGTTCATGCGGGCCGCAAAACAGTTAGCGCAGGGCCGCGAGTTTGAGACCACTGTGGTACAGTGAGTGTCCATGGTGAACCAAGATGTCCTTCCACATCAGCATTCGATCAATACAGTAGCCATTTTGAATCTACGTAGTTCAGGAACGTCATGTCTCTGGATTTTACAGATGTATCTTCTGCAATATCTGCGCTTCTGAAGACACGATTTAAAAAGCCCGTACGCGTTCAAGTACGGCAAACCTTTACAGCATACCTTCTGCCTATAATAATGCATGGTTTTTCCGCCAGGAGAGTAGATCCATATCTGACATGTTTTGGTCGAAATCTCTGCTTTTAACAGATTTGAAAAATTATTTCTTTGTAGGAAAGTGTTTCTTGTGCGAAATGTTTAGCATATGATTTCAAATTTTTCTTAACGCACAAGTGTGCCACTAGAGGGCATAAGGACAAGTTTCTGTTTTCGGCATATTAACATCAATTTCTGTTCCTCTAAAAAAACAACTGAAAAAATACTTTTTCGGTAAGATACTACTAACTGCCTAAATATTTTGGGTACATTTATTACCAAAAATAGTGCACAATTATCCCGCTAGGGAGACACAAATGTCTAATCGGGTTTTGTCAATATCTCAGCTTCGGAAAGTCCGATCTAATAAAAACTGTTTGAATGTCGCATACCGTATTTTTTTTGGGCAACACTTTACTTGTACTCCTGGGGCTTGTTAGTTCACAGTTCTGGTGTGTTTTTTTTTTTTGATTGGAGGTTTAACGACCACCGTGAGCAACTCAATGGGCTATAAGCAGTCGCCCGTCCCTAATTTAGGGTCACTGGTTCCAGGGAAGGGAGAGAGCCAGTGCCGTAAGACCAACACAACATCCATGCCTCACCGGGATTCGAACCCGGACCCCTTCGGACGAATGATCAGAGGCCAACGCCTTAGACCACTGCGCCACCGGGGCGTCAGTTCTGGTGTTAGATGGTGTTAGTGTCTATTTCTCTTTGATACTGTATCTCCGTTTCTAAAACCCTTCTGAAAAAAATTCTGCTTTTTTTACTGTATGCCATTCGCTACAATAAAGATCGTGAATATTATATCTTTAAAATAATACAAATTTCACCCGCTAGGGGAAAAAATGGCAAAACCCTTTTCTAGCTATCTATGCTTGCATGAGACGTATTTAAAAAAAGTATTTTTCCTTAGCATAGCTTTTGCCATGAAATATACTTTTCGCATATTTTTTTACTTTTCCGTTATTGAAAATTCTGCAACTGGGGGGCGTAAAGTTATATCGTGGTTTCCTGTACATCTGTTCTTCTAACTCTGCGATTTGAAAATCGCTTTTTTTTTTGTGATATTTTCCCTCAGCTAAAAGAAACTTTTTGCGCACAATTTTGTAATTTTCATAACAACTAGTGGGAGAAAGTAACTCTTTCCTTTTCTATATGTTTTATCGATTCTAGAAATGCGGTTGATTTTTTAAATAGGTTTCTTTGACTATGAATGATGGATTCTTAAGAGAGTCCCGAATAACTGTGTATGAAAGTGTAAGTGTTCCTACTCTGATGTACGGCAGTGAAACCTGGGTACTGGAGTCGTTTCTGTGTCGGAGAGAGGCGTTACTTACGGGGAGTTCGTGGCAAGACACTCTCTGATCGAGTGAGGAATGCAGATGTGTTGCAGTTGTGCAATGTGAGACAAACTGTTGTTTGTAAAGTGGAGAGTAATATTCTTAGGCGGTTTGGCCGTGTTGGAAGAATGAGTGATGAGATGCTTAATAAGAAAAAGATTTCAGCCAACGTGGCAGGAAAGAAAGCCAGAGGAAGACGAAGGAAGTCATGGGAGGATCAAATTCAGGAGTGTCTGCATGAGAAAAAGATTATGAGTATGAACTATAGGTCTTGTGTACGTCGTGTGATGGATGTCAGTGAAGCCTGAGTTGTGTGCCAAGATCGCTGTAAATAGAGACGTTTGATACGGCAACAGTAAATAAATAATCGAAAATTTACATATCGGTTTGTATTTCTTTGTGGAGCTAAACTCATTATTCCGGAGAACAGTTTGGCGATATGTAGTAATGTAGAGACTTTGACTATGAATAACTTTGAAAAGTTTTATTCGCGTGTGGGAAAGGATTCAAAAGACGTGCTCATTACAACCAAAAATTCGGTGTCATCTTTCTTGTTTACACTGGATTCGGTTCACTGAATTTTCGAAAGCCCTCAGTGATATGCGTACTTATCTGTATACTACGCTTATTGTACACTGAAGTGCCAAAAGTCATGGGATACGTAACTATTATCGTGTAGGACCTCTTTTAGCCCCGTAAAGTGCAGTAACTCGACGTGGCATCGATTCCACAAGTGGGATCGATCAACATCTCTCCAGAAGTTTTGGATTGATTCCACAACTTCTGGAAAAATGTTGAGCTATGCCGTCTGAACAGCCACCCACAGCTCCCTGGTATTTGTAGGTGAAGCGTTTGGGTGCGAATGGACCTTCCCACCACGTCCCATAAGTGCTCTATTGGGTTCATGTTGGGTAAACGTGGTGGCCACACCATCCGTCGGAACTATCCAGAATGCTTCTCGAACCAATTTTAGACAACTTGGGCTCGATGACATGGAGCATTGTCCACCTGGAAAATCCCATCGTTGTTGGGGTACATGAAGTCCATGCAGGGCCTGCAAATGGTCACCCAGTGGAGCAAGAGAGCGATTACCGGTTAATAACGAGTTTACAAGGAGCAGAGGATCCACACCGTTCCACGTAAAGACACGCCATACATGCATGGAACCACCACCAGCTTGCACAGTGATTTGTTGACAACTTGGGTCATTGGCCTCATGGGGTCTGCACCATACCCGAACCCTACCATCAGCTCGTAACAAATGGTAGCGTGAGTCACCGGACCACGCCACATTTTGCCAGTCTTCCAGAGTCCGATTACCGTGTTCACGAGCCCAGGTGAGGCGCTGTGTCCGATGTCGTGGTGTTAACAAAGGCACTCTGGTGGGTCTTCTGCTCCCATACCACATTGATGCTACATTACACTGCACTGACCAGATGGGTATGTCTCTGGTACCTCCTGCATTGAATGTGGATGTTATTTGAGCCAATGTCGCTAGTTTGTTAGCATGGACAATCCTGGTCAGACGCCGCTAGTCACGGTCACTCAGCACCAATGGTCGGCCACTGCGCTGACAACCGTGGGTGGTTATGCCTTCCATGAGGTATTCCAGTTACACACACGTCACACCGTCGATCGAGGAATATTGAATGTTCGCACAGCTTTGGAAATTGAATGTCCCATCCGTCTAGCTCCCACTACCATGCCTCGTTTAAACTCCGATAATTCATGTCTGCTTACCGTAATCCTATTGGCGTCTGTTCAACCCGACTGACGAGATTACACCGGGCAACTGGTGAAAATCGTGACGTGCATTGAAGCCTTTATACGACAGCAGCGCCAGTTAAAAATTTGCCTACTGGTATCCCATGACTTTTGACACTTCAGTGTAGTTCTTTTCCGTTTGCCATTCAGAGGATGCATCATGTTAAAATGAAAACTTCTGAAACTAGACTATCCTGTCTTTTAACACTGACTGAAAAATAACTCCGATACTGCATTATGTAAGGCAGCGGCAATGATGATTACGTAGAGGTGGGGCGTTCCCTCCGTGAAAGAAATCCGAAATACTTGTCAGTTCCTGTTATCTAAACTCCACAGAAGTCATTAAGCTTAACCAATTCTCAAATCGCAACGATTTCTCCTCAACTGCAATTAATTATGACAAGCATGTTCCCTGATGATATCCACGATTAAATATTCCTTATAATAAAGTGTCTGCACATTTGAAATGAGCGCCTTAAAACCTCAATTCATATTAGAATCACAGTACATAAAATACCCTGATTATACTACACTTCGAGGGTTTCATAGAGATTCAGTGAAACGCATTATTTCTGCACCTAGCACCAGTTATTAAGAGAACTCTATTTCAACAGGGGGGGATTAGTATTTTGAGCTTAAAAGCGTATATACTCTGTCATTATTTACTTACAGTAAACGATTTGGTACTTTTAAGCATGAAAATAAACTTCATCCCGAAATGTGTTTTGACATTCTGATAAATCGTATTTTGATTCGATAAAAAGAAGGATTACGTGCATTTCTCTAAGCCTGTTGAAATCTTTCGTGAGCAGTAAAATTTTGAATTCCATTTTTAGCACGACTTTTGTAAAAAAGAAGGTGCTTATGAGTATCATTTTGTCCACCAGATCTAATAGTTGTAGAGATCTGGTGTCTGTGGACACCAGATCTAATAATTGTAGAGATCTGGTGTCTGCGGACACCAGATCTCTACAACTATTAGTCCGATTTAAAAATTTCTTTTCGAATTGGGAAGCTCGAATATACACAGTCGCATCAGAATTATATGGCCACCTACGTAACAATGGGAATAACCACCCATGGCCCGTATGACAGCAGAGAGACGGCGGCGTGGCATGGACGCAATGAGGCTCTGGATGGTTGCCCGAGGCACACGTACCCATTCAGACTGCAGAAGAGCACAGAGGTCTCGGAGATGACGTAGTTGTGGGTCGGCACGTCGAACCTGTCAATCCAAATAGGCCCACAAGTGTTATATAGGACTGAGGTCGGCCGATTTCGCCAGTCAAGGGAGAACGGAGACATCGCTGCCGTGTTCCTGGAGCCAGTCACGCAGCCGCTTAGCATCGTGGCATGGAGTATTGTCCTGTTGGTAGACACCATGAGCACTGGGATAAACGTCCAACATGAAGGGATGCATGTGGTTAGTGAGGATGGACAGGTAGCCGTTGGCTTTCAGGTACCCATCCACTGGTACCAGCGATCCCAGGTCATACTAGGAAAACATCCCCCAGACATGCACACTTCCACCGCCGGCCTATACATGACCGACAAGCTTGCCCGGGTGTAGGTTCTCGTGTGTCTGACGCCGTATCTCCCACCACCCGTCATTTCTGTGGAGTAGAAACCTCTATTCATCGGAGAAGGCAACCTTTTCCCACTGTTCCACTGTCCAATGATGGTAGTCCCATGCGAACTTCAGGCGTCGTTGCCGATGTACCTGGGTTAACATGGGCTCCTTGACACAGCGTTGACTCCAGAGACCCATGCGTAACAGGGTTCGGTCTACTGT
Source organism: Macrothele yani (assembly GCA_039090855.1). Lineage (NCBI taxonomy): Eukaryota > Metazoa > Arthropoda > Arachnida > Araneae > Macrothelidae > Macrothele > Macrothele yani. The sequence continues at coordinate 18,422,025 of CM076996.1, read as the reverse complement.
TATCGAGGACGCGTACCTGGGTGCCCCAGCGTTCATTTGCGTGATCAGTTGGTGCACAATTGCCCTTTACTAGTCGACGGAGGTGACGTTCTCCTCTGGGGTCGATGGCCTTTGGGGCTCAACAGTTATGACGTCGGGAGGTACTCGGTGTGCCAGCGGTCCATTCTGAGTACACCCTTGCTACAGCACCTCGCGAACAGCCCACGAAGTCTGTTGTTTCTAAGATGCTTCCACCCTTTGCGCGGTGGCCGATGATCATTCCTTTTTGAACGTCCGTCGAATCACTACCTCTGCCAATTGTACTCGCGTAACGCACTATGTCTCATCCGTCCTGGCCGGTCGCTCATATCTTTGTGTGGTCGGCCTTGTCATGTGCACTCTTCATGCGCATGGCAGATACACTGTGATTCCGGGGTTGGCCGCATTATTCTGATACGCAACCGTGAATTTTATATATTCCGCTTCCCAATACCAAGTACAATTGTAATTGATAAACTTTTTCGGCTTCCCAATGCTAAAAAAATAATCCTTTTTTTTTTTCAGTCCAGTTCAAATTCAAAATATATTTTATTTAAAATACATTTTATTCCGCACTGTAACTTCCAAATATACGATTGAAAAATTAAATCTTTCTTTCTTTCTATACGCTCATAACGAAAACTATTTTGGGTAGAGATTGCTTAGCACATAATGCTCAGTTTTTGCACTTAGGAGAGTAAAAGTAAATTGCGATTTCTCAAATATTTCCGCTTCAAAAAGTTCGCTTTGAAAAATTATTTTTCAGTTGGAAAGAGTCCGTGATAGTAGATATATTGCGTATAGTTTCTAATTTTTTGTTAATGATCGCTTTGTCGGTAAGTGCTGCAAGTATATATTTCTGTTTCAGATACATTTGCATCAATTTATGCCCATCTGAAAACTCGATTAAAAAAATATTTGTGATCAGATACGCACAGCTTCTTACCACGGAAAAAGTTTTGCCTATACTTTCTCAGTAAAATAATTCACAGTTCTGACGTACAAGTACGTCTTTCCGCGTGCTGGGTAGGGAGCAACATTGAAAGCAGGGATGCAACGAAAACATGTCACACTTTGAACTCTTATATCTTCAAAATTAATAATCGTAGAGTAATAAATGGTACATCATTTGATAGTTCATAGAGTCCCATTTATTACAAATCAGCTTTCAACTCACCAACCCTTAACCCTTCCAAACAGTAGCGTTAGAAAGTTAAGCTAAATTTCGCATGATTCTGTTTCGCCGTATGTCGTTTTAATGTTGACAACTAGTGAATGGATAATGATAGCGATGACCTCAGCTCCGCATTCCGCAGCTAACAGTCAGAGCTAATAAACGTATATGATAAAGCGAAATAAAGTGGATTATTTATTTTTTAGATTAAAAAAAAAGGGGGCACGGTAGCAATTGTGCCGCAGCCTACAACGTAGGGCTACGTCAACTGTTCTCCGCTGAATACTTTAAGGACGCGGAACTAGTGAGCACGAAACAGTAACAGTTGGCGTAGTTCTACGTTGTAGGTTGCGGGCACAGTTGCTATTTTTTTCTACTAGGGGCGTAGAGGTGTATCGTATTTTTTGGATATTTCTGCTTCTAACAGTGCCATTTGAAAAATTCTTTTTTTGCCTGCCACAGCTTCTGGGGCGAAATACTTTGCATATAATTTGAAATTTTTAACGCACAGATTTTCCACTAGAGAGCATAATTTCGCGTTTCTCTTTACAGTTGTCTAGCAGCAGCAGTCCACGAATGAATTCGAACGGTACTTTAAAATGGCTGAGAAAAGCGCTTTGCGACCGGACGCGGTGCAAAGTGGAGAAAAATCGCTTGTGCTTCAAAGCAATGAGAAAATGCGAAATTCGGGTCAGAAAAACAACGAAAATCGTCTACACTAGCATTCAAAATTCAAGTCTGGAAAGCTTTTGCACTGATGAAAAGGAAAACCGAGTAATGCCGCCCCGGTGGCGCAGTGGTCTAAGGCGCTGGCCTCTGATCATTCGTCCGTCTGGGGTCCGGGTTCGAATCCCGGTGAGGCATGGGTGTTGTGTTTGTCTTACGGCACTGGCTCTCTCCCTTCCCTGGAACCAGTGACCCTAAATTAGGGACGGGCGACTGCTTATAGCCCATTGAGTTGCTCACGGTGGTGGTTAAACCTCCAATCAAAAAAAAAAAAAAAAAAAAAGAAAACCGAGTAACAGCAGGCAGAGAGACCTTTGACAGTAAACCGACACTATCATAAGGGTAATAAGCATTTTATAACAGAAATGTACACCGACGAGCCATTGCATTATGACTATCTACCTAATAAGCTGTAGGACCCCATTTAGGCCACTCGGTGAGGCAACGATTCGATGAGGTGGCGATAGGTATCCTGGGGTATCTGGCACCATAACGTCAGCAGCAGGTCCTCCAGCTCCCGTACATTTAGGGATTGTGGGGTTATTGCGCGAAACCGCTTTTCCCAGTCGTACAACATATCTCCGATTGGGTTCGTGTCAGGGAAATTTGGAGGCCAGGGCATTAACAGAAAGTCACCGGCATATTCCCCGAACCTCCATTTAACGATTCTGGCAGTGTGGCATGGCGCATTATCTGTTGGTAATAACCATCACCAGCAGAAACACCGTTTCCATTAATGGGTGAACTTGGTTCGCAACGATGTTCAGATACCTGACAGCTGTCAGGGATTGTGCTATCGGTATAATGGGGCCTAAGGTGTCGCAAGAAAACATCGCCCACAGCATAATATCGCAGTCGCCGGCCTGTTTCCGCCCAAAACTGCTTCCAGGTGCCGTGGCCTCCGTTGGTAATCCGCGTATCCGCGCTCGGTCGTCTACGTGATGCACCAGGAATCTTGATTCGTCAGACCAGGCCACTTTCTTCCAATCATCGACGGCCCAATCTCGATGATCTTGGGTCCTTTTCGTGTGTTGTTGGCGATGACGTGCGGTAAGCATGGCTACCCGGTTGGGTCTTCGGCTACGCAGGCCCATGCGCAGAAGGCTGCGATGAACTGTGTGCTCTGACACATTGCCCTGATGACCACTGTTGTAGCTGTGGGTGATTTGTCGCATCGTGGTCCTGCGGTCACTCTGAACAATGCGCGACAATCTCTGCTCCCCTCTGGCATCAATGAGCTGCGGACGACACACGGCTGGACGGCAGTTCATCGTTTGGCCATCTGTGCACCACTTTTGATACGTACTCACTACAGCGGCACATGAACAACCCACAAGCCGCTCCGTTTCCGATATCGTGGTTCCGAGGCGACGTAGCATCACAATTTATCGTTCTTTATTAAATTCAGATAAATCGGCAGCTTTTCCCATTTTGACTGCGAACACGCTACTAACCGAAAGCCAGTCCTCGAATTGTAAATATACTGCTCCGTGAACTTCACCTGCGCCACCGTTCGGCATCTAGGCGAGCTCATTTCTCTGGGCTGGGGGTGGTCATAATGTAATTGCTCATCGGTGTATGTATGCATTTTACATGTTCACATCCGCAAATGTCACCAGGGTGAGATGTAAGAACATGACTTAGACATGTTTTAATAAGGAAAGTGATAATCCCGTACGGACCGACAATTCTCACAACGACGATAAACACTCATTGCCAGGTAGTTGAAGAACTCTGGACTCAAATAATTCCATTCCTCGATTAGGGTGGCTGGTAGCTCGGGAAAGGTTCTGTGGGGGCGGGCTCATAAGCTGCTACGTGTCGCTCCAGAGCGTCCAGCTGGCCTCTACAGGTTTGAGGTACGGAGACTTGGCTGGCCAGTTCATACGCCGACAATCTTTGCTCTGCAGGATTTCATCAACAAGTTGGCCCCTGTGGGGAACTCCATCTTGTTTTCTGTCGCCCCCTTCATCTCTTTCCATCTCTCGGTTGCTATTCTGTTATTAATCGTGTCTCTCCTTCATCTTTCAGTCTTCCAACACGTTCAGCCCATGTCCATTGGTTCTTTTATTATTTTTATATTACCTATTACTCCTGATCTTTCTCTTACAAGTTCATTTCGAACTTTGTCTCTTCTTGTTATATTCCCAACATTCTTCTCTCTAACTTTCTTACCGATACTCTAATTTTTTCACTCTATGATATTCCACGTTTCTCTTCCATAAGTAAATACGGAATTAATACATGAATTGAAGATTTGAAAGGCTATATTAATGATAAATAAACTTTCCCAGAAACGTCTGACATAGGGCTCTAAGATCTGGGCCCTATAGAGACCAGCGTCTACATTGCCTCCTCGAAAAACGTTGAGTAGTGTGCGGCCGTTGAACGGAATGCCACCCCACCTGAGCAGACCACCGCCTCTGAAATAATCTTGTTCTTGGACGTTTTCAGGATCATTACGGGCCCCTGTTCCCTCCAGGTGAAATGCCGTCTGGAATACGCTTGTTGACTGAATCTCGACTCTTCTGTAAAAGGAACACAGGCCCGCTCATCTGGGCTCCATGATCGATGTTGCCTGCACCAGTTCAAGCAAGCTCTGTAGTGAGATGTGGTTAGAGAGACACAAACCATGGGTCGGCTGGTACAAAGGCCAACAGCGTTAAGCCATCGACATATCGTTTTCCTTAATACCACAAGTATCAACACATAGTTCCAGTGGCAGAAGAGAACTCCAAAGACAATTTCCCGGCTGCACAAGACCTATGACGTCGCGTGGTTAAAGCTACATAACGGTCCTCACGAGGAGTCGTACCCCTCGGACAACCTTTGTCAGGCTTTCGTGACACCCCCACTGGTGTTCTTGAATTGCTACTACAACTGTGAAACCACTCTGGGGTGGATGTTAAAGTTCCTTGGACTTGGGTCTGAGACTGGCCAAGGCCGTCTAGAAAGTACAAGGCCATGACATTAAAGCGATGAGTTCCCTCCATCAGTGACGTCACTCTCATGTTACAGGGGCTGATATGTCAGTGTAGTGATTGACGTCAAACACGACAGCGTTGGAAACCAATCGGAAGCCTTGGTTTCCGAGTGACGTCCCTAAAAGAGGTAACTCAGCTCTCTAATATCATGGTCTTGTTCTTTCTTGAAGGCTTTGGACTGGCCTGTTTCTAGTCGTCTTATCGCTCGCCACCGTTCAGCGTTTGATACACGTGTATGAGACATAAGGAAAGCATTTGAAGCCATCGGAACGCTTCTTACACTCTCTGTCATCGAAAACTGCCACTGCAGTTTCCTGTTGGCTATAATTGTGTAACTCAATTTACATACTGGACAGTGCAGGCTGAGTTAAAAGTCGAACGTCGCCGTTGTGTTTCAGAAACGGAAGGGAAAATGAAATATCTGAGTACCAATAAATCGGTGAGAAGGCCTATCATTTAGACTATTTCCGGAACAGCGCCACCATCTTCAACATAGCCCCTTCCATATTGGATTAAGGTCACCTTTTTCAAATAGCAAGGGGGTCATGTTGCTTATCAAACAAGACCAGAATTGTCTAAGAAATTGATCGCCGTTTTCAGATTTGACATATTTGTTGTAGTTCACAAGTATCAACACAGAAATTTGAAATAACAATTTTTAAGTGTCCTGTGATACGCAGTTATTTGATGTGTTCAATGTGTTGTCCCTGTTGCTGAACACAAAGTTAAGGCGCTTGATCCAGTCGTTATGAACCCGCACGAGAATATCGTGAAAAACGGGATTACAGGCCTCCAGGATGCGATGCTGAAGGTGTTGTTTGTCGTGGATATAGCCATTGACGAAGGTTGCTCCGTAGTGTAATCTTTCTTTAAAAAATTGGTAGTCTTTCTATGTGTCGGTTGTTGAAGCCTGCGGCTGTGATACGGCAGCTGTGTTCCCCAGACATTAGGATCACCTTTTTCGTCAATGTCATCTTCAGTTACCTGCAAAAAACAAAGGTTATTTTAAATTTTTGTGTTGATAACTTGTGAACCACAATACATATGTCAAATCTGATTATGCCGCCCCGGTGGCGCAGTGGTCTAAGGCGCTGGCCTCTGATCGTTCGTCCGTAAGGGGTCCGGGTTCGTATCCCGGTGAGGCATGGATGTTGTGTTTGTCTTACGGCACTGGCTCTCTCCCTTCCCTGGAACCAGTGACCCTAAATTAGGGACGGGCGACTGCTTATAGCCCATTGAGTTGCTCACGGTGGTCGTTAAACCTCCAATCAAAAAAGAAAAAAATCTGATTACGACAATCAATTTCTAAAAAACATCTGGTCTTGTTTGATATGCAACATGACCCTCTTACCATTTGAAAAATTTGACCAAGATCCAATATGGCGGATTTCGAGATGGCGGCCATGTTTCGGAAACATGGCCGCCATCCGGGTTCTTTTTTTATGGGAGGCTTAACGACCACCGTGAGCAACTCAACGGGCTATGAGCAGTCGCCCGTCACTAATTTAGGGCCAATGACTCCAGGGAAGGGAGATAGCCAGTGCCGTAAGACAAACACAACATCCATGCCTCACCGGGATTCGAACCCGGACCTTCTCGGACGAATGGTCATAAGCCGGTGCTTGGACCACTGCAGCACCGGTGCCGATTCTTTGCTGGGGTATTCAGATATTTTATTTTTCCTGCCGTTTCTGAGATACGAGGGTGTCCTGTGACTTTCTGAGATACGAGGGTGTCCTGTGACTTTTGGAAATTTCACTGCGGAAACTTGTTTCTCGTGTCCATTTACATATGTTCTATGAACAATGTAAGATTTCGTTGAGCGCTTTGGGTTATTTGCCCGTTATTTCTTTCTCATTTTATGAATGCGTGTTTTCTTATACGGTATGTTGCAGACCAGGTGCAATGTACTGTACTGTGCAACGGGTACTTTGACAGAATCGTTTATGAAATGACGCTGGCATCTGCATCATTATACAACTAAATTTTTGCTCATGTTTCCTTTCGCAATGAGTTACAGTTAAAGCATTGCTTAAAACAGGTGAGGTGCCAGTCGGTACACACATAAAGTAACGAAATATACAGAGTGGACACAATCTATACTAAGATGAAACTAGGACTGCATGAAATCAACTGTAGCGCACCATCGGCTCGCCATCGAACTAGCCGCTAATTGCCAGCCGACTTGTCAGGGAACCACAACTTGTTATGCGGCTGTGACTGCTTCCATTCGTACTCACCGTTCATTCCAAGTTTTTTATGGGAGCGTTAACAACCACCGTGAGCAACTCAATGGGCTATAATCAGTAGCCCGTCCCTATTTTAGGGCCACTGACTCCAGGGAAGGGAGACAGCCAGTACCGTAAGGCAAACACAACATCCATGCCTCACCGGGATTCAAACCCGGACCCATCTCGGACGAATGGTCATAAGCCAGCGCTTAGACCACTGCGCCACCGGGGCGACCATTGCAACTTTGGAACTCTTAGACCAAAGACGAATGTTTTCAGTGCTTTCATTTTTCAGCTATTGTTTTTTTTTAACATACTAATAAGTGGAATTTTTCTTGCTTGTTCTTTATTGCAGCGTTTATTTTTTCCTTCAAGTTCCAGAACATAGGTTTCCAAGTCTCAGTTTTCAATTTCATTTACGTGCATTTTGCCATTAGTTGGTTCAGTAATATTTTCCTTTTTTATATGAAGCGTGAGTTTATTTGTTATCTGTTCCGATATCTACGTTATCTTTTTCAGTAGCTTCTTGTTCTTTTTTTGTACTGAGCGTTTGTGTGTTATTGCCTTTTTGTTCCTAATTGGCAGATATATTTGTGAAAACTTGTCTGCTGTGCTGTCTTTATTTCGTCGTAATTTTGCTGTTATTTCCGACGCACTTTTTTCCTAGCTTTTCTCTTTGGCCTACTAACTGAAAACCTTTCCTCTATACCTGCCCCATTATTTTCCATTTATGTTCTCAGTTAATAACTAAGCTCATCTCTAAAGGACCACATGTTCATTATGTGGTTCAATCGCTGGGTTGCCATGGTAACCATCGCCGATGTCACGGCGCACGTCACGTTTAGCTTTGGTAGCCAACCGATGGGGCGCACGTTCTATGAGAGGAGTTTCAAAGGGCTTCTACTGTCCTTTCCCCTGTGTATTATCCTTACTTTGTGGGTACACATGAACTAAAACGCGCTATCTCACGAACTACAACCTTCACGCGTGTGCTGTTTTCCATATATTATTTTCAGTTCCTCTTAGAACACGAGTTCAGTCTGCGAGTTGAACATTACAAGACCAAACCTGTGGGGACTGTTTCGACAACGGGGTTATGCATGGGAATCACGACATTCAAGTAATTAGCATTTTCTGGTCGATTTTGATGTTACACGTTTTTACTTATACAGTATACTCCATGGTGTTTGTTCCCAAGCTGCCCACTTTTATTCATGTCACCAATTACTGATGTCGGCCTTTTGTCATATTCTTTCATTTTTTTTAATTGGAAATTTAACGACCACCGTGAGCAACTCAGTGGGCTATAGGCCTACTTCTTCCATTTGCTTTACCCGTCGATATGGGATTTGGATACTTGTTGCCTTAGCGCTTGCAACATACCTGATGGAATTCGTGATAATGAGTTAATGACACATGCCCACAATCCGTGATATTTCCCTACAGCGTTCTACTTCTATTCGCCAACAAGCGTGCATCTGAAGCATTGTCGTTCGACATAAATACCCAATGCACCAGACAAATGCTTTGTGTATAACGCCATTACGACGCTCGTGGATAACTATAATTCTACCATAAAAAATACAGTTCCATTTTCGGGATATTTGGCGAGACTGACTTTATTATTCTACATAATATCAGTGCTTTACGCAGACAGTTAAATTTATTAGATCCACTGTTATTTGAAATTCTCTGTAGGATTTCAAATAATAGTATGATTACGTGTTCCATTTAGTTTCACATCTGTTACCCGTGCCGGTTGTCTCTGTATTAAAAACCACACATCTGTAATGTTGTCCGTATTAGAACATTCTTCGTTTTGAAAACACTCTCGGAGCGGACAACTTGACCAATAGTAGAGGTCGTCATCGCAGTATGATAACTGTATTCCCTAAAATACACGACAGCTTATCGTAGACTTGATATAATGCAACAACTATTACCAGGCAGTGTGGTCTGCCGAATTTATTGAGTGTACAAATAAGTTTTAAAGCGTTTAGGACAACGCAACGTGTAATTTGAGAGAAAACAACAATACCTTTACGAATCAAAATATGCGCCGTCGTTATCCATCACCTTCCGCCATCGGTCGGGCAGCTAACGGATTCCATCCATGAAGAATACTTCGTCGTGTGACACGATGAAGTCGTCAACCCATTTTTGCACTTCGGCACATGTCCGGAATTGTACAGCAGAAAAACCATATTGCATCGATCGGTACAAACGATAGTCTGAATGGGATATGTCGGGACTATACGACGGGTGCTCCAAAACTTCCCAGCCAAGCGTCAATAACGTTTCCTTGACCGATTGCGCGACATTCTGACTAGCGTTGTCATGCAGTAATTTCACGGGACCCAATCCTTTGCTTGTGAATGGACGTTTCCGACAGATTTCCTGGTTCAATCGCAGCAATTGTTGCTTATAGCGATCAGCAGTAACAGTTTGACCCTGTTCCAATAGTTTATAATAGAGCACACCCTTCATATCCCACCAGATGCACAGCAGAACTTTCTTGGAGTGAATATTGCGTTTCGGTGTCGAAGTCGTTGCTTCGCCGGGGTCTACCCAGTGTTTTTTGCGTTTGGCATTATCGTACCATATCCACTTTTCATCACCCGTAACGATTTTACACATGAAAGACTTCCTATGTTGTTTATTCAGCAGATTCAAACACTTCATGGCACACTCATCCTTGTTTCCCTGGCTCGGGTCATGCGGCTCACATTTTTCTTCCTTTTGAATCTTTCCCATTGCGCATAAACTATTGGAAATGGTTTGTTGAGTTACCCCTAGTTGTTCAGCTAGTTCTTTTTGTGTCTGAGACGAATCTTCATCCAGCAATGCTTGCAGTTCCTCATGTGCAACCTTGTGCGGGACGCAGCTACGTTCTCGATCGCTAACATCAAAATCACCTGCTTTAAACCGTCTAAACCAAAACTCACACGTGCTTTTCGATACAGTATTCTCCCCTAGAACAGAACAGATCGATGCACATGCTTTTGCAGCACTTTTTCCTTGATGAAATTCGTAACGAATGCAGTGTCGAATAAATGCAGTATCGTTTGCCATCTTTCACTTACCGATGCGCATGTGCGTTGAGTGTTGGGCAAACTTCTGTACGGTCACATGACAACAACGCGGCGGAATGTCGGATATGTAAATTAGCGATATACGTCACGCAAAAAATGCTTTAAAACTTATTTGTACACCTATTATAATGCAGTCATAGGTTTACACCAAACTGCGTGTTTTCTGGAATATTTCCTCCAAAGAATAAAATAAGGACAGAATAAAATAATCACTATATCTAGCACTTGGGCGCACAGGTGATCTAGTAGCCTAAATTAGGGACGGGCTACTGCTTATTGCCCATCGAGTTACTCACGGTGGTCGTTAAACCTCCAAATAAAAATATATTTCTAGCACTTCAGAGCATACAGTGTAGTGCCAGAAGACAAGTGATACGTACCTAGTATCGTGTAGAACCTCCTCTATCCCGGCGAAGAGCAGCAACTCGACGTGGCATCGATTCCACAAGTGGCCGGAAGACTTCTGGAGAGATGTTGAACCGTGCAGTTTGAACAGCCGCTCACAGTTCCCTGGTATTTTTAGGTGCAGGAACTTGGGTTCGAATTCATCTTTCCACCACGTCCCATAAGTGCTCTATTGGGTTCATGTAGGGCAAACGGGGTGGCCACACCATCCGTCAAAACTGTCCAGAATGCTAATCGAACCAATTTCGGACAACTTGGGCCCGATGACATGGCGCATTTTCCGCCTGGAAAATCGCATCGTTGTTGGGGTACATGAAGTCCATGAAGGGCTGCAAATGGTCCCCTAGCATAGCAACAAAGCGATTGCCGGTTAATGACGTGTTTACGAGGACCAGAGGACCCAAACCGTGCCACATAATGACACCACACACATGCATGGAACCACCACCTTTTTATCGGATGTTTAACGACCACCGTGAGAAACTCAATGAGGTATAAGCAGTCCCACCAGCTTTCACAGTGCCTTGTTAACAGCTTAGTTCCATGGCCTCATGGGGTGCCCCACCGAAACCTACCATCAGCTCGGAACAACTTGTAGCGTGACTCATTGGATCACGCCACATGTTGCCAGTGTTCCAGGGTACCGTATTGACGAGCCGAGGTGAGACTCTGTGTCCGATGTTTTGGTGTTAACAAAGACACTCTAGTGGGTCTTCTGCCCCCATACTCCATGGACGCTAAATTACGCTGCACTGACCTAATGGATATGTCTCTGGTACATCCCGCATTAAATGTGGATATTATTTGAGCCAGTGTCTCTTCTCTGTTAGCATGAACAATGCTGGTCAGACGCCGATGTTCGCGGTCATTCAGCACCCGTGGTCGGCCACTGCGCTGTTCGTGGTGGGTGGTAATGACTTCCATGAGGTATCCTCGGTACACACGTAACACCGTGGATCGAGGAGTGTTGAATGTTCGTACAACTTCGGAAACTGAATGTCCCATCCGTCTGGCTCCCACTACCATGCCTCGTTCAAACTCCGATAATTCACGTCGGCTTGGCATAATTCTACTGGCGGTTGTTCAACCTCAATGATGAGATTACACCTCGCAACTTATAAAAATCGTGGCGTGCGTCGAAGCCTTTATACGACGGTAGCGCCAGTTAAAATGTTGCATACCGGTATCCCATGACTTTTAACACTTCAGTGTATATGAAATGTGTAATTGGTTGTGGATCTGTCGTTTTTTGTGCAAGAGCGTTTTTGGAGATAGTGGATTAAGGACTCCTCGGACAGAGGTAAGCATTTCAAATGAGGCGCAGCCACATCGCCATTTTATTTATTCATTCCATTTCCAGTGATGTAAATTTTACGGCCTGATGAAAAAGTTCCCTAATGCAGTATTAAAAGTTCAAGTATAACCAAGTATACTTTATCGATTAAACAAATTAGAATTTCGCTTGGTAGTTAGATATGCAGAAAATTCAAGGTATCTCCGCTTAATTCAGCTTTTCGACGATGAGATGTATTCCTTTTTGTCGTTCCTTACATTACAGGTAAAGTCCTCGCTTAATTAATGTAGAACCAGAGATAACATTTTCCAGGAGCTGCTATATTAATATTTAAACACACGTTCGTTCACTTTTCCGAAGATGAGTATTATAAGTGAAGCGCTTTCAGGGATTTTGGTATTGATCTCGCGCAAACGAAATTCATACTAAGACGTACCAGGATCACATCTTCAAATGGAATTTTCCCCTCTGGGGATTCCATGCACATTCTTTATTAGCGCATATTTAAAATAGTTTTCCGCGCCCAAAGAAAATTTAAAGTGACAAATGCACTGTTATCAGAAACTTCTATTTACTGCGTCATTGGGGCATTCTTTGTTTAACTCCGCTTCTTAACAAATTATCTTCACCTTTTGTCACTGAACTAAGGTATAATAATGACGTTGCTTTCTTGTTCATCACAGGAAAGTGCATGTTCATGTGTCCTTTCAAATCATTATTACATTCCTCAAAAATCTTTTGTCGTAAATAAATGCACTACTGTTTCTTAAAATTGCAACACAAAGAAGGAATCGCGCTATTACAATGAAATTTATATCACAGAATCCTCATGTTACAGGAGATAACTGATTACATTTGTAGAGATACACAAGATTTTTTTCGCTTCAAAGCTCAGTATCGTATGAAGAAACCTCAAGCAACAAATAACAGCTGCTACACGTCGTGACATTGATTCTTTTTTCTTTTTTTTTTTGATTGGAGGTTTAACGACCACCGTGAGCAACTCAGTGGGCTATAAGCAGTCGCCCGTCCCTAATTTAGAGTCACTGGTTCCAGGGAAAAGAGAGAGTCAATGCCGTAAGAAAAACACAACATCCCTGCCTCACCGGGATTCGAACCCGGACCTCTTTCGAACGAATAATCAGAGGCCATCGCTTAGACCACTGCGCCACCATGAGGAAGATATCGTCCTGGGAAATAGCCTGCCACGCTGCTTCTGTGCGAGACCACAGTTCATTTTTGGTGACTGGGGAAGGCACTTGACGGGCCAGTCGCTTAGGTACCGTGCCCCAGACATGCTCGATCGGGGACATATCCGGCGAACATGCAGGCCCGGGAAGAAGAGTATCCTCCGTGAATGGAAGAGATCTTGGATATATCCGGGCCACATGTTGCCGAGCGTTGTTCTGCGGGAATACAGCGCCAGGACAAATCTGAAGGAAGGGTATCATCTCTGCCTTTAAAACATCCCTCATGCATCGTTGGCCGTTGAGGGTTCCTTCAATTCGTATCAGGTGAGAATTGAACTCAGTGGAGCCCCAACTAATGACCTGAACCCAATGGCGCCCCAAACGAATTGAGCCGAAGTGAGTCAATTGAATCCATCGCGAGTTGAACCCAATGGCGCCCTAAACCATGATGCTTCGGGTTGGACATGTATGAAGATGGAAAAAGCACGCTACGAGGTGCCGTTCATCACGATGTTTTCCAACACGCACGACCATCGTGGTGCATCACGTTCAATCGTGACTCGTCAGGATACACGACCTTTTTGCCAATCAGCCTCGCTAATGTCTGTGCTCGAGACCCCATTGCATCCTGAGCGTCTGTGGTTGAGGATAAAAGGAATGCGCAGCAATGGGCCTTGACGACCCGTCCTCTTTTAAGCATACGACGTCGAACTGTGCTGGACAACAAAGCCTGACCTGTAACTGTGCTACACTGGTGCGTTTACGCCGTGGATGTCGCTGTGCGATCGGTCACTGCTATGCGGAAGAGGTGTCTGCCATCGTGTGCAAGCGTGCGATTTTGCGGTCCATGTCCCGGATTTCTGTGCGTCCGAGTCACATATGTCCACTGGCGCCACGTTTGCATCACATTACTGGCATTTAGTCCTGTACGAGTGGAAATTTTCTTGGTGGAAAAATTAATCCTCTCTTCATCCCAGCAATACTTCCGGACTGAAATTCCGTCAGGTGTTCAAAATGCGACCTTCCTCGTCGACGGGGCATAGTGAGACACAAGAAACACCCCATTTGTCTCACTGTCGGATTTCCACTGATTGCAACATCTCGTTTGAGGCATCTCTTCATACCCAAAGCTGGACAGTTCAGAGGGAGCTGGTCCAAAACCGCAGGCGCATTTTCACTCAGATGTTAATCATTTGCATGTCCAAACCCGTTGTACTTATCCTGTACGTTTCAAGCTAATATCGCCAGTCTTTCATGGCTTTGCACTTTTCACAAGCCGTGGTGTGCATAAGTAAATTGATAACGCATCAGCAATTCGACACGATAACAGAAACAAGAAAGATGACACCGAATTTTCGGGTGTAATAAGCACGTCTTTTGAATCCGTTCTGACGCAAATAAAATTTATCAAAACTATTCAAAGTAAATGGAACCGGTATGAAAAACAATAGTATCTGACGAAAGAAAGTAGTTTTTCAATAGGGTTTTTAATCCCTCAGATATTGCTGTAAACGGAATTGTGAGCTTACGCCCTTTGGTTCCAGACTTGTGCGTTAAGAAAAACATGAATTGTTATGTGAAACATTTCTTACCGGAAACGCTCTCCAACACAGAAAGATTTTTTCAAATCAGACTCTTAAAAACAGAGATATCAACAAAACTAAGATGTGACTTTACGTCCCCTGGTGGGAAAACCAAGCATTATTTTAGGAAGAAAGTATTCACAAAAGGTTTTTCCATATGAGCGGTATCGGTCAAAGAAAAAAAAATTAGTCGAGTTTTCAGGAGCCCAGATTTTGCTACAAATACATCAGAAGGAGAAATTAACACTTATGCCACCTGGTGGCCAAACCATTCTGTACCAAACATTAGAAATTATGTGAAAAATATTTTCCATCAGGTCTTGTATGCGATACAGGGAGAATTTTTCAAATCGGAGTTTTAGAAGCAGAAATAACGCAGAAAACGCAGTTTACCTTTGTGCCCCCTAGCGGAAAGTCTATGAATTACTTGAAAATTTTGAATTTATAGGAAAAGCATTTCGCATCGTAAACACTATCCAACAAAGAAGGAATTTTTCAAATCGGACTCCTAGAAGTAGAGATATTCACAAAAATAAGACATACATCTAGGCCCCTGGCGTAGAAATCATGCATTATTTTAAGAAGAAAATGTTTCTAAAAGGTTTGTCGACATGAGTCGTATCGGTCAACACAGGACTTTTATTTCAATCGAGATTTTGAAAGCTCATATTTTGCTGAAATTACATCAGATGCGGAAATTAAGACACGCCACCTGGTGGCCAAACCATTTTTTATAAAAAATTAAAATTATGTGCAAAGGATTTCCCATCAGGAGCTGTATACGGTGCAGAAAAAAATTTCAAATCTGGGATTTAGAAGCAGAGATATAGGGGGAAACGCAATTTACCTTTACGCCCCCTAGCGGAAAGTCTATGAATTACTTGAAAACTTTGAAATTATGTGAAAAGCATGTCACACTGAAAACACTATCCAACAAAGAAGAATTTTTTCAAATCGGACTCCAACAGGTAGAGATATTGACAAAAATAAGATATAGATCTACGCCTCCTAGCGGAGAAACTGGGGAATATTTTAAGAAAAAAATATTCCAAAAAGGTTTATCTATGTGAGTGGCATCAGTCCACGAAATAAATTTTCAATCGATATTATTGAAGCTCAGATTTTATGGCAAATACATCAGAAGCAAAAATTAGCACTCATGCCTCCTGGGGGCCAAAGTATTATTTTCCAAAAATTTGAAATTATACACAAAATATTTTCTATCAAAAGGTGTATCCGCTGAAGAAAAAAAAATTCAAATCAGAGTTTTAGAAGAAGAATTATGGGGAAAAATGTAATTTACTTTTACGTCCCCTAGCGGAAAATCTATGCGTAATTTGAAAAAGGAACTATATCTAAAATACTCTTCGGCATAAATGGAATCGAAAGATAAACAATTTTTTCCAATCGGTTGTTTAGAAGCAAATATGTGGAAATAAAACGTATTTTTTGAATTCGACATCATCTGCATTTACGCCCTCTAGCTGCTAAATTGTACATCGTAAAGAAAAATAACGAAATAACGGATCATCATTCGCATATTTCAAGCTTTCCAATACAAAAAGAATTTTTCAAATCGGACAAATAGTTGCAGAGATATCGTGGGTACAGACGGACGGACAAACCGGTAACATAAGCACGATCTTTTTTTACAAAAGACGTGCTAAAAAGTGCTTCAGTCTTTACTTATTCAGCAATGGACGAAAGCTTCTCTAATTTTCTTCCAAAACAGATTGGCATTTGGTTTTTTTTTTTTTTCAATTCTTTGCTGTGGTCCTCGATAACTACTCACTAGAACTGACTATTTGTGTCCTCCCTTCTTTTATAGCACGTCTTTAGTAAAAAAAGATCGTGCTTATGTTATCGGTATGTCCGTCCGTCCGTCCGTCCGTCTGTACCCACGGTATCTCTGCAACTATTAGTCCGATTTGGAAAATTCTTTTGGCATTCAAAAGCTTGAGATATGCGAATGATGATCCTTTATTTCGTTTTTTTTTTTTACGATGTACAATTTCGCAGCTAGAGGGCGTAAATACAGATGATGTCAAATTCAAAAATACGTTTTATTCCACAGATTTGCTTCTAAACATCCGATTGAAAAAAATATTTTATTTTTCGATTCCATTTATGTCGAAGAGTAATTTGGATATAGTTTCTTTTTCAAATTACGCATAGATTTTCCGCTAGGGGGCGTAAAAGTAAATTGCATTTTTACCGATAACTCTTCTTCTAAAACTCCGATTTGAAAATTTATTTTTGCAGCGGATACATCTCCTGATGCACAACCTTTTGCATATAATTTCGAGTTTTTGGTAAAGAATGTTTTTGCCACCTGGGGGCGTAAGTGTTAATATTCGCTTCTGATGTATTTGCCATAAAATCTGAGCTTCTAAAATAAGGATTAAAAAATTCTTTCGTGGACTGATGCCACTCACATCGATAAACCTTTTCGGAATATTTTCTTCCTAAAATATTGCACAGTTTCTCCGCCACGGGGCGTAGATGTATATCTTATTTTTGTCAATATCTCGACTTCTAAGAGTCCGATTTGAAAAATTTCTTCTTTGTTGGAAAGTGTTTTTAGTGTGACATGTTTTTCATATAATTTCAAAATTTTCAAGTAATTCATAGACTTTACGCTAGGGGGCGTATAGGTAAATTGTGTTTCCCCTATATCTCAGCTTCTAAATCTCCGATTTGAAAAATTCTTTCTGCACCGGATACAGCTCCTGATGGGAAATTGTTTGCACATAATTTCTAATTTTTGTAAAGAAATGGTTTGGCCGCCAGGGGCGTAAATCTTAATTTCCGCTTCTGATGTATTTGCAGCAAAATATGAGCTTCTAAATTCTCGATTGAAAATAACATCATTTGTAGACCGATACTACTCATGTCGACAAACCTTTTAGAAACATTTTCTTCTTAAAATAGTGCACTGTTTCTACGCCAGGAGCGTAGATATATAGTTCTTATTTTTGTCAATATCTCGAATTCTAAGAGTCCGATTTAAAAAATATTTCTTGGTTGGATAGTGTTTCTAGTGTGACATGTTTTCCTATAAATTCAAAATTTTCAAGTAATTCATAGACTTTCCGCTAGGGGGCATAGAGGTAAATTGCGTTTTCCCCTATATCTCTGCTTCTAAATCTCCGATCTGAAAAATTCTTTCTGCACCGGATACAGCTCCTGATGGGAAATCGTTTGCACGTAATTTCAAATTTTTTTAAAAAATTGTTTGGCCACCAGGTGGCGTAAGTCTTATTTTCCGCTTCTGATGTATTTGCAGCAACATATGAGCTCCTGAAATCTCTATTGAAAAAAGTCTTTTGTGGACCGATACTACGCATGTCGACAAACATTTTAGGAACATTTTCTTCTTGAAATAATGCATGGTTTCTACGCCAGGGGCGTAGATGTATATCTTATTTTTGTCAATATCTCTACTTCTAAAAGTCCGATTTGAAAAAATCTTTCTTTGTTAGATAGTGTTTGCGATGCGAAATGTTTTTCCTATAAATTCAAAATTTTCAAGTAAATCATAGACTTTCCGCTAGGGCGCACAATGGTAAACTGCGTTTTCTGCTCCTAAAACTGCGCTTTGAAAAATTTTTCCTGTATCGCATACAAGACCTGACGGAAAATATTTTTCATGTAATTTCTAATGTTTGGTAAAGAATGGTTTGGCCACCAGGGGTCATAAGTGTTAATTTCTACTTCTGATGTATTTGTAGCAAAATCTGTGCTGCTGAAAACTCGACTAAAATTCTCTTTCTTGGACCGATGCCGCTCATATGGATAAACCTTTTGTGAATACTTTCTTCCTAAAATAATGCATGGTTTTCCCACCAAGGGACGTAAAGTCACATCTTATTTTTGTCGATAACTCTGTTTCTAAGAGTTCGTAAGCTCACGATTCCGTTTACAGCAATATCTGAGGGATTAAAGACCCGATTGAAAAACTTCTTACTTCCGTCAGATACTATTGTTTTCCATACCGTTTCCATTGACTTTGAATAGCTTTGATAAATTTAATTTGCTTCAGAACGGATTCAAAAGACGTGCTTATTACACCCGAAAATTCGGTGTCATCTTTCTTGTCTCTCTTTTTCTGGACATGCGCTCCCAACACAGGAATTTCAGGCTTCTATTTCTTCAGTCATTTTGCTGATATGTCCCATCATAGACTTTAATGAAGAATAAATATTCTCAGCCACGTGGCATCATACAAGAATGAAATTTTGATGATATGTATCTTTCCCGACAGCAGTAAAGTAAATCCCATGCATAAAATTTCGATGTCACGAAAATGGGCAACAGAAGTCGCAACAATATCTCATAGCAGTCTGCGTAAATTACGAGAACCTGGTGCTAAATATGATAAAAGCCATTACAAAAATGCACTTTTTTGATGCTATGAAAACGGTGCGTCCTAGTGTAATTTGGCTTCTTCTCGACTTCTCCAAGTGGGGCTTACCTGCTGTTGACCAGAGCTTTAAAATGATGTATTGTATAACAGCTGTAGATTTCTTAGACCAAAAATCACCAATCCTCCTCACTAACGCACTTGCGATTCAGCTTTTCTTACTATCTTGAGATCATATTTTAGTTTGCGCATGCGCAGACGGAATTTCGTAGCTACATCACATTTCATCAGTGTCAGGGTCGTGTCTTACATTCGTCTGAAGCTGAATAATATACAGCGTGATTCATAATTACTGTCGCGATTTCCGTGGCCTCGCATGTTCAAACCGTAACCGACCAAATAAAACTGCCTACAGCATAAACAAGTTCACCGCGGAGAGTTTTATGTGGCAACACAGCACCCGCTGAATTGACGTCATACTTCAAAATGGCGACTGTTTAAGAAAAAGCAATGTACGTACTCTGGTTCTTCGAAACAAAGTCAATTATCACAACGCAACGCCGTTACAGAACGCAGTATGCCAGAGCTCCACCTTCCGTTAGTGGTCTCCGACGTTGGTTAAAACAGTTTCAAAAGACTGGTAGTGTGCAGCATTAAAAAAGAGCGGGAAGACCGAGCACTTTGCAGGAAGATATTGATCGCGTCCAAGAAGCCCTTTCTCGAAGCCCTCAGAAGTCGAGACCAGCTGCGTCGCAGTTAGGTATGCCACAAACGACTGTTTGGAGGGTTCTGCATAACGGCCTACAACTCCGTGCGTTCAAACTGCAGATTGTACAGGCTTTACAGCGGGACGATAAACCCCGCCGTTGCCAATTTCCCCAAGAGATTTTGTCCAAAGTCGAAGCTGATGAACATTGCCTGCGAACATAGATATTTAGTTATGAAGCAACGTTTTTCGTCTCAGGGAAGTCACATCGGTGTAACTGCAGAATATGGGGCTCCGAAAACCCTCACGCCATTCGAGAAGTTGAACGAGATAGACAAAAGGTTAACGTCTGGTGGGCTTTGTCATGTTCGGAAGTGTTGGGGCCCTGTTTCTTTCTGGAGAAAACAGTGGCAGCGGTGACCTATCTGGACATGCTACAGCTGTATCTGTTGCCTTAGTTGGAAGATCGGTAGCCCAATGTGGTGTTCCAACACGATGGCGCGCCTCCGCATTGGGCTGTTATTGTCCAAGAATTTCTTGACCTGCATTTATCTGAGCGCTAGGTTGAGCATGGGGAACCCATTCCGTGGCCTCCGCGCTCACCCGATTTTGAGCCACTGGATTTCTTCCTGTGGGAATACGTGAAAAACATCGTTTACCAGACAACTGTGACCTCCCTCGATGACCTGAAGAAAAGAATTGGTGCTGCGACAGCAACAGTAGTGCTGGCGAACACTTGGCGAGAAATTGATTATCGCTTCGATATCTTACGTGCCACGAAAGACGCGCATGTCGAAGTGGTTTAGCAATCTGATGTATCGATTCTACAGGTAATAAAACTTTTAGTTATCATCTGTCATATTCTGTTTGCGGTTTTAGAGGACTGTTACCCGTTTTCCGATTATATGGCCTTGAAACCACGATACTGATTATGAATCACCCTATATAATAATAATAATAATAGTAATAATAATAATATATTGTTTTTGAAAAATTAAGCAGTCAAAATACTTACTATTGCCGTCGCCATAGTTTAGTAAATACATATTTAGTTTTATGACTCACATAACTTCTTTTATTGGTTTTACTATAATAACATACATTAATCCACCTGCCTAAGTACCGCTCAATGTCAGGAATTAGTAAACCTTATTGTTTGTTGTTACGATTTATTTCCACTTAGTATGTACCGGATTGTGGCTCGGTGTGGTCGTGAGTGGTGCAAATAAATGCAATATGTTGCACATAAATAAATGTATACTCGCGAATCACTCGTTGTATTTCCCACCCACAAAGATCTTGGCATGCGAAAGATGCATGGCATTAATCATCTACAACAAATAGTACCAGGGAACTCTCTCGATTTTTTCATGCAAGTGCTCCGTTTAGATGCTACCATGTAACTCTCTTCTCAGAAAAATTTTAATCACCCTGGGAAAGGAATTAAATACCTGTCCTCACGATTTCAGTTCGAGCAGGCCAGCTTCACATCACTAAATCTTCAACAAACCGAAGCATAGGAATTTAAACAGACATCAGATCTGCGCTATTGGAAGCATCCAGTGCTCCTTGTGGCGACGAGTATTTCTAATCTGAAAACGGTTCCAGTTCAGGAATCACCAGCGGTAATATCACGGATGCTAACGAAGAATAAATCTTCGCAAATACCTGTGGGAAGTATATGAGCCCATTATATCTTCCAGTTCAGAATGTGTATTATTTGACTGCTTCATTGTAGCTCTCAACTTTGAAAAAATTTGGTGTTTAAATAGTTGCAGATATCATTATTTGTTTATGGTACAACTAAAATCCTAACAGAATTTCACTGTAAAGCTTTTTCTCCCTAAAGAAATGTTCAGTAAAGTTTAAGTCGTGCTCCGGATAGTTCAACTATGCAACACAGAACTAACTAAGCAATAAATAGAATTTACGGCCAGGTGAAAGTAAAGTCTACTATGGGTGTTCAAATGAAAAGGTACGAAACGTCATAAGAACGTAACCGTTAACATATTTGCCTATGCCGCTATGGGAGAACGTAGCGACTCATCTAGGGATGCGATTGGAGTCACCGGCGTGGATCGGAGCATGCGCGGGCGCCCGTATGCGCAGGAGAGAGCAGAGGCTCTTATAAAGAACGCCGTCCAATTGACGCGGCAGTGCGTGTGAGGACAGGATGGCGTTCGCATTGCAAAATTCGACGATTGAGGAGCAGCGAGGCGTTATCCGATTTCTGACAGCGGAAGGTGTTAAACCGACCGCTATTCATCACGGAGAGTGTGGTTCTGCTCCATGATAACGCGCGTCCACACGTCTCCATGGTCACACACGCGGAACTGGCCAAGTTCTAGTGGGAGCAGCTGAACCATCCGCCCTACAGCCCGGACATGTCGCCCTGCGATTTCCATGTGTTTGGTCTCTTGAAAAAACATCTGAAAGCGAAGCGCTTCTACTCGGACGACGAACTCAAGGACGCTGTGCAGGACTGGGGCTCGTCTCGGCCACAGGAATTTTGGGAACAAGGAATCCTTCGGCTCGTTAATCAATGGGATCGTTGTGCTACGGCCTATGGTGTATACTTTGAATAAAGTCTTCATTTATACCCACCGTGTCGTTTCGTACCTTTTCATTTGAACACTCCTTGTACTTACAAGGTCAACTACTGTTCATTGCTGCTTGGTAGGCAAAACAACATCACAGAATATAATTACAAACCGTAACCAATCAATGGTTGGGTCAGTAGTTGAATAAACAAATGTTCGTAACACAAAATAATAATCAAATCTTATTAACTCGACTACAATATCAAAGAAGCATAACATTGAACTTAAGCTATTGAATTAAGCTGGTAAAACATCCAACTCTAATCGTACATCATCAATTCTCACCAATCGCTTTCATAACAAATGTCTCCGGGATATCTCTTTCAAAACAAATCTCTGTGGGCGTAAAAGTTTAAGAGCTGGCATGTGATCATTCGTCCGAGATTAGTCCCGGTTCGAATCCCGGTAAAACATGGATGTTGTTTTTGTCTTACTGCACTGGCTCTCTCCCTTCTCTAGAACCAATTGTCCTAAACTAGGCAGTGGATTTTATAGCTAACTTTTTAAACTAGGGGGGGGGGATTTTATAACCCATTGATTCGCTCACGGTGGTTTTTAAACACTCAAATCGCCGCCTCGGAAGCGTAGTGGTCTAAGCGCTGTCTTATGACCATTCGTCCGACAGAGGTCCGGGTTCGAATCCCGTGAGACATGGTGTTGTGCTTGTCTTACGGCACTGACTCTCTCCCTTCCCTGGAGTCAGTGATCCTAAATTAGGGACGGACGACTGCTTATAGCTCATTGAGTTGGTCACGGTGGTCGTTAAACCTCCAATAAAACAAAAAACAAACCCTCAAATCAATCAATAAACAGCTTTCTTTTCACTCCCGTTCACATGTCATTCACTTTTGACCTAAGATTAGGTTGCCAAAACATGTCACTGGGTCTGGTTGGAGCGAATATTTTAAAACTAGACTGGTTTCTTAAAAGGTGAGATATCCTCGCTCTTTAATTAGTGGGAAAATAACCCACATTGCTTTTCCAAGAAGCATAACGGTGGCGCGACTACAAGCTGTAAGGAAGAAGATCGCCGTTGTCTGAAAAGGATTGTACGAGGAAACAGGACTTCTTATGTGCAGCAATTGACCGAAGCATTCAATGAAGGTTGTTGCCGACTCATATCTCAGCAAGCAATGCGTTGGGAATGGAAAAGGATCGGTATTGGCAGTCGCATGCCTATAGGGAAACCACTGATTTCTGCAAAGAACCGGAAATTTTATCTACAGGGGTGTTAAGAATACCGTGAGAACACTGGAAAAACGTCATATGGCCCGACGAGTCGCGATACACTTAGTTTAGTTCTAAACCGATGGTAAGCAGGGAGTTTGGCTGGAGCCCCATAAGCAATGAACCCAGCTTACCTTGTAAGCACAACTCAAGGTTCTAGTGGTAGTGTCATGGTGTAGGGCACGTTCTTGGTACTGAACGTGTCTCCTGATATGTAAGGTCGGATGTCATCCAAGGATTACCTGAACCTTATTGCTGATCAAGTCTACCCTGCAATGTTGACTTTGTATCCAGCAAATGATGGCTGTTTCGTAGACGACAATGCTACTGTTCATCGCGTAGGATGAGTTCAGCAGTGGTTCAGCGAGTATGACAGTGACTTCCACCATTTTTTCAAGCCCCTACAAATCCCGGAACTGAACTCCATTGTGAATCTATCGGCCAAAAAGAAGATACAGGAGCAAAGTCCTCTTCCGTCAAATCTGGGTCATTTAAAGAACTGTCTGTTGAACGCATGGTATGCTGTACACGTAGATGCACTCGAACAGCTTGTGGAATTTATGCCAAATCACATACGTTCTGTAATTAGGGCTGAAAGAGGTCCAACCAGGTATTGAATAAAAATATCTAATTCAATGCCGGTATATGTAGAACTCAATGTTGCTCATGGTTGTCGTTAAACAACCATGGGCAACATTGACAAAAAAATGATCCTCCTTTGTCTTGGTACCGTTCCCTTTCCACCACATAGCCTATCGAACAACAAGCGATTTGAATTAAGTCTATCGAAAATTTCTGCACCCAGTTAAAAATGCAATCGCGTTATTCGCAATATTTAGTAATCAAACGATTTCTATTTGTACTAAGCAAAGTCATATTCTTTTCATGGGTTATGTTGAGTTGTAGTCACACGAAACATTATCCGATTCTGCATGAAATTTCAATGACATCAGTTTTCCTTTGAGTTCCATTTGGTATCTGTATAAGCGGCGTTTGTTACGTTGGTTCTGCAATCTTCAACCTCTGGTATTGTAACAAAATTACAAATGTACGTTAGCGGTTCGAAAGCAGGTTGTTATTTTTGAAGACACGCAAAATGAACAGTCTAGGAACAGCTGTTACGAATACAAAACGCCAAACTCCATCAGCAAGCTCAGACGATCCAACAGGTTTTTTGTTTCGTTCTCTAATGCAAACTCAATTATAACATTCCTGAATTAGCACAGGAGCGTGTAGATTTCCGTTTAATTAGCGTAAATAAGTGCAAACTAAAACAAAACTAGATCGCCAGCTTTCACGGCCGAAAACGGGCGGCTAGTTTTCAAAGCTGAGTACAGAATCAGGTGAAAGCTAGCGATCTAAATAGTTTGTTTTAGTTTGTACTTATTTACGCCAATTAAAAGGAAATCTACACGCTCGGGTAACATAACTGAAGTTGATCTGTTTTCAAGCTAGATTTTAGTTTGAAACATTTACGTTAAAAGAGTAAACTTTCAGTTTTTTAATCCGCCCATTTTTTACGCTTTCCAACCGTAGGTTGAAGAAGCGTATATGCTCCGGCTTTGTCCGTCTGTCTGTCCGCAAGATAACTCGCGTGAAAATGGTTCGATTTCGATGACATTTTAGTATGTGATAGGGTACAACCTGGGAACGAACCCTATTAAAAATGGGCGAAATGGGGTCAAAGGTCAGGACATAGGAGCTGGATCCATTCCATCGCCCTTATGCTTCATAATTTACGTAAAAATGCTTCGATTGCGACAAAACTTTATCATGTTGTTCCGGAGGTATGCTGAACCGGTTCTGTTGGATATAATCGAATTGGGGTCAAAGGTCAGAGTACAGGAGGGAGATTTATTCCACAACTATTATCCTCATAACTTGACTAATAACTTGAGTAATGATTTCTGGTACGTTGGAAAGCTTATCATAATCAATGCATTGCATGAATTTGCTAACCAGTTTTTTTCGTAGTGGATGGCCAATTGCTCAACAGATTTACTCGTTTGTAAATCGTAGTACGCAAGTTTACAGATCTTAGTACGCAAATTTAATTTAAATCATAGTCCGCAAATTTGATTGGTTGATTTACTCGTTCCTAAACCAACCACTCGTTCCTCAGTCGCAGTGCGAATTATAGATGAGCACGGGCCTGGGTTAGGACAAAAAGCTCGGAAACGGATCTGGGCCTGCCTCGGGCTCGGGCGGGCTCGAGCCCGATGCGGGGCCTTTGACTAAAACCCAAGCCCGTGCTGTCCCGGGCTGTAGTTAATTTTCCGGTTCACTATATTTATTAATTTTGTTTAACACTGCGAACCGAATAAACTAACACAATGGGAAACGCACAACTGAATGTTTAGGCTATAGTTTCTCTTTTGGTTTTTGTCTAAATTCTTACTTATTGTTTATTGTGTGTTTCGCTTGCATTTCGTAACTCAAAAACGTCTGTGAGTGTTTTAAGTAACAACTGTGTATTTTTTCCTAAATACGATGAAAACTGATAACATAAAGTTTTCAGCCGACTAAAATTGAAAGTTCGGCTACCTACAATATGAAAAATGAGAATTTTTGGTCATTCGATGAAAACATGAAAATGAGCCGAGGTAAACGAATTAACTGGATGCACTTGGGAAACAAAATGAACGACAGTTTGTAACCTGAATATGATGCACATAATAATAATACTTCTCTCTCTCTCTCTTTTCGGGAGGTCGACATTGACAGGAAGCACCAACATTCTCATCTGATGATGAAAATATAAATAGGAGTAAAACAATTTTTTTCATTCTTTCCATTTTTTTTTAAGATTAGCGCAAGTGTTCAAACCCGGGCCGGGCCAGTCATATACGTAGGTGTATCAAAAATTAAGTTACACTTAGTGCTATCTGGAGTGGGATTGAAGGCAAACCGTGTGTACTTGGGAGGGAAGTACACCGCCGTGAGCTACGACCGCCGTGTACGTCAGAGCTGCCGACGGCAGACGTTTTAGTTCAGTAACTGCGTAAGACGTATGCAGGAGGATATTCGTAATGACGCGTCAACTGGATTCTTACTCCAAATTGAAAGTGCGAGGAACCATTCGATTTTTCTGGGCTAAGCGCATAAATCGCACTGACATCCATCGTGAAATCCGTGCTGTAAACGGGGTAAATGCAATGTCTCGCACGGCCATTGAAGATAGGTTCCAACGGTTTAAAAGGCGACTGCTTATAGCCCATTGAGTTGCTCACGGTGGTCGTTAAACCTCCAATAAAAAAAAACGGTTTAAAAAAAGGGTCGCACACACAAATCTGACGGACGATTACCGCGAAGGCAGACCATCAATATTCAGCACTCCGGAGCATGTTGACGACATGTTACGGGATAATAGCCGTATCAAAATCAAGGAAATTTCCAGTGCGTTAGACATTTAGTACGAGACTGTGCAATCCATCATTCACGAGCAGCTGGGGTTTCGGAAATTGTGTGCGAGGTCCTTAACTGGTTGCACCAAACTGGAGAAGACTTTTTCTGTACAAGTATGGAAAAGTTAATCACAGGCCCCAATAAATATTTGCAGTCTTTAGGTGACTGCGCCGAAAAATGAACAAATGTTGTACTTTATACCAATATACTGTACATCCCCTTAGTATATCTCTTTATGTGTTTACTATAAACAGATCCGATCTCGTATAATGATATAACGGGGCCGGGCGGAACCCGGGCTTGTCCGTTCCCGGGTTAGAACCGGGACTTAAAAAAAAACGCCGTACTCATCTCTGGTACTGTGACGTACCGGCCAGCAGGACGAACTCGACATAAAGGCAGATAGTAGTCAGAACAAACGTCCGCGTAGCTCAATTGGTAGAGTGACTTATTCCGGAATGAGGGGACCCGGGTTTGGGCCCCGGCGCGGATAAAAATTAAAAATGACGGAGAAATTTACTTCATTATAGTACGCATACCACTCCATACTTATTTTTTTTATTGAAGTTTTAACGACCGCCGTGAGCTACTCAATGGGCTATAAGCAGTCGCCCGTCCCTAATTTAGGGTCACTGGTTCCAGGGAAGGGAGAGAGCCAGTGCCGTAAGACAAACACAACATCCATGCCTCACCGGGATTCGAACCCGGACCCCTTTCGGACGAATGATCAGAGGCCATCGCTTAGACCACTGCACCACCGGGGCGGCACTCCATACTTAGATACACATCGTTACACAAATGCTTACGGGAATGATACTTTCACTGAAGTTTCGCGTAACACAAATGCACATTTAAAAACCGAAAACCGCCTCGGTGGCGCAGTGGTCAAAGCGATGGCCTCTGATCATTCGTTCGAAGGGATCCGGGTTCGAATCCCGTGAGGCATGGATGTTGTGTTTGTCTTACGGCACTGGATCTCTCCCTTTCCTGAAACCAGTGACCCTAAATAAATTAGGGACGGACGACTACTTATAGCCCATTAAGTTGCTCACAGTGGTCGTTAAACCTCCAATAAGAAAAAAAAAAAAAAAAGGTTAACGGTGGTTCTCTGTGGACTTCTCCAAATCTAGCAATCCATACCAAAATTTGCCATCTTCCAAAAATTGCTGTCTTCACAAATAACGATTATCTTTACGCTGTCTATCCTCCTTCTCTTATCTTTCACTTTTGTTTGTTAGCCAGAATGCTGAAATCCAATAAACAGTTTATTGTATCAAGGTTTACTGAGCCCCCTATAAATATAGAAGGCCATCAGAAATGTTGGTGATGCTTTTTATTTGTTTTGAGATTTAACTGTGAAGTAACTCTGAAGGATATACACCGATGAGCTATTCCATTATAACCAACCCCAGCCTAGAGAAATGAGCGCGTCTGGAGACCGAACAGTGGTGCAGGTGTTCACAGAGCAGTATATATACAACCCGAAGACCGGCTTTCGGTTCGTAGAGTCTTCAGAGTCAGAATAGGAAAAGATGCCAATTTATCGGAGTTTGATAAAGGACAAACTGAGATGGCACGGCACCTCGAAACTACGATCTCGGAAACGGCGCGGCTTGTGAGTTGTTCTCGTGCCGCTGTAGTGAGTACGTATCAAAAGTTGTGCACTGATTGCCAAAAGACGAATCGCCGTCCAGCTGTGTGTCGTCTGCAGCTCACTGATGCCAGACGGGAGCGGAGACTGTCGCGCATTGTTCACAGCGACTTCACGGCCAAAGTGAGGCAAATCACCCGCGGCTACAACAGTGGTGATCAGGGGAATGTGTCACAGCACACAGTTCATCGCAGCCTTCTGCGCATGGGTCTGCGTAACCGAAGACCCGGCCGGTTCCCATGCTCACTGCACGTCATTTTCAGCAACGCATGAAATGGGCCCAAGATCATCGACATTGGACCGTGGATGATTGGAAGAAATTCACCGGGTTTGACGAATCAAGATTCCTGGTGCATCACGTAGACGGCCGAGCGCGGGTACGCCGATTACCAACGAAGGCTATGGCACCTGGATGCACTTTTAGATGGAAACAGGCCAGCGGCAGCGGTGTTATGCTCTGTGCGATGTTTTCTTGGGACACTTTAGGCCCCACAATCCCAATAGCAAAATCACTGACAGCTGTCAGATATCTGAACATCGTTGCGGACCAAGTTCACCCATTCATGCGAACTGTGTTCCCTGCTGGTGATGGCCACTACCAACAGGATAATGCGCTATGCCACACTTCCAGAATCGTTAAATAGAGGTTCGAGGAACATGCTGGTGACTTTCTGTTAATGCCCTGCCCTCGATATTCACCTGACATGAATCCAATCGAACATTTGTGGTTCGACTTGAAAACGCGGGTTCGCGCTAAATCACCACCACCCCAAAATGTACGGGAACTATAGGACCTGCTGTTGACATTATGGTACCAGATACCTCAGAATACCTATCGCTACCTCATCGAATCAATGCCTCGCCGATTGGCCGCTGGTTTGCGGGGTAAATTGGGTCCTACATCTTATTAGGTAGGTGGTCATAATGTAATGGCTCACCGGTGTAAGCAGACGTCCATTCGGATTTTGGACCATTGTTTCCAGAAAAGAGAGAGAGAGCCAGTGTCATAAGACAGCCCACGGCCTTCATCATCACCCTACTCGGGGGACTAGCCAGATACCTACAATTCTGACCACTTTGCAATCGCAGAGTGAGACTATTTCAAGGGTAGAGGAAAGTACAGCGCCGTAAGTACAAATGCAGAGGATGTTAACATATATTTAGAACGTTTTTGATACGAAATAACAGAAAATAAAAGAAGTTCAAAGAATAGAAACTGTCAACAGCGTGTTCGATGAACGCGAAAGAAACATCTGCTGTAGTTAAATACCGTCTGCTAAGAAAATGGCGCATTAAACAAAGTGTGGAAAGAAGGTTATGATTTTGCACTTTACGAAGAGAAATATTCACATTCTGTAACTAAAATACGATGTGAAAATCATGGAATTAGCATTTCTATATGTAAAAAAAGCATGATCATTAATAGTAGTGGGGGAAATAATCAAGCATTGCTTTTACCAGGAAAATAACACCAAAAGCATATCCAAAGAGGGTATGTACTTTTACGACTACTTCAAAAGAAAGGTCTCAGGTCTTAAAAAAATCCACCAACCCAAAGAACAAGCGCTAAGTCTTTAAAAATCCCTGTATCAACTGCAAACAATGTAATAAACAAAGAATTCAATCTGCAAAAAAAATCATTATGTTCACCGCCTTTTGCCTAGACACGTTAGTGAGCGCAGAAGACGTTTTAGACTTCTTTATGAAAATCACTTAGCCGTAAACAGATAGAAATTTATTGTGGTTATTGATGGAGCATGGATCTACCAAAACGACTGTAACAAAAAAAAAAAGGTTGATTCACTGTGGCAAAAGAGCAGGAGAAGATTTACAAACTTGGTTCTAAGAATCCAAAGAAAGTTTCAGCAAAAAATTCATGATTATTGCTGGTTTCTCGTACAATGGGAAATTACAGTTAAGAAACGTTGAAAAGAATGTTAAAATTAATTCTACATATTACCAAAATAATGTTTTAATTCCTATATTTGAAGAGGAAATACCATGCCGTTACCCACACAGCGTTCAAAGAGTAGAACTCCATCAAGATAAATCTACCAGTCATATTAGGTGTACAAATAAGTTTTAAAGCGTTTTAAGACAACGCAACATGTAATTTGAGAGAAAACAACAATACCTTTGCGAATCAAAATATGCGGCGTCGTTATCTATCACCTTACGTCATCGCTCGGGCGGCTGACAAATTTCAGCCATGCAGAATACTTCGTCGTGTGATGCGATGAAGTCGTTAATCTATTTTTGCAATTCGTCACATGCCCGTCACCGTACAGCAGGAAAACCATGTTGTATCGACCGCAACAAATGATAGTCTGAAGTGGCTATGTCGGGACTATACGCCGGGTGCTATAAAACTTCACAGCCAAGCGTCAATAACGTTTCCATGACCGATTTCGTGACATGCGGCCTAGCGCTGTCGTGCAGTAATTTCACGGGACGCAATCCTTTGCATGTGAATGGACGTTTCCGACAGATTTCCTGGTTCAGTCGCAGCAATTGTTGCTTGTAGCGATCAGCAGTAACAGTGTGATCCTGTTCCAATAGTTCATAATAAAGCACACCCTTCATATCCCACCAGATGCACAGCAGAACTTTCTTGGAGTGAATATGGCGTTTCGGTGTCGAAGACGTTGCTTCACCGGGGCCCATGCAGTGTTTTTGCGTTTGGAATTGTCGTACCATATCCACTTTTCATCACCCGTAACGATTTTCCACATGAAAGACTTTCTGTGTTGTTTATTCAACAGATTTAAACACTTCATGACACTCTCAACCTTGTTCCTCTTGCTCAGGTCATGTGGCACGCATTTTCCTTCCTTCTGAATCTTTCCCTTTGCGCGTAAACGATTTGAAATGGTTTGTTTAATTACCCCTAGTTGTTCAAGTAGCTCTTTTTGCTTTTGCTACGAATCTTCATCCAGCAATGCTTGAAGTTCCTCATGTGCAAACTTCTGCGGGGCGCCGCTACGTTCTCGATCGCTAACATCAAAATCACCTGCTTTAAACTGTCTAAACCAAAACTCACACGCGCTTTTCGATATAATATTCTCCCCCAGAACAGAACAGATCGATGCACATGCTTTTGCAGTACTTTTTTCTTCATGAAATTCATAACGAATGCAGTGTCGAATAAATGCAGTATCGCTCGCCATCTTTCATCTACCGATGTGCAAGTGCGCTTGACTGTTGGGCAAACTTCTGTGTCACATTTTATACTCTGGGCCAGTTACGGTCACATGACAACAATGCGGGGGAATGTCAGATATGTCAATTGCCGGTATATGTCACACAAGAAACGCCTTAAAACTTATTTGTACACCAAATACATGCAAATCTACAACTATATTTCCTGAAAAAATGAAAAAAAAATGAGAGACGGGTATCAAGTCTATACCTTTTGCACATATTCCTTCGAAGTTCCCTGATGTGTCACCAATGGAGACTTCGGACTGCTAAAAAGAGCGCTTTCTAAACGCAGCGCTAAAACGATGATTGGACTATCGAAAGAAGTGGAATAAAATACCAATACCAATTTTAAGAAATGCCCTGTTAATAGATGTAAATCTAGATGGAGGTTTATTCCAGAGAAAGGGCTTTCGGATAGAACATTTAACAAGAAAGATGACACCGAATTTTCGGGTGTAATAAGCACGTCTTTTGAATCCGTTCTGAAGCAAATTAAATTTATCAAAACTATTCAAAGTCAATGGAACCGGTATGGAAAACAATAGTATCTAACGGAAGAAAGTAGTTTTTCAATAGGGTTTTTAATCCCTCAGATATTGCTGTAAACGGAATTGTGAGCTTACGCCCTTTGGTTCCAGACTTGTGTGTTAAGAAAAACATGAATTTATATGAAAAACATTTCTTACCGGAAACGTTCTCCAACTTAGAAAGAATTTTTCAAATCGGAGTCTTAGAAACATAGATATCGACAAAAATAAGATGAGACTTTACGTCCCCTGGTGGGAAAATCATGCATTATTTTAGGAAGAAAGTATTCTCAAAATGTTCTTTCATATGAGCACTATCGGTCCAAGAAAAAAAAATTAGTCGAGTTTTCAGGAGCCCAGATTTTGCTACAAATACATCAGAAGCAGAAATTAACATTTATGCCCCATGGTGGGCAAACCATTCTTTACCAAACATTAGAAATTATGTGAAAAATATTTTCCATCAGGTCTTGTATGCGATACAGGAAGAATTTTTCAAATCGGAGTTTCAGAAGCAGAAATAACGCAGAAAACGCAATTTACCATTGTGTCCCCTAGCGGAAAGTCTATGATTTACTTGAAAATTTTGATTTTATAGGAAAAACATTTCGCATCGCAAACATTATCCAACGAAAGGAGGAATTTTTCAAATCGGACTTTTAAAAGTAGAGATATTGACAAAAATAAGATATATATCTACGCCCACTGGCGTAGAAGCCATGCATTATTTCAAGAAGAAGATGTTCCTAAAAGGTTTGTCGATATGAGTAGTGTCGGTGAACAAACCACTTTTTTTCAATCGAAATTTTAGAAACTCATATTTTACTGCAAACACATCAGAAGCGGAAAATAAGACTTACGCCACCTGGTGGCCAAACTATTTTTTAAAAAATTAGAAATTCTGTGCAAAGATTTTCCCATCAATAGCTGTATCCGGTGCAGAAAGAATTTTTCAAATCGGAGATTTAGAAGCAGAGATATAGGGGAAAGCAATTTACCATTACGCCCCCTAGCGGAATGTCTATGAGTTAATTGAAAATTTTGAAATTATATGAAAAACTTGTCACACTGGAAACACTATCCAACAAAGAAGGAATTTTTAAAATCGGACTCCTAGAAGTAGAAATATTGACAAAAATAAGATATACATCTACGCTCCCTGGCGTAGAAACCATGCATTATTTTAAAAACAAAATGTTTCTAAAAGGTTTGTCGACATGAGTACTATCTGTCTACAAACGACGAATTTTTTTAATCAAGAATTTAGAAGCTCATATTTTGCTGCAAATACATCAGAAGCGGAAATTAAAATTTACGCCCCCTGGTGGCCAAACCCTTTTTTTACAAAACTTAGAAGTTATGTGCAAAGGATTTCTCATCAGGAGCTGTATCCGGTGCAGAAATAATTTTTCGAATCGGAGATTTAGAAGCTGAGATACAGGGGGAAACACAATTTACCTCTACGCCCCCTAGCGTAAAGTCTATGAATTACTTGAAAATTTTGAAATTATATGAAAAACATGTCAAACTGGAAACACTATCCAACAAAAAAAGAATTTTTCAAATCGGACTCTTAGAAGTAGAGATATTGACAAAAATAAGATATACTTCTACGCTCCCTGGCGGAAAAACTGTCGAATATTTTAGGAAGAAAATATTTCGAAAATGTTTATCGATGTGAGTGGCATCTGTCCACGAAAGAATTTTTTCAATCGATATTATAGAAGCTCAGATTTTAGGGCAAATACGTCAGAAGCAAAATTTATTTTAAACATTAGTTATATAGCTGGAAAATTGTTTTAAAAGTGTGAACATCCTCTGTACTTCCTTCCGTTTTTAATTGCACACGCTGTAGTACTCGAACTCGGAAACCCAAGCCTTAGACCACACAACCACTGCAACACAAGTTGTAGTCCGCTTTCACTTCATATACGCCATGCATAACCAATCCATTTAAATACGTTTCTTGAAACCTGTCTTTCGGCCAAAAAGTGTCTAATATCGTTATATCAATTAATTCATTTGTCATTCCCCGACAAGCCTCCACTCTTCCCGCTACTATCTGTGCCATAAAAGAGGACAGATCCTAAACATTGCGTTATACAAAGAGCCCCCGAACAACCTTAGAAATCCTCTTCGTCAAAGAATAAATATTCTGAAGAAGTAGGCCTGTGTGAGTGATTGTTCACGAGTAAAATGAATCCAAATACAGATGACGCCACATCCGCTGGCAAAGAAACGAATATTCCGACCGGCCCAGGATAGATACTTAGCGAAACGTATGAAGCTATCAGCAGTGTCATTTGCCGTGAGACTTGTTGCTGCTGCCATTTGCAAATTGGGTTCCTGTTGACGTGTATTCCCTTACCCTTATAAAGAGGTGTCGTCACGCAGACGCCGAGTTACGGTAACGTCGAGGACCACTATAGACTAGTGGTTAGAACAAATGGCTGTCGTTCATTTGGTTGAGGTTTTGATCCCAGACTGATAGTTCCAGCTAACATTGACCCGCTGTGCCGCTGAGAGCAAACCAAGCCGAAGACTTTTCTAGAAAAATCAGGTCATCTGTTCCTTCTCCACTCTCCCAAAACGCATCCCTTCTTCAGACATCGCCTGGAACCCCACCACGATGGCAATTGGCACCGGCAACTATACCAGTACGTCTACTCACTTTGCAAACAGGGTTTCTAGACTTGCTCCAAGTCATACGGTTTCTAACACGTGGCGTAAGGTCTATTCAGATTATGTTTAGCGTATTTCTGTTGCAAGATATTTCCAGCGGTATCCACTCGACCGAAAATCCGATTGAAAAAATTCCTTTTTTGTCAGATACCGGTCACTACGAAAACCATTCATTTGCGTTTCCCTCCCAAAAATGCTAAATTTATGCGCTAGGGGCGCAAATGAATAATAAAGTTTTCTTAATATTTTTACTTCTAAAAGACCGATGCCGGAAATTCTTTTAGCGCCACATATCTTTCACTTCATGGAACATTTTGCACATAGTCTTAATTTTTTTATGGTGCACAGTTCTAGCGCCAGATTGCGTTATTCTAGCCCCAGATCGTGCACAACAAGCGTTCGGGTGGCCGGAAATGCTTTCCGTATGTCTCATACACGTGTATTCGACGCTGAACGGTGGCGTTCGAAACGACGACTAGAAGCAGGCCAGTCTCGGGCTCAGATCATAGGGGACTTGAATTCCCACGCCAGAGTCATTACACGGTATGGCAGCAATTCAACAATACCGGTGGGGTATCACGAAGGCTTAGCCAAGGTCGTCCGAGTCGTACGAGACCTCGTGAGGACCGTTATGTCGCTTTAACCACACAGCGCCACACGTCATGTACAGCCTGGCAATTGTATTTGGACCTGTCCCCTGCCACAGGGAGTAGGGCATCAAGAAAAATTACATGTCAAAGGATTAATGTAATATGCCTTTATGCCAGGGAACCCATGGTTTGTATCCAGCTAACAGAACTGGTACAGGCAACTACATTCCTGGATCCTGAGTGGGTCGGTGTCCTTTTTACAGACGAGTCAAGATTCAGTCTACAAACGTAATCTCAGTGTTTGTGCACTAAATCTTTAGAATCTAGGCTGAATCATTTCATTGGAAGTGTACAGGGAATCGGTAATGATCCTGCAAACATCCGCGAACGAGACTCCTTCGAAGGCGGCGATCTGTTTGTGTAGCGTGGCATTACGTTCAACGGGCGCACACCACTTCACGAGTTCGGAGGAGCCAACGTGAATGCTGTGCGTTATAGGGACGAGATCTTATTGTCCTATATCAGACTTTTTTCTGGTAGCTATTGGCAATCAGTTTCTTTTAATGGTTGCTAACGCTCGCCCGCAGAGGGCTCGGCTTGTCGATAATTTCGGGCAGAACGAGGATTTTCGGCGTATGGACAGGCTACCTCGGTCTCCGGACATGATCCCTATAGTGCATGCCTGCGATGCTCTGGCAGGACACATAGCAGCTCGTCAGCCACCTCCTAGAACGCTTCCCGAGCTACTCGTAAGCACCGTTCTCATCGAGGAATGGAACTCTTTAGCATCAAAAGCGTGGTGATGAGTATATATCATCGTTGTGACAGTTGCTTGTATGTACAAGGTTGATCACATTCTTTATTAAGGCATTCTTAGATTACATTCTTACATCTCACCTTGGTGGCATTTGCGGATGTGACCCTGTATAAACAAATTGTGTGTATAGTTGTCTGTTGTTATAAAATGCTTATTAACCTTATGATTGTGTCTCTTTACATACTAAACGGCTCTATCTGCTGTTACGTATTTTCCTTTTTATCCTTACGAATACCTTTCCAACTTTCATTTTGGACACCAGTGTGTTATTGTACGCCCTTTGTGAAGTACGAGGCCTGTTCAATAAATATTACCTCCGCACAGGTGCCTCACGCATGACTTGTTGCTTAGCAACCAGTCTGACGGCAAACAATTCTTTATACCATTTGCTTCATTTTACAATGAAATGGAACGCTGTGCATCTATTTGTTTGTATTTAATTGTGTTTAAAATGGAAGATTCTTTTTCAATTGTGTCAACAGGTATCAAACAACGATCGGTTATAGAGCTTTTAACTCATGAAACTGTACCTCCCAAAGAAATTCACGTTATATTAGTGGCAGTGATTGGTTTTGGAACGTTGGACATAAGCAGTGTCAGTCGATAAGAAAATCAAAGGACAGTGGAGCAGTGTTGGCCGTAAAGAATCAGCCGCGAGGGGGAAGCCCGTAATGCCAACTTGCGATTTGAAGAAGGAAAGATTCGATAAGCTCATCAGGAAAACTCGAAGAATTACTCAGAGAACCATATCAGGTAAACTGAACATTAGTTTAGGTAATGTCAATGATATTATGACATTATTAGCGTTTTAGGATAAAAGTGTGTGCTCGTTGGGTACCGCGTCACCGAACGACTGAAATGAAGAAATCAGGGCTTTAAACATGCCAAAGGTTTCTTGCTCAATAAGAAAAATATGCAAGTTATTTTCTACAAAGCATTGTGACTGGTGATGAGAATTGGTTCACCATTATGACCCAGAAATGAAAAATCAATCGCTGGAATGCAGACACCCATCTTCTCCTCGAGCGAAAAAATTCGAAACTCAAATTTTCGTCAGTAAGTGCATGCTTGCTGTGTTCCGGAACCACAGAAGCATTATTCATGAGGAGTGCATGGGCAAAGGTACAACTATCAAATCTGAGAGTTACGTGCATACCTTAAAAAAAGTAAAGCAAAAATAAACAGCGTGCGTGGGGGTAAAAAAGGCAATGATTCTGCAACACGACAACGCCAAACCCCACGCCAGTTCTTTCACTTCAAAGGCCATACAGAAAATCGGGTTTGAAGTTCTTGAACATTCACTACAGCCCAGATTTGGCGCTGTCAGACTTCTGGTTGTTTTCTGTCCTCAAGAGACATCTGAAAGGAATTCAGTTTACCTATGACGAAGATGTTCAAGCCGCTACGAGGAAACGGTTTCGAGAACAACATGAAGATTTTTAGAGAGACGGGTTTAAAAAACTTGTTAAATGTTGGCGAATCTGTATCTTTTTTTCTTTTTTTTTTTTTTTTAGATTAGAGGTTTAACAACCACCGTGAGCAACTAAGTGGGCTATAAGCAGTCTCCCATCCCTAATTTAGGGTCACTGGTTCCGGGGAAGGGAGATAGCCAGTGCCATAAGACAAAAACAACACCCATGCCTTACGGGATTTGAACCCGGACCCATGATCAGACGTCATCGCTTAAACCACGGCGCCACCGGGGCGGCCGAATCCATATCGAACTTCAGGGATGAAATATGTAAATTAAAGTAGAAATGATGAGTTTTGTTTCAATTTGATACCTTCCCACTGGGCTTATAGGGATGTTCCCAAATTCATGCGACAAACAAAGAGGGGGATAGTACACATAAAGACGAATAACTTTTGCAATGGAACCTAGAGTGGCACTCCGCTCCTAGTGCCCGAAAAACGTTACGTTGCATGCCCACGTTGATCCTCAAACAGTGGAAAAAAAACACAACTTACCTAAATTATGGGGTGCACACTTGCATTGGTGAACGTAGAGGTAGAGCAGGACTCAATGACCCGTTGCGAATGCTCCAGTGCATGCTGGTCGTGACGCTCGTTGCGTCAAGCACAGTCAGCCCTGACACACCGGGAGTCTACGAGAGAGTGCAACAAGCCGCCCCGGTGGCGCAGTGGTCTAAGGCGCTTGCCTATGATCATTCGTCCGTAAGGGGTCCGGGTTCGAATCCCGGTCAAGCATGGATGCTGTGCTTGTCTTACGGCACTGGCTCTCTCCCTTCCCTGGAACCAGTGACCCTAAATTAGGGACGGGCGACTGCTTATAGCCCATTGAGTTGCTCACGGTGGTCGTTAAACCTCCAATCAAGAAAGAAAGAAAGAGTGCAACAATCCTTTATCCGTCGGTGTGGGCTGTGCAACGACGCCCTCGGGCGCCACTTCTAGCACTTCCTTTGAATCCTGCTTTGCCTCTACGTCCACCAACGCAAGTGTGCAACCCATAATTTAGGTAAGTTGTGTTTTTTCCACTGTTGGAAGATCGACTTGAACATGGAACTTAACGTTTTCCACCTTACGTTCCATTGTACAAATTATTTGTCTTTATGTGTACTATCACCCCTCTTTGTTTGTCGCATGAATTTCAGAACACCCTGTATATAAATATGGAGGCTTTACATTCTGAGCACCTTCTGTGTCATTGCAAAGCATTTGCGGAGGATATCTATGGACCTCCAGGAAAACGCTCGGCTGTTCTGTGTATTTTTTTCCCTTTCCACTATGTATTTTTACAGTTGCTGAGTTTCTTCGAAAATGCTTATCTGATTTTGTTCAGCTGTTCTACGCTTCCTCTACCGAATGACCTCAGAATTCCGTTGTCAGCGACCCCAAAACATATGAGAAGCTCCATGACGTTTCCTTTTTTCAGTGTTTTATGCATGCCACCGATGAAATGAGCCGTTTCTGAGATAATGTACTCCGCATTCTGTAATGAATTTCCGTCTTACTCTCGTCATCGGAAACGACAAATAGGAATGCCGAACAAGATACGGCGTTTACATGCACAGCAGTAAACAGAGAAATGAGCTGTAGTCGATTTCGCAATTGCAGACGTACATGGCGCCGTTTCGGAGTTGGAATATCTTTTATGGAGCAATACTTTGCGAGATTTTTGAAGTCACTTTCTGGCCTTAAGTATCCAGAAATAAAAATTACTGAGTCACGCTTCTTTAATGGCACTGCTTGAAAGAACGGTACTTAAGTGAACATGATTTAATAACTAGTAAAACAAAAAAATAAATTTGCGAAGAGCTTTGAGTCCCATGAAAATAAACTAAACATTGGAATTCAAATCATTATTAGTCATTAGAACATTCCTGAAGACAAATATTGCTCAACAATGAAATTTTACAACACTCCACTGATCCAACAAATTTGCAGCATGTGTAAAAGTAAAGAAAAGCTATTGGAAACTTCAAATAACTCTAACATAAGATTTCATGGCGGTCGTATCAAAGCGTAGTTGTTGATTTTCGCGAAAATTATGAGAATAGATCAGAGCATGAGATGCATGGAGAGAATTGTCGTTAATGAAACCTGCAATTCGGCGAGCTGAAATGAAGGAGACTCATTTTTAGCACATCTTTTGTAAAAAAACGTACGTGATTATGCTGTCATTATGCCCGTCCGTCTATCTGTGGACATCAGATCTCTGCATGTAACTGTCCGATTTGAAAAATTATCTTTCCATTGGGAAGCTTGACATGTGAGAACAATGATCCTTTGCTTTCCAATATTTCTACGATGCACAACTTCGCCACTGGAGGACGTAAATGCAGGTGCTATTGGATTCAAAACGAATTTTATTCCCTACAATTGCTTCTGAACATCCAACTGAAAGCATTCTTCCTTCCATTCAATACCATTTATAATGAAGACAATTTTGAGCATAGTTTTTCTTTTTCGAATAATACATAGCTTTTCCGCTAAGAGGGCGTAAATTTAAATTTCGATGACCCCGATATCTCTGCTTCTAAAAGTCCGATTTTAGCACGTCTTTTGTAAAAAAAGATCGTACTTATGTTTGCGGTTTGTCCGTCCGTCCGTCGGTGGACACCATATCTCTGCAACTATTAGTCCGATTTGAAAAATTCTTTTTGCATTGGGAAGCTTGAAATATGCGAATTATGATCCTTCACTTTTTTTTTACAATATACAATTTCCCCGCTAGAGGGTGTGAACGCATGTTATGACGAATTTAAAATACATTTTATTCCATATATTTGCTTCTAAACATCCGACTGAAAAAATGGTTTTACCTTTCGATTCCACTTATGTCGAAGAGTATTTTACGTATAATCACTTTTTCAAGTTACTCATAGATGTTCCGCTAGTAGGAGTACAAATAAATTGCGTTTTCCCCCGATATCTCTGCTTCTAAAACGCCGATTTGAAGAATTCTTCCTGTATCGCATACAGCTCCTAATGGGAAATGTTATTCATATCATTTCGAATATTTGGCAAAGAATGATTTGGACACAGAAGGGCATAAGTGTTAATTTCTGCTTCTGATGTTTTTGTGCAACAAAATCTGAGCTTCTGAAAACTCGAGTGAAAAAATTCTTTCCTGGACCGATTCTACTCACGTCGATAGACCTTTTCGGAATATTTTCTTCATAAAATAATGCATGGTTTCCCGAAAAGGGGAGTAGATGTATATCTTATTTTTGTCAATATCTCTACTTATGAATTCTATTTGAAAATTTTCTTCTTTGTTGGATAGCGATTCCGGTGCGAAATGTGTTTCGTATAATTTCAAAATTTTCAAGTAACTCATAGACTTTCTGTTAGGGGGCAGGGCGTTTCCCCCGATATTTCTGCTTCTAAAACTCCGATTTGAAGATTGCGTCCTGTATCGCATACAGCTTCTAATGGGAAATGTTATTCATATAATTTCTAATATTTGGTAAAGAATGATTTGGCCACCAGGGGGCATAAACGTTAATTTCTGCTTCTGCTGTATTTGCAACAAAATCTGAGCTTCTGAAAACTCGACTGAAAAAATTCTTTCCTGGACGGATACCGCTCACATCAAAAAACCTTTTGATAATACTTTCTGTTTAGAATAACGCA
Source organism: Macrothele yani (assembly GCA_039090855.1). NCBI lineage: Eukaryota > Metazoa > Arthropoda > Arachnida > Araneae > Macrothelidae > Macrothele > Macrothele yani. The sequence continues at coordinate 18,380,462 of CM076996.1, read as the reverse complement.
TTTTTTTACCGCCAGGGGGCGTAGATTCAAATCTTATATATATATTGATATCTCTGCTTCTAAGAGTCCGATTTGAAAATTTCTTTCTTTGTTGGAGAGCGTTTCCTATGCGAAATGTTTCTCATATAGTATCAAGTTTTTCTTAAAGCACAAGTCTACCACCAGAGGGCGTAAGTTCACGTTTCCGTTTACAGCAATATCTGCGGAACTAAAATCCCGATTGAAAAACTTCTTTCTTCGGTGACATACTACCGTTTTCCATAAAGGTTCCATTGACTTTGAATAGCTTTGATAAATTCAATTCGAGTCAGAACGGATTCAAAAGAGGTGCTCATTACACCCGGAAATTCGGTGTCATTTTTCTTGTTAAAATTCTTTCTGCGTTGGATACAGCTCCGCGTGTGAAATGTTTTCCATGTAATTTCGGATTTTTGGCAAAAACTGGCTTCCCTACTATGCGGCGTAAGTGTAAAATTTTGCTTCTGATGTATTTGCAGCAATGCAAATACATCAGAAGTACAATTTGAGCGTCTAAAAACTCGGTTTAAAATACTCTTTCACTGTGAGATACCACACACTACGAAAAACCTTTTCAGACTACCTTCCGCTTAAAATCATGCGCACTTCTTCCGCCAGAGGGTGTAGTCGTATATCTTATTTTTGTCGAAATCTCTGCTTCTAACAGTCCAATTTTAGAACTTCTTTCTTTGCCGGAGAGTACTTCTTGGGTGAAATATACTGCATATAATTTCGGATTTTTCTTAATGCACAATTGTGCCGCTAAAGCGCATAAGTTCACGATTCTCTTTGTAGCATATTAGCAGCGATATCTGCACGTCTAAAAATCCGATTGTAAAAATCTTTTAAGTCAGATATTACTAACCCTCAAAATATTTTGCGTATATTTATTTACCATAAAGTTCGCAATTTTACAGCTAGTAGGCGTAAATATTTAATCGGTTTCTGTCAATATACACTGATGCGCAAAAAGTCATAGGATACGTACTAGTATCGTGCAGAACCTCCTCTAGCCCGACGAAGGGCATCAGTTCGAAGTGGCAGTGATTCCACAAGTCGCAGGAAGACTTCTGGAGAGATGTTGTGTCCTGCTGTCCGAACAGCCGCCCAGAGTTCCCTGATATTTACAGATGCAGGATCTTGGGTTTGAATGGACCTTTCCAATACGTCCCATAAATGCTGTATTGGGTTCATGTCAGGTGTACGTGATGGCCATACCCTCCGTCGAAACTGTTCAGAATGCTCTTCGAACCAATTTCGGACAACTTGAGCCCGATGACATGGTCCATTGTCCTTCTGGAAAATCCCATCATCGTTGGGATACATGAAGTCCATGAAGGGCTGCAAATGGTCCCCCAGCAGAGCAAAAAGGTGATTACCGGTTAATGACATGTTTACGAGGACCAGAGTTTCCAAACCATGCCACGTAAAGACACCCTACACATGTATGGAACCACCACCAGCTTGCACAGTGTCTTGTTGACAGCTTGGGTCCATGGCCTCATGGGGTCTACGCCACACACGAACCCTCCCATCAACTCGTAACAACTGTTAGCGTGAGTCATCGAACCACGCTACATGTTGCCAGTCTTCCAGGGTGTAATTTTTGTGCTCACGAGCCCAGGTGAAGCGCTGTGTCCGATGTCGGGGTGTTAACAAAGGCACTCTAGTGGGTCTTCTGCTCCCATACCCCATGGACGCTACATTAGGCTGCGCGGACCTGATGGATATGTATCTGGTACCTCCTGCATTGACTGTCGATGTTATTTGAGATTGTGTCTCTTGTCTGTTAGTATATGCAATCCTGGTCAGACGCTGCTGGTTACGGTCATTCAGCACTAGTGGTCGGACACTGCCCTGTCCACCGTGAGTAATAATGCCTTCCGTGAGGTATTCTCAGTACACACGTGACACTGTGGATCGAGGAATGTTGAATATGACACCGTGGATCGAGGAACGCCATAATCCTGCTGGCGGTTGTTCAACCTGACTCACGAGATTACACCTCGCAACTGATAAAACTTGTGGCGTTCGTCGATGCCTTAATACGACAGCAGCACCAGTTAAAAATTTACACTCTGCTATCCCATGACTTTTGGCACTTCAGTGTATATTCTTCTAAATGTCCGATTTAAAAACGTCTTTGAAAGCAGCATACCATTTACTTTATGGAACACTTTGCATGTTCTGGTGGGGTTTTTTTAGTTCACAGTTCTGGAGCTGCGTGTCTAGAAACCCATTTAATGTATAATTCTGTTTGATGCTATATCTCCGCTTAAAGAAATCCCATTGAAACATTTCGTTTTTCACTATATGTCATTCGCTGCAATAAAGATGGGGAATGTTATCTGTTTTAGATAATGCACAGTTTACCAGATAGGGGGCAGAAATGTCAAACCCATTTTTCTCGCTTTCTGTGCTTGCAAAAGTCGTATTTGAAAACTTCTAGCATAGCTTTTGCTGTGAAGAATACTTTTCGTATACTTTTTACTTTTCCATTATCAAAATTTCTTCCGCTAGGGGCGTAAAGTTATATCATGTTTTCCTGTACCATATACACTATATTGACAAAAGTCACCGGACGCCTAGAACAGAAACACAACATAGAATTTACTGACATACATGGTGTCGGTCCACCTTTGGGCTTAACGCATGCCCTGACCCTTCGAGACATGCTTTCGACAAGGTTTTGGAACACAGCGATAAGTATGCGCTTCCATTCAGTACATAATGCTGCCGCTAACTGTTGCTTAGAAATAGGCCTTGGTTCCAAACTTCTTATGCGGCGCTCTAATTCAGCCCATAGGTGCACTATGGGATTAAGATCAGGGCTCTGTGGTGACCAGTTCACACACGATACGGAATTATTGTCAAACCACGCCGTAACAGACCTTGCTTTATGGCTCGGTGCATTATCCTGCTGATACCCAACAAGGCTCGGTTCCATAGTATTACCACAGAGTTGGCAGGGCATAGTTGTCCAGAATATCGAGGTAGACATGCTGGTTAACAGGCTTGTCCACGATGACCAATGGGCTGGGACCATACCACGAAAAACACTCGCATACGAGTACACTGCCAGCTCCAAACTTGACCGTAGGAACTGTACACTATGGTAAATAGCGTTTCTCCCGGCTGCCGCCATACCCATACACGGCCATCAGACTGACGGATCGTGTATCTGGAGTCATCAGTCCATAGGACCCGTTTTCATTAATTTACGGTGCATTATAAATGTTCTTTACACCATGCTAAACGATAAGTAGCATTCCGAGTGAAGATGAAAGGCTTATGAGCAGCCGCACGACCACGGTAACTCATGGAATGAAGTTCTCTGCAAATTACACGTGTACATACCGAGGTTCCAGCATTTTTGCTCACCTGTATGCTCAGGCCTTGTGAAGTACTCCGTCGACTAGCTGTAACGACTCTCCTGAGGCTTCGACGTCCTCTACCACTGGTTTTCTTTGGTCTGCCGGTACGTTTTACAACTTCAGGTACGCCATGTATCTTCCACTTATTCAGTACATCCAAAACAGTTGACTTGGGTATGTTTAAACGCCTTTCGGTTTCTCTTATGAACAACCCACTAATGTAACAGCCAACAATCTTTCCTTTCTCAAAGTCAGTTCTCTCCCGCCGCGACATTTTCACTCAACCTCACAGTGCGATGTGATCGCAGTCAGCTGCAGGCTTGTTTTCATACCGTTTTCAGCTGTACCGCGCATCTTAACAACGCAGCGGATCCGTTCATTTGCTTTTGAATGGGTGTCCGGTAACTTTTTTCAGTATAGTGTATATGTTGGTCTAACTGTTCGATTTGAAAATCGCTTTCCCTCTGATACCTTTCTTCAGCTAAGAGAATCTTTTTGTGCACAATATGTTCATTTTCGTAACAGACTTTTTAATAACTAGTGGGAGAAAGTAACTGTTTCTGTTTCTACATGTTTTATGGATTTTAGAAATGCGGTGGATTTTTTTAAAGGGGTTCCATTGGTTATGAATAACTTTGGAACATTTTATTCACGTTGGAAAGGTTTCAAAAGATGTACTCATTACAACTGAAAATGCCGTGTAATCTTTCTTGTTAAACTGTATTACAAAACTGTAGTTTAAAGCAAAGGTTACTTGGGCACACCTATGTGGTGTAATTTCCAGGTACAGATCGGAGCTCCAGAAAGTTTCTGAGCCGGGAACACTCCAGGTTGGGTGGCTTGTCCAATGCTAGCGGAAAGATATCAAATCTGTGGGGCAACCATAAAACACGTACAGGGCCGATTTTCGGGGATCTATCTACAAGTTCAAGCAAAACCTACGCACTTGATGGACGGCAGCTGGATTAGGTACTACTGAGTGAGAGACAGCTCGATAAGAGAACACAAAGGCAGCATACAACTTAGATATGATTGTGCTGCTCAACTTGTCGTCGGGAACATTTATTGATCAAAAATTATCCAAGCTGGATTTATTAAAAAAAGAAAGTACAGGACTTACTTATTTGAAACTTAATGGCCTTCGAAGTAGTCCTCTTTCGAAACCACACACTTAGCCCAGCTCTGTTTGCACTGCTCGAAGCACTTTTTTGAAGTCATCTTCTGAAATAGCGAATAGCTGCTTCGTCGCATTTTCTCTTCTCAGTATCTTAAAACCTTTTTCCTTTCAAGTAGTATTTGATTTTTGTGAAGAGAAAAAAGCCGGAGGGAGAGAGCTCTGGAGAATAGGGTGGCTGTCGGACCTGTGAAATGGGTGCTTATCAAGAAACTGTTACACTGATTGCAATGCATGGGCAGGCATGTTGGCATGGTGGAGTTGCTTCTCGCCACTCTCATACAATGCCGGCCTTTTGCGACGACGTGCGGCCCTCAAATTCCGCAAAATTTGACAGTAGTATTCCTTCTTGATTGTCTGGCCTGATGGAGCATATTCATAATTCACAATTCCCTCATGATTGAAAAAACAAACAATCGGCATCGTCTTAACATGGCTATGACTCTGTCAAGCTTTCCTGGGTCTGCTGCAGTCCGAATGGCACGTGTGCCTCGGGCAACCTTCCAGGGCCTCATTACGTCGATGCCACGCCGTCTCGCTGCTGTCAACCGGGTCTAGGGAGGTTATTCCCATTATTAGGTAGGTTGTTATTCTGATAAGGCCGTGTATACGTTTCAGATAGTAAAGAACGCTACATTTGTCATTAATTTGTTTTCATCATCGGGAGAAAATATAACGGAGACTCGGTGAACAGCCCTGTAACACATTTCCCACGTCAGTACACTGCCACTACCGACACCTGACAAGGTAGCTCTAAGGCCTCATGTTGCTTGCGCCAAAAATCTTGCCTTTCGAATGACGCAGAAAGAAACTTCTTGGGTCAGTTCAAATTACCTGTTTCCAGTGCTCAACGGGCAAGTATCGATGTTTCCATGCTCACTGGAGGTGCACTTTCATATTCTACGCTGAACTTGAAATAATTGACGGTTTCTGTAGCCCATTCGCGATGTAGCTCGATGCGTGGTGCTTTCAGAAATGACCCATGGTACACCATATGAATTTTGCAGTGGTTTCCCGGGTTGTGGCGCGTCTGTTCGAATTCAAGACTCTCGGCAGTATCCTTTGACCCTTCTGATCCTCCAGCCGTTTTAGTCCACAGTATGGCCAATTCCTGGAAGCTATTTCCCTAGTCGTACATTCATGACAAACCTTTGTTATGGCTGTATGTGGAAAGCCAAGAAGTATGGCCGTTTGGGAGATACTGTAATCTGCATACTTGGTGCCACGTTCAAAGTTGCTCAGAGCACTCGTTTCGCCCAATCTGACCATCAATCAAACGGTAACTGATATCAGCTCGTGCGCCTGATATACACACAGTCGTATCTGCAGCGACACAATTTGTCCGTGTAGCGTAATTGGGAGAGCAAATTACTCCGGAGTGAGGGGGCGCGTATTCGATCTACGTCACGGACAAAACTGTGTTTTCTCATAAGAACAAACAAACGTTCGCCATGACGTTTTGTAGTAGGACAATCCCAAGATGTTTTTGTTTTTAAACCGAATTCTTTAACCCAGCAGTTATTGTCTTCCATGCAATTCACATTGCTCCTAATCGTCAGACTTTGGTTTGTAGAATCATTAACCATTTCGTTGGCAAATGTCCCAAGAAGAACATTTCCTGATACGTCCATAGTAACCCTAAAATCAGCGGCAGTCATGATAACATTTGGGCATCCACAAATTTGCAAAACCAACGGCTGCTGCTTGGAAACTTAGATCGTAGCTCGTCAGATGTAATCGCACGTTAACACATGAAAATAAGCCCCGCCATAGTTACTGAATACCACGATCTGATTGACTAAAAATTTCCCAGTCCCCTATGCATGTACGTTTTGCTTATATGCTACCCGGCGTAGCATAATTGCATTCAGTTCACGGATACTGCCATGAGGTGTACAAATTACGGGACAATTCGCCAACATTGGAGGATGAGCGTAAGTGACTTTCCATCATGTCCCAAACATGTTCGATCGGTGAGAGGTCGGGCGATCAGGCTGGTAATGCACGGATGTCGACGTCCGAGGCAGGCCTGGGAGAGCCGTGCCGTATGTGACCGGGCATTATTTTGTTGAAATATTGCTCGGAGATGGTGCGACAGGGATGGCAAACAACAGATCGTAGAACGTTGTCGACGTGTCGTTGAGCTGTGAGGATAGCGCATGAGTAGTGGAGCGAGGGATGGGTGTGTCTGCCGGCAGATGAAAGCTAAGCTTGGGTCCGGGCGACTATTGAATCTGAGTGGTGCGCGCTTACTCCGATGGCGTCTTATGTTTGAGTTAGTGGAGCGTCGAATCTGTTATCGAATTTGTGGAGCGCGATTACTCCAATCTGTTGCTCTGATGACGTCATATGTATGCTTTGAGCTAGTGGAGTGTGCTTTCTTCAGTCGGTTGCTCCGATGACGCCACGTGCCTTGCATGTTGCTTTGAGTGAGCAGAGAGTGCCTGCTCTGGTCTGTTGATGACGTCACGTGTTTGCTTTCAGATGGTGCTCGCCTCTGGTCGACTGTTTGGATGACATCACAAATGTTGGCTGGGTGCGGCCCTCTGGTGTCAGTTGGAGGAATTTTATGTTTAGAAATTTACGGGGATTTTATTCCAAGCATGCAGATGATTTTTATTGACTTTATATGTCACAGCAATGACGTCACGATGCACAGAAATTGTTTTCAGCTCGAGTGAAAGCATCATTCCTGTCAGCAGCCAGAATCGACCCCCGACCTTTGCGTTTGAAAGTAACAGCGTTTACCCACTGTACTATGCCACGCCTACTCAAAAGAACGCTATCTAGGAACTAACGAACAGGATGAGGAGAACATTGCTTCATTTCCTTCTGGAATTAATTATTTTTTCCATTGGAGGTGTATCATTTTATTTTTTTCTGTTGGATGACTTAAATACAATAATTTTCTTCATGATTAAACAAAGAGATGCATCAAAATTTCAAATATTTTTTAAATCGTTCAAACACAGCATCTAACATTTATTCCCAACACGTACCTGAAACTTCGTACATCCACATGTATGCTTTTTAAGAAAGGTTTTGATTTCTTTTGTCATCTGTATATAACTTAATATATTTTTCTCACTCGCTTTTAATGTATTCCTAAAAGCTTACGTCTATATGAAATAAACATATTTTTTTTAAATATACAAAAAGATTCGATTGCATCAGTATTTTCTGTTAAGACTTCTTTTATTCTTACTTTATTTTTCCAATTCTCTCCCTGCAAAGGTTTCTTTACAATAGAACAACTTAATATTTATTTTGCAGGATGCATAAAAAATTTCAGATGTTTCTTGAGAAATCGCTCAAAGACCGCTTCGAACCTGTTTCATGAAAGGCACTATAAGATTTTATTCATGTTTTTTCTCGCAAAGAGAAAATGTTTTTTATTCTATAGTAGTTTTTTATGCATTTTAATCATTTACACAGCAGAAAAGCATTTCTTCTCAAGACATACCACCTAAAACTACTGTACTTCTCTAAAAATAATATTCTTAACGATATATCTTTTTTTACTTTTTCCCTGTATAACATATGTTTTCTATCTCGTCAGGAAAGCATTTATTCTCGACACATACCTAAAATATCGTATGCCCACAAACAAATGTATTCTTTTAAGAAAGGTTTTTACTTCTTTCCCCCTATATAACTTAATATATGTTTTCCAACTATCATTTTGTGTTTACGTATTTGTGAAACTTCGCATTGTAACTGCTTTATTTTTTTTAAGTTCTAACCTTTTTTTTTTTTTTTTACTTTTTTTGCGATTCAATCTAACAACCTTTTCTTAACGACTTAATTACACTCATTTTCCTCCACGACTTTCCTATGCAGCAAAAATGTATCAAAAATTTCAGGTAAATTTTAGTCTCTCAAAGACAGATTCAAACCTATTTCATGAAATATACTATAGGATATCATTCGTGTTTTCCTTACAAAAGGGATTTTTTTCTGTGATGATTTTGTTATACTTTTTAGTTATTTGCGCATCGCAAAGGCATTTATTATCAAGACATACCAACTGAAATATCATACTTCACTAAAAATTGTATTCTTAACGAAATATTTTTACTTTTCTTCCTGTACAACAAAACATTTATTTTTAATTCGCTTCGTTAAACGCGCTTAATCCCGTTCCTTTTCCCCATTTATTTTGCATAACATCGAGATCCATCAAAACTTCATGTATATTTTAATCTCCGCATGACCGTTTCTAACGTGTCATGTATTTTACCTACGTGTGAAACATCGGTGTCTGCTCCATTTCCCTATAGGTGTTAACTTCCGTTTCTCTTTGCATTCGTTTTAAAAAGGTTATCTCTGTCGCAACTGTTTTCCAGAATAAAATCACGTCTCATTTATTTAATTATTTCAAGAACATACTGCTTTTGCACTTACAGAACGCTCAATCGCATTCTACGTATGTTTTCGCTCGAATCTTAAAAGGAAGCAACCCGCAAGAAGTCTCCCACTGAAACAAACATCATCGATTCAAAGTACTCGCTGCCTTTTTTCACATCTAATTCTATAGTTCAATATCTACAATATTATTTTCACTACACCTTGTGCACAAGCATTGTTTATTCTCTAATCTTAGAAGATTTTACCCAAATCGTGCATTCCTATTTCAATAATTGATCTTCTTACATCAATCTGATGATAAATGTACAGCACTTCACAAGTCTTATCAAATGCAAATACAGTGAAATCCGTTTTTTACGCTCATGGTTAATACCATTTCCCACTTAATACACATTTTGCACGCAGTCCCTAGAATTGAGAGACAAATAAGTACAAATATACCTTATTTAATACGCTTCGAATCCCGCTTAATAAGCGCTTAGTTTTGTAGCATCATGTACATTTGAATTCCGGGTGAATAGTAATACTATGCAAAAAATGGATCACTCGCGTGTTACATGAGTCACTGCATGTTTGCTTTGATTAGACAAAAAACTCCCCTCGCTAGTTAAACAGGCTGCTCGTGGGTTCAGCTTGTAGAAGAGGATCCTGTTTTCGTGAATTTTCCTGGATACGTGCCTGTGGATGATGATATCGCAACTTGTGAGATTCGAACAATACAGGAAATTGTAGACGATAATGCTGCGAGTACTACTACAAACGAGGAGAATGAGGAAGAAGGAGGAGAGCCTGTGCCACCGCCAACACCAGCCGCAGCATTAAATTCACTCTCTGAAGTACGGCGTTTTGTTTCCAGTATGATTGGAATTTCTGACGACAATATCAGTAAAATTATTCAGCTAGAAACGATGATTATGAATTCCGCTTTTAAAAATCTGAAACAAAATAAAATTGAGAATTATTTTAAGAAACTATGAAAAGTGAATTACAGTTTATAAATACTGTACAAGAACAAAATAATTTCTATATTCGAAGTGATGTTTTTTATATATTTTTTAATTAATATTGTGCGGTAATACAGTTTGACTACAGTAAATTGTGTTTTATCTGGTGTGTTTTAATAACATTATTTTTGGTGTTCTCCAACAGTTTCGTGAATGTGCAGACAACATATACAAAGGTACGTAGCGTGGGTTTTATTTATTTTCCACTTCCGGCTAAAACACTTTTCCGTTGAAGACGATAATTTGCGTTGGTCCAATGAAAATCGTATTCAGCGGATTTCGCTGTATTTTCATCATACATACAAATGTTATTTTTCGTTTCCATTCACTTCAATGTCTTGAAAGCAACTTAACAGAAGTCTTTAAGGAAATTGAATTTCCTTCAGTTCGGCTTTTTGATTTGATCGTTTTACATGAACTTCGTTTTTGATTCATATAAGATGCTAACAAGATGGAAAATGCTTTTGTTGTTTTAACTAAGGGAACGATGTTTTTAAATATACGTATTCTTAAGACCCCAAAAGTTCCATAGAATAACATGGGAAATGCAAATTTAGGAAAGGTGAGTTTCTGAAAATCTTATGTTTTTTCTAAAGTTACTATTTGACTCAAACAGTTTTTCTAAAGACGAAATCCGATTTCAGTGAATTTTCATCCAGTTGGTTTCTGATTTGATCATTTTACATGAGGTTAGTTTTATTTTTATTTCTATCTTTTTAAATTCAAGAACATTTTTTGAACTTGCATTGACTGAAAACGTTTAAAAATTCAACCTCTTAAGTTTATTTCCATCAACAGTGTATGAATAGTTTAAATGTGACAAAGCTGAATCGAAGTAGTCTGTGTAAAAACATCTCCATTCAACGGTTCACATGTTCTTGGAAGTTTTCTAGATCATCTCTGCCGAATTTAACTAGTCTGGACGACAACTCAAAATGTCCAACCTTACATTGTCTAGTCAAAACTACAGATCCCCCCCCCCCCATCAAAAGACTAGACTAACAGCTTAAATATAGAGGCATCTTTATCGACACAGACCTCACTGTTGCATGCAATGACCAACTTTGGAAAAAAATCGAAATTTCTGCTCTCATACATAGCCTACATTATTACATGAAAGAAGAGAGTGTTTTAAACAATCTTTTTTTAATTCAGAATTACTGTACCTGCCATGAAGAAACCAAAAGAGTTGCTATCGTTGTCTATGTGTTAGCTTTCACCATATAATAACAAGAAGTACAACTTATTTTTATTCACTTTCATCCTTCCCTGATATATTTTATATTTTTTCTTTACCCATCGTTCTTCGTTTGATATTTCATAAGAGTGATACGTTTTCCTATGTCGCTTAAATTTTATTTTCCTACAACCCATATTACATCTCATTCTCCCACAAAATTCGTAAGAAAATCAACTACTTACTGATTAAAACTAAGACATATATAATCATATCTCATTATAACGAAGGACGTTAGTTAAAGATGATTATCTTCCACATGTTAAAAGGACATATTAAATCGTAACGGGTCTGTAACGTGTACTCTATATTCACTTTCCTTTTGATTTTTACTATCTCTGGTTATTTTATTTTACTATGTAAATTATCTTCTTACTGAACGAAATATTATTTCACCCGCTGAATGAGATCTGGCAATGAGTGTAAGTCATGACGTGGTGGTAGCTAGTATATAGGCGCGTTCATCGAGACTTAGGGGGAGCTTTTGTATTGTTATGAGGAGAGCTTTTGTTGTTGTTATGAGAGAGCGTTGTTGTTTACGGAGAGCGTTTATAATACGAGGAGAGATTCTTCATTATTGTAAAACAAGTTGTGTGTGTGTGCTTTAGTTGACCAAGAGTCTTATAATAAAGAAGTTGCCGTAAGTTAGTCTTTCTCAATTCATAGTTTTTGTCAGACCTCTGTCTGGCTGTTAGGTTTATAACATTTATTTATTACCATAAATAACCAGCGTTAAGACTTTGTTTACGTTCGTAATTAACTAGTAACAACACCCTTTTGAATTCACTATTTTGAAGCTTAGTACAAGTATATCATTAGCTAGCTGGTAGGAAGAGAATAATTCATATTAATTAGCTTAGCGGAGAGAAAATAAAGCTAATTCATTATAGGTCTTAAGTTAAAAAGAACTAGTTCTTTCTCATATTTAATGAAAAGTGTTCCTGGATTCCATTCGTTAAAACCTGAGATTAGTACTAAGATATATAAAATAAATTCACTGTATAAAAAAGAAAGAAATACGAAAAGAGATACCATTGGCTTAAACTCATATAAAATAAATAAAGAAAAACAATTAAATCCAAGAAATTACAAATCTCCTACCACCTGACCTCTCATCAAAATGAAAGACCATCTCATAGTTTTAGCATTTTAGGTGGGGCAGAGAGGATTTAACCGAGTCAAAGAGGATTAGTATACAGTTTTGGTAACACTTTTTGATGAATTGGTGATGATCCTGAAAATGACCGTTTTATTTTTATTTTTTTCCCACCTTTATATGATTTTTCTCCGAAGTGGAGTGCATTTGTTGATTCTAAGTTTCAACCAGGATACATGGGAAGAACTCCACCTAGATTCTTTCAGCTCACTTGGTGTTTTTTCCTTGTTTAATTTCAGAGTCACGTTTTCATAAAATTCCTCAATACTTGACATGCGATACAATGTCTTGTTGTTTTCGGATTAAATGTTTGATAATCGAAATCTTCAGTGTCTCCATGTTTAGGCTTCTTAAAAACAACCTCCATGAAAATATTGCTTTTGACAATTGGATGTGCTATCAAAGATTTTTGAAGGATGTCCACGACTGATTTCTGAATTTCTTTTTAAAATGCTGGAAAACATTTGTCTGATTCACCTTCGAGGATGATTTTACTAAGCCTTCCCTTGGACACAAATTCCACAAGAACAAAATCCAACGAAAGAGTAACCGATAGAGTCGATTCAATGTTGAATGATCCGACAATAGTAGAGGTGTTTCTTCCAAAGAAGATTTTTGGATCCTCCGACATGAGACTGATTGGACTTGTGAATTTGTATTTCATGTCGTTTTCTTTTAGACTATCGAGAAAATTTAGAAGAGCATCGCAGACATTCAAATGGTTACGTTATTTTAATACACTTTTGTGTCCACCATTGCCTGGAAAAAGCCTCCCAGTAGATTGCGAAAGCTTGGAGAACCTTTGTGCTTACTACACCACAACAATAAACGGATTTAATACGATATATGTGTTTCTTGTGAATTCAAATGGTTTAACACCACAGTGCGTAATCATATACCTCTTAAGAATAAATTTTCTAGCAAACGTCTTGGAACAGACCGAACACATAAAACGAGAAGGGATAACACAATATATTTGTGTCCCATCTCGATTTAACGGCGATTCATCAGACCTCCCATCAGTCAAGATCTACGAAAGAAAAGAAAACATAAATTTAGAAATAAAATAAAAGAAGTAAATGTTTTATTATCTATAGCAACACCCCAGAAATATGTTTATTGAAATATCACCTCATTAAAATGTAATGTGCATGTCTTATAGATGTCAGACAGAATTCTTGAGAATGTCTATTTAATGTTCAAAGACACAAATTATGCAATGAAGTAGGGTATTAACCTACTTGTTCTACTGATTTCTCGAACATTTCCGTGCGTGTTGAGCAAATACTCCAGGATCAGACAACGAAAAGTTGTATCGATATAAACAAAATGCTAGTAGTGAAGGGAAAACTTGAAGACACCGTCAATTATAACACCCAAGAAGAAACGGGCTTTGGTCTTTATCATAAACCACTTAAAAATATTCATTATAACTTTTCTGTTTCCAGATTCCCTATTCTTTTGGTTTCGATTACTCTTTATGGTTCTCTCTGCTGCAAATTCTTTAGCGAAAAAGGCAAAACCTTTTCTTCAGTTTTGAGTCATTTGTCATCTTCCCCAGGCCGCCCCGGTGGCGCAGTGATCTAAGCGATGGATTCTGATTATTCGTCCGAGATGGGACCGGGTTCGAATCTCGGTGAGGCATGGGGCTGTGTTCGTCTTGAAGCTTTGGCTCTCTCCCTTCCCTGGTACCAGTGGACCTAAATTAGGGACGGCCGACTGCTTGTAGCCCACTGAGTTGCTGACGGTGGTCGTTAAACCTCCAACTAAAATAAATAAAATAAAAATGTTCCTCCACGCCATCAAACTAAAAAAAAAATACTGTTAGTATGAAGTATGATCACCTACTAATATGAGACCTCAGAAAATTTCAGAGGCCTCATTGAATCAATGCCACGCCGTATATCTGCAGTATTGGCGGCAAGAAGAGGCCATAACTTTTTGACTGGACTATGTATTTCGGATACTCCTGGAAACCATTCACTTATCGACTTTTGATTGTACTCTGTGAAAATAAAGCAAAACGGTTAGCAGCTAGGGTGATAAGAATTGTGGCATGCCATTCCATTCAAATTGTTGCGCAAAAAAAAAAGATTTGATCGTGAAAATTAAAATGAAATTTGTCGCCTCGCATGCGTGACATGATCTTCCGAAGGTCAGCGCAAAACATAATTCCTTAAATAAATGGTGAAGGGGAGGTTTATTTAGCTAATAAGCACTTAAAAGGTAGGTAGTGTTGCTGCCGCCAGTAAACTTTAGCTTAAATACACACTTCAGTCTTTAACGGGACCAGTGCTCAAGATTTTAGTGGACACTTCATAGACAGGTAACATTCATCATTTCGACAGGTTAGTTCCGGGAAGTAAACAATGCATTTTAATTAACCACAAAGATAAAAGAACAGTTGTGAGGCAGTAACATGAAGAAAAATGCCATCGCACAGGGCTACTCACATATTAATCTTATTTAGAAGTGTTCCATTCCTTCAAACAGTTTTCTCCGATAATCAATCGTGGACTTCTTAAGGAAGTAAACGCTTATTTAGTTATAATGAAAAAAAATATACAACTCATATGCGCATCAGACAGCAGTTTTAGTGGTAAAGTAAAACATTTACAAACCTCTTAAACTTTCTTCTCGATAAAAGCAGATTCGATGACAAGAGAATTCTTAATGTGCTCCGGGGAAGTGAAGCAATATTTAAATTAACAAAATAACAATGACAACCTCGGTTTCAAAGGAGTCAGAGACGCGGGATTCTGCCTAATCGTTCTAACCACGAAGGAGGCATTTAAACTACTGTACTGATTCTCTCTTCCTTGGAAACAGTAGCCCTAAATTGGAGACAGACATTGCCACAGAAATACGGCGGATGATATGTTTCTGTAGGGATGTTATACCATGCAGACACCAGAGCTTCTCGCAGATCATCAAGAGTCACCAGTGGTGGATCCACACGGCAAACCTGTTGGTCAGGTTATACGGCGTCGCATTGATTCAGTGAGGTCCCTGAATGTTTTTATCGGTACACTATACCATGCAGACACCAGAGCTTCTCGCAGATCATCAAGAATCACCAGTGGTGGATCCACACGGCGAACCTGTTGGTCAAGATATACGGCGTCGCATTGATTCGGTGAGGCCTCTGAAGGTTTTTATAGGTACACTATACCATGCAGACACCACAGCTTCTCGCAGATCATCAAGAGTCATCGGTGGTGCATCCATTCGTCAAACCTGTTGGTCAAGATGGTCCCACAGATTTTCAATAGGATTGATGCCCGGAGAGTACGGTGGCCAGGATAGTAAGCTAAAGTCAGTGGAATGCTCTTACCATTCTCGCACACGCATAACAACATGTAAAGGGGCATTATCTTTCTGTAAGTAACTTTTGTCATTGAGGTAGACAGTCATCATGAATGGGAGCACCTGGTCCGCCACGATGGATACGTAGCCTGAAGTGTTCATCATGCGATCAAGGTGGTTGATTGCTTCCAATAATTCCCATGAAAACAGGCCCCACACGAGCACACTGTCACCTCCTGCCTGTTTCGTCTCGAGCATCGTGTCGAGATGATTTTTGTCGGCACTGCTTTACCTTACTCTCCATCGACAATCCACACGATAAAGCAGAAAACGTGATTCGTCTGAAAAAGCAACTTTTTTCCACTGCTCTGTGGCTCCGGAGACACATGAGGGCAGTGGTCATTGGATTGTTGTCTGCGATAGTCTCCTTGCTGTGCCTGCATTAAATGCTCTGGCCAGTTGTTCCCCTCTGGCCCGTCTGTTGGATCGGGGTAGCCTTCGCTGCCTACGGTCGTCAATGCTTCGTGGACGTCCACTATTTCCTCGACTACTGTAGGTCTTGCCGGTCTCCTTCCATTCCTGGAACACTTTTAACAACTGCACTACGTGAACAGCCAACCATATCTGTCGTTTCTGTAATGCAACCACCCTTCAGTCGGTAGCCAACAATTATTCCTTTTTAAAACTCTGTTAGGTCACGTTCTTTTCCCATTTTCACGCTAAGCTGCATACCGTTCAAATGTCTTACATGATTTGCATATGTTGCTACTCACGCCATCTGGCTGCTGGTTACTGTTTCTTTTTGCATCAGCGGTGGTCACATTTTTTTGACTGGTCTGTGTACGTTTATATGTGTCATTAGAACACAGGGAAGAAATGAAATTGAGGTAGACATTCGTGATGACTGTCTACAATCATCATGAATGTCTGAGGTGCTCCCATTCATGATGACTGTCTACCTCATGCTACTTAGGGATGTCATCACGTGATCTTTTCTTGGCGATTTTAGGATCAAAGTGAGCAACTAAATGGGCCATAAATAGTCTCTTGTAGCTCATTTCGGGCCACTGGTTCCAGGAAAGGAAGACCGCCAGTTTTTCACTTGGATCGGATTTCGGACCCATCTCGGACTAATGCTTAGAAGCCAACGCTGGGCGTATCGGCGAGGAGCGGTTTTAATATTTTTTACAAGGAAGATAACCGACTTCTAGGGTGTAATAAGCGCGTCTTTTGAATCATCTCCGACACGGAAATAAATATTTCAAAGCAGATATTTTTAAAAACCAAAAACTCAGTGAAAACGAGAATGCCGCCCCGGTGGCGCAGTGGTCTAAGCAATGGCCTCTGATCATTCGTCCGAAAGGGTTCCGGGTTCGAATCCCGGTGAGGCATGGATGTTGTGTTTGTCTTACGGCACTGGCTCTCTCCCTTCCCTGGAACCAATGACCCTAAATTAGGGACGGGCGACTGCTTATCGGCCATTAAGTTGCTCACGGTGGTCGTTAAACATTCAATCAAAAAAAAAAAAAAAAAGAGAATGCATTTATACCTCCAAGGAGATACGCTGCATGCAATTGAATATACGTAATGTGATGAATGTTCTTCATAGTGAATGGAGTGAATGGAATATGCTCTTTTTTTTTTTTTTTTTTTTTTTTTTGTATTTGGAAGTTTAACGACCGTCGTGAGCAACTTAGTTGGCTATAAGCAGTCACCCATCCCTAATTTAGGGCCATTGGCTCCAGGGAAGGGAGAAAACCAGTGCAGTAAGACAAATGCAACACCCATGCCTCACCAGGATTCGTACCCGGACCCTTCACGGAGGAGTAGTCATAAGCCAGCGCTTAGACCACTGCGCCACCGAGGGAGGGGCGGAATAAGTTCCAAAAATAATTCAACAGGATTTCTATAATCCATAGAACATCTACAACTAAAAAATAGCTACGTATGCCCACTAGCGTCTGAAATATGTGGCAAAAAAAACACAAAATGTTTATCATTGCGAAAGGTATCCGAGGAAGAAAAGTGGATTTTTAAGTTCCAACGTTTAGAAGAGATATGCAGCGAATCGTGATGCACTGCTCGAAAATTCTATAACGGAAAATATTTGTGGGAGCGCTATGCATATTGGTGGGTACAGGGAGATTGTGGAAGAAATATTCTTCTCAAATATATGGAACAACTATATGACATTTAAGGCGTCAAACAGAATAGCCAGGGCCTTGCTTACTGTTCAGCATGAAACTTTAACAACGGAAAATTTAAAATTACAAAACTTGGTGATTTTAAAAAAGCTACGAGCAAGCAGAATTTGCTTCGAAAACTCAGATACTTGGAACTTTGCCGTCCTGGGTGGTGTAACAGATAGCATGCTCGAACGGAAATTGGGAATGCGGGTTCGATTCCAGCTCCGGGGCGATGTAATTTTCAAGTTTTCTGATAATAAAGGTACATGTTGAACAGTAAGCAGGGCAGTGGCTGTTCAGTTAGGTGCCTGAAAAATCCTGTGGTGGGTAAATGTCGACAGTTGGGTTATGTAAAGGATTGCTGTTGAAAATCAATCACGTGGTAGATGAGAAAGGTAAAACGGTAAAAAAATCAAGAGTGTACCCCTGTACTCTTTGTAGATAATTTATGCTATGCATCTTTCGCACAAATTCCTGGCATTGAGCAGTACTTAGGTAAGTAGATTCCTGAATGTTATTGTCGCAAAACCAGTGAAAGAAGATATGTGAGTCATAAAAGTAAATATTTATTAAATTATGGCAGCGGCAGTGGTGAGTATTTCGATTGTTTAGTTTTTCAAAAAACAATATTATTATTATATATTATTCAGATTTAGACGAACGTAAGAAACGACCCTGACACGGACGAAATCTGATGAAGCTACGCAAGCTGTAACCTGACCTCAAGAGAAAAAGAAAAGCTAAATCACAAATGATCGTTAGTGAAGGGGATTGGCAACTTTTTTTTTTTTTGATTGGACGTTTAACGACCACCGTGAGCAACTCAATGGGCTATAAGCTGTCGCCCGTCCCTAATTTAGGGTCACTGGTGCCAGGGAAGGGAGAGAGAGCCAGTACCGTAAGATAAACACAACATCCATGCCACACCGGGATCCGAACCCGGACTCTTTTCGGACGAATGGTCAGAGGCCATCGCTTAGACCACTGCGCCACCGGGACGGCCAACTTTTAGTCTAGGATATCTACAGGTTACACTTCATCGTATTACACATCATTTTAAAGTTCTCATTGTTAGCAGGCAACGCCCTCTTGAAGAAGTCTAGATGTAGCTAAAGTTTGCTACGACGCATATTTATGGGAAAGATACATACCATCAAAATGCATTTTTGTAATGGCTTTTATCACATTTAGCATCAGGTTGTCGTAATTTACGCAGATAGAAATGAGATGCACTCTTTTCCAAAATAAACCGAAGCACCCAGAGGATAAGAAATGAAGCAGTGTACAGAAGAATACAACTAAAAGATATCCTGTTCCACAAAAATCATACAGAGAAAACTAAGATTCTTTGGACACATTGCAGAATGAAAAATGACAGAAAGATAAAGAAATTGATGTTTAGCTTAATGTGCGGAAGAAATGCAAGAGGACGCCCTCACCGTGTGTGGGCTGACTATATTAAAGACTGGTGCGGTGGAACTCGTCAATAACTGATCCACTCTGCAATGAACAGACGTCATTGGGACAATATAGTTAAAGTGGCAACAGACACCTACGGGAGTTGTACCTATGGTTGATGATGATGATTAACCCCGTTATTTCGCCCGTAAAATTACGAGAAATATTTACCTAGATTACCGAAGATGGACCTGTATTTTCACTTAGGATTTCTCCATGAATGCAGATCGCAAAGTTTCCAGCGAGGGCGATCCTCAGCCAGTCTTCTTCAGTTGTTTCCTATAGCTCTGGTTAAAGGACCTTTCCATCTAGTTGGAGGTCTACCAGTTTTCTCTTGTTTGATCTTAGATACCAGTTTGTGACACGGTAGGGCCACCTGTTGTCGGTGAGTCAGGCGATATGACCTGCCCATCGTGCCTTGTTGTCATATATCGTTTCACTACTTCTTTTACTCCACTTAAATTTCTTATAGTTGTGTTTGTGATGTGATCTTTTTTAATGATCCCCAGGATTCTTCTTTCCATGGAATTCTGGGTGGTTTGAAGACTAAGTTCCACTTTTTGAGTGGTGCTCCATGTTTCAGAGCAGCATGTGTTAGAGATGGGAGGGTACAGCTGTTGAACATATCAGCTATTATTTTGGTATCTAGCTTTGGATCTGTGATTGTGGTTTTGATACGGTTAAAGGAGGTCCATGTTGCTCTTTTTCTTTTCGATATTTCTTTAGAGATATCATAGTCTGTATTTATCGTTTGCCCAAGGTATGTGTAGGAATCTATATTTTCTATGGTGAAATTATTTAGTTGGATGATATGCTTTGGGCAGTATTTATTTCTCTTCCATTTGGCTTTATCAAGGTGGATTTCTAGTCCTACTTTGTTACAGGCGCCATTGATAGGTGCGTCATAGAAAGATACACTATCTACCAACAAGTAATTGGACACCTGTGATAGCAAAGGAAAACGAAGTTTATTCACCTTCAATAGTTTGTGGAGCCTCCACGAGCGCCGATTACAGCTGCGACACTCCGGGCATACTCTCAACGAGGCGTTGTACGACGGCTAGCGCTATTTTCTTCGTTGTACGACGGCTAGCGGTATTTGGCTTAAAGAAGACAGGTCAGTTCCTTCACCGATTTCGGACGGTGGGGGCACCCCTTAAGTCGACGCTCCAACTCGTCCCAGAGGTGCTCGATATGGTTCAGGTCTGGGCTCTGCGCCGGCCAGTCCATTCGATTAACCCCATTGTCACCATACCAAGCCATGGTGGACCTCGCAACATGACAGGTGGCATTGTCATCCTGAAAGTAACATGGGTCCACCCCGTAAAACTGCCACAACGTAGAAAGCGCATGGTCATCCAAAATGGTGCAGTAGGTCTCGACGTTGAGTCTACCAGGAATTGCGACCAAGAGTCCCGTGCCACACCAGGAGAAACACCCCCATAGCATAATTCCACCACCGCCTAACTTCACAGTTGGCGCAATACATTCCGGCAGGAGGCGTTCTCCTGGCAGACGCCAAACCCAGACCCTGCCATCCGAACGGTAGAGGGTGAACCTTGATTCGTCGCTCCATAGAACTTGTTTCCACTGTTCAACGGTCCACTGTCGACGTTCTTTGCACCACGTTAGCTGAGCTGCGCTATTGGACTTGGTTATCAAAGGCTTGTGGGCGGCAGCGCGTCCATGATAACTGAACAGATGGGTTTCCTTACGGATGGTATTCATCGAAAGAACACTCCCGGATGCCTGTTGGAACTCCTCGCGGATGTGACACATCGATTTGGTGCGGTTCTTCCGAATTTCTCTGGCCAGCGCCCGTCGGTCTCTAACTCCTAGTTTTGTGGATCTGCCGGGTCGGGGCACATTCCGACAGTCACCTCTCATCTTCCACATTCCAATCACGTAGGCCACTGTCGATTTTGGGTACTTCAACTGGCTGGATATGTCACGTATGAATCGGCCATTTCTGTGATACCCGACGATTACACGTTTCTTGAAATCAGAGAGCTCCGAACTGCGTGGCATCTTGCATGCGACTGGTCCCCACACGATATTTAACGGCGGCGGCCGTGAAGTGATCAGGACCGCAGATATCGTCGATTGCAGGGGTGTCCAATTACTTGTTGGTAGATAGTGTACAAACACTAAATTTTGTGAAACTCCGTTCACCCAAATAGGCCTTTTTAAATACTTAAGGCAGACAGATGGACATGACGATGCTCATGTAGTTGCGTTTGCACTGCAAAACGTACCCAACAATGGATGATAATGTCCCTGTGTTCCACTGTTTGTTTGAGGCGTTTCACCTTTTCTTATTTTTTTCAGTAACTCTAGGTGACAATTCTTCTGCATGGCACCTTATGGTTTGCTAGGTTGTGTTGTTGCTTATGTTTTAAAAGGTTATCATGCTTATAGTTTCGATTTATTCAGAATTCTTTGAATACACCTGTTCTGTGTTTTTATAGGGACTCGTATAATCTACGACTGTCTACTTTATCCTGCTGCAACACAGAATTATTCCTATCTGTTCTAAAAGGAATTATAAGAAACGGAAACAACGTTGGATATTTGACAGTAGCTACATCCTTCTTCGATAGCACGTAGTGCACGAATTTACTGTTCGATTCGGAAGAAAATTCAAGTTACAGGTTTCTTAATAAGGTGCGTCGCATAAATATAGAGACAGTCGACTTTGCGCCGTGAACGCAATGCGAATATATGTAGGAAGCTGAAGTTGTACCTAATTAGACATAACCCTACAGCAAACGTTTCGATCCGTCGAGATGACCGGATTGTGTGAAAAGAACACCACAAAGTGAAATAGTGTAATTTTAGGTGTCTCATAAATATAAAGACAACTATGTAAAGTAGCCACATACAAATTAGATGTACAACTTAGCATGTTGTACGCACGCGCATGGGCCGTAATTCGGACCAGCCTACAAAAGACAGAGGACCTGCCGTCAGACATTCATTTGCCGAAATGCCATGCAACAATCAACTTTCTGGTGCGGAGGTGCAGAAGATTTGGAGACTAAGAGCAAATGGATTGCCTGTAGCAAAAACTTGTAAAGCCATGGGGAGGAGACGGCCTGGAAAGCCTCGAATAACAACCAAACGAGATGATCGTGCCATCATGTGTTTAGTTTCATCCCAAAGGTTATCACTACGTCAAATTTCTCGGATTGTTGGTGTCACCGTCTCAAAGGACACAGTTCATCGACGAATCAAGGAAAGTCTCAACATTGTGTTCCGTAAAATGCGCCGTCTGCCACGCCTCACGCGGCGCCACAAGGAAGCTAGATTGTTATGGGCAAGCAGCCACATGCACTAGATGGACGAGTGGATCACAACTATTTTCTCCGATGAAAAAATGTTCAACCTGGACAGTCCTGACGGATGGAACTGCATTATTTACGACGTGAGCCACGCACCTTCTTCAACAGACAGAAAGGAGGGGGATCTGTGATGGTATGGGGAGCTTTTGCGTTCAATGGGACAACGGATATCGCTTTTCTGCAAGGCAGGCAAAACTCAGAAACGTATCAGGACATACTCAGCAGCCACCTTCTACCGTTGGCCGAAACTCTAGCTGGTGTTGATTATCTGTTCCAGCAAGACTCTATCCATCGATCTGCATCAACGAAAAGCTGGCTTAACACTCATCATGTGACCGTAATGGATTGGCCAGAACTCAGTCGAGATCTGAACCCCATCGAGAACCTCTGGGGTATCCTAGCTCGTGATATGTATGCGAATGGACGGCAATTCTCAAGTGTGGTGGCATTGAAAGAGCAGATTAAACGAAGCTGGTACGCACTCCGTCCAGAACACTTACATCACTTGGTGGACAGCATGCCCAATCGGGTTATCAATGTTAATCGGAACAACGGCTCCACTATTCGTACCGGAGGAGCTCATAACTAGTAAATCTTTATATTTTTGAGACAGTGTATTTCTGTTTTTTTCTTGTACTTGGCGTTGGAATTGTTATGTTTCCGTCAAACTATTGTGCAGCTGCGTGTCCCATGCTATTTTTTCTGTAAATATGAGGTGTACATTTCAGCTCGTTGTTGTTTCTTTTTTATTCGAGAATTTGTTCTGTCTCTATATTTATGCGACGGACTATATGAGGAATCTAATGTGTGTAAAGTGAAATGCACTTTCTACGGAAAAGTTCGAAGATATGGTGTTAATTAGGACATTAATTAGTATGTTTTTAATATCGCGTGTTAGTTCGTTTTACGTACTTTCCAACAGTACCTTCCTTTTTTTTTAAATGCCACAAAAATCCAAGAGTTAAGGGAGCCTGTTTCTTTTTTTTTTTTTTTTTTTTTTTTTGACAATGTATTCTTATTTGTCACGACATATTTCTACCTGAGAGGTAAATTTGGAAAAACAGTTTGAATAGTTTTCTAATCTGAGAGAGTTAAGTCGGACCAAGACTTTATAAATGCAATTTCCAGTTTTCAACAAAGTGCAACCTTTTTCGCTAAATGGGGCAAATATACACTCAATGGACAAAACATTAGATATACCTACCTAACAGCGTGTTGGTCCACCTCTAATATGAATAACAGCCTATACATATCAAGCCATCGATTCCACCAGATACCGGAGGGTTTCCAGAGTTAATGCCAGCCATGCTATTGCAGCATTTTCTACAATTTCGTTTGAGATATCGGTCCAGGTTCCACGAATCTGATGTAGTTCCACGACATCCCAAAGAGCTTCCACATGGTTTAAATACGTGTACCTCCAAGGCCACTGGATGGTTTCAAACTCAGATGAGTGTTCCTCGAGCCATGCCTGGGTGGTTGGGACCTGTGGGGTAGCGCATTGTCCTGCTAAAACTCACCTTCGGGTGCAGGATGCGCGAAGGCTATGAAAACGTGTAGGGTCCTCTCCTGACACACTAAGGCACCTAATGTGTCCCATGAGAAGGCTCCCCAAGCCATCAAGAGCCACCAGCGCCTTGAACAGTGCCGACCTAGCGGAGCCATGGCCTCGTGTTATCGACGCCACACCCACACCCTCCCGTAAGCTCGGTACAGCTGAAAACGGGATTCATCTGACAACAGCACCCGGCGCCACTCTGCAAAAATTCAGTTTTGATGTTTCGGCACCAGGCGAGGCGTAATTTCCGATGACGAGCAGTCAACAGTGACACACGAGTACGGCGTCGGCTCCCGTATCCCATTTTACGCAGCGTGCGCGGTACCATTTGCTCGCTGTCGCTGCTTGGGTCTCCGACATTTATGTGATTTGTGCCGCCATTGCCAAGCGGTTGGTCTGTACGAGCTTGAATAGTCTACGTCGATACCAGGCATCAATGGTGTGCGGTCGGGCACCGCTTTTTCTCTGGCCGCTATTACGTCCGTTGATGGTATACTCGCTGTACACCCTTGATACAAGTACCCTCGGAAACCCCTAACGGTTCTTGAACGTAGAATGACCCATCTGTCTTACGCCGACAATGTGTCCACGACAGAGCTGAGTTCGGGCTGAATTTAAAGACCTAGCATGACCCATCTCTCTCCAGAGCCCCGTTCCGGCCCGTTCTCAGCTTTGAGCTTTCGGGCTCGGCCCGTCTCAGCACTGGTCCACGATCAAATTCGCTCAGATCATTACGTTTACCTTTGTTCGTTGATTGCGATACACTGTTGGGAAGCTCTTCTGTCGACCTATTTATCGCCTGCGTTTGATTTGGGTGTGTTACACTCTGCATGGGAGATGACCATGTCAACTGCCCATCACCCCTATCTCTAATGTTTTGCCTACTGAGTGTATGTCTTCAAAACGTTTAATGCTTTGTTTTCAGCGTTGGTAATGCATTCTTTTCAGGTGCATTTAGCAGTGAAACGGCAAAGATTGGCTACGTCGTGATGGATTAGATATTCGGCGATGAAACTGAGCAACCGTTCTACTGTTTTATGTTTAATAAGTATTTTAAAGGTCATTTAGTTTTAGAACTTTAGTATTTGTTTGCATGAGTCGAGATTCTCAGCTACAACTGGCGAAACAACACAAATAACGAATAAAACGTTACCTCTTTTCCTTTTTTTTTTGAGTGACCTGTATTGATTCTATCGAAAAATGGGAAATTCCAATCGGAAACGGTCTCAGATATGAACAAGTCTTCTCATAAGTTCAGCAGTATTGGAAAATC
Source organism: Macrothele yani (assembly GCA_039090855.1). Lineage (NCBI taxonomy): Eukaryota > Metazoa > Arthropoda > Arachnida > Araneae > Macrothelidae > Macrothele > Macrothele yani. Next base: position 18,355,009 of record CM076996.1, on the reverse strand, counting down.
GTTTTCCCGTTTGCATATATTTGAATAAAGACCTAGGATCTTCCGAAAGTTTGCTATCGGTTTGAGATCATGTTGGTACGTGCCAAGTCCATAACTTTGACGTTATTTGCCGCAGGTCATATTTTCGTTAGTTCCAAGCAATGTGTGGAATTATTATCTTTAAGAATTGCACGTGAAGAACGACTTGCATGATTAAAGACTGGTGCTGATTCCTTTGTATTGGTAATACAAGGATTTTGGCTCCCAAAATATTTAAAGCGAATGACCCAAAGGGGGGCATAACACAATGCAGCCATCAATCATTTAAAGATTCCCTGATGTTTTTGTTTTTCTTTCCGTAGGCAATGCCAAATAAAGCACCAGAGGCCTGGTCCGTCGAGTATCATTCATTTGTTTTCGATAAAGTTCATTTATATCTGCAGAAAATTTGTTCACACGTACGGAACAATCTATCTTTTACATATCCAATTTGCTAATCACTTTTGTTTATCTGGCGCTTCCATTAAGTACGTTTGTGTTTTGCTAATTGAGTTCAAGTCAAGATTATTTTTAGCCTTTGCTATTGACCTTTGTGACCTCTATCAAAATGCTTTCAGTTTCGACATCTGCAGAACTTGCCGAAAAGAACGCCAATTAGCGAATTTTAAAAAGCCTTTTGAGAAAAAACGGCAAGAAAGATGATACAGAATTCTCGGGTGTAATAAGTACTTCTTTTGAATTTTTTCCGCCCAAATCAATCCAGATATTTTTAAAACAAAATATTCAACGAAAAAGAGAATGCATTTATTACCCCTAGAAAAAAAAAAAGGCATAATTTAAAATACCCAACTTGAGCACTGTTTTTCGCCGTGAATGGAACATGTTACGAAAAAAGAAATCCAAAATTTCTGCAATCGGTGAAACATCGACAAACAGAAGTAGCTACGTACTCTTACTAGCGGCTGAAACGTGTACTGCAAAAAATATAAATTGTGCCCAAGACGTTTGCCATAGCTAAAGATATCTGAAGCAAAATGGATTTTTGAAATCGAAGAATGAGAAGAAGAGATTCGGAGCAAAATTTATAGGGGATGGACAGAATAATATGAAGACCTAGGAAAAGAACGTTTTACGTACCTAGTAGGGTGTGGGACTACATTTGGCATTTAAAACCGCCTCAATCCTCCTTGGAATGGGCGCATACAGATCCTGGATGGTGGTTAGTGGGATGTTACACCATTCTTCATGCAGAAACTGCTCCAGGTCCTTCAGAGATGCAGGAGGAGGATAACGGGATCTTACTCTGTTTTCCAACACAGACCACAGTGGCTCGATGATGTTTAAATCTGGTGATTGGGGAGGCCAAGGAAGGTATGAAAATTCATCCTCATGTTCCTCAAACCATGAGTGGACATTCCGAGCTCTGTGAATCGAGGCTTTATCATTTTGTTAGATGGCATCGCCTGCAGGAAACAATGCCTGATGCCACTGCATGGATTTGGTCTGCCAAAATGGTTTCATACGCACTGCCAGTCCTTTCAAGCTTATCAGTGGACCTGTTGAAAACCACGATATGACTGCTCAGAGTATGACAGAACCAACACCATGCTACACTGTTTGGTCTGGGTTGCATATAGTCTGGGTTGTACGCTTCTGACGGTGTTCTCCGCAAGTAAACACGTCCTGCTGTGGGGAATAGTATGAATGTGGATTCATCCGACCACATTGCACACTTCCATGTATCGGCAGTCCACGTTGTATGCTCCTGACACCACTACCGTTGCCATTGTGCATTCACCCGGGTCACCAGAGGTTTTGAAATAGCAGTTGCCATGAATAACTTGTTTACGCAGTTCCCTGCGCACTGTTTTCGTTAATACTGGGATCTGGAGATGCAGATTGAGCTCCGCACTAATTTTCGGTGCCGTGGTCTTCTTATTATATGTAACAATCCTCTTTAATGATCTTCTGTCTCTATCAGTCAGGATCGTTTTCCGGCAGCTCTGGTGTTTCTCAGACGAAGTTTTGCCATGAACACCGTATGCGAATGTGTCATGACACTAAACACAGTAGCTCTCGATACCCCCACTACCCTGGCGACTGTTGTCACGAAGGCACCAACTAGCCGGCCACCAACAATTAGCCCTCTTTCAAAGTCTGTTAGGTCGCTCATTTCGTCGTCGCCGTGAGAGAAATTTAGCAACAAGGCACTTTAAATGCACTTCAACAGCTCCTGGAGGTTTTAATATCTCTTCTGTAAGAAGGAGTAACCTGGCACAGCTTGGTCGAAGGGTGTGGTGTTCAGAGCTAGATAAACAAGGCCGCGTACAGCACGTGTCATTGAGACAGATTGGTCGAAGAGAGTGGTGTTTGGATTCTGACTTTCCCGCCAGTCTGGCGATGAAATATAAATAAAGAAGATATAACAGTGTGCAGAGATAAGTGATTCGAGATTTACCTAGTGTTAAATGGTCATATCGCGATTTACCCAGACACTTCCCGATATGCAACGAAAAATCGGGATTTGCCCGAAATTAGTATGCACATTGCGATTTGCCTGACCAAATCGCGATCTGTCCCATTTCGGTTTCTTCCCGTTCTGTTGGTTCGGAACGGGTTCAACAGAACGTGCCCCATACTATGAATTGCTGGAAGGTACGGTGTCCTCCAAGAGTTATCTGAATAACGCTGCCGATTAAGTCCGTCCTGTGATGTTGACTTTTTATCCACCAAATGACGACTGTTTAATGGACGACAGTTTTACTGTCCATCGCTGAAGAAGTGTTCCGTGAGCATTACAGGGACTTTCACCATCTTTTCTGGCCATCACAGAGCCCGTATCTCAACCCCATTGATATATACAATGGGGTTGAGATACCGGCTCTGTATAGGGCATGTTAGAAAAACAGAACCAGGAGTAAAGTCCTCTTCCGTCATATCTGGGTCAGTTAAGGTTTTGTTTGGTTAATGGCTTGTATGCTATACACATAGATGCACTCCTTGTCGAATCTACGTCAAACCACATACGTGTTATAATTTGGGCTAAAGGAGGCCCAGCCCGATACCTAATAAAAGTTTCTAATTCAGAGGCCAGTATGTGTAGTTAGATGAATCTAACTGTTGAAGAATATTTTCCAATCGGGTATTCAAACTCGCAGGTACTGCTACGAATATGCCGTAAACAGAAACCTGCAGTTGCGCCCTCTGGTGGCCAAATGTTTCTGAAATATAAGAAATTTTATATGTTAAACATTCCTTACTAGATACGTTGCCGGACAAAGTAAGAAATTTTCGTATGGTACTGATACACGCAGAGATGTACAGAAAAATATGATATACGTCTACCCCACGTCGCAGAAAACTGTGCATTATTATAACAGAAAACATGCCCAAAATGTTCCTTGGTGAGTGAAATCTGACAGGAAAAGAACTATTTCAATTAAGTTTTCACGAGCGCAAATATCGCTGGAAATACATCAGAAACAGATTTATACTCCCTACTGCCAAAAGCGAAAATTGAGAATCATTTGTGGTGTCGTTTGGTCACCACGAGCTCTATCCGACGCAAAAAGAATTTTTCATGTCGGACTTTTAGAACCACAGATATAGGGAAAACGCAATTTATATTGTGACACCTAGCGGGAAAACTGTGCATTATTTGAAGAAAAATCAATACCCAAGTGGTCTTCGTTGTAAGGGGTATCCGATGACTGAAATAAATTTTAAATTCAAATATTTACTCTCAGTAGACAAAACGTTAGAGATAGTGGTGATTGGCAATTGAAATGGGCATCCCCGCACAGAGTGTAACTGGAATAACCCGAACTCCGGCGATGAATATGCGGACAGCAGGGCTTCCCGATTGTGTATCGTAATCGACGAACATGGGTAAACGTAGTGATCTGAGCGACTTTTATCGTGAACGCATTATCGGCGCAAGACAGATGGATCATTCTCTTGCCCACGTGGTAAGAACCCTGGGAATATCGAGGCCGACCGTATCAAAGGTGTACCGTGAGATACCACCGACAAACGTACCAGCGCCCAGAGAGCATGTGGTAGCCGACCACACGCCATTGATGACTAGGGGTGACGTGGACTATCCAAGCTCGTACAGACCGACCGCTTGGCAACGGCGGTGCAAATCCCATTCAGGTAAAATGTCGGAGGCCCAAGCAGTGTCAGCGAGTGAACGGTATGGCGCACCCTCCATACCCTGGGCTACGGGGGCTGACGTCCAACTCATGTACCAGTGTTGACGGCTCGTCATGGGAAATTATACCTCGCCTGGTGCCGGGAATATCAAATCTGGACATTTGCAGAGTAGCGCCGTGTCGTATGGTCAGATGAATCCCGTTTTCAGCTGTATCGAGCTGACGAGAGGGTGCGGGTCCCAGCAAAAACACAAGTGCTGGGAAACTGCTGGCCACCTGCTGGCAGTGATGGGTCACTGCTGGCTGAAATCTGCCGCTAACGGCCCGGTAGCAGTCCGTTGGTGGCAGCGCTATCAGTTGGCGAGCCATTGATGATCCTGCAGCATCGTCGTGAATTGTGGGCGTCCAAGCAAGTGCCACTAGTGGCCCGTTGCTGGCAACCAATGCAACCAAACGGAAGTTTTTCCGGTCTGTTGAGAAAATTTCCCCAGCGCAGTACTATAATTCACAAGTTTCGTAAGGGGAGAAAAAAAGTTGTAGATTTGGGAAACTGCGGTTATCCTTTATTACTATTTTTTTATGGCTACTATTAGGGAATTGGCGGACAAGATTCAGCAAGCCATCAGTTATGTCACGTAGTTGCCGGCTGCCACTAGCGGACCACATTAGGCTAGCCATCATTTCTGGCACGTGCTTGCAGGGCCGCTGAAGGGCCACTTGTGGCAGCTACTGTCTGTGATGGATAACTGATGGCCCTGTTGTGGCATATGACAACTGATGGGGTGCCAACTGTTGACTAGCTGTTGGCCTGAACTGCTGGCATTTCTGTTGGCCGCGCGGACATTTTATTGAAGGTTCGGCAGTGGCAACATAGTGCCGGACCAGCAAGACTGTTTTTGCTGGGGTGTGGCGTCGAGAGCATGAGGCCATGGCCTGGTCGTGCCAGGACGGCTCTGTTCAAGGCAGTTGTGGCTCTGTGATGGTTTGGAGTGCCTCCTCATGTGACACAATAGGTCTCTTAGTGCGTCTGGAGAGGTCCTTAACGGATACGCATTACCGCCATGTGCTGGATAATCACCTATACTTTTCGATGGCCTTCGTGCATCCTGCGGCAGATGGTCAGTTTCAGCAAGACAATGCGTATCCCCACCGGGCCGCAATCACCCTGGCATAGCTCGAGGAGCACTCATCTGAGTTTGGAACGATCCTGCGCTCCCCAAGGTCCCTGGATTTAAACCCTGTAGGAGCTGTCTGGGATGTCGTGGAACTGAACATCAGATCCACGGATCCTGGACCGACGTCTCGGGGGAGTTGTGGACAATGCTGCAACAGGCATGGCTTGCATTACTTCTGGAAACCCTTTGGTGTCTGGTAGAGTCGATACCTCGGCGTGTACGAGTTGTTATTTACACTAGAGTAGGACCAACGGGATTTTGTAAAATAATACTATGAAGATGTACGTTTCTCCTTTTCTTAAACGTAATTGAAAGCCATTGTCATTTTAATAAAAAGCACTATTCCAAAATATTCTGTTGCTTTGAAAAACTATGACGAAAAAAGGTGTAATATGTAATAAGTCCTGCTACAGAAAAGATTAAATTATTATAAACCTATTCAGAAAATTAATAATCTCTTTCAGAATGCAAATTGGCTTACTAACCCACATTCATAGCGAAAACATTTAATCTTTGCGCGATTTCAGTTGACTTCTTTTCTACCTTAAGCGTTATCTGCTGGCAAGTGTCTTTCTAGCTCACCCGGTAGCGCTCCTCACTGGAGTGCACACCATCGCGGGCTTGATACTGACCACGGGCAACGGAAATTTCTGCCATTTCTTCACTACGTACTTCAGGAAAATCTTGCAGTGGTGCATATTTAGTCTTCGAAAAAAAAGTGAGAACAAAAATTTCTTCTGTATAGGGACTGAAAGGACAAAATGAAAGTTTGGAGAAACTCGGGCAATTTTTGTATCAAAGCGGAAAAACCTAAAAGTGACATTTCTGCAAAGAAAATGTCACTTTTAGGTTCTTCCGTTTTGCATTAGCGACAAAAAAAAATTGCCAAAAAGCTGACGTTTCGGTAATTAGAAACGGAAATTTTGTTAAAAGTCAGAGACTTACCGGTAACTTTGTTGCACGTTTTCCGGAATTTTCCATTAATCCCACCGTTTGTTTTTTGCCGTATAAATACCAGAAATTCTGAACGCCGGTAGTTCACGACGTATAAAATGCCGTACATTTCCGAATGCAGGAACCAATGTGCGCTCATTCAATGAAAACTATCGCAAAGTACGAGAGAGTAAATCGCATACCAGGTTCAAGATATTTGTTAGGCTTTCCTGTAGATCGAGGAGAAAAAGAAAGCCTCTCGTTTAGAACATATCGACTGAAAACTATCCTAGCTGTTCGGAACCTTAATGCTGTCTTTGAATTAGTGTTAGGGTTCATCTTCTACAATAGATGGCGCACAAAATCCCTACTAGTACGTGGCTTTTACGTCTTGAGGTACTGTTCTAGAAATTGGAGTCAGCGAATCACTACAGACCTCGCCATATTCAGAACGGAGCGGTCTTTCGTTGGCTCCACAATGAAAAGACAAAATACGCGCTGTTACGTTTTAACCAATGACGTTATTTGGGGTGGAGCTCAGCAAGTAGTAGGGCTCAGTAAGTAGGCGGAGTTTCTATAGCTCAAATTAAAGAGTTCTCTGCAAATGTACATATTTTCTCTTCAAAAAATGAACGAACAGTATGATTTAAGATGATTTATGAAAGACAAGATTCCAATCTCACTTTTGGCACCATTCAATTATTTCTATTTGGCTCAGATAATTAAAAAAGTCAGGCAGAAATGAAAGATTTCGTTTCTTCTAGACAGAAACAGTGCCAAGTTAATTTATCGCGCCATATAGCGCGAATTGGAATACTTTCGAGTCAGATAAATTGAATTTTAAAAGATAAAATTCTAACAATTTTTTTGAAATAATAACTGTATCATATATTAGCTATGGGTCGTTTTTATTTGTGCTCAGAATTTCAAACACTGCAAAGTACTAGTCTTCGAGAAAATATGTACAAAAGATTTACATTGCAGATACACACAGCCGAGTCACATTATTGTGAGCACCTCCTATATTTTACGTCAACAGCGCGTAGCCAATGAAAGAAATGAAAGAAGGTACGTGTCGTGATCTGGCTTGGAGGGTATTTAGGGTGTGCTGTAGGAATTCTGAAAACATATCACTCACTGCTTTCATGGATAAAAGGAGCGATTTATCAGATTTGCAAAAATGGATGATTATCTGCTTTCGGGACAAGAGTGGCTGATTTTCTGAAACAGCGCAGTTTGTGAACTGTTCGTGGGCTGCTGTGGTTAACGTGTATCGTGATTGGAAAAAAGGCACCACTGAAAATAAGCGACGTGGAAATTGCGGAGCACTACGTCCCATTGATGTGAGAAGTGAACGTTGGCTTCGAAAGTGCGTGAGGACCGATCGGCACGCTACAGTGTGTCTAAAACATCAGTTAAGCGAATCCTGCTGCCTACGGTGCACCGGTGCAGACGGGTGGTCACTGCACTTATGCAAACGAAGGTGCATCGGCAGAAAAGGCTTGCATGTGCACCGCAGTATCGGAATTGGACCTCCGCTGATTGGCAAAAGATTGCCTTCTCCGATGAGTCACGTTTTCTGCTTCATCGAACGGACGGACGTTGGCGTATAAGGCGAGAAACATCGGAGAACAAACACTCTTCAACCACTGCTGGAAGAACACTAGCTGGTGGGGCCAGCGTTATGGTCTGGAGAATGTTTGCGTACCATTTCCTCGGTCGACTTATACCTGTGGACGGCATTGTGGACCGAATTCGTTATGAATCCATCTTTGCAGACCACGTTCACCCATACATGCTGATTGTCTTTCCTGGGGCGGATGGGATCTTCCAGCACGACAATCTGACGTGTCACACAGCTAGAAATGTCCTAAAGCAGTTGGAAGAGCACGATTAACACTTCAAAGTACTTCCCTGGCCCCCTAATTCTCTAGACTTAAACCCAATTGAGCAATTAATACAGACATTTAACGTGGACCAGGAACATCAAACAAAGATGTCCGCTCTTTCCACGTTTATAAGTGAGTCACGGAAAAATTCTCATTGGCCTCCACCGGGAGTCGAACCCAGGGTCTTCCAGTTACGCGCCGGATATGCTTACGCTACACCACAGCGGCCTCGATTTCCTCCAGTCTCACACACGCTAACTGCCAAGCCAATTCGGCAGATTGCTTCTTGGAGCCCCGCACAATGCTGGGGATTCACCAAAGATGGTAAGCAGCAACTGAAGAAATAATTAGAAGACGAATGAATAATTAATACAGACATTTAGCGTGTACCAGGAACATCAAACAAAGATCTTCGCTCTTTCCCCGTTTATAAGTGAGTCACGGAAAAATTCTCATTGGCCGCCACCGGGAGTCGAACCCAGGGTCTTCCAGTTACGCGCCGGATATGCTTCCGCTACACCACAGCGGCCTCGATTTTCTCCAGACTCACACACGCTAACTGCCAAGCCAATTCGGCAGATTGCTTCTTGGAGCCCCGCACAATGCTGGGGATTCACCAAAGATGGTAAGCAGCAACTGAAGAAATAATTAGAAGGCGAATGAATAATTAATATAGACATTTAGCGTGGACCAGGAACATCAAACAAAGATCTTCGCTCTTTCCGCGTGTATAAGTGAGTCATGGAAAAATTCTCATTGGCCGCCACCGGAAGTCAAACCACGGGTCTTCCAGTTACGCGCAGGATATGCTTCCGCTACACCACAGCGGCCTCGATTTCCTCCAGACTCACACACGCTAACTGCCAAGCCTATTTGGCAGGTTGCTTCTTGGAGCCCCGCACAATGCTGGGGATTCACCAAAGATGGTAAGCAGATTGAGCATACATGGGACCACCTCGATCGTGTTGTTCTTTCTATGGATCCTCCACCACGCACTCTCCAGCAGTTGTCAGATGCACTGTAGTCAGCGTGGCTCCACATATCTGTGAGCACCTTCCAGCACCTTATTGAGTCGCTCCAAGACCGTCCAGCTGCTGTCCGCGCTGCACACGGTGGTTACTCTGGATATTAGCTGGTGATCACAATAATGTGACTCGACCGTGTAGGATAGAATTTCTCTTACACTCATTCAAATACAGCCTTAAAGCACTATTTTATCACTGTCAAAATGTTTGAAAGTCGACGTTTCAGTTAAAAAACAGATTAAAATTAAAGACTTTCGGAAACGGTGTATTCACACAACTTTCAAGTGCCTTCAGTGTCAAAGCAAAGTCAAGCATTCTCGCATATCAAAATCTTGAGACTGATCCACCGTATTCCCTCACAGATTAATATCCTAATCAAAAACGGCATCGTGCCATTTTAGTTTTCGGTACTAAAATAACACGATGTCTTACAACTACATCCAAGGTGTTCCTAAAAATCGCATAAATTTTGGTAATCTTAATCAGGAGCAATATGCGAAAGAAATACACTCACGGATAATGAAATTTGCGCACCTACAAGAAAACATGCTACAACCGCGAAACTCTGCAAATAGCTAGAGTGCCTGCTGGTATGCAAATGATTCACGTTTGCTGCGATTGCGCATGACCTCACACCTTGTGGTGGCGCTGCAAGCACCAACCGGCAGCTTTATAAACCGGCGTGTAGTCGGTGCCCCATGAAAGCGAACAGCACCCGCCGACGCAAGCAAGAATGCAGAGTGACAAGAATGCCGGGTAGATGCCAGCGACGTCGATTTACGCAACTTACGGACTTTGAAAGAGGCCTGCTCATCGGGCTGAAAACCGCGGGGTGGTCGGTACGCCGTGTAGCACGACACGTGAATCGTTCTTACCATACCGTCCGACTGTGTTGGGAGCAGTAAAAACGTGACTGCACTGCCACATGGCGGAACGGCTCCTGACGGACCAGGAGGACCACCGGCAGAGAGGATTAACGGATCGTGCGCCAGGCACGAACGGATCCTACGGGGACCCGGTCCACTATGCAGGCAGATGTAACGGCTCCTGTGCGCCCACGAACCGTTTCCCGACGCCTCGCGGAAGCAAATCTGCGATCTCAGTGCCCCTTACGTGTGATGCCATTAGCACCAGAACATCGCCTGCTCCGTTTGCAGTGGTGCCGGGCCAGAGCGACGTAGAACGCCACAGACTGGCGACGTGTGGTGTTTATCGATTAGTGACGCTCCGTTTTGGGGACAGATGATCATCGTATCTGGGTGTGGAGGTCCTCGTGTCAACGGCACAATCCCAACCTTGCTATCGAGCGCCACACCTTCCCCACTGCAAGCATTATGGTCTGGGGAGCAATTGCCTACGATAGCCGATCAGCTCTAGTAGTGGTACGTGGATCATTGACTTGCCAGGAGTATGTGGATACGATTCTACGGCCCCATGTGCTCCTATTCCTGGCCAGGATTCCGGGTCCGCAGAACCAGCAGGATAATGCCCGCCCGCACGAGGCACGGGTTGCCCCGGACTGACTACGTCATGTCCAGACAATTCCATGTCCTGCCCGCTCCCCGGAGATGTCCCCTATAGAGCATGTGTGGGACCAGTGGAAACCCCAGCTGCCGCCGTGCCGCACTGTCCGGGATTTGGAGCACACCGTCCAACGCGTGTAGGCCAGTCTGCCGCAGGACAACATCAGGCGTCTGTTCGCCTCCATGTCAGACCGAATTGCAGCCTGTATCGCCGCACGAGGCTGTGCGACGCACTGTTGAAGGTGACCGGACTGCGTGCCACAGATCCTTCTGTAATTGTCCTGCAGCTCTGTTTTTGCAATCATGTGTATCATTCATCTATATCAAAATGTCCATAAACTTTCAGTTCAATCCGATTCTTCCTTCTTGGTGCGCAAATTTCATTGTCCGTGAGTGTATGTAGTATTTCTCATGAAAACTGGAACTTTTATTATTGGAAGAAAGGTTTAAAAACATCGCACCTTAAACACACAGAATGCTTAGAATTTCTACTATAAGAATACTTCTTCGAGATCGTGGGGAAGGCTTTAGGGTACGAAAAGATGAATGAATCTGGAATCGTGTCAAAAGAAAATTCATCACTTTGTCCGTCAGTAAATTAATGAAATAAAACACGAGAGGGTTGAAAAAACGGAACACAAAATATTTCTCTTGTCAGAGAAACGAGATCGAGTTAGTCTTTATGTCATCAAGATTGGCATAGTATATTGCTCCATTGATGAAAACAGATCGACGTCTTTCTTCAAAATGATCACTCCACAATAGAAGGTGCTTTCATTATTTCCTTTTCTTTATCCTTGGCACCTCTGAGTCCTTTGTTTTATCAAGTGAATGTGTCTGTCATCGTTTTTAAGTTTTGTCAAGATTAATCCCTCTACCAACCCAACAACTTCAGACCTACAAATCTCTTCATAAGAAACTCCCGTTAGCAGTTTGTCTTCTAGGAACAAAAATAAACGTTAGGAATTCCTAGAGCAAAACACATGTTGTAGATGCGCCAATTTAATCCAAATGCTGTTAAAGTTAAGATATTCATATGTGGTTTGGCCATCATGAATAATCGGTGATAATTTGTTAACTAAAAGGATTGACTGAGCCCAAGTACAGGAAAGAAGGGTAGAGGATGGCCAAGGGGGAACGTGTGGATCTCAGAGAACAGAGTGATTTAATATACACTAAGTTATATCACGTACACCAGCCCTCGTCACATAAATGTTTCACTCAATTATGTAAGACGCACGTGTTCCCGTTGTGTGATATATTATAAATATGGAAGATCAGCTCGTTGAGCACCAGGTAGCGTTCGCTTGAGTATCAGAATGGGCAAAATGAGTGGTCTGAGGGACTTTAAATGTGGCATAATCTTTGACGCTAGGCGTATGATTTCGAGAATTTCCCAACGGCTGTCCTACTGTGTTTTTCACGCACAACCATAGCAAGTGCTTCCCGTGCATGATGAGACATCCTTGCAGCATTCTCCAACCGTGAGGACGAAAATACACCGGTCACAAAATGTTAGGGATATTGCGGTTTTGAAGGGAATAACGTAGTGATCCGCACATTTAGCGACTACTTGATATTAGTTATTAGCATGGGTAGCAACGTGATATGTAAATTAGCATCACGACAACACATCACGTGGCGTGAGAACTCCGATAAAAGGGCCTTGCGAGAAGTGGAACAAGGGTCGTTGAACCGTTGGATCTACAACTTAGCTGAATGTGTTGCCTTCAGTGTGGGAGTAACCAGAAATGATGTCCGCACGACATTTAAGCATTGACAACAGAAATAGGGCAATTGGAATGTTACATCAATGCAGATGCTGCTTTAGCGGTTTCACAAACTGTAGTAAGTCAGCTACACACAACCTTTCTATGGCATGGAAATGTTGCAGATCGACCCAGGAGTGGTTGCCTGACGATAACCATCAGGAGGCAAGATCGCTACCTGACAGTAAGTGCTCGGAGAAGGCCTGGTGTCACCAGTATCCACTCCGGAATCATTTCGAGCTGCTTCTAGTGTCACTGTATGTACTCAAAGGGTACAAAACCATTGTCACGAGTACCGCCTCAGAGCAAGAAGGGAGCTGATATGTACAGCATTGCCATCAGCTCACAGTCGTCAAAGATGTGCCTGGCTTCAACAGTACGTCATGGAATTCAGAGTGGCATCATGTACTTTTCATAGACGAATCCCGTTTCGCTCTTTCTCCTGATACGCGACGAAGACAGATGTGGAGGAGATCAGGCACACAAATGCAACCGCACTATAAGCAGTCCTGGCACCCTAACTAACAACAGTGAGTTCTGGTCTGGGCAGACGTGTGGTTTAACGCCTGTGCTTCTTTGATGTTTGGCAAGGCAACGTGAATGCCTCAGTGTATCGGAACGCGATCATTGTACCCACACTGTTTCACGCTGCTACTGGACATGCATTCCGTTTTCTCGATGACAATGCAACCAGTCACCGTGGCTGGAGCGTGTTTCGGGAGCTGAAAAATCATGGAACTGAATCGTTACAGCTGCCACCGATGTCTTCTGACCTTAGCCCTATAGAGGACATCTGGAACGCTGTGCAGCGACGTCTGGATAACCACACTGACAGACCCTGTAACGTACCACAGAGGTGAATCACGTGTCAAGATGACAAAACTGCAGCGGTACATTCTCTCCGTGTAGCTTAGTTAAGACAGCAACTTACTCCGGAGTGAGGTGGCACGGTTTCGATCTTTGTCACGGACAAACTAGTATTTTCACATTGGCGCCAGAATGTAATAAAAATGGATCTGTACCGCAGCTCCATTTTTATTACATTCTGGCGACCACTCCTGGGTCGATCTGCAACATTTCCATGCCATAGAAAGGTTGTGTGCAGCTGACTTACTACAGTTTGTGAAACCGCTAAAGCAGCATCTGCATTGATGTAATATTCCAAATGCCCTATTTCTGTTGTCAATGCTTAAATGTCGTGCGGACATCATTTTTGGTTACTCCCACACTGAAGGCAACACATTCAGCTAAGTTGTAGATCCAACGGTGCAACGACCCGTGTTCCACTTCTCGCAAGGCCCTTTTATTGGAGTTCGCACGGAACGTGATGTGTTGTCGTGATGCTAATTTACATATCACGTTGCTACCCATATATATCTTCGAAAAATATGTGATGTTCGTACCACACATCGTCTGGAATTAATGACAAATTCCTGCTTTAAAATTAAGAGTGACATGATGTGATGTACTACAAAGGTGCACCACGTGTCAAGACAACAAATCTGCATTGGTACATTCCGTTCGTGTAGCTTAGGTGGGAGAGCAACTTACTCCGGAGTGAGGGGCGCGGACAACGTTGTGTTTTCACAACTCCCGTAACGCGTTACCTGTAATATGGGAGCAGCTGTCCCAGACACTCATCAATAATGTCATGGCAAATATGCCACGTAGGTTTCAAGTCGCTCTTCGACGCAGACGTTGTGTTACCGGGAACCGAAATCCAGAGGTATGGACATTCTCCAAATTTGCCATTTTGTCTATATTGCAGTGCTACTTTGTTGTGTGCAGAAATAGTACATACATTGTTTTTGTAAACGTACTCTTCATTGTTTGTGTTACGTAACTTCTCTGATGTTATTTCAGTACGTGTTGCCAGATATACACCGATGTTGCCAGATACACTCCGATGTTGCCAAATATACATTAATGAGCCATTACATTATGACAACCTAGAGAAATGAGCGCGGCTGGAGACCGAACAATGGCGCAGGTGAAGTTCACAGAGCAGTATATATATACCACACGAGGACCGGCTTTCGGTTAGAATAATGTTTGGAGTCAGAATGGGAAAAAGCAGCTGATTTATCGGAGTTTGATAAAGGACAAATTGTGATGACACGGCGCCTCGGAACTACGATCTCGGAACTGGCGTGGCTTGTGGGTTTTTCACGTGCCGCTGTAGTGAGTACATGTCAAACGTGGTGCGCACATGGCCAAACGCCGAACCGTTGTCCAGCCGTGTGTCGTCCTCAGCGAAGACTATTGCGCATTGTTCACCTCGACCTCACGGCCACAGTGCGACAAATCACCCGCAGCTACAACAGTGGTGATCAGGGGAATGTGTCACAGCACACAGTCATCGCAGCCTTCTGCGCATCGGCCTGCGTAGCCCAAAACCCAGCCGGGTCTCCCATGCTCACTGCACGTCATTGCCAATAACGCATGTAATGGGTACAAGATCATCGAGATTGAACTGCGGATGATTGGAAGAAACTGGCCTGGTCTGACGAATCAAGATTCCTGGTGCATCACGTTGACGTCCTAGCTTGGATACGCTGATTACCAACGGAGGCTATGGCACCTGGATGCACTGTTGAGCGGAAACAGGCCGGCGGCAGCGGTGTTATACTGTGGGCGATGTTTTCTTGGGAAACTTTAGGCCCCATTTTCCCAATAGCACAATCCCTGACATCTGTCATGTATCTAAACATCGTTGCGGGCCAAGTTCACCTATTCATGGCATCTGTGTTCCCTGCTGGTGATGGTGGCCATTACCAACAGGATAATGCGCCATGCCACACTGACAGAATCGTTAAACAGGGGTTCGAGGAACATGCTGGTGACTTTTTGTTAATACACTGGCTACCAAATTCACTTGACATGAACCCAATCGAACATTTGTGGTTCGACTTGGAAAAGCGGGTTCGCGCTAAATCACCACCACCCGGAAATGTACGGGTATTGGAGGACCTGCTGTTGACAATATGGCACCAGATACCCCAGGATATCTACACCACCTCATCGAATCGATGCCTTGGAGAGTGGCCTCTGTTTTGCGGGCTGAAGGGGGTCCTACGGCTTATTAGGTAGGTGGTCGTAATGTAATGGCTCATAGGTGTATGCATCCTGCATTTCATGAATATATGCAGGTGTATACATCCTGCAGTTTTTGTGACTAGTGTAGCTGGTGGATCAGAATCTTCAGATGTGACTGACGATGTGGCTGTTGCTGCTGTGCCACATTCTCGTCATGGTCTGATACGTGGTGCGCTCGGAGATAGCCCGCGGCACACAAATACTGAAATATGCAATGATTTGTGGGGTTGTGGCCCATATGTTTGCATGTGCAAGATTCTCGCCTGTCTCTTTTTACCTCTTTAATCTCCTAACTGTTGTCGTCCATGGGATCACCGGTGGCTGGAAATTTCTTGCATGAACCACCACTCACCGAAAAGCCTTGCTACAATTCACGTAAAGAACCCAGGAGGACGGCTGTTTGAGAAATCCTCTAGCCCATCTAAAATAACCTTGACAAAAATAACCCTCAAATAACCTTTGACTTATGCTCGACGAACTGGTGTGCGTGATCTACATATGCTGGCCACTGAATTAGAAACTTTCATTCAGTACCTGGTTGGACCTCCTTTTGCCCAAATTACAGCACTAACACGGTCGCATTAGAATAATATGACCACCTCCAGGATCACAGTGTACTCACTCAGGCGCGTCACAGAGTGTACGTGACAAGGTCGCCCACATGGAGATACATATAAGCGGGCAGCCAGGACAGACGAGCCATTGTGCATTTGTGCCATTCCATAGCACAATGGGCAGAGGTAGTGTTCTGACGAGCATTCAAAAGGAATAATAATCGCTACCGCGCCAAGGGTCTCAGAAACAACAGACTTCGTGGGCTCTTAGCGAGGTGCTGTAGGAAGGGTGTACCAAGAATGGTCCGCGGGCACACCGAGTACCTCCCAACCTCATAACTATGGAGCCCCAAATGCCGTCTACGAGCAACAAGACAGCACTTGACTACGCAAATGAACGCTGGGGCACCCAGATACTTGTCCTCGATAACGGTAGAGTGAACCCCGTTTAGCATGGGTCACCGGAGTAGACGCTGCGTCAAGGCGCCTATGTTAACCCTAGCCCATCGACAAGGACAACTGAAGTTCTCATGGGACTAACGTCATTGGACAGTGGAAGAGATGAAAAAGTTTGCCTTCTCCGACGAATCGAGGTTTCTACTTCACAGACGTGTCAGGCGGTGGCGTATACTACGCCAGACACACAAGAACCAACACCCGGACACGCTTGTCGGTCAAGTACAGGCCAGCGCTGCAGTTTTTATGTCTGGGGTATGTTTTCCTGGTGTGACCTGAGACCGCTGGTAGCACTGGATGGGTTCATGAACGTCAATGGCTCCCTGTCCATCCTCTCTGATCACATGCATCCCTTCATGTTGGACGTTTACCCTGGTGGTGATGGTGTCTACCAAGAAGACAATCACCGTGCCATGTCGCTAAGTGAGTGCATTACTGGGTCAAGGAACACGGCAGCGATGTCTCCGTTCTCCCTTGACAGGCGAAATCGCCCGTCCTCAATCCCATAGAGCATTTATGGGACTATTTGAATCAACAGGTTCGACGTGCCGACCCACAACCACGTCATCTCCGGGACCACCGTGCTCTGCAGCAGTCCGAATGGCATATGTGTCTTGGGCAACCTTCCAAGGCCTCCCTGCGTCCATGCCAAGCCATCTCGCGCTGTTATCCGGGGAGACGTCGTCGCATGGCATATATTCCAGAAGGTGTTGAAGTGCATCTACGTCTACATTACATCAGAACAGTCCTGTAACTGGCTCCGATTTCATGAAAGAGAACTTTGCTGCAGGATCTGTTTTCTAACATATTCCCATACATTCTTAATAAGGTTCAGATCCAGGATTTGTGGTGGCCAGGAAAGATGCTTTAAGTCGTTTTCACACTCGTTGAACAACCGCTGAACACGTTTTGAGCGATGGGCAGTGATATTGTCATCCATGAAATAGCCGCCACCTGCTGGGCATAAAGTCAGCATAGCAGGATAAACTTGATCGGGATAATTATCAGATAATCCCTGGAAGACATTCGACCTTCCAGCGATATCAGAAGACCCGATCCGTACCAAGAGAATGTGTCCCACACCGTGATAGCACTTCCAGAAATTGTGTTTACAAGGCACAATGGGTCCATTGCTTCATGGCGGCTCCTGCCAAACTCTTTTCTAACATCGGTGCAGAACGAGGTGGATCGCGACTTGTCAGACCACATGACTTCTTTCTACTATTCTAGTGTTCATTCGCGGTGTTCTTGACGACACTGCAGACGAGCTTTCCGGTTCTGCGCAGAAACCATTGGTTTCTGTATAGGCATGTGACTGCCAATACCGATCTTTTTCAATTCCTTGCGCGTAATTCGCTGAGATATAATTTACGAAAGGAATCAAGAAAAATGACTCGAGATTTTTAGAAAATTGTATATACACTGAGGGAAAGAAATCCCAACACCACGAAAAAATAGTTGTAGAGGAATAAAATGGCGGCAATACATTTGTATAGGTAACATATTTAATCGATTAAGGTTTCAAGATCCCAGCTTATTGTAAGCACGAGAAGAGATATTTTAAATGTGAAATACTGGTACATTAATAACCGGTGTAACCGCCAGAATGTTGAATGCAAGCACGCAAACGTTCATGCATTGTGTCGTACAGGTGCTGGATGTCAGTTTGTGGGATGGAGTTCCATGCCTGTTGCCCTTGGTCGGTCAATACAGGGACGGTTAATGCTGGTTGGGGGTGACGCTGGAGTTGTCGTCCAATGGTGTCCCATACGTGCTCGATTGATGAAAGAACTGGTGATCTAGCAGGCCACGGCAACATGTCGACACTCCGTAGAGCGTGTTGGGTTACAACAGCGGTATGCGGGCGAGCGTTATCCTGTTGGAAAACACCTCCTGGAATGCTGTTCATGAATGTCAGCACAACAAGTTGAATCACCAGACCGACGTACAACTGTGCCGTCAGGGTGCGTGGGATAGCCACGAGAGTGCTCCTGCTGTCATAGGAAATTGCTCCCCAGACCATAACTCCAGGTGTAGGTCCAGTGTGTCTCGGCCGCAGACAGGTTGGTTGCAGGCGCTCACCTGGCCTCCTTCTAACCAACTCACGGCCATCACTGGCACCCAGGAAGAACCGGCTTTCATCAGAAAACACAACAGATCTCCGCTCCGTCCTCCAATGAGCTCTAGCTTGACACCACTGACGTCGCAAACGGCAGCAATCATTCACAGTGGCTACATTCCTGCTAAGTCGTTCTGCAATATTGCGGAAAGAAAATCCACCTTCTCGTAGCCCTATTACACGACCTCGTTCAAACTGCGTGAGCTGTTGATAATGGCTTCTTCGTCTTCTTAAAGGCATTCTTAACTAACATCAACACCCTACGTCGAATCTCAACGATAACTAACGCTCACGAACGTTACAGCGCGTATTTACAGCAAACCTGCTTTGCATGTTCCGAGGGGCGCTACTAGCGCCACACGTATGCGCCGAGTGCGAAATTTGCATAGACGTCATCTTACAGATGTACTCTCACCGCCTACCAACTGTCGTTTATCTAACACAACCCCTTCTTGGTGTTGGGATTTTTTTTTCCGTCAGTGTAGTACACAAGTGCAGCAGCACCTTCATATGTAGTGCATGATGATACTATTGTCCTCTGGAATTTCATGTATTCTGAAAAACCTAAGTTAGTTGAACTTATCAATTCAATTGGTCCTTATATACAGTTTACATGTGAGACTGAAAATAAGGGCTGCTTACCATTCCTGGATGTCCTTGTGTCACGCTCTGAAGGATCCTTTAGTACAACAGTTTATCGAAAACCATTTGCTGTTTCCTTACCACACATGTAAAATCAAATCACGCAGGAAACAAAAAATATCTGCTTTCTGCTCATACGTATATCGTGCAATACACATACTGTATATTCAACGGAGAATTTCTTACAGAATGAATTTGATTTTCTTAAACGAATTGCAGTACACAGAGGATGACTTCTTTCTTCTTCTATTGTAGAATACACAAAGCTGTCCAAACATTTAGGAAACTGAAGCCCGTCTGCTGGATCATGCCAATAGACTTCCCAGTGCGAACGAACTGGGCGGTTATCCCATTTTCTCCACGGATTTGCTTCGGAATTTAAAAAATTCTCAAAAGTTTTAATTTCAAAGTTTCTTTCAAACCCATAAAAGGGGTGAATTTTTCCGTATCAAAAGATTAAGTCAAAGACATAAATTCCTGGGTAATTTATCAGATACCTTGCGAATGTGGGTTTTCGTATACAGGAAAGATCTGCAGGGCTTTAAATTTCCGCGTGAAGGAACACGGGACTTACGTACGGAACTATGAACTGAAGAAGTCATTAATAGCCGAACATTGTCACGAAAATAACTATAAATTTTTATTTGAAAATGCTACGCTGATTGATAAACCTGATTCGGCTATCAAGCTTAAAATATCGAAAGCTTTCCACATATACCGGAACTCTTCACGGTTTGTCAACGACATGACGACTACTCCATTTCTTTCAAGCGCGTGGAAACAACTCATCAAAATCCGTAATCGTCAGAACTCTGTTAATGTTACAATGATTTGAATGTTTACGCTCCATTCGTCCTGATAATGCAGAGCCAAACACTCTAAGAAACTATAGTCGCTGTTAATACGAGGGTTGTACCAAAATAATGCAAAAGTGGGAATAACGTTTTTATTAGCTGACAGAGGTCGTTCAAATTGCACCTGTTGGTAGAGTAATACTTTCTCTATACAAAGGTACTACTCAACACAGTCTCCATTACAAGCGATGCATTTGCGCCATCGCTGAGCCCAACTCTCGAATCCTCTTTGAAAAAATTCAGGTGTGGACTGTTGTACCCACTTCTTTACAGCCACTTTCACCTCACCGTGTCATCAAATCGTTGTCCCCGGAGACTGTTCTTCATTGGATCAAACAAGTGTAAGTCGGAGGGAGCCAGATCTGAGCTGTACGGTGGATGGGGACCACCGACCAGCCGAATTTACGGATCGCCAGATTTGTTGCCAAAGATGTGTGTGGTCTCGCATTGTCATGGTGAATGTGGATCCTTTTCAGTTTCTTGTTCGGTCTCTATCTGCTTATGGCTTCTCTAAGCTTCTTGAGTGTCTCAATGTACCGCTCGCTGGTCACGGTACGGCCACATTCCAGAAAATCAAGGAGAATGACACCCCTACCATCCCAAAAAACAGTCACCATGACTTTCTGTGCTGATCGCTGGCTGGTTTGTCTGGTTTGGTTCCCACTACGTGGTTTGTCTTCAACGCTGGTTTTCCCTTCTTCAAACGTCTTCGTCTATCTGTGCACGTTGCTTCTGTTTGGAATCCATTATTTACCTGGAGTGAAGAAGAAGGGTTACTATAGAGGAAGAGTTACTCTACCAACATGTGCAATTCGAACGACTTCTGTCAGTTAATAAGAAAGTTATGCCCATTTTTGTATTACTTTCGGTACAACCCTCGTAAAACATTTAATTGTGAATAAACGTTGATACTTTATTCTATAGGAACAGAATACTTCATTATTTGTACTCTAGGAAGGATGTTCGAACATTATTTAACTTTGTAAGTGTACTTTAGGCTAGTTTTTTAAGAGCTAGTCGCCTCCCTACTGAGCATCTTTTGTCCCCTCTATGCTCCATAAGAATGATCCAAAATGAATCAGATAGTTTCAAAATGCATTTCGGATTACTTCCAGGACATATAATTCGTATTGTTTCTTAGAAGGAAAACAAGCCTTCTATCCAAAAATATTGTTTCTGGATGAAACTAATGGTTGTATTTATCAGAATTCGTGATCCTTCGATGGCAACAATAAATGAAACTTATATTCCACTGTGATCCCCTCATGAAAACGAAAATAAGATGATAGGAGAAGACAGGCTTGAAATAACGCTCAATATATATTGCACATATTAAGCTCCTCCTATTGGAAGTAACCGTGGGAGCTTTGAATTTCCCTAATGTAAACTTCACCGTAAAACAGAAGGCATCAGGAACCTTGATAAATTCCGTGCTGAGGGAGGTTGATTAATATCTCATTCTAACAATCTTCTACCCCTGAAGTGATTTCGAAGTAATATTTCGATTCCTGTGGTCTCAATCTTGTCCGACATTTACGTTATAAAGTTTCCAAATGACATATTTCCTATTTTACCAGTTTTGGATGCGGTATTAGAGAATTTCTTCCGAACTTTGAAATTTAGTAATGCACTGGAACAGAATCCAGCAGTCATCAAAGCCGAAATACGTAATATCGCAGTGAAGACGCTTAAGAAGTCATAGAAACTTGCATAGGAAGAATAAATATTTTATTCCGGCATTTAAAATCACAATAAAGGGTGCTCGGTCTCAGATAAACACGCTAAAATATCTCTCTAGAATGATCGATTAGTAGCAGACGGTTAAAACAAATGAAACAGCACGCACACACTAGAGGTATCATCCTCTGAGACAAACCAACACTACTGCTTGTAAAAATTGCAACACCAACAAAGAAAGGCGCTATTCAAATGAAATTCACATCACAGATTCCTCGTGTTACAGGAGATAACTGATTACATTTGTAGAGCTACACAAGATTTTTTCGCTTCAAAACTGAGTATCGTGTGAAGCCACCTCTAGCAACAATAACAGCCTCTACATGAGGCGGCATTGAATGGAAGGGGTTTTTGATATCGTCCTGGGAAACAGCCTGCCAGGCTGCTTTTTTTTTTTTTTTTTTGATTGGAGGTTTAACGACCACCGTGAGCAACTCAATGGGCTATAAGCAGTCGCCCGTCCCTAATTTAGGGTCACTGGTTCCAGGGAAGGGAGAGAGCCAGTGCCGTAAGACAAACACAACATCCATGCCTGACCGGGCGATTCGAACCAGGACCCCTTACGGACGAATGATCAGAGGCCAACGCCTTAGACCACTGCGCCACCGGGGCGGCCAGGCTGCTTCAATGCGAGAATAGAGTTCATTTGTTGATTAGTGGAGGCGCTTTACGGGCCAATCGCTTAGCTATCATGCCCCATACATGTTCAATAGGGGAGATATCCGGCCAACATGCAGGACAGGGAAGAAGCGGTATCGGCCCTGCATGAAAGAAGTCTTGGACATTCCGGACCACATGGGGCCGAGCATTGTTTTGCGAATATAGAGCCAGGACAACTCTGAAGAAAGGGTATGACCTCTGCCTCTAAACTATGCCTGGTGTATCGCTGGCAGTTGAGGGTCCCATCAATTCTTATCAGGCGAGATCGCGAATTGAACCCAATGGCGCACCACACCAAGACGCTTAGTGTTGGGATGGGGGAAGGGGGGTATGACGCTGCAAGGGCCGTTCACTACGATGTCCTCGAACACGTATGCGACCATCATGGTTGATCAAGATGAATTGTGATTGAAGGTCAAAGGAATGGGCAGCAATGGGCTACTAACGACCTGTCCTCTGTTAAGCAGACGACATCGAACTGTACTGGAAGACAAGGCCTGATATGGGACTGTGCTCCACTGCTGCGCTGGCACTGTGGATGTCGCTGTGTGATTGGTAACTACCTTGCGATATAGGTATAGTCGTGCGATTTTGCGGTCCATTTGTCGGACTCTGTGCGTCCGAGCATCATCTGTCCACTGACGTCCCACGTTCACATCAATGAACTGGGAATTTCGCTGTAGGAAAATTCAGCTCCTCTCATCCCAACAATCCTTTCTGGCTGAAAGTCTGTCAGGTGTTCAAAATGAGGCCTTCTTCGGTGACGGGGCACAGTGAGACACGAGAAACACCCTTTCGAGCTAATGTTGGCTCTTCAGGGATTTCACCATCTTGTTTTGAGCCAGATCTTTCTACACAACACCGGACAGTTCAGAGGGCGCTGCTCCGAAACCGCATGCGAATTTTCACTTACATTTTAATCATTTATCAAATCACAGCCTGTTGTGCATTATATCCTGTAAGTTTCAAGTTAATACTAGCAGTCCTTTATGGTGTTGCAATTTTCATAAACAGTAGTGTATTTTAAAACTGTTTTTTTTTTTTTTGCTTGGAGGTTTAATGAACTCCGTGAGTGTACTGAGCCGGCCAAAAACATCGTTGTAGAAGAATCGAGAGCTAGCCAGTTGTAAAAAAACTAAACGAAATACTACGCACATACCTGAGCTCCCGTTCTCTGAGGCAAACCAATGGTTGTTTTGTTTCGGGGTTTAATGACCACCTGACACTCTGTGGGATATAAGCAGTTGTGCGATCCTAATTTAGGGCCAGTGCTTTCTGAGAAGGGAGAGAGCCAGTGCTGATTCACAAGCATAGCATCCATGCCTCGTACAAGGCTCTAAGTAGGTCCCATTTGTACGAACTGTCAAAGATCGACGGTTAAACCACTGCGCCACCGAGGCGGCATTTTAAGTCTTCTGAAGATGATTGGTTGGTTGGTTGGTTAGTGGATTTTAGTGGCGCAAGGGCCAGGTTTGGCCAAAGAGCGCCAGACAAAGAACTATCAGCCACAGAATTTTAAAAGCATGGAAAATGAGTAAGAGTAGACAGGCTTGTTAAAAGTTGAAAAAGAGAATGATGAAAGCTGGGAAGACAAGGTAGTTAATCAGATTTATAAAAAAATTCACTAATTGAGGGACACGAAAGGTCACTCTCCTCCCCCCACACTCCTCTGCAATGCTGGCAGAGGGCGGGGACGAACTGTCACTCTCCTCCCCCCCCCATGTTCCTCTGCAATGCTGGTTGAGGCTGGGGACGAACTGTCACTCTCCTCCCCCCATGTTCCTCTAGAATGTTGGTTAAGGGTGGGGATCTCGCAGAGGCCGAGACAGTTGGATGGACACTGCACACCTTTGCGGATTGAGGGCCGGGTCTTCCGCACGTGCAGGCTGTCTGCTGGGAACCGGAGGAGTCAGTCGTCTTCAAACGAGAAGGCGCAGACTCAGCTGGTTGAATAAGCTGGAGCTCGGTGAAATCCACCTGTGTCGCTTGTTCAACTGTAGATCGCTTGGCAAGTGCGGCGAGAGCTACAGGGTGCGGAACAAAGGGCTGCACGGGTGGTGGCAGAGACTTAACCACTGCGGCAAAACTACGCTGTCGGATGGTGGGTATACCCAACCTGGCTTTGGCAGCAGGGTACGAGAGGCCTTCCAGGGTCTTGAGACGCTGGATCGCCATCTCGTCCTTCCATTTCATACAGTTGCGGGAGTAAGCAGCATGGGCCTCACCACAGTTAACACAGCAGGCCGCAGAAGTGCAACCTTCCCCGTCATGTTCACCGGAGCCACCATTAGCGCAACGAGCGGAACTCTTACAGAATCGTTGTGAATGCCCGTACCTCTGGCACTTGAAACAGCGCAGAGGACTGGGAATGTACGGGCGAACTCCACAGACCAAGTAGCCAGCCTTGATTTCGGTCGGAACTTTCGGGGAGTTAAAAGTCAAGATCACATTTTTAGACTTAATTAAAGAACCATCACGCCGGAACATCATACGACGTGCAGCAATAACACCTTGGTCTGCAAGTTCAGTCACTAATTCTTCTTCACTGCATGGCAAGAGATCAAAGTCCGAAATAACACCCCGAGAGGTGTTAAGAAACAGGTGAGGTGTCACTTTGACAGGAATGCCTTGAAGACTAGAGAGGTGCAGAAAAGCGTTACTCTGAGAAACATTGCAAGTTTGAACAAGCAGGTCCCCAGAGCGAAGCTTCCTCACAGACTTCAAGGGGCCAACCGCAGCGTCCAAAGCTTTAGAAATGAAAAAGGGAGATCTGGTGGACAGTCTCTCATTCGGATCGATGGATTCTACAAGTAAGTATGTAGCATGCGTAGTCACAGCAATCGAGGGGAGACGACGCTTCGGAGCGACTGGTACAGCAGCCGAAGAAGAGGATCCACATTCTTGGTCCAGGTCAAGGTCTAAAGACCGTTTAAGGGTATGAGACTTGGTAGGTTGAGAAGACGAAGGAGAGTCGTTGTCAACAAACATTTCCTCAGGTGACTTAAATTTGGAGTTTTTCTTTTTGTTTTTACCCATGGAAAAAAGGAGGAAAATTCGTCTGCAAACTACTCCACCCACCACCGAGCCCTACAAGGGAGAACTGGAGGTCCGCAAGCCGAGAAAATGACGCTGGACACAGTTCTGGAGCTTATACGTTGCAGATATAGTCTGTTGGCTGTGATCACACGCACTCGGCGGACACTTCGGCCTCCTGGTACCGTCATGCCAACGCCTTTGGCATGATCCCACAGCCCCCGGGCTCACCCTGCCGTGCCATACGACAAAAAAGCCGCTAAAGCCCTGTACACAACTTGGTACATGACTTCTGACTAGAGGTGGGTTAGTCTCTAGCCTCCCGTTTACAGCGAAGCCGGGGTCGAAGAGGAGTGTTGGTACACAGGAGGCACTTATCCGGTCTCCTGCGACCTCAGCCGCCAGACATCCTATTTCCGCCTCACGGGTCTCCGCACGCGGCAAACATGCAGGTAGGTCTAGCACCCAAACCAGCTAAAAGGAAAAAAAAAGAAATCCAAAGAAGACAAATCCTGGAAGGGAACCTAAACGGAATCTCAGCAACCTACGAACTGAGCGGTTAATATAAATCAGTTAGTGGTGGAGGGTAACAAAACCACAAGACCGGGGTGTTAGTACATAACGTGGTAGCGATTAGGTAGAGAATACAACACGGGCAACTAGCCAGTGGAGAAAATAAATAAAAACGAAAAAGCGAGACACAAGACCAGCTCGGGAACGTGGGGACGCGACTCCCCAACAGCTGGATGAACAGCCGTCCCTGCAAACACCAACAGCACCGAAACAAAAAAACAAGCGGTGGCATGACATCAGATGTTGACCAGTCACAAGGTCAGCTCGGGCCGTGGGGGCGCCGCTCCCCAAATAACTGGAAAACCAGTTATCCCCGTGCGGGGCTAAAGATGATTGTGTGCGCATATGTACAGTGTATCTGCTCTTTTTTTGACGGTTACAAAGAAATATCTTAGCAAATACGACGTTTTTAAACGAAGTTTCGAAATAACGCACTTGTTACCAGCACCGGCTGGTGTGAAAGAGCGCGTGAACCTGTACACTAAATGCTACATTCGACGTTGTTTTATTGAACTAACGAAAACAATAAACATCTTAAAGATCTTCTGATGATATGTTGCTTGTTTGCTTCAAAATATACCGATTTCTTGTATGCATCAAAGGTTATTCAAGGTGTGACTGAACGGTTTTAGGACTGATCTATCTAAACGATACTACCAGCCATCCATTGACGACTCTTGGAAATATTCACTATCAAATAAGCACTGGCTCGGTGCCAAGCTTCGGAAGTGTGCACAAAGCGGTTCTACAGGAAAGTCGTGTTCGAGTTGGTGCAGTAAAATCCACTTTTTGTGGATTTAAATACAGAGGGTGTTCAGAAAGTAATGCCCCCATGTTATACGAGGTCCGATCAAAAATTTCCGATACTAGGCCTATATACAACAAAGTACTTACGTTACTTAAGTCTGGCTACGATCTCCCTCAAAGTAGTCTCCTTGGGCAGCGATACACCACTGCCGGCGTTTTTGCCACTGTTGGAACGCTCCCTGTAAGTCCTGCTCGTGAATCCTGTCAAGCACGGTCTGCGATTCGCGCTAGATCTCGTCCACGGTTTCAAAAAGGCAACCCTTGAGCATCATCTTCATCTTCGGGAACAGATAGAAGCCGCAGGGGTTCAAATCCGGCGAGTAAGGCGGGTGAGGAAGGGTAGTCATGCTGTTGCGGCCTGCGAAACTGGCGTGTTGCTAACGCTCTGTGAGCCGCTGCATTGTCGTCATGAAGCAGGAAATCGTCCCTGCGCCACATTTCAGGTCGTTTGCGGCGAATGTTCTCCCTAAGACGACGCAGAAAATCACAGTAAAAAAGGGTGGTGACGGTCTGTCTCTGAAGGACGAATTCACGGTGCACAACCCCACGAATGTCAAAGAACACAACGAGCATACTTTTGGTTGCTCTCCGGACCTGTCGGGCCTTCTTCGGTTGTGGAGGTGCCGGATTCTTCCACTGTGACGACTGTTGTTTGGTCTCTGGGTCGTAACCGTAGACCCAAGTCTCTTCCACTGTGTTGTTGTTGTTGTTGATTGGAGGTTTAACGACCACCGTGAGCAACTCAATGGGCTATAAGCAGTCACCCGTCCCTAATTTAGGGTCACTGGTTCCAGGGAAGGGAGAGAGCCAGTGCCGTAAGACAAACACAACATCCATGCCTGACCGGGATTCGAACCCGGACTCCTTACGGACGAATGATCAGAGGCCAGCGCCTTAGACCACTGCGCCACCGGGGCGGCCTCTTCCACAGTGATGACCCGCGACAGGAACGTTGAATCATTCACCACCTGCTGACAAAGATCTTGACAGAATTCGACACGGAGCGCCTTCTGTTCGGGGTTCAGAATCTTTGGCACAAAATTTGCAGCAGTCCGGTGCATGTTCAAAACGGACGTCAGAATTCCTTGCACTGTTCCGTATGACACTTTGACGATAGTAGCAATGTCTTGAATGGTACTCCAACGGTCCTCATGCACCAGTTTCCTACTTTTGGCAGCATTTTCGGGGGTTTTGCTCGTGGACGGTCGCCCTGACCTCTCGTTGTCTTCCAGTACCGTTCTGCCACTCTTGAAGCGCGAGTGCCACTCAAAACACCTCGCACGACTCACTGCTTCATTGCCATAAGCCTGCAGCAACATTTCTTGCGTCTCCCTTCCCGATTTCCTGAGTTTCACGCAGAATTTGATGTTCGTTCGCTGCTCTAGTTTGCAGTCTATACCGAAATCGCAGCTGTGTTCTGATCGTTGCCACCAAATATCGTGCAGCACAGCTCCCGATGTTCACAGAACGACGCTACTTGGCAGAATGACTCATGAAGGTCACTCCCTTCGACCGCTGCTCGCGCATCTGCGTACTGCCATCTGTTGGCGCGCTACGTATCTAGTGTCGGAACTTTTTGATCGCACTACAGATACCAGCCCGGTGGCAAGGTACCAAACTAAAACAAAAAAAGAACAAAGCTCAGAATTTCTACTTTAATTCACATATTTCATTTTTCTACGTAGTTCCCCTCACTCTGGATACAAATACGCTAACATTTAACACGTTTTTTTAAAAACCCGTCTCTGTAAAAATCTTCAGGTTGTTCTGGGGACCATTTCCTCGTAGCGGTTTGAACATCTTCGTCACAGGTGTACACAATTCCTTTCAGATATCTATCTCTTGAGAACAGAAAACAACCAAAAGTTGGACAGCGCCAAATTTGGGCAGTAGGTATGGCGTTCAAGTACTTCAAATCCGATTTTCTGCATGGACTCTGAAGGGAAAGCACTAGCGTGGGGTTTGGCGCTGTCGTGTTACATAATCATTAATCTCCTCCCCCCTCCCCCCGCCGCAGCCGTTTATGTTTTGTTTTAACTTTATTAAGGTATGCACGTAGCTCTCAGATTTGAGTCGTACCATTGTTCGTGTACTCTTGATGAATGATGCCCCTGTATTCCAGAATGCAGTAAGCATGCAGTTGCCGGCAGAAATTTGAGTTTGGATTTTTTTCGTTTGCTGTAGGTATTCCAGCGTCTGATTTTTCATTACTGGGTCATAATGTTGAACCCAGCTTTCATTACCAGTCATAAAGCTTTGGAAAAAATCACTTCCGTATTTTTCATAGCGAGCAAGCAACCTTTGGCATGTTTCAATTCTTGATTTCTTCATTTCAGTCGTTAGGTGACGCGGTACAAAACAATTACACACTTTTTTGTGTCCTAAAACGCTAACATTGTCATTGTCACTACCTAAATTAATGATCAGCTAACTTGCTATGGTTCTCTGAGTTATTCTTCTACTTTCCCTAATGAGCGTACCGACTTTTTGCCTGTTCAAATTCCAAGTTACGATTACTGGCCTCCCTCTCCGCGGCTGATCCTTTACGGTCAACATTCCTCTACTGTACTTTTTTCCCACCCCACGACGTCTAAAGTTCCAGAATCCTAAACTGCCATTAATGTAGCATGAATTTCTTTGGTAGGTACATTTTCATGCGTTAAAAGCTCTATAACTTATCGTTGTTTGACGCCCGTCGACACAGTTGAAAACAACCATCCGTTTAAAATGTAATTAAATACTAACAAATAGATGTACGAATATCTATTACGCAGTAAAATAAAGCTAATAGCACAAAAAATCCTTTACCGCCTGACTAGTTGCTAGGCAACAAGTCATGCGCGAGGCACTTGCGCGGAAGCATTACTTATTGAACACGCCTCGTACCGTACCAAGAGTCGCAATACAACTTTGTTTTTAAGTCGAAAAATGCGCGACTGATACAAATACAGTAGTGTTGCAGCTTGTAGAGACGAAGCAGTATCAAGATCCAGCATTTTTTGCTGGTGTGGGCGATTCTGTAAAGGGCCGGAAGAGGTTCAGTTCAGGCAGGGCGGTCGACCCACTCTGTCTTGTACGGACTCCAACATTGATGAAGTTCGGTAGCTATCAACGGAAAATCGTCGGCTCTCCCTTAGAATGATAGAAAATGTGGTCTGTATTCAAAATTCCTTGATGAGTTGTACTCTTTCCGACAGAGAGCATACGAGGTAAATAAGAGGTAATTCCGACGGCAAGTATAAGAGGTACTGCATGATAATAAAATGCAATTAAAATGGTACTTATATTTTTAGGTTAAGTGCCTTTTTTATCACTAAACCTGAGACTTTCCTTTGTTTTCAGAATGATTTTTTGTTGCTTATTTAGCAGGATTTTTACTTTCTGGAGAGAGGGCATTTTGAAGCACAAATCTCCATATTTTTTAGTTTCAGAAACTTTGGTTTTTTTCTAACAATGTACAAAACATAGCCAACTCACGATAATAAAATTCGAAAGGTCCAATATAGAAGGAGCACTATCGTTTATTCTGGTTGTCATGAACGGGTCATATCCATTACGTGAGACCCACGTAATGGATATGACCTGTTCATGACGCAGATCTGTTTGTCCGCTATCCAACGTGAACTGTCACTAGGTGGCGCTGGTGGCCGGGCAAAGAAAATACGAATTCTGCGGCGGTAACCATTAGGAAAGAAGCATTGTGTGTCGACGTAGATTCCTTTCCTTGTCGTCGCTGTTAGCGTACTTCACTTAAATTTTTTCATCAGTTATTTTAAGAAAAAAACGGAAGGATTTGCTGTGTTCCTTTATACCAGTTTTACGGGATCGTTGCTTCGTAACAAATATATAGTGCAACGACCACTCCTTCAAATAAGAAAATGTAGATTAATAAATATAACGTCACGTGTCTGGAACTCTCGCGAGTCATACCACAATTTACCTTACAAAACTATTTAGTCAGTAGAAAAGCTGCCAAAAGTCTAAGTTTTGTGTTTCCGTTGCGAGTTGTTTACATTTATGCGCTTCAATGTTCACTACAATGAAAGGTCTCTATTGCGATAATAATGAGATAAAATTAAGTGGCTATCTCTTTTTATATTTATTTCACATTATGTGTCACTTATATCAGTTCACTTTAGTATGGGTTTGTTTAATTTTAAACACGTATTCTTTGGCGAAATCACATCTGCTATCAGCGTGGTTTACATTTTTAGTTACGGTCCCTACTGCGACCTAGCGGTCAAAACTTTCAACAGCGCGGACACTTTTTCTCGTAGAGATCTCTCTAACGGGTAGGTCATACCTATTATGTGGGTCTCGGTCCAAACGTAGCTTGAAGGTAGAAATAAATGAAAATATCCCGTTAAATGATAATAAAAATGTTGTCATACGCAGTATGAAGTTCGTAAAACTAACCTGAGTAAAGCACTGAAATCAAAATGAAAACGTGACTTGCAACCAAAAGAACGCCGTGTAACCAACTTATGGAATGGTGACAACGAAAGTATGCTCTGTGGTTTCTATAAAAACAGTGCGTCGTGGCGAAATTCGGATTCTCTCGAGACCCCAAAGGGGGAGTGGATTAGTTGTTATTGACAAGATGTTTAAAATGATGTATAACCTGCAGGTGTCCCAGACCAAAAGTTACCGATCCCCTTTACTAACACGCGTGCGCTTCAGTTTTTCTTTCCGTCTTGAAGCGAGATTTTAGCTTGATGGACTTTCGTAGCCACATCACATTTCATCGGTGTCAGGGTTGTTTCTTATGATCGTCTAAATCTGAATAATATATAACAATAATAATAATAATAACAAATACTGGTTTTTTTTAACTAAACATTCAAAATACCTACTATTGCCTCAGACATAGTTTAGTAAACATTTACTTTTCTGAACACATCAGGACTTGAGAAATATCTGAAAAATTATATACCCATCTGCGCATGTGCAAAACTTATTTATCCGCCCAGGTAGTAAAAACTAGATACCCAGGAAAATTTATCTTTTAAGATAATAAAGCAGAACCATCATTTTTTTTAATTAAAAATATTATGAACTTTTCTTTACATGTTTTACATTTCCGTTTTAAAGGTCTATATTCAAAATGTGCAATGCACAAAAGCGTATATCTCAAGTTTTAAGATTATGCTGAAATTCGTGTGAAATATGATGTATTTGAGAAATTTAGTAGTTCTGCAATGTTCTTTACGTTGATATTTTCGACCTTTGTCACTAAACACCAGAGTCTAGTTCCATCAGAGGCATGCATCCCGTTGCTAACTATAAACAACATGTAGAGCAAAATTACATACGGTTCCAATATCTTGACCTAGAACATAATATAATTAAAGAAGTGATATTCTTCTGTACTTATGCGACGTACAACAGAGGTAAAGCAGGTGTCAAGACGACAAATCTGCAGTGAGGCATTACGTCGGTGTAGCTTAGTCTGTTAGAACAGCTCACTCCGGAGCGACGAGATGCGGAGTTGATTTTCGTTACCGACAACTTAGCATTCCGTAACCATAATACAACTTACGGTGATTAGTAGTGAATGAAACAGGCCATGCGACGACTGTCTTTTATCTTGTAGTAGGAAATTCTATTCCAAACATTTTCATTTTTAAGTTTAGTTGACAGGTCCGGGCAGCTAGATTGTTTATTTACCAGACTAGGTCAATAATTCACACGACCCAGGCATCACGGGCATGGTATTTTTCAAGCCCTGCATGCATCTTCTTTCATAGGTTTTTACGACAATAACATTCATTGATACACCTACCTAAGTACCGCTCAATGTCAGGAATTAATAAACCTTATCGTTTGTTGCGATGATTTAAATCCTCTTAGTATGTACCAAACTGGGGCTTGGTGTAGTCGTAAGCACTACATACACTACATATCACTAAGCTGTTCTGCGCGATTCAGAGGTTAGCTCCACAAAGAAATACAAACTACCAGATAATTTTTACTTACTGTTGCCGTATCAAACTTCTTCATTTACAGCGATCATGACAAACAACTCGGGCTTCACTGACATCCATCACACGCCGTACACAAGATCTTTTATACTTCATACTCATAATCTTTTTCTCATGCAGACACTCCTGAATCTGATCCTCCCTTGACTTCCTTGGCCTTCCTGTACCTTTCCTTCCCGCCACTTGGGCTAAAAAGATTTTCTTAGTAAGCATCTCATTATTCATTCTTTCAACATGGCCAAACCACCGAAGCATATTAGTCTCCACCTTGCTAACAACATTTTGCTTCACATTACACAACTGGAATAAATCTTCATTCCTCACACAACCAGGACGAGTCTTGCCACAAACTCCTCGTAAGTAACACATTTCTCCAGCACACAAACTACTCCTACGTTTCTTCTGTAGTACCCAGGTTTCACTTCCATACATCAGAGTAGGAACAATTGAGGAGCGCGCAAGCAAAACCAAACATGTACATCAGATCGGCAGTAGGCAGAAAAAACGTTCATTGAGTTACACGCAATGAATTTCGTACTGTTCAACTATCAGCCACTTTCCTTTTGATGCTCCAAACAAGTCTATGTATGTGATTTAGATTAAAAATGTTTTAAAATCAAAATATTAAACTTTTTGTTGTTGACATGTTTGTTTTTGTTCGGGCTTCAAGTGACATGTTTGTTTTTGATCAGATGCTCTAGTGACTTGTTGGATTTTGCTTGAACGTATTCTGAATTTAATCTACCTATCTATGCTACCTATCTATTCTATAATGAACCTGCCTTTAATAGAGTACCTATTATCTGACAAAAATCTCAAGGTTTGAAAGAAAAAGCTGATGAAGAAAGAGAAGCATTTTCACTTTTCAGTTGATTTTTTTTTTGTGCATTATTTACCAAAGTGGCTGTCACATGTTGGTATGTATTTATTTTGCTGAATTTATTACAAGTTAACGAAAATAATAATAGGTGGTATAAAAAATGCTTGACTGGGAAGACAGGATTTTTATGAAACTTAAAAAACAAGTACATTAATAAAAATCAAATATGTAGACCACAGTCGTCTTCCAAACAGTAACATTGTTCCTGATGCTCATCATTTTCATTAGGCTGTGAAGCAGGTCCATCAATCAGACTTGCGTACAATATTCTTCGTGGGAACTTCGCAACTTCTCTCCATGCTCCAATGGTAAAACGTGCATAATAAACTTCATGGTTGCACGTGAAGTAATTCCTTTTTTTAGAAGAGTGACTAGTGCCTTTTCATGTTCAAATCTACAAACAACTGACCAATGACGTGCACACTGCAAGGGCCTCTTTTGCCTCTTACTTTGGATATTTTAACCTTCTTCATGTCCTTCATGCCATCCGAAGTCTTGTAGATTGCTGAACGTGACTTACACCCAATCTTTTTCTTAGGCATCTCACCGTCCCAAAATCGCTATACACTTTCAGGTACTCATCTGTCGTATAAATGGAAAGAATTTTCTTTTGTTGTTTTTCGATTCTCCCGAAAACTCTGTCAGCTGGCAAAAAACTATGGTCGCGCACCAGGAAACACTAAGTGATGTTTTGGACAGAATACTTCGGTTTTTTTAGCCGAAACGTTCAGTAAGGCATAAACATTTTTATCTTGACATGGCAATAACTTTTCACAATTGAATAATTCATTACATGGACGAATTTTATAGCACGAGAACCACCGAGTGTTCTGATGTTTGGAACCCACGAAAACTTTGGAACCATTTGGTGCACCGTAGCGTTCTCTCTTTGTTTTTTTCTTTCGCACTTTCCCGTTTCGTTCTTTTCCTTTGTCCTTTTGAACCTTCCTACACCGTTACTAAAACATCTCCGACCTCCTCCATATCTCTAAAACTATGACAAACGCACGAAAATAATCAACACGTTTTAATACACTGCTGGCCACCCAAAATGCAACACCAAGAAGGACACGAGATAGCAAAGCCAGATTTACTGGACGCATAACAAGAGATACAAAGATGAAACGATTGAGCTTACAGGCCACTGCGACTTGCGGAATACGCAGACATCAATAGTTCGTGTGGCCCCCATGGCTGGCAATAACGGCCGCTACACGCCGCGGCATCGAACGAAAGAGGCTTTGGATGTGGGTTTGGGGTATGTCGGTCCAGGCTGCTTCCACACGTTGCCACAGTTCATCAGGCGTAGCCGCGGGTGGAGCTTGCCGGCCCACTCGGTTGCCGATCAGCGACCAGACGTGTTCGATGGGCGACATATCGGGAGAACAGGCGAGCCACGGCAGCAGTGACACCTGCTGGGCCGTGAAGAATTCTTGCACGATGCGTGCCACGTGCGGGCGCG
Organism: Macrothele yani; assembly: GCA_039090855.1. NCBI lineage: Eukaryota > Metazoa > Arthropoda > Arachnida > Araneae > Macrothelidae > Macrothele > Macrothele yani. Next base: position 18,319,708 of record CM076996.1, on the reverse strand, counting down.
CATTGTCCTGTTGAAACGTGACCGCTGGCAGGTCCTGCAGGTAAGGGAGGACTACAGGTTCCAAAACGTCGGAGATGGTGCGGTGGCTGTTGAGTGTATCGGCGATGCGTACCAGAGGGATGCGGGTATCATATCCAATTGCGAACCAAACCATAACGCCAGGCGACGGACCGGTATGGTGATGCATAATACAGACGTCATACAGTCTCTCGCTGCGGTGCCGCCACACACGAATCCGACCATCGTGGTGTTGCAGGCAGAAGCGGGATTCGTCGGAGAAGACAATGTCGTGCCATTCCGTAGTCTAGGTGCGGCGTTCAACAGCCCACTGCCGCCGCGCTCGCCGGTGGTGTAACGTCAATGGTAATCGGAGCAATGGGCGCCGTGCCACAAGTCCCCGCTCCTGCAGACTACGTCGAATGGTACGTGGGGACACAGGTTGTTGCGCAGCTGCGGCAATCGCTCACGTCGGTCCGTCCGTCTCTCCTGCACCCTCCGAATCCATACTCACCTCACTGTGGCTGGATGTCGTCCCACACGGGCGCCGATGTCTCGGTACGATAACCCGCTGTCGCGATAAGCCACTATTCGTCCTCTGTCAAACTCCGAAAAGTGGTGGAATGACTGCCGTATTCTGCGACGAGGCAACAGGAAGCTTCCCACGCACAGGTTCGGCAGTACAACACGCTTCCACTACTTTCACCCCGCCTTCTGTGCACCCTTCTTATAGTGCTTCTCGGTGGCGTGCCGGGCGCACATGATTTGCATATGCCCTGCTATGCTAATCGTTTGCATGTCCTCTTGCGGGCGACGCCTGCTGCGAATTTCAGGCCAATGGGATGCTTCCTTCTTGGTGTTGCATTTTGGGTGGCCAGCAGTGTGGAACACGTCGACTGTCTGAAATCATGAATGCCACTCCGTCACTCTTATCAGCTTCGTCACGTGACCGAATCCTATCGCTCTGATTGGTGAACTCGACATGTTTGATTTTGCTTGAGCCAGCTACTGGGACATGTTCGGTTTTGCTCGAATCGCGCATTTTTCGCCCATAAAATGAGTAGGAGCTGTTTGGTTTGGATCAGCTTTATGATACAGAAACAAATTGAGACCATCATCCTTTATGATATCCAACTATTACTTGATCATTCACATTTTTGTGACATGTTTGATTTTGCTTGCGCGCTCCTCAATAACACTTCCATACACAGCCATGCGGGACTCTCTTGGGAACCCATCATTCCTGTGAAAACCTCCCAAAGCAGCCACGACTTTCAATGAAGAATTCACTCGCCTTCAAATTTCACCATCAAGTTTGTTCTCTCTGTCAAACATGCTTCCTATATACGTGTAGTCGTAAGTGACGCGAAAAAATGCAGTGTGTTGTACGTGAATAAATGTATACTCTCGGATAGCCCGTATCATTTCACACCCGCACAGATCTTGGCATGCAAAAGACAATAGCGTTAATTATTTTCGATTTTTCTTCATCTAAAAATAACACTTGTAATTTATACAATGAAAACTGTGTTTAGAATTTAAAATTCACAGTCAAATAAGTAAATAAGATAATAAAGGGAAGAGCATTCGCGATTTTCAATGCCATCAGCCATTTGATTTTTATATTAGCTTATTAAATTACCAAACATAACATGAACGATCATGAAATTCTGAGAAAATTGCAATAAAAGTTTTTCAGATAGTGATCCAGACGTGTGACGATCCTAGCTCTTGCATTGATAACTGAAAGGTTACAAAATTATTTTGAAGAGCGGCGTTTATTTCAGTGCGGCTTTTACAATAAATTTATTTCTTGAGCAACGATTTTTGTCATGTGCTGCTCTTATCCGGAAAATTACGATAACCTTAAGAATTTTTGTTTCAGATGAAAAAGAATGGAAATCTTTTTTTATCATATGCGTTTGCCGTTTCAAAAGCTGTCATCTCAGGCTTCAAGAAAATATTTCACGCCAGTTTTTGTTGAGGATAAAAACCTGTATGAAACTGTTTCTCAGAAGGTGAGGAGAGACAAAACATGCTAAAACACCGCACTTGTGTGAAAGAGTTTCCTAAAGCATTTACGGATTATTGTACCTGCCTTTCAAAGTTGATAAACTGATCCTGTTCAAAAGCAGTAGTTTTCGACAGCGAAGATCCTGAAAGAAGAATGGAGAAAACGTGTGAGGTGTTTTATACTTTATATTCCAGCGACATGCTGAACTTAGTGGAGTGCACAACAGATGATGAAAACGGCGCAGAACAATATTTTCCTTTCTCGCAGAACTTTCATTTCAGCCTCTTTACGATAAGCACATAATGCTAAAAATACAGGGGTTTGACAAAATAATGTGAGCACCTGGGAAGTAGGGGACATGTCTTCAATAATTAGCTGTTGGACCACACACATCATTTGCTTTTAATACAGTGGGTGAGTTGAAAGATTTGCAATATTTGGATCACTTTATGTCTTCATACGTTCCTTTTCGACGAAAGCTGACTAGCATTCAAAGTACAGGCCATCGTGTTGCACCGTCTTAAGACATCTGTCTGCCAGTTCTTCGATTCCGCGGCCGTACCAGTTCTTGTCCTTCGAGGCGAAGACTTCCCCAGCTGCCACCTCCTCCTTGTTGTTGAGGTGCCGCCCGCGAAGGAAGTGGGCCATGGACCGGAACAAGTAATAACACCACTGAGCAAGGTCCACACTATATGCTGGGTGTGTAATCAGTTCGATACCCTCAAGTTCCGGGAGTTCTGCTCGGGTCGTACGCGCGGTATGAGGCTGAGCGTTGTCCTGCTGTAGGAGAGCGCGCTTTGTGTTCACCAGTACCGGGTAATTCTCCTCCAAAACGGCATACATCCGCTCCAACTCTTCGGCGAAGAGATTGGCGTTGATGGTCTGACCGTCTGGAACAAATTCGTAATGGATTATCCCCTCGAGATTTCACCAGACGCAGAGCATCACCTTGTGTTCGAAGCGCCAACGTTTGAAAACAGGTTCAGGAATCTGGCCTGAGCTCAAGCATTGCCGATATGTATTAGGATTATGGAAATAGACCCACTTTTCATCGCACGTAACAATTATCCTGATGAAACGTACATCGCGCGGGTTTTCTAGGAGTTCCGTGCACACTTCCACTCGGAGGTTTGCTGCAGCTGGCATCAGTTCGTGAGGAACAATGCGACAGCTCCTGTATACCTTGCCGAGGTCCCGAAGGTGACGAACCACGGTGGTCTGTGATATGCCGTGCTCACCTAATAATCACCGAATGCTGATTGTAGGATTTGCCTCTACGGCCTGGCGCACAACTTACGAATTCGCGGCCTACCTGGCCTTCGCTGATCGTCGAGGTTTCTGTCACCTGAGCGAAATTTCTTGAACCCTGTAGTTGCGTTGCTGTGGTCCACGGAACCTTCCACTTTCGCATGACAAATGTTTCGTGTTGCTTGATCAGCGTTATGGCTGCGTTCAAACTCGTAAAGCAAAAGTTCCCTAATTAGTCGGCTGTGGCTGGTCATCTGTTAGGCGTCCCAACCACAGACAGAACGACGACATGCAATGCTGTTCACAGAAACGACTGCCACTTCATATCCCTTTCGAGTGACTGCAGTGCGCGACTTGAACTAGTTTAAACACGGGAAATACCCGCCGCAGCACATGTGTTTATGCAAATATTGCAAAACTATCGACTCACCCTCTGTACTACTTTCAACGTTTTTGGAATGGATTCATACATCTTTTGAATAGTCTCCAGTGGAATGTTGTACCACTCATCGATCAGAACATCAGCTAAATTCCTCATAGGTCTTGGAGGAGGGAATCAGTTTTTCAATCTGCTCTCCAAAATTACCCACGATGATATTCAAATCAGGTGATTGAGCTAGCCAGAGCAGATGTTGAAGTTCATCTTGGTGCTTTTCAAACCAAGACTGAACTGTTCTGGCTGTGTGTATGGGCGCATCATCATCCTGCAAAAGGGCATCATTGTTGCGAAATAACATTTGGACCATAGCATCACCGAGAATGTCCAAGTAGTCGCTGGCAGTAGCTGGACCATGTAGGGTAAAGATAGCCCCAACCGAATATCAAGGTATGGTGGGCCACGTCATCACAGATCCACCCTCATGTTTGACAACTGGAGCCAGACATACCAAAATGTACGCTTACTTGGGCTTTCTCCATACATAAACCCAGACCTAAAGTTGGGAATAATTTAAATGAGGGCTCGTCGGACCATATCACATGTTTACAGTCACTTGCTGTTCAGGTTTCATGCCAATGACGCCATCTTTTTTTCATTTTAGCGTTGATATCAGCGATTACCGATTTAGCAATTGCAGCTCTTCCATGAATGTTGGCTTTGTGAAGTTCTGTTTTTGTGAAAACAGGGTCTTCCAAATGGACATTGAGTTCTGCTGTCACTTTTACTGCAGTTGTTCTGTTGGTTTCGACACAATGACTGTTAGTGTTCGACAATCCCTCTCATTCAATCTCGGTTTTCGCCCATAATTCTTCTTCACCGACGATGTCTTGCCATGCTTTGTCGACGCAGTCATAACCGTGGAGACTGTTGCTGTTGAAACACCAAACAATTTTGCTGTTATGGTTAAAGAAGCTCTTGTTAAATAGTCCCCTGCGATTTGTCCTCTTCAGAAGTCAGGTCAACCATTTCAACGTCTCGTACGAAACGCTGTTGAACACAACTTGTACTACAGTGGCATACAACCTAGAGAATATAAATCATGAAAATGGTATAAATAACACCCGATACTGATTTCTGTTAATACGTGATATTTTGGTTCTTCAGATGGGAAAGACAGCGGACTCAAACGAATATGGCAAAGAAGAAATTGTAATCTCCATACTACTGCGTCAGACCATTTCCGAGACGGCAAGGCTTGTTGGGTGATCGCGGTTAGCCGTTGTTAGTGCCTTCAAAAAGCGGTTCGAGGAAGGAAATCATGAAACGCCGGCAAGGTGTGTGTCGACGACGGCTCATCGGTGCTATAGGTGACCGAAAGCATCCCATATGATACGAGCAAGCAGAAGGGATACTGTGGTGCAACTCGCCGGTAATTTGAATGCTGGTGACGGGAGTAATGTGTCACAACGCACAATACATCGAACCCTGCTGCAACTGGGGCTGCGTAGCCGCAGGCAGCTTCGAGTGACCAATACCAACCTCGTTTCACCATCGAAACCTGGGGAAATGTTGGCACCAGTATGCGCCGTGTGACGATAACAAGCCGGTGGAGGAAGTGTAACGCTTTTGGCCCTGGGTCAAGTTTTTTTGTCCAGTTATTCATTTGAAGAAAACTGTGACGTCTACCACCTACCGAATCATCATTGCCGACCAGGTACATTCCTTCATGGCAAGGGTATTCCCGTTTTGTAGTGGCTTCCTTCATCAAGATAGTGCGCCGTGCCACACTGCCCGGATTGTTCTAGAATGGTTCACGGAACAGGAGGAAGACTTCCTGGTATTGCCATAGCCTCCAAATTCCCCAGCGACCAATCAATAAAGAATTTGTAGTTTGTGTTGGAACAGCAATTCTGATATGCGGCGGCTCAACCTTGTAATTTACAAGAGTCAAAATATCTGTTGGTAAGGTGCTCTACCAAATACCACAAGACACATTTAGAAATCTTGTAGCTTCCATTACTCTCCGGGTAAAAGCTGTTTTGGTGGCACGTGGAGAACAAACATCGTATTAGTCACGTAGTCATAATTATTTTGGCTCTTCGGTGTATCTTTTCTTGTAACTCTTCGTTTTGTAAATCCCTTTGTCTCTCATATCTTCCTGCCGCTATGACTTTTTAGCACGTCTGTTGTAAAAAAAGATCGTGCTTCTGTTATTGGTTTCTCCGTCCGTCCGTCCGTCTGTACCCACGATATCTCTGAAACTATTAGTCTGATTTGAAAAATTCCTTTTGCATTGGGAAGCATGAAATATGCGAATGATGATCCTTCATTCCGTTTTTTTTTTTTACGATGTACAATTTTGCCGCTAGAGAGCGTAAATGCAGATGAAGTCGGTTTCAAAAATACGTTTTATTCCACATTTTTGCTTTAAACATCCGATTGAAAAAATTCTTTTATCTTTCGATTCCATTTATGTCGAAGAGTGTTTTAGATATAGTTACTTTTTCAAATCACGCATAGATTTCCCGCTAGGGGCCGTAAAAATAAATTACATTTTTCCCGATAACTCATCTTCTAAAACTCCGATTTGAAAATTTTTTCTTCAGCGGATACATCTCCTAATGGAAAATCTTTTGCATATAATTTCAAATTTTTGGTAAAGAATACTTTGGCAACCAAGGGGCGTAAGTGTTAATTTTTGCTTCTGATGTATTTGCCATAAAATCTGAGCTTCTAAAATATCGATTGAAAAAATTCTTTCGTGGACTGGTGCCACTCACATCGATAGACCTTTTTGGAATATTTTTTCCTAAAATATACCACAGTTTCTCCGCCAGGTGGCGTAGATGTACATCTTATTTTTGTCAATATCTGTACTTCTACGAGTCCGATTTGAAAAATTCCTTCTTTGTTGTATAGTGTTTTCCGTGTGACATGTTTTTCATATAATTTCTAAACTTTCAAGTAATTCATAGACTTTCCGCTAGGGGTCGTAAATGTAAATTGCGTTTCCCCCTATATCTCTGCTTCTAAATATCCGATTTGAAAAATTCTTTCTGCACCGGATACAGCTCCTGATGGAAAATCGTTTGCACATAATTACTAATTTTTGTAAAAACATGGTTTGGCCACCAAGTGGCGTAAGCCTTATTTTCCGCTTCTGATGTATTTGCAGCAAAATATGAGCTTCTGATGTATTTGCAGCAAACTATGAGCTTCTGAAATCTCTATTGAAGAAAAAGTCGTTTGTTGACCGATACTACTCATGTTGACAAACCTTTAAGGAACATTTATTTTCTTTTTGAAATAATGCATGGATTCTACGCCAGGGAGCGTAGATGTATATCTTATTTTTGTCAATATCTCAACTTCTAGGAGTCCGATTTGGAAAGTTCCTTCTTTGTTGGATGGTGTTTCCGATGCGAAATGTTTTTCCTATAAATTCAAAATTTTCAAGTAAATCATAGACTTTCCGCTAGGGGGCACAATGGCAAATTGCGTTTTATACGTTATTTCTGCTTCAAAAACTCTGATTTGAAAAATTCTTCCTGTATCGCATGCAAAGACCTGATGGAAAATATTTTTCGCATAATTTCTAATGTTTGGTAAATAATCGTTTAGCCACCAGGGGTCATAAGTCTTAATTTCTGCTTCTGATGTATTTGTAGCAAAATCTGGGCTCCTAAAAACTCGACTAATTGTTTTTCTTGAACCGATACCGCTTATATGGAATACTTTCTTCCTTTTGAGAATACTTTCTTCCTAAAATAATGCATGGTTTTCCCACCAGGGGACGTAAAGTCACATCTTATTTTTCTTGATATCTCTGTTTCTAAGAGCTCGTAAGCTCAAGATTCCGTTTATAGCATTATCTGAGTTATCAAAAACCCGATTGAAAATCTTCTTTCTTTCGTCAGATCTATTGTTTTCCATACCGGTTCCATTGACTTTGAATGGCTTTTATCAATTTAATTTGCGTCAGAACGGATTTAAAAGACGTGCTTATTACACCCGAAAATTCGGTGTCATCTTTCTTGTTTCTTAATGTGATGTTTCCTGCACAAAAGCTGGGATATTTTGCGAGCCTCTTTGCTTCCAGATAAGAGCTAGTCTATTGTCAGATTCCAGACTGTTTCTCGACTCGTCAGGGAAGAGAACTTGACTCCACTCGTCGTGTCCTCAACCAAGAAGTTCCTCAGCCCAGTTTCTACGGTGTCGTACAGTTAAAGGGACACACACTATTGGTCTACGTACATGAAGGTCCCCTTGATGAAAGCGATTGCGGATAGTTTGAGTTCACAACCTGAGTTCTGTTGACATGATAATCTCTCGCTGGAGCTGAATTGCATTTTACAATCTGGGGTTGTTAACATCAGATAGCAGTCGTCCCTTGCTATTGTTGCTCGTGGACGGCCTTGACTTTGCCTTCTTCGGACACTTCCCGTATCCTGGAATCGTGTCCACAGTCGGAAAATGACACTTCGTGACACTCCAATGCCTTCTACTACCACCCTCTCTGTCTGACCTACTTCCTGCATTCCAATAGCTCCCCACGCTGTTGATTCCGGTAAAGAATTCTGTTGAGACACCGTTTGAACCGAAGACTTCAAGAAACGGAAAGTCACAATAAACGCGACAGAATAAAGGAGCTCCCGGAAAACATTCGTTTTTATCCCAATCTGTGATTTATGCATTCTGGCGTCACAGTCGCTAATTTGCGTAAGGATATGCATGATTCAGCTGTACATGTCACACTCTACTTACGTTTTCCACGCTTCCGTGAGACATCACACGATTAGCTTGCATAGTGCCACCAAAGCCACATGCTCCCCTAGTTATTTCGAGCAGTGTATTTTCCGTTTTAGACAAGTTTCCGTTTCATGCAGGTACACCCATGGAAGCCAATAATATTTAAACATTTCATTTTTTGTTATACTAATGACATATCCTACTTTATTAGTAACTAGACGAAACCCGTCGGAATCGTCGGTTAGTTTTAGTTTTTGTTTTTGTTTTTTTTTTCTTGGAAAGAATAAACTCATATGAAACAACAAATGTAAACTTTATTTGATTGACAAATTCATTCAACTACTTCAGTAAAGACAATAGTCCAGGTTCGTGATTTTTTTTTCTTGACTGAAGGTTTAACGACCACCGTGAGCAGCTCAATGGACTGAGCAGTCGCCCTTCCCTAATTTAGAGTCACTGGTTCAAGGAAAGGGGGAGAGCCAGTGCCGTAAGACAAACACAACATCCTTGCCTCACCGGAATTCGAACCCGGACCCTTCACGAACGAATCATCATAAGCCAGCGCTTAGACCACTGCGCCACCGGGGTGGTCTGGTTCATGATGAGCATCACGACTGCACCCTTTTTTAGTCGTAAAATGTGAGGCGGAAGGCCACTATTCTCGATCGTGTGCAAAATTTCAACTGGATAGCGCCGTCTTTCACTATCATCTTCAGTCACAACTGTGTTTGTAAATGTTTTTGGAAGGAGATTCGCGTTGCGAATACTCTTCATTCTCTCTAGTCTGAGACATATAGTTGCTACCCATTGATCGCTCACGCCTTACAGTAAGGCTCTTACGTTTTATTCATTTATTTTTTTTGCGGGAGAGACATTCTGTGAAGGGTAAGTATGCAATAAAGTATTTACTTACTTTAGGACTGATCATACTGGCGCTCTTTGGCCAAACCTGGCCCTTGCGCCACTAAAATCAATTAACTAACTAACTAACTAACTGATCATAGAACACCATGCACACACCAAGTCTGACACTGAACTGAGCGCCTGATGTAGATAAGGGCCGCACACTTCTCCAATAGACTTTACATGGAAACTCTGCCGCCCCTCCTCACCCGAACCGTTGTCCGAATCTCAGTTTTCTCTTCGACTGGCACATGTACATGGTAATACCTTTATTTTGATACCTGAACGATATTTTTACGTTCAGCAGTTCTCTCAAAATAGGTCTCATAGTGAAAAACCTTATAGAATGAAGATATCGATGGCGCAACTCAATACGTACATTCTAAAAATGTTCACTAACAACGGGCGACGGAATGTTTATTTACATCTTTACATAATGGGAAACGTCTTACCTACGTGAATAAACTGGATCGAATGAATATTAAATTGTATATATAACACAGTCCAACCGTATAACGCAATCAGGTCTTCGAGGGTGTTTACTGTTCCGATGAGAAGAACTTTGACACGAATACCTGCTAGCGTTGCTTTGCGCAACGGTTCGCTCAGAAAAGAGAAGACTTCGGACTTTGAACTATTTCAGTCCCTCCATACTCGGCCTTCAACAGCGCGTGAGTCAACCACAGACAACCGAATGTCAACCGTACGCTTCTCCCATAGACTTTACATGGGAACATTGCCGTCCCACAACGCCCGAACGGTTGCCCCAATCTCATCTGTCTCTTCAACTAGCATATTTACATGATAAGACCTTTATTTTGACACCTCAACCATATCTTTACGTTTTTAAATAATCCAACGCTGAAATTATTTCAGTAACACTTACAATACGATGCTCAGTGAGAGCCCTGCTGAAATAATTCAGTCAGCTCGGAGAAAGGCATAATCTCAAATATCCTGAATATTTTGTAATTTTTTAAAGGGTTTTCATCCTTGACGTGGTTTCTATATTCGCCTCCTGTATTTCATCATCCTCACCGCTATTTTTTTTTTGTTTTTTTTTTTCATTTATTTTGTTCTTCAATTTGATGTGGCACAAAAATTCCATCAAGATCTTCACTACAAGGCTCAGTCGCAACATTGCTGTCGATGTTTACATAATCCATTTCACTGTCGGTTACAAAACTGGCTTCTCACTATTCTGTTACTTCGCCTTTTCGCCTTAATATGTTATGAAATTTGTGTTTTTCTGCCAAATGTTTGACACCCACACTTACCTTTTCGTCCATTTCAATAACTTTAGTTTTTGAAAACGTTTTTCTTGGCGGAAACGTTTCAAAAATTAAAGTAATTTTGTAAACGTTCTTCTTTGGCTCCATAGCAAACGAACGAATGAAACTCGCAGTAAGCACTACCTGTGAATGATCACCTTAATGAATAAATGTTAGAGAATTAAACCGGAACGTATTATTGAAATCCGTACGAAACAGTCAGCTATCTTTGGACTTTGCATCCAGCAAAGAGAGCAACGTTGGTCACATGACCTAGTAGCGGATCCAGCGGGGGACGGCAGATACGACTGCCCTCCTAAAGCAGATTTTTCCTAATTAAATGGCCAAGTTCGTAAGCAATTAATCCAAATACTTTTTTAAAAAGCATAGCAAAAAATGTACATATTTTCGAAAAAGATTTTATAACAATTGAAATTTGAAGTGAATTTGGAGAAAACACTTTCTGTTCTAGTTTCATCTGCTAGAAAAAGTAAAACCCAAAAAAATATAGAGGTTAAGAAACAGAAAAAGCTCATAACAGAAGTGAAACGAGAGGGGTTTTTTTTCTAATCATGAAAAGCAATGCATGTTCTTTGTTCTACCCTTTTTTTTTCTTTTGGATTGGGTATTTAACGACTACCGTGAGCAACTCAATGGGCTATAAGCAGTCGCCTGCGTTCCTAATTTAGGGTCACTTGCTCCAGGGAAGGAAGAGAACCAACGCCGTAAGACTAACACAATATCCATGGCTCTGGATTCGAACCCGGACCCTTCACGGACGAATGGTCATAAGCAAGCACTTAGACCACTGCGCCAACGGCGGCGGCGGCTCTGTTCTTTAGCCTGTTTCAGTAATTAGGAACAGGGAAAGTTATGCACTTTGGAATGTGTGTGAGGCAGTGTGAGTGACAATGCCAAAGTACGTATCTCGATTGGGCCATAAACAAAAACCCGTGAAGATATTCCCAACTGCATTGTTTTCCGTTCTGTTTCGATGGGGTTTAGGGGATCTTTCACTCCTTCTTGATTTACCAGGTTTAAGTCATACAATTTTATTTACAAATGTCAGCTTCGTTGGTTTCTTATCGTCACTTCGCGCATTCTTTGAGAACGGGGCGAACAGGAATTTTTTATTCCGACCGCTAGGCATACGTCCCGAAAACAGAAACTTTTATAAAGCATTTCTAATGTGAATATACACTGGTCACAAAAAGTTAGGGATATTGCGGTTTCGAAGGGAAAACGTGGTGATATTCAAATTTAGCGACTACTGGATGTCGGTTATCAGCGTAGGTAGCTACGTCATGTATTTTTTTATTGGAGGTTTAACGACCACCGTGAGCAACTCAATGGGCTATAAGCAGTCGCCCGTCCCTAATTTAGGGTCACTGGTTCCAGGGAAGGGAGAGAGCCAGTGCCGTAAGACAAACACAACATCCATGCCTGACCGGGATTCGAACCCGGACCCCTTACGGACGAATGATCAGAGGCCAACGCCTTAGACCACTACGTCATGTATAAATTAGCATAATGAAAACACAGCACATGCGAGCTCCGATAGAAGTACCTTGCCAGAACTAGAAAACGGTTGTTTCACCGCTTGGTTTAGAAGTTTGCTGAATGTATTTCTTTCAGTGTGGGATTAATCTGAAATCATGTTCAGACCACGTTTAAGAATTGACAACAGAAATAGGGCTGTTGGCATAATACAGGCAGATGTACGGCAGATCAATGTGGCTGCTGCTTTACGAGTTTCTCAAAGTGTAGTAAGTCAGCTGCACACAAGATTTCTATGTCATGAAAATGTTGCAGATCGAAACAGGAGTGATCGCCCGAGGATAACCACCAGAAGGCAATATCGTTACCTGACAGTAAGTACTCAGGTAAGCCTAGCATCACCACTAACCAACTCCTGGAATCGCTTCGACATGCTTCTGGTGTTACAGTGTGTATTCCAACGCTACGAAACCGTCTTCACGACTACGGACTCAGAGCCAGGAAGCTGCTGAGATGTATAGCATTAACATCATCTCACCGTCGACAAAGATGTATCTGGGTCCAACAGTACATGTCATGGAATACAGAGTGACACCATGTACTTTTCTCAAACGAATCCCGTTTCGATCTTAATATTGATACCTGACGAGGACACGTGTGGAATGGATACGACACACGAATACAACCACACTATGTACAGTCCATCTACACTTACCAGCGGCTGTCAGTTCTGATCTGGGGAGGAGTGTGTTTAAAAGGCCGCACTTCCTTGTATGTTTGTGAAGGCAACATGAATGCCTCAGTGTATCGAAACGAGATCATTATGCCCATTGTGACCCTGTTTCACAATTCTGTTTGCTTACGCATTCCTTTTCTTTTCGATGACAGTCCAACCAGTCATCATGCCTGGAGCGTGCTTCAGGAGCTGAAAAATCACGGGATAGAATCGTTAGAGCAGCCTCCGAGGTCTCCTGATCTTAATCCTATTGAGAACATTTGAGGCGCTGTGCAGCGAAGTCTGGATAACCACGTTCCATAAACCAGTGCACTGGCAGACCTCCGTAAGGTGTTGTCTGTAATATGGTACGACCTGCCCAAGACACTCCTGAGTAATATCATTGCAAGTCTGCTTTGTAGGTGCCAAGACGTACTTCGACACAGAGGTGGTGTTACCGGATACTGAAATCCAGACGTATGGACATTCTCCGAATTTACTATTTCGTCTATATTGCAGTGCTACTTTATTGTGAGCAGAAATTGTACATTAAATTGTTTTTGTGAACGCACTCTTGTGTTACGCAGCCTCACTGACGTTATTTCAGTGCGTGTTACTTGAGTCAGATACATACATCCTTCATGTGATGCAGTATCCCTTACTTTTTGTGACCAGTGTAGTACGAGGGTGAATCAATAAGTAAGGTCAATGCTCTTGTTACGCAGGCAAGCAGAGCTGTATCAGATTGTTATTCGGGGAGGGAGGGCACTTGACTTTGACACGAGGCGGATGCAATCGCTAACCTTCTAAAAGCAGTTAGCCAGCAGTTGTACGGCTGTAAGCATGGCCGGTCGTTTGTCGAAATGCTCCATCATCGAGCAGCGAAGTGTAGTGAGATTTGTATGGGCTAAAGGTGTGCAGTTCTCTGAAATTCATCATAGGATGTTTGTGCAATATGGGAAGGACACGTGTATGAGCCAGAGACATGTGTGCAAGTGGATAGAAAAGTTTCAAGCCGGTAGAACGAATGTGTTTGATGAACCTCGCTCGGGCCGTTCGTCGACCTCTCGCACAAAGGACCATCTGGGTCGCATCGATGCGCTCATTGAAGAAGATCGCAGGGTTACTCTGTCTCAGATCGCCTAAAAGGTAAACATTAGCTGTGTTTCTGCATTCTCAATAGTGCATGACAATCTTGGATATCATAAAGTGTGTGCCAGATGGGTGCCATGGCAATTGTCTGATGCGCACAAGCAGCAGCGGCTGAAAATTGGCAGAAATGTTTTGCAGCGGTATGAGTCAGATCCCAGTATTCTGGAGAGGATTGTCACTGGGAACAAAACATCGGTCCATCATTACGACCCCGAGAACAAAAGGCGAAGCCTGAAGTGGAAATATCCGAGCTTCCCATGCAAATAGAAGTTCAAAGTTGTCCCTTCGGCACGGCAATTAGTGCTAACTCCTTTTTTTTATATATTCAAGGACCCATCGTTGGATAATATCAAGCAGAGGGTGACTCAATTAACAGTCTGTTAAGTTGTGACTTGCTGAAAGACAAACTGAAATCAGCAATTCGCACAAAATGACGGGGAACGTTATCCAAAAAGTGTTGTTGCTGCACGACAACGCACGTCCACATACGGCATTGGCAACTCAACAAACAATTACCGAGTTGAAGTTTGAGGTGTTACCATATCCTGCTTACAGACCTGATCTGGGGCCGTGCGACTTTCATGTCTTCGGGCCTCTGAAAGCTTGTAGACAGATGTAAAATATGCGTTGAACGACAGCGAGACTCTGTTCAGAAATAAGGTAATTGTTATGTTCATGCCTCTTAGTTTCATTAATATACAATAACATTGACCTTACTTTTGAATTTACCCACGTACATACTTTTATTTCATTTCGGAAGCAAAATATTTGGGGGCAGGTTCCTTCTTAAACATATTTTGCTGTATTAGAGAAGAATATTTCTTCCACTATGCCCATAGTTGTTTCGTGCTGGAAAAGTTTTAAAGGACGTGCTCATTGCAACGGAAAATTCGGTGTGATCTTTCTTGTTTAATAATTGGCTTTCAGGACTTTGAATTCGAATACCCAAGTTTCCTAAATATAGGAGCAAATAATCGCAATTCTCATTACTGTTCCTCATTTCGCTTATATTTTGTGGTATTGAGGGAAACGACAAGCGCAGAAGGAAATTACCTCCTCTCCTGATCACGGTAAGTTTGGGAATTCAGTAGTGGTGGATTTAAACCAACTCTGTTTATTGACTGCATGTGTGTATGTGCGTGAGTGAGTTATACTTGTCCGGTGAATTTAAAGGCACTCTGTTTATTGACTCAAGTCCCTGCAGCCACTCTTTTCCCTCAATAAAATTCAATACACTATAGCTAATGAGAACTTCAGGAGATGCCTCCTAGGGTTGGACGCAACATCGCGACGCCCTCTGCACAAGTACCCCGGTGAGCAGCTGAGTCCACTTTTGCCAATGAGCCATGCATGATATATGGCAGAGGAGTCGCAAATAAAAATAAGATACTGGGCTACCCCCCACTAAGTGCCCTTCTTCCTCCAAGTGAATCCATTCACCTTTTCCGCGAACAACAAGGCATGGAGTCCTTGTAGACAGACAATAACAACTGGGCGTGATGGACAGTTTACATTGAAAGTAATGTTGTAAACGCTTTTAACGGTGCCTTAGTATAAAATGTCTTTTGTCACATTTACATCACTCGAGCTAGTGTAATGATCACATGCTGCTCGTGAGAATAGCAATTCAAACATTATCAGATCTCAAGGTGCCCTTTACGAAACCAAGTGACTCAAGATTATGAGTCAACGCGAATTAGTGGCATTCTTAATGTTCACTTGCCGCATAATCTTCAGTGGAAAAATATTTTCAGAAAAATTTCTGCGTCGATAAAAGCAAATAACCTTCAACTGTAATAAATAGCTTTTCTCTTTGGAGTAAAAACATCATTTCCAAATTAAAAGGAACGCTACAGGGTGTTAGAGAAGTCATTGTGCACTTTTTTACTCTATAAAACAGTAAGGGTTTATCAGAGGAGAAACTAGGCATTTCTGCGCCCGAGTCAAAAGACAAAATATCGAAACATTGCGCGCCCGTCTGTCTTTCGCCCTTATACATTGGGTTGGTGCGAATTAAATGTCCGGCAAAGGACCAGCACACGTGGACGGCGAGAACGGAAAAGAAGGACAAATTACCTAGGCAAAATAACACCCCTCGGCATCGACACATAGTTGCCATCTGTCCGGCAAGGCCATGATCCCAGAACGAAAAAGGTCTTGTAGCTGAGACCCGAAGAAGTCATCAACTGCACGTTGAACCTCGTTGTCCGTCGTGAACTGTTTCCCGGACATGAAGTGATCCAAGCGAAAAAACAGATGATAGTCTGTCGGAGACAAGTCCGGGAAATGGGTAAGGTGAGGCAGTGATTCATAGCCCAAGGCACTTAGTGTCTGCATTGTTCGTTGTGCGACATGAGGGCGGTCGTTGTCCTAAAGCAGAAGAACACCATGTCTGTTGACAAAAGCCAGTTGTTTCTGCAGCAATTCCCGGTGCATCTGGTGTAATTCATAACGTTCTGCAGTGATGGTTTAGCCTCTTGCCAAGAAACTCCGATTAATTATCACGGCTGTGGACCACCAGAAAAGGAGTTTCATCTTTTTGGTGTGTAGGGGTGGCTTAGGATGCCGTCCGGCAGGCTGTGCCTTACTTACCCATTGTGCAGATCGTTTCCGATTAACATACATAACCCACTTCTCGTCGCAGGTGACGATTTGATGCAGTAGAGGTTCCTGTTTATTCCTGGAAAACAGCGACGTGCAGACTTCCAAACGCCTAGTCTTGTTGGCAGTTGTCAACTCATGCGGCAGCCACATGTCCAGCTTTTTGACCTTACCCAGCGCAGCCAGACGCTGCACAACTGTCGTGTGGTGAACACCTACCTCTGCCGCTATCTCACGACACGTTTTTCGGGGATCCGCTTCAACCACACGTAACAGAGCATAGTCAGATACAGCAACAGGCCGGTGACCATTTGCTTCGTTTTGCATGTCGGTATCTCCGCTTTGAAACTTCATAAACCATCGCCGAATGGTTCGTACGTTGGCTGTATTCTCTACTAACGCTTTGTTAACGTTTCGAGCGGCAATTCCCCCAGAACGGCTCAGTTTAAATTCATACAGGAAGATAACTCTCAAATCCAGCGTCTGAATGCTTCCTTTGCAAGTCACGTTACGTCCAAACAAACCGAGATTGAACCTTGTTCTTCACACATGTGCTAGCTATTTATAGTACCTCTCTGACGTAATACCCGGAACACCTGTGGATGGTTCCATTCCGCTGTGGTAGGGGCCTGTCTCCACTACTCGTTCGCGCCGGACATTTCATTCGCACTAATGCAATACATACGTACATACACTGAAGAGCAATTGAATTAGAGACAGCTGGCGTTATGCAAATGTAAACGGAAACGACATGACGTATGCAGCGATCCGACAATATAAGGAGTGATGCGACGGGAATCAGTAAGAGTCGGACGCAGTATGTGTGGGACGAAGGATCTAAGCGCATTTGATCGTGGGCAAATTGTCGGGGCCCATCGAATGGGTCACTCCATCTCGGAAGTCGTGCAGGCACTGGGATTTTCACGAGCCATTGTGTCACGGGTGCACCGTGAGTACATCGAATCCGGTATAACCATCCCTGCAAGGTCCAACTGCCGTGGACAACAGCGTGTGGATGAGCGGGGTCATCGTCGGCTGGCTCACATTGTAACAGCGGATAGGCGGGCCACAGTGCAAGAAATCACTCGACAATTTAAAACTGGTGCACAAAAACGTGTAAACAGCCACACCATCCAGAACTATCTCCTTGCTATGGGGTACAGAATCCATCGTCCGACGAGGGACCGCTGCTGACCGCACATCGCTGGGTGAACAGATTAGCATGGGCGCGGGAACATCGCCACTGGACCCTAGACATGTGGGGAAATGTTGCCTGGATTCCCATCGAGCACATCTGGGATGCCATCGAGAGAGATGTTCGAGGCTCTGACCCCCTCCATGAAATCTTCGTGAACTGTGGGAGCTTTTTCAGGGGTCGTGGATCCGTATGGCTTCCCAATGCTTCCGGTGACTTATCGAGTCCATGCCGAGACGAATCGCCGACGTCATCAGGACGAAAGTTGGTGCTACACGTTACTAGACAGGTATCTCTAATTCAATTGCTCTTCAGTGTATATCAAACTGAGGCCACAATCGAACTCTGATTGCGTAGCTCTTCGAAACTTATTATATATATGTATATTTTTTTTATGAAAATATTTGTTATAAAGTTACAAAAGAAATGCGTTTATCAAAATACACTGCTGGCCACCCATAATGCAAACACCAAGAAGAAAGCATCCAATTGGCCTGAAATTAGCATCATGCGTCGCCCGCGAGAGGATATGCAAGCGATTAGCATTGCAGGGTATATGCAAATGATGTGCGCCCGGCACGCTCCCGAGAAGCACTATAAGAAGGGTGCACAGAAGGCGGGATGTAAGTAGTGGAAGTGTGTTGTTATGCCGGACCTGTGCGTGGGAAGCTTCCTGATGCCTCGTCGTAGAATACGGCAGTCATTCCAGCACGTTTCGGAGTTCGACAGAGAACGAATAGTAGCTTATCGCGACAGCGGTTTATCGTCCCGAGACATCATCGGCGCCCGTGTGGGACGACATCCAGCCACAGTGAGGCGATTATGGATTCGGTGGGTGGAGGAGGGACGGACGGACCGACGTGAGGGATTGCCGCAGCCGTGCTACACCACCGAAAGACAGGAACGGCATGTTGTGCGGCGGGCACTGACGGCTCGCATCACCACATCATGAACGTTAGCGCAGGAATTAAGGTGTGTTGCGCAACACCTGTGTCAGCACGTACCGTTCGACGTCGTCTGCAGGAGCGGGGAATTGTCGCACAGCGCCCATTGCTCCGATTACCATTGACGTTACACCATTGGCGAGTGCGGCGGCTGTGGGCCGTTGAACGCCGCACCTGGACTACGGAAAAGCACGACATTGTCTTCTCCGACGAATCCCGCTTCTTCCTGCAACACCACGATGGTCGGATCTTCGTGTAGCGGCACCGCGGCGAGAGACTGTGTGACGCCAGCATTATTCATCGCCATACCGGTCCGTCGCCTGGCGTTATGGTTTGGGGCGCAATTGGATATGACACCCGCACCCTTTGGTACGCATCGTCGGTACACTCAACAGCCAGCGCTACATCTCCGATGTTTTGGAATCGGTGGTCCTCCCTTACCTGCAGAACCTGCCAGCGGCCACGTTTCAACAGGACAATGCGCTCCCCCACGTGGCACGCATCGTGCAACAGTTCTTCACGGCCCATCAGGTGTCACTGCGGCCGTGGCCCGCATGTTCTCCTGATATGTCGCCCATCGATTACGTCTCGTTTCTGATCGGCAACCGAGTGGCCCGGCAAGCACCACCCGTGATGAACTGTGGCAACGTGTGGAAGCAGCCTGGACCGACATACCTCAAGCCCACATCTAAAGCCTCTTTCGTTCGATGCCGCGGCGTGTAGCTGCCGTTATTGCCAGCCATGGGGACCACACGAACTATTGATGTCTGCGTGTTCCGCAAGTCGCACGGGCCTGTAAGCTCAATCGTTTCATCTTTTTTCTGCTGTTATGTGTCCAGTAAATGTGGCTTTGCTATCTCGTGTCCTTCTTGGTTTTGCATTTTGGGTGGCCAGCAGTGTACATACCAATAGGCCCGATCACCTTCGAAGTAAGTACCGTGGGACTGAATACACTTATTCCAGCGACGCTGCCATTCATGGAATCAGTGCTGGAAGTCTTCATGACAGAGGCTCCGCAGAACCCTCGTCACGGCTGACTGGACGTTTACAACAGTACCAAAATGGTATCCTTTCAGGTGAGTTTTGATTTTCGGGAACAAAAAAAAGTCAAGAGCTCAGTTGTCACACGATCCAACAGTTCTTCGGAAATGAACAGACGATTCACCTTCTGCTCATAGGACAAGTTTTTTGGGACGAGTTTTGCGCAAAATCTTCCTCATGTTGAGACTTTCCGCAATGATTCGATGAACCACCGGTTTTGGTACTCCGACCTTTTCTGCAATTAGTCGGACATTTAAACGTCGGTCCCGTTCCAGAGCAGCCTTGATAACGGCCACATTGTCATCGGTTCTTGGCGTTGAAGCTGCTGATCATGAACGGCTTCACTTCCATCCTTGAAGGCCTTGTGCCACCTGAAAACTCAGGCTGATGGCAAAGTTGCGACCCAATACGCTGTCTTCAGCATCTAAGGTTTCTGAGGCTGTTTTCCTCAGTTTTACGCAAAATTTGGTTGCATAACGCTGCTCGACGCTCCTCTGCATTTAGTCCGTAACGAGAGTGAAAAACAAGGCTGCAACTTTTTTAACGCTCCGACGCTTCGAAAGGCTCGCCCTCAACTGAGGATAGTCCAGCCGTTTACCTGAGATAAATACGCAACAACCTATATATACATATATACACTATCTACCAACAAGTTTTTGGACACCTGTGATAGCAAAGGAAAACGAAATTTATTCACCTTCAATAGTTGGTGGAGCCTCCCCGAGCGACGATTACAGCTGCGACCATCCGGGTCATACTCTCAACCAGGCGTTGTACGACGGCTAGCGGTATTTTCTTCCACTCGGCATGGAGATGACAGGTCAGTTCCTTCACCGAATTCGGACGGTGGGGGCACCCCTTAAGTCGACGCTCCAACTCGTCCCACAGGTGCTCGATAGGATTACGGTCCGGGCTCTGCGCAGGCCAGTCCATTCGATTAATCCCATTGTCACCATACCAAGCCATGGTGGACCTCGCAACATGGCAGGTGGCATTGTCATCCTGAAAGTAACATGCGTCCACCCCGTAAAACTGCCACAACGTGGGAAGCGCATGGTCATCCAAAATGGTACAATAGGTCTCGGCGTTCAGTCTACCAGGAATTGCGACCAAGGGTCCCGTGTCATACCAGGAAAAACATCCTTATAGCATAATTCCACCGCCGCCGAACTTCACAGTTGGCCCAATACATTTCGGTAGGAGGCGTTTTCCAGGCAGACGGCAAACCCAAACCCTGCCATCCGAACGGTAGAGGGTGAACCTTTCTTGGTCGCTCCAGAGAACCTGTTTCCACTGTTCAACGGTCCACTGTCGACGTTCTTTGCACCACGTTAGCCGAGCAGCGCTATTAGACTTGGTGATCAAAGGCTTGTGGGCGGCAGCACGTCCATGGTAACCGAGCAGATGGGCTTCCTTGAGGATGGTATTCATCGAAAGAACACTCCCGGATGCCTGTTGAAACTCCTCGCGGATGTGGCCCATCGATTTGGTGCGGTTCTTCCGAATTTCTCTGGCCAGCACTCGTCGGTCTGTAACTCCCAGTTTTGTGGGTCTGCCGGGTCGGGGCACATTCCGACAGTCACCTCTCATCTTCCACTTTGCCAATCACGTAGGCCACTGTCAGTTTTGGGTACTTCAACTTGCTGGATATATCACGTATGGATCGGCCATTTCTGTGATACCCGACGATTCCACCTTTCTCGAAATCAGAGAGCTCCGAACTGCGTGGCATCTTGCATGCGACTGGTTGCGTTGTTGTTTCCCACACGATATTTAACGGCGGCGGCCGTGACGTGTATCAGGACCGCAGATATCGTCGATTGCAGGGGTATCCAATTACTTGCTGGTAGATAGTGTATATGGGGAACACCAGTCTGAGGGTGACCTTTCGAAACATGAAACCGGTTTGTAATAGACAAAAACCGCCTGTGTGTTCCCTAGGTCACCTAATTAATACAATTTCAAATTAATACTTTGTCGATTCTACACCTACTGTCACTTTAACCGTAACCAATACTCCTCTGTGGGTTATCTTGTGAGATTACGTATCTAGTATTTTCAGTCTATGTGGTCAGGGGGATAGGAGGACATGCTGCTCCTTATCTGTTGGATTCTTCTTTTCGGATACTTGTAACTGTCAAAAGGTAAGAACGTTGAATAAGTTTGATTTTTTTACTGCTTAATATTCCTGTACATTTCGTCTTTCTTTCATTTGTTCTGTCATTGATTTTCATTCAAATTGATTCATCATTGAAATTCGGTGCCCTGGGGGACACAGGCGGTTTTTGTCTATTACAAACCGGTTTCCTGTTTCGATAGGTCACCTTTAGACTGGTGTTCCTCTTAGGGGAACAGTCTAGTTTAACAGGTATTGCTGTATTTTTATCGGGAGTTGCTGAAAAGTTAACTTTTTTGAATGCATCCCATATATCATTTTATTTTAATTTTGTACTTTCCTTTATACTAGGGTTTTAATTTCAATTCTTTCATGTGTGTCAATGTATCCTGTAAAAGTGACTGTCGAAATGCATGTGATATTATAATAATAGAACCCCAATTTTGATATGCTGCTATAGCGCTGTTTATGGTACTTCTGTATATTTTCATTAATTCATATTTTGTGATTCTGATTTTAAATAACTTTAGTATTCACACATATATATATATATATAAGTATATACACTGCTGGCCACCCAAAATGCAACACCAAGAAGAACACGAGATAGCAAAGCCAGATTTACTGGACACATAACAACAGATACAAAGTCGAAACGATTGAGCTTACAGGCCCGTGTGACTTGCGGAACGCGCAGACATCAATAGTTCGTGTGGCCCCCATGGCTAGCAATAACGGCAGCTACACGCCGCGGCATCGAAGGCTTGGATGTGGGGTTGGGTTATGTCGGTCCAGGCTGCTTCCACACGTTTCCCCAGTTCATCAGCCGTAGCCGCGGTGGTGCTTGCCGGGCCACTCGGTTGCCGATGAGCGACCAGACGTGTTCGATGGGCGACATATCGGGAGAACAGGCTGGCCACGGCAGCAGTGACACCTGGTAGGCCGTGAAAAATTGTTGCACGATGCGTGCCACGTGCGGGCGTGCATTGTCCTGTTGAAACGTGGCCGTTGGCAGGTCCTGAAAGTAAGGGAGGACTACAGGCTCCAAAACGTCGGAGATGGTGCGGTGGCTGTTGAGTATACCGCCGATGCGTACCAAAAGGGTGCGGGTGTCATATCCAATTGCGCCCCAAACCATAACGCCAGGCGACGGACTGGTATGGCGATGCATAATGCAGGCGTCATACAGTCTCTCGCCGTGGTGCCGCCACGCGCGGATTCGACCATCGTGGTGTTGCAGGCAGAAGTGGGATTCGTCGGAGAAGACAATGTCGTGCTTTTCCGTAGTCCAGGTGCGGCGTTCAACGGCCCACTACCGCCGCACTCGCTGGTGGTGTAACGTCAGTGGTAATC
Source organism: Macrothele yani (assembly GCA_039090855.1). NCBI lineage: Eukaryota > Metazoa > Arthropoda > Arachnida > Araneae > Macrothelidae > Macrothele > Macrothele yani. The sequence goes on along the minus strand of CM076996.1, from coordinate 18,296,533 downwards.
GGAGCAATAGGCGCCGTGCGACAAGTACCCTCTCCTGCAGACGACGTCGAACGGTACGTGCTGACACAGTTGTTGCGCAAAACACCCTAAATCCTGCGCTAACGTTCGTGATGTGGCGGTGCGAGCCGTCAATGCCCGCCGCACAACATGCCGATCCTCTCGTTCGGCGGTGTGCCGGGGGCTGCTGCAATCGCTTACGTCGGTCCGTCCGTCCCTCCTGCACCCACCGAAGCCGTACTCGCCTCACTGTGGCTGGATGTCGTCCCACACGGGCGCCGATGTCTCGGGACGATAAACCGCTGTCGCGATAAGCCACTATTCGTCCTCTGTCGAACTCCGAAACGTGCTGGAATGACTGCCTTATTCTGCGACGAGGCATCAGGAAGCTTCCCACGCACAGGTCCGGCAGCACAACACACTTCCACTACTTACACCTCGCCTTCTGTGCACCCTTCTTATAGTGCTTCTCGGTGGCGTACCGGGCGCACGTGATTTGCATATGCCCTGCAATGCTAATCGTTTGCATGTTCTCTCGCGGGCGACGCATGCTGCGAATTTCAGGCCAATAGGATGCTTCCTTCTTGGTGTTGCATTTAGGGTGATCACCAGTGTATTGCAATATATTTCTGCTGTCTTTCTCCCCCTTTTTATTACATACAAAGGCCGTTCCATGAACACTGAGAGTAATTTTTTTGGAGTTGACAACAGTGCGAAGGTGAAAAATAACAAAGCAGAAGGCTAACTGAGTTAAGGAAATATCTATGCCAACAGTTATTAGCGATGGCCGACGATTCTGGTTTTAGTATTGCGCAGTTGTTTAAGGTACGTCTGGCCGCCTCGGTGGCGCAGTGGTCTAAGCGATGGCCTCTGATCATTCGTCCGAACGGGGTCCGGGTTCGAATCCCGGTGAGGCATGGATGTTGTGCTTCTCTTACGGCACTGGCTCTCTCCCTTCCCTGGAACCAGTGACCCTAAATTAGGGACGGGCGACTGCTTATAGCCCATTGAGTTGCTCACGGCAGTCGTTAAACCTTCAATCAAAAAAAAAAAAAAAAAGGTACGTCTGCATTTCCCCATACAAGTATGGAGGTGAGTGATTCAGAGTTAAGAAGTGAAATGCGTTGGGCGATAAAATTTTGCTATCGTTTGGGTAAAACGGCTCCAGAAACAGGTGATTTAATGGCAAAAGCTTACAAAGATAAATGTTTGGATGAGTCAACGATTTTTAGATGGCACCATGATTTCAAAAAAGCGCGTTTGTCGGCAGAACTCGTTCCTAGGCCTGGTCGACCTGAAAGTGTTGTTACGGAGCGTATTGTTAACACTGTTTGGGCAATCCTGTAAGAAGATCGACGAATCGCGTGTGGAGACATAGCGGCGTCAACTAATATTTCAAAAACGTCGGCATCCCGCATTCTACGCGGCAAATTACTGCTGCATCGTGTGTGTTCCAGTTGGGTACCACATCACGTAACGAGAGAACAGTTGTTAGCCAGAGTTCAGGTGTGTCATGAGTGGAAACAAATGATTGTAAAGGATCCAAACTTTCTAAACTCAGTAATAACTGTCGATGAAACATGGGTCCACTATTTCGACCCACTCACGAAGCGCCCAACGAGTATCTGGAAACACACAAGCTCGCCTCCTCCGAAAAAGGCCCACCAAGCCAAATCAGTTGAGAAGGTGATGATGATAATTTTCTTTGATCATAAAGGTGTAGTCTACGAGCATACAGTTCCTCAACAAATTACTGTCAAATGCTGAGTATTACATTTCGGTGTTGAAGAGTCTGCGACGACACATATCGATTAAGCGACTGTAACTGGTGAACAAGTGGACCCTACACCATGATAACTCCTTCCCACATGTGCCTGTTTGCGTTAAACAGTTTTTTTTACGAAATGCAGTATTGAAATCATGCCACAGACTGCCTACAGTCCTGATCTCGCCATGTGAGATTTCTGGTTGTTTCCAGCAACGAAGGAAAAGTCCCGTGGCGCAACATTCAACACAGATGTTAACATTATTCAAGCTGTATAGGGGTCGCTAAAGTAGCTTCCATAAAATGCCTCCACCACATGGTTTGAAAAGTGAACTGAGCGAATGGACCGTTGTATGTCATCCGAGGCAAGATACTTTGAGAAAGAATAACATATATTTTGCTGTACCTATATTTCTTCATTTTGTGTGATTTTACTCTCCTTGTTTATGGAACGGCCGTTGTATTGTGCATTTTATCTAATTGTTTTTTTTTTTACTTCTTGGCATAATTATTTGCTAATGAAGCAAATTAACAAAAGGAGATGAAAAACAAAGCAAAACTTCTGTATATATTCGTGGGAAAATGCAGTTTGTAGCTGAACACAGAGGCCCCGCAGATCATCTTTCAGCCCCGCAGATGATCATTCAGCCCCGCATATTATCATTCAGCTCCGCAGTTGATTCTTCAGCTCCCCTGGTACTGGGACCTGGCGTCACCTCAGTAGTACGTCATGTACATCATATGTTGAAGTACGACACACCACATCCTCCCCCTTTATTGAGAAGCGGAGCGCACGAAATTGCAGGTTTCGGGTCAGCCGACAACCATGCTCAAAAGACCATCTCTTTTTAGAAGGATTAATTTTATCAATTGTGTTGTGTTTAACCTTTCAAGCGGCCTACGTACCTCGACCAAATGGTACCTGAAGTTTTCTGCGCTCCGCGAATAGGAATGTTCACATAGTGGCCGGGTTCTGCAAAAGCTACAGCAAAACAATTCCTTTCTCCCTCTCATCTGAGCAGTACTGACCATAAACCTGTCATTGGTTGGTAAGTGCTCGCTTCTAATCCATTATTCTGTTTCCCACTGTTTGAGGCCTAATGGCAGAACGGAGAGTCCCCCTGATACGGACATCATGCCACTGAGTAGAAACAAGTGACTCAAACATCTTCTCTCTCCTACATTAAGTTCGTAGCCCTTTTAGCAAGTAATCAGTCAAAGGGGATTGGTGTCTATTATCCCCCTAATGAGCACTTTGAATAACAAGCTAATAACAAAAGCTTCCTGGTCATCCCCTTAAATGACCGCTTTAGGTAACAAATGCTTTCTGATGTGCAGGCTCTGTTGTTCCGGCCTCCTTTGGTCCACTTCATAGACAGCGACATATTCGTTTGAATTGATTTCAACTTATTTTGCTAACCCCGAGTTAATTTGTTCCAGCCTGTTAAAGGGTTTTAAGACTCACCACAGAGAATTTTCCAACCTAACGGCCAGGACGTTCAGATCTGTCCAGGCGCCGATATAGCATGCGAGGTATTACAATTTAATTCCCGGAATACACCTGGAGAAAAATGTGTGCGTGCCTGTGCACTAGGGGCTACTGTCATATTCGAAGTAATCCCCTTCCCCAGATATGCATTTAGTTAGACACTGTTTCCATTGCTGGAAACATACCTGGAACTCTGTTTCTGGAATACTCTTGAGTTACTTTGTCACCTTCGAAGTAATCCCCTTCCGCAGCTATGCTTTAGTTAGACGCTGTTGCCATTGCTGGAAATATACCTGGAACCGTGTTTCTGGAATACTCTTGAGTTCCTTTGTCTTGAGTTCAAATAATCTTGAGTTCAAGATTTATATCTACGAGTACTCTTGAATTTCTTTGTCTTGAGTTACTCTTGAGTTCTTTTGTCTTCCCTTTCCTCAGCTATGCATTAGTTAGACGCTGTTGCCATTGCTGGAAGCATACCTGGAACTCTGGTTTTGGAATACTCTTGAGTTCCTTAGTCACATTATGCTGGGTATTAGAAATGTCTGAAAATCTTCATCCTTTCATGAGTTTTTATCTTGGGGAAGAGCCAGAAACCACAAGGGGCAATGTCAGGTGAATAGGGTGGATGATACAACTTGGTAATTGATTTCTTAGCCAGGAAGTCACAAACACTGAGCACATCATGGATAGGGGCATTGTTACGTCACAGTTGGATGTCAGAAATGTTTGAAAATCTTTGTCCTTTCATTGAAGCTTTTATTTTGAGGAAAAGCGAGAAATCACAAGAGGCTAAGTCAGGTGAATATGGTAGATGATACAGTAGAATATTCAGTAATATGGGTAAGAAAAAGACACATTAGCGAATTTTTATGCAACACTACCATTTAATGCACATAATGCGATATGCTATAGAACGATATGCATATCTGTACGACAAGAAAAAATGAATTTTTGTACATGGTAACTGACCTATCGTAGGGTGTTGTCCCCACAAACGGCTAAGACCACTGCACACCTGTGTGGCATGAAAATGAAGAGAATACTGAGTACGTTTGTGGGGTATCTCCGCCCTTCCTCAATGAGTGCAGTCTCTAGTTCACGAAAAGTCAACGGAGGTGCTGGCCGAGCTGCAATACGTCTGTCAAGTGTGTCCCAGGCATTCTCAATTGGATATATATCAGGGGAGCATGTACTCCATACTCTCGATTCCCTCCTTTTGAAGCATGTTGTCAACCAGCCTAGATGTATCGGGTCGAGCTCTATCCTTCATGAAAACGAACGAATCCCCGACGGCTGTAACATAAGGCATGACAATAAGTCTAAGAATATCGTCTCTATATCTCTAGGCCGTCAGACTGTCGTTTCGGATGACGTACAGGTCCGTACGTCTACCGATAGTTATGCCAGCTCAGGCTATCAATCCATATCCGCTGTAATGTTATGTTTCTTGCGCAAAATCTGGGTAATTTCGTGTGCCGGGTTCTCTTTAGATAAGAACTTGTCGATTTTCAGACTCTAGACTGAATCTTGACTCGTCAGAGAAGAGACCTTGACTCCACTCATCGTGTCCCCAAACACGATGTTCGACATCCCAGTTTCTACGATTCATAAGGTGTCGTGCGCTTAAAAGGACACACACCATTGGTCTACATGCATAAAGTCCATCTTGTTGAAGGCAACTGTGGATAGTTGGAGTTGAAAACGCGAGTCCTGTTGACACTAGAAGCACTCGCAGAAGGTGAGTAGCATTTTTCCGCCTGTTCCGACGGGCTGCTAACAGTAGATAACGGTCTACTTGAAGTCATGAAAGTATTGTTGAAATGCTGAATAGATAACGGTCACCCTTGCTGTAGTTACTCGTGAACGGCCTTGACCTTGCCTTCTTCGAACACTTCTCGTACCCTGGCATCGTGTTCCTTATCACGAAATGACACTTCGTTACACTCGAATGGCTTCTGCTACCACCCGCTGTGTCTGACTTGCTTCCAGCCACGTAATAGCTCTAAACGCCGTTGATTCCGGTGCATAATGCTGTTGAGACACCGTTCGAACCAAAGACTTCAAGAAACGAAGTGTCACGGATAAACGCGGAGAAATAAGAGAGCTCCCTAGAAAACTTTGTTTTCATCCCTATCTGTGATTTATGCATTCTGACGTCACATACACTAATTTGCATACGATTCGGCTTTCAACGTCACACTCAACTTTGGTTTTCCCCGTTTCGGTAAGATATCAAACGATTGGCTTACATAATGTCGCCAAAATCACATGCTCCCCGAATTATTTAGAGCAATGTAGATGGAAACCTTTCTTTTTTTTTAAAGGAAAATTAGTTTTTGGACAGAAATAAAGCACAATTGAAATAAAAGATTATTATTCATAACTACCAAAATAATTATTCCTTAGTTCCAAAAGGATCCAGATAAAAAGAATAGCAGGCCATTCCTCTAGTGGTCCCCTGGAAAATGTACAGGGGGGCTAATCCACCCGTTCCAGTGTAGTATCGAAAAGTGAAATACGTAGTTGGTTCAGAAAGTTTCTGGATATGCATATATGAAATTTCCAAACCACTAACTTTTTGTGGCATTGTGAGGCTAATACCTTTATTAGACAGCACCAGATGGCATAACAATAATGAGTTATTGGTCTTTATTCTACTCTTTACCACGGGACTGAAGGTCATACCCATTCCAACGTTTGCGATTTGCTCGACAGACATGATCGACAGCCGATGATTTTGTACGACTTCAAAAAGGTTTTACAGTGGGGGAATGCTTTCAGAACTTCTCCGCAACTTTCCTTACTGTGTCACCTTAACGTACCACAGTGTTTAATTGGTATGGGGAGTTTGAACCTAGAAAGAGAACCCTTCAAGATGACCCTCGAAGTGGAGACCAAGCACGTCCACTACTGATTTCAATGTTCAAAAAATTTAAGCCCTATTCAAAGAAGATCCGCGAATCACGCATCAAGAGATTAACAACATTCTAAATATTATTTCTGGGAGCGTGCATTCCATTCTTCATAAAGAATTTCGACTGAGCAAACTGTGTGCTCGACGGATTCCTCATGAGTTGAGAGAGGAATACCAGAAGACCGTTGTGGAATGGTGCCATTTCATGGAAAACAATTAAAGATGGCAAAGAAAAGAACATCTGAGATGTCATAAGTGGTGATGAATCGTGGATTTACTAAATCGGAAACAAAGCTGCAATCCATGACGTGGCTGAGAGGAAGACATCACCTCCATCAAAGTTTGTCGAGCAAGAAATGTGGGCACGAGAATGGTGGCATCTTCTTTCGCCTACTCTGGTCATGTTGCCTCAGCTGTCCTGGAGGACCAAGAAACAGTCATTGGGCACCGATACGTTGATTTATGTCTCCCGAAAGTTCCGGAGAAGTAGATGAAAAAGTGGCCGAAGATAGGCACTTGAAGGATGATGATCCATCACGACAACCCATCAGCCCACACTGCTGTGAAAACAAAGGACTTTCTGGAAAGACATCGAATCCAGGAGCTCCCCCATCCAGCATGTTCTCCTGATCTGGCCCCATGTGACTTCTTTATGTTCTCGAAGGTGAATAATTTCATGCGGCAGCATTGCCGTGTCCAATGAGGGGGGGCAGTGAAGGCTGGGGTGTTAACCCCCCATTTCGGAACCTTTCGGTATTTAAAAAAAAAACGATTTTAAAAGCCAAAGTTTTGTTAGTATTTGAAATTGTTTTTATGCCTCATGGCAACAACTAAACGCGTTTTCTCCATGAAGAAGAGGAAGCAGCATGGAGACAAGGGCCAGAATGTTCCATTGCAATGAAAAGCCAATACATGGGTATACTGAAAGTTTCTGTGGCGAGTGGGCAATGCCAAATTTGAGTCCTATGACTTTTTTCAGATTACTCTAAACCAAGCTGAAAAGCAAGGAGTTTTCATTAAAACACCAAGAATCACATCAAAACAAAACCAACGCTGTAACATAAACGCTGAAACCCCAGACGATTATCACATGATTTCAATTTATGTACCATTTTTAGACGTGTTTATTAGTGCTTTGGAAAATAGATTTCTCGCACACATATCGGTCTAATCAGGATTCCAGTCACTTTTCCAACAAATCCCAACGTACCACCATATCAAGATACCGATGGTTTTAAAACTTTAACTGAATTTTATACAGATGATTTGAATGGCTCGCGAGAAGAACTAATCGCAGATTTGAAACTGTGGTACCGTTGGGTCGCGCACAAAGAAAAGTATCCTTGCCAACAGATGCATTAAGTGCTTTTAAACTCTGCTACAGTGAGGTGTTAACAATATAAAAACATTGTTATACATACTAGGTACCATTCCAGTGACAACTTAAGAAAGTGAGCATTCGGTTTCAACATTGCGTCTCTTGAAATCATGTCTATGTAATACCATACCAAAACTCAGACTCAGTGGGTAAGCATTACCTCACATTCATCGAGAATACACCCCAAAAGCTGAAGAAGTTTTAGATGAACTAGCAAGAAAATCCAGAAAGCTGGAAATACGACTCAAGTAATAGTAAGTAAAAGTAACATAAGAGTTGAATCAAATCAAAGCATATTTGTCGAAATGAGTGTCTCCAGCGTCAGGACTATTAGTCTTTCTGTACAATTATACAAATGAAGAATGTTTCACTAGAAGATAAATTTTTATTTCCTTCTAGAATTACTTGTATCTTTTAAGCATTTAACAGTAAGTAGTATAGTATTCTTGTTTTCTGCACAGATATATAGCAAAATATAAGGGGTCAACCATTATGTGGTGATCAGCATGCAGGTAATAAGAATATAAATAATCATTTCCAGCAATATTTATTTGAATTTTTCTAGCGCGGATGTTGCATAGATTTTAAAAATGCCCTCAAAACATATTTAGTTGCATAAAAAAATAAATTTCATAACCCCTCTTCCCTTCCTGAAAAAAATTTATTCGGCACGCCACTTTGCAGCGGGACCAGGTTTTCAAATCCTCACAAACAGGTGGAGATATTCACTGAGAAAGTAGGGAGTCTCGATAAAGACAAGTGGTGAATGGCACTTCAAAAGTAGTTTACGAGGATGAACAAGTATATATTGGGTGTGTGCATAAGTTCTACCCGTTTTGTAGGCTACAAAGAAAGGAGGAGAACACAACAAATAACGTACCTAGGATTTCACATAATTGCCATCATTCTGTATGACCTCTTGCCATCTGTCTATGAGTGTAGGTGAATCCCACGCCGGAAAAACTCTTGTGTTTTTCAGTCAAAAAAGTCATGTAATGCCGTTTTCACATCGTACGCATAATCGAAGGTTTGGAGAGCGAAGGCGTTCTGTAATGATCGAAAAAGGTGCTAGTCCGTAGGTGCCAGGTCAGGGGAATATGTCGGGTGAGGTAACACTTCCCAACCAAAGTCCAGTAATTTTTGACGAGTGATTAAAGCAGCATGAGGTATGGCATTATCATGATGAAGGATCACGCCTTTGCGATGAACGAGTGCTGACCGCTTCGATGTTAGTTGTACTCGCAATCCTTCCAACTGTTGGCAGTAGAGGTCAGCATTTATCGTTCGGTTAGGTGCCAACACCTCCCAGTGGATTATTCCTTAGACATCCTACCAAACACTCCACAAAACCTTTTTGGGATGTAGTCCTCCTTTTGAAGTTGATGGAGCAGGCTCCGCATCTTGGCACACAGTCCGTCGACGCTTTAAATTGCGGTAAAGTACCCATTTCTCATTACCCGTTGCAATTCGTCCCAAAAACGGTTCATTTCTGTGACGAGAAAGCAAATAAACACAGTTATGGATTCTCTCCTTTCTTTGCTTTGCAGAAAGCTGGTGCGGAACCTAGTTATCGAACTTGGGGATGAACTCAAGCTCATGCATCCGTCTTTCGACTGTTGTTCTGTGTACCGACAACGTTTCTGCTAATTCCTGAACGGTTGGATGTGGGTCATTTGTTATGTCTTAGTCCACATCCTCGTCAGAAACCACGTTCAGGACATGTTTGATCTTTACAGCTTCTGTCTTCGTCCCGGAATTTCCGAAACCAACGGCGACATGTGCTATCATCAACTGCATCCTCCCCGTACACTTGACAGATGTTGTGGCAAGCCGCGATGCAGTACTGTCTTTATGGGACTTGAACAGTAAACAATGTCTAAAGTGCTCCTTATCGCATGCCATATTACACCGTCCGTGATTTCCATTACGAATGACTTACTCGGGAAAATATGTGACGTTACTACTCCGATATCAATTTACATGTATTACAAAAACGGGTAGAACTTTTGCACACACCCAATACAAGCTCATTGAGCTTACTTTGAAAAATTATAAAAAATAGACTATTTTGATTAACTAGAATTTTTGTATCCATAAAATTTTTGAAGCACTCTCGTATGAATGACCAAATCAGCGATGTGAAATACAAGGGTTGTCGAAAATAATGGAAACACCTTGAAACGATAGGTGTTACACACCAAATATGGTGTGGGAGCACCCTTGGCATTTAAAATTGCTGGAATCCTCCTTGGAATGGACGCATACAAGTCCTGGATGGTGGTAAGTGGTATGTTGTACCATTCTTCCTGCAGAAACTGCTCCAATTCCTTGAGAGACACCAGAGGAGGATAACGGGATCGCACCCTGTTTTCCAACTCAGACCACAGCGGCTCAATGATGTTTAATTCCGGTGATTGTGCAGGCCAGGGAAGGTGTGCATCTTCATTCTCATGCTCCTCAAGCCATGATTGAACAGTTCGACTTCTTTTTTTTTAAGGTTTAACGACCACCGTGAGCAACTCAATGGGCTATATGCAGTCGCCCGTCCCTAATTTAGGGTCACTGGTTCCAGGGAAGGGAGAGAGCCAGTGCCGTAAGACAAATACAACATCCATGCCTCACCGGGATTCGAACCCGGACCCCGTTCGGACGAATGATCAGAGGCCATCGCCTAGACCACTGCGCCACCGGGGCGGCCAATTCGACTTCTGTGAATTGGGGCATTATCATTTTGAAAGGTGCAAACCCCTTACGGAAACAATGTTTGCGCCATTGTCGGCCAAAAGAGAGACATAGTCACCGCTAGTGATCCGTCCGTGTAAGGTGATACTGGGAACTGCTACAAACCACGAGATCATGACCCAAACTATTACGGAACCGCCCCCATGCTGCACTGTAAGAAGGAGACAGTATGAGTTGTAGGCTTCTGCTGGGGTTTTCCACACGTAAACCCTTCCTGTGTTGGGGAATAGTGAGAAACTTGATTCATCGGAAAACAAGACATATTTCCATTGATCCGCAGTCTACGTTTTATGTTCCTGGCAGCACTGTAATCTCCGTTGCATATTCACCTGTGACACCAGGGGTTTTGCAATCGCAGCTCTGCCGTAAATCTTGTGCTTACTCAATTCCCTTCGCACGGTATGGGTCGACACTGGGTTTTGGAGATGTGCATTAAGCTCAGCAGTCACTTTCGTCGCCGTGGTCTTCTTCTTTGCGGACACAATCCTCTTTAATGTCCTCCTGTCTCTCGCAGTGAATTAGATTTTCCTTTCACAGTTGTGTCTCGCAGATGATATTGTGCCGTGAACATTGTATGTTGTCATGCCTTTCGACACGGTACCTCTCGATACCCCCAATACCTGTGACACTGGGTTACCGACGTACCAACCAGGCGGGGTCCTACAATCTGCCCTCTTTGGAACTCCGACAGGTCACTCATTGGGCCTTCACCTGGAACGAAATGATGCAGACACCGATTTACAATGCAATCACACAGACCTTTGAGACTATAAGCAACACTTTTTTTATAAAAACATTTTTGCTACATGTTCGTTTTACTCAAAAAACAGAACATACCAAAGTCACTTTTTTTTCAGCGAGGTGTTTCCATTATTTTGGACAACCCCTGTATCTACATAACGTTTCTTGGAATTTCGATCGTTTCATACAACCGATATGACAAATCTATGACGATTTTTTAGAAAAGTTTCAAAAAGAAACCTTTTTTTTAAATAATGAAAATCGAGCATACTTGTTCATCTTTTAGAATTTTTAAGGGTAATAAACGCATTCTAATAGAAAATGCCTCCATTTTAGCAGATTTTTTTATTGTTGTTGTTGAGTGTGTGGAAGCGATGCTTGGAATATCAGAAATACTGCTTAATATGCTATCGGTATAATTCATGAGTTACTCATGCAAATGTCTCTTCCTTGAATTATCCCTTCTTAGAGCCATCACGAATTTAAATGGCTTCCCACGATTTATCGATTTTTCGCTTAACGATATCTTATCGTACTTTTGGTCCTGAAGTACAGATCCATTTCGAAATTCTCGATCAACCTCCTACCCAAAGTTTCAATTTCCTTTTTTCCCCACTTTTTGCCTATACACATAACAGCAGGAAATTTAAAGAAACCTCCTGAAGAATTCCCTCGAATCCGTCTGTTCATCAAAACTTTTGCTTCGTCAGCAGCAGATTACTCTAAATGAATAATTCAAATTGCGCATTATCATAAATTTGACAAAAATAAAATGTTAAGTGTTCGTCCGTTTATTGCCTCATTTCCCAGAATATGGCCTCGGCTTCTTGAAAGAACTTGACCTGAATTTTAACGAATAGCTGCTGAAAACAATTTCAACTCCAACATTTCCTTAATTAGTTAAAAATAAATAAAGTAAATCGATGAAACGAATAATTTTAATTTTATCGTACGTTTTAGTTGATAAACATTGCTCTTTTAAAAATCGTAACTCAATCAGAGAAAAACAGAAGTGCAGTAATGCAACCTAAGCCAGAAAAGTTCCAGGACTTTTGAAAGGCAGCAGACGCTATGGGATATGGTGATGAGTCATTCGCTAATGAGTCGCTCGAAAAGAACGAATCAGCATAGTGTGTGACGTATAACTGTAAATAACTTTCCTTTGGAGTTTGTTTTCTTATCTAAATTTGGTTTCTTCTTTCTTGAACGTTTACTTACTGAACGAACCATACTTCCCTGCAGAGGTTTTTTCATTTAGGAAACTCTGGCAGTGGGTTAGAGCTAAATAAAATAATTAGGTTGAATATATACATAGTGCGTCAAAGAATTTTTAAGACTGGCGCTAGATTTCAGCCTACGGTGGCGCCACCAGTGTAATCGCGAATGCGTTATTAACCGTGACCATCTGCTTGCTTTCTGCCAAAAGTACTGCGCAGTTGTTAAAGTAACTCAAACAAAACGGCCGTTCATTAGAGAAGTAAAATATTTTTCATGTTAAATTATTAAGATGGAACAAAGGGTTGTTATTAAATTTAACGCAAAACTTGATAAAAGTGCCTCGGAAACGTACCAAATGATGAAACAAGTTTACGGTGAGTTTTGTTTAAGTACATCAAATGTTTTCCTGTGGCACATACGTTTTTTGGACGGAAGAGATACGCTAGAAGATGATAAGCATACCGGAAGACCAAGTTCATGTAGGACACCTGAGATTATTGAAAAAGTGCGTGATTTCGTGGCAAACAATCGATGTGCGTCACTAAGAATGATGGAAGAGTCTTTAAACATCAACAAAGAAACGATTCGAACCATCCTGCATGAAGATTTGGGCAGAACAAAAGTCTGTGCTAAATTTGTTCCACACACGTTAACCAATGAACAAAAATCAAGGAGAAATGCACATTGCAGAGACATCATTTCAGCCGCTGAAAATGATCCAGACTTCTTAAAATCGATTGTTACAGGTGATGAAACATGGCGTTTTCAATATGATCCTAAAACAAAGCGACAAAGTGCGGAATGGAATTCAAAAAACTCACCACAAGCCGAAAAACAAGAAAACTTCCATCGAAAATCAAAACAATGCTTATTACATTCTTCGATAGTAAGGGTATTATCCACAAAGAATTTGTTCCAAGTGAACAAACAATTGCTGGGGAGTTTTATTTAAATGTTTTGAAGCGTTTGATGGGCAGAATTCGTCGCATTCGTCCAGAATATCGGGATGAAAACAGTTGGTGTTTGTTGCACGATAATACACCAAGTCACACCTCACTTCTTGTTCGTAGATTTTTGGCGAAAGATAACGTCTGTGTGTTGAATCATCCACCGTATTCGCCTGATTTAGCACCCTGCAACTTTTCTTTGTTCTCAAAACTTAAAATGACGTTAAAAGGGTGTTATTTTGATGATATTTCGACCATACAAACAGCTTCGACGCGTGCTTTGAAGGCAATTCCGCAAAGTGAACTGGAACAGGCATTCAAATCATTATTAAATCGCTGTAACAAGTGTATTGAAACCGGAGGGACTTGTTTTGAATAAAAAACCAAAACAAATTATAATTTCTTGTTTCTATTTCATTTAACAGACCCAGTCTTAAAAATTATTTGCAACACTGTGTATGTACACACTGGTGTGCAAAACTTAAGGACGAAGTAGAAAAAGTAAAATATCGCCGTACATTGCAACAGCACCCAAACACAAATTAACTCAGGACCATGTCTGGGAACAGGAGCAACAGCACATGCGTAATAATGGAGCATGACGTATGGTTTGCGTGACGTGATAACTAAATGCGCTCAAGCACTCCAATAGCATCAATTGAACGGAAGCCACCGGAAGGTGTGCATAAGTGTTACAGACGTTCGCTTGTGTTTGTTTTGTGCTAGAGCAGACGAAATAGCCCGTCGAGAACATCTTGATGATTTTACTCGTGGTCGAAAAATTGGGAGGCTCGAGGAGGGAGGAAATGTGATGAGTGCGGCCCACGAGTCCGGTGTCGCCCATAACATGATATTGCGCGCGTGGTCGGCCTTCAGGATTACAAGTACGGCTATACAAAAAAACCGGAGGTGGTCTTTCACCAAAAACCACCTGCGGTGAGGACACCTAGCTTCTCCTACAGGCCAAACGAGAAGAACACCAGACAGCAAGTAACCTTCCAAAACAACTGAACATGGGCACAGGACGCACAATATCGCGGCTTACAGTGGCCAAGAGGCTGTAGAAAGGTGTACTGTTTGCCCGACGACCAGTACGCTGTATTCCATTAACAACTGCTTACAGGAGACACCGTTTGCAGTGGTCCAGAGAACACAAGGACTGTACAGCAAAATAGTGGCATACGGTACTCTGTACTGATGATAGTAGATTTAGTCTCTCTAGCGATTCTAAACGTCAGCTAATCTGGCGTGAGGTAGGCAATCGGTATCGCCCCGAAAACATCCGGGTAGATATGGCGGCCGCAGTGTTCTCGTTTCGGGATGATTCCAATCGATGGACGTACGGAGCTCCAGATACTGTAAAGAGGTACTGTAACTGGTGCGCGCTACTGTAATGGCCTAATCCTTAACCATAGTCTTCTGTTCCGAGGTGCCATTGACCCACAGTTCGTTTTAATGGACGAAAATGCCACGCTGTTGTAAAGTGAAGACATTCATCGGGTGGATTGGCCACCAAGTTCCTCCGACCTGAACCCCATAGAATACGTGTGGGAAGCTCTCGGGGGAACATTGCTGCGCGTGAATGCACATCGGAAACTGTCCAACAGCTACAAACGACGCTGACGGATGAATGGGCAATGTTACCGCAAGAACTCATCAACAACCTAGTGCGAAGTACAGACATGTTGTGTTTGTTTTGCGTGGTTTCCCAAGGCAGGAAAATAAGTAATGGTAAGCCGTTCCGGTGTCGCAGTAGTCTAAGCGCTGGCTTCTAACAATTCGTGCGAGATTGGTCCAGGTTCGAATCCCGGTAAGGCATAGATGTCGTGTTTGTCTTATAGCATTGGGTCTCTCTCTCTTCTCTAGAACCAGTGACCCTAAACAAGAGAAAGAGGACTGCTTATAGCCCATCGAGTTGCTCAAGTTGGTCGACAAACCTCCAAACAAGAAAAACCGAACCGAACATACTGCAGTTATTCTCGCCAATAAACAACAGCTTACCTTTTAATTTGTTTGAGTGTATCCATTTATTGCGCTTAATGTTTCAAACACAGGCGATATATTTTGTACACATTCATCACCACTCAGAACACACTCTTCTTTCTTTCACTGTCACGTAGTCGAAAGTGTCAGCAGCTATCCAATGCTTTTCTTACCTCCATCTGTCATTGATCACCTGACAAGTTCTCAGCTCCACGACTGCAAAATGCTCTAATGGAATTTTAGCTAAACAATAACAAACTTAAGCGAATGAATTCTTTCCCAAGTCTCAGGAAAGACCGATGGTACTGCTTAAAATTATCCTGTCGACAGTTGCAAAGCTTGACTTGCAAAAAATATTGCTTACACAAACGCCAGCAATGCTTTTAAAACATCTTCCATGTCTTCGCCTTTAACCCTTTAACTGGCCGGTCTGCGGGAACAAATTGTCGCCAAAATCACCCGAAGCTTGAACGCGTATTGTCTCCAAATTCCCTTCCTCTTTCGAAAAAACTGGTCCCATTTCGGCGGGATTTCAGTGTTTCCAACATAGCGATTGCTGTCCCCCTTCTCACCTCAGCGGGTGGAACGCAACCCTGTGACAGGGATTAACGATGCCATCAAGTGTCCTTTATGCTCCGTTCTATGACCCAAGGCGAGAACAGGAAGGCCAGTCTCCTCCAACACAATTCTTGCTGAGTCGGTCGGAAGAAAAAAAATTAAAGGAAAGAATTAACATGTAAAGACAGTGATGCCCACTACATTGAAAAAAAAAAAGAAAACAGTTTTACATCCGCATACATTGGATTTAACCAAAGGGGTTGAATCGTATGTAGACGAGAACACACGTTCCCCTCAACTTCCGTTATCGAGAACACCCCCTGAATTTTTGAATAAAGTTTTTCACATAACATATTACTCTTTCCTAATTTTTTTAATTTCAAAACTTTGTATGTATAAAATTTCAATATTAATTCAAAATAATTGTGTTCTATATTTTTCTAAAACCAAATATATCGATATGAAGTTACATTTGTTTTCATACCACTGTGTGTTATCAGTGGCGCATACCCGGGCAAAACCCATAAGGTCCGTCCCCTTTCCCCACCCTTCCAAAAAAATTCTTGTCCATTGCTCAGATGAAGGAACAAAAATTACCTTATTCCAACGGATCCAGGAAAACTCGTACACTTTCTCATGCCGCTGAGAAAGTGCAAACGGCAGAAAACTCGTACACCCTTTTGAAGTAAGGGGATATACACAAATTGCGTTTCGGTCCGAGATTTTGACAAAGTGTACGAGTTTTCCTAGCCGAACAAAACGGAATGTACCAGTTTTCCTAGGGATCTCAATGGGTATGTAAGATCAAAATGGCTCAAGGTTTATGTAGAACGTTTCTGACTCCTTTAATCTTGAGTTATGATTTTAATATCTCCCATGTGATAACAAGCAATAAAGGCTAATTAACAGGGGCTCAACGAATCGATATTCAGGTGCTGATCCTTTTAGAAGATTTTAAATTACAACCTTGATATTCCGTATTTCTAAACATTTTATAAAACCTAATAAAAGGCACTCAATGGATCACAAGCCACCTAGGCCGCGGGCCCTTTTAGAAGATTTTAAGTTACAACCTAGAAATTTCGTATTTGTAAACATATTATTGAACCTAATGAAAGACACACAAATTATTATTTATCACCTATTTACAAGCCACCTAGTCCGCGGGCCTTTTGAATAGATTTTAAGTTGCAACCTAGATATTCCGCATTTGTAAATTAAACAGTGACAAACGGTATTGATTTGGACATGTCTGCTGTAGTATAAATTCCACAAGAGCCGTAGCTCTTAGATTATGCAAACGATGTACGTGTAAAAATATCTCATTCCCTTCGTCACCTTCCCCTTTAATTTTTTTTCTTTAGTGAAGGAATGATGTTATTGTACCTTAATGAAAAAGAAACAGTTCCAACCCTTCTTAAGAAACCACAGTATACATTTCAGGGAAACTTTTTTTTTTCTTTTTCTTGTAGGGGGGGATTAATCTCTAGCGGGACTCCGAAGTGTAAGGGGTACCCAGGATTCCCTACCACTCATTACCTATGCTCTTTTTCGGGAAACGATCACACCATATCATATCGGTAAACGGTAAAAATACCCCCCTGAAAATACCCATGAAAATTTAAAAGCGGTAAAGGCAATGTTCCGGTGGGGCGATTTACCGGCAACCCTGCCACACCTCTTTCAGCAACTTGGAAAATTTCCACAGAAGAAAATTGCCACGTTTTTCATTAAAGGGTCGGGTACAAATTGCTGTTCCTCCGAAGAACACTTTGAATGTGTGACAATTTTTCCAGTGGGGTAGTTTTCTAAACTTCCGAGTTATGTGTGGCAGTTTTCCAAGGTACCTAAAGAGGGGACGGAACTCTTTTGTTTGTCTGAATTTTTATGCGGGTTCATACGTGTTTAGGGCAACTGGCCACAAGAGTTCAAGTGGGGGGGGGGCTATAAAGATTGCCGTTTCTGAACCTATATTGAGAACTTAATTGGGAACTCCAAACGAATTTCGAGAAAACCTTCCATGTAAGCCGAGCGAGAATTGTACTTTAATTTGAAGAAATAAATTGCCGAGGATTCGAGGTACCCTTGGTTTGGGAGGGGCTCTACCCCCAACTTCCGTAATATTATATTCTTGGCCGCTGGAGTTTGTCAGTGTATCCAGGATGTTCCTCTTGAAGCGTCCGCAAGGTCCGTGCGCTGGGGGGGGGGGTCACCACAAAATGTTAGAATGGACGTAGAGCTGTAAACATCAGTACCATGTTTTATATAATGATTCTGTACACGACCACGAATTTTCAGGAGGGTGGGGTGAATTCAGCCCCCACCCTCATGTGTCTAAGAGCTCTTCATGGATAACATCGAGGATACACTGACCGACTCTAGAGGTCCAGAATATAAAATTACGGAAGTTGGGGGTAGAGCCCTCCAAACCAAACACCTCGTATCACATTTACAGACTTCACCAACTGACCGGGGCAGCGGGGAAAGGCATACATAGTCTGCCAGTAAACACAACATGAAGTATAGAAATTGCGAGCAAATCCCTTACCTTGAACACCTGTTTGCACTCTAAACGGCCCAGAATATAATATTACGGAAGTCGGGGACCCCCCCTCCCAAACTAAGTGTACCTCGGATCCTCGGCAATTTATTTCTTCAAATTAAAGTACAATTCTCGCTTGGCTGGCATGGAACGTATTCTCAAAATTCGTTTGGAGTTCCCAATTCAGTTCTCAAAATAGGCCCAGAAACGGCAATCTTTATAGCCCCTCCCCCCTTGAACTTTTGTAGCCAGTTGTCTTAAACTCGTAAGAACCTGCATGGAAATTCAGACAAATAAAAGAGCTTCTTCCCCTCGTTAGGCACCTTGAAATCTGCCACATATAATTCGGATTTTTTTACTGTCACGTATAAATCGGAATATATTTGGAATTTGGAAAACTACCCCATTAGAAAAATTGTCACACATTCAAAGTGCTCTTCGGAGGAACAACTATTTGTGCCCGGCCCCTTAATGAAAAACAGGGCAATTTTCCAAGTTGCTGAAAGATGTGTGGCAGGGTTGCCGGTAAATTGCCACACCGGAACACTGCCACACATCAGTGTTCCTGTGTGGCAGTTTACAGTGAACAGTTTGTTCTGGGGGTATTTCCTTCGGGGTAACTTTTACCGCTTTTAAGTTTTGAGGGGTATTTTCCCCGGGAATATTTTTTCCAGGGGGTATTTTTACCCACATCCTATCATATTATATGCAGAGGTTTTTAGGAAAGGAGTGCCTGACCCCAGTTCTTAAACAACCGTTAGAAATAGGAAGCTAGGAGATTTGGGCTAGAGTGCCCGATAGGAAAGTCACACGGAAGCGAGGTAGAAAGAGGGAGGAAGACACCCTTATTTATTACCGGGGGTCCAGTACCCGGAGTCTGATGGCTTAACGTGCACATTGACGCGTCCGTGAAGGGCTCGGGTTTAAATCCCGCCCGGTGAGGCATGAACGTTGCGTTTGTCTTACGGCACTGGGCCACATTCTGATTTCTTATCTATTCAACACTGGCATGAGATCATTCTGATTTCATGCCACTGTTCCCTTCCCTGGAATCAGTGGCCTTAAATTTGGAACGGGAGACAGCTTGTAGCCCATCGAGTTGCTCACGGTGGTCGTTAAACCTTCAATCAAAGAAAGAAAGAAAAGAAAGATCAGAATTATCGTTCTTTTGTTTTCGTTGTAATTTACACTTTCAGGACAAACGGCATAGTAATAACACAGGAAAAAGAACTGAGGAAGAGTCTCACATCTCTATAATACACTAAATATCTCAATTAAAAGGAACACAAAATTATGAGGGTCGTTATGAGTCACAACTGGGAATGTTTACATGGAGCAGTCAAATGGACGATTATTATACGGTCCCTTTATATATTTGTGTTCAGTTCTCTGGGTGGCCAATCTCCGGTGGCCACTTCTCTTGCACCTATATCATCATTGTCGACTGTTATCATCCACTGTTGGAAGAACGTCTCCCTAACTATCCTCCATAACGATCTGCCTCAAGTCAGTCTTCTCCATGTCCCTCCCGCATGCTTTCGAATTTCATCTATCCATCTCCCATGCGGTATCCTTCTGGGTCTTTTCTAGTCCTGTGGAGTCCAGTCTAAAATTTCAGTTCAGCGTCGGTGGTCCGTTCCTCTGGCAATGTATCCAGCCCATTGCCATTTCAGAGATTTTGCACTGATCAAGCTGTCTTCCACTCATGTCATTTTCTTCATTCTCGAGATCCTCTTCTTTTCTTTCTTGGTTATATTAAGCTTCTTTTCAGTTGTCCGTATTTTTTTGAGCCTTTATTCGTTAAGGTTCACGTCTCCACTCCATATGTAAGCACTGGAAGGATGCATTAATTAGGCACTTTTCTTTTAAAACATAATAGCGTATTGCTCTTTAAAAATTCACTGTTTCTTCCAAAAGCACGCCGATCAAGTTTTATACGCAGATTAATTTATTCATCAAAGGGACCATCGCTTGATATCTACTATCGAAGGGGAATGTAGGTATCCGTTATCTCCAGCTTCTCCCTATCAATCAGTAATTCTTTATTTCTTGTAAAATCATTGTACATCATGAATGGAATACAGGATTACACCATACAATACAAATCTGGAAAATGTGAATCCGTTTTTTAGTGTAAATATGGCATGGATGATAAGTCAGATAGTATCCGAAAACTTGAAAATGTCGTCGTCCTGGAGCGGGAATCAAATCCGCGTCTCCCGGATAGACTAGGGCGCTATTAGGGTGACGCGGGTTCGATTCATCAGGAAACGCGGGTTCGATTCCCGCAGCAGGACGACGAATTTTTCAAGTTTTCGGATATTATCTGACTTACCACCCACTTCGTATTTACACCAAAAAAAAAAAAAAGATTCATATCTTCAAAATTTGCTTTGTACATCAGTTTTTTCTTCTGCAAGTTCGTTTTTAATTCCACTTCTTCACTCTTGTCAGCAAGTTATTGGAACATACTCTGCAGTTTTGAAGTGCCAGTTCCAAAAATGACAACGTCTTCAGCAAAACGAAGGTGAATTAAATAATCTCCATTGATCTTTATCTCTTTGTTTTCCCAGTTCAGTGACTGCATGACATTTGCAATGTGGCATTAAAGAGTTTGGGAGATACAAACACCTGATGACTGATATATTGTTTCAAACATCCGATGACTGATATGTTGATATCCATTTACCACTTTTTCTTATTTATTTAAACATATCAAACATTATGATTGTAACAAAAATTCTGCTGAAAAAGCCTAGGGAGCTTTGCACGAGTTTCATGTGTAGCACAATTTTTTTATTGGTAATTGTCATTCGTATACAAAAATGAAATATCAAGCATTTAACGGAAAACGTCGTAAAAAGAGCTTAGAACTTTTTGTTCATGCAGGCATCTAAGGATTGATGTACTACTTCTCCTATCCCAATTTTAGAATGTATATTTGAATACACCTCACCTTAAAACTCCAATGTAAAAGCTAAATTTTGTTGAAAAGTCCAAGGCATAGGAATTTTGTAAGCGTTTTAGGTTCAGTCCGTTCTTGCTTCTTAATAACATTTGACTGCAAGTTCACACTTACGAGATATTAAAATTGCTGAGTTTCTTCTAACAAGACTGTTGTGAAATTTTCAGAACTGTTCAATTTCCTTGTAACGCTAGGTAAAGTTCTGCCGCTCAGCAGAGGAAATGATCTGACTAGTTTTGTCGATTGCTTAGTTAAAATCAAGATATTTCTTAGTGAAATTAAAAATGACCTCTTGTTTCTAACAGACGTAAGAAAACAACACACATCTGAGTATTATCTTATTTTCAAGACGTGGGCATTTTTTTCTTATTTTCGAGGAGTCCGATTTTTTCTGTGAGCAATATTTCTGTGTGCATTCGTTATTCACATCGGATTAAACATAACAGACACGAGATTGTGCATTAGGAGGCGTAGGCTGTTTTTAAAATAAATGCAAGTGTTTACATGACTGTATTTATGAAAAATGAATCCTGTCTGATCTCGGGTACTGAGAACTGGTCACCGGAGAACTGGCCACCGAAGAACTGGCCACCGGAGAACTGGACACATTGCAATTTCAGTGCCATGAAATTGTTCTGCATAAACAAATTTCGTGTGGCTATATTCCCCACTACTTGAGCAACTTCTGTTCATATTTTTTTTTTTAATATTTCATTTTCAGTAAGAAATTTAGACATTTCCAAGATTTTCGGAGCTAAGACTAAGCGGAGAACTGGCCACAAAATTTTTCCGTTGCCACGTCTCCCCGAGATTGGTTATCTGACACACATAAAATGTCCGTAATTTCGTATTTTCTTATTCACGATATTTTTCTATAAAGTACTACTAAACAAATTCTCTGCGAGTATGAGCAAACCCAGGAAACTTGTCGGGTGGGGGACTTAAAACCCTAAAATATGAAATATGAAGAATTTCTGGTTCGATCAGGAGATTTCCAGCCATTACAAGCTACAAAGTAATCGAATTGTCTGAGGGCATCTGCCGCCTCAGGAAACTAGGGGGGCAATACCAAAAGCGTAAAATATCAAGTATTTCTCATTTCTTTTCCGATCGGGAGATCTTCAGCATTTACAAGCTGCAACACGACAAATTTTCTCAGCGCATGTGCACTCTCTAGAAACCTGTCGGCGAGATGGGGTTAATACCGAACGTGTAAAATATGAAAAATTCCTCGTCCGATCAGGAGATTTTTGGCATTTACAAGCTACAACTCGACACATTATTTGAAGGCATGTGCCTACTCCTGTGTATGTGGAGGGGATGGGTTGAAACCGAAAGTGTAGAATATGAAGAATTTCTCGTCCGATCGGCAGATATTAACTATTTACAAGCTTCAACTCGACTAATTTTCTGTTCTGAGCGCATGTGCCTACGCAGCAAACCCGTCGGGGGGGGGATTTCAAAGTGTAAAATATGAAGCATTTCTCGTCCGATCGGCAGATTTTTGGCACTTACAACTCGACACATTATTTGAGGGTATGTGCCTACTCAGCAAACCTGTGTGTGCGGGTTACCAAAAGTGTAAAATATGAAGAATTTCTCGTCCGATCGGAGATTTTCAGCATTTAGCAGCTACAACTCGAGACATTATCTGAATGCATGTGCCTACTCAGTAGACCTGTCGGGGGGGGGGGGGGGGTAGCTTGTAAATGTTGAAAATCTTCGGATCACACGAGAAATACTTCATGTTTTACAGTTTTTGTATTCCCCCCCCCCCGACAGGTTTCAAGAGTAGGCACATATTCTCAGATAAGATAATACGTCGAGTTGTAACGTTTAAATGCTGAAAATCTCCCGATCGGACGAAAAATTCGTCATATCTTACACTTTTGGTATCAATCACCCCCCCCCGAAGGGTTTGAAGAGTAGGCACATGTCCTCAGATAATGTGTCGAGTTGTACGTAGCTTGTAAATGCTGAAAATCTCCAGATCGGACGAGAAAGTTTTCATATTTTACAGTTTTGGTATTACCCCCCCCCCCACGACAGTATGCTGAGTAGGCACATGCCGTCAGAAAATTTGCCGAGTTGTAGCTTATAAATGCTAAAAATCTTCCGATCGGACGAAAAATTTTTCATATGTTGCACTTTTGGTATTAACCCCCCCCCCCCCGGACATGTTTCCAGAGTAGGCACATACGCTCATATAATGTGTCGAGTTGTAGCTTGTAAATGCTGAAAATCTTCGGATGGGTCGAGAAATGCTTTATATTTTACACTTTTTGGACCCCCCCCCCCCCCCGACAAGTTTCCTGAGGCAGCACATGCGCTCAGATAATTTGCAGACTTGTAGTTTGAAAACCCTGAAATCTTCTGTTGAAATGTAGATCATAAACATTTTTTATAAAAAAATTACATTAATTATCGCAGTTAAGAAAAGACGAAATTACGGAAACTTTATATGACTCAGATAACCAACCTCTGGGGGTCGTGGGCATAAAGCGGTCAAAAACGCAATTTTTATACGACCCCTTAAAAATTTTGTGGCCAGTTCTCCTGGTGGTCAGTTCTCCGGTGGCCACTTCTCCGGGTGGCCACTTCTCCTACACCCGTCTGATCTCGCTCCTCAAAATATGTAGGTTCAAAAAATCCAACTATGGGCAACTCGATATTAAGCTTTCTGATAAGCATAGCTTGTAATATTATTGAATTCTAAATAACATACAATGAATGATAGTCTGACTGGACTTCTGCAAGGATAGCGCGATTTTTTTCTAGCAAACCATTTTCCATCTCTGTGAATCCGAAATCATATGTGTTCAAAAGAATTAGATCAACTGTCTTCGTACAAAGCATGCTGATTGACAACCGACCAACTATTTCCTCCTGTTAAATTAAAGAAAATCGCTTTTGTGTCTTGTGTGTTTTATGTACTTTTTATTGCTCACACTTATATCTAACTATCTGTTCTCACTAATAGTTCAAATCGTTGATGTTTTCATTTAAAATAGCAAAGCACTTTTGAAAAATCCTAAAATAAAGTAATTTTTGAAATTTAAATTTTGTTTTCATTACCACCTAATCAGAAATTTCACGTAAAAAAATATCATGTCATATTATTTCAATTATTTTTAGGTTGCTGTTGCAAACCGAAAAATCAGTTTCACAGTGGATTTCCTATTTCTTTAAATAAAATTGCGTTAATTAAGTATTTTAAAATTAAAAGATTGTGTTCCCGAAAGTAAAATTTTTTCTTGCCAAGTTGATTACAGAGAATTACTGAAATACTCTAAAGTTTTCCTTAAGTTTTAATTGTCGCATAACTACAGTTCAAGCTTCGTGAATTTATCTTTCCAAGACAAATGTAGAAACTGCAATGACATCCAAACGTCTCTCCTTTTAGATTCAGTGCCATTGTCCGAACCCTTTTAACAGGTAATCAATCAGAAAGGATTAGTGTCAACAGTCCCCGTAAACGAGCAGTTTGAATAACAAAGGAAAGGGGGAATGCAATGTTCACTGTTAACCGGAGTTCGAGGTCACTCGGGTGAGCTGGGCAGTGGACAGATTGCGTACCCCGAGTTATTTCGTGCCAGCCGCTATGGGCCACTGAAACGTACCCCGAGTTATTTCGTGCCAGCCGTTATGGGCCACAGAAACGTACCCCGAGTTATTTCGTTCGAGCCGCTTAAAGGGTTAAATTCGACCTTTGAAACTAAAAAACAAGGAATTATCACATTCGCAACAATATATTTGATGTGGAATTGTCTAGAAGTTTACATACGATAGAGTTATAGCAGTCTGCACTCTTCGGCATAAAAACGAAGTCCCCAGAAGCAATCATCCAATCGAGATAAAAATTGGTATGTACAATCAAGGCTGAACTGGATCCTACCAGGCTGTAACATTACCGTTGAAAACAATAGACTTTTGGTGATTGGCCAGTAGGCGTTAGGGACGATTTCAGCCGTTAGATGGCACTGCGTCCCAAGGTATAAACACCTCAGTTTCCGCATTGTTTGAATTGCGGGATTGTGTATGTTCGTCGTTTTTTCTTGTTTCTTTCAAAAAACCTTCTAGTTTTAAAACCAAACTGTTGTTCTCAACAACAAAATCTAACCCATTTTCGAAATGGTTTACTGCTGTGTGCCGATGTGCATATCTTCTAAGAAGAAAAACGTGTGTTTGTCATTCTTCGAGTTCCCCTCAGATCAGAAAGTAAGGCAACTGTGGCTGAAAGCAATATCTCGTCAGGATTTTGCTCCAAATGACGAGTTACCTTCAACTGTTGTTTGTGGTAAGCATTTTCATTCTGATTATTACGTACCTAATTCAATTTTAGAAAAAAACCTCAGCTATATAAACTCATATTAAGTAAAATAGTAGGTAAATGTGTAGATTTGCGTTTTAAATTATTTCGTCGGAAAAATATTAGTACTTGGGAAAAGTGTGACGTGCAGGTTTTAGATTGTGAAAATCAACTGCAAATGGTGCAGAAATTTTCTGTTTCAAATGTCTTTTAAAGATTTTTATCGTAACATTTACCTGTACGTTCGATACGTTAGGCCTACGGCAGCGTCTCTTCACAGCATCGAACTTGCAGGTAAATGTTACGATAAAAATCTTTAAAAGACATTTAAAATACGAAATTTCTGCACCATTTGCCATTAATTTCCATACTCTAAAATCTGTACTTCGCACTTTTTCCAGGTACTAAAATTTTTCCGACGAAATAATTTAAGACGCTAATCTACACATTTACCAAAATCTCAGCCCTAGATCGTTGAAGAATAAAGGAGGAATGAGATTTACACATGAATTACACCAGTTCCTACAGAAAAATTCTCTTGCCCAAGTACTACGAATTCAGAATACAAATATCCATCTGTTAATGTGAAAGTGAATATAAATGAAATCTCAAATGTAAATAATGATACGGAATCAGTTTGTTAATGCGAACAACGTCAATAGATGGCGCTGCGTCCCTACTCATCTTTTCTGTCCTCGCTGTTTTTGCTTAATGTTACAGCCTGATAGGATCGAGTTCAGCCTTGGTACAATGTATAAGAAAGGAAATGATTGCAATTCCAGAGCAGTTGCGCCATTTGTTCAGAGAAAACAGCTACACGAGTGGAACAAGTCAGTACGTTGTAGCCCACCTCTGGCTGGGATACAAGCGGTTACCCGGCGTCGCATAGACTCATACAGTTCACGGATACTGCCCTGAAGTATAGTATGCCTTATGATGTCCAAATTGCGGGCAAGTTCGCCAACATTCCGGGATGGGCGAAGCTTGTGACCCATCATGTCTCCAAGATGTTCGATCGGTCAGAGGTCGGGCGGTCAGGCTGACCATGGAAGTGTGTTGAAACTACGGAGGCAGGCCTTTGAGAGTCATGTCCTGTGTGGCCGTGGATTATCCTGTTGAAAATTTGCTCGGTGATACTGCAACAGGAACGGCCACACAACAGGTCATAGAATCTCGACTCGAGGACGTACCACTGAGCAGTGTGGATGGTACGGAGCACTACCAAGGGTGCCCGTCAACCGTGGAAAATGGCTCCCCAGACAGTCACTCCCGATAACCGAAACGTGTGCCGTTGCACGGTAAAGGCAGGATACGTGCGCTGGCAGGCTCATCTCCATACACGTACGCGCTAGTCATCGTCTCCAAGTGCAAAGCGTGACTCATTACTGAAGACAACATGACACTGGACACTATTGCACGTTGATCGGCCCTGATACCACTGCAGTCGGTGCCGGCGCTTCTCGCTGGACAGTAGTAGGCGGCGGATTGGCTTCTTCGAATGTAGTCCCAGTGCGACAAGTCGTATGGCAGCAGTCCGAATGCCCACTTCCGTACCTGTAGGAAAGGTAACATGGCCACGGATGGTTGAGAGCGAAGAATACGGTTCTGTTCGTGCGGCTCTAACAACCGCTCGATCCTTGCGTTCTGTCTTTGTCCTCGGCCGTCCACTCCCGCGTGCTGGTAGGTTGTGCCCTTCTCGACTCATTGGCGCCAACATCGTCCTATTGCCGGGTCGCTTCGATCCAAATGCCTGTCGATACGGCGACTTGACCAACCAGCTTCTCTCACCCTAACTATACGTCCTCTCTCAAACCCGCCCAACTGTTTGTATTTTGCACGGATGCGACGTCGAAGCATCCTCACAGTCCGTGGAGGTGAATGCAACCGGAATCCGCTGTCACCATTGTCCCTGCGTGCGAGCTTTGCTCTTGATTAACCCTCCTCGATGACGGTGTTCCAGTGCGCTGGGGCTGGCCACTGTTTAGACATTGATCTTTATTTTTAATGATTTGTCCCAGCGGTACTTGCATGCGGAGTTTCATCAGGATCAAACGATTTTCTCGGGTGGTTCGTTTTCGTTTTTTTTTTTTTTTTTTTTTTTTGCCAAAAGGATATTTCATTACGAACATTAGCAGAGCTACACAGCTAAGCACGTAAAATTTTTAATACAGAAATTTAAACGTAATCGGCGGTTGCTCGGGCTTTTTTTAAAGTTTTCGCCAACCCATTCACCAAAAATAATAATAAATAATAATAATAATAATAATAATAATAATAATAATAATAATAATAATATCCCCAAATTAAATTTTTTGTCACCAAAAGGTAATATGAAGTCGCCAGTTTTGTTGTTTTCCCTACTCTCCATTGGAAATATAAAAAGCATGAGAAAGTGCTATAACAGCACGAAAACAGTAGGTTATAGATTCTTTACAATTAAGTAGCAAAGCATTATGTTATACATAGATCCAGAATTTTAATAATAGGAAGCAATATATACCTTTATTTTCATTTTCGAATTTATTACTACCTATAAAATTTCTGAACAAAGAATTATTCGCAGGATAAATTTCAAATTAATTGAAAAATTGGGTACTACATTTATTCTGTGGCTTGGCTCTAAAAGGGCCAGTGTAAAGAAAAAATGCAGATGTTATTGAACACTTTCAGCTAATAATTATTTTCATATACTTCGTGCAATATTGGTTGATGGTTTCAGATCAAAAGATAAGAAATCCACAAATATGACTGCATTTAAAAGATTCTACATTGATTTTTAAAATATTCTTGGCATTACCGAAGCAAAATTTGACTTGACGTCCGAGCAAAAACATTCTTTTTTAAAGATTGTTTTTGCTCGGATGTATTTAAAAAAGGTAATCGCCAATATTTTCGCCAAAACTGTTTCCCATCGCCAAAACGATTTTTTTCTCGCAAATTGCGAAGAATGCGATCGGCAGCGCGACCCCTGATTATCTTAAATGAATCCTTTCTTGAAAAGAACAGACTCCACCAAAGAATCAATCGCCTGGACTTACGGATGTGTAAGCTTAGAGTCAATGATTTCAGTAAAAGTTAGCATTAGTAACCATGGTTAATACTGCCTCACAATTAAAATTCCTCCCCTTTTTCGTAAGTGCTTTTGCTGAGATATTGAGACGGTCCCGCGCGTATTTCCTTACTTTTCAGCAGCCCTTAATGAGGTAGAGGAGTTGACAGCTCCCTTTTCTGCTTCAAGGCCATTACTGACCGTTTTCCATGTTCATGGAGTGTAGTTAATATTGCCCTGGAAATCGTTTTGCAACCTTGTTTGGAGTTCTCAAGGTCCATCCCCTTTTTGAGGAGGTTGTGGAATGTTCACACGTAACAGGAAAGCACAAGTGCAAAGAAAGTTGCTAATGAAGGTGAGTGAAAGGAAGCAAATACGTGTAGCTTACATGGTGGTCAGGGAGAGGTGTCATGTTCTGGCTTTTGAAGATAGAGTTAGGAAGATTTCACGTCCGAGGAAAAATGGAGAGATGGAGCAATGGAGGCTCGTGGATCAGCGATTGGACCTACCATATTCCTTCTAAATATATTGCTTGAGACTTTACTCCGTGAGGAATGGTCTAATATTTCTCTAAGGTCTACTCACGATTCACTTGGATCTACATACACCGGCCACTGAAATAGAAACCTTTATGCAGATATACGTCAACGTCACTCACACAGCCTATATACAAAATACACTGCTGGCCATCCAAAATGCAACACCAAGAAGGACACGAGATAGCAAAGCCAGATTTACTGGACACATAACAACAGATACAAAGATGAAACGATTGAGCTTACAGGCCCGTGCGACTTGTGGAACACGCGGACATCAATAGTTCGTGCGGCCTCCGTGGATGGCAATAACGGCCGCTACACGCCGTGTCATCGAGAGAAAGAGGCTTTGGATGTGGGCTTGGGGTATGTTGGTTCAGGCTGCTTCCACACGTTGCCCCAGTTCATCAGGCGTAGCCGCGGGTGGTGCTTGCCGAGCCACTCGGTTGCCGATCAGCAACCAGACGTGTTCGATGGGCAACATATCGGGAGAACAGGCGGGCCACAGCAAGAGTGACACCTAGTGGGCCGTGAAGAATTGTTGCACGATGCGTGCCACGTGCGGGCGCGCATTGTCCTGTTGAAACGTGGCCGCTGGCAGGTCCTGCAGATAAGGGAGGACTACAGGCTTCAAAACGTCGGAGATGTAGAGGTGGCTCTTGAGTGTACCGGCGATACGTACCAGCGGGGTGTGGGTGTCATATCCAATTGCGCTCCAAACCATAACGCCAGGCGACGGACCGGAATGGCGATGCATAGTGCAGGCGTCATACAGTCTCTCGCCGCGGTGCCGCCACACGCGGATCCGACCATTGTGGTGTTACAGGCAGTGCCATTCCGTAGTCCAGGTGCGGCGTTCAACGGCCCACTGCCGTCGCACTCGCCGGTGGTGTAACGTCAGTGGTAATCGGAGCAATGGGCACCGTGCGACAAGTACCCGCTCCTGCAGACGACGTCGAACGGTACGTGCTGACAGAGGTTGTTGCGGAACACACCCTAATTCCTGCGCTAACGTTCCTGATGTGGCGGTGCGAGCCGTCAATGCCCGCCGCACAACATGCCGGTCCTCTTGTTCGGTGGTGTGCCGCGGCTGCGGCAATCGCTCACGTTGGTCGGTCCGTCCGTCCGTCCTGCACCCACCGAATCCATACTCGCCTCACTGTGGCTGGATGTCGTCCCACACGAGCGCCGATGTCTCGGTACGATAAACCGCTGTCGCGATAAGCCACTATTCGTCCTCTGTCGAACTCAGAAGCATGCTGAAATGACTGCCGTATTCTGCGACGAGGCATCAGAAAGCTTCCCACGCACAGGTTCGGCAGCACAACACACTTCCACTGCTTACACCCCGCCTTCTGTGCACCCTTCTTATAGTGCTTCTCGGTGGCGTGCCGGGAGTACATGATTCGCATATGCCCTGCAATGCTAATCGTTTGCATGTCCTCTCGCGGGCGACGCATGCGGCGAATTTCAGGCCAATCGGATGCTTCCTTCTTGCTGTCGCATTTTGAGTGGCCAGCAGTGTACATGTCACGTGCGTCACCACCTGATCAAGGCAACTATTTAAGTCTCCTGCTCGTCGCTACTAATTAGTAGTGCTGATCACAATGGAGGAAAACACAAGATATTTCAAAGTTCGGTAAAGGGCTTACTGTGGGTGCCCGTCTGGCTGTGGCGACGATTTCGAAAACGGACTGGTTTCTCAAAAAGTGAGAGTTCCCGAGTCTTTATTCAGCGGACAAATAATCCACATTGCTTGTCTAAAAGGCGTAACTGTGGCGCAAAGATAATCTGTCAGGAATGAGATCGCCGTCGTCTGAGAAGGCTTGTACGGAGAAATATGACTTCCTGTGTGCATCAATTGCCGAAGCATTTAATGAATGCTGTTCCCGACATATAACTAAGCAAAATATGCTCAGGGAATTGTAGGATCGGTATTGGCAGTCGCATGCCTATAAGGAAACCACTGATTTCTGCGAAGAACCGGAAAATTCGTCTACAGTGGTGTCAAGAACACCGTGACTGGACAATGGAAGATTGGAAAAGAAGTCTCGTGGTCTGACGAGTCGCGGTACACTTTGTTCTGTACTGACGTTGGGCAGAGAGTTCGGCAGGAGCCCCATGACGCAATGGATTCAGCTTGCTTTGTAAACACAACTCAAGGTCCTAGAGATGGTGTCATGGTGTGGAAAATTTTCTTACTACGGAACGGGTTGCTTGATATTGCTGGAAGATCAGCTATACTGCAAGGATTATCTGAACATTATTGTTGATCAAGTCCATCCTGCAATATTGACTTTTTATCCAGCAGATGACGACAGCTTCATGGACGACAATGCTACAGTCCATCACTGCTGAAAACACTACTACGTAAGATCTTTTCAGCAGTGGTTCAGTAAGCATGACAGCGACTTCCATCTTCCCTGGCTACCACAAAGCCTGGACTTGAATTTCATCGAGAATGTATAGGATATTTTAAAAAACCAGATCCGGGAGCAAAGTATTCTTCCGTCAAATTCAATCCAGTTAAATGACTGTCTGGTGAACGCCTGTTATGCTGTAAATGTAGATGCAGTGGCGTAACTATCACCCCCGTAACCACACCACCCCCCCCCCCCCGCAGCTGCGGGGGCGCAAGTAACCAAGGGGCGTACTGCAGCTTCCAGTTATAGTTTTTTGAAAAAATTCGAACACGCACAAAGACAAACAAACAAATAATTAGCCCAAAGGTTCATGTTTTCTTTTAAGATACATTTAGCTTTGCCTAA
This sequence comes from Macrothele yani, assembly GCA_039090855.1. NCBI lineage: Eukaryota > Metazoa > Arthropoda > Arachnida > Araneae > Macrothelidae > Macrothele > Macrothele yani. The sequence goes on along the minus strand of CM076996.1, from coordinate 18,264,632 downwards.
ATATATGTCAAGTTTCACTTTTAAAGCACTTGATGTCCTACAGATTTAATCTACACGGCCTTTTGGCTCCAGGTTTTCACACGAACGCTCTCCAATCGCCCTTTCTCTGCGCTGCTGAGGAAAAGCGCGAGGCCACATAGGGATTCCCCATGGAGGATGTGGGGAAGCAGTCAGTCACCTAGGATTACGTACACGACAAGTGCCAAAGTTTATTCACGGCAGCAGCAGATCTGCGATGTACAAGAGGGTGAGTTCTTCAAGTGATTTATTTCAGTTTTGTACAAAAAAATTGCTTGTACTGTTAAATCTATTACCTAAAAAGTTAAAACTGCAGAGCTCTTTACATGTGTCGAGACTACAAATCTGCAGCGAGGCATTCTGTCCGCGTAGCTGAGTTGGGAGAGCAACTTACACCGGCGTGAGGTGACCTAGCTTCGATGCCCGGTGCGGAAAAAACTGTGTTTCCACATTTGAGACATTCTGCCCGCGTAGCTCTCCCTGACTTCCTGACCCCCCCCCCCCACCACACACACGCCGCGAAAAACGCATCCTCCCTTGTGCTTGAAATCCTGGGAAAATTACTGCGCTGCTTAGGGGCGCTGAAGTAAATCTTGCGGGTGGGCGCACGTTGTGCTAGTTACGTTGTGCCAGCGCCTTGTGGAATCAATGCCAAATTGCATACGTGCTGTAATTCGGGTTAAAGGAGTTGCAAACAGGTATTGAATGAAAGTTTCTAATTCAGTGGCTCGGCGAATACAAGCCTCTGTAAAAGCTGAACACTTTATTGAAGCTTGCATAGAGATCTTGCGCCTGTGACAAGCAGGCGTTTCGAATATTTTGTCCATTCCCTCTTTGTGGTAAGTTCTAATAAAAGGGAAGAAAGCAGCATTGGGAATAACGATTGGGAAGAAAAACATAAAAGTTTGATGAAGGATAATGTCGGTGCCGATTTCAAATAATCGGCAGCAAAACACGCTACCTGATTTTGTGGGAATAAAATGAAATCGGTTTATGTTTACGAAACGAGTATTAATTTTTCGCATGTCATTTCAAAAAGAAAATACATGCATAGAGCGTCATTATCTTCGTCCGTCTGTGGACACCATACTAATCTGATTTGCAACCTTTTATTTGAAGTCCAAATCCTGTGAAAAAGACGTTCTGTAGGGGGGTTGGGAGGGGGGTTTCGGGGGGTCCGATGTATAGCCTTGCCCCCATGAGGCGTAGATGCACATGCCATTAAATCTAAAGTATATTTTACTCTATACAATTGCTTCAAGAAACCGATTCTGAAAATTATTTTTACCATTCAGTACACAGAATTTCGGGTTATAATAAGTACGACTTTTGAATCCTTTTCTAGACACCCTGATGTTACTGCTAATATATTGCAAACGGTAACGCTCTTAGTGGCTGATTATCTAGCATGGAAGTGAAAACAAAGGAAAATAAGCATAAGGAATCATGCTCTTCTGTTTACAGAAGGGATGTCCCCGGTAGGAGAGGGAAGTACCACAGGGACTCTCAGGTCGATAACCAGCAAAATCCCTGTAAAATTGGAACTTGGAACGTGAGATCACTTAAACAATGTGGAAAATTGAAAAGTTTAAAAAAGGAAATGATTCATACATACATGCATATATATCACTCAGCTGTTCTCTGAGATTCAGAGGTTAGCTCCACGAAGAAATTGTGACATACTACAGAGGTGAAAACATGTGTCAAGATGACAAATCTGCAGCGAGGCATTCTGCAACTTACTCCGGAGTGAGGGGACTTGGTTCTATGCCCGGTGCGGACAAACTTGTGTTTTCCCATTGGCGCCCGATTGTGGAAAATGGATCCACTAGCCGATGGGTTCTTCGAAAAAAGTGTGATGTTTGTTCCATACATTGTTTGGAATTAATGAAAAATTCCTACTTCGCTTCAAACACAAATACACTGCCGGACGATTGCTAAGGACGGATGACAATAGCAACGATAGCAACCATAAAATGGAAGGCAGGAAAATGTGGTAATTAGCATAAGTGCGGGATACAGTAAGACGTGTTGTGCGTATGCAAATTTTGAATTGCCGAACTTGTTCGTGGCGTTATAGCGCTGATAAGAGATATAAAGGATTTGACGCGTATTGACCGTTGTCATTCAAACGCAAAGTTGAAACGGAAAGAATCAATTGACGAACTTGCAATTTTCAGTATGTCTTCCCTACATCACCTAGATGATTTTACGCGTGGCCATATTATTGGCAAGATTGAAGAAGGGTGAAAAATAACAGATGTTGCCAGGGAGTTCGACGTCAGCCACAGTGTTGTTTCAAGGCTTTGGAAATCATTTCAAACAAATGGAGAGTGTAGCAAACGTCACGGGGGAGGTCGTGTTCGCAGTACGACACCTGCAGAAGATCGGTACATAGTGCTATCAACAAAAGGACACCGGCGCAGCACAGCTAGTGAGGTAGCAAATCAGTTTATGGCTGCTACTGGCAAGCGGATCTCTCGAAAAACTGTCGCCAGACGTTTGCATGAAGGAGGACTATACGCCCGCCGTCCTGTTGTGTGCATCCCATTGTCCAGACGTCACCGCACCGCCCGTTTGCAATGGTGCCATCAACATCGCAATTGGACAGATAACGACTGGTCTGCTGTCCTCTTCTCAGATGAGAGTAGATACAGTCTATCGTCTGATTGTCGACGACAACTGATCTGGTGTGATAGTGGTACTGCATATTGTCCAGTAAACATACAGGAAAGGGACCGATGTCCGACATGTAGTGGCATGGTATGGACTGGCATCATGATCAATGGCCTACGTCCCTCTATGTGCTTCCAACTGGGACTATGACTGGCCAACGATACATTAATGATGTTCTGCTACCTCATGTTCGCATGTTACGTGGTGCTGTCGGTGATAGATTCATTTTCATGGACGACAACGCAACATGTCATCGAACAGTCGCTGTCCAGGAGTGTCTTGAGAGCGAGAACATTCAACGCCTCGTATGGCCAGCAGGTTCTCCAGATCTGAATCCCATTGAAAATGTGTGGGATGCTATGGGGAGGTGTCTTGCTGTTCGCCAATGCCCTTGTAACGTATACTCTAGATTCAGTTTCCTTTTGATTTTACTATCTCTTGTTATTTTATTTTCCTATGCAAATTATCTTCTCACTTAACGAGATGTTATTTCTCCCGCTGAATGACATGTGGCAACGAGTGTAAGTCATGACGTGGTGGTATGCAGTATATATAGGCGCGCTCAACTATACCAAAGAAGCTTCGTTTTATGTGATAGGTTCTTTTTAATTATTGTTATGCGATTCTACGAAAGTTCGGATATTCAGTAGTCGTGTGATTTGTTGAGTGTGTGTTTGATAATACCAGGAGCTCTCCAATAAAAGGTTTAAAGTGAGTACGTTTTCTCAGTTCATATTATTGTCAGACCTCTGTCTGGCCGTTAAGTCTCTTTCATTAAGTGTCTCCATTAAGTACAGGGTATATTTTGTTTACGGCTCTAATAAGAAGCCTTCAAGGTACTAATGTACTAAAACCGAAGTTATAGTACTGATATTCAAGATAATGAGGAACGCTGAGTAAAAAGAAGTTCCATATTCAATGAATTTATTGCACGTGCGAGTCTTACCTGAACAAACTCTAGCACTTTGAAAATTAGGTACACTTTAGCTACGTCAAGTAACCTTCCAATAACCCTAACGTAACTTAACGTAAGCTTCCCTGCACTACACGTCCAGCGGAGGACTTTATTCATTATACCCTCCAATAAACAAGGACACCCTCATCTATGCACTGACAGAGGAATGGGATAAATTACCCCAACAGCTGCTTGATAATGTTGTGCAAAGCATGACACGACGTGTGGAATCTTGCATCGCCCTCCATGGTGGCCATATCCCGTATTGACATCTTACGCCGGAATGCCTGCGGACGGTAATTGCATTTTTTTCACGTTTACGTATTCTGCACAAAATGGCCTGTTTGTCCCTTGAACACGTTCCAAAGCCTTCTGGATTTCAGAGCACAATAAATTGTCTTTCTTGTAATGTCCTAGGATTCTGACATTATTTTATTTCACTTGGCATCCAACCACACTTACTTTTTTATGAGCTATATAGCCGTTTATGATCCGTCCTTAGCAATTGTCCAGCCGTGTAATAAGAGGGAGATGATGTGACGAACTGCAGAGGTGAAAATATGTGTCAAGACAACAAATCTGCAGAGAGACATTCTGTCCGCGTAGCTCAGTTGGGAGAGCAACTTACTCCGGAGTGAGGGGACCTGGATTCCATGCCCAGTGCGGACAAACCTGTGTTTTCACACAATACAAACGACCAGATAAATGTTTAACTTATTATTTACTTACTGTTGCTGTATCAAACTTCTCCATTTACAGCGATCTTGACACACAACTCGGGCTTCACTTACATCTATCACACGCCGTATATAAAACCTTCTATACTTCATACTGATAATCCTTTTCTCATGCAGACACTCCTGAAGCTGATCCTTCCATGATTTTCTTGGCCTTCCTCCACCTCTCCTTCCTGCCACTTGGGCTAAAAACATTTCTTAGTAAGCATCTCGTCACTCATTCTTTCAACATGGTCAAACCACCGAAGCATATTATTCTCCACCTTGCTAACAACATTTTGCTCCATGTTTCACAATTGCAACCCATTTTCATTCCTCACACGATCAGAACGTGTCTTTCCACAAACCCCCATAAATAACTCATTTTTTCTGCATTCAAACGACTCTTATGTTTCTTCTGTAGTACCCAGGTTTCAATGCCATACATCAGGGTAGGAACAATTACACTTTCATACACAGCCATGCAGGACTCTCTTGAGAGCCCATCATTCGTGTGAAAACCTCCCAACGCAGCTATGACTTTCAATGAAGAATTCATTCGCCTACTAATTTCACCATCCAATTTGTTCTCTCTGTCAAATATGCTTCTCAAATACACAAACTCATTCACCTGGTCAATAATTGTGTCAGACTTATATTACATTCAGTACTAACAGTTCCTCGCTCAAAAACCATAACTTTGGGTTTTCCCTTATTTATACTCAGTTTGAATTTCATGCAAACTTCGTACATCTGGGACAACATACTCTGCAACTCACTTTTGCTCTCTGCCAACAGGACTGTGTGATCAGCATACAGCAATCTGCACACACGGATATTACCAAGACATAAACCAGTATTGTCCATTTTGGATTCACGCATGTACACATCCATAAATATATTAAACAGCCATGGTGACATTACATAACTTTGTCTGACTCCTGCACCAATAGAAAACCATTTTGACAAAACACCACTCAGTCGTACACAAGCTCTACTGCCAACATACATGGCTTTTACACTATTAAGTAGATTCCAAGTAACACCATATTTATTCAGTACCTTCCACAAAAGTTTCCTATTTACTCGGTTGTAAGCTTTCTCTAAATCTATGAAGGCAGCAAAAACCTTCTTACCAACAGCCAGATACTTTTCAATCATCATGCGTAATGCAAACATGAGCCAAATATAAAAATGAGGAAATGAGCCGTATGAAAATGTATGTTCTTGTAATAAGCGAAGTAAGATGGCCGGGTAGTGGAGATTTCTGGAGCGGAGACAACAGAATTATATATTCTGGATCGTCAGATTGCACAGCAGGAGTGGGATTTATCCTAAACAAAAGATTCGCACAAAATATTACACGTATATGGGATTATAGTGATAGAATATTACTAATTAAAATAAAAGCAGAACCCAGAGACTTGACCCTTATTCAGATATACACGCCAACGAAGAAAAATATGAACAACTTGAGGAAATACTAATGGAAGTTAAAGATCAAGAGAACCGGGTTATATTGGGTAACTGGAATACAGTGGTGGGAGAAATAGAAGAAAACAATATAACATGAAAATTCGGACAGGGAAACACAAATAATGGAGTTGAACGCCTCATTGAATTCTGTGAGAGTCATTAATTTGATGATTGCAAACACTCTCTTCGACCAACCTAACAGATTAGGAAAACAAAGGAAATATGGATTGAGAAAGCATGCATGGAAATAGACGCAAATTTTAAAAGTGTCAATACAGAGAGGGCATACAAAATCATTAAGAGTAATGAATATAAATGTGAAAAAAAATGAAATGCACCAGAGACGGAAAGCAAGAGATTAATGTCATATTAAAGAGAAAAAGAGTAACTCAAGTTAAGAACTTCATTTACCTAGGTAGCATTTTTTACATCCCATGGAAGAAATGCAAAAGATGTGAGAACTAGGATAGCACAAGCAAAAAATGATTTCAGTAAAAAAAGAGAACTATTAACATCCACGTCCATCTCTCTGGAAACAAGGAAAGTTTTTATAAAAACTTCATATGGGTCTTTTGTATAAAATTTTTATATGTAGCACTTAATGCATCTGAAACTCGGACATTGCAAAAAACAGACAGGGCAAAGTTACGATCATTTGAAATGTGGTGCTGGCGACATATGACAAAAATTGCTTGGGTAGAAAGAATGGCAAATGTGAAAGTGTTTAAAAAAGCTCAGGAAAAACAGGAAATATTACGGACTATAGAGAGAAAAAGAGACAGCATGATAGGCCACTTTATAAGACACTTGGAGTGGTGTTCCAACTTGATTGAAGGTAGAATGCAAAGAAAACCTAGAAGAGGACCCCCAAGAATTCGATATATGAGTTAAATAACTAGAGGAAGACCCTACCGGAAGGTCAAGCTTATGGCTGAGGAAAGCATTCCTTTGTGGATGATGACCAATGCTATCCACCAACCGTAGGGTTGGTAGGTAGCATTGAAGCATGAAGTGACGCAACAATAGAATTTGCAAGGTCAGAGGTCAGCGCCTAGGGCGCTGACCTCTGACCTTGCAAATTCTTGATCACTCCTCACTTACGCCCTCAGGCTACCATGGCTTCCAACTCGGAAGAGCACCCCTCGCTGCCCCCCCCCCATCACGTGAACCTGCCGTTCTTATCGCATGTCGAGATCACCACGTGGCATTCTCCTCTCCACCGCCTCCTCTTGAAGCCAGATTCTCTACAGATACATTAATACAATGCAAACATTAGCTGCATACTATCATAATAAAAGAAGATTACAATCTGCCAGACCTACTGGCGACCTTAGACATCGAGCTTTGTCCAGCTCTACTTAGAAAACCTCTAAATGAAGGATTTCCAGTAGCCACTAATGGCTCCCCTGAATCCCATATTTCTGTTTGTGATTGTTCGCCTTGTAATCCGTTGGCGCCATTAGAAACACGTTAGACATCTGCAGTATTTAACAATGGCGTTGAGATAAAGAAAGTTAATTCCTCCGTGGGAGAGAGAGGTCCTTCTCCGAGGTAAAATTTCATTTCTCATAGTCGAACACGTGGCATAGTTTCTTCCTGAATGTGCATAAATTAAAATAAATGTATACATTATCTAATATACGTTGAATTATTAATTTTCGACTTTACAGTTATAATAGCTTTTGTCTTAAGCTGTCCAAAGACACAGACATAGTATAATCATCTGTACAATAAGTTAAGTACCCGGTTTCTTACAGTAACGCAGTAGCTGGTGCACAAAATAGTGAACAGGAGAAGAGATATCCTGTGCCACAATAAACAAAATGTATGCGCTATGCTATCCGCAATACCCGATTTCGCTACGGAACTTCAAAATTCGACACACTACTGAAATTTAAAGTTAATCAAACCTCAAGTATTCTCACCAATCGCTCCTATTACCGGTAATTTCTTGTCATACGGATACGGAAAAAAGTGAGAACGGAGTTTTTCCGTTAATATACGAAAGAAATTGCAGAAAGGTTTCGGAAAATTCCGAATTTTTCGTTAACACATCTCTAAATCGGTAATTTACCGTCAATATAAGAAAGAAACAAAGGAAAGTTTTCTGAAATTTCAGAATTATTCCGCGGTACGAAAAATCTGTTAAATCTCGGTTTCTTTCTGTCCAGTGATGCATTCAGGCATCTTTTCGGCAGTGCTGTGCATTTCTGAGCTAACCTAATTGCGCTACTGTCAAAACTCAGTGAATTATTGGTTTTTAAAGTTTTGCGCAACTTTTGGCTCACCCAGTATAATAAGAATAATGAAGATAAATATTGTTTTTGAAAATCTAAGCAGTAGAAATACTTAGTATTGCCGCCGCCATAGTTTAGTAAATACAGATGATGTTTACACAGTTTTAGAACGATTTTCCAACAATATAATTAGCATTTAAAGTAAAATTATATCTTTCTGAAATGTTCCATGTGCCCTTTCTCTGGACTGTGAATATAGATTTCGAAAATAACAAGGCATTTCTTAAAATTGGTAGTGGCATTTTATTCCACTCCTCTTCCACTGTTTTCCATAATCCAATCATTGTTTTAGGTATGTATTTAGAAAGCGCTCTTTTTAGCCGTTCGAAAGCACAGCAGTCCATTGGCGACCCATCAGGGGACTTTGAAGGAATATGAGAAAAATGTATGGACTTGATACCCGTCCCTTCTTTTGTTTATTCAAGAAACAGAGCGGTTGATTTGGAGGTATGACTGGTAGGCTTATCCTGATGAAATTCTACTCTTTGAAGGCTCTGTGGATAAAATAATGCAATTTCCTCTTTAAATATTGGAGTTTAAACATTATTTTGGTAATACTGCATGTAGAGTTGATTTTAACATTTTTGTTTTCAACTTTTCTGGACTTTAGTCTCTCATTGTATGAGAAACGAGCAGTAATAGTGAATCCTTTGCTGAAACTTTCTTTGGATTCTTGGAACCAAATTTGTGTGTCTTTTTCTGCTCTTTTGCTATAGTGAATCGACCTTCTTTTGTTACAGTCATTTAGTTAGATCCATGCTTCGTCAACAGCCACAATAAACTACCACCTATCTCCGACTGATTTTCATAAAGAAGTCTACACCGTGTTCTGCGCTCAGCCACGTGCCTATGCAAAGGCGGTGAACATTATATTTCCTGCTGGTTTTTTTTTTTTTTTTTTTTTTTTCAGATTCAAGTCTTTGTATGTTACCTTGTTTACAGTTGATACAGACTTTTTTAACCACTTAGCGATTGTTCTTTGGGTCGGTGGACTCTCTTTTAAGACCAGAAACCTTACTTTTGAAATAGTCGTAAAAGTACATACCTTCTTTGGATATTCCTTTGGTGTTCTTTTTCCAGTTTAAAGCAATGCTTGATGATTTCCCTCTATGATCAATAGTATTGCTTACTTTACATTTAGAAATGCTAATTCCATGATTTTCACAGCGTTTTTAAATTGAAGAATACGAATATTTCTCTTTCTGAAGAGCAAAAACATAACCTTCTTTCCACAGCTTGTTTACGTGCTCCATTTTCTTAGCAGACGATATTTAACTGCAGCACATGTTTCTTTCGTGTTCATCTAACACGCTTATGCCAGTTTCAATTCTTTGAATTTCTTTTATTTTCTGTAATTTCTTATCAAAAACGTTCTGAAAATGTGTGACCATCTTCTGTATTTACTTTTATGACTCATATCTTCTTTCATTGGTTTTACGACAATAACATTCATTAATCCATCTACCTAAGTACTAGTATCAATGTCAGGAATTTGTAAACCTTAATGTTTGTTGTTATGATTTAATTTCACTTAATGTGTACCGGTCGGTGGCTCACTTTGGTCATGAGTGACGCGAATAAATGCAATGTGTTGTACGTATTTAAATATATACTCTCGAATACCTCGTTTGATTTCACACCTCTGGGTATAGGAAAGACGAATAGCATAAATTATCTACAAAGAGTACAAGGGTACTCTCGCGATTTTTTTTTTTTTTTTTTTGTAACCACTTCTACACGCTATGAAGAACGCTGCTTACACTGCGCGTTTTAAATTATGCACAGATTTTTACTAGGAGGCGCAAATGCATTGTTTTTCCTTTCAAAATTATGATTTGATAAATTTTTTTTCGTATCGGAAACGAATCGAAAGACGTGCTCGTTACACCCGCATATTCGGTGTCATCTTTCTTGTTAGCACGTCTTTTGTAAAAAAGATCGTGCTTAGGTTATCGGTTTGTCCGTCCGTCCGTCAGTCAGTTCGTCCGTCCGCCTGTACCCACGATATCTCTGCAACTATTAGTCCGTTTTGAAAAATTCTTTTTGCATTGGGAAGCTTGAAATATGCGAATGATTATCCATTATTTCATTTTTTTTTACGATGTACAATTTTGCCGCTAGAGGGCGTAAATGCAGATGACGTCGAATTCAAAAAAAGGTTTTATTCCACATATTTGCATCTAAACATCCGATTAAAAAAAATGTATCTTTCGATTCCATTTATGTCGAAGGTTATTTCAGATATAATTACTTTTTGAAATTACGCATAGATTTTCTACTAGGGGGCGTAAAAGTAAATTACATTTTTCCCGATAACTCTTCTTCTAAAACTCCGATTTGAAAAAAAAATTATTCAGCTAATACATCTCCTGATGGAAAATCTTTTGCATAACATTTCAATTTTTTGGTAAAGAATACTTTGGCCACCAGGTGGCGTAAGTGTTTATTTTTGCTTCTGATATATTTGCCATAAAATCTGAGCTTCTAAAATATCGATTGAAAAAATTCTTTCGTAGACTGATGCCACTCACATCGGTAAATTTGTTTGGAATATTTTTTTCCTAAAATGTCCCACAGTTTCTCCGCCAGGAGGCGTAGATATACATCCTATTTTTGTCAATATCTCTACTTCTAGGAGTCCGATTTGAAAAATGCCTTCTTTGTTGGATAGTGTTTTCCATGTGACATGTTTTTCATATAATTTCAAAATTTTCAAGTAATTTATAGAGTCTCCGCTAGAGGGCGTAGCGGTAAATCGCGTTTCCCCCTATATCTCTGCTTCTATATCTCCGATCTGAAAAATTCTTTCTGTACTGGATACATCTCCTAATGGGAAATCGTTTGCACATAATTTCTAATTTTTGTAAAAAATGGTTTTGGCCACTAGGTGGCTAAAATTTTAATTTCCGCTTCTGATGTATTTGCAGCAAAATATGAGCTTCTAAATTCTCGCTTGAAAAAATCGTCGTTTATTGACCGATACTACTCATGTCGACAAACCTTTTAGAAACATTTTCTTCTTAAAATAGTGCATTGTTTCTACGCCAGGGGGCATAGATGTATATCTTATTTTTGTCAATATCTCTACTTCTAGGAGTATGATTTAAGAAATTCCTTCTTTGTTGGATTGTATTTCCAGTGTGACATGTGTTTCATATAATTTCAAAATTTTCAGGTAATTCATAGACTTTCCGCTAGGGGGCGTAAATGTAAATTGCGTTTCCCCCTATATCTCTGCTTCTAAATCTCCGATTTGAAAAATTATTTCTGCACCGGATACAGCTCCTGATGGGAAATCCTTTGCACATAATTTCTAATTTTTGTAAAAAATGGTTTGGCCACCAGGTGGCATAAGTCTTAATTTCCGCTTCTGATGTATTTGCAGCAAAATATGAGCTTCTAAAATCTCGATTGAAAAAAAATTCGTCTGTTGCCCGAAACTACTCATGTCGACAAACCTTTTAGGAAGGGAACTCTCGCGATTTTTTTTTTTTTTTTGTAACCACTTCAACACGCTATGAAGAACACTGCTTACACTGCTTCTTGAAATAATGCATGGTTTCTACGCCAGGGGCGTAGATGTATATCTCTTTTTTGTCAATATCTCTACTTCTAAGAGTCCGATTTGAAAAATTCCTTCTTTGTCAGATAGTGTTTCCGATGCAAAATGTTTTTCCTAGAAATTCAAAATTTCCAAGTAAATCATAGACTTTCCGCTAGGGGGCACAAAGGTAAATTGCGTTTTCTGCGTTATTTCTGCTCCTAAAGCTCCGATTTCAAAAATTCCTCCTGTATCGCATACAAGATCTGATGGAAAATATTTTTCACATAATTTCTAATGTTTGGTAAAGAATGGTTTGGCCACCAGGGGTCAAAAGTGTTAATTTCTGCTTCTGATGTATTTGTAGCAAAATCTGGGCTCCTGAAAACTCGACTAATTTTTATTTTCCTTTTGAGAATACTTTCTTCCTAAAATAATGCATGGTTTTCCCACCAGAGGACGTAAAGTCACATCTTATTTTTGTCGATATCTCTGTTTCTAAGAGTTCGTAAGCTCACGATTCCGTTTATAGCAATATCTGAGGGATTAAAAACCCGATTGAAAAGCTCCTTTCTTTCGTCAGATCTATTGTTTTCCATACCGGTTCCATTGACTTTGAATAGCTTTGATCAATTTAATTTGCGTCAGAACGGATTCAAAAGACGTGCTTATTACACCCGAAAATTCGGTGTCATCTTTCTTGGTTTTTTTATTCGAATAGGTATTCCCAACAGAGTTGCATATTATTTTATCTCTGTTGCTTTGAGACGAAGACCCCTCCCTCCGGCATGTACTTCGGCTATACCATACAAAACTGCAAACGCTGTGTTCTTAAAATACGCCAGAATCTTCCATTCTTACTCATAACTTTACAAAAACAGATTTCTACTTGATAAGAACTCAGGGTGAAGTACTTGAAAAATCACTTTTAATCAAAAGAAAAATGCCAAGGCATTGATCATCAGTCGCACACCCAAACACATACTACACACATCATATCGATTAGACAGAATACGTGCCTTTGTTTCACGACAAAAATAAGATAATTTGCGCCTTAAATATCTACGTCACCATGACTTCAAGTGTCAGCGTAAAGGCGCCCACTTTAAACAGAAGATGAAAAAAAACTTTTCTTACGGTGTACCAGCAAATTTAGCAAGCCTTCTCTCTTTGCTAAAGCGTGATCTGTTGCCTCGGATAGAGAAATTAAAATATCTTACACAGCAGTAAATTTAGCAAAGGAGTTGAATTAATCCGGTATTCTTTCCCGTGGAGGGAAAGAATAAAATGATTAATTCTGTCGCCAGAAGAGCTTGAAAAACAATGGTTCAGTGAATTCACTGCCATCAAGATCACCGATTTGTAATTTTAGCTTCACGTAAACATCAGCATAGTTCAATATACCTAGTTCCCAGTGGCGTATTTTGGGTCCGAGACCTGGGCTATCTTACCCCCCCCCTTACTGTTTTTTAAAAACTGCGAAGTTTATATTTTAATTGTTAAGTAATAGAAGTAACATTTTTTTTTTCTAAATTTTAGGTGCATGCTATTGCTAACATAATACCAAATAATTATGAGGATATGGATTTGAACACTTATTTGTACACGAACTCCATGCTTCTTTCCTTTTGTGTGAACTTGAGTGCTACGTTTTCACAAAAATGTTTCTTCCGAGTACTTTTTCATATTAGAAAATAATGTTTATCTCTATTAAAAAACCAGCCAAATTGCTCGAATGTGCATGTCCTTGTGTGGCTCTAAGATATATCTTGATTCTTTTTAATACGGAAAAACTTCTTTCGGCAGTTGCAGTTGTTGATGAACAGTTTAATATTGATCTGCTAATTTGTACCATCAATAAACACCATGTCCAATTATTAAACTTTATGTAACAAGTAATGTTTCTTACTGATTTGTTTTGTATTCATCAAGGGAATTAAACACCTTCAGTTCATTTTTTAATCGAGCTGTATCAAAATTTGAAGCATTGAGTTCTTTAAGCTCTGATAGTAGATGTTCAGGGCAGCTTTCACAAAGTTTATCAAAACAATTCGAATCCAACAAAGCCACGAATTTAAGATATAATATCACTGATTTTAATTCATTGACGCTTCACACAAACTGAAACAACTCTCGCGAAACACGCGCTGGAAGTATGGAGGGACTGAGGTAGGCCGAAGTCTTCGTTTTTTCGGAGCGAACCCTTGGCCAAAGCAATGACCACTCAGGAGCTCCGTAGCTCATTCATGATGTCATGGTAACGCTAGCAGGAGATAGTATTGAAGCTCTTCGCATCAGAACAGCGAGGTCTCTCGAAGACCTATTTGCGTTACGCTGATGCCGTTGATCATCGCTCGCCAGACTGATTCTCATAATCGAGAGAAGCGAATCCGCTCGTGTTTTTTTCACACCGAAAGCATTGACATATCTTAATACCGTTGATAATTTACTTTTATTTGTGTATATTTAATTAACTTTTATTTGTGCATTCTCTGGACTTCGTAGCTAGCCTAGCTAGTTCCTTTCAAACCACTTAAATGAATTTCATGTTTAAACTTCAGCTTTGCGCTCTAGGTGACGTGGCTGAGGGCGTCTCATAACCAAAATGCACTACCAAATTGTGCAACTTCATCGCAAAAAGTGGTCTACGGTTCTGTTAACTTTCTAGGGTATAACAATATATTGTTCTGCTTATTATTGAAGTGTGTAACGTACCAGGAGATGTGACGTACCTGCCAGAAGGACGCACACGACATAAAGGCAGATAGGAATCAGAATAATCGTCCGCGTAGCTTAATTGGTAGAGCAACTTGTTCCGGAATAAGCGGCCTCGGGTTCGAATCCCGGCGTAGACCAAAAAATGACGGAGAAATTTACTTCGTTATAATGGCGCCCGAACTATCCGGATGACCCGACCGTTCAAAATCTCGCAATGGTGTGATGTTATTTCCACACCGCGAGATAGGAAAAATAAGAGAATCCCTTCTCCAGCACTTCGAAAAAAAAAAAAAAAAAAAAAAATACGGGGGAGATGATGTAACGTACCAGGAGATGTGACGTACCTGCCAGAAGGACGCACACGACATAAAGGCAGATAGGAATCAGAATAATCGTCCGCGTAGCTTAATTGGTAGAGCAACTTGTTCCGGAATAAGCGGCCTCGGGTTCGAATCCCGGCGTAGACCAAAAATGACGGAGAAATTTACTTCGTTATAAGTGAAATGACCTTACTGCTTGTTGCAGACTTAAAGTTAGGTTTGACTTGTTGCTCGTAGTAGCTGCAAACTTAACCAAGCATTTGCAAATGTTTCTAACTAAACATATGTATATATTCTGGCCACAAAAAGTTAGGGATTTTGCTGTTTCGAATGGAAAACGTGGGGATATGCAAATATTTTGTGACTACTAAAGATCTGTTATCAGCGTAGGTAGCAACGTCATATGTAAATTACTATACTGTGCAAATTAATTGGGACAAAGTAAAAAATCACTCTTTTTTCCAAAACTATGCCTTTATATCATTCAATGCCTTGATTTACACTGATAAAAACCTGTATTAGTATGAAGTATGTCCTCTTTTAGCAGAAATGACCCCTTGAATTCGTTTTGGCATTGACTCCACTAATTGAGTGCACATATTTTTGACTTCATAATCGTGGAACCACACTTTTATAGCATTCGTTATCATGCGTTCTTTGGTTGTAAAGTCCATTTTACCTAAACGTCTCTTTAAAATATTCCACATGTTTTCTATGGGATTTAAGTCTGGTGAATTTCCAGGCCAATTAAACAAATGAATTTGATTTTCCAGCATGAAATTCTTGACCAATTTCGAATTGTGACATTGGGCCAAGTCATGTTGAAATGTCTCGTCAAAAGTTTGCAAGAATGGAACAATCTTACGTTGTAATATTTCTACGTACTTGGCTGAATTCATCCTACCTGGAACAGGAACTAAGCTTCCAGTGCCATTTGATGTAAAAGAAACCCAAAACATCTGTTTCAGAGGGTGCTTTACAGTTTGTTTGACATGCTCAGGTCTTAAGGGTTCACAGTTGCTTCGTCTAACGACATTTGTTTGCTAACCCTGCACAAATAAATGAATTTCGTCACTGAAAATTACCTTTTTCCAGTCGTCAGCAGTCCATGATTTATATTTTTTTAGCCCATGCTAAACGTTTTATCTTCATTTTGGCATTCAAATATTGTTTTTTCGTTAGTCTTCTTGCCTTCCGGCCAACTTTCAGAAAGCCTACGGCGTACAGTTGAATCACTGACATCACAACAAATAGCAAATAAATCTCTTTGAAGGTCGGTGCTTGGTTTTTTTTTATTCATTTTACTATTTCTGATTAGATATTTATCGGTTCGTGGAGTTGTTTTTCGTTTTCTTCCACATTTACCTCTCCTTTTTGGAAACGATGATCCAGATGCATTGTATCGCGTTAGCAGTCTTGATATACTTGATTTGCCTACACCAACTGCAGAAGCGATAGCTCTCACTGTCATAGAAGTGTGATCCTTCAGAGCCATTATTTTTGCACGCTTCCTTGAGGAAATATCCATTTTTTCAATACACGAAAGCAACACGTACTCACAGAGAGCAAAAACTAACATCCACCTGCCACACACGAAAGCACACAACTGAAGCTGAAGTGTTTATTTCCTGTTTAAAACCGGTCAAACCACATTCTTACTATCAAGTTCTAACAACAGTCACACCACCTCACAGCTGATAAAACCGGTTTACGTGGGTTTCCGACATCAACTGGCGATCACATTACAATTCTGAGAATAAAATAGCTTGTCCCAATTAATTTGCACGGCATAGTAGCATCATAGGAACACAGCACGTGGCATACGAGCTCCGATGAATGGAACCTGCGAGAAATGGAAAACTGGTCGTTTCACCGCTTGGTCTAGACGTTGGCTGAATGTATAGCCTTCAGTGTGGGATTAACCTGAAATCATGTCGAGACGACGTTTGAGCATTGGCAACAGAATTAGGGCTGTTAACATGCTACAGGTAGATCTATGTGGATACTGCTTTAGGCGTTTCGCAAAGTGTAGAAAATCGGCTACACACAAGATTTCTACTGCATGGAAATTTTGCAGATCTACTTCAGGAGTGGTCACCCGAGGGTAACCACCAGGAGGCAAGATCGTTACGTGAGAGTATGTGCTCGGAGAAGGCCTAGTATCACCAGTAGCCAACTGCAAGAATCACTTCGAGCTGTTTCTGGTGCCACAGTATGTACTCAAACGTATACGAAACCGCCTTCATGACTACGAACTCAAGCAAGGAGTCCGTTGAGATGTACAGCATTGATATCAGCTCACTATCGTCAAAGATGTGCTTGGGTCCAACAGTACATGTTATGGAATACACAGTGGCGCCAAGTGTTTTTCGCAGACGAATCTCTTTTCTCTCTTTATCCTGGCACTCGACGGCTGCCTGTGTGTAGCCGTCGAGACCAAGAGACCCAGAAGTGGGGATATGTGGTGTTAGAGCGCCTCGATTTATCTTTCTCACCCCCTAAAGAAAGAAAGAAAAAGATAGGGCTAGTTTTGCTTCATGGCTTCCGAAAACGGAAGCCATGAAGCAAAGTTAAAACTACGTTGGCCAACATTATTGGAACTCATTACCCATGGAGCTAACTTCCTTAAATAACTTTAACCCTTTAAAAAAAATTAAAAACTTTATAATGAATTGCGGCACCTCCACTTGGTGATCACAGTGGATGGGAACTATGTTTCATATAATGACTTTTGTATCGAGTTACGATCTGCTTTTTTTTTTTTTTTCGATTTTTAGTTGTTTGATTCTCCTAATGATACCTTTATTGTTTGTAATGTAAAACTACGGCCCTCATTGTAAAACTGATCTAGAGAGCATGGGACCTTGTCAGGCCTGGCTGGCCTTTTTCCCCTGCTTCCTGGCTTGGCATCATTTCAACTGCTTTATCTGTAGTACTGTTCTTTTGTTTTTTGCTCAGCAAAATAAAATGAATTGAATTGAATTGAATTGAGTATGGCATTTACAGGTATGAATCTATCAGCTTAAATGCAGGCTCGTTAGAAATCATCTAGAAATTAATATTACTAAATATTGCACTGTAACTGAACTCAGGAATTGGGATGTTGTTTCTGGCCAATTTTCTTAAAATATAACGAATATCTTTAATTCGCTATTCAATGTGCTTCCTGCCCATTTTCCCCTTATAATTTCTTTTACCTCGTTCAGTCCAGTTTAAGAGGCGATCACTAGACTGTTACCGTGCAAGTAAAATGGCATTAGAAAAGCTTGTTTTCCAAGATACGGGAATTTATTTCATACATGTTCGGACTCTTTATGGTAACTGTCAGTCGAGTTAAATCCGATACTATGGGGCAGCAGATCCTACAACGAATGTAGCACGAATGTAAATTAAAACAGTACCATAAATTAACCGCACATAACCTGTTCAGTTTTAAACTGGTGTCCAAAACTAACGTGACAAATAAAAAATTTGAGATTGTGTCCAAAACGAGATGACCGATTGTAAAGATTTTTTGGAAAAATGTGCAAGAGGAAAGGCTAGGTCGACTTACCCAAGCAACACTGTAGTAGCTCCTATGGAAATATGCAAAAGACAACCGTACGTCATTGAGCTGGAAAGCAAGCGATCTTGATAAACGTTGTTCTGAGTCGAGTGCGGCAATTGAAACTTGAGTTGGGCTGTTAGTGAAATAATGGCTCCGCGCAATTTCTTAGAAGTCTCTTTACAGTGGAGATAGATCTGTAGATTGGAAGCAGCGCAATTACAAGCTGAGGTTGAAAGATGGCTGAATGTGTCGAAGCAATCTCTGGAGACAGTTTCAGGAAGCCGGAACAATAACCGGAAGGCAGGGAGAAGGACACCCAGGAGCAAAAACAAGTCAAGACGACCAGTATTTGTCTCAAACAGCTCGCCATCATAGGATGGTGTTAGCCAGGCACTCTAGCAGGAACTCTCCTCTCTGCTACGGTAACGGCGATATGGAGGCAATCAGTTAGCAGAAGAATCCACGAGAGAGGTCTGTAAGCATAAAGGCCAGTGGTCTGCATCCCACTCATTGCATCGCTCACCGGTTTTGATCGAGAGCACCAAATCCGGTGAGCACTGGGGAAATGTACCCTAGTCCAATGATCCCTTTCTTTCATATGGCATCAACAGCAGGAAGTGATCTACCCCAGCTGCCTAGCGTTGACTGTGTAGTTGGTGGAAACGGTGTGATGACCTGGAGTTTGCTTTTGTGACATGCATTGGGTTCCTTAATTTCTCTGGAACAGAATTTGGATGCCATGAGGTATCTTAACATCATGCAGACCTGTACATGTGATTAGTGTTTCCTTCCAGCAGGATACTTCTCCATGCCACAAGGCTCGGGTCAACACATATTGCTTCCAGGAACACGACAGTGCTTAAGGGTGCTGAAATAGCACCCATAGTCCCCAGAACGTTACCTGGTTGAACACTTGTGGGGTGAGACTGAGAGAGCCATTCACCACAGAGATTGTTCTTCAGCGAGCATTCGGCATTTGTCGGACGCCATCACATCCGTTTGGTTGGACATACCTGTAGAACAATATTAGCACCTCGTTGGATCCGTGCCGCATCTCATCGAGGCTCTTTTGAAGTCCAAGGGGGCGTTATTGTTCCTAATAACTTCCCACTTCAGTGTATATAAATTTCTACCCACTCTGCTCTCCACTTTCGCCTCTACAAGTCATGCTCCGCAAGCAAGAGTCTGTCCTGTCAACCGATGTGGGATTATGATAGTCTAGCTCTGGTCAGCATTTTGTGCATTCCCTTTACGTTATAGGCCATTTTCAATGCAAAGAATAACCACTTTAGAAATCTTCAATAAGCGGCAGGTATACGCTCTGTCGGAATATTTCGCTGAGTTGCGACAGGCTAATTTTGAGAGGCAGAAGATACGATAATTGTTGAGGATCTCAATACGTGGAATAAAAAGAAAATTCCCTCGCAGTGGAAACATATTTCCATGAAACAAAACTAAATCATTAGGTGGCTATTAAGAGCGCAATAAAGTGCAGTTTCTTTAATACATGTTGCAAGGTGATAATGTCGTCGAAATCGTGGTGTTCTTCAAAAAGCGACTTGCTTAGTTCCTGCTGATGATGATGATAGGAGAAGGACGGAAATGGTACTTCTTCCTCCATTTTCACACTTCGCCCTTTGTTCGTAGGAGGAAGTAATTGCCTAATGATATCCATTTGGGTTCTTTCCTCGGACGAGATGGATGACTGACAGAAGAGTTATGAAGAAAGAGATCAACGTTCAATCGATTTGCGGTATCATCTGTCAAACCATAATTATCGGAAAAAGTCATCGGCAGAAGCGAGCTCTCGGCGCTAATGACAGGTGTCTAATGGGTTTAACTTGAATCCTAAAATGGCCCTTACGTTCGATATCCCTTCACCGCACCTGTAGGTAATGAGGAGAAATCTTACATCCTCCCTAAAAAGACCCTCTCTCGTCAGTTTATTAAGGTTACTTGAAAGTGGCTTCGGGAGTGCAAGAAAATTGTTTCCTTGAAAATATAATTATGCAGCCATTTTTCCAGCCCACTGTCTTAACTGTACGTCGAGAAGCATTCTGGAAAATTATTTTGCTTCTGTATCAAACTGCCGAAGTTCAAAATAAATCAACTTGCAAGCTTTCTCGTCGCTGTATCTGTTTATTGACTAAACTAGCGTTGATTTTTTTTCGGTCTGTTGGCCGCATCTTGCTGTTTCAGGAGGAATACATTCGTGAGATGAGCAAAAGTCAGGCTTTCAGCATCTATATTCTTTTAAGGACAGGTGAAGTTTTTAAATTTTGAACGTGGGCTCGTGGTCACAGGAGTATTCCCGCCGTTTCCTTACTGGATAGCTTAAAATTGATTTCCTGACCTCCAATTTCTTTTCTGTTCTTTCGCTATTTCCAATCATGGTGATCTATTGTTCGAGGTCACAGAAGATCACATCCTTTCTTAACGGGCAAGGTTATAACTGCATTGCTTGACAGACAATTTCGTTTCTGTTCTTTTGCTGCTTCTAATCAGGGTGATCTATTGCTCGAGGTCACAGGAAGATTACCACGCCGTTTCTTAAATTGCAAGCTTAAAATTTTATTTCTGGCTTCTAATTTCTTCTCCGTTCTTCTTTCAAATCAGGCTGATCTATTTTTCGAGGTCGGAGGTATCTGCATGCCTCCGACCTCGAACAATATTTCAACTATGTTTGTCACCTTTAATTTCTGTTCCATTTGTGTTATTTATTGCTATTACTAATCAGATTTATTCAGCTTCTAACTTTTACTGATCAAGACAGAAAGAAGTATGTCTTTATGAAGATCCATCTACCTCAACTACAGCCGTAGCAAGTATTTTGAGCGTTTATGGACATAAATTTAAAACGGGGTGTATTAAAAAAATGTTAATTTAAAACGAAATTCTCTTAAAGTAAAACCAATAGTTTAACTATAAAATAAAATACTTAAAAAAATTAATGAGTTTTCTCTTGTAAGCAGTAGGGCCTATAGGTAAGTCTTTAACAATTAAAATACTTTACTTCTGTTTACAGTGTAAATTACAGAAACAAGTTACTATTTACAATTTAGCTTGCCTTCAGTGTTGCAACATCAAAATAACATCGTCGAAATATGTTTCTGTGAACAGATCATTTGCAATTTTCTCTCTCCCTTTTCTTAGGGGACTATTTAAACATTTTCCTTCTATATGTTGTGACGTACTACAGAGGTGACGCACATGTCAAGACTGCAAGTGACGACGAAAAGGCCTTGCCACCGTAGCTTAATTGAGAAAGCATTCGGCTCCGGAGCCGAAGGATGTCGGTTCGGAAAGGAACTCCCAAGGGCAGAGAGTGTGTTTAATTGGATATCGGAGCCCGAACGTAAAAACAGATCTACTGGCTGCTAAGTTCTTCGAAAAATGTATGATTTTCCTTCCACACATCGTCTGCAATTAATGAGAATTACTTCTCCGCTTCGAGAAATATATGATGATCCTTCCACACATCGTCTGGAATTAATGAGGATTCCTTCTCCGCTTCGTAAAATGTGTGATGCTTCTTCCACACATCTTTGGAATTATTGATAATTACTTCTCCTACAGAGAGTTACTTCAAGAATGGTTTGCGGTGGTCCTGGAATCTGCGATTTCGTGGCCCGCCTTTCTCAAGGGGGATACATGGGACGTACCTACATCAGAGGTAAATCACATGTCAAGACAGCAAGTAGCCGTGATCAGGCCTTGCCGGCGTAGCTTAATTGGAAAAGCATTCAATTCCGGAGCAGAAGGATGTGGATTAGAGTACCACCGGCAGAAAAAAGGGGATTTTTTGTTTGTTTGTTTGTTTTTATTGGATTTTAAGGACCACTTTGAGCTGCTTAATGGGCTATAAGCAGTCGCCCGTCCCTAATTTAGGGCCACTGGCTCCATGGAAGGGAAAGAGCCAGTGCCGTAAGACAAGCACAACACCCATTTTGAAGAATGTATGTTCATGTAAAGCCATGAAACATATGTATTACGTGGCCTATATATTAAGAATTTGTTATAAGTACAATGTACTTGCATATACTGTTTCACACGTTGTATTTATTTATACATCATCTGGTCAACCCTCTATCGAATCCGGCCAAACCTTACTAACTTTCATGATAAAAAACACAGAAATTGTCAACATAAATCTAATAACTAGTGAAAAAATAAAAAAAAAATAAAAAAAAAGTCATAACTTACATTATACCTGGTGTAGATTGTTGAAGAATGCATTGCTGAGCATATAATATCATTATGTTGAGTTGTCATTTCATAGTCTGTCGTAATGCAAGGGCGTAACGAGTTTTGCAATAGAACTTAATCCTTATGTGAAGAAATAAGGTAATAATGAAGTTGCTCGTCAGGAAAATTGAAGACCGGATTATCGAAAACAGGATTATTTATACCATATTAATCCCCTAACTAATATTGCAGTCAGCAGGATATGTTTTGAAGTTAAGAATAAAACGAAATGCAATGTTCAGCGTCGAATGAACAATCGAAATATTTTTTTAAACACAAAAAACGACAATTTGAATGCACTTAAATTGAAGTAGGACGAGCATGACAACAAAGTTCACCTAAGTAGGTTAAAATCCATTAAAGTATCCACCGAACTAGGTTAAAAAATACTAAACCATCCACTGAAGTAGGTTGAATCACGATAAAACATCTACCGGAGTAGGTTGAAACACGATAAAAACTTGCACTGAAGTAGGCCGAATCACGACAAAACATACTTTGAAACAGGCTGACCACGACGACATAGTCATCCTCACCGATCGGTTTCGATTGTCCTAGTTGCAGTCATTATCAAGGTTCGTTGTTTAGTGCAACTTCACCTGATCACTAAAGCTTGACTAGGGTGACAACACCCATGCCTCACCGAGATTCGAACGCGGACCCCTTTCGGACGAATGATCAGACGCCATCGCTTAAAGCACTGCGAGACCGGGGCGGCAAAGAAGGTTTGAATTTCACAGTGTCTCACGCGTGCATAAATGACGCTCTTTCCACCAATCGTTTAGGTTGAACTTACGCTCAGAGATTGACCTTCCACCATCAAGTATTGAGGAGTACAAATCATTACCGAGGAGTGCAAACTATAACCCGTCGTTACATCAGCTTGGATAGACTGTCAAGAAAATTATTAACGTTTTTGCTTTGGCCTTGTGAACCAAAGACTTGCTGTCAACTCCTCGATAAATAGCATCAGCTCATGTTGTCTCAAAAACGCAAAATTTAACCATGCTGTCATTAATATTCCCAGGTATCACAGCCTTGTAATTTAACGTTGGCCCAAGACTGAGCTCACGTTTTTGCTTTGGACTTGTGAACCAAAGACTTGCTGTCAACTCCTCGATAAATAGCATCAGCTCATGTTGTCTCAAAAATGCGAAATTTAACCATGCTGTCATTAATATTCCCAGGTATCACAGCCTTGTAATTTAACGTTGGCCCAAGACTGAGCTAACGTTTTCTATTTCTAAAAGACGGTGGCTCAGTGTTGGGCGTACGTTAAATTACAAGTCTGTGCTACCTGGGTTCAGACACCTGAATTTGCATGTCTACAAATATTTTTTATTTGCACGAAATATAATACTGTATGCTGAGACCTTTGGCCCTTATAATAGCCACTAGCCTTCATGGGATGCTCTCCACAATTTTTTTCTAAATGTCCGGAGAAATGCTCCACCATTCGACCTTCAAAGCACTGACCAGTTCAGCTTCCTTTACTCGTCGGACGATCCAATTTCTTTCAAAGATTTTCTGTAGAGTTCCTGGTCAGCCCAACTTTTAGATGACCATGTCCTCAATCAATCTGTAACAACATGGACAGTATGACACGGTTCATTGTCCTGTTGATAGAGATATGGGCTTTTCCCAAAGTACTACAGCCAAGCTGGTTGTGCTTAATTGTCCCGGGCGTCTAGGTAGAGCTCAGCATTCATGGTTTTGTCCAAAACGACTGATGGGTCCAAGCCTAACCACGAAAAACAGCTCCATACACTCACGTTGCCTGCACAAAACGTCATTGTCGGGACGATACAGTGGGAGAGGTACCTTTCAATCAACATTCTCCGCTCGCAGAAATGGCCATCCAACTGGTAGACTGTGTACCGGGACTCTAGTCGAAAGCACAGTTTTCCATTAGTCTACAGTACAAGATCGGTGTCCTTACACCACAACAATCGACGCGTGATATTAGTCGAAGTGATTGGCGGGTTATGTATAGATAGTTGCTAATAGAAGCTCATTCCGTGTAGTGTCCTGCGACTGCAGTGGTCCTACCATACTTCCAACATTCTTACATAAGCTCCACGCACTCACGTCGCCTCCACAAAACACCATTGCCAGGACGATACAGTGTGGAAGTTACCTTTCTCTCAGAATTATCCACACCCAGAAAAGACCGTCAAACTGGTAGACTGTGTTCCGGGACTCGTTAGTCGAAAGCACAGTTTTCCATTGGTCTACAGTCCAAGATCGATGTTCCTTACACCTCAACAATCGACGCGTGACATTAGTCGAAGTGATTGGCGGGTTACATATTGTTGCTAGTAGAAGCCCATGTCGTGTAGTGCTCTGCAACTGCATTGATGCTACCATACTTCCAACAGTCTTACATAAGGTTCGACTTGTTTGAGACAATTTCGATTTGCGTTCTGGGAGGACAGTCCTTCGCAGTCAACCTCCGAAGTTAAGGGAGGTTTACCGGATCGTTTCTGGACAGAAATAGGTCCGATCCGCTACAATTTGCATACGACATCACCAACCGTTGATCTAGGGATCTTCGATGCAGCTGAAACGCACGGAGAGATTGCTTATGTGGCACCTTATTACCAATCCTCGCTGAAAATCAGTTTACTCTGCCGATCAATACATCTAGCATTCGCAGTCGTGCTTTTGTCTCATCATAGCACTACGAGCATACACCGAAGAGCCAAAAATATTATGACCACATGCCTAATAAAACGTTGTGCCTCTACGTGCCCCCAAAATAGGCTGGTTTGGCGGCTCGTGCTGTTTTATGTTCGAAAATAAACACAAGCTGCTTTATGTTCGAAATCATGACAAATTTAAACTTTCTCACATTAAATCCTGTAGCCAGAGTATCTCAGCAGGCATTTGAATTGAAAGGTAAAGGCTGAGATTGGAACATGGTCGTCAACTCGCATATATTCTCAAGAAGTACAAATACACTCCTGTCCAGTGACGTACTACGGAGTTGAAGCACGTGTCAAGACGACAAATATGCAGCGATACATTTCGTCGGTGTAGCTTAGTCGGTTAGAGCAGCTCACTCTGGAGCAAAGAGACGCGGTTTCGTCACCGACAAATTCCTGTTTTCAAATTGGCGCCCGAGCGGGAAAATAGATGTACTGGCCGTTGGGTTATTCGAAAAATGTGTGATGTTCTTTCCACATTCCACACATCGTCTGGAATTAATGAAAGGTTCCTTCTTCGCTTCCAAAAAATAAAAAGAATTAAGAGGGAGATGATGTGACGTACTACAGAGGTGAAGCATGTGTCAAGACGACAAATCTGCAGCGGTACATTTCGCCGGTGTAGCTTAGTTGGTTAGAACAACTCACTCCGGAGCGAGGAGTCGCGAGTTCGATCTTCGTCACCGACAAATTCCTGTTTTCCCCGTCCATAAAATACAGAGCATCTGAAAGGAGTTGAGCTACGACTTTGATTTTTACAGGATATGTTCATTAGGTAATACAGAGCAAATGATTAGCATCTCGGTATCAAACGTACCAGTTGAGTCGACGTAGCTAATAACCGCTGTGGCCACATCTGGCTTGTATCACCTGCTGTAAGCGCTGAGTCATCGAATCAAATAATGTGTTAATGGTGTCCTGTGGAATAACCATCCAGGCTGTTTTGACCCGCGTCCAAAGTTCGTCAAGAGTTGCTGGAGGACTGTCAAAGCGCTGCATCTGTCCTTTCAGCATGTCCCAGAAATTTTCTGTGGGTGATAAATTCGGCGATCTAGCTGGCTACGGCAGAAGTGAAACGTTGTTATCCCTAACGAAGGCACGTGTTGTCGCTGCAACATATGGTGTGCCGTTGCCCTGCTGAAATATTGTTCCGAGGACAACCTGCAGGAACGGAAGGGCGACCTGCCGCAGAATGTCTTTGACGTACGGGCACTCGTTATAGTGGTTCTCACGAGAAATGATCTGCTTTCGTACCAGATAGCACTGCAGGCCACAATGTCCGATGTTGGTGCGGAATGCCCGGCTCGAATACTCTTCCCGACGCCTCTTCTCCTGTCGTCGGGGGACACTGAAGCGACCATCATTTTTGCCTAACAAGAAGCGCGTTTCGACTGAGAACACGATATTGTGCCATTCATCACGCCAATTCCTTCGTTCGATGCACCATTGCAGCCTGGCAGTCAGTTGCTGCTGTGTCAAAGGTAGCCTGAGGGGGCCGACGAGCCTGCAGTCCGAACTGTAATAACAGGCGACGTACTGTTACAGCTGACATGGGAGAATGATGCAGAACTGTCACTCAAAGACATCCTCATGAGATGACGGATGTGCCTTGGTGTTGTTTTTTTGTGTACTTCGTCCAGAACCTACTCTTTGTATCTTGAGCCCTTCTTTGTACCATTCCCTGCACACACCTGCACACGCTTGCCATGACGGACACACTGCGTCTCACGCGTACGGCAATTTGCCATAGGGAAGCATTGCGGTCTCTCATGCCGATAATTAATGTGACTTGTGTCGAAGTCGCTGATGTGACTGTACAACTGTCTTACACGACGACGAGGCATCCTTACACACGGCTGACCAAGCACTGACATGCCGACCAAGAGCTATGCGGCACTTATAACAGAAAAACGGCCAGTTTCGGGTCTGTGCCGTTGCGTGATGTGATTTGCCTGGACACGGTACGCATGCACTTATGACGCCGAAATGCTAGAAATTGCTGTGATATTGCCTGATTAGCATATCCTGTGGAAATCAAAGTCGTAACTCGACTCCTTTCAGATGTACTGGGCTTTTTTTTATATGAGTGTATATTTGCTGTCTAAAGGTGGCCACAGACACACACACGTTTGAATGACACGCTTGAGTGTCACGCCAGCACATTGAGGAATTTTGTGCCACAGGCGGCATGTAGCGTGGAGTGAAGAGGATTTCAGGCAGGCGTTGAAGAGCTTCACTCCATGCTACATGCCGCCTCAGGTACAAAACTCCCCTATTTGCAGGAATGACACTCAAACGCATGTGTCTGTGGCTGCCTTAAGAAGTGGGCCAAAACGCAGCTGGAACGAGTGAACCTGTGCATCAGAAAGTGTTACTTTCCCCTTAGCAGCCATTTATGAGGATGATTGACACTAATCCCTTCTGTCTGATTACCTGCTGCAAAAGCTGCAACAATGGCGAAGTACCTAAGAAAGGAGACAGAAGCCTTTTGAGTCACTAATTTCTACCCGGAGGCATGATGTCCGTGTCACGTGAGCTTGCCCTTCCCCATCATACCTTGAGTCATGGAGCAGAGAATAGAGAACTAAAGGAGCGCTTATCACGTGTGACAAGTTTATGGTCGGTACTGCTGCGATGTGAGGGAGAAAGGGAGGTCATTTTTCCGTTGCTTTCGTGAAACCCGGCCGCTATGTGAAAATTTCTGTTTGTGGAACGCAGAAAATTCCTAACAGATTTGGTCCAAGTATATCGGCCTTTCATATGGTTAAACTCGAATGAAAGGGGTGCTTGCTTAGCAGACATTATCACTTCAAAACAGAGGAACGACGTTCTTCATTTAAGTGACGAACAAAGACAACTCAAAGAATATTAATTATGGGAGACAGAATGAATACCGAATCTATGGACGTGCTTCCCAGTTTAAAACGATTTACTGAGATTTTTAACTCGTAAATTAGTGGCGATGAAAACAAATTTCCCGCCTCGGTGGCGCAGTGGTCTAAGCGATGGCTTCTGATCATTCGTCCGAACGGGGTCCGGGTTCGGATCCCGGTGAGGAATGGATGTTGTGATTGTCTTACGGCAGTGGTTCTCTCCCTTCCCTGGAACCAATGACCCTAAATTAGGGACGGGCGACTGCTCATAGCCCATTGAATTGCTCACGGTGGTCGTTAAACCTCCAATCAAAAAAATTGCACCTTCCGTCC
This sequence comes from Macrothele yani, assembly GCA_039090855.1. Taxonomy (NCBI): domain Eukaryota; kingdom Metazoa; phylum Arthropoda; class Arachnida; order Araneae; family Macrothelidae; genus Macrothele; species Macrothele yani. The sequence goes on along the minus strand of CM076996.1, from coordinate 18,236,212 downwards.
CCTTCTTTCGTTATTATTTACCCCTCAATGATGAATTCAAAATCGATCATACCAATATGACTGAAGAGGAAAAGTTCATTTACATGACGCCCAAAAACCTCATCGAAAATTAAATTTCCAGCATCTCTCACTGAATTTTGGATTTGTGTGAAAAGAATTAATCATAAAAAACCTTGACGTCATTACAGTTTCAATTTATTTGTATATGGCATCCAAGTTTCGTGGAGTCGCTCCGGTGGCGCAGTGGTCTGAGCCATGGCTTCTGATCATTCGTCTGAGATGAGTTCGGGTTCGAATTCCGGTGAGGCATGGATGTTGATTTTTTCTTACGGCACTGGCTCTCTCCCTTCTCTGTAGTCAGTGACCTTAAATTAGGAACGGGCGACGGCTTATAGCTCATTAAGTTACTCACGGCCAGCAAAAACACATGTGTTGGGAAACTGCTGGCCTCCAGCTGGCAGTGATGAGCCACTGCTGGCTGAAATCTGCCGCTCACGGTACAGTAGCGATCCGTTGGTAGTAGCGCCATCAGTTGGCAGCCGTTAATGACCCTGCAGCGCTGTGAGATCGCACAGATTGCTCGGAATGTCCAATCATGGTTTGAGGAACACGAGGACAAACTTTCCCACCTTCCTTAGCCTTCCCAATCACCAGACTTAAACATCATCGAGCCACTGTGGTCTATGTTGGAAAACAGAGTGAGATCCCGTTATCCTCATCCTGCATCTCTCAAGGACCTGGAGCAGTTTCTGCGTGAAGAACGGTGTAACATCCCACTAACCACCATCCAAGATTTGTATGCGTCCATTCCAAGGAGGATTCATGCGGCATTGAATGCCAAAGGTAGTCTCACAACCTACTGGGTACGTAAGACCTTCTTTTCCTAGGTGTTCACATTATTCTGTTCAACCCCTGTAGGTGACACAGGAAACAGTCGGTGAACGCTTGTTGTAAGTAGCTGCTATGCTAGTCCAGTCCGTGATTTTACTGGTGTTTAGAGTGTAGTGGAAACATACTGGAAAGTCGGAGTAAACGTGGCACAAGTGAGCTTGAACGTGGTCGGATCATCGGTCAACTGGAAGAAGGGCATACTGTGACCAGTGTTGCAAATGAATTGCGAATTGATCACAGCATTGTGTCAAAGTTGTGGTCAAGCTACGAGACAACTGCAAATGCCTCTGATGTGTTAGGAAAGATCGTCCACGATACACCATAACATCAGAAGCCCGTTATTTGGTGCCACCTGCGAAACCGAATCGTTGGAGTCATGCTGGTCAATTGAGTAATCAACTGCTTGCCAGTTCTGGGACACGTGTGTCGCGTCAAATCATAGAAAGACGGTTGAGTGCTGCGGGGCTCCATGCACGTAAACCTGTTAAATACGTATCTTTAAAAAAACTGGCCCGTTAGCGATGGTGTCGAGAGCACAGTGGTTAGGCGAATGAGGAATGGGGCAACGTTTTATTTACAGATAAGAGCAGATTTAGTTTAACGTCCGATTCTGGGAGTCAATGTATCTGGCGGGAACGTGGTACACGGTACCGTGAGAGGGACATCGCGGAAAAGGATAGAAATTGTGTTGACGGAATCATAACCTAGGCCGGTATCATGGTCAATGGCCGTACTGAGTTGCAGCTGCTAGAACGAGGGTCCATGACCGGTGAACCATACTGTAATGATGTCATGTTTGCCTATTCCCTGGAGCTATCAGAACAGAGTTCGTTTTTATGGAAGATTGTGCTCGCACCCATCGCTCAGCGGCTGTGGCTGAACTCATTAAGGAAGAAGATATCCATCGAATGGAGTAGCCAGCATACTCCCCTGATCTCAATACAATTGAGACTACGTGAAATATACCAAAACTTCCAACCAACGGGAGAAATGTGGGCGTAAATGTGCTTGAGGTAAGCGCGGACTGTACGGCATCGTTACAAGGAATCGTCGAAACTTAATGAAATCTCATTCACAAGCTTATGAGTAAATATGATGAAAAAAATAGGCTATTCCTCGTTAGACTGTTTCCATGATCTAAGGTGGAAATCTGCCGCCCCGGTGGCGCAGTGGTCTAAGGAGTTGGCCTCTGATCATTCGTCGGAAGGGGTCCGGGTTCGAATCCCGGTGAGGCATGGATGTTGTGTTTGTCCTACGGCACTGGCTCTCTCCCTTCCCTGGAACCAGTGACTCTAAATTAGGGACGGGCGACTGCTTATAGCCCATTGAGTTGCTCACGGTGGTCGTTAAATCTCAAAAAAAGAAAAAAAAAAAAAAAGGTGGAAATCTCAAGAGTTCAGCTGTTGTGGTGATTGAAGTACAGGCCTTCCTCACAGCTGCTGTCTAACCATGGTCAAACTCACGTCGCTGCCGTTACCCATGATTACTTTTCCGTGGCTGATTTCCAATGCGTAGAGACCTGCTCTATTTATAGGCATTACCAGTTTCAGCGTCCCACGTGACTCAACGTGATGCCTTTACTTTGTATGATATCATCGGGGTGTATATAGTAATTTGTCCATTCAGGGTACGCGCTGATCGGTTACATCACTGCAGAGTGCTGGGGAATGCGTCCACTCGTAGAAACATCGGAAGTCAAAATGATTTGCTTTATGACTGGCATTTCAATTTGCCCATATCTCCGTTACTGAAAGACGGATTAAGAAAATTCTTTTTGTATCGGTGTTCCCGTTCTCTATAATGAAACATATTTAGTTACAGTAAGTGCTTAATCATAAAGTGACATATGCCAATAAATATTTGATGATATCCAGTGGCCGAGTGGTCAGAGGCTCAGACTTCTGGCTGATCATGCGAGCTCGATTTGGCGTCAAATCCCCGCAGAGGCATTAGTGGTGTATCTTTTCATCGCGCTGGGCTTGCCTCCTTACCTGGAACCAGCGGCCCCAAATTAGGGTCGTGGGACGCATTTATACCGTTAGGGAAGTTAAACCCGAAAACGAAAACATCCTTTTTAGCACGTCTTCTGTAAAAAAAAAAAAAAAAAGAACGTGCTTGTGTTATCGGTTTGTCCGTCCGAACGCCTGTGGACACCATAACTTTGCAGCTATTAGTCCGATTCGAAAAATTCTTTTTGCACTGGGAAGCTTGAAATATGCGAATGATGATCCTTTATTTCGATTTTTTTACTATGTGCAATTTCGCCGTTAGAGGGCGTAAATGCAGATGATATCGAATACAAAATACATTTTATTCCATATATGTGTTTCTAAACATCCGATTGAAAAAATTATTTCACCTTTCGATTACATTTATGTCGAAGAGTATTTTAGGCATAATCAATTTTCCAAGTTACGCACAGATTTTCCGCTAGGGGGCGTAAAAGTAATGCGTTTCCCACGATATCTCTACTTCTAAAACTCCGATTTAAAAAACGTTTTCTTCAGCGGATACAAGTCCTGATGGGGAATCTTTTACACATAATTCCTAATTTTTGGTAATAAATGGCTTGTTCAACAGTGGGCGTAAGTGTTAATTTCTGCTTCTGAAGCATTTGCAGCAAAATCTGAGCTTCGAAAATCTCTACTGGAAAAAATTCGTTTGCGGACCAATGCCACTCATGACGATAAAGCTTTTCGAAATATTTTCCTCTTAAAACAATGCATGGTTTCTCCGCCAGGGGGCGTAGATGTATATCCTATTTTTATAAATATCACTACTTCTGAGAGTCCGATTTGAAAAATTCCTTCTGTGTTAGATAGCGTTTCCTGTGCGAAATGTGTTTCATATATTTTCAAAATTTTCATTCAAATCATAGACTTTCCGCTAGGGGGTGTTAAGGTAAATTCCGTTTTTCCCGATATTTCTGCTTCTAAAACTCCGATTTAAAAAATTCTTCCTATATTCTAATATTTGGTAAAGAATGGTTTGGCCACCAGGGGGCATAAGTGTTAATTTCTGCTTCTGATGGATTTGCAGCAAAATCTGAGCTCCTGAAAACTCGACTGAAAAATTTCTTTCCCGGACCGATACCGCTCACATAGAAAAATCTTTTGAGAATACTTTCTTCTTAAAATAATGCATGTCTTTCCCGCCATGGGGGAAAACATGCATTATTTTAAGTATTCTAAAAGATTATTATATTTCTTCTTAAATTATTTTATTTTATTCTTAAAATAATGCATGTTTTTCTCGCCATAGGAAAAACAGTTTGTAAGATGCATACCTAATATTTGTCGATATCTCTGCTTTTAAGTGTCCCATTTGAAAAATTCTTTCTTTATTGGAAAGCGTTTCCGTTGCGAAATGTTTCTCGTATAATTTCGAATTTTTCTTAACGCATAAGCCTGAAACCAGAGGGCGTAAAATTACGATTCCGTTTACAGCAATATATGCGTGATTAAAAACCCGATTGAAAAGCTTTTTTCTTCTGTCAGATAGTATTGTTTTCCATACCGGTTCCATCGACTTTGAATAGCTTTGATAAATTTAATTCGCGACAGAAAGGATTCAAAAGACGTGTCCATTACACCCGAAAATTCGGTGTCATCTTTCTTGTTTTATACGTTGTCCCACTTTCTCTTGGATCAGAAACCGTTCTCATGAGACCAAAGATTTCGATTCCATTTTTCGGGAAGGGAGGTTAACGACAACCATGAGCAACTCCATGGGCCATAAGCAGTTGCCCGTCATTAATTTAGGGCCACTGGTTCCAGGTAACAGAGAGAGCCAGTGCCGTAAGAAAAGATCAACGTTCACTCCTTACCCACCGGGGTTCAAACGCGGACCCGTTTAGGACGAATAGTCAGAATCCAGAGTTTAGGCCACTGCGCCACCAGGGCGGCTCTCTTTTGTTTCAAAAAACGTGTTAAAATTAAACGTTCCTGGTACTTTCTGTAAAGAACATGCTGTATTTCCTTATACACTGGTCACAAAGAGTTGTAGATTTAAGAGATACTGCGGTTTCGAAGGGAAAACGTAGTGATATGCAAACTTAGCAACTACTGGAGATCAGTTGTCAGCGTGGGTAGCTACGTCACATGTAAATTAGCATCATGAAACCACAGCATGTGACGTGCAAGCTCCAACACATATACTCTGCGAGAAGTGGAAAACGGGTCATTTGACCGCTTGGTCTAGAAGTTTGCTGAATGTATTGCCTTCAGTGTGGGATTAACCTGAAATCATGTCCAGAGGACGTTTCAACATTGACAACAGAAATAGGGCTGTTGACGTGCTGCAGGCACATCGATGTGGCTATTGCTTTAGGCGTTACGCAAAGTGTAGTAAGTCGGCTACATACAAGATTTCTACGGCAGGTAAATGCTGCAGATCGACACAGGAGTGGTCGCCCGAGGATAACAAGCAGGTGGCAAGGTCGCTACCTGACAGTAAGTGCTCGGAGAAGGCCTAGTATCACCAGTAGCCGACTCCGGTAATCATTTCGAGTTGCTTCTGGTGCAAGGAGGCCGCCGCTGTCAAAGATGTACCTGGGTCTAACAGTGCACAGTGCATTCATGGAATACAGATTGGCGCCATGTACTTTTCACAGACGAATCCCGTTTCGTTCTTTCTTCTGATACTCGACGAGGACACGTGTACAAGAGATCCGGCCCACGAATGCAGACACACAATGTGAAGTACATCCACCCTAACAAGCAGCAGTCAATTCTGGTGTGGGTAGGAGTGTGTTTTAATGGCCGTACTTCTTTGCATGTTTGTCAAGCCGACATGATGCTTCAGTGTATCGAAACGAGATCATTTTTCCCATTGTGACACTGTTTCATGCTGCTATTGGACACGCATTCCGTTTTCTCAATGAAAACAGTCACCGCTCCTGGAGCGTATTTCAGGAGCTTGAAAATCATGGGATTGAATTATTACAGCTGCCTCCGAGGTCTTCTGATCTTAATCCTATTAAGAACATTTGGGACGCTGTACAGCGACTTCTGGACAACCACGTTCCATACCCCAGTACACTGGCAGACCACCGCAACGTGCTGCCTGTGATAAGGACGAGTTGTCCCAGACACTCATCAATAATGTCATTGCAAATATGCTTGGTAGGTGTCAATACGTTCTTCGACACAGAGGTGGTATTACCGGGCACTGAAATCCTGACGTATGGACATTCTCCGAATTTGCCATTTGTCTGTATTGCAATGCAACTTTGTTGTGAGCACAAATTGCGCAATAAATGGTTTTTGTAAACGTACACTTTATCGTTTGTGTTACGTAGCCTCACTGATGTTATTTCAATGCTGTTAGTTAAGTCAGATACAAACATCTTGCATTTCATACAATACCCCTAACTTTTTTGTGACCAGTGTATCTTTTAAACAATGATGTTGTTATGTTTTAAACCAGATTTTTCCGGCTACGCGTCTGTTTGTTGCTTTCTTTTAGTGACTGAAAATCATTATATTTTTAAAAAACATCCATTACTGCGTCGGTTATGATATTTCTAAGGCGAGCATATCCGTTTATATATTTCATCATTACTGAAATGAAGAGTAAAACTAAAAAAAAATGAGGGGAAAAGAAATTGTCGAACACGTTCATCAGGCAAGACACGAAATTGCGTTGCTAATAATTTCTTTTGAAATCAAAATAAAAATAAGTATATATTGAACGAAAATGGGAAGGACCGAAAAGACTTTGTCATCATTAATTCTGGAAGACATAAAAATGGCTAAGAATTCGCCCTTTCGGAACCACAGCTACTCGGAAGGCTCTCTATTCATATTCATTTTTCTGTATTTCGAAAGATAATGATGACAAAGTACATCTTCGCTTACTTCCTATTTTTCTCAGCAGGTATGTATAATTATTTTTGATAATTATTTTTGTTTTGATCACTAATGAAATGGAATTTCGATACTCCCCACAAGTTTTTGACAAGTAGAAAAGATAAAGATGAAAATGTAAAATGTCATTTCACGAGCGAAAAATTATCAAAAATAGCTGAACACGCACTGACTGAAAATCATTTGCATTTTGTAATCAGGAACTTTTAATTGGAAATGCGAAACTTATTGAAATAGGAATATTATATCTTTGGCTATGGCAAATGTGTGTGATGATTGGCATGAACCCGATGTGAACGAACTCCAAATACGGAAATAAACAGAGAAAATAAAAGTCAAAATTATGAAGAAAATAAAAAGAAAGAAAACCAAATGTGTGAAAAGTTTTAATGCAAGGGTGGCAAATATAAAGAAAGACAGAATGTACACCGAAAAGCAAAACATTATGTCCAGCAAGTCTTAATGCAAATCGAAGCATCTGCAGGCAAACGATGATGTTTGTGAACATCACGAAATGGTATACATATCTGGTCCCGGACAATTCGTCCAATGACTAGCTATTGGTCCAATGTCGATTAGTCCGATGCCGATTCGTCTAAAGGGACAATTAGTCCAATGCCGTTTGGTCCAATCGACTATTCGTCCAATGTGTGATTAGTCCAACGCCGGTTCGTCCAATGTGTGATTAGTCCAACGCCGGTTCGTCCATTGTGTGATTAGTCCAACGCCGGTTCGTCCAATGGTACGATTAGACCAATGCCGATTCGTTCAATGGTATGATCCCACCAACGGCCTTTTCTTTTAAAAGAAAGGAACAATAATTTAAGTTGTTCTTCTCTTTATATCCTTTTGAAAAATGATTTCCATATATTTGATATTTGAAAACACTTTGTAAACCCGATAAAAGGCACTCAGAGAAACATTTCTCAGCTGTTTACAACGCACCTAGCCTGCGAGCCTTTTTAGAAGATTTTAAGTTACAACCTAGATATTTGGCATTTGTCGACATTTTATGAAACCTAATAAAAAAGTACTGAATGGATTATTTCTCAACTCTTTACAAGGCACCTAGCCCACGGGCCTTTTTAGAAGATTTTAAGTTACAACCTAGATATTTGGCATTTTTCAACATTTTATGAAACCTAATAAAAAAATACTGAAGGGATTATTTCTCAACTCTTTACAAGGCACCTGGGCCGCTTGCCTTTTTAGAAGATTTTAAGTTACAACCTAGATTTTTGGCATTTGTAGACATTTTATGAAACCTAATAAAAATCACTCAGCGGATTATTTCTCAGTTCTTTACAAGGCACCTAGACCGCGGGCCTTTTTAGAGTATTTTAAGTTACAACCTAAATATTTGGAATTTGTAAACATTTTATAAACCTAATAAAAGGCACTCAACGGATCATTTCTCAGCTCTTTGTAAGGCACCTAGGACGTGGGCCTTTTTAGGAGATTTTAAGTTACAATCTAGATATTTGGTATTTGTAAACATTTTATTAAACCTAAAAAAAGGCACTCAACGGATTATTTCTCAAGGCCTTTTGAGATCTTTACAAAAGACCTGGGCCTAGGGCCTATCAATTAATATTCAGTGCCTAAGTAAAAAGGTAATATTAAGTTGATTTGATATGTAAAGGTTGTGAATATGACATCGGTAGAATAAAAACTGTTAAAAGGGACTAGGGATTGTGAATTAATATTTAATGCCTAAGTAAAAGTGCAATATTATTAGCTTGACTTGATGTGTAAACTTTGTGAATATGACATAGGTAGAATAAAAACTGTTAAAAAGGCCTAGGTCCGAACCCCGTCTAGTTTTCCAGTGGCCACTTAGATGAACCCCACAGCATGCTACAAACAGAAACGAGAATCCGACAGAAACGGAAAACTGTATGCTGAAATAACTCAAACGACCAGAAGTCAGTATTCTGGTCGTTTGAGTTATTTCAGCATACAGAGGGAGAAAAGCAATTATAAAAAAATAAATATGCGGACGGAAAATAGATCTTAGCAATGGAACAAGGTTGGATGATATTAACTTATTAATTTTAGGAAAGTTGTGAAAGATCTTTAGTTCTCCAAAGACACAATGCGAGAAGGAATGCTTTTTGGTAAAAGTTGCTGAACAAATTAGATGATTTGTTCATATTTCGCAAGAAAAATACAAATAAATTCTATCTTAATGCATTTATATTAAGAAACAAGAAGAGAAATAAAAGGAAGCGTTGACAATACTGTCAAGTTTTGTAACACAAAGGATAAAAACATGTAAAATAAAAAAAAATGAATGAGAAAAGAGCAAATATTGGCGATCAAGCAACGTTCGATGATATAGACACAATCCGGTTAGTGAATCTGTGGAAAATCCTCAAAAGACACGATGAGAGAGAAAAAATACCGAAAAACAAATAAAATCAATACAAATGTCATGTGAGCGGTGAAAATTCTGTCTCAAAAGAAATGAAATTTCTGAACAGCTGAGCATAGCTAGAGATAAAACATTTACAGTACTGACAAAAGCTTCATATTTTGTGTCACTTGGACAAAAATGGCAGTTCTCCTCTTCTTGAGTTAATTTTCCGAGCGAATTAGCGTATACCGCACTACGTATGAGCTTCGTTTATCGAGATGTATTTGACGAATTAGTGTGAAATCGAAATTCTATCTTTACTTCCAAGTTTCCACTCCCTTGATTTTCTTAGAAACAACAGTCATGTACATTATACAATAAATTTCATTCATAGAAATTCCATTTGTTTTGGACAAGTTCTTTTTTTTTTTCATAAACTGGCACGAAAAAAATTCCAAGTTGAAAACATTGCTTATTATAAAGATTCAATGGATTTTCCAGGCGGCATCGATCTGTTCTGTTCTGGGAGAGAATATTGTATCGAAAAGCACGTGTGAGTTTTGGTTTAGACGGTTTAAAGCAGATGATTTTGATGTTACCGATCGAGAACGTAGCGACGTCCCGCAGAAGGTTGCACATGAGAAAATGCAAGCATTGCTGGATGAAGATTCGTCTCAAACGCAAAAATAACTAGCTGAACAACTGGGGGTAACTCAACAAACCGTTTCCAATCGTTTACGCGCAATGGAATGATTCTTAAGGAAGGAAAATGGGTGTCACGTGACTTGAGCCAGAGGAACAAGGATGAGCGTGTCATAAAGTGTTGTTTAAAACCTTCTGTGTTGTTTAATCTGCTGAATAAACAACACAGAAGATCTTTCCTGTGAAAAATAGTTACGGGTGACGAAAAATAGATATGACGACAATCCCAAACGCAAAAAACACTGTGTAGACCCTGGTGAAACAACGACTTCGACACCGAAACGCGATATTCACTCCAAGAAAGTTCTGCTATGCATCTGGTGGGATATGAAGGGTGTGCTCTATTATGAACTATTGGAACAGGGTCAAAGTGCTACTGCTGATCTCTACAAACAGCAATTGCTGCGATTGAACCAGGAAATCTGTCAGAAACGTCCATTCACAGGCAAAGGATTGCATCCCGTGAAATTGCTGAATGACAACGCTAGGCCGCATGGCACGAAATCGGTCAAGGAAACGTTATTGACGCTGGGATGGGAAGTTTTGGAGCATCCGGCGTATAGTCCCTACATAGCCCCTTCAGACTATCATTTGTTCCGTTCGATGCAACATGGTTTTTCTGCTGTCGGTTCCGGACATGTGTCGAAGTGCAAAAATGGGTTGACGACTTCATCGCGTCACACGACGAAGTGGCTGGAATTCGTCAGCAGCCCGAAGTGGCTGGAATCCGTCAGCTGCCCGACCTATGGTGAAAGGTGATTATGACGGCGCATATTTTGATTCGTAAAGGTGTTGTTTTCTCTCAAATTGCATGTTGCGTTGTCTTAAAACGCTTTAAAACTTATTTGTACACCTTATATATATATATATATATATATATATACACAGTATATACACACATTATATTACAAAAGTCACCGGACACCCCTTCAAAATCAGATGAACGGATCCGCTGCGTTGTTAAAATGCGCAGTACAGCTGCAAACGGTATAAAAACAAGCCTACAACTAACCGCGATCATATTGCACTGTGAGGTTGAGTGAAAATGTCTCGGCGGGAGAGAACTGACTTTGGGAAAGGAAATTAGCGTGAGACAAAACACAACATCCATGCCTCGTCGAGATTCGAACCCAAACTCAGCTCGGGCGACTGGTCAGAAGCCAGCGCTTAGACCACTGCGCCACCGGGGCGGTGTAAATAATTTGAGTCCGTTAAGTGTGCTTTTGTCTTTCAAGGTTAACTCTTGCATTGCAATAAAAATAAAATGGAAATGACACCAATAAATGAAAAGTGAAGACATATAAAATAGTTTAATGACTTTTATCCTCTTGCAAGCATGTACAAGTAGAGTAAATATTGGTAATTTTATGGTATAGGTAAATTCGTGTTAGAGCGTAAGCGGCTATTCGTAGAGTAACTACTGTCTTAATTAGTTTCAATTTTTTATCATAAATGGCAGCAGATGTCCAATTTCTAAAATCGGAAGATCGTCAGTAAGTTGTTTTGTTCGTATCACAGACAAAGTTATTCAACGCGTGGCGGAAATCGAATAGTCTTTTGTGCTGGTGTTTAGTATACAAGGTAGAAGAGCGCATTTCAAGAAGAAAAATAGAGGCAAGCCAACAATATTTAACCCAGTTATTGATTCGATTCGCATTTACCAGCATTCTATAGCGTGTACAGGCTTAGACACGGAAGCATGGTCCTTAGCTTTGGGAAGTTAATTTTTTGGGGGATTAATATTGATTTAAAAAATAAGTTTTTGTCCATAATTTAAACTACAATATATGATTTCTGAATCGTAATCATGATAGCTGAGGTTCAAATGGACACTTCAGTTTCAGTTTTTTAATTAATTTTAGCCTGTCACGAAGTAACCAAAGCATCGCAAATTTATCACCTACAGGTAGTAACTACGTGATGCGTAATGACTTATGTAATTAAAATATAAAAAGAAATAGCTCACATCTATAGTTTTTATCAACAGGCCCATGCAAAGAGAAGACGATAATTGGGATTGCGAATTTTGTGGACACAACTATAACGAGGGTGTCAAAAGAAACAGGTGGAACTCAATGGGTTCAGTGTTGCTTTTGCATGATACGGTACCCTACGAAGGGCCAAAACTCTTACGATGAAAATGAAGACCTGTTCATGTGCAACGCATGTGAAAGCAGCTGATAATGTGTGAAATTAAAACGCAAAAATAACACTTAATGGAAAAAGAGAGCATTTTATTGGTAAAAATATGTATTCTTCCATGTTTGACTAGAGTAAACTGTGCAATACATCATGTATACTATTATTTCTATATACACTATTTACCAACAAGTAATTGGACACCTGTGATAGCAAAAGAAAACGAAGTTTATTCACCTTCAATAGTTGGTGGAGCCTCCACAAGCGGCGATTACAGCTGCGACCCTCCGGGGCATACTCTCCACCAGGCGTTGTGCGACGGCTAGAGGTATTTTCTTCCACTCGCCTTGGAGAAGACAGGTCAGTTCCTTCACCGATTTCGGACGGTGGGGGCACCCCTTAAGTCGACACTCCAACTCGTCCCACAGGTGCTCGATAAGGTTAAGGTCCGGGCTCTGCGCAGGCCAGTCCATTCGATTAACCCCATTGTCACCATAGCAAGCCATGGCGGACCTCGCAACATGACAGGTGGCATTGTCATCCTGAAAGTAACATGGGTCTACCCTGTAAAACTGCCACAACGTAGGAAGCGCATGGTCATCCACAATAGTGCAGTAGGTCTCGGCGTTGAGTCTACCAGGAATTACAACCAAGCGTCCCGTGCCATACCAGGAGAAACACCTCCATAGCATATTTCCTCCGCCGCCGAACTTCACAGTTGGCACAATACATTCCGGCAGGAGACGTTCTCCAGGCAGACGCCAAACCCAGACCTTGCCATCCGAACCGTAGAGGGTGAACCTTGATTCGTCGCTCCAGAGAACCTGTTTCCACTGTTCAACGGTCCACTGTCGACGTTCTTTGCACCACGTTAGCCGAGCAGCGCTATTGGTGATGAAAGGCTTGTGGGCGGCAGCACGTCCATGATAACCGAGCAGATGGGCTTCCTTACGGATGGTATTCATCGAACGAACACCTCCGGATGCCTGTTGGAACACCTCGCGGATGTGGCCCATCGAATTCGTGCGGTTCTTCCGAATTTCTCTGGCCAGCACCCGTCGGTTTGTGGGTCTGCCGGGTCGGGGCACATTCCGGCAGTCACCTCTCATCTTCCACTTGCCAATCACGTAGGCCACTGTCGATTTTGGGTACTTCAACTCGCTGGATATGTCACGTATGGATTGACTATTTCTGTGATACCCGACGATTACACCTTTCTCGAAATCAGAGAACTCCGAACTGCGTGGCATCTTTCATGCGACTGGTTGCGTTGTTGTTTCCCACACGATATTTAACGGCGGCGGCCGTGACGTGTATCAGGACCGCCGATATCGTCGATTGCAGGAGTGTCCAATTACTTGTCGGTAGATAGTGTATCTTTACATTCACGCAATGTTGAGGGTACAAGTGGACAACTTGTTCACTATCACGAACTTAGCAAGGTATTATCACGAAGTTATCAAAGTTATCATAGAATAACCACTGGTAAACATTATGCGAAAACATCTGTTGTGGAATACAAACATACAGTCCTACTGTTCTCCAAGTTACTGGTATTGTGTACAAATGTGTTGCGCATGGGGTACTGCGATTTGATAAACATGGGCGATAAATTTTTGTGGTCAAAATGGAAATTTCTTAAACTATCACGAAATTGCCACTATTTACCCTAGTAGTGTTTCATAACCTCTGAACTTTTTCAGGATTCGTACATACAAATTAACTGAAATTAACTTGTTGTTAACCTCGGCGACGTCTATCCCTGTGTGTTTCTTTCTTTGCGTCGAACATACACCTTTCAGAAAAAAAATGTTTTTTTTTAATGCATCTAAATACTGCAGATACTTTTCCGACGTCGCCGTTCTTTCGTCACACATGAAACCAAAGCCCCCAATTGTTATTTTTCTTCACTACTATGGGAATACTTACGATGCAGCTCACTTCTGTAGGAGTTCCCTTCTCATATTTACTACTACACTGCCTTTATTTTGAATTTTTTATCCCTCAGCAATTCAGCTCAAAGACCGCGGCAACCACGATCGTCTGGCTTTCTTCCTCCTTTGTGTCGTCACAAATATCCGTTGACAAAAGTGCTGATATGTTTTCGAGAAAAAAAAGCAATGGGATTGAAATATGTCTATACGTTCGTTGGTTACGGATCTAAATGTTCTCAAAGATCAGTTGAATACGGAAACACCCGCATTTAGGAGAAGTATAAACATCGGCGGTGCATTCTTTCCTACAGCGAGAGTTCGTAAATGCCTACTCCAGTTATTTTTATTTGCTGTGGAGATATCGGAGAGAAAACAGCCAAAAAAAGGGGGCAGAAACTTGGAACGAGAGTTGTAGAAAGTATTCAGGGTAAAAAAGCAAAAAATCGCAGCAACAGGTTGCTCCATAAGTAATGCTTGCTTTTTGCACCTTACTTTGAACAATATTGGCTAAAAACAGCAAAGTGGGCTTAAAGGTCAAAACACAGAAATGAAAATTAGGGTGCACTGCTTTTGCAAAAACTGAAGATTTATTAGAGGTAGATAGAGCAAATCCTGAAATAGTTTACCTTTGACCCCATAGCAGACATTTTCTTTTCAGTCTACTACGGATATCGTAATACCACAAAATAAACTGCAGGGCGGTCACTGGATGCGAAAAACAATGGAATTTTGCATTGGCAGAAATGAAAGAAAAAATCACCAACATATGCAGAGGAAGTTCACACATTTTTAAAACGATTTTCCAGCAATACAATTAATTTTTAAAATAAAATTATTCCTTTCTTAAATGTTCTATCTGACAGCCTTTTCTCTGGACTATGAACCTACATCTAGATTTCCAAGATAACAGAGCATTTCTTAAAATTGGTATTGGCATTTTATTCCACTCCTTTTCTGCTGCTTTCAATAGTCCAATCATTGTTTTAGGTCTGAGTGTAGAAAGCGCTCGTTTTTTTTAACAGTCCGAAGGCACAATAGTCCATTGGGGATACACTAGCGGACTGTGAAAGAATATGAGTAAGAGGTACAGACTCGATACTCGTCTCTTTTTTCATTTTTTGAAGAAATAGTGGTAGATTTGGATGTATGACTGGTAGCCTTATCCTGATGGAGTTCTACTTTTGAAGGCTCTGTAGATAAAGGAATGGTATTTCCGCTTTAAATACAGGAATTAAAACATTACTTTGGTAATATGTAGAATTGATTTTAACATTCTTTTCAACTTTTCTTAACTTTAATTTCCCATAGTACGAGAAACCAGCAATAATCATAAATCCTTTACCGAAACTTTCTTTGGATTCTTGGAACCAAGTTTGTAAGTCTTGTTCTGCTCTTTTGCGATAGTAAATCACCTTTTTTTGTTGCCATCCTTTAGGTAGATCCATGCTTCAATAATAGTCACAATAAATTTCCATCTATCTCCGACTAAGTGATTTTGATAAAGAAGTCTACACCGTGTTCTGCGCTCAGCCACGTGCCTAGGCAAAAGGCGGTGAAAATTATGTGCTTTTTTTCCCAGATTCAAATCTTTGTTTATTACTTTCTTTACAGTTAATACAGAGATTTTTAACGACTTAGCGATTGCTCTTTTAGTGGGGGAGGGGTTTCATTTAAGACCAGAGACCTTATTTTTGAAATAGTCGTAAAAGTACATACTTTCTTCAGATATTCATTTGGTGTTCTTTTGCGAGTTAAAAGCAATGCTTGACGATTTTCCCCTCTATTATTAATAGTATTGCTTATTTTACATTTAGAAAGGCCAATTCCATGATTTTCACGGCGTTTTTTAATTACAGAATTCGAATATTTATCTTCCTAAAGAGCAGAAAAGTAACCTTCTATCAACAGCTTATTTGCGTCCGTCATTTTCTTATCAGTCGATATTTAACTGCAGCAGATGTTTCTGCGTATCTGGACCAAATGGTGCCTAAAATTTTTTGCGCTCCCCAAATTGGAATGTTCACATAGTGGCCGGGTTCTACAAATGCTACAGCAAAGCAATTCCTTTCCCCCTCTATCTCAGCAGTGCCGACCATGAACCTGTCATGAGTAGTAAGCGCTCACTTCTAATCCTTTTCCACGATTCAAGATCTGATGGGGGAAAGGAGAGTCCTCCTGATACGGACATCATGCCACTGGATAGAAACAAGTGGTTCAAACATCTTCACTCTCCTATATTAGATTCGTAGCCTTTTTAGCAGGTAATCAGTCAAAGAGGATTGGAGTCAATTATCTCCATAATGAGCACTTTGAATAACAGGGCTGCGGTGGCCTAGTGGGCAACGTTCGTGACTGCCTATCTCAGCAGTACCGACCATGGACCTGTCATGAGTAGTAAGCGCTCACTTCTAATCCTTTTCCACGATTCAAGATCTGATGGGGAAAGGAGAGTCCTCCTGATACGGACATCATGCCACTGGATAGAAACAAGTGGTTCTAACATCGTCACTCTCCTATATTAGATTCGTAGCCTTTTTAACAGATAATCAGTCAAAGAGGATTGGAGTCAATTATCTCCATAATGAGCACTTTGAATAACAGGGCTGCGGGTGGCCTTGTGGGCAACGTTCGTGACTGTCACGGAAAGGGCCTTAGGTTCGATCCCAGGCAAGTACGATTGCTCGATCCACTAAATATCCGCCGTGCGTCGGATGGGCACGTTAAGCCGTCGGACCCCGGGTACTGCCCCCCCGGTAATAAATAAGGGCGTCTTCCTCCCCCTTTCTATTTCGCTTTCGTGTCACTTTCCTATCGGGCGCTCTAGCCCAAATCTCCTAGTTTCCTGTTTCTAAGGGCTCTTTAAGACCTAGGGTCAGATACTCCCTTCCTAAAATCCTCTACATATGATCATACATAGACTTTCATGTTCATCTAATCCGCTGTTACCAGTTTCAATTCTTTGAACTCCTTTTATATTTCTGTAATTTCTTATTAAAAACATCATAAAAAAGGTGTGAACCTCCTCTGCATTTATTTTTCCTAAAAAAAAAAATTAGGCTAGCTACTACAGCAATTGCAATGGTCAATAATACTGAGCTCTCAACCTTGAATTTCTTTGTTGAATTTCGAAATAACATTTGATATATCTATCCGTGAAAGCAAGAAGAAGTTGCCATGACTGAAATCCCTTTTCACTATGCAACACCCTTCCACTTAACAGTAACAAATTACGTATTATCCAAATAACTGTTTCCTTTTTGGCTTCCTTTTTAAATGAAATACCACTTTACTATTCACGTGTGTTTACACACGGTGAAGCCTGCCCAGCAAGGTCATCTACGGTTCTGTGAAGAAAGGAACCGTTTTGACAGGTGACCGCCAAATAGAGTGGTTCAGTTTTCTAAAATGTTCCCCCTCGCACTTGAGAGAAAAAAAAAAAAATGAAAAATATTTTCTTTTTTAACCCTTCAAAGACCATAATGCCCGAAACACTCTCACATCCAAACAATCACGACCGCCCGAAAGCGCCCGTCTAAAGTTAATAGGATTTCCTAACTCCACCTATTCTTCGAATTTACACGGAATTAGTAGAAGTCGGGTTAGTGCCACGAGTGGAATTCCCACCAGTTGAACAAGGGAAAAATCGTCCCTCTAGTGGAACAAAGGAAAGCAGTCGGCGGCGGCGGCTTCCTTAGTTACGCGAAAAAGTACATATAGTTCTTCACACATATACATATCTCATTGCAAATGTATAAATTTTAATGACACGCACGGTCTTATCTGAATAATATGACCACCCCCGGAAGCATAGTGTACCCGTCCAGGCGAGTCACAGAGCGCGCGTGACAAGGTCGACCACACGGAGATATAAGCGGAGGGTCAGGATACATCAGCCGTAGTGCGTTAGATGAGCACTATGGGAAGAGGTAGTGATTTGACGGACGTTCAAAAAGGAATGATCATCGGCTACCGCGCCAAAGGTGGAAGCATCTCAGAAACAGAAGACTTCGTGGGCTGTTCGCGAGATGCTGTAGTAAGGGTTTATCAAGAATGGACCGCTGGGACACCGAGTACCGCTGGACGCTCTAACTGTGGAACTCCAAAGGCCATCGACCCCAGAAGAGAACGTCGCCTCCGTCGACCGGTAAAGAACAAATCGACGCGCAACCGTGCAGCAATTGACCAAGGCAAATTAATGCTTAGGCACCCCGGTACGTGTCCCCGATAACAGTAGAGCGAACGCTGTTACGCATGGGGTCTCCCTAGTAGACGCTGAGTCAAGGTGCCCGTGTTAACCCAGGTCTATCGGCAACGCCGCCTGTTGTTCGCATGAGACTAATGTCATTGTTCAGTGGAATAGTCGGAAAAGGTTGCCTCCTCCGACGAATCGCGATGTCTACTACACAGAAGAGACAGGCGGTGGCAAATGCAGCGTCAGACACACGAGAACCAACACCCTGACACCCTTGTCGGTCACGTACAGGCCGGCAGTGGTAGTGTGCATGTCTAGGGAATGTTTTCCTGGTATGCCCTGGGACCTCTGGTACCACTGGATGGGTACCTGAACACCAATGGCTGCCTTTCCATCCTCGCTGACCACATGCATCCGTTCATGTTGGACGTTTACCCTGGTGATGCTGTCTACCAACAGAACAATGCGCCGTGCCACGTCGCTAAGGGGTGCGTGACTGATTCCAGAAACACGACAGCAATGTCTCCGTTCTCCCTTGGCCGGCGAAATTGCCCGTCCTCAATCCCATAAAGCACTTCTGGAACTATTTGGATCGACAGGTTCGACGTGCCGACTCACAACCACGTCATCTCCAGGAGCTCCGTGCTCTGCTGCAGTCCAAATGTACACATGTGCCTCAAGCAACCTTTCAGGGCCTCATTGCGTCCATGCCGTCTCGTGCGTCCATTGCGCCTCATTGCGTCCATGTGTCATCCGGGCCGAGGGTGGTTGTTCCCATTATTAGGTAGGTTATAACGAAGTAAATTTCTCCGTCATTTTTGTCCACGCCGGGCAACGTACCCGGGTCTCCTCATTCCGGAATAAGTAGCTCTCCCAACTAAGCTACGCGGACGTATGGTATCGCTGCTATCTGCCTTTATCTCATGTGCGTCCTGCGGTACAGGCACGTCACATCCCTCCCCCCAAAAGAGGACCAAGGGCATGGCCCACGGGTCAGCCGGGACCATGTATCGCTGTAGTCAGTCATCCGTTGAAGAACGTACATTGGAGAAATCCCAGTCAGTTTTGGTGTGTGGAACGTAACATCACACACATTTA
Organism: Macrothele yani; assembly: GCA_039090855.1. Lineage (NCBI taxonomy): Eukaryota > Metazoa > Arthropoda > Arachnida > Araneae > Macrothelidae > Macrothele > Macrothele yani. The sequence goes on along the minus strand of CM076996.1, from coordinate 18,217,033 downwards.
GTTTTCGAAGCGCTGAAAAAGGGATTCACTTATTTTTCCTGTCTCGCGATGTGGAAAGAACATCGCACCATTGCGAGAACTTTAACGGCCAGGTCACTCTTGAAGTTCGGGTGCCAATATAACGAAGTAAATTTCTCCGTCATTTTTGCCCACGCCGTGCATCGAACCCGGGTCCCCTCAATCCGGAATAAGTCGTTCTCCGAACTGAGCTACGCGGGCGTATGCTCTCGCTGTGCGCCTTGCGTCCTGCGTTTATCTCATGTGCGTCCTGCGGTGCGGGCACGTCACAAGGTGGTCATATTATTCTGATACGACTGTGAATGTGATTGACTTTCTAATACACTGCCGGACAACTGATAAGGACGGATGACAATAGCAACGATAGCAACCATAAAATGGAAGGCAGGAAAATGTGCAAATTAGCATAAGTGCGGGGTACAGTAAGACGTGTTGTGCGTATGCAAATTTTGGATTGCCGAACTTGTTCGTGACGTCATAGCGCTGATAAGAGATATAAAGGATTTGACGCGTATTGACCGTTGTTGTTCAAACGCAAAGTTGAAAGGGAAAGAATCAATTGACGAACTTGCAATTTTCCGTATGTCTTCCCGACATCACCTAGATGATTTTACGCGTAACCGTATTATTGGCAAGATTGAAGAAGGGCGAAAAATAACAGATGTTGCCAGGGAGTTCGACGTCAGCCACAGTGTTGTTTCAAGGCTTTGGAAATCATTTCAAACAAATGGAGAGTGTAGCAAACGTCACGGGGAGGTCGTGTTCGCAGTACGACACCTGCAGAAGATCGGTACATAGTGCTATCAACAAAAAGACACCGGCGCAGCACAGCTAGTGAGGTAGCAAATCAGTTTATGGCTGCTACTGGCAAGCGGATCTCCCAAAAAACTGTCGCCAGACGTTTGCATGAAGGAGGACTATACGCCCGCCGTCCTGTTGTGTGCATCCCATTGTCCAGACGTCACCGTACCGCCCGTTTGCAATGGTGCCATCAACATCGCAATTGGACAGGTAACGACTGGTCTGCTGTCCTCTTCTCAGATGAGAGTAGATACAGTCTATCGTCTGATTGTCGACGACAACTGATCTGGCGTGATAGTGGTAACTGCATATTGTCCAGCAAACATTCAGGAAAGGGACCGATATCCGACATGTAGTGTCACGGTATGGGCTGGCATCATGATCAATGGCCGTACGTCCCTCTATGTGCTTCCAACTGGGACTATGACTGGCCAACGATACATTAATGATGTTCTGCTACCTCATGTTCGCATGTTCCGTGGTGCTGTCGGTGATAGATTTATTTTCATGGACGACAACGCAACATGTCATCGAACAGTCGCTGTCCAGGAGTATTTTGAGAGCGAGGATATTCAACGCCTCGTACGGCCAGCCCGTTCTCCAGATCTGAATCCCATTGAAAATGTATGGGATGCTTTGGGGAGGAGTCTTGCTGGTCGCCAATGCCCTCCAGTAAACAAGGACACCCTCATCCGTGCACTGACAGAGAAATGGGATAAATTAGTGCAAAGCGTGACACGACGTGTGGAATCTTGCATCGCCCTCCATGGTGGCCATATCCCGTATTGACATCTTACGCTGGAACGCCTGCGGACGGTAATTGCATTTTTTTCACGTTTACGTATTCTGCACAAAATGGCCTGTTTGTCCCTTGAACACGTTCCAAAGCCTTCTGGATTTCAGAGCACAATAAATTGTCTTTCTTGTAATGTCCTGGCATTCTGACATTATTTTATTTCACTTGGCATCCAACCACACTTACTTTTTTATGCGCTATATAGCCGTTTATGATCCGTCCTTAGCAATTGCCCAGCAGTGTATCTCCAGTGGCTTCCAGTTCATTAAAAAATCTATTAATTCTTTCGTCCAACTTGAGAGTCGTTTTTCCCCCTCTTCTTTGTTCCTAAATTTAAGAAAGTTCTTCGGTATTCGAAGTCTCTGTTTCCTGCTTCGTTTTCAAAGCTAAGATACTCGGGTGACTTTTATTTAAAACAGTGGTCAACTTTCAGGGCCCGATTTACACAGAATTGGGTGGGCCCTAGGCACAGCATTAGATGACCCCCCTCCCCCGTTCACATTCTTGAAAGAGTAAATACATTTGCCACCACTAAATATTATCAATTAATTTTAAAGTTGATTTAACAAATGGGGCACTGTTCAGGGAAAAATAGGAAATAATGCCTTCTTTTATTAAATCATAATATTAGCAAGAAAATTCGCACTTACAAAATATAAACGTGTAAGTAAATCACTATTTAATAGTTTAGCATTGCTATTTTCGCATCCAATTATGTAATAATTCAAATATTCACAGATGTTAAGTTATTCATCCCCTTTGAATTTCATTTTTAACCGATGAACATTATTGAGACTTGGTACAGACGGATTTTTGGGGGAAGGTGAACTTCCATGCAGCTGATTAATCACCTGTGATGTGTTCAATATTATGGTAGAATAATTCTATTAACAGAGGAATAATACTTAGATTTGAGCAAACATGCATAACTGGATAATTTTCACACTCATAAGAGCACGTTATTCAGCTCATTAACTCACTTAATTTTGACTTAAGAAATTTTAAAAAACTGATACTCTACGATATGAAATACTCAAAGCTTCTACAAGGTATCTTGTATAGGAGTATAATACATTTATACGTATTTTATCACTGCGATTTTCCTACCTTATCCACTACTCACATTTGAAATTAAATGGACTCCATATAAATCAGTTTTTACAAGTTCCCTAGGTTCTGATTTTTCCAAGCAATCAATACGTGATTTTGAGGGCCAAAAGTAAGTTGTGTGATGATTTGTGTGTGCTTGTGTGCACATATTATACACTATCTACTGACAAGTAATTGGACACCTGTGATAGCAAAGGAAAACGAAGTTTATTCACCTTCAATAGTTGGTGGAGCCTCCACAAGCGACGATTACAGCTGCGACCCTCCGGGGCAATACTCTCAACCAGGCGCAGTACGACGGCTAGCGGTATTTTCTTCCACTCGGCTTGGAGAAGACAGGTCAGTTCCTTCACCGATTTTGGACGGTGGGGGCACCCCTTAAGTCGACACTCCAACTCGTCCCACAGGTGTTCGATAGGGTTAAAGTCCGGGCTCTGCGCAGGCCAGTCCATTCGATTAACCCCATTGTCACCATACCAAGCCATGGTGGACCTCGCAACATGGCAGGTGGCATTGTCATCCTGAAAGTAACATGGGTCTACCCAGTAAAACTGCCAAAACGTAGGAAGCGCATGGTTATCCAAAATGGTGCAGTAGGTCTCGGCGTTGAATCTACCAAGAATTGTGACTAAGGGTCCCGTGCCATACCAGGAGAAACACCCCCATAACATAATTCCACCACCGCCGAACTTCACAGTTGGCACAATACATTCCGGCAGGAGACGTTCTCCAGGCAGACGCCAAACCCAGACCCTGTCATCCAAACGATAGAGGTTGAACCTTGATTCGTCGCTCCAGAAAACCTGTTTCCACTGTTCAACGGTCCACTGTCGACGTTCTTTGCACCACGTTAGCCGAGCAGCGTTATTGGAATTGGTGATCAAAGGCTTGTGGGCGGCAGCACGTCAATGATAACCGAGCAGATAGGCTTCCTTACGGATGGTATTCATCAAAAGAACACTCCCGGATGCCTGTTGAACTGCTCGCGGGTGTGGCCCATCGATTTGGTGCGGTTCTTCCGAATTTCTCTGGCCAGCACCCGTCGGTCTCTAACTCCCAGTTTTGTGGGTTTGCCGGGTCGGGGCACATTCCGACAGTCACCTCTCATCTTCCACTTGCCAATCACGTAGGCCACTGTCGATTTTGGGTACTTCAACTCGCTGGATATGTCACTTATGGATCGGCCATTTCTGTGATACCCGACGATTACACCTTTCTCGAAATCAGAGAGCTCCGAACTGCGTGGCATCTTGCATTCGACTAGTTGCGTTGTTGTTTCCCACACGATATTTAACGGTGGCGGCCGTGACGTGTATCAGGACCGCAGATATCGTCGATTGCAGGGGTGTCCAATTACTTGTTGGTAGATAGTGTATGAAAAAAGCAACGATCATCAGAGTTAAGTGGCTAAGATCAAGCTAGTCATTCGTCTTAATTTCAGGAAAAAGAAATGACTTCTTTTCCCCAAATGTTTTTTTTTTCATTAATTCTGGGGCCCCTAAAATGCGGTGGCCCAGGCCCGGGCCTTGGAGTAAATCAGACCCTGCCCCTGTTCCTCTCGTGTGACACACCTTCAGAAGTCACCCTTAGTCACCATTGTGGTCCCTAAACAAATAAGTGAAGTAGGAATTCGTTGGAATCTTCCGGGGCGATATTACACTGCCGGAAAGTAAATAAAGCACACCATTTTTTTCTTGATTGGAGGTTTAACGACCACCACAAGATACTCAATGGGCTAGAAGCAGACGCCCATCCTGAATTTAGGGTCACTGGTTCGAGGGAAGGGAGAGACCAGGTCCGTAAGACAAAGACAACATCCATGCCTCTTCGGGATTCGAACCCAGAACTCTTTCGGACGAATGATCAGAAGCCATCGTTTGAGATTTATGTCGTAGCAACAACTTGTTAAGAAAGGAAAGTGATCACTCGTGTGAAGTGATTCAATGTTTATTTTACCTTTTAATGCTTATTACAGTGTACAGAAGGCACATTTTAATAATGGTGCTGCGCCTCCTGCAGCAGCAATATAAGCTTCAAATCTGGTATGCAATCGGTCGTACAAATGTTGAATATTACGCTGGGGAATATCATTCCATGCGCTTTCAAATTGGACTCGTAATTCAGAGATGATCGCTGCCTGCCGGGGTTCGCGGAAGAGTCTTTGTCCAATCCAGTCCTAGACATGCTCGATTGGAGACAAGTTCGGAGAGTGTGCTCGCCAAGGGAGTTGATGCACAGCCTGAAGAGCATGTTGAGTTGACCTGGCGGAGTGTGGGTGGGTGTTACCCTGCTCTAATATCGCTGACGTACGTACTGCTATTTAGTGTACCCCGTACAAACAGTAGACTCGTACGAGAGTGATAGCAAATCGCTCCACACACCATGATGCCCGGAGTGGGGCCTGTGTGTCGTTGGCAGATGCACAATGGCAGAAGCTGCTCACCTTGTCGCCTTCGGACGTGTACACGACCGTCAGACGCTTCCAAGCAGAATCGGCTTTTACCACTTAAGACCACTGACCGCCATTGTTCCCTCCAATGAACTCGTTCTGGACTCCACCGCAAACGTGCTCGACAGTGACCAGGGGTCAGTGGTAACCGTGCTAGCGGCATGCGTGCCCGTAGTCCTGCTTCCAATAAACGATTCCGTATCGTTCTAGTAGACATCCTTGGTATGAAAGAGGATTGAATTCGTGACGCCGTAGCCATCAGCTCTGCCAACGCCTTCCTCCTGATACGCCGATCCTCTCGTGCGTCCGTAACTTCGTGTTGCCCGGAACCCCATCTGCCGGTATGCGAATGCTCCTCTGACCACCGACACCACCATCTTATCCCGGCCGATACCTCTCGTCCCACTCGGTCCGCAATTCCACGGAAGGACCAACCTCTTTCCCGCAGACCAACTATACGGCCTCGCTTGAGCTCCGATAACTGAAAAAATGTTGCGCGCCTGCGTCGTCTAGGCATGGTAGCTTCTTCAAAAAGTACTGAACAACACGACACCAGACGAATGACTTCGATCTGCACGCCCTAATCCTTAAATACGCACTGCGTACATTTGCATGTTGTCGTCCGCAGTGACGTCATTATTTCATCCAATAACATTCCAACTGGGATCACAGTTTCTGCTGCGCTTACAATTAACATATTATAATATGACGTCGTTCCTACCGGCATTCTTTCTGGGTGTTCTTTTTCGCTTTCCGGCAGTGTATTTACTGTCATGACATCGCATGTTTTCTTCGTGAAAGAATGCAGTGATCGCCCCCGAGAAGAATCTGAAGCTCAATGCACATCAACAGTACAGATAGAAACTCCCGGATGAAGCATGCATAGTGTGTTTGTGTTACGGCACTGGTTCTCTTCCTTCCCTGGAACCAGTGGCCTTAAATTAGGGACGGGCGAAAGCTTATAACCCACGGAGCTGCTCACGGGGGTCGTTACCCCCTCACTATTGACGAACCCCCAATAATTTTCAAAGTCGGCGCCTATGTCTGTGCATCAATCGATCTGTAAATTAAAACGTAACAAAACATGTTGCGGCATAATGCTCCAATATCATTCTTTGATTTTGATGGATGAAAGCCCATTTTTTTTATATTGTACACTGTAAAAACTAAGTAGCGTAAATTTATGGAAAATTCTTAAACATAACGTGCAGCAAAATTGCCGGTATCCGTCTTTTAACGAAATTTCGGTTTTTAAAAGTTCCAGTTTCTTTGAACTTCCGGATTTTCTCAGATTTTCCCTAGTCAGTAATTCCGTTTATTTCAGAATAGTCCGTTTAGCGGTTTTCCGTATGTATGCAGAAATTTCGCAAAATCGAAGACTGAATTTTCAGCCCCTGAACCAGAGATTATTTTCTCTGATGGGATTCAATCCGACGTCGTTTGGGTTAGTTCAACAGAATGTCTTTTGTCAGTAATGCGAGGGAATTAGTCGTTTTGTTTTCTGTTAGATGTCATTATTGTTTGAATAGATTCGTGATAGTTTTAGTTTTTCTGTAGGAAGGCTTATCACAATTTTTTTTTCATCGTGATTTTTCGAAGTAACAGAATTCTTTAAAACTGTCAATGACTTTCAGTTACGATAGTTGGCTGATAAGTAATGCACACAATCAAATAACCAGAAAACGAAACGATGTATTTGCACAAAAAACGAAATACACTCCACATCAAAAAAAAATGGTTGCACCCAGAAGAACGTGTCGGATTGCAATGTTATTCGGGAGGAAGGTAAAGGTTACCGGGAGCAACAAATGATTAAACGTTGAGACTGATATGGGCAATGTTTATTGAGCTACGCGACAATACGTAGTGCTTCTCAGTATGGCGTCGGGCCGCCATGTTTGTTCACACAGCATGCTAGACATCTCGGCATGGAGTTGTACAGATTCCTAATGGTGTCCTGCGATAAACCATCCCATGCAGCTTGAACCTCCTCACGCAGTTCCTGCAGATTGTTCGGTAGGGGTGTAGTGTGGATAGCGCGTCCAATAGCATCCCACACATTTTCAATCGGCAATAGGTCTGGCGATGCGGCTGGTCTTGGCAGAGTTTCAGTGCCTTGAAGGCAAGCTCTCGAGACAGAAGCAGTATGCGGACGAGCGTTGTTCTGTTGGAAACCCGCACCGGAGTGAGCGTTCAGAAAAAGTAAGGCCACTGGCTTTCAGGACCGCATTAACGTAACGTTAGGCAGCCAAAGTGCTTCTAATGAAGACCAAAGGTGATCGGGCATCATTGCGTCCTTCACCATGACACCAGGCCTACAGGATGTGTGACGCTCGACAACAAACCGTTCTTCTTGGCGCTGACCACGGTGCCTCTACACACACGGATTCCTTGGTCGTCTCCTCCAAGACGAAAGCGGGACTCGTCACTGAAGATCACCCGCTACCATTGTGAGTGGCTCCAAGACAGTCTGGCACGACACCTTTGCAGTCTTTGGCGACGATGCAATGGTGTTAAGGACAGTCGTCGTAACGGTATGCATGCGTGTGTGTAATCCTACGTCGTGCAACCGTATTCCAATGGTTGTGGCACTAATCGGACGATTCATGGAGGGCACCACTGCTCAACTCGTCGGTCCTCTCTCTCCATGGTTCGTCTAGGTCTCCCTGACCCTTCCTGTCGCTTCTGTGTGCCTTGTTCTATCCACTGCCGCCAACAGCCTGCTATGGTGATATTCGCACAACCTGTATGGCGCGCAATACGGAGATAAGACCGTCCCGCTTCCCGGATCCTGACGATGTGGCCCATCTCGAACTCCTCCAACTACTCGTATTGCTTCGGAACTTTTCTCCGAGTCATACTTCTTTTTCAAAGGATGCAACCAACACAACAGCACGAGTCAGATTGGCAAGCACGCGCAACGGGTCGACCTTGTATAGCCGGTCAGGAACAGCGCTACGACCCCTCCTTGCTTACCTCGCATGCGCAGAAGATCGTGATACTTGAATCATTTGCATGTTTCACGATGTCAAACCTACCCACCAAGTTTCATTCTGTCTGTTGCTTCCTTCTAGGTGCAACTTTTTTTTTTGGCGTAGAGTGTAAAATTACAATATGGTAGGTACAAACTGACATACCGATTTTTCTTAGTAGCCGCCTTTTCGTTAAATACATTTTTCCCAACGAAGGACATGTTTAACCAGCCGCAGTGGTCTAAGCGCTGGCTTATGACTATTCTGTCTAAGCGCTGGCTCATGGCCATTCTTCCATGAAGGGTCCGGGTTCGAATCACAGTAAGGCATAGATGGTGTGTTTGTCTTGCGGTAGTGGTTCACTCCCTTCCCTGGAAATAGTGACCCTAAATTAGGGACCGCCGACTGCTTACAGCCTATTGAGTTTCTCACGGTGGTCGTTAATCCCCCAATAAAAAAAAAGTTTAAGCATGCCGTCAATGCAGAATTCAGGGCTTCTTTTTTTATATTTAGCCATGATGTGACAGCATGCCTTCACTTCATCATCTGAAAGTGAAATGGGTCCCCTTTCCAGATCTGGAAAGAAATGAAAATCGCTCGGCACCAAGTTCAGGCTGCAGGGCGGATGAGAGGGAACCTCAGATTTCAACCTATAGCATCAAGTGTTGCGCGAGAAGTGTGCAGTCTTACGTTGTCACATAGCAATAAAATCGGTGCGGTTGACTTCTTACCTCGACACAGCCTCCGGCCTAGGTTCTTTACTGTTTCAATGTAATGTGTTGAATTCACAGTATCCCCAGCTTCCAAAAATTCTCTCAGGTAAACTTCGTGTGGGTCTCAAAAAGCAGACAAAAGAACCTTGCTGGCAGACGACACTGTTTTGAATTTTTTGGGGACGAGGAGGGGAAGAGTGTTGGTATTCCATGCTCAGTCGTTTTTCTTTAGGGTTAAAGTGATGGATCCATGATTCTTCCCCAGTAAAAATATTCAACAGAAATTGATCGCCCTCTTCACGATAACGCTTCAAACGTTTTCTACAACACTCAAGACGCTTATGTTTGTTTTCTGGCATCAACATGTGTGGTACCCATCGAGGACAGATTTTTGTGTAGCCAAGTGAAGCAATGATATGCTCCACTCTTTCTTTTGAGATTCCGAACCTAGCTGCGATCCTCTTTTGTGTGATACGGCGGTTATTTTGGATGCATTAATCAACTGCTTTTCGGTGATTTTCGTTGGTAACCGAAACTGGTCTTCCTCTTCAAGGTTCATCGACAAGATTGGCGTGCTCGGGTTCACAGTGACGAAATTTAATGGCCCCACGATTCTGCCAACAGTGTTTTCACCGTACACTGCCTTTAAACGCCGATGAATTTCAGTTGGCGTTACGTTTTTGGCACTTAAAAGTTCAATCACTGCGCGTTGTTTAAACTTCGGTGGCATATCCTCATTACACGACGCCGTGTTAGCTCGCAATGATTCACAACCGCTGTAAGGAAAGCAATGAAGCTTGCCACCGTTGTGGCTGAATTTCACTGCTACAATGTCACGCTGCGCGCGGGTCCATTACTAATTAGCTGTCCTATGTATGTTGAAGAAAATGTGAAATGTACTGCTTTAAAATATTGTTTCACAAAACTTTTAAATATGAAATTTATTCTTGATAGCTGTAATTGCTTTTGTCTAAAGGAGTCCACAAACTGGTGCATATAAATCATACACTCACCAGTACAGTAATTTAAGCACCCGGGGTCTTACGTAACACCATATACAATACACAGTCGTATCAGAATAATAACCACCTACCTAATAATGGGAATAACCATCCTTGACCCGGATGACAGCAGCGAAACGGCATGGCATTGACGCAATGAGGCCTTGGAAAGTTGCCCTAGGAACACGTGCCTATTCGGACTGCAGCAGAGCACGGAGGTCCCGGAGATGACGTGGTTGTGTGTCGGCACGTCGAACCTGTCGATCCAAATAGTCCCACAAGTGCTTCCATGGGATTGAGGTCGGTCGATTTCTCCGGTCCCGGGAGAACGAAGACATCGCTGTCATGTTCCTGCGACCAGTCACGCACACCCTTAGCGACATGGCATGGCGTGTTGTCATGTTGGTATAGACACCATCACCACCAGGGTAAACGTCCAACATTAAAAGATGCATGTGGTCATCCAGGATGGAAATGTAGTCATTAGTGTTCAAGGACGCATCCAGAGGTACCAACGGTCCCAGGTCATACCAGGAAGACATCCCCCAGACACGCACACTGCCATCTCTGGTTTTTACTTGATCGACAAGCGTGTCCGTGTGTTGGTTCTTGTGTGTCTGACGCCGTATCCGCCACCACCCGTCGTCGGAAAAGGCAATTTTTTTTCACTCTTCCGCTGTCCAATGATCGTAGTCCCATGCGAACTGCAAGCGTCGCTGCCGATGGACCTGGGTTAAAATGGGCGCCTTAACGCAGCGTCGACTCCGGAGACCCATGCGTAACAGAGTTCGCTCTACTATTATTGGAAACACGTACCTGGGTGCCCCAGCATTCATTTGCGTATTCAATTGCTGTACTGTTGCGCGTCGATTACCCTTTACCAGTCATCGGAGGTGACGTTCTTCTCTGAGGTCGATGGACTTTGAGGCTCCACGGTAATGACGTCGCGAGGTACTCGGTGTGCCAGCGGTTCATTCTTGGCACACCCTTACTACAGCGCCTCGCGAACAGCCCACGAAGTCTGCTGTTTCTTAGATGCTTCCACACTTGGCGCGGTAGCCGATGATCATTTCTTTTTTGAACGTCCGTCAAATCACTACCTCTGCCCATTGTGCTCACTTTACGCACTATGACTCATCTCTCCTGGACGGCCGCTTATATCTCTGTGTGGTCGAACTTGACACGTGCACTCTGTGACGCCCGTGGGAGGGTAGACTGTGATTCCGGGGATAGTCATATTATTCTGACACAACCGTGTAGCTGGTGCATAAAATGGGGGAAAAGGTAAGGACTATCCGGTGCTACAATAATTAAAATTTCATGCGATATGTTATCTGTAATACCGATCTCGCAACTGAACTTCAAAATCAAATCCTTCGAGAGATGATTGAAATTTAACTATTAATCAAACTGCAAGTATTCCCGATAATCGCTCCTATTACAGGAAATGTTTCGTCACATGGATACGGAAGAAGTGAGAACGGAGTTTTTCCGTTAACATAGGAAAAGAATTGCGGAAACGTTTCTAAAAATTCAGAACTATCCGTCAACACCTCTCAAAAACGGTAATTTACCGTCAATGAAGGAAAGGAATTGCGGAAATATTTCTGAAAATTCAGAATTTTCCCGGCGTACGAAAAATCCGTGAAATTCAGGTTTATATCCGTCATTTCACGCAAAAGTTGTGTTAGAAATATGCTTCGTCAATCCACGAAAGGAATCACGAAAAGTGGCTCGTGAATTTCAGAATTTTTTTACAGTGTAATATTGCAATATCCCTCACTGATTTAGACGTATGTGTTGTGTATTCATATCACATCTTGTGACGTATATCATCTAGCTCATATCGCATCTTGTGACGTATATCGTCAAGCGCGTGTTTAATGTTAAGACGGCAGTTGTGCTGTTGATCTCGGGGAGTAAAGATATCAGTGTATAATGTTAAGACGTCGAAAATAAATGTTTTCAAAACAATTTTAACGAAATACAATATAACAACAAGTTAATAAAATCATGCAATGCATTGATTATTATACGCTTTCCAACATACCAGAAATCATTACTCAAGTTATTACTCAAGTTATGAGGATAATGGCTGTGGGATATATCTCGCTTCTGTGTCCTGACGTTTGACCCCATTTCGATTATATTAAACAGAATTGGATCAGCATACCTCCGGAACAACACGATAAAGTTTTGTTGCAATCGAAGCATTTTTAGGTAAGTTATGACGCATAAGGGCAATGGAATGGATTCCGCTCCTATGTCCTGACCTTTGACCCCATTTCGCCCATTTTCAATAGGGTTAGGCCCCACGTAGTCCTCTACCATATTCTAACATTTCATCGAAATCGAACCATTTTACCTACGTTATGACGCATAAGGGCAATGAAATGGATCCCTCACCTATGTCCTGACCTTTGACCCCATTTCGCCCATTTTCAATGGGGTTCGTCCCCAGGTAGGCTCCTACCACATACTAAAATGTCATTGAAATCGAATCATTTTTACGCGAGTTATCGAGCGGACGGAAAGACGGACAAAGCTGGAGCATATACGCTTCTTCAACCTACGGTTGGAAAACGTAAAAAAGCACGTTACAGCGAAAAAAGATCGTGAACTTGTTTGATTTAGTATATTTGTATAAGAATATAAAACGTTTTAACGAAATACGATATAACAAAATGCACGTTACAACGAAACAAATCGTGAACTTGTTTGGTTTATTGTATGTATATAAGAAATATAAAACTTTATAATGAGGTACTTTGCAACGAAAAACACCTTATTACAAAGTAAAATTCTTGGGAAAAATACTCAAGCAAAACATAACATATTCTAAGCTATTTAGCTTCCATGGAACGCCAACAAAGGAACAAGTGACAACACGTTTTACCAAAAAGCTTTGTCTGAAGAAAATGAGACGGAAAATTTAAGCTGTTATTCTGATGTTTTTCCAGTAAATGCAATTTAATGCTTAGAGAAAGTCAAATACTATTTACCGAACCGAGGACTTTATACTGAAAAAAACAGTAGCTTTCTAACTGTTATGAACACAGTTATAACTAAGGACGCCCTGAAAAACAAATAGGCATGTTTGAACTCTGTTTTACAGTTTGCCGTACGTAAACATGCTTCGCATCAAAATGGAACTAAATAAATTCCTTTAATTACACTACTTTAAAATGAATGACATGTAATTCCAATACGTAGGTACATTATTTCTTGAAGCATGCGTATTTTATTAAGATGTATAAAAGAGATAAATGCTTAATATGGGGGGGAAAATACAGTATGTACGTACATACATATCATCATCATCATCATTGTCAACCATTATCAATCCACTGCTAGACGAAGGTCTCCCCAAGTTTCCTCCACAACGGTCTGTCTTGTGCCAGTCTCCTCCATGTCACCCCTGCATACTTTCGAATTTCATCCACCCATCTCCCATGTGGTCTTCTTCTGGGTCTTTTCCTGTCCCTTGGAATCCAATCTAAAATTTCGGCTGTCCATCGATGATCTGTCCTTCTGGCAGTATGTCCAGCCCATTGCCATTTCAGGGATTTAACTCTGATCATGATGTCTTCCACTCTTGTCATTTTTCAGATCCACGAGTTCCTCTTCTTATCTCTCCTGGTTAAACCAAGTATGCACCTCTCCATACTGCTTTGAGTTGTTTGCAGCCTTTGTATGTCTCTTTTAGTTAAGGTCCACGTCTCTGCACCATACGTAAGCACTGGAAGGATGCATTGATCAAACACTTTTCTTTTAAGACATAATGGCATATTGCTCTTGAAAATTATGTTGTTTCTTCCAAAAGCTCTCCAGGCAACCTTTGTACGCCGATTAATTTCTTCATCAATGTGACCCTCACTTGATATCTGCTGTCCAAGATAAACGTACGTGTCTGTTATCTCCAGCTTTTCTCCATCAATCGATAAATCTTCATTTCTTGTAAAAGCATTGAACATCACTTTTGTCTTCTGAAAGTTCATTTTTAATCCCACTTCTTTACTCTTGTCAGCAAGTTCCTGGATCATACTCTGCAGCTCTGATGGGGTAGTTGCAAAAATGACTACGTCATCAGCAAAACGAAGGTGGGTTAGATAATCTCCATTAATCTTTATCCCCATGTTTTTCCAGCTCAGCGACTGAAAAACACCCTCCAATGTGGCATTAAAGAGGTTCGGAGATATGGTGTCACCTTGTCTCACTCCCTTTCCAATTTTTACGTGTGTTGTATTTTCAAACAGCCTAATCTTTGCACTTGCATTTTCATAGATGTTATTAATAATATTAATGTATGCATCTTCAATACCGCAGGTTTTCAGAGCCATTGTAACTGCTGTGGTTTCACCGAATCAAAGGCTTTTTCATAATCGATAAAAGCCATGCACAATGGAAGTACATACATATAAGTAAAATTATATACAGTACGTAATTTCACACATATAAATTCATTAAAGCTTGTGTATATATTTCATTGCTATTTCAGTACAAACTTCCTTTGCTTGTTTCTATGGGCACTATTTCGCAATTACAGCGTTCGTGTCTTGTGCGCAATGAAAGCTTCTGTCGTACGTAATAACTTTTTAGCGAAAATAAGTTGTTACGAATCTTTTTATGTTTCCAATGAATTTCGTTATAACGAGTTTCCACTGTATTTGCTTATAAACATCGTTAATTCTTAAAGTGGCTTCATTCTCAAGAGTACGTTGTGACGTACACTATTTTGACAAAAGTCACCGGACACCCCTTCAAAGGCAAATTAATAGATCCGCTGCGTTGTTAAGATGCGCGGTACAGCTTCAAACGGTATAAAAACAAGCCTGCAGATGACCGTGATCATGTCACACTGTGAGGTTGGGTGAAAATGTCGCGGCGGAAGAGAACTGACTTTGAGAAAGGAAAGATTGTTGGCTGTTATATTAGTGAGTTGTCCATATGAGAAACCGAGAGGCATTCAAACATACCCAAGTGAACTGTTTTGGATGTGCTGAATAAGTGGAAGACACATGGCGTGCCTGAAGGAGCCAAACGTACCGGCAGACCAAAGAAAATCAGTGATAGAGGACGTCGAAACCTCAGGAAAGTCATTACAGATAATCGAAGGAGTACTGCACAAGACCTCAGTGTACAGGTGAGTAGAAATGCTGGAACCTCGGTATGTACACGTACCATTTGCAGAGAACTTCATTCCATGTCTTACCGTGTTCGTGCAACTGCGCATAAGCCTTTCATCTCCACTCGGAATGCTACTCGTTGTTTAGCATGGTGTAAAGAACATTTATCGTGGACCGTAGATCAATGGAAACGGGTCCTATGGACTGATGAATCCAGATACACGATCCATCAGCCTGATGGGCGTGTATGGGTATGGCGGCAGCCGGGGAAACTCTATTTTCCACAGTGTACTGTTCCTACGGTCAAGTTTGAAGCTGGCAGTGTACTCGTGTGGGGGTGTTTTTCGTGGTATGGTCCCGGCCCATTGGTTATCGTGGACAAACCTTTAACCAGCACGTCTACCTCGATATTGTGGACAATTATGTTTCACCAACTCTGTGGCAATACTATGGAACCTAGCCTTGTTGGTACCAGTAGGATAATGCACCGAGCCATAAAGCAAGGACTGTTACGTGTGTGGACTGGCCAGCACTAAGCCCTGATCTTAATCCCATAGAGCACCTATGGGATGAATTAGAGTGCCGTATAAGAATTTTGGAACCAATGCCTACTACTAAGCAACAGTTAACGGCAGCATTGGGTACTGAATGGAAGCGCATACCTATCGCTGTGTTCCAAAACCTTATCGAAAGCATGAGTCGAAGGTTCAGTGCATGCCTTAAGGTCAAAGGTGGACCAAAACTGTCCTAATGTATGTCAATAAATGCTATGTTGTGTTTCTTTCCTAGGTGTCTGGTGACGTTTGTCAATATAGTGTATATACTAAAATAGCTTTCATTTTTAGTTCCTTTTCGTATGTAAATTTGAGTTTGTTCTCTGTCACACTTTCCAAACTTAACGTGATATCTTCTCTCTCACAAGAATGAGGTTGGCAAAACTCTTGAGGTCAGAGAGAGTGGCGTATGAATGTGATAAGAGCGTTAGATGAAAAGGACGATGCAGCAGTTCCTTGGTGTATGTGTGTGTGTGTGGAGATGTTCGATCTCTGTTAAGAGATACGTGAATTGTAATAATAGCAGTGCTATATTGTGAATGTCATCATTCGTGCTGGACCAATAAAAGGTTATCTAAGTCTGACTTCTGTATATGTTTCGTTTAGCCGTAAAAGCTCAATTAGGAACTATTGCGTCGTATTCTCATTTAGTTTAACATTTCCTTAGTCACGGGTGCCAAATATACGTCAGTATGAATTCCCATTTTCTGAAATATATTAGGTTGCCAAAAATACGTCAGTATGAATTCCCATTTTCTTAAAAACTATCGTAGGGGAAAAACTGCATTACAGATAATAATTTTATTATCTAAAACAATGAATTCTCCGAGGTCTTGTAGGCTAGCGCGAAGGTATTTCTTGCAATTAGACTGAACGCCGTTTTGGATACCAACGTTTCCCGTACTAAACATGCCAGCATCTGCGAAGAGCCTTGTGAGTCCGGCCGGAAAGTGACAAGCTCATTTGATTAGGTCGATGCCCCGCAGCCATCCATGCCATCAGGCCGACACACAGCAGTGAGATCGTTGAATTTGAGTGACTTCGACCAAGATGAATCATGATAAATGAGCACACGGAGCATGTCTGCTGTTACTTATCTACTTCATCTTCCGGGACTGAAGTTCCATGATCTAAATATTAACTGCAATCGCTTATGTAGCTACTTAAGATTAGATAAATAGACGCACAGATTTCACGTTTCAACAATATCACGCACTTTTCAGCAATAGCAAGCATGCTTCAGCAAATAACGTTTCATTTCAAATACTACCACCCCACCCACTTTAAAGCTCAACAAATACGCGATAATTTATACACTGAGTGCCCAAGTTAATGTGACCACCAGACCATTTTACACAAAGCAGCTATGAATGCTGCTGACGCAAGATGGCTGAATCGGTTATAACGAAGTAAATTTCTCCGTCATTTTGGTCTACGCCGGGATTCGAACCCGAGGCCGCTTATTCCGGAACAAGTGGCCTCGGGTTCGAATCCCGGCGTAGACCAAAAATGACGGAGAAATTTACTTCGTTATAATGGCGCCCGAACTATCCGGATGACCCGGCCGTTCAAAATCTCGCATTGGTGTGATGTTATTTCCACACCGCGAGACAGGAAAAATCAGAGAATTCCTTCTCCAGCGCTTCGAAAAATAAAAATGTGTGATGTTGCATTCCACACAGCAGATTGACTGGGAGTTCTCAAGTGCACGTTCTACAGTGGATGGCTGCCTGCAACGATTCATGGTCACGGCTGACCCGTGGGCCATGCCCCCGGCCCTCCTTCGGGGGGAGTGTGACGTACCTGCCAGCAGGACGCACACGACATAAAGGCAGATAGGAATCAGAATAAAACGTCTGCGTAGCTCAGTTGGTAGAGCGACTTGTTCCGGAATAAGCGGCCTCGGGTTCGAATCCCGGCGTACACCAAAAATGACGGAGAAATTTACTTCGTTATACGATATAAAAAGGGAACGCTGAAGGCATGCGTAGAACCAGAGACTAATGAAGTGCATTACGCAACAAATAATAGGTAAAAGACGCGATCTAATGGACTTTGAACGTGGTGTGATCGTGGGTGCTCGAGGCATTGGTGCGAGCAGTTTGAGTGCAATAGTTGCTAAAGTTTACAGAAGTGGACCACCAATAAAAAAACGGGTCTGCGCGCAAGGCGTGTGGTCGTTAACGTCTACTGGATGCACATTGCTCAAGCTGAGCGGAGAGTAGGTAGACTTGTTCAGTCCAACAGACGGGCAACCCTACGTCAGATTACAGATAATCTGAATCAGGGACCAAGTCCGATGGCCTCTCAACGTACAGTTCGCCGCACATTACATCGTATGGGCTACAAAAGCAGACGACCTGTCAGTAAGCCATTGCTATCTGCAGCGACAAGGAAGAAACGCCTCCAGTTCGCTCAGGAACAAAAATATAATAAATGAGTGGAAAGGGTAATGTTGTCAAACGAATCCCGTTTTCAACTACACCATGTAGATGGAAGGATGAGGATATGGAGACAGCAGCACGAAAGCATGGACTCATTTTGCATCGTCCTTACTCTTTAAGCTGGCGGAGGCAACGTTATGGTTTGTGGCATGTTTCCGTGGGATTGTTTGTGTCCTGTGATTCGTGTGAAGAATGTCTTACCGCTCAAAGATATTTAATAATCGTTGCCAACCAAGTTCACCCAGTTATGTTAATGGATTTTCCCAATGGAGATGGATACTTCCTGAAGAACAATTTTCCATGTCTTATTCCTCACATTGTACGCAAATGTCTTCAGGAACATCATAGAGACTTTTCCCTATACATTGGCCTCCTCAATCACCGGATCTAAATCCAGTGGAGCAATTGCAGGATGAATTCGAAAGGAGCATCAGACAGCTGGATCCGCTACCATCAAATCTTGAAGAGGTGGAGGGTACAATTCATCTCATTTGCGCTAATATACACCTATCCACTTACTGACATTTAATAGAGTCCATACCAAGACGAATTCAAGCGGTATAAAGGGCAAAAGGCGGCCCATAACGTACTTATCAGGTGGTCGTAATAATTTGGTCATTCAGTATACACTGAAGAGCAATTGAATTAGAGATACCTGTCTAGTAACGTGTAGCACCACCTTTCGCCCTGATGGCGGCGGCGATTCGTCTCGGGATGGACTCGACAAGACACCTTAAGCGTTGGGAAGCCATACGGATCCACGACCCCTGAACAAGCTCCCACAGTTCACGAAGGTTTCATGGAGGGGGTCATCTCTCTCGATGGCATCACAGATGTGCTCGATGGGATTGAGGTCAGGTGACCTAGCTGGCCAAGGAAGCTAGGTCACGTCGGTGGAGTGTTCAGCCAACCATTCGGATAAAATTCGGGAGTGATGGCACGGTGCATTGTCTTGTTGCAGGATGAGGTTCCCAGTGGGATGTTGAAGACGCGCAAATGGTCGTCCAGGATACCCCGGTAACGTTGACCTGTGAGGGACGATGTCACACGTGCCAGTGGTCCCATTTCAGTCCACGTAAACAGTCCCCAGACGAGAATGCCACACCCCCACCAGCTTGAAGAGTACCCTGCTGGCAAGAAGGATCCATCGCTTCATGTGGTTTGCGCCGTACTCGTATCCTGTCATCCGCATGTACCAACGTGAATCTCTACTCATCAGTCCAGGCAACATTTTTCCACATGTCTAGGGTCCAGTAGCGATGTTCCCGCGTCCATGCTTATCTTTGCACCCTGTGATGTGTGGTCAGCAGCGGTACCCTCTTGGGACGATGGCTTCTGTACTCCATAGCGAGGAGATGGTTCTGGATGGTGTGGCTGCTTACACGTTTTTGTGCATCAGCTTTTCTTGCACTGTGGCCGGTCTATCCGCTGTTTCAATGCGAGCTAGCCGACGATGACCCCGCTCATCCATACGCTGTTGTTCACAGCAGTTGGCCCTTGCAGGGATGGTTTTGCCGGATTCGATGTACTCGTGGTGCACCCGTGACACTGTGGCTCGTGAAAATCCCAGTGCCTGCACGACTTCCGAGATGGAGTGACCCATTCATCGGGCACCGACAATTTGCCTACGATTAAATGCACTTAGATCCTTCGTCTTACCCATACTGCGTCCGATTCTTACTGATTCCCGTAGCATCTCTTCTTATATCGTCGGATCGCTGCATACGTCATGTCGTTTCCGTTTACAAGGCCGCCCACAGCGCCACATTTGCATAACGCCAGCTGTCTCTAATTCAATTGCTCTTTAGTGTACTTTACTGTAGTTTCTATCCATTTTTAACTCGCTTATACATAATTCACTTAAGCGCTTTTTGCGATGATACATTGAAATCTGAATTTCTGATAATCAAAAAAATGCACGGTTTTTTTATTCTTTTATACGTAACCAGGTATGAGTATGTTACAACTTTGAGAGAATCTAGACAGCGGTGTTGTGTTCCTTCTCGACCGATGGCGAAAGGTGATAAATAATGACGGCGCATATTTTGATTCGTAAAGGTATTGTTGTTTTCTCTCAAATTACATGTTGCGTTGTCTTAAAACGCTTTCTAAAACTTATTTGTACACCTAATACTTACGGTTTGGATGAAACATTGGTTTCCCATTTTGTGACTTACAATCATGTGCGCTGTTTAAAAATTGATGAGTCCCTGGACGTAACTTTTTGGCTACAAACCATCTTGGCGTAGTATAATAGAATCCTAAATATATCATCAATAATCAACATTCTGGTTTCAAATGGATGCACTTAGCATCCGCAGAAAAGAAAAGCTGTTAATTCAAGCATTCCATTCTAAAACACTGGTCCCAGATTCTTAGTTCTGTGGATTTCGCTTAATCTACACTGCTGGCCACCCAAAATGCAAAACCAAGAAGGACACGAGATAGCAAAGCCAGATTTACTGGACACATAACAACAGATACAAAATGAAACGATTGGGCTTACAAACCCGTGCGACTTGCAGAACACGCAGACATCAATAGTTCGTGTGGCCCTCATTGCTGGCAATAACGGCCGCTACACGCCGCGGCATCGAACGAATAAGGCTTTGGATGTGGGCTTGGGGTATGTCGGTCCAGTCAGCTTCCACACGTTTCCACAGTTCATCAGGCGTAGCCGCGGGTGGTGCTTGCCGGGCCACTCGGTTGCCGATGAGCGACCAAACGTGTTCGATGGCCAACATATCGGGAGAACAAGCGGGCCACGGCAGCATTGACATCTGGTGGGCCGTGAAGAATTGTTGCACGATGCGTGCCACGTGCGGGCGCGCATTGTCCTGTTGAAACGTGGCCTCTGGCAGGTCCTGCAGGTAAGGGAAGACTACAGGCTCCGAAACGTCGGAGATGTAGCGGTGGCTGTTAAGTGTAGCGGCGATACGTACCAGAATGGTGCGGGTGTCATATCCAATTGCGCCCCAAACCATAACGCCAGACGACGGGCCAGTATGGCGATGCATAATGCAGGCGTCATACAATCTCTCGCCGCGGTGCCGCCACAAGCGGATCCGACCATCGTGGTGTTGCAGGCAGAAGCGGGATTCGTCGGAGAAGACAATGTCGTGCCATTCCGTAGTCCAGGTGCGGCGTTCAACGGCCCACTGCCCCCGCACTCGCCGGTGGTGTAACGTCAATGGTAAGCGGAGCAATGGACGCCGTGCGACAAGTCCCCGCTCCTGCAGACGATATCGAGCGGTACGTGCTGACACAGGTTGTTGCGCAACACACCCTAATTCCTGCGCTAACGTTCGTGATGTGACGGTGTGAGCCGTCAATGTGCGCCGCACAACATGCCGGTCCTCTCGCTCGGTCGTGTGTCGCGGCTGCGGCAATCTCGCTCACGTCGGTCCGTCCGTTCCTCCTGCACCCACCGAATCCATACTCACCTCACTGTGGCTGGATTACGTCCCACACGGGCGCCGATGTCTCGGTACGATAAAACGCTTTCGTGATATGCCACTATTCGTCCTATGTCGAACTCCTAAACGTGTTGGAATGACTGCAGTATTCTGCGAGGAGGCATCAGGAAGCTTCCCACGCACAGGCCCGGCAGCACAGCATACTTCCACTACTTATACCCCGCCTTTTGTGCACCCTTCTTGAAGTGCTTCTCGGTAGCGTGCCGGGTGCACATGATTTGCATATGCCCTGCAATGCTAATCGTTTGCATGTCCTCTCGTGGGCGACGCATGCTGCGAATTTCAGGCCAATCGGATGCTTCCTTCTCCGTGTTGCATTTTGGGTGGCCAGCAGTGTATTTACATCAATTTAATATTTTGCAAAAGCTGATGTTTAAATGCATCATTGGTTGTGCGATTATTCAAGAGTAATATTTGTGCTGCTGCAAAAAGCTATGCATCTATAAGATGCATATTTAAACTGGGAAACTGGGGGTTTCCGGACCTCCAGGTTCCTCCGACTGAATACGTGCCTGCTTCCTCTTTTTTCTTCTTTTTTTATTGGGGGCTTGACGACTGCCTTGCCGCCCCGTTGGCACAGTGGTCTAAGCGATGGCTTCTGACCATTCGTCCAAGATGGGTCCAGGTTCGAATCCCGGTGAGGCATGGATGTTGTAGCACTGGCTCTCTCTCTTCCCTGGAACCACTGGTCCTAAATTAGGGACGGGAGACTGCTCACAGTCAGCTGGGTTGCTCACGGTGGTCGTTAAAGCCCCAATAAAAAAACCGACCGCCGTGTGCAACGCAATGTTGTATAAGCAGTCGCCCGTCCCTAATTCAGGGACACTGGTTCCAGGGAAGGGAGAAAGCCAGTGCCGTAGGACAAACACGACATCCACAATTCACCGGGATTCGAAACCACCTCGAACGAATGAGCAGAAGCCACCGCTTGGACCACAACGCCACTGGGTCAGCATGTCTGCTTAAAATAGCATTATTGGGAAAAAGATGTAGGTGCCCATGGAAATTACTTCGAAGGAAATGCGTGCAAATAACGGTAAAGTTATTGCTATCAATATAAAAAGAATTTCCTGGAGCCTTTTGAACCTTCCTTGTATAACAAAATGTAATCTTATTCGGGATTCAAAGTTTTCGGTATATACAGTCAAGTAATGAATGATCTTGAAACTTGCGCTCTCATGAGAGCTTCTTTTGAAGCAAAGCTCTCGATCAAATCTTAAATGACATTTTATGAATATAGCAAACAACTGACGCCACGAATCATCCTTCCAACTTTCCCGGTATTTTGTGCATTTTAATCAAACTCGAGTTTCCTCAGTCTTTTTCCTCTCTTGTTCTTACAGTCTTGTTTCATTAACTTGAAAACACTGGAGATCAAGAAAAAAAAATGTTTGTGTGTCATTCGAGACAACCGCAGCTGCTCATAATTTTGTGCCTTTTTAACTTCAAGAAATTTCATCCTTTTTTCATCGTACCTTTCGCTAGGTGATTAAGAAAACTCCGTAAACTGTCAAAGATTCACTCAAGGGAAAAAGAGAAGCTTAAGCGAGATTATTGCAAAAAGCCTAACTTAGCAAGTTAAAACTTCATGGACTTCAAATCTGTTTCAGAGTTTCCCAGGTGTTTTTAACAGTCTCGTACAAAGATTCGGAAGGTTTACCGAAGATTTTCAAAAGATCTGTCATTAAAAATTCTTTTTCTTCCCTTTCAGAAGCTTTTCACACAAAAGACGGAAATTAAAAATGTTTAAGACTAATCCCATATCCGTTGAAAAACATAAGGCTAATTACTCATGAATATAGTGTTAATATTTTCGCTTAAGAAATTTCGATCTATGCATTCATCTAAATCCCCGTTGTTTGCATTTTATCTTACCATAAATAATAAAAAAATTCGGGTGTTACTCGCAATTTGCCGCCTAGTAAAATTAATTCTTCTAACATACGCGCTTTACAACGGACCCGGTGAGTTCATTTAAATACAAGCGCATGTTAAGATAAACAAGAGAAAATGCAAACTGTGGTATTGAAGACTACCACAACATATGAAGACTATGGTAGTATCCAGAGATGGAAATGGGTCACGAGTCAGCGGGTCACCGAGTCGACAATTTCTTGCGAGTCAAACGGGTCGGATCAAGGTGTACCTGGCCTGATTTTGACCCTTCAGAGGTCTTTGAAATAATACTTCAGAGCTGTAGAGTATGATCCAGAAACTTGATGAGAAGGGGATTCAAATTGAACTTCAGAAGACAAAACTGAAATACAATTATTTTACAAGGAATTAAAATTTACCAATTGATGGGGAAAAGATAGAGGTAACAAATTCCTACATTTATCTTGGGCAGCAGATATCAAGCAATGGTCACATTGATGAAGAAATTGATTGGCGAAAAAATCTTGGTTGGAGAGCGTTTGGAAGAAACAGTACAGTTTTTAAAAGCAATGTGCCATTATATCTTAAAAGAAAAGAGTTTAAACAATGCATCCTTCCAGTGCTTACGTACGGCGTAGAGACGTGGACCTTGCGTCTCTACTCCGTTTATATCTGCTGCCCAAGGTAGATATGAAACCTACCTTGATATAAGGTTGACATTCCTTTATATCTGTTGCCCAAGGTAAAAACATACAAAGGCTGCAGAAAGCTGAAAAGGGCATGGGTAGATGCATATAGCTTGGTGTAACCAAGAAATATAAAAAGAGGAACTCGTTGATGAGGACAATGACAAGAGTGGAAGACATAGTGATAAGAGTAAAATACCTGAAATTGCAATGGGCTGGACATATTTCCAGGTGAATGGACCACAAATGAACAACCGAAATTTTAGACTGGCTTCCAAGGCAGAGGAAAAGACCCAGAAAAAAGACCACGTGAGAGTTGGGGGATGGAACAGACTGGCCCAAGACAGTCCGTTGTTGAAGAAACTTCAGGAGACTTTCATCCAACAGTGGATTGATAATGATGATGATATATTCGAATTTACAGTTCAAAGCAGATTTGTTCGAGTCAGATTCGGGTTGGGTCGGGTCCAATTATGAGACGGCCGCGTCCAGGTCGGGTCTGGGTCCAAACTTTTTGACCCGTTTCCAACTCTGGCAGTTGTTTTTTTTTTATTGGAGGTTTAGCGACCACCGTGAGCAACTCAAATGGGCTATAAGCAGTCGCCCGTCCCTAATTTAGGGTCACTGGTTCCAGGGAAGGGAGAGAGCCAGTGCCGTAAGACAAACACAACATCCATGCCTCACCGGGATTCGAACCCGGACCCCGTTCGGACAAATGATCAGAGGCCATCGCTTAGATCACTGCGCAACTCTGGCAGTATCTACGTAAATAACGTCCTGTCTTCAGCCAGTCTCTTCCATGTCACTCCGGCATGCTTTCGAATTTCATATCCCATGTGGCACTCTTCTGGGTCTTTTTCTGTCCCTTGGTATCCAGTCAAAAATTTGGGTTGTCCATCGATGGACCGTTCTGCTGGCAACATGTCCAGCCCATTGCTCGTTCTTGGCAGACTTTGTGTTGGTGGCTCCTGCATTTTATGCATTCTATTGTGATATACCTCGTCCCGCACTCATCTGTTGCATGCCCCCTGTTTAAAAGTACTGTGTACGTTTTGATCTACTTTTCTGGTAATATCGTCGTTCAATTTGTTCATGCCGCCCAGGTGGCGCAGTGGTCTAAGCGATGGCCTCTGATCATTCGTCCGTAAGGGGCCCGGGTTCGAATCCCGGTCAAGCATGGATGTTGTGTTTGTCTTACGGCACTGGCTCTCTCCCTTCCCTGGAACTAGTGACCCTAAATTAGAGACGGGCGACTGCTTATAGCCCATTGAGTTGCTCACGGTGGTCGTTAAACCTCCAATCAAAAAAAATTGTTCATATCCCTCCATTTTCATATCATTACCTCGTTTGCTTACGTTTGGAAGCTGCCAATAAGACGGCTTGCGGTCTATTCTTATCACATCTGGGCGTGGCGGATGCACGTCACGTTGCACTTCCCACGTCCATTGAAACTGACGTACTCTCGTCCTCAGGTGTGTCTGCTCAGGTGCCTTCCCAGCTTCCTCATACTCTTGCTCCGGTGCCTTTACTGGACTTGGCTGCGACTCTTTCTTATGCTTCTTCCTCTGCATCCATGCTCTCCCTATGTACTACTGCGACTACTGTCTTGGCTTCTGCTTGTGCTCCTATTCCCTCACTGCCTTCTGTGCCAGCTGGCTCAGCACAGACTTCTGTTCCGAGGGTGTCATTTGCCTCAACAGTGCAGAGAGGCGCTATTTCTACGTCAGTTTCTCCTCATCATGATGGTCTCTTGCAATCAACACCTCTTATTCAGGTATCCAAACACAAGGTGAAGATAACGACTGATGAAAATTCGCAGATTGGCCGTGAGTTCCGTAATCTGCTGGATAGAGGTGTGTTCTTTCATGCTTTCCCGAATCCTCCTTTGCCACACTACATGGACGCCCTCTCAGGTCATGTGTCGTCCGCGTCTATTGTCGGAATTTCTTGTACCCCTCGGAGAACCTCAGTGCAGTTTCAGCGCGAGAAGGATGCTGAATTTTTTCTTGCACACGGACTTTCGATGGGAACAAATCATATCATCCCTTCACCTCTTTCCAAGCGTCCGGTGAACACCATGTTCTATCTTGTTCCACAGGAAGTGCCTGATACCGCGCTTCTTCTCCTTGCCAATCATGTTTGTAAAATTGTTGGCAAGGTCCGTCGCCTTTCTGAGGCTCCACGCGAAACTCGATTTGCACATGCTACAAGACCTCGCCGAGAGTTGTTGCTCGTCTTTCCCACTGATAACGCCTTGGAGGATTGTCATACACACGCTACTGTTGAAATTGGCTCGCGCACGTACAGTTTCAGGGTTTTCACCGCTCACTATTGTACTCACTCTCTTACACAGGATCACACGACTACCTCCTGTGTGCGCATATGTGGTGTTCTTTCTTCCAGCTAACATCCCAATGCCAATCCCATTGGTCCTTTTACCATCCTCTCTTCCAGTGTTTTACCTGCCGCGACCTCCCCTTCTCTCCATCAGACGTGCCTTCCAGTCAAGAACGATGATCCCTGATCTTTCTTTTGGGTTAGCAGTGATGTCTTCCACTTCTGATGGCCGCCCCGGTGGCGCAGTGGTCTAAGCGATGGCCTCTGATCATTCATCCGAAAGGGGTCCGGGTTCGAATCCCGATGAGGCATGGATGTTGTGTTTGTCTTACGGCACTGGCTCTCTCCCTTCCCTGGAACCCGTGGCCCTAAATTAGGGACGGGCGACTGCTTATAGCCCATTGAGTTGCTCACGGTGGTCGTTAAACCTCCAATCAATCAATCAATCAATCAACCACTTCTGATGTGTCTCCCGTGGAGTGTTCTGACTCAACTGTATAGAGTGGTGCTTCAGCTCTCCGGCCGACAGGCTCTCCTTCGTGTCTCTCGCATATCGGAAATCCAACTATGACCATGACTGCTGTTCCCCTGTTGCCGCACCTTTCTGCTGCCTCTGCTGATGTTCCAGTGTCCACCGATGCTGATTGGGTACACACTGATTCCTCGGCGCAACTTATGTTCTCGCCTTCGGTTTCGGGCGTTCTTCCAGATCCGAAAATGGATTCATCCGCCTCCACTTCGTCTTCGAAACGGACTGGAACATCCAAAGGCTCTGTGAATCAGAAAAAGATAAAACATATTTCTGTTACTCCTTATGTGGCCTCATCTAGTGTTCCCGATATTCCCTGTTCAGATGTTTGTCCGCCTGATGACTCTTTGAACACATGCATCTCCGTTCTGGTCCTGTCAATCCGCTCTCTGACGATGAGGTTATACCGGCCACTGAATTCCTCTAGTTCCTGGACCACTGTTCAGACAACAACTCTTACGTCTCTTCCAATCTGCTCGCATGGTTGTCTGTACTGAAGAATTTCTCCACTCACCTGATCTTGATCTGTGTGCAGCGGTGATGCAATTTGAAGCATATGTGTCATTTTTCAAAGCTCTGAGTGTTACAGATACTCGGTAACAGGTTTTTATGAGACGATACACTCGCCATCTCTCCTCCTTGAAAGACCTCGCTGAGAAACAGTTTTGTGAGGCCTTATTTCCTCACGCCGATGAACTTTAGGTGCTCCTTCTTAACCCAACACTTTTCGTTCTCTCCGGCGACGTTTTCCACCTTGTAGTTGCTTAGAATTTTCTAGTTTCGCGTCTCTTCATCTACTGTTTCGCTACTTGTGCGCTGTTTTCTTCATGTTATCACTCTCTCATTGCAATGTTGTTTCCTGATTTTGTTATTATGCCTTGTGTTTTTCTTTTGATCTCATTGTATGTTCTTGTTGTGCTAGTGTTCTCCACCGTCGCGGTTAATATTAGTGCTACCATTGTTAACTTTGTTCTCATAATGTAGTTGGTGTATTTCTGTTCTATGCCTTGCATTTTGACCGACGTTATGTTCTACTCGATTGGTGTTTTATCAAACCCTTGTACATATGCTCATAATGTTGTACTGGTGTTACTTCGTATCAAATGATATGTCGTTATGCTCTTCCTTATTTGTGTGCATCGTATTTTTACTACACCATCTGCCAACAAGCCGCCGCCGTTAAATATCGTGTGGGAAACAACAACGTAACCAGTCGCATGCAAGATGCTACGCAGTTCGGAGCTCATTGATTTCGGGAAAGGTGTAATCGTCGGGTATCACAGAAATGGCCGATTCATACGTGACATATCCAGCGAGTTGAAGTACTCAAAATCGACAGTGGCCTACGTGATTGGCAAGTGGAAGATGAGAGGTGACTGTCGGAATGTGTCCCGACCCGGCAGACCCACAAAACTGGGAGTTAGAGACCGACGGGTGCTGGCCACAGAAATTCGGAAGAACCGCACGAAATCGATTGGCCACATCCCCGAGGAGTTTCAACAAGCATCCGGGAGTATTCTTTCGATGATAACCATCCGTAAGGAAACCCATCTGCTCGGTTATCATGGACGTGCTGCCGCCCACAAGCCTTTGATCACCAAGTCCAATAGCGCTGCTCGGCTAACGTGGTGCAAAGAACGTCGACAGTGGACCGTTGAACAGTGGAAACAGGTTCTCTGGAGCGACGAATTAAGGTTCACCCTCTACCGTTTGGATGGCAGGGTCTGGGTTTGGCGTCTGCCTGGAGAACGCCTCCTGCCGGAATGTATTGTGCCAACTGTGAAGTTCGGCGGCGGTGGAATTATGTTATGCGGGTGTTTCTCCTGGTATGGCACGGGACCCTTGGTCGCAATTCCTGGTAGGCTCAACGCCGAGACCTACTGCACCATTTTGGATGACCATGCGCTCCCTACGTTGTGGCAGTTTTACGTTTGGACCCATGTTACTTTCAGGATGACAATGCCACCTGTCACGTTGCGAGGTCCACCATGGCTTGGTATGGTGACAATGGGGTTAATCGAATGGACTGGCCTGCACAGAGCCCGGACCTTAACCGTATCGAGCACCTCTGGGACGAGTTGGAGCGTCGACTTAAGGGGTGCCCCCACCGTCAGAAATCGGTGAAGGAACTGACCTGTCTTCTCCAAGCCGAGTGGAAGAAAATACCGCTAGTCGTCGTACAACGCCTGGTTGATAGTATGCCCCGAAGGGTTGCAGCTGTAATCGCCGCTCGTGGAGGCTCCCCCAACTATTGAAGGTGAATAAACTTTGTTTTCCTTTGCTATCACATGTGTCCAATTACTTGTTGGTAGATAGTGTATATGTGCAAATTGATGTTTTGCCGGCATTGCCTTACACTGTCGGTTCCCTGATGTTATGGTCCGACTCCTTGTTTATCTTTCACGCTGAGCTATTCTCTAGCGTTGGTGTTATCCAAATGATTCCATCTTTGTTGATACCGATGTTACTGCGCCGTGGTAATGTGCTCTTTATGTTTTCTCCTTATGTTTGCTCTCCAGTTTGTGTTGCATTGTGGATACACCTGAACTTTCCTCTTTATATTTTCTGTAGTTCAATATTCAGCGAGGTCTCCTATGTTTGTAACCCCATTATAGCAATAAACTTGGTATCACTTTGGTACCCACAGTTACCATTGCCATTTCAGGTATTTTACTCTGATCATGACGTATTCCACTCTTGTCATTTTCCTTATCCACGAGTTCCTCCTTTTATCTTTCCTAGTTACACCAAGCATGCATCTCTCCATGCTTCTTTCCGTTGTCTCCAGGGTTTGTATGCCTTTTTTAGTTGTGTCCATGTCTCTGCTCCATAAGAAAGAACTGGAAGGATATATTGATTAAACACTTATTTTTAAGACATAACGGCATATTGCTCTTGAAAATTGTACTGCTTCTTCAAACTGCTCTCCAACCAAGTTTTATACGCCGATTAATTTTTTCCTCGATCTGACCCTAAATGTTGGTATCGCTTATCTTCAGCTTTTCCCCATCAACTGATAAATAATCATTTTTTGTAAAAGCATTGTACATCAGTTTTGTCATCTGAGAGTTCCTTTTTAATCACACTACATTACTCTTGTCAGCAAGTTCCTGGTGCAGCTCCGAAGGGGCAGTTACAAAAATGACGACGTCATCAGCAAAATGAAGATGTTCAATGATGGAAAGACATTCTGCAATGTGGCACTTAAACGTTTGGGAGATATGTCTCACCTTGTCACATTCCCTTTCCAATTTTTATTGGTGCTGTATTCTCTCAAATAGCCGAACCTTTGCACTTGCATTTTCTTTTTTTTTTTTTTTTTTTTTTTTTTTATTTGAGGTTTAACGACCACCGTGAGCAACTCAATGGGCTATAAGCAGTCGCCCGTCCCTAATTTAGGGTCACTGGTTCCAGGGAAGGGAGAGAGCCAGTGCCGTAAGACAAATACAACATCCATGCCTCACCGGGATTCGAACCCGGACCCCTTTCGTACAAATGATCAGAGGCCATCGCTTAGACCACTGCGCCACCGGGGCGGCACTTGCATTTTCGTAGATGTTATTAATAATGATAATGTATGCGTCTTTAATGCCGCAGGATTTCAAAGCCATTGTAACTGCTGAGGGTTCCACGAAATCAAAGGCCTTTTCATTATCAAAAAAACACATATTCATCAGATGGCAGCTAAGTCCGTTCCCCCGGTGATTCTTAGCACCCTTTGCCTTCATGTCGCGCTGGCCGCTTCCTTGGCCAAGTACATTCTAGCATATACACTGAAATGCCAAAAATCATGAGATAGCAGTATGCAGATTTTCAAATGGCGCTGCCGTCGTACAAAGGCTTCGACGCACCCCACGATTTTTACCCGTCGCGAGGTGTAATCACGTGAGTCAGGTTGAACAACCGCCAGTGGGATTATGGCAAGCCGACGTGAATTATCGTAGTTTGAAAGAGGCATGACAGTGGGATCCACAGAGATGGAACATTCAATTTCAGATGTTGTGCGAACATTCAAATTCCTGGATCCACGGTGTCACGTGTGTACCTAGAATACCTTCTGGAAGGCATTACCACCCACCGTGGACAGCGCAGTGGCAGACCACTGGTGCTGAATAACCGTGACCAGTGGCGTCTGACCAGGATTGTCCATGCTAACAGACAAGCGACACTGGCTCAAATAACATCCACATTAAATGCAGGAGGTCCCAGGGACATATCCATCAAGTCAGTGCAGCGTAATTTAGCGTCCATGGGGTATGGGAGCAGAAGACCCACCACAGTGCTTTTGTTAACACCCCGACATCGGACACAGCGCCTCACCTGGCCTCATGATCATGGTAATTGGACCCTGGAAGAATTGCAACATGTGGCGTGGTCCGATGAATCACGCTACCTGTTGTTACGAGCTGATGGTAGGGTTCGGGTGTGGCACAAACCCCATGAGGTCATGGACCCAAACTGCCAACAGTGCACTGCGCAAGCTGGTGGTGGTTCCATACATGTATGGGGTGTCTTTACGTGGCACGGGTTGGGTCCTCTGGTCCTCATTAGCACGTCATTAACCTGTACTCGCTTTGTTGCTCTGCTGGGTGACCATTTGCAGCCCTTCGTGGACTTCTTGTACTTCAGCAACGATGGAACTTTCCAGGCGGACAATGCGCCATGTCATCGGGCCCAAGTTGTCCAAAAGTGGTTCGAGGAGCATTCTGGACAGTTCCGACGGATGGTGTGACCACCACGTTCGCCCGACATGAACCCAATATAGCACTTGTGGGACGTGGTGGAAAGATCCATTCGCACCCAAGATCCTGCACCTACAAATACCAGGGAACTGTGGGTGGCTGCTCAGATGCATGGCTAAACATGTCTCCAGAAGTCTTCCGGCCACTTGTGAAATCGATGCCACGTCGAGTTGCTGCACTGCGCCGGGCTAGAGGAGGACCTACGCGATACTAGGTACGTGTCCCATGACTTTTGGCACTTCAGTGTATGTGTGTGTATGTTTGTGCAACACCAAACGAATGCCATTGTTACTTTTCTTTACAAAATAAAAATAGAAAACTTAAATTTCCTGTTACTGATATATTTCGCCAAAACCTCATTTAATACGAAAACCAAATGAATCACTTTCTTACTCAGAAACTGTCAGCGTTTGTCGTTAAAAATAGAATAAAAACTTCTTAAGAGAAAACCAGTTTCCTCTCCTTAGGAAGAATGCATATATCGGAAATGGAATGGTCTCGAACAGTGAGCAAGATGTGTTTGCTGATTCGATGGAATAGCTTTTTATTGCAGAAGTCAGTAGAAACAAAATTTGGAAAGTTGCCTGCTTTCTAAGAGTGGTGAAATAAATTTCTGCCGCACACATCCCATGTCTCTTCCTCTCCCTCTCTCTCTCTCTCTCTCTCTCTCTCTCTTCAACGATGGGATCAGTATTAATTCTGTTCTTTCTTCCTTCTACGTTGCTGGAATGAATTTGTGGCCGAAATTCGTTTCTCTTCGGATTAGCATCATTCACGTACTGTTAGTGATCATACGGCAGGAAATGGTAACAGATCTCTCGGCTATTTCAGATGCCACACAGATTTCTGCAATTCGTCTGTTATCCTATAGTTTTTGCACAAAGTACTTCTGAGTCCTGATGTGAAACCGATTCAAGGGAAATTAAATAAATCAAACATCTGCCATTTCTTATGACCCTCATAGAAGCCCTAACCTCCTCGGTTGAGTGCGCCAACTTAAAAAAGAAAGATGGCACTCAGTTCTGCGAGGTTTAAAAATACAGTCGAATCCGTATATAATGTTACGCGGCTTGTCACTGAATTATATTTCAGTCGCTTGTGTAAAGGATTCGTTGATACGTCGCTTTTAGGGAGCCTTTGTTTCGGAAGTTTAACCCTTTACCGACCATAACGCCCAAAACGCCCAAACATACACTGGCGTGCAAAAATTAAAGACGAGACGGTTTTTCGAATGTAACGTCGTGCAGAAGTGCTCCACATCGACTCAAATCATACCAGAAGATCCCCAAGATGTAAGAATATGGGTCAAGTGAGCAAAACCGTCCAAACAAGGAATCAAGGAATCCATAGGATACAAAGGCACTTTATTGAAAAGGTAGCTTCGAGCACAATTGGACAGAAGACAGAAACGTCCATGTGACAGGCAGCTGCTAAGAAAAATCCAGTCTTTAGTAGGGGATATGATCACCCCTTACTGCGTTGCAGGATTTACAACGTTTGACCATGCTGAGAACGAGGTTGTCAAGGAGCTGTTGAGACATCGCGGCCCATTCCTCTTGTAGCGTCAATCGCAGCTGCGGAATCGTTGCTGGCGGCTGGTGACGTGCTGCCAAGCGTCTTCCGAGAAGGTTCCACACGTGTTCGATTGGATTTAGGTCCGGGGACCTTGCGGGCCAATCCATGTTGAATACCTTCACTCTCCAACAGCTCTGCGACGGCCACTGTACGATGAGGTGTAGTGTTGTCGTCCATGAAGAGGAACTCAGGACCCACATCACTTCTAAACAGACGCACGTGAGGCAGGAGAACCTCGGTACAATAGCGGACACCAGTGACTGAACCTTCTTGGAAGATGTGGAGATCAGTACGGCTACCAAGCATGATACCGCCGCAAACGAGAACTCCGCCACCTCCAAACCAGTCCCTTTCGATGATGTTGGAGGTGTGATTGCGTGTTCCCTGCTCTCTCCAGATGTGTATACGTCCAGAATTGCTCGTCAGACTAAATCCGCTCTCATCCATAAAGAGAACTCGAACCCATTGCTGATGTGTCCAGTTCGTTTGTTCCTAGTACCACAGAAACCGCTGTCTCCGATGAGCAGGCGTTAAGGGCACACACCGTACTAGTCGTCGTGCAATCACACCACTTTTGTGCAACGTCCTGGCTACGGTAAAACGCGATAACGGACGTCCAGTTGTCTGTTGCATGTGCCTTGCGATTTCTCCCGCGGTCTGCCGTCTGTCTCTTCTCGCCTGTAGGACAATATACCGGTCGTCCGCAGCCGTGGTTGCTCGTGGATGACCACTGCTAAACTCTCGGACAGCTGTTCCTGTCGTTTGAAATGCTCTCCAAGCTCGTGAAACGATGCTGTGAGCGATCCCGAACTCCTCGGCCACACTAGTCACACTTCGACCTTCTTCCAACTTCCCAATGACGCGACCTCGGGTAAAGTCATCCAGATGTCGTCTACTAGATTTCCTGTTGGACATATCCCACGGTGGTAGGAACTCGATGTCGTTCAAACCGATGTACACCGTGCAATAGCTTTCACCGAATTGCTGAGCGTACACCTATATACACCGTGTGCTTTATACCTTTCCGACACTCCCCCCTACGTCATACTGCATATATACGTATGCCCTACCGTACCGGACCCTAGTCTATCTCCTGAGTGGTCTTTCGGTCCGTTCTGCCTGCTCGTTCCGCTGTTATGCTAACTTCTCCTCTTCATCCTTAATTTGCACACCAGTGTATAAACGGCCATAGCCGCCTGAAACGCCTGTCTATAGTGAGCTAGATTTCGTACCCTCGCCTGTTCTTCAGATTTTCTCGACCTATGAGGTATCAGCAGGAGTCACCCTCAGTCACTATTGTTGTTATTAAACAAAAGAAGTTGACTAACAGACAGTTTCGGGCGCTATGGTGTTTGAAGTGATAAACGATTTTTGGGTCATGGTCGTTAAAGGGTTAACCGTACTTTACCCGACTGTAGCAAATAAATAAAATATCAACTAAAGTTATAACTCGCTCTTGCAGTGAGGAGAGGGTTTATTCAGTTGATATGGAGAAGGTCTCAAGCTTTGTCCCGATTTCTATTCATTCTCCGCATTACTAACTCGTCGATCTCTTTTCCGTTGAGACCAGTGTTCGTTTTCCCTAATCATCAGCATTTTTCGGATTTCACACTCAGGAGCAAAAGTCTTTCGCCACCTTCCTCTCTCTTTTTCTGCTTTCCAAACAACTTCCCCCAGAAAAGTGAAGTCCACTGCTAAGGAACACCAAAGAGTGTCCCCTTATTCCTAGAAGGCGAAGATATTCCTTAATTGCCTTCCTCTCGCCCCTCAGAGATCATTATCCAGTTCCTTCCTGAGCGCAACAAAATCCATAAATCTACCTTTCCCTCGGATGGGACGCTGATAAAGTGAAAGCCATGCTCACTGATTAGCTCCATCGAAAAGGAAAAAAAGTCGCTAAAGGGAAGATTATTCAAATTCACTATACTCAATATAGTTACCTAAGTTCGCTCCTGTCAAACATTGATGCCCAAGTTGCAATAACGCAGTTTGAGGAAGAGTCAAAAACATTCGATATACACTCATGTTCATAAAAAACTGAAAATCTGAAAGGAGTCAAGTTACGACTTTGATTTCTGCATGATATGCTAATCAGGCACTATCGCAGAAATGATTAGCATTTCGGCGTCAAAGGTGCATACATACCGCGTCTAGGCAAATCAGATCGCGCTACATCACAGACCCGAAACCTGCCGTTTTTCTGTTAAAATCGTTACGTAGCTTGGTCGACATGTCAGTTCTTGTTCAACACTGGGTAAGGATGCCTCGTCGTCGTGTAACACAGTCGTGCAGTCACATCAGTGAGTTCGACAGAGGTCACATTATCGTTATGAGAGACTGCAATGCTTCCCTCCGGGAGATCGCCAGTCGTGTGGGGAGCAGTGTGCTCTTCGTAAAAAGAGTGTGCATGGAATGGTAGAAAGAAGGGTTTAGGACACGAAGAGAAAGTTCTGGACGTAGTACATAGACAACGCCGAGGGGCAACCGTCATCTCATGAGGATATATTTGAGTGACCGTTCAACATCATCTATGGCGTTAGCGCAGCAGTGGTTAACTGTGAAGCATTCTTCCATGTCAGCTGTAACAGTACATCTTCCGTTATTTCTGTTGGGGCCTGCAGGCTTGTCGGCCCCTCCTCATGATACATTTCACCCCACATCAACGGACCGCTAGGCTGCAATGGTGTATCGAACGAAGGGCGTGGCGTGGCGTGACGAATGGCCCAATATCGTGTTCTCGGACGAAGCGTGCTTCTTTTTAGGCGAAAATGATGGCTGCATCTGTGTCCTCCGACGACAGGGGAAGAAGCGTTGGGAAAGAAGCGTCGACAGGGGAAGAAGCGTCGGGAAGAGTGTATTTTTTACCAGGCATACCGCAGCGACACGAGGCATTATGGCCTGGGGTGCTATCGGGTACGAAAGCAGACTACCTCTACTGAGTATTCGTACCACCATAACGAGTATTCGTTACGTCAACGACATTCTACCGTAAGTCGCCCTTTCGTACCTGCAGGACGTTCCTGGAGCCATATTTCAGCAGGGAAATACCACACCGCACGTTGTAACGACAACAGGTGCTTCCTTCAGGGATAACAACGTTCGCCTTCTGCCGTGGCCGGCAAGATCGCCGGATTCATCACCAGTAGAAAATCTCTGGAACATGCTTGAACGACAGGTGGAGCGGTACGACCGTTCGCCAGCAACTCTTGATGAACTTTGGAGGCAGGTCAATACAGCATGGATGTCTATTTCACAGGACACCATTCACACATTATTTGATTCGATGCCTCAGCGCGTACAGCAGGTGATACCAGCCAGAGGTGGCGAAACCAATTATTAGATACATCGACGCACCTGGTACGTATGACACCGAGATGCTAATCATTTGTTCTGTATTGCCAAATGGACATATTCCCTAAATATTAAAGTCGTAGTTCGACTCTTTTTAGGTGCTCTGTTTTTTACGAACATGAGAGTATAATTATGCAAACTTCGTTATAGCCGGACAGATAAAAAACAGGGCTATGTTTGGGATACTACATTATGTCATGTTAAAACTGGGGAATCATAAACTGTTTTTTAATCGAAGGTAACCAATACTTGTTAACTGAAAACTATAGCTGGTAAAATAACATGAATGAGATCTTAAATAAGCATAACATAAAACGAATGTAAACTGAATTTTTTTTTTACATTTCACCTGTTACACGTTGCGTCCTATACAGAGGTTGTTTCACGTTTATAGGGACAAAGTTTGCAGGATCATACAGTTGTGAAATACCATGGCGCCAACTTCTGTTGTGTTCTATGTGATTACCATGTTCCTGTACTATCCTTCTGCAGCGCAACTTCCACTGTAGCAGGCTCCTTTGCAGAAAGGCAAGATCAATTATCTCCCACTCCTCTTTGCAAAAGGCCATCAATTGTTTTGGGTCGTCTACTTTAGAGGGATCCTTTAAGTAACCCGAATCTGCAGAAATCCATGGGAGAGACATCTGGGGATTTGACAGGAATTGAGGAGAATGGTATAGCGTGAATCCCGGTCTCAGCTTCCATCTTCCGCATCTATGCCACTGTGGACTTAGAAGTATGGTTGAAGCCTTATCTTATTGGATCCATTCATTTGAAGCCATAGCACTGTGGTATGGATGGAATTTCTTCCGAGTAAATTGGGTCAAGAATGTTTGTGTGATAATAAGCTGCATTAATTTTTGCGTTATTTGTAACCTCTCGCAGCTTTAACTTGGCATTATAACAATAACCTGCCAAACCGATAAATCAACGTGAAAAAATTTCTTTGCATTCACGTATCCATTCCGGGTATGTCTTGGCACCCTTTTCTTGATACAATATTGCCCGGACTTTGTTTGTGTCACTAAGGTATATTCATGCTTCATCCAACGTTATCACAAACCTCCACCTGTCCCTTGCTAGTGTCTCTCATACAGTTTCCTTCAGTTCGTCGTCCACTCCAAAATGTGGCGCCGAAAGAGGCTTAAACCGCATTTCTAAGTGTAGCTCAGATTTGATTTACAACTGCACGTGAGACACCTACACGCTGTGCAATGCTTCTTTGCGTTTCTGAATTCTCTTTCCTTATAAGAGACCTGAGTTTTCGCACCACCTTAGCGGTCCTCTTTGGTTTAGGATGTTTTTTCTTGGCGTTTGTGCGCCACTCGAGCAAGCTGCAAAGTTCTCTTTTGTACGCTTAATTACTTGGTATATGCTGCTTTCAGAAATCACACAACCATTTTCTTTGTACCTTTTTTGGACTGCTGTATAGGAATACTCGTAACCTTCTTCGGAAATGTCAACTATGTACTCCTCCCAGAACGGAATCACTTGTGGGGGCATCTTAACACTACGAAAGCAAAATTGCAAATGCCTCAAATAAAGTTCCAGAAAAACTTACTTACTTAGAGTTCGCTTTTTATTCCATCGATATCGCATGAGCATTTCACTCCGATATTCCAACACTCGTGAAAAACCAATTCACAACAGTACTAATATTTTATAACTGATAAACATACGTTAGTAAGCAGAAAACTTGATTAAATAACTCCAGCACTAAATATGTAACAACACAACTCGAACACGCAGACGTAAACATCGCTTCAGCCTAATACAGCTTCCACCACACTTTTTGCTGCTTGCTTAAAAATTATACAAGAGTTGTACCGAAAGTAATGCAAAAGTGGCATAACTTTTTTATTGACTGCCAGAGATCGTTCAAATTGCACATATTGGTAGAGTAACTCTTCCTCTATAATAACACTTCCTCTTCATTGCAGGTAAATAACGGATTTCAATCCGAAGCAACGTGCCGTCATTGAGTTCTTGACGAAGGAAAGGTGAAGGCTGTCCGACATCCACAGAAGGCTACAGAATGTTTACGGAGATGAAACCATTGACAAGAGCATTGGGCACAGATGGATGAAGAATTTTAAAGAAGGCGAAACCAGCACTGAAGACAAACCACACAGTGGGAGACCATCATCTAGACCACTGACATCAATCGTCAGCGAGTGGATGAATTAATTCGAGCAGAGAGATGAGTCACAGTCCTTGAGCTTGTTGCATAACTGGACTGTGGTCACAATGTCATACAGAAGATGATGGAAGATTTAGGACATCGGAAGGTGTGTGCAAAGTGTACCTCGCAGTTGACACCCGATTGCAGGAGAGAAAGGTGGAAGTCTGCTCTGATCTGCTGGAAGCGTTTGAAGCCAAGGCAGGCACATTTTTTCCGATCTGGTGACAGGGAATGAAACGTGGGCGTATCTTTATGATCCGGAAACGAAGAATCAATCCATTGAATGGCATCACACCTCTTCACCAAGACCTAAGAGTTCAAGAGCCAGCGATCATCAGAAAGTCATGGTGACGGTTTTTTGGGATGACAGGGGTGTCGCTCTCTTTTATTTTCTGGAACGTGGCTGCACCGTGACCAGTGAGCTGTACATTGAGACACTCAAGAAGCTAGAAAAGCCATAAGTAGGAAGAGACCGAACAAGAATCTGAAAAGGATCCATATTTGCCATGACAATGAGAGACCACGCACACCTTTGGCCACAAATCAGGAGATCAGCAAATTAGGCTGGTCGGTGTATAACGAAGTAAATTTCTCCGTCATTTCTGTCCACGCCAGGATTCGAACCCGGATCCCCTCATTCCGGAATAAGTCACTCTACTAATTGAGCTACGCGGACGTTTTTTATTCTGATTCCTATCTGCCTTTATGTCGTGTGCGTCCTTCGGCCTGGTACGTCACATCTCCTGGTACGTTACATCATCTCAACCTTTTTTTTTTTTTTTTCGAAGTGCTGGAGAAGGGATTCTCTTATTTTTCCTATCTCGCGGTGTGGAAATAACATCACACCAATGCGAGATTTTGAACGGTCGGGTCATCCGGATAGTTCGGGCGCCATTATAACGAAGTAAATTTCTCCGTCATTTCTGTCCACGCCAGGATTCGAACCCGGATCCCCTCATTCCGGAATAAGTCACTCTACCAATTGAGCTACACGGACGTTTTTTATTCTGATTCCTATCTGCCTTTATGTCGTGTGCGTCCTTCGGGCAGGTACGTCACATCTCCTGGTACGTTACAGGTGGTCTACCAAAATGTGCAATTTGAACGACCTCTGTCAGTTAATAAAAAATGTTATGCCCACTTTTGCATTACTTTCGGTACAACCCTCGTATGTCTCTCGTTCTTATCTGTCAACATGCACACGTCACACAGTCTGATCTCAAGACTGTTGCCAACATGCATTCAGCGAGTGAGAAAATATAACGTCAAGGTTGAGAACGCTAAAAGAG
Organism: Macrothele yani; assembly: GCA_039090855.1. Lineage (NCBI taxonomy): Eukaryota > Metazoa > Arthropoda > Arachnida > Araneae > Macrothelidae > Macrothele > Macrothele yani. The sequence goes on along the minus strand of CM076996.1, from coordinate 18,177,007 downwards.
AATAACTCAAATTTACATAGAGAAAGAAACTAAAAATGAAAGTTAAATTACAGTATACATCATGAACATGCACTTCACACAATATCAAGACATTACCTACTGATTTTTTTGCATACTCCAAGACGTTAAGGTTCTCAAAATTAGTCAACAGCAAGAGGTAATTTACACAAGTATGCTAAATTAACACGACAAACACAAAATCCTGAATAACGCTAAATCCACACGACAGAGTTTAATGACGGTTGATACGAACATACACCGACGAGCCATTACATTATGAGTACACCCAGCCTAGAGAAATGAACGCGCTTGTAGACCGAACGGTGGCGAGAGTGAAGTTCACAGGGCAGTATATATATATATAACCCGAGGACCGGCTTTCGGTTAGTAGAGTGTTCGGAGTCAGAATGGGAAAAGCTGCCGGTTTGTTGGAGTTTGATAAATGACAAATTGTGATGGCACGGTGCCTCGGAACAACGATCTCGAAAACGGCGCGGCTTGTGGGCTGTTCACGTGCCGCTGTAGTGAGCACGTATCAAAAGTGGTGTACAGATGGCCAAACAACGAACCGTCGTCCAGTCTTGTGTCGTCTGCAGCTCACTGACGCCAGAGGGGACTGTCTCGCATTGTTCACAGCGACCGCAGGGCCACAGTGCGACAAATCACCCGCAGCTACAAGAGTGGTGATCGGGGCTATGTGTCACAGCACACAGTTCATCGCACCCTTCTGCGCATGAGCCTGCGTAGCAGAAGACCAAGTGGGGTCCCCATGCTCACGGAACGTCATCGCCAACAACGCATGAAATAGGCCCAAGATCATCGAGACTGGACCGTAGATGATTAGAAGAAAATGGCCTGGTCTGACGAACAAGATCCCTGGTGCATTATGTAGACGGCCAAGCGCGGATACACCGATTACCAACGGAGCCTGTGTCACCAGGATACAATGTTGGGCGGAAACACGCCGGCGGCGGCGGTGCTATGCTCTGGGAATATTTTTTGGCTACACTTTAGGCCCCATTATCTTAATAGCACAATCCCTGGCAGCTGCCAGGTATCTGAACATCATTGCGGACCAAGTTGACCCATTTATGCAACTGTGTTTCCTGCTGGTGATGGTCATTACCAATAGATAATGCGCCATGAAACACTGCCAGAAAAATCAAAGAGTGGTTCGAGGAACATGCTGAGGACTTTCTTTTAATGCCCTGGTCTCCAAATTCACCTGAAATGAACCCAATCGAGCATTTGTGATTCGACTTGGAAAAGCTGGTTCACGCTAAATCACCACCACCCCGAAATGTACGGGAACTGGAAAACCTGCTGTTGATATTACGGTACCAGATACCCCAGGATACCCATCTCCACCTCATCGAATCGATGTCTCTCCAAGTGGCCCTGTTTTGTGGGCTAAATGGGGTCCTACAGGTTTTGAGGTAGGTTGTCATAATGTAATGGCTTATCGGTGTACATACATCGATAACGCAGCAATACACAACACGAAAGGAATGCCATTATCACATGAGGAGGAAGCATGCGCATGACAGCATGGTAGCCTAAATGTGATGCAGCAAGTGGCGCGGATTTCCAGTGGCTAATAGGGAGTGTGATTACTTAGAACAGCGATACAACTTGCATAACGAGCTCTCGTAATGTTTACAAGGCTATGAATGAAAGGTTGGGATAATAAGTGCCACTCCTCCGTTCTGGGAGGGAGGTGCCGGCTTACAATTGCTCTTCCTCGGTCATGCCCGACATGATCTGTCGGTTTCAGATCCGGAGATCTCTCGGGCCACTCCAACCTGTGAATATCCTCACTCTCCAATTATTCGTTGGCTAGCAGAGTCCCATGGAGACGGGCGTTATCTTTCATGAAAAAGGAGCTAAGGGCCAACAGCTTACCTGGAAAGCCGTACATAGGGCTTTAGGGTGTCATTCCTGTAGCGTGCTGCAGTCAGGGTGCCTCCTGGAAATATGTGTAGCGGCGTGCGTCCGACCAACATGATGCCAACCCAAACCAGTAGTCCTCCACCACCCTAGTGGACAATTTTCTTAATATTATGGGGGAAATTTTAGTTTCGTGCTTCGCCTCTAAATGTGCTCCGTGTTTAGGCTGTACCGCGACTCGTCACTGAGGAGGACTCAGTCCCATTGATCAGGGGTCTGCGTTCTCTTCAGTGGGTGATGTTGTCGGCCCCAATTCATACGGATCGTTCTGTGCGACACGGCTAGTGAAATATAGACCATTGACCTTCTTGCATACAGACATCTCTCGTGGAGTCTTCTGTAAACGGTTTCTCCCGATGTCGCGGTTCTTGTAGCAGAGGAGAGCTCCTGCGAGAGTTGCCTGGCTGTTGACTCCTATGGCGTCGAGCTGTTAGAGACAAATACACGTCGTTTTTTCTTATTTTGGGTCGTGGGTGTCCTTGCATCTGCCTTTTGGTTATTGTTCCAGTTTTCGGGAACTGTACCCAGAGATTGGAGACCACTTGCCTCGACACATTCATCCATCTTGCTACCTCAGCTTGCGATTGCCCTGCTTTCAATCTACCAATCGCTCTCCACCGTAAAGAGTATTCTAAGCGATGGTTATGAGCCACTCATCCACTAACAGTCGAACTTAAGCTTCAATTGCCGCATCCCTCTCAGAACAACGTCTACCAGGATCGCTGGTTTCCCAGTTCGATGACGTCGGGTTAGCATTTGCATATTTCCATAGCTGCCAGAATCATGTTGCTTTAGGACGTCGACTTAGCGTTTTTTTTTTTTGTTATTGTTGTTTGTTTCGAGGTTTAACGACCACCGTGAACAACTCAATGAGCTATAAGCAGCCGCCTGTCCCTAATATATGGCCACTGGCTCCAGGAAAGGGAGAGAGCCAGTGCCGTAAGACAAACACAACATCCGTGCCTCACAGAATTTGAACCCGTACCGGTGATTTAGTGGTCTAAGTGCTGGCTTACGACCATTCGTCCGAGATGGGTCCGGGTTCAAATCCTGGTGGGGCATGAATGTTGTGTTTGTCTTACGGAACTGGTCCTCTCCCTTCCCTGGAATCATAGGCCCTACATTAGGGGAGGACGACTGCTTATATCCCATTGAGTTGCTCCCGGTGGTCGTTAAACCTGCAATCAAGAAAAAAAAAAAGAACCCGGTCCCATCTCGGACGAATGGTCATAAGCCATTGCTTATACTAGGGGTTCTCAACGCGGGTATACGCGGGGGTACACTGTGGGAACTGCACAAAGAGAAGCGAAAGGCAGCGATATTTCTTTTTTGCAGTTCCACGTGAATGAATCGTGCAGGCGTAAACAAGCGCAACCATCTCACTGATTACCCAGTAAAATGTTTACAATTTTATAAGACTTGTTAAATTGTTTATATCACCCTTTGTGTTTATTGATATATGTAATTTATGAATACAAAATTTAATGTATATATATGTATTTACACTATATTGACAAAAGTCACCGGACATCTAGAAGAGAAACGCAACGTAGCATTTATTGACATACATTAGTACGGTGTCGGTCCACCTTTGACCTTAATGCATGCACTGACCCTTCGAAGCTCGAAGTGGGCCGCCCCGGTGGCGCAGTGGTCTAAGGCGCTGGCCTCTGACCATTCGTCCGTAAGGGGTCCGGGTTCGAATCCCGGTCAGGCATGGATGTTGTGTTTGTCTTACGGCACTGGCTCTCTCCCTTCCCTAGAACCAGTGACCCTAAATTAGGGACGGGCGACTGCTTATAGCCCATTGAGTTGCTCACGGTGGTCGTTAAACCTCCAATCCAAAAAAAAAAAAAAGCTCGAAGTGGTTGGGTTTTGAGCTCCGTGATTTTCGTTGCTATAAGGTGTTTATTGAGTGCTTTAGTTTCTGTGGTTGCGTGTATCTTCAAATTGAAGTTCTACGCTTTACGTTCGTGTATCTCCCAGGTTGGTGAGTGCCATATTTTTTCATTATTCACTGTTTTATTTTTCAACCAAGCTGGTCTTTTTTCGTTAAAGTCTCGCCATTGCTTCGATGGCGGAGGCAGACAAGGGTGACGCCCACATCCTTATCTTAGCAGATCAGCCAGCTTCCTCTTCTTCTTCTAATACTCAGCTTAATGAGGTGGCTCCCGAGCGTCATTGCGACGTCATGGACACCTCTTCTTCTCCAGCTATTACTCCCACCAAGTGCGGTGGTGCCAAGTCTCCTATCTACATCTCAGCAGATGATGACGTATCCGTTATCAGCAATACTGAGCTCATAGCTTCTACTTTTCATCAACTTTCTGATCCGCCCTCACTGCTAGGAGCCGCTTCTTCGAATTCTCGACCCATGCCTGCCCAAGCATCCTATGCTTCTGCAACTTCTGGGGTCCTCACACCCCCAGTTTCATCTGCTATGCCTTTTCCTGAATCCTATGTCACTGTCGTCGGTTCTACTGCTACAATTGACATACCAGAGGATTCCCGAGCTGGTCACTTTTTTTCCTCCACTATGGAACGGGGCGTCTATTTTGATGCGCTTCCCGACACTAAGCTGTGGCAATATAGCCGAACCCTCAAAACTATCTTACCAAAGGATGCAATAGACTTTGTAGCTCGAAAACCCAGATCTGTCTTGGTCTATTTTAAGGATAAAGCGCATGCTGACCAGGTCCTTACAGAAGGTCTAACCATCAATGACGTGCATCTGTTAGCACAACCGGTTGCGCACCGCCCGGTGCAGGTGACCTTCTACCCCGTACCACCAGAAGTATCCGACGCCTTGCTCAGCAGGTACGGCAGAGTTGTTGGCTCCATAACAACTCTCTCTGCGGCTCCCAGAGACCCTGAAGACAAATCGATTCGAGGTTTTCGCCGCACTGCTCGAGTCCTCTTTTCATCTGATGCTCAGCTGAAAGCGGTTCCGAATGTTTTGCACATCCGCTGTGGACAGCAACGCCGAAGAGTTGAGATAATCACTTCACAGTATTGCACTATATGTCAGAGCGAAAGTCACATAAGGGCTCAGTGCCCACGTGCCTCCCTGCAAACAGCTCCACACACTACATCTTCTTCTACTTTGTCCACCAACGCTTCACAGACTTCTTCCTATTCGAGGAAAGTCGCGGAATCAAGATCTTCCAAAAGTCAGCTTACAGCCATTGGTCAACAAACGACTTTGATGCCTCCACCTCCTGCTGATCCTACGAATTTTCCCAGGCTTCCAAAATCGACTCCCCTTGTACTTTTACAACCACTGCTGATGTACATGTTGACCACTCCTCAGCTTTTACCGTTGGCTCCATGACACGAGTCACAGGTAACGCTTCGGGTTCAGACTCTCCAGACGATCATGAAGCTTTAGTGGTTGCTGGAAAACGCAGTGGTGCTACTCGCTCCAAGACGAAGAAGTCAAAGACTCTGGCGTCCCGAAGATCATCTCGCTTTTCTACCCGCTCATCAACTCGCTCCGTCAGCTCTCGACTACCGTTCTCCAGGTCGCCTCTACACACTTCCTCTGAGACAGCATGTGAGGGTGCCTTTCCCTCACTAGAAGAATTCACAACTTTTCTTGCTGAAAATGCTTTCCCTGCTGAGCCTCTGCCATACGAGGACGTGCTGGACTGCCTTTTAGGGTCCTCTAGCCCTTCCTCAGCACGCACTTCCATTCAGCAGTATGAAGCAGCTCTTCCACAAGTGCTGGTTCAATTACACTCACTTGAAAACACTCTTCGGCGCACTGCGGACGAGGTCCCGTGGAGTGCTTGTTTTCTCCGTCGCCTCCACTCCATCACTACAGCCAGTCAATTCCTACTGCATCCCACAACTAACCTAGACATTCAAGGTGGTGTCACTTAATTGTCGCGGTTTTGCGACACCTCTTGCGAATGCGCTGGTACGAGAGGATCTTGCTCCGCTGAATGCTGATATATTACTTCTGCAGGAAACAAACTGTACTTCCACCACTCAATTTCATCAATGGCGTCAGTGGGATCATACTTTCCATCACGCCTACAGCCAACTGTCGCGTGGTGGCATGGCAGTTGGTGTTCACTCACGTTTTCGTTCAACTCTTTCCTCCTTCTCAGTGAAAAACTTATGTCGAGACTTATTACAACGAGTCTCTTTCACCGTCGCAGCTGAAAAATTTCATGTATTCAACATTTATGTTCCTTGCACTCCTACTCACGTGCCAGAGTTGTTTGCAAAACTTCGACGGGCTCTGTCACGTATTCCCATCACCGACCGGGTACTTATCGGAGGTGACTACAATTGCACTCTACATCCCCTAACTGATCGCTCTTCTTCTTCCAGAGAACACCGTACGGAAGTAGTACATCTCTTACAGTCTATCACTTCAGACTTCTCACTCGTAGATGTTCAACGCCATTTGTCACCAACCCAGACTACACATACATGGCGTGCACCAAGAGCCATTGATCCTCCTACAGCAAGATTGGATCGCTTTTATGCAACTTCTCTTCTTCTACCAGCAATATCAGATTCATGCTGTACACCCACAGCTTCCTCGGATCATTGCGCCATTGCCATAACAGTTTTTGCTACTTCAACACAGCCACGTACAATCCGGCCTTGGACTTTTGACGACACTCTTTTAGATGACTCAGCCTTCTGCTCATCGGTGCGAGATTTTCTTGCGGATTGGCGTACAAGGCTTCATTCTGCACCGTGCCCCCTCATCGTTTGGTTGGAAGTAAAACGCCACCTCATATTACTGGTACGAAACCTGTCATACTCGATCATGACACAACGGAGGATGCGACTTGATCATACTAGGCAAATGCTTTCTTTGCTCAATCTTGCTGATCCCCTATTTCAAGTCTACCAGGCAGAATTACATTCACTTTTGGTGCCACTTGCAAAACAAGCCCTTCAACGCCTTAAACTACAACACCTGAAACCTGATGCTTGTTCGTACGAATTCCTTACGTCACTTGAGTCAACTCGCCGATCCTATTCTGTTCTACAGCACCTTCGTCTTCCAACTGGAGTAGTTTTATCCGAACCAGTTCCAATTTGTTCTATGGTACGTAATTACTACATTTCAAAATTTTGTGAAACTCCTCCTCCCTCCCCTACGGCTTCTGCTCTTCTGTTCTCTTCTTTGCCTCAGGTCCCTTCTCATCTTTCAGCCAGCCTCCTCCATCCTCCCACTTTAACTGAGCTCTCTGACACTTTCTCGTCCCTCAACCCCCGGGCTTCACCTGGCCCGGACGGTCTCCCTGTTTCTTTCTATAAGGCTTTTCTTCCTGCCCTCCTTCCATTTCTCCTCTGTGCTTTTTCTACTGCCATGCATCTTACATCTCTTCCAAGGAGTTTCACGCTCGCACATGTTGTACTTTTCCCCAAGAAGGGTGATCCGCTTGACTTGGGGAATTGGCGTCCCATCTCACTCTTAAATACTGATTATAAACTCTATACTAAATTTCTGTCCCGCCGGCTTAACCCCATACTCCCTCATATTCTCTCCACTAATCAAACCTATACTGTACCCGGGCGCTCCATCTCCCATAATATTCAGCTCCTTAATGATCTAATTCACCTCGCCCGCTCTCGCTCAGAACCCCTTGCTCTTCTTTCCCTCGATCAACGCTCAGCGTTCGATAATATTTCTCATGATTACCTTCTTGCTACATTACTAAATTTCGGCTTTCCTGCTTCCTTTGCTTCTCTTCTCATCTCCCTCTACCGGGACGCAGTTTTCCACGTCAAGCTGCTCAACCTTCTCACAGCTCCCATACCCTTTCGTCGCGGCGTGCGTCAGGGTTACCCCTTATCCGGGCAGCTCTTCGCCCTCGCAATAGAACCTTTTTTACGCGCAGTCCATCGATCCTTCTTTGCTTCACTACCACCGGTGGTAGCCAGCACACGTCATCATGTTGCTACCTATGTTGCCTACGCCGACGATATTACATTCTGCATTCGGCAAGACTCACAATTTCACGATCTCCACAATCTCTACAATACCTACGCCTCATGTTCCGGAGCAGCGCTAAACACAACGAAAAGCACAGGCCTATGGACCGGTTCGTGGACTAACCGCACTGACTCTCCTTGGGGAGCAGAGTGGTCCAACACCTCTCAACGATTCCTAGGAGTCCACCTTGGAAAACCAGCAACTGCTTCACTCGTCACCTGGATGACTCTCCGGCCACGCCTGCATCGCTCGGTCGCAATCTGGCGGCGCGCACAATTCTGCACCTCCGTCTTTCAAAGAGCACGTCTAACGCACACTTACCTGCTTTCAATGTGCACGTATTCCTGGTTGGCTTCGAAGCAACCAGCACTACGTCTTCTTGAACTCACCCGCTGTCAAACTCAGGTTATCTGGCCCGGCCATCACTGGGTCGGTGCACCTCAACTCAGCCTGTCTCCTTCCAACGGAGGCATCAGTCTACCCGACGTCAGATCCTATTACAAGGCTTATCGTGTGTCTACGTTTTTACGATCACTTGCGGCACCTGCTCCCTCTGCAGTTGCTGCTCGTGATGTCATAGTCTCTCCGCATAACCCACGCTTTACTCTCCTTTCGTTCTTACTCATGGACCACTGTCCCCTTCTCACACTTTTCTATCCTGTCTACAAAGAGACTATCTCCTTTCTTCGTTCCCTCCCTCTTTCTCGCTCTCTCCCTGCCTCCACAAATGACCTACTTTCCGAACCTCTTTTTTTCTTCTCTGCTACACCCTCCCCATCTCCCATGTTTTGCTTTTCCTTCATGGCTCAGAGCTGGAGTCGTTACTGTCAGCGATCTTGTTAACACCGATCTTTCCTGGCTCCCCTTCTCTTCTCTACCCTCTGCTCTCCGTTTCAATGCCAACGCTCACTTTGTTCACAACTCTCTTATTTCTACTATAATCTCCCTGTTCCCTGAGCTTGCTACTCCCTCAGGTCTCATTTCTGTTCACTCTGCCTCTCTCCTTCTCCCATTTTTTCTGTCGTCCATTGGTCCACCTCTTCCTCTTGTCTCTTTCTCAACAGCTGATCTCTACCGATTTCTCTCTCGCTCTTCCGCACCTCTTCCCATTTCTGGTATTCCACTTTCTTCTACCTCCGCAGTGTGGTCCGCTGCGCTTTCCCCACTTTCAGCACCCCTTGAAGTCAATTCACATTGGCTTTTCTTACACAACCGCCTCCCTGTGCCGTCGATTTTACATCGCATGACCATTTTATCTTCACCCTCCTGTCCGTATTGTGGCGAGGAGGCTGACGTTCAGCATGTCTTCATGTATTGCACAGTATTATTGCCAATACTCCATCTCGCTTTCACGCTAGCGCAACGATCCTGTGAGACCGTCCTCACCTTCAGCGCCTACCGAACACTACTTCTGAACTCTTCTCGCCCTATTCACCTTCCGGCAGTCTGCTCCTACATCTTCGTGCTTGTAAAACATATAATTCACGTGTATCATCTTCAGCGTCCCCCGAAGCTTCTACTGACATAAATAAAGTCAGTACTGCGTTACTTTGTCATTTTCGTAATCGCCTACTCTCCCGCCTTCGACTAGAACTTACCACTGCAGTTGCACGCTGCAGTGAACCACAGTTCCTATCAACTTGGTCACCAGCAACCACTTGGTTTGCAGGGTCGCCCACAACGCTTCACCTTACAGTCGGAACTTTTGTTACACCTACCTCCTGATAGATACAATTTTTGCCATGCTGATTTGTCTTCAATCTCTGCTTCATCAGAGACTATTTTTTGTCTTTTCCGACAAATTATCATACATAAACTGTATTCTCTCACCACTATATTGAGCTTTGTGAATAGGTCGTTACGTCAGCTACAAGCACCTGTAAATCTTCTTTTCATATGTCATTTTGAGACGATTTTTCTATACACATTTCCTGTTTTTTTTAGTGCAATCTTGTTCTTCAACATTCACTGTACTATATTATTTGTACTCTCTATTTTATCAGAATTTTTTTGTTTGTCTCACTATTGTACATCACTTTTAGTAGATCAATTATTGTATAGAATCCTATGAATTGTTCGAAGCATGAGCTACTTATAATTGTCAATTTCTTTTCACGCTTTTTTTAAGACTTTGTTCTCATCCTCTTCACATGTATCATTTCGTGTATAACTCATGTGTAAATTTTTTTGTTTTTCATTACTCATCTTGCTGAATTATGTATTCTCTCTGCGATGTCAGAGACTATTTCTTTTACCACCTCTGACAAACCAATTAATATAAATTGTAACTTCTCATTGTACAGAATCATGTATATAGGTCGTTTCACGAACCACAGACATCTGTAAACTTTGTCGTTTTTACAGTATATTCTTATCTTCAATTCCTGATTCAATTTTACTTTTCAACTGTGTAAATTTGTGTTCTCCAATACTCACTGTGATGAGTTGTGTCTTCTCTCTGTATTTTCAGAGATTATTTTTTCTTTTGTATTCTCAGGAAAATTATTGTATATAACTATTTTTCATATCACCGTTGTATGTAACATGTAGTACCGCGAGCCACATTCATCTGTAAATTTTTCATCATCTGTCTTTCGAACTTTCGATTTCATGTTTGTCCCTTGATCACCTGCAACCTCCTGGTTTTCCAGGTCACCCACAATGTATCACCTTTCGGTCAGAACTTTTTTTTTTCATCAATATTGTGTAAAATTTTTACTCTATAGTGCTCATCATTCTGGATTGATTTTACTCTCTGTATTACCAGAGATTCATATTGCCTCGCCAGATTTCTACTGCACTTAACTGTTGTCATGCAAACGTTGCACCGAATCCTGTAATTAACGTAGCGCAAGCTGCACATTCTGTTAATTTCTCATCACCTGTCTTTTGAATCTATGTCTGCAAGCTCGAATTCTGTATTATTCCTTGCATCAATACTGTGCAAAATTAATATTGTATAACGCTCTTCAAGCTGAATTGTTCCTATTCTTTGCTTTGTCAGAGACTTTTGTTGCCTCACCAGACACTCGAGTGTAATTAACTGTTTTTTTACTATCATCAATGTACAGAACCGTGTAAATAAGCAGTAGCGTAAGCTACAAGCATCTGTAAATATTTTTTTTGTCATACATCATTTGAGATGATTTATTCAAGCACATCTCCTGTATCTTTCTTCTAATAAATACTGTGTGAAAACTGACCCTTCGAGACATGCTTTCGACAAGGTTTTGGAACACAGCGATAGGTATGCGCTTCCATTCATTACATAAAGCTGCCGCTAACTGTTGCTTAGTGGTAGGCATTGGTTCCCAACTTCTTATGCGGCGCTTTAATTCATCCCATAGGTGCTCTATGGGATTAGGATCAGGGCTCTGTGGTGGCCAGTTCACGCACGATACGGAATTATCGTCAAACCACGCCGTAACAGTCCTTGCCTTATGGCTCGATGCATTATCCTGCTGGTACCAACAAGGCTCGGTTCCATAGTGTTGCCACAGAGTTGGTAGCGCATAATTGTCCAGAATATCGAAGTAGACGTGCTGGTTAACATGGTTGTCCAGGATAGCCAATGTGCCGGGACCATACCACGAAAAACACCCCACACGATTACGCTGCCAGCTCCAAACTTGACCGTGGGAACAGTACACTGTGGTAAATAGAGTTTCCCCGGCTACCGCCATACCCACATACAGCCATCAGACTGATGGATCGTGTATCTGGATTCATAAGTCCACAGGACCCGTTTCCATTGATCTACAGTTCACGATAAATGTTCTTTACACCATGCTAAACGACGATTCCGAGTGGACATGAAAGGCTTATGAGCAGCCGCACGACCACTGTAACCCATGGAATGAAGTTCTTTGCGAATGGTACGTATAAATGCCGAGGTTCCAGCATTTTTACTCACCTGTACACTGAGGTCTTGTGCAGTAAGTACTCCGTCGATTAACTGTAACGACTCTTCTGAGGCTTCGACGCGACGTACTCTATCACTGACTTTCTTTGTTCTGCCGGTACGTTTTGCTGCTTCAGGCACGCCATGTGTCTTCCACTTATTCAGTACATCCAAAACAGTTGACTTGGGTATTATAACGAAGTAAATTTCTCCGTCATTTTTGGTCCAGGCCGGAAATCGAACCCGGGTCCACTTATTCCGGAACAAGTTGATCTACCAACTGAGCTACGCAGACGTTCGTTCTTACTGCTATCTGCCTTTATGTCGTGTGCGTCCTGCGGGGCAGGCACGTCACATCTCCCCCCCCCCGAAAGAGGGCCGGGGGCATGGCCCACGGGTCAGCCGTGACCATGAATCGTTGCAGGCAACCATCCGCTGTAGAACGTGCATTTGAGAACTCCCAGTCAATCTGGTGTGTGGAATGCAACGTCACACACATTATTTATTTTTCGAAGCGCTGAAGAAGGTATTCTCTCATTTTTCTTATCTCGCGGTGTGGAAAGAACATCACCCCATTGCGAGATCTTTAACGGCCGGGTCATCCGGGAAGTTCGGGCGCCATTATAACGAAGTAAATTTCTCCGTCATTTTTGGTCCACGCCGGGAATCGAATCCGAGTCCACTTATTCCGGAACAAGTTGCTCTACCAACTGAGCTACGCAGACGTTCGTTCTTGCTGCTATCTGCCTTTAGGTCGTGTGCGTCCTGCGGAGCAGACACGTTCACAGTATGTTTAAACGCCTCTCGGTTTCTCTTATGGACAACCCACTAATATAACACCCAACAATCTTTCCTTTCTCAAAGTCAGTTCTCTCCCGCTGCGACATTTTCACTCAACCTCACCGTGCGATATGATCGCGGTCAGCTGCAGACTTGTTTTTATATCGTTTGCAGCTGTACCGCGCATCTTAACAAAGCAGCGAATTCGTTCATTTGCTTTTAAAGGGGTGTCCGGTGACTTTTGTCAATATAGTGTATATATATGTTTTATTTTATTCCCATTGTTATACTGTAACTATAGTTTTATCTAACTATACAAGGGGTACGCCAGTTATATACACATTTCCAGGGGGTATGTGAAGCATGTAAGGTTGAGAACCTCTGGCGTAGACCACTGCGCCTCCGGGGCGGCAACTTAGCATTTCCCCTTGAACATATCTCTGTAAAATCTTTGCAAACGGCCATCTCATTTTGGACATATTCTCGAATTTGTATTTTTCACGTTCATTTGGATCACCAGTTTATCATATTTCCAAATTAACGGCAAAGTTCAGCTTTTGTAAAAAATGCAGAACTTTGAAAAGGAATTAAGTAAAAGCAAAGTTATTTATTGCCAACGACTGCAAATAATGTAAACAAAATCGCTAGTGTTGGGGGTTATCGTTTTCATGTTTTCTCCGTATGAGTCTTGCTTTATACAAATTTTTGTTCTTTTTGCAGTAATAGTAATGAATCATTTCTTAAGTTTCTGCGATAACAGGAACATCACTCGAAGACTTCGGCAGTGTTGCGAAGTGTTAGTTTTTTGGTACCGCCCTTCTAATACAGCAAGAAGAAAGAGTGGTGTCAAAACTGTATTAGCTTGGAAATTAGTTCGGGATTTTTTTCTTTTTTAGAGCGACCGACTTCTTTTGTTTTAGAATGAGACTCAAAATTTCGGGAATTTTCTTGAGAAAATCATCGTTATCCCAAACGAGGTGTAAATCTTTTGGGGTTTTTTTTCAACGTTCGAAAAAATAGAGCTGGCTATATTTTTATTCATTCTTTGTTGGGAGCTGTCCAACACAATGTGCTGGATAAATTACGGGAGAAACGTAATGTTCATTCGTTGGGAATGCGATTTTTTTCTTCTGCTGCTGCCATCGGACATTGGGTAATACTGCTTTACAGTCTGAAGAACAGTCTGAACAGCTTAGCGATTCCATATATTTTCCTTTATTGCTCTCGATTTCGAGTTTTAAATGGAAAACTGGACATTGCTGACTTCAAATTTTAGAAGAAAAGAGATTGGTATACTTAGATACTGCTAACAGTGCTCCAAAGATATATAAGGCTTTTCTCACGTGTTTGATCTAAAACAAAAAGAATCTTCTTTTCCTTTTTCTCGTTTACTCTTACAAAAAAAACGGAAACTGAAATCTAACACATAGATTCGAAATTTAACATTCTGTAAGAAATAAAAACCGATTCTTCTGGGTACACAAACTGCTGTGGTACCCAACTTGAGAGCAAATTAATTACGAGAGGCTTGTTTCTCTTTTCATTTTTATGTAATGTTTTTCTACATGAGGATTATATCTTTGGACGTACGGACCTGACTGCTATTTGATACTGAAAATGTAAGTCCGGTTGAAGAGATTTTGGAAATAAGATCATAATAATTTTAAATGGCAGCTAGCCATTGTGCCTAAAAGGGAAAATATTTAAACGGTGTATTCTGCTCGTTCTTCAATTAGGTTGTTGCTGATGAAATATCGGATATTGTAGACACTTGTAGTAGGCAGGTAATTCAGGAATTAACACATAGCGTGGTGTGACTTATATATACAGGGTGTCCATAAAATAAAAATTTTCCCACATTACAAAAATTAATATAAAAAAATCTATGTAAGTTAAAATAAAATGGTTGGCAACATAATACAGCAGCACTCATAAAGTTTTTTTCTATTCTTTATGTGAGCTCTATTGCTGAATAAGAGGAGCATTTCATCGATAATGGCTTCCATGCAAGAAAAAGCAGATTGTGTGTTGTGGTTCCATGAAACTAAATCGGCGGTTACTGTCCAGTGTCGTTTCAGAAGAGAGTACAGACGATCACCACCGGACCAAAAAACATAAAAGCTCGGTATGAAAAGCTTAAGCGACGGGTAGTGTTGGCGATCTCCCCCGAGCGGGCCGACTACCGGTTACACAAGAGACAGCTGCAGTTGTTCAGGAGACATTTCTGCGAAGCACCAGCAAATCCTTTGCTCGTGCTTCACTGGAAGCTGGGATTCCCCGTGCAGCTGTTCACTAAGTTTTACACAAAAGTCTTCATCTGTATGCTTAGAAGGTACAGATCTTTCAAGCTCTTCAACCTGATGACCGGCCTCCTGCAATTGCGACGGAAATGTTGCAGCGCATAACTCATGATAGTGATTATCTGCACCGTGTCTGTTTCTCAGATGAGCCACATTCCACTTCTTTGGTACAGTAAATATACACAATGTGCGAATCTGATGAGCACAAAATCCCCATTATGTCATCGAACAACAGAGGGCTAGCCCGAAAGTGAACGTATGGTGCGGCCTGATGCATGACAGAATCATCGGACCCTTCTTTTTTACAGAGCCCACGGTAACATGTAACGTGTACCTGGACATGCTGGAACTTTTTGTAGCACCTCCGTTGCATGCACTCTAACCTTCTGGGGTTTTTTTTTTCAACAAGACGGTGCCCCACCACATTGGTCAATAATGGTTCGTGAGTTTCTGAATGCCACGTTTCCGGACAGATGGATTGGCCGCGACGGTCTCATGACATGATCACCTCGATCGCCCGACATAACCCCTCCAGACTTTTTTCCTGTGGGGTTGTGTGAAAGACCAAGTTTACTCTAGCAGTGTTCCGGATGTCGAGACGTTGAAGAGAAGAATAACGGACGTCATTGGTTCTGTCTCTGCTGAGATGTTAAACAAAACATGGCGTGAAATCGAATATCGCTTAGATGTCCTCCGGGCCACAAATGGCGCCCATGTGGAGGTGTACTGACACTGGAAAAAAACTTTACTTGAGCAACATCATTGTCGTGCAATCCCTTTCTTGTACCTGTAATACATTTTCTTTACATTAATTTTTGTAATGTATTAAAGACTTTATGGACACCCTGTATAATCGGTTTATGGCGTCTGGCGCCGCCTTCCGATCTCCAAGAGTTTTTTTTTTCATTTTTCTCTATCCAAGCACCATTCTTCCATCAAACCATTTTGACTTAGTGCTCTCTTTATTCCATCAGACCATATTCTTCTAGATCGGCCTCTATTCTTTTGTTTATTTGATTTAAATTCCATTGCAATTTTGGGTATTCTTTCATTTGTCATTCTTTTTACATGACCAAATCAACGCAATTGTCTCTTCTGTGGTCTTCTAAAACTATTTCTTTCACTTCCATCAATTTTTTAATCCTTTCATTCGTTATTTTCTGTCTTCTTGATCCTCTGCGTGATCTTCTTAACGCATCCATCTCTACAGCTGTTATTTTTTTTCTATACGCCTCTGTTAATCGCCATGCTTCAGTCCCATATAGTAAGATGCTCTTAACAATACTATTAGAGATATCCCACTCTTTTTTTCTGGTTATTTCTTCACTCCACCAGATTCCATTCAGGCGTTTAAGAGCTGTTCTTCTCTGTGCAATTCTATTTCTTAATTTCATGGCATCTCTACCTTCTTGTGTAATTTTAACAGCTAGGTAATTATAATGATCACATCTTTCAATTTCTTCTAGCTGTAGGTTTGTTTCATTACTTCCAATGCATAAATATTTATCTTATTTAAATTCCCATTTCCTTCTTTTATTTTTTACTGTCATGTACTCCAAATCATATTTATCTGCTGCAAGAATTACTTGATCATCAGCAAATTGTAAAGTGAATACCATCCTTCCATTTAAATTAATCCCCATTGCTCAACACTTCCTTTTCCATTCTATCAAAGCCTGTTCTATATAAATCTTAAATAATGTTTTTTTTTTATCTTTGGAGGTTTAACGACCACCGTGAGCAACTCAATGGGCTATAAGCAGTCACCCGTCCCTAATTTAGGGTTACTGGTTCCAGAGAAGGGAGAGACTCAGTGCCGTAAGACAAACACAACATCCATGCCTCGCCGGGATTCGAACCCGGACCCCTTTCGGACGAATGATCAGAGGCCATCGCTTAGACCACTGCGCAACCGGGGCGGTTAAATAATGTTAGAGATTTGCAGCATCCCTGTCCTAGTCCTTCGGTCACTAGGAATCCTTTTTGAAGTTTCCTGGGCGATGTGACTTTTGTTATGTAAATTTCATTGGTCAATACTACTGCCCATAAAGCACTGGGCCGTCTCGCTGGCGCAGTGGTCTTAGCGCTGGCTTCTGACCATTCGTCTGAGATTGGTCCGGGTTCGAATCGCGGTGGGGAATGGATGGTGTGTTTGTCTTACGGCACTAGCTCTCTCCCTTCCCTGAAGCCAGTGGCCCTAAATTAGGGACGGGGACTGCTGATAGCCCATCAAGTTGCTTTCTGTGGTCGTTAAACCCCTAAGCCCAATAAAGCCCAAGTTATATTTCGTCGGTGCATTAGTTCCAATGGGATTGTGCAAAAATGAAGACGACGATGGATCAGAGCCAAATTAATATCGTTTTCTTACATGAGTATAAACTTGGCCACCGCGCATTGGAGGCAGCTCGTACCGTCAATACAGCATTTGGAGAAAGCACCGTTAATGAACGCAAGACACAAAGTTGGTGTGCTAAATTTCTTTCCGGCGATATGAGCCACGAAAATTAACCATGCGGTATACCAGAAGGAGATGCGGATCATCCCGAGCAGGAGGCCTTGATCAGTGGCGACGCCTACCACTCAGAACTGGGTGGCTGTTAGGGGAGGCTAAGTGTGATGGTGGCACAAATTTTGAAGTGCTTGGCAGAAAGTTTGGCAAAAAAATCCCTTCATGTAGATTTCACCCGACGCTGATGATGTTATCCCCAGTAAAAAAAGTTGTTGTTTTTTTATTGGGGGTTTTACCACCACCATGAGCAACTCAGTGGGCTATAAGCAGTCGCCCGTCCCTAATTTAGGGTCACTGGTTCCAGGAAAGGGAGAGAGCCAGTGCCGTAAGACAAACACACATCCATACCTCATCGGAATTCGAACCCGAGCCCATCGCGGACGAATGGTTAGCAGCCATCGCTTAGACCACTGCGCCACCGAGGCGTCCAAGTGCATACTCTACGTAATATTTATTCAATGTTTGTACCATAGGTACGAATCTCTATTGCAAGTTACTGTTTCTTTACAATTTTAGCCTTCTTACGTAGTTTTGTTTTTTCTCTCATAAGGCTGATTATGAATTTTGATTTGTAACCTGACAAGGAATCTCTCTCTCTCTCTCTCTCTCTCTCTCTCTCTCTCTCTCTCTCTCTCTCTCTCTCTCTCTCTCATCTTTTTAAACTATAGTTACAAAAAGTATGACTTTCTACAGTGTCCCAGCAAAAAGCAGCACGGCACCGGTAGATTAATGTAAACGCTGGAAACGTTGATTTTGCAGGTGTATTTAATGTAAACATTAATATGAACGTTTGCTTCACAGGTTTTGTAGCTGATATTCGTGTTGTTGTTTGAGTAGCACTTGAGCTGTTCAGAATGCTACTGAGTTTACAAGAAAGGTTGCTTATGGTGTAGTGCTAGTTTTCGTCGAAATCCTTCAAGGTCACTCGAGAGTCATTTTGCTGCAAAATTTCCAACAACGTCAGTACCAGCGGTAAGGACTATTCAACAGTTGGTCAAGAAATTTCGGGAAACAGGAAGTGAACTAAATCGGACACATGATAGACAGCGCTCTGTGCACACACCTGAAGCAGTGTACGATGTTGCCAGAAGAATAAGTGTGAGTCCACGGAAGTCTATACGCCGGCTGCCGTAACGAAGTGGTATGTCGCGCTCGTCTTGTCGTCGTGTAGCTCGTGCGCTGCAGTTGTAACCGTACAAAGTAATGAGGTTCAAGAACTACTTCCAGCAGATACCGCTAAACGACTGTGATACTGTCAGTGGATACACAACGAAATTGCACAAGGTCTTATGGATTCTCACCTGTATTTTATGTCATACGAGGCTTGGTTCCCTCTCCCCGGTTATGTGAATAGCCAAAACACGCGATACTGGTTTTCCGTGAATCCCAGAGAAATGTTCCAAGCTCCACTGTACGATGAAAATATTGAGGTATGGTGCGCACTATCCGCACGCAGAATCATTAGACCTATATTCTTCACCAACGCCATTAACTCAGAGCGGTACATAAAAGACATATTCAACGTGATCGTTGAGCAGTTGACAGAAGAGGAGAAACTGTACGTATACGTTCAACAAGACGAGGCCACAGCGCATACTGCAAGAGCATCTTTGCATCAAGTGCATTCGGTATTCAGTGCTGAGCGAACAATATCCAAAGGGTGGTGGCTCCCTCGTTCTCCTGACCTCAGTACGTGTGACTTATTTGTGGGGGAACCATAAAGGCAAAGTGTGTGAAACTAATCCACATATGCTAAAGAAATTAAAGACCACTATCCCAAAAGTTATCAACAGCATCACGGCGAATGAGTTACGCGTTGTCTTCCACAATATGTTGAAGAGAACCATACTGTGCAGTAACCAGGCAGGCGAACATTTTCAGCACTTATTATAACGACATGTAACCATAATGTTAACATCCCTTGCAATATATGAACAGCAATGTTATTATACACTTCATTCTTCATCGTTCTCGCCCGTGCTACTTTTAGCTGGGACACCCTGTACTGCTCTCTTAGATATTCACTCACATGGATTCCTCCATTTCCCAGAAGTACAAACACTAAATTTAACAAAAAAATCATTTTACGTAATAAAGTTTCTGTGAATTCGAAATACAGTCGAGTCCCATTAGAGCGAAATCCGATAGAACAAAAAACCCGTTATAACGAAATATTTAGCATTCCCCGGCAACATTCCCATTAAGGAAACGTATTTTTAATTCCGTTTGAACGAAATTCATTAAAACAAAATTTTCGTTGCAACGAAGAAATATTTTGAATTCTAAAAGAAACATTTTCCGTTATAACGAAAATTTCAGCAGTGAAAAGAAGCAGCAAATTCCTTTCGAAGCGCTTTTTCCCACATTTAAAAAAGAAAAGGCGACTTCTTTACTGACTTTTTTCACTTGGGTGATTCACTCATTTTCGCGCACCCGTGGTGATTGACCTACGACCAGATGCCGCTGTTTCCATAACGACCTACTTGCCACGTGCGGTAAGCCGCTCCTCCCCTATTTTCTTACGCAACTGGAACGCAGTTTTTCTGACTTTGAAAAGAGAGATAAGACTCAGTTGAGCGCTGAATTTTGTTGCAAACGTAGGGGGTTTTCTTTCGATTGTTTTTAAAATTTCGCTCATCGGCTGACGTTTCAGTTTAGCGTCTTCTTCAAAGCAAGTTGATCAGCTTTTGCTACAGGTTTTAACAATGAATTCAGCCAAACAAAAGCAATTTTCTTTGGAGCAGAAAAAAGAATGATTGATGAAGTGAGTGCAGGGAAATAGAAAGAAGATGTGGCAGAAAATTATGGGATCACTCCGTCGACATTATCAACGTTTTTGAAGAACAAAGAAAAAATCACAGAGCAGCTTCAAAAACCGGCGATCGGACCTCAAAGAAAAAGATTACGGCAAGCTCAACTCCAACATGTGGACTCAGCCACTTTCACCTGGTTCCAAGACATACGATCAAGAAATATACATATTAGTGGACCATTGATTCGAGAAAAGGCTGCACAGTTCGCCAAAACTTTAGGAGTTATGGATTTTGAGGCAAGCAGGGGTTGGTTGAATCGGTTCAAAGACCGGTACGGAATCGTCGCAAAAACAATTTGCGGAGAATCGAGTGCTGCTCCGATGGAAAATGTGAATGAGTGGAGAGCAGGAGAAGTGGCAAAACTCATCCAAACTTATAGCCGAGATGATGTCTTCAATGCAGACGAGTCTGGAATTTTCTTCCAGTTAAAGCCCGATAAAACTTTGGCGATGAAGAATGACAAGTGTGTAGGCGGGAAATGATCGAAACAGCGACTGACCGCTCTCTTCTGCTGTAATCAATCAGGAGCTGAGAAGAGGAAGGTGCTAGTGATTGGAAGATCCCAAAAACCTCGGTGTTTGAAAGGTGTGCAATCGCAACCTTGTGACTACAAAGCCAATAGAAAGGCGTGGATGACGCAAACTATCTTCAGTGAATGGCTATTGAAGTTCGACTCTGAGATGAGGAAGAAAAAAGAAATATTCTTCTTTTATGTACGGCTCATAACGAGCCTCCTCAGCTTGAAAACATTCTTGTGGAGTACCTTCCATCAAACTGCACAGCAGTTCTCCAACCCTTGGACTAGGGGATAATAAAGTCTGTAAAAGACCATTACAAGTGAATCAATTTCATCAACATTACAAGTGCATGTTGATGAAATTGATTTATTTTGGAATTTAGAAAAACGATTCCATAAAAGTGAATGTGCAAGATGCATTGTATATGATTTCTAGAGCATGGGACAAAGTGTCCGAGGCAACAATAAAAAACAGTTGGCGCCATGCAAAGTTAATTGACTGTGAAACTGAACCCAAAAACGATGCGACCGACACCGACGCGGATTTAAGTGCTTCGTTAGGGGCAGTGTGGAACGCTCTCCAGACATCTGCTTCAGTTCCCACCGATGTTTCGCTAGAGGATTTTTTTACATGCGAATAATAATATTCTGACCACTTACGAACTGACTGATGCAGATATAATTTAATCGATTTCGGATAATAGAAATGAGGAAATTGCGCAAAGCAGCGATTACGAAGAAATTCATTCAACTTCTCCGTTGGTGTGAATGCGTGTGAAGCACTTAGCTGTTTAGAAAAGGTTTGCCATTTCGTATCAGGACAAACGAACGTCCCGGATGAAACTTTCACCCATTTACATTCTTTGCAAGAACTTTTAGTTTCGGCAGCAACTAAGTCCCATTTTCAAACAAAAATAACAGATTTCTTTGAAATGTAAATACTACGTACATACAGTACATACTGTATGTACTGTATAAGAAGAGAAAAACTCTAGTGTACAAAAGTGGTGTAAACTTTATGAAAGGTATGTATGAATTTAGACGTACTAGAGATTTTTCTTTTTTATTTTACGTTTTAAGAAACTGTACAGTATAAGCACTTTGAATACAGTCGATTCCCGTGAGTCATTTAAAAAAATAATTGCAAAATTAAAATTTCCATTATAACGAACAGATTTCGGCGGTCCCGTAAAGTTCATTCTAACGGGACTCGACTGTATTAACGTACGTTTATCCAAGTTCCCTAAAAACTTAGACGGTTGCACCAGCCATATGTTCTAACTGCTCAAATATTTTGGGGGGACTAAAGGGTGGACTCAAAGAAAAGTTGGGTGGGCTTAAGCCCACCCTATACCACCCGTAGTGTCGCGCCTGTCCTTGATTCAGTCCGATCCATGTCAAACGGTACCAGAATTGACGAGAAGCTCGAACTACTTTGTGCAACCGTTTCCTGACGTTTAACGGCCTGGTGGAAACTGAAGAAGATGGATAAACGATTCTTACATGAGTTCATGGAAGAGCACACAACACGACTACTGGTGTCTGCGGTTCTCTACTTATCCGCAACTAAACGAACAATACTTTGAGGTTCCTCATCTCGTGTGATGAGAAATTAGTGTTGTATGAACAATTGCCGATGTTCAACGCAAAAGCTCAACCGCGATGAAGCGCAGAAACACACACCGAAACCGGTACTGAATTCCGGAAATGCGGTTGGCAGAGTTTGGTTGTCCGTAGCTGGTGTGAACCACCCCTTCCTTCTTGCAACTGGGTCAAACCATCACAGCGGATAGATAATGTCTAGAACTTAACATTCAGCATGGAAAACTGTACACGAAACAAGCAGCATTAGTCAATCACCATAGGCCCATACTTCTCCATGATAACGTAAGACCCAACGTTGCAAACCAGACGATCCAGAAGCTGCACCACCGGAGGTTCCTCCCTTTACCCACCTTATTCACCTCATCTGTCTCCTACAAATCATCATGGCGAGCAGGCATTGCCAAGAAGTTGACATTATGCATATAAAACTATACACGAAACAGCTAGCATTAGTCCATCGCCATGGGCCCATACTTCTCCGTGATAATACCAGACTCCACGTTGAATGCCAGACAATCCAGAAGCTAGACGTGTTAAGACACGAAATCTTGCCTCATCTTCTTTACTCATCTGATTTGTCTCCTACGGACTATCGCTTCTTCAAGCCCGTGGACATCTTTCCACGCAATAATTCGTTTTCCAATCAAACATTAGGAAATCACATTCCATGAGTTTGTCGCATCTCGATGCTCGACAGTTTTTAACAGCGGCATACAGAAGCTTGTATCTCTTTGGTAAAAGTGTGTTCCTGTTGGCAGTTTTCATTTTGGTTAATAAACTTTATTATACACCGGAGTTTTGGGAGTTTTGAATTTCCATCAATATTCTGACTTTGCATCTGAAAACCCCTACTACAGTACATTATCAGAAGTATTCGGACACTGCTTAATATTTGCATAAGTGCAAAGAACGGTTTTACAAGTAAGTGCGGTGTGAGTGCGGGTAGGTACCTATATAAAGCTGAGATGTTCTATGGTGTTATCAGTAATCTGCCTTGGAGCTACGCAAAAAGGTGTGTGCACTTCGTGGATACTGGTCTTCATCTACGTTGATCAACGGAATAAGGAAATATAATTTTATTATCTATACTACTTGCGTAGAGCTGCTTTCTAGAGCGTAAGAAACCAAGCAAGCAGTTCTTTCACTTTTCTCTTCAGCACTTTCCTAAAATTATACATTTCTTTTCTGCTTGTAAGGGCAGCCTCGAAGCGTACGATACCACAGCAAGCACATCCTAAATTGTATTGTGAAGGGCAACTATATTAAAGCGTAAGACACCCAACCAATAACAATTCCTCTATCTATCCTTGTCTTTAAAGTCGAATAGTAAAGGGACAAAGCGTAAGATACCCAATGCAACAGCTACACTATTGCAAATATCCTAGGAAAGTCAATTAACAAGAAATACAAATACACTCATCGTCAAAAAAATAGTTGCACTCAGAAGGAAGCAACCGACAAGAATGAAACTTGTTGGATGTGCTTGGCATCGTGAGACATGCAAATTATTCAAGTATCACACTCGGCCGCGCATGTGACGCAAGCAAGGAGGTGTCATAACGCTGTGCCTGACCAGCTATATAAGGTCGTCCAGGCAGCCCCGGTGGCGCAGTGGTCAAAGGCGCTGCCTCTGATCATTCGTCCGTAAGGGGTCCGGGTTCGAATCCCGGTCAGGCATGGATGTTGTGTTTGTCTTACGGCACTGGCTCTCTCCCTTCCCTGGAACCAGTTACCCTAAATTAGGGACGGGCGACTGCTTATAGCCCATTGAGTTGCTCACGGTGGTCGTTAAACCTCCAATCAAAAAAAAAAAAAAAAAAAAAAAAAGGTCGTCGCGTTGCGCGTGCTTGCCATTCTTACTCGTGCTTTTGTGTTGGTTGCATCCTTTGCAAGTGACGTATGCCTCGGAGAAAAGTTTGGAAACAATTCGAGCAGTTGGGGTAGTTCGAGAGGGGCGCGTCGTCGGGATCAGGGAAGCGGGATGGACACAAACACACACACCAAAAGAACAAAAAAAAAAAAACACAATCGAAAATCTAAGCGAGCACAAGCTACAGAGAAGAATTTTCAAAGAAAATAGCTTTAAATTAAGACAACAAAAAAACAGATAAAATTTCAGAAATATAATAGTACTACAAAGACTTTCCAACGGAACTGGGCGTAAAAATGCATTTTTAAGTTCTAACAAAACTAGGCGTTAAAAAGGCACAATCAAAATGTGACTGTTTTTACAGCTTTTCGCAACTGCTTCGGGTTTCGGACCTTCGACACCGCATCAAGCAGACCGAATGTAGCTGACAGTCATGGCATGCAGCCACAATAAAGACTGAATAGCCTCCAGAGAATTTTCAAAAATGTGAACATCCTTATCTTGCAACGCACGTATAGTCAATCCAACTAAAGAAATACTAGTGGCCCCATTGTTGTAGAAGGGGGCCCCATTGTTGTAGAAGGGGGCCACATTGTTGTAGACGGGGGCCCATGGTTCTTCTTCAGTTGGACGGACTATACAACCACACCTTCATTACTGAATGTGAGCAACTAACAACTCCTGAACATTTTGAGAAGGAAATTCTAATTTTAATTTTTTTTTTTTTTTTTTTTTGATTGGAGGTTTAACGACCACCGTGAGCAACTCAATGGGCTATAAGCAGTCGCCCGTCCCTAATTTAAGGTCACTGGTTCCAGGGAAGGGAGAGAACCAGTGCCGTAAGACAAACACAACATCCATGCCTGACCGGGATTCGAACCCGGACCCCGTTCGGACGAATGATCAGAGGCCATCGCTTAGACCACTGCGCCACCGGGGCGGCTAATTTTAATTATGCCAAAAATTTGTGTAAAAGTTTCATTTCCAATTGTAATCGCATTCCAAACAGTGATTTTTGCGCCCTCTCTTGAGTGGCGCTCGGGGTAGCTCTCCCGTTTGCCCGCCCTAGTTACGGCTCTGCTCAGTGTATATATATGTGTACGTTTTCTAGACCGTCAGCCCTCCCGAAACGGAAATCCTAGATACGTGCCTGTCTTAATAAATAAGCTGTTTTAAAAATATTTCTAATCTTGCCAAGAACGGTTGCCAATGCAGAAAGAAGCTCTCCGTCTTTGAGACACTTAAAAAAACCTTCAGAAGTTAAATTATCCAAAGAAAGGCTGACAAGTATGGCAGTTTTTTTCTTACACTGTGAAATTGATATTGGCGTTATCTAATGTTTTCACGAAGATAAAAGGACATGGGATATCCTGTTCTAATGGAACGATTTCGTTTTATCATCTATAAAATGAAATAATTAATCAAGGGTTGATAAATGAAGTAATTTTGTAATGTGCAGTGGGAAAATTATGAAGCTGTTAATTTTTTGGCAAGGACTTAGTTCTGGTTCTCACGGTAATTTGTCTCGTGTTTTTCATCTTAATTTATTTAGAAGTTGCTTTGTATCAGAAAAAAAAAGACAGATTTACTACTGAATGAATTTGCATTTAAATTTCCAAAAAATATGTTTTGCTCACTTAAAAATTATTATGTGATTAAATGAACGAACATTGCGTGTATATATAAATTATTTCGTAATTTCGAAAGAATATCGGGGACTAAATAATTTCGAAAGCTATATAAACAAACCTCTTTGGCGTTATTGCGTTTACTGTTCATGTCGCTTAAGCGGAAATTGAAGGAACACATTGAAAAAATGTCTTCGTCTTAGCATACGCTAGTGGTCACGCGCCGACACAGAGGCAGGTGCCGTCGCCCTGACATTTTCATAGATATAAGACATTTTTACTTTGTTCCAAAACTGTTGTAAGCAAAATAACAAATGTCTCCTTCACATAAAAACAGAAAAAAAGTTGAATGTTTTTCTGAAGAAAGTTAAAAAAAGTTGAATGTTTTTCTGGAGAAAGTTGAATGTTTTTTGAATGAAGATGTGTTGCAGTTGTGTAATGTGAAGCAAAATTCTGTTAGCACGGTGGAGACTAATATGCTTCGGTGGGTTGGTCATGTTGAAAGAATGAGTTATGAGATGCTTATTAAGAAAATCGTTTTAGCCCAAGTGGCAGGAAGGAAAGGCAGAGGAAGGCAAAGGAACTCATGGGAGAATCAGGTTCAGGAGTGTCTCCATGAGAAAAAGATTATGAGTATGAAGTATAGAAGATCTTGTGTACGGCGTGTGATGGATGTCAGTGAAGCCCGAGTTTTGCGTCATGATCACTGTAAATGGAGAAGTTTGATACGGCAAAAGTAAGTAAAAATTACCCGGTTGCTTGTATTTCTTTGTGGAGCTAACCTCTGAATCTCAGAGAACAGTTTAGTGGTATGTTTGCATGTATGTATGTATGCATTTATTGTTTGGCCCTTCGGGAGATAGTCAGTCAGTAATCGAGGAGAGTTTATCAAGAGCAAAGCTCGTAAGCAGGGACAATTGTGACAGCGGATTGCGGTTGCATTAACCTCCGCGGACTGCCTTGACGTCGAATCTGTGCACAACTCGAGCAGCTGAACAAGTTTGAGAGAGGACGTATAATTGAATTGAGAGAGGCCGGTTGGCCAAGTCGTCGTATCGCCAGGCATTTGGGTCCGAGCGACGCAGCAATCGGACGATGTTGGCGCCAATGGGTTCAGGAGGGCACGATCCGGATGCACGCCGGCAGTGGATTGGCGAATGCAACGACAGAACGCGGGAAATCGAGTGATTGTTAGATCCGCACGAACGGAACCGGATTCGTTGCTCTCAGCCATCCGTGGTCATGTTGCATCGTCTACAGGTACGGAAGTGGCCATCCTGACCGTTGCCAGGCGAATTGCGGCACGGGGACTACATTCGAGGAGGACACTCCTCCTCCTATCACTGGCCAGCGAGCATCGCCGTCACCGGTTGCATTGCTTTCGGGTCCGACCAAGGTGGGATAGTGTCCAGTGGCTTCGTGTTGTCTTCAGTGATGAGTCACGGTTTGCACTTGGAGCCGATGACCAGCGCACACGTGTCTGGAGACGAACCGACCAGCGGGTCCTGAATTTACAGTGGAACGTCACACGACTCGCACACAGGGAGTGACTGTCCGGGGAGTCACTTCCTATGATAGTCGGACACCCTTGGTAGTCACCCGTACCACCCTCACGGCTCAACGGTACGTCGGCAACATTCTACAACCTGTTGTGTTGCCGTTGCTGTCGCAGCAGCACTGAGCAATTTTTCAACAGGATAACGCCTGGCCACACACGGCACAACTCTTCTAGGCCTGCCTCTGTAGTTTTGAAACCATTCCATAGCCAGCCCGATCGAACATGTTTGGAATATGATGGAACGCCACCTACGCCTATCCCGGAATGTCGGTGAACTGGCCCTCAATTTGGAAACCATCTGCCATTCTATAACTCAGGACAGTATCCGTGAACTTTATGCGCCTATGCCAGGCCGGGTAACCGCTTGTATCCGAGCCAGAGGTGGCGCTACAGCGTAATGACGTGCTCCACTCGTGTAGCTGTTTTATCCGAATAAATAAATGGCCCAACTGCTCTGGAATTACAATCATTCCCTTTCCTATAAATGTACATTGCACATACTAAATATCCTCTTGATTGGATGATTCCTTCTGGGTGCTTCGAGAGTTGATGGTTTTTTTTTTTTTTTTTTTTTTTTTTGTGCAAGGAGTGTATTTATTTACAAAGTTTGCTTTGTACTGTACCCTCTGTCCCATTATCTCAAAGGCTGTACTGTTATATACACATACAACAGACTACCAGGAATAGTTCATTCAATTTACGTAAGCTTGGCTATTCCATAATAGTGAAACAAACAAAAAATGGAAAAGGCAAAAGCATCATACAAGACATCTTAGCAGTCATAGAGGCAAAAACAGGAAGGAGTGGTATTTTCTAAAACTGGAAAAGAACTTAGAGGATTCCTTATAAATCCCAGGACTCATTTAACAACTGTAAAATTTACAGAATCAGACGTATTTTCATTCAGGTGATAAGAGCGATTTGATTCAAAAAAGAAGGAAAACGAAGAATGTTAATTTAATTCTCTTCATTCTTTTTTGTTCGTGTTGCATTTTCTGTTCATATTCTAGTACATACATAAACCAGAAATGTTGCTGAGCCGCTCCTTTGGCGCAGTGGTCTAAGCGCTGGCTTATGACTATTCGTCCGAGGAGGGTCGGGATTCAAATGCTGGTGAGGGATGGATGCTGTGTTTGTCTTACGGCACGGACTTTCTTCCTTGCCTGGAACCAGTGGCCCTAAATTAGGTGCGAGAAACTACTTATAGCCTATTGAGTTGCTCACGGTGGTCATTAAACCTTCAATGAAAAAAACATTGTTGTTAAACATATGAAACACTTGCATAACTGTTCTTAACATTGTATAATTTAGTTGTGTGCTGTATGTGTACACATATCTGTGCAAACTCTTTGAGATAGTTGGCTAGAAGGTACACTACAGACCAAACTTTGTAAAAGAACAAATATTACATACAGTTTATGCCAGATATTCAGCTTTGTCGTTAATTAGATGTTCGTGGGAAGCATTTTTTCCTTGCTAAGAACATTTGTTTCGGCACAAAATACGGAGTTGGGCAAAATTATGCGAACACCTGGGAAATAGGCGATATATCTTTATTAATAAGTTGTTGGACCACCGTTTGCCTTTCATACAGCTTCCAACCTTCTTGGAGTATATTCATACAGCTTTTGAAAAGTTTCCAGTGGAATGTAGTACCATTCGTCGATGAGAACATCAGCCAATTGCTTCAGAGATGTCGGAGAAGGGAATCTGCCCTGCTCTCTAAAACTGCCCACAGTGGTTGGATGTAGTGCTTGTTCACGGAGTTTGGGATATCCGGATATTTTAGCATTCGAATAGTTCGAACTCCGGATATCCGGATTCGAACTTCGGAAGTGCTGTTCATGGATTTCGGATTTCCGGATATTTTACTATCCGAAAACCGGATTTTAGCATTCAAATAGTTAGAACTGCGGATATCCGGATTATGAACTGCGGTTATCCGAATATTCGGATTTAGGATATCCGGATATTTTACTATCCGAAAACCGGATTTTAGCATTCAAATAGTTAGAACTGCGGATATCCGGATTATGAACTGCGGTTATCCGGATATTCGGATTTCGGATATCCGGACATAGAATACCGAATATTCAGACATCTCAGCAACATAGATCTACCTGTCCATGATAGACCTCATGCCTCAGGTAGTTGAAACCTTAACGCAACAGTTTGTGAACGTGCGTTTTTTGCTGCGCGATGTCCGTTTGATTAGACAAAGTGATCTTTCGTGACATTGATATTGAACTAAGTGAAGGGTTAATAAATAAAATTGCAGTGTTTTATCCTGTAACAAACTATATCCGGATTGCTGATTTATGATATTTCAGTTATTTTGAAATGCGAAATCCGGATTTCGAAATATCTGGTTTTTGACAGCACTAGTTGGATGATATTCAGGTCAGGTGATTGAGCTGACCAGGGCAGATGTTGAAGTTCACTTTGGTGTACCTCAAATCAAGACTGAACTGTCCTGGCTGTGTGTATGGGCGCATTATCATCTTGAAAAATGGTATCATTGTTGGGAAACAACATTGGGTCCATAAGATGAACCTGATCACCTATAATGTCCAAGTAATCGCTGGAAGTAACTTGATCATGTAGCGTAATGATGGCTCCAGCCGAATACCAAGATACGGCTGTCCAAATCATCACAAATCCACCCCCATGTTTGACAGTTGGAACCAGACATTCCGAATCGTACTCTTCCTTGGGTGTTCCCTATACATAGACCCGACTTACTGTTGGGAATAATGTAAATGAGGACTCATAGAACAATAGCACACCTTTTCAGTCATCCGCTATCCAGGTTTTATGCTCATGACACCATCTGTTTTGCATTGTAGCGTTGGTTTCTGTAATTAAAGATTGCAACTCTTTCAAGGATATTGGCTTTGTGAAGTTCTCTGTGCTGATTATTTTTGTGGAAACAGGGTCTTTCGGGTGGATATTGAGTTCTGCTTCAGTAGTTCTGTGTTGTATAGACACAATCCTTTTTATTGTTCGACGATCCTTCTCATCCAATTTCGGTTTTCCCCAACTAGTCTTCTTTGCCAGTGAAGTCTTGCCACGCTTTGTGTACGAAGTCATAACCGTGGAGACTGTTGCTCTTGAAACACCGAACAGTTTGGCTGTTACGGTTACACACGCTCCTGCTTAACTGTCTCCCACGATTTATCCTCTTTAAAAGTCTGACAAGTCACCTATTTCACCGACCGCTCGTACGAACAGCTGTTGGACACAGCTTGTACTATTCTGGCGTACAACCTAGAGAATATATACAAAGAAAAGGTACGCAAAAGATAATCATGAGGTTTGTTTGTTGTTATTTTTTTGGGGGCGTAGCCTACACGAATATCATTAACCCCTGTAATCATGGTGTTCGCATTATTTTGTCTTTCCCTTGTAAAAACATGTATTTAAATGACGGAGAGAGCGCTCCTTGGACATTCATCTGTGCCTGCACATAAACTCTCCCAGATCCATCCTCTTTGAGATGCTGGATCGTTCCCTGTATGAGACGCTGGATATGCTATTTGATCAAAAGCAGTGGATTTGCCCATTTTTGTCACCGCCATGGCCCATACAGGTACAAAAAGACACACGAGACCTGGCAAACATAATAGACAAGCTTGAACAGTAGAATGGGCCGTACGGCGCAGTTCAGTGACTTTGAACATGGCACGGTCATAGGATGCCATCTCACACGGTTGCACCAAACAGTGGTGTTACACCAGCTACACCCCTTTCTGAGAAAAGAGACAATATTGTTTTATGCAAACGAAACCCAACAACATCGTACAACTTTGTACTACGTTATGGTGTAAGGTTTCAATATGTTGTTGGGTTTTGTTTGCACCACACAACAGTGCATCTTTTCTCAGAAAGTGGTGTAGCACCACGTTTTGATTCAACCTACCACAAAATTTTTAACAGTGTAGTTTCGAGTCAGTTCGGGAAGTTTCTACCTTACTGCAGCTACCCCCGTCAACTGTAAGGGATGTTATAGTGAGATGGAAACGCCTAGAGGAAACAACAGTGCAATTGTAACCTGGTCGGCCACGCAAAATGACAGACCGGGGCAACATAGTGCTGAAGAGAAGGTAATCGCTGATTAGTTTGCCTATTCCGCCAAATGATTGGCTCCACATAGTGTAATGGGACTCTTTTCAGGAAAATCATAAGATTGCGTTGCGATCGCAATCCTGCTTTGGTCGGACCCCTGCTACGAGCTCCGCCGTGCTATCAGCCCGCGAGGCCGCACCCACCGGACCACCTCCGAACGGCCCAATGCTAGCCCCCCACCTTGTGAGGTGCCGGGCAAATCCGAATTAATTTGGACGACTAGGAGAGTTGTCCATCCCTCGAACACTTTTCTCTTTTTTCGTTTGGGACGAGTTCCCCATTTATTTAATAACAAGAAAAACAAATACACTTTTACATCACAATATCTACCCCTTGCTGGGTTTACAAAATAGATTAATGATAAAATGACTATGGTATGATACAATGAGCGATATGGTAATTACAATGATTGTCTTGCGGCCTTCTTATTCGGATTCGGAGTGCATGGTCTCCACCTCCGTTACAATCTCCCTTCTTGGAGTAATGAAAATCTCCTCCTCCTCCTTTTCCCGGATCGCCTTCACTAGATTCCGTCTCTGTTCCTCGAGGACTGGATCAAGGCTCTTAAGTCTGGTGTTCTCTTCATCCTGGGGATGTGGGCTTCCCTAAAACCTGAGAGAAAATCACACTCGAAAACCAAGTGCGTCATGCTTACGGTCTGCGCTTCGCATCGGCATGCCCGTTCCTTTAAGGCGTATCTGACTAGGTATTCAGGCCAGTCGTCATGGCCACTGAGTACCTGGTTTAGGAACATATTGGTTTGGGACCTTTTTGGTTGATACCTTTGGGGAGAGGTGGTGGGTCTTCCTTTCGGTGTCCACACATTCTTTGCCATTCATTCAACACCGCACGTCTCATTGCTGAGACCTTTCTAAATGGACGTGGGTACTACCCTTCAGTGTGGCTTGTTTCGCCAATTCGTCTGCTCTCTCGTTTCTCCTGGTTCCGACATGGCTTCGGACCCAATGAAACTTACTTTCCCTTTTCCCGCTGTCCTCAGACAGGATTTTATCATTCTAATTAGGGTATTTGTACATCAAATTTACTAAGAGCCTTCAGTGCTGCCTCACTGTCTGAGTAAATTTTGATTTCTTTTGCACTTCTACTTGGTTGGGCCCAAGTGAGTGCTTTCTTTATCTCCAGAAGCTCCGCTTGGAAAACAGATGCGTTCAGTGATAGTTTGAAGACAAAATCGCCTGTCCTCGGTTGCAACACTCACCGCCGAGTTCCAAAATGCCTCTGAAAGCAACTCGAGCACTATAACGTTTCGCCGAAAGCTGAAGGGGATAGGCTTCTATGGGGATAGACTTCCGAACAACCACACACAAGTCTAACATCAACAAGATAAACTCAGACCTTCGGGTGGAGTGGTGTAATGCTTGGCACCAGGGGACTCTGGAGCAGTGGAAACTCCTTCTCTGGGGAAATGAATCACGCTTTACCATCTGGCAGTCCGATGGATGAATCTGGGTGCGAAGGATTCCAGGTGAGAGATACCTACCCCACTGCGTTGTGCCAGCTCTGAAGTTTGGTGGAGGCGGAATCATGCTGTGGGGCTGTTTTTCATGGTTTGCGGGGAGCTCCCTAGTTCCAGTACCCGGAAATATTAACGCTGCGGTCTACAATGGCATTCTCGACAATTCTGTGCTCCCAAAATTCTGTTAAGGCTCTTTCCTTTAATAACAGCACAATGCCCCGTACGCAAAGCGAAGTCCGTGCAGGAGTGGTGTGATTAGATGGATGTAGAAGAATTTGACTGGCCTGCTCAGAACCCCGATCTCAACCCTATGGAACACCTTTGTGATGAATTGTAACGCCTACTATAAGCCAAGCCAAACCGTCCGACATCGGTGACCGATCTGACTAATGCTCTTGTGGCAGAATGGGAGGCAGTTCCCGTAGAAAAAAGGTAGTGGAAAGCGTTCCCAGAAGAGTGGAGGCTGTGATAACAGCAAGCTTCATATTAATTATTTTCTTATTACAGGAGGTTCGTGTGTATGCATGTGTCCAGATACTTTTGATCAGACAGCGAACTTTTCAAACACCTCTCCCCTCGTAGTATTGAAATTCCGAAATACAAGGTGTCTATAAATGAAGTATACAACTTCAGTATGCTATTAAAAAGAAAATACGATAGAAAAAAACTTATTTTAAAAGTCAAGAGACAAGTCCAGTGTTAAAGTTTAAGTCAGGTTGTGACGTACCAGGAGATGTGACGTACCTGCCAGAAGGACGCACACGACATAAAGGCAGATAGGAATCAGAATAAAACGTCCGCGTAGCTCAATTGGTAGAGCAACTTATTCCGGAATGAGGGGACCCGGGTTCGAATCCTGGCGTGGACAGAAATGACGGAGAAATTTACTTCGTTATAAGGTGATAGACGGCGTTAGGTGTCTCATTTAATGAAAATTCTCGTCAAACACGAGAATTAAACACGTCAAACACGAGAACTACAGCCATGGCTTCCCCAGGGAATAAAACAGGGTCTGTGTTGTGGTTTGTGAAGTCAAAATCTCTAACAACAGTTCAGCGTAAGTTCAGGACGGAGTACAAGAGACATTCGCCGACACGAAGGATCATCGAACAATGGGTAAATAAATTCAAAGCAACAGGAAGTGTCTTGAAAGGCAAAAGCACTGGGAAGGCTCTGTTTCTTCACTGAACCAACAGTTACTAGCATAACGTACCCGGACATGTTAGAACAATTCGTAATTCCACAACTCCAGGATATTCAAGATATTATTTTCCAGCAAGACCAGCCTCAGCACTGGTCATTGGACGTACACAGATCCTTAGATCACCATTTTCCAGGGCGTTGAATTGGTTGTGATATTCGGACGGCATGGCCATTCTGTTCTCCTGATATTACCCCATGCGGGTTTTTTTTTCTTTGAGGCTTTATTAAGGACATTGTGTACAAGAAAAAGGTTACATCTATCACTGAGCTCAAAGAACGCCTGACTGCAGCCGTCCTCCTTGTTACCCCTGACATTCTGTAGCGTTCATGGGTGGAATTGGACTATCGTTTAGACATCCTGCGAGCAATCAACGGAGCACACGGGGAGACCTACTGACACTTAAAAACAAATTTCACAGTTAACATGTGTTTTGACATTAAAATTAAGTTGTTATTTATTGTTGTTTTTTTCAATAGTATACTGAAGTTGTATACTTCATTTATGAACACCCCGTGTTTTACTCACAAAATTAACTTGTAGCTTTTTTTTTGTTGTTGTTGTTGTTTTATGCTCACTGAGGTACTTCCGTTACTAATTTCTAATCACCAACCTGATCGTGTGCTAAAATTTCGTCCCGAACAACCACAGAGCAGAGAAGTATTTGCAGTTTAATTCTCTGGATTAAAAACGAAATTTCCATATTTTGGAAGTCGGTCATATTTTCCCTTTTAATTCTAAACAATTTGTCATAAATTTCTCCAGTCTGGTTATCAAAATCCTAATTGTTTTAATCCGGCTATCACATCTCTCTTCCTGTAATGGTTTCAGTGTTTACCGAAAAATTTTGTTTTTAATCTAACACAAGGTTGTTTTGATGCCGAAAGAGCACGAATATGTCTTGCACCAAGCAGGGAAATTCTGCGTCAAGGGAAACTTTTGGGAGCATCATTTATAAATAAATTAATACTGACAGTTGGGCACGTAACGAAAAATTCCGCGGATTAATTCTAAGTATTTGGCTTTGTAATTTGCTTTGAATGTATCGTATGTTTGCATCGCTATCGTAATTCTATCTGAGTAATTTTCTGCCTCCTATGTGCTGGAGCATTCAGTTCCTTTAAAAAGAATTCTGACAGCCCTTCTCTCGCGAAATCGCTTACTTGACAGAAATGCACCAAGTGTTTTTACGCGAATTCTTGGTTCATATAATGATAGGAATTCAGTCAAAAACAACAAAAATGTATAATCTTTAGTCATTTCTATTGACTTATCTTTGTTGCCCCGAGAAATCAATTCAATCTGTTTATTCTGTATTTTGCTCCCTAGAATATGAACTTCTATAAAACCTCGGTTAAACGTTTTTCAGTTATACGTTTTACACTTGTAAAACGAATTCTGCGCTACTTCCGATACTTTACTGTCGCTTTTTCAATTCGGTTATACGTAATTCATTTATACGCTTTTTACAATTATACGCTGAATTTTGAATTTCAATTTACTAAAAATACACGGTTCTTCCATTCCTTTATACGGAACCCGATAGGTTACAACTTCGAGAAAATCGAGACAGGGCTTTTTTTTTTTAAAACCACGAAATTTACAACGCAACAAAAACTTTAGTAAATAACGTGCACCATTCACATTTTTCTCTGAAGTCAAGAAATTTTAAACAAGCAAAGATTAGTGAATATTTTACTCGGCACTAATGCTAAATCAACTAGTGCACAAACTTCTTTGAAAACAGTGATACTTGATAGTAAAGAATAGTGGCGCCCATATGAGTACTTTTCGGGGGGGGGCTAAGAAAAATCCTTACCTCCTTCAAGGCTGTCAAACATTTTATAATGAATAACGCTTTTGCTACCACGCTAATTATCGTGAATATAGCTTTCACTAATACTATAATGAATTCAATGCTTGTACTAAGCTTCTAATAGTGAATTCAAATGGTTGTTGTTACTAGTTAATTAAGATCATGAATAAAGTCTCCTGCTAGTAGTGTAGTAATAGTAATGAACAAACTTATAACTGGTAGTAATGTTGTAGTAGTAATTAAGATGAATAAAGTCTTATGCTGGTTGTTACTAATAACACTAAATGAAATAAACCTAACAGCCAGACAGAGGTCTGACAGTACTATGAACTGAGAAAGACGTACTTACGTAAAACCTTTTATTATGAACTTCTACTGGTATCTTCACACACAGCTACTCAAATAACACGTAGCTCCTTGCACATGAACAAAGCTCTATACTCATAAACAACAGCTCTTCCTATACAACAACAAACGCTCTCTCCGTACCACAACAAACGCTCTCCCTACACACATCAACAAAAAGCTCTCTCAGGTATCGTTGAACGCGCCTATTTATACTGGCTACCACCACGTCATGACTTACACTCATTGCCAGATCTCATTCAGCGGGAGAAATAACATCTCGTTCAGTAAGAAGATAATTTACATAAAAAAATAAAATAACCAGAGATAGTAAAATCAAAAGGAAAGTGAATCGAGAGTATACGTTACAATTTTAGTAAATGTACAAGATACTGAAATACAACAAAAATAATTGATTCAATCAATCATTAATATCTTCTTATTTTTAAAAATTCTTTAAAAAAAAAAGGTTTCGTCTATTTTAGTGTTTTAAATCTATCAAAGATTTGGCTATACCAATGGCTAGGGAGGGGTTCAACCCCCCCCTTGGGCGCCTTTGGTAAAGAATGCAGTAGGGGTATTGAATATAATGCAAAACCGTTTTCAGACTTACTACACAGTATTTCAAAGGCGAGGTTGTTTTTTGTTTTTGTTTTTTTTCTATATTGTGTGAACATTAAGCCCTTTTGCCGGTGGTGGTTCGAAACCACGTCTCCTTGCTCCGGAGCCAGTTATTCTCCCCACTGAAAACGCCGACCTTTGGCGTATCGCTGCAACTTAAAGTGTCGTACGGGTTATAACACAAAAGCTATTGTAGCTATCAAGAGTAAACTTTATATTTAGGGGCTTTGTGAAATAATACTGCGATGTAACACATTTCACCTTTTCTTAAACATAATTGAAAGTCATTTTCAGCATAAAACTATCTCATGATCCAAAACATTCTGTTGCTTTGAAAAATCATGATGAAAGAAAATTTTTGCAAACTTATTCAGAAAAATAATAAGCCTCTCTCTCTCTCTCTCTCTCTCTCTCTCTCTCTCTATATATATATATATATATATATATCATCATTCATTGTCAACCATTATAAATCCACTGCTGGACGAAGGTCTCCCCAAGTTTCCTCCACAACCGTCTGTCTTGTGCCAGTCTCCTCCATGTCACTCCCGCATATTTACGAATTTCATCCACCCATCTCCCATGTGGTCTTTTTCTGGGTCTTTTCCTGTCCCTTGGAATCCAATCTAAAATTTCGGCTGTCCATCTATGGTCTGTCCTTCTGGCAGTATGTCCAGCCCATTGCCATTTCAGGGATTTAACTCTGATCATGATGTCTTCCACTCTCGTCATTTTTCGGATCCACGAGTTCCTCTTCTTATCTCTCCTGGTTATACCAAGCATGCACCTCTCCATGCTTCTTTGAGTTGTCTGCAGCCTTTGTATGTCTCTTTTAGTTAAGGTCCACGTCTCTGCACCATACGTAAGCACTGGAAGGATGCATTGATCAAACACTTTTCTTTTAAGACATAATGGCATATTGCTCTTGAAAATTATGCTGTTTCTTCCAAAAGCTCTCCAGGCAAGTTTTGTATGCCGATTAATTTCTTCATCAATGTGACCCTCACTTGATATCTGCTGTCCAAGATAAACATACGTATCTGTTATCTCCAGTTTTTCTCCATCAATCGATAAATCTTCATTTCTTGTAAAAGCATTGAACATCACTTTTGTCTTCTGAAAGTTCATTTTTAATCCCACTTCTTTACTTTTGTCAGCAAGTTCCTGGATCATACTCTGCAGCTCTGATGGGGTAGTTGCAAAAATGACTACGTCATCAGCAAAACGAAGGTGGGTTAGATAATCTCCATTAATCTTTATCCCTTTGTTTTCCCAGTTCAGTGATTGAAAGACATTTTCCAATGTGGCATTAAAGAGCTTCGGAGATATGGTGTCACCTTGTCTCACTCCCTTTCCAATTTTTATGTGTGTTGTATTTTCAAACAGCCGAATCTTTGCACTTGCATTTTCATAGATGTTATTAATAATATTAATGTATGCATCTTCAATACCGCAGGATTTCAGAGCCGTGGTAACTGCTGATGGTTTCACCGAATCAAAGGCTTTTTCATAATCGATAAAAGCCATGCACAATGGAAGTTCGTATTCCCTCGCTCTTTCAATTAGTTCTCTCAGTACGTGGATATGATCTATTGTGCTGTAGCCACTCCTGAATCCAGCTTGTTCTCTCGGTTGAGCCATGTCCAGTGTTACCTTCAAGCGGTGTGAAAGAACTTTAGTGAAGATTTTATAAACCACTGATAGGAGGCTGATAGGTCTGTAGTTCCTGAGATCCTCAATGTCACCTTTTTTATGTAGCAGGATCATTGTAGCATGGTTCCAATCCTCAGGAATCTTCCCTTCATTAAGGCATCGAGTGAAAATTTGGGCGAGTACTGTTTCGATTTCTCCACTTGCTTCTTGTATGATGTCTATAGTAATTCCATCTTCTCCTGGAGCTTTCCCCCGCTTCATGTTCTTGATTGCATGAGCAACTTCTGCTGGGAGGACTGGAAGAACTCTGGTACCTTTCATGATGTCTGGAGTACATGTATCATCCCTTTCATATAATTTGGAGTAGAAATCTTTCACTCTTGTCAAAATTTCGCCTCTATTTCTTGTTATAGAACCATCTTCTTTTCTCAGAGCCATAATCTGTTTTCTTCCCTTACTGAGATGTCCCTTTGCTATCTTTAGGCTTTGGTTGTTTTCAATTGCTTTCCTCACTAGCTCACAGTTGAATTTCCTTACGTCTTCAGTGATACTTTTTCGTGTTGTCTTGCATAGCTCTATATATTCCACTTTGGAAGTCACATCTTCTTTAGTTTTTATATATTCCACTTTGGAAGTCACATCTTCTCATCTCTCTTCTTTTTTGCATCAACATTTTCGTTTTTCCTGATAATTTGTTCACATGCAACTTGTTCTTAGACCCAGCTAATTTTGTTGCTGTTTC
Source organism: Macrothele yani (assembly GCA_039090855.1). Classification (NCBI taxonomy): domain Eukaryota; kingdom Metazoa; phylum Arthropoda; class Arachnida; order Araneae; family Macrothelidae; genus Macrothele; species Macrothele yani. Next base: position 18,137,637 of record CM076996.1, on the reverse strand, counting down.
CATTAGAGCTTTGGTTACTTTTCTGTTAACTTCCGAAATATCCATTTCTTCTGATGTTAGGCCTTCTAAAGCAGAGAATCTGTTCTTCAGTTCCAACTTGAAAGTATTACGGTGTTTTTTAAGGTTGGTTATGTCAATACATTTTGTTTGTCTTATGAGCTTGCCACGTTCCAGTTTAGTGTTGAGGTGCATCTTACATCTCACCAATATATGGTCACTACCTGTGTTGAACTTGTTCAGCACGCTGCAGTCTTCGATGACGAATTTTTTGTTACACATAATAAAATCAATTTCACTTGTCGTCCCATTTGGATGTCTCCATGTCCATTTCCTGTGTGGCTTTTTCTTGAAAAAGGAGTTCAAGATGAAAAATCCTTCTGCCTCTGCAAACTCAACGAGAGTATTTCCACGCTGGTTTCTGTTGCCGTGACCGAATTTACCTACTGAAGTTTCATTCTGTTGCCGTTGCCCTATTTTTGCATTGAAATCTCCCATAATTATCTTCAAGTGCTGCTTACCTTTATTATTTAGATGACGAATTTCCTCATAAAATTCTTCAATTTCTTCTTCAGGATGACTTGTGGTGGGTGCATAAGTTTGAATAATCTGAGCCTGGTATCTTCTAGAGAGTTGGATAACGAGTCGTGCAGCTCTGTCAGAGGAACTTTCAACTTCTACCACTTTATCCTTCAGTTTCTTGTTTATTATAAATCCAACACCACTAGTTCTGCCAGTATCTGTCCCACGATAATAGAAGAGATGTCCACTTTTCAGTTCAATGAGATCTTCTCCTTTTCTCCTTACCTCACTTAGCCCGACGATGTCCCACTTGATCCTTTGTAGTTCCTCTTCCAATTCAAGCAGCCTTGAATCAGAAGATAGGGAGCGTCCGTTATAGGTAGCCAAGGTCAGCATCAAATGGCAGCCTAGTCCGGTCCTCCGGGGATTCTTAGCACCCTCTGCCTTCATGTCGCACTGGCCGCTGCCTTGGCCAGGTACATTCCAGCTGCCGGAGACTGAGGGCCAAGATTTAAGTTGTAGAGTCATTTTGGAGGTGTTTGGCCATAACTCACCAGGCTGGCCAAGCGGGTTGGTGAGTGTGGGATAGCATTTCCTCTGATCCCGATGGTATAGTTATACCGCTATTGGCGGTCGTCAGAGCCCCTTTAGTGGGAACAAGATGCACCACGAGAAGGCGGGGTTGACATTTGTCAAAGAGAGGCTGTGATGTTACGCATCACCTGACCTTACATCCCATATATATATATATATATATATATATATATGGGATGTAAGGTCAGGTGATGCGCAATATACTACAGCCTCTCCTTGACAAATGTCAACCCCGCCTTCTCGTGGTGCATCCTGTTCCCACTAAAGGGGCTCTGATGACCGCCAAATAGCGGTATAGCTATACCATCGGGATTATAGGAAATGCTATCCCACACTCACCAACCCGCTTGGCCAGCGTGGTGAGTTATGGCCAAACCCATCCAAAATGAATCCACAACTTAAATCTTGGCCCTGAGTCTCCGGCAGCTGGAATGTACCTGGCCAAGGCAGCGGCCAGTGCGACATGAAGGCAGATGGTGCTAAGATTCAAATATGCATTAAGGTGTCCTGGAGGAGACAGAATCATAAAGATGAGTAGATAGGCGAGCGAAGTCTTTCCAAATAAGGTGGAGGTTCACAAGGTCTTGCACAGTGATAATGAGTGCATGCATCCATTGTGGAGAGGCAAATAATGGTCGGTCAGAGGGATGAAGAGGTGATGAGCAAAAGAATGGTTCATTTAGTATCTCCGTAGTGGAAGAGGGGATGTTCTCTGTAATGGGAGAGACCTCAGGATTCCTATGGCCTCCCAGTAAACGGCTGGGAGGCTTTGCCGCAATGCTGGGAAACCATCCATTCGAAGAAAGACGGCGAACGTTAATTAAAGATTTTTCGATGAGGCAAGATCATTACGTACTGTGAAGGTATCTGGGTTGGAGCTATTAAGCACATGAAAGACCCAGTGAAGTCGTGAGGCACGGTAAACGAGATCTACAGCAGGAGGATCAATTCCTCCCAGTGAAGGTGAGAAGCTGAGAGTAGAGGAGCTGACCCAGTGATGCTTTGACCATACAATTGCAGTAAGGCATGCTTGAACTGAAGAATCACCGGAGGACCGGACTAGGCTGCCATCTGATGCTGACCGTAGCTACGTATAACGGACGCTCCCTATCTTCTGATTCAAGGCTGCTTGAATTGGAAGAAGAACTACAAAGAATCAAGTGGGACATCGTCGGGCCAAGTGAGGTAAGGAGAAAAGGAGATCTCATTGAACTGAAAAGGAGACATCTCTTCTATTATCGTGGGACAGATACTGGCAGACCTAGTGGTGTTGGATTTATAATAAACAAGAAACTGAAGGATAAAATTGTATAAGTTAAAAGTTCCTCTGACAGAGCTGCACGACTTGTTGTCCAACTCTCGAGAAAATACCAGGCTCAGATTATTCAACCTTATGCACCCACTACAAGTCATCCTAAAGAAGATATTGAAGAATTTTATGAGGAAATTCGTCATCTAAATAATAAAGGCAAGCAGCACTTGAAGATCAATATGGGAGATTTCAATGCGAAAATAGGGCAACGGCAACAGAATGAAACTTCAGTAGGTAAATTCGGTCACGGCAACAGAAACCAGCGTGGAAATACTCTCGTAGAATTTGCAGAGGCAGAAGGGTTTTTCATTATGAACTCCTTTTTGAAGAAAAAGCTGCAAAGGAAATGGACATGGAGGCATCCCAATGGATTGACAAGTAAAATTGGTTTTATTATGCGTAACAAGAAATTTTTCATGGAAGACTGCAGTGTGCTAAACAAGTTCAACACAGGTAGTGACCACAGAATGGTTACATGTGAGATGCACCTTAATGCTAAACTCCAGCGTGGCAAGCTCATAAAACAAACAAAGTGCATTGACACGACCAACCTTTAAAAACATCATAATACCTTCAAATTGGAACTGGGGAACAGATTCTCTGCTCTAGAAGGTCTAACGTCGGAAGAAGTGGACATCTCTGAAGTTAACAGAAAACTAACCAAGGCTCTTGTGGAAACAGCAACAAAAATATCTGGTACTAAGAACAAGTCGCATACGAACAAATTATCAGGAAAAACCAAAATTCTGATGCAAAAAGAAAAGAGATGAGGACAACTAAAAGAGATGTGACTTCCAAAGTGGAATACAAAGAGCTTTGCAAGACGGTACGAAAAGGTATCACTGAAGATGTAAGGAAATTCAACTGTGAACTAGTGAGGAAAGCAATTGAAAACAACCAAAGCCTGAAGAGAGCACAGGGACATCTGAGTAAGGGAAGGAAACAGATTATGGCTCTGAGAAAAGAAAAGGGTTTTGTAACAAGAAATAGAGGTGAAATTTTGACAATAGTGAAAGATTTCTACTCAAAACTGTATGAAAGGAATGATACATGTACTTTAGACATTACAAAAGGTACCAGAGTTCCTCCAGTCCTCCCAGCAGAAGTTGCACATGCAATCAAGAACATGAAACGGGGAAAAGCTCCAGGAGAAGGTGGAATTACCGTAGACATCATACAAGAAGCAAGTGGAGAAATTGAAACAGTACTCGCCCAAGTTTTCACTCGATGCCTCAATGAAGGGAAGATTCCTGAGGATTGGAACAGTGCTACAATGATCCCGCTACATAAACAAGATGACATTGAGGATCTCAGGAACTGCAGACCTCTCAGCCTCCTATCAGTGGTTTATAAAATCTTCACTAAAGTTATTTCACACCGTTTGAAGTTGACAATGGACATGGGTCAACCAACAGAACAAGCTGGATTCACGAGTGGCTACAGCACTATAGATCATATCCACATACTGAGAGAACTAATTGAGAAAGCGAGGGAATATGAACTTCCATTGTGCATGGCTTTTATCGATTATGAAAAGGCCTTTGATTCGGTGAAACCATCAGCAGTTACAATGGCTTTGAAATCCTGCGGAATTAAAGATGCATACATTAATATTATTCATAACAACTATGAAAATGAAAGTGGAAATATTCGGTTATTTGATAATACAGCACCCATAAAAATTGGAAAGGGAGTGAGACAAGGTGACACTATATCTCCCAAACTCTTTAATGCCACATTGGAAAATGTGATTCAATCACTGAACTGGGAAAACAAAGGGAAAAAAGATTAATGGAGATTATCTAACACACCTTCGTTTTGCTGATGACGTATCATTTTTGCAACTACCCCATCAGAGCTGCAGAGTATGATCCAAGAACTTGCTGACAAGAGTAAAGAAGTGGGATTAAAAATGAACTTTTAGAAGGCAAAAGTGATGTCCAATGCTTTTACAAGAAATGAAGATTTATCGATTGATGTGGAAAATCTGGAGATAACCAATACCTACATTTATCTTGGACAGCAGATATCAAGTGAGGGTCACATTGATGAAGAAATTATTCGGCGTATAAAACTTGCCTCGGAGAGCATTTGGAAGAAACAGTAAAATTTTCAAGAGCAATATGCCAATATGTCTTAAAAGAAAAGTGTTTGATCAATGCATCCTTCCAGTGCTTACATATGGTGCAGAGACGTGGACCTTAACTAAAAGAGACATACAAAGACTGCAGACAACTCAAAGTAGCATGGAGAGATGCATGTTTGGTGTAACCAGGAGAGATAAGAAGAGGAACTCGTGGATCAGAAAAATGACAAGAGTGGAAGACATCATTATAAGAGTAAAATCCCTGAAATAGCAATGGGCTGGACATATTTCCAGAAGGACAGACCATCGATGGACAGATGAAATTTTAGACTGGATTCCAAGAGACAGGAAAAGACCCAGAAGACCACATGGGAGATGGGTGTATGAAATTTGAAAGTATGCGGGAGTAACATGAAGGAAACTGGCACAGGACAGATCGTTGTGGAGGAAACTTGGGGAAACCTTCGTCCAGCAGTGGATTAATAATGGTTGGCAATGATGATGATATATACCTCCAAACAGGCAGGCTGGCAGACGTAAGGGATATATACCTATTTCTCCTTAAATCTACCTATCAATCTCTGTCTATCTAGCTATATGGATAGAGAGAGAGAGAGAGAGAGAGAGCCTATCTATCTATCAATCCTTCTGTCTATCTATCTATCTATATATATATACACTGTATTGACAAAAGTCACCGGACACTTAGAAGAGAAACACAACATAGCATTTATTGACATATATTAGTACGGTGTCGGTCCACCTTTGACCTTAATGCATGCACTGACGCTTCGAGACATGCTTTCGACAAGGTTTTGGAACACAGCGATAGGTATGCGCTTCCATTCATTACATAATGCTGCCGCTAACTGTTGCTTAGTAATAGGCATTGGTTCCCAACTTCTTATGCGGCGCTCTAATTCCTCCCATAGGTGCTCTATGGGATTAAGATCATGGCTCTGTGCTGGCCAGTTCACACACGATACGGAATTATCGTCAAACTACGCCATAACAGTCCGACGTAAGTCGTGTCTGTTTTGAGCTCCGTGTTTCGCCGTCTACTGAGTGTGTTTTGTGTGCTCTGTCGTTCAACTTTTGTGCGTGCCTTCAAGACGAAGTTTGTATCTTTCATTTAAGATATCTTCCCGAGTCGGTGAGTACTATTTTCAATTAGCTATCAGCACTTTATTTTCTCGACCAGTTGGTCGTTTTTACTAAATTAGGCCTCGCCATCAGCGATGGCGACTGCTGATAAGAGCAGCGTTCCCTCTCTCGTCACAGCTTCTCCTACTACGCCGATCCTTATCTGTGACGGAGCAAACCAATCAGCGTCCGTCCTTGATGATAAGGTATATCGTCCTCCTCCTGATGCCTATTGCTCTTCTTCTTCTACGCTTCGACTCTCTGACTCCAATACCTCTCCTGGTGGTGAGGCTACGTCGTTCGTTTCTGATGCTGCCGATGCCGTAATGGATGCTGCCCCGGTGGCGCAGTGGTCTAAGCGATGGCCTCTGATCATTCGTCCGAACGGGGTCCGGGTTCGAATCCCGGTGAGGCATGGATGTTGTGTTTGTCTTATGGCACTGGCTCCCTCCCTTCCCTGGAACCAGTGACCCTAAATTAGGGACGGGCGACTGCCTATAGCCCATTGAGTTGCTCACGGTGGTCGTTAAACCTCCAAACAGGCAGGCAGGCAGGCAGACGTAATGGATATCTTTGAGGGCGTTGCTTCTCTGCCCTCGGTAGCCTTGCCCAGCGTTGTGTCAGCTCCTTCATCCAGCGCTGCACCTCTGTCTTCCAGTGGAGGTTTGCCTTCCCGCTCTCATTCTAGCGTTACCTCAGGTGCGTCCCTACCGACGCAAGCGACTCGCCTTCCTCTTGCGGATGCCCATGTCCAGATACATGGTGACTCACTTCAATTGGACGTTCCGCACTTCTCACCCGCTGCGCAGGAACTTCACTCCACCCACGAGTTGGGAGTGTGCCTAGATGCTCTTCCGAATACACCGTTGAAGGTCTATTGTGATACGCTCCTTGCTTTTCTTCCAGCCGGAGCCATTACTCACCTCACCAGCCGGCCGCGGACGGTGATTGTTTATTTCACATCCAAAGAGCATGCAGACACGCTTCTAAACTTTGGTCTTGACCTGGGAGACCACCACCTTAAAGCTGAACCGATCTCCAGGCGCCTTGTTCAGGTCTCCTTGCATCCGGTGCCCCCGAAATCTCGAATGCGATTATATGTACTGCACTTAGTAAGTGTGGTAAGATTGTTGGTCCTGTTATCACACATTCAGCTGCGTCCAAGGATCCTGCAAATAAGAATGTTCGTAGTTTTCGCCGGAGTGTTCGACTCATCTTTCCATCAGAGGAGCATCTCCGTAAGTTCCCACGGATCCTAAACGTCCGATGTCGGCAGCTCTCCTACAGAATTGACATGCTAACAGCAGAACACTGTGCTAATTGCAAAGAACTTGGGCATCAGCGTGCTCGATGCCCCAACAACGAGTATCCAGCTCCCACGCTTCTACAGTGCCTACCGCCTCTAAGCAGCCTCCTGCTACATCTCGCTCTCGACCTGCACCGTCTTCTAGTGTGCCAACTGCCCCTGGGCCGAGTTACACAAAAAGTATATCTAAAGCCTCTTGTCAACAAGCGTCTTTTGATGCTGACTTCACCTCCCACCTTCACTTTCCAGTGCTCGCCTCACTTATTACTCCTGATCACGTGGCAACATCGGGAGACCTCGCCGCTTGTTTCCCACCAGTCTTCACTGTTGGTGTCTCCGAGTGTGACGGCGGCGCCGATAACTCCTCTGACTCTGCGTCTGCTTCCCGAGCATTGTCGCTCTCTGGTAAACGCATTTCTGGCACTCGTACAGGTACCCGACGTAAGAAGAAGAAGAAGAAATCTTCCTCTGCGGATGGGCAACCGTTCCGTGCTACCAAATCTTTAGGAGATTTTTCTCCCTCTCCTGCGCCAACAGAAATTGAAAGGGACACTGATGATGATGGGTCTCCGCCTTCGTTTGAGGTCTTTTCAAGTGTACTCTCCAAATGTGGTGCTCCTTCAGAACCTCTCAATCTTGGAGATTACTATCAGTTTTGCACCCACACCACGAACCTGGGGTCGACGTATGACTACCTCTGAGAGCGCGAAGACATTCTTCCCGCGCTGCTCCTGCAAGCCGGATGCATTGCTAAATACCTTCGTGGGTTTGTACATGACCAGCTGCACCACTCATGGACCCTTGGCTGCGTAAACCGATTACAACAACTCCTGAAAGTTGCTCCGCGACTCCTCCAATCAACGACTGACCAGTCCATTCAAGGTCACGACCCTTAATTGCAGAGGGTTCGCTAGCCCCCTAACAAATGCTCTTGTAATGGAAGACCTCTCGCCCCTCGGGGCGGATCTGTTACTACTGCAAGAAACAAACTGCCATTCCTCCACTCTGTTTACTCGCTGGCGTGCTAGCGATTATGTATTCCATCATGCATTTCGCTATTCATCTCATGGTGGGCTTGCTATCGGAATACATCAGCAGTTCCGATCCACCCTCACTGCACTCTCAGTGCAGAACTTATGCCGGGATTTACTCCAGCAAGTCTCCTTCACAGTTGGCGGAGCTCGATTTCACATCGTTAATGTGTATATTCCGTGCACCTCTATTCATTTATCCATCTTGTTCACCAAACTCCGTCAAGCTCTCTCGAACGTCTCGCCTTTGGATCGTGTGCTCTTGGGTGGAGACTTCAATTGCACCCTTGACCCGGCACTGGATCGCTCTCCTTCGTCTCGAGAGCGTCGGACGGATCTCGTCGCACTACTCCGTGACCTTGTTGCGGATTTCTCCTTCACCGATGCTTATAGGCGCCTACATCCACAAGAGACCTCACACACGTGGCGCTCGTCTGGGAGTCAGCTTCCAACGACTGCACGCTTTGATCGGGTTTACGTTTCCACACCGCTTCTTGCGTCTATTACCGAGTTGCGACATCAACCTACTGCTTCCTCAGACCACTGCACAGTCACCCTCACAGTGTTTGTTGCGGCGTCACTCCCTCGGACTGTACGTCCGTGGACGTTTGACTCCAATCTCCTCACTGATCCTGACTTTTGTGCCTCTGTCCATTCTTTCCTCGCTGCTTCTCGCGCACGGTTGCATTCAGCACCCTGTACCTTGACGTATTGGCTTCATGTCAAGCATAAGCTCCTCTTACATATCAAGCAACTTTCCTTCACCATGACGACTTCTAGTCAGATGCGCCTCGATCACGCCAGGCAGATGCTCGCACTGATTGGGTTGTCAGATCCGCTGTTTCCAGCATATCAGGCGGAGCTCCAGGCTTTGCTGAAACCTCTTGCGCAGTAATCACTTTTACGTCTGCGTATTAAACATCTCAATCCGGAGGAATGCACCTATGATTTTCTAACATCAATGGAGTCTGCACATAAGTCTTCTACCTCGCTTCGTCATCTTCGCCTCCCCTCTGGCGAAATCACATCCGATTCGGCAGCGATTTGCTCTCACGTTCGTCAGTTCTATACCACCAAGTTCAGTGAAACTCCTCCCCCTTCTCCCTCTGCTCTCCCCCATATTCTCAATAACCTGCCTCAAGTTCCGTCTCATCTTGCTCACACCCTGTCTCTCTCACCCACATCCACGGAGGTGTCCGACACCTTCTCTTCCCTTAACCCCCATGCCGCTCCGGGTCCGGACGGCCTCTCTTTTTCTTTTTTATCGTGCATTCTTGCCTCTTCTGTTGCCTTTTCTCCTCTCCGCTTTTTCTGCTGCATTTAACTGCTCCCCCTCCCGAAGAGTTTCACGGACGCACATGTGGTCCTATTTTCCAAGAAGGGTGACCCTCTTGACTTGGGAAATTGGCGCCCCATTTCTCTTCTCAATCAAGATTATAAACTCTATACTAAGCTTCTTTCCCGTCGACTAAACTCTGTCCTTCCTTACATCCTTGCTGACTCTCAAACCTATACTGTTCCTGGCCGTTCTCTTTCCTCCAATGTTCAACTTCTTCGCGATCTCATTCATCTTGCCAAGACTCATTCAGAACCTCTTGCTTTCCTTTCCTTAGACCTCCGTTCCGCTTTCGATAATATCTCACACGCCTATTTAACACAAACCCTGCTACACTTTGGCTTTCCTCCACAATTTGTCTCTGTTCTACTCTCCCTCTACCGGAACGCCGTTTTCCATGTCAAGACGGCATCTTTTCTCACAGCACATGTTTCCTTCAAGCGGGGAGTTCGTCAGGGCTGCCCGCTTTCTGGTCAACTGTTTGCGATTGCCGTCGAGCCCTTTCTACGCTCTCTGCAAACATCTCTCCTAGCACAACTTCCACGACCAGTTGCCAGCTCACGGCATCACTCAGTCATTTACTCTGCCTATGCAGATGACATTACCGTCTGCATTCGTAGCGACTCACAGTTCCAACTGCTTCGTCGTTTGTTCTCCTCATATGCTTCATGTTCTGCAGCTGAACTGAATACGTCTAAGAGCACTGGATTGTGGTGCGGGTCGTGGTCCAATCGCATGGATGCTCCATGGGGGGCCACATGGTCATCCACATCCAGTGCAACTCGCACGGAACTCCATCCTCGCCTCCTCCGCACAGCTGCGTTCTGGTGTCGTGCGCAGTTCTGTACGTCCTACTACCAGCGTGCAAATCTCACCAGGACATACCTTCTGTCCATCTGCAAGCATTCTTAGATTGCATCTACGACCCCGCTTTTCTGTCTCCAGGAGGTTATACGCTGCCTTACTCGAGTAATGTGGGCGGGTCATCACTGGATTAACGTCCAAAAGCTCTGTGCTCCTCCCTCCAATGGTGGTGCTGGCCTACCTGATGTCCCGCTGTGCTACAAAGCAAGCCGAGTGATCAACTTCATTCACCTTTTCACGGCTCCAGTGGCTTCCGCAGTTCAGGTACGTGACGTTCTTGCCTCCTTGCGTAACCCACACTTTTCCTTTCTTTCTTTGGTTCTCATGGATTGCTGTCCTTCCCCCCCCTCCAAACTCTCACCTGCATATTCTGAAGCCCTCACTCACCTTCGCTCTCTCCCCCTCATTCGCTCCCCTCCCTCTTCAACTCTAGAGCTTCTTTCTGAACCCCTCTTCTTCAACTCCCTTGTTCATCCCCCCATCTCCCCTGCTTTTCATTCCCCTCTTGGCTCCGAGCAGGTGTAGTAACCGTACAAGACCTCACTAACTCGGATCTTTCCTGGCGCCCTTTCTCTGGCCTCCCCCCTGCTATTCTCTCGTCCCCATCCGCCCATTTGGTCTATGACTCTCTGCTAATTGCACTTCTTTCGCTTTTCCCTGATCTTGTCTCCCCCACCGGTCTCGTCTCTGTCTTTTCTGCCCCTCTTCCGCTGCCGTTTTTCCTCCGACTCTCAGACTCGGTTCTTCCTCTCTCCTATCTCTCCTCTAAATCTCTTTATCGTTTTCTAGTGCACCTTGCCACCCCTTCACCGCTTTCTATTCTCAAGGTTCCCCCTGCTTCTCTTCTTCTTGTCTGGGCCGCTGCCCGCTCACCCTTATCCGCCCCTTTTGAAATTAATACCCACTGGCTCTTTTTGCATAATCGCGTCCCGGTTCCGTATTTTCTCTTTCGCATGTCCCTTCTCTCCTCCCCTCTCTGCTCCTTCTGCACACATGAGGCAGACGTTTCTCACGTCTACCTTTACTGTCCCATCCTGATGCCTCTCCTCCACCAGGCTTTCCGGATTGCCAGTCGCTCTTGTTCTCAAGATCTTCCATTCACTGCCTACAGACACCTTCTTCTGCGGGCTCATCCACCTACGCCTCTTCCGTCAGTATGTGCCTATCTTTTCGTGCTGGTTAAACACGTTATTTACGTATACCTTCAACAACTCCGCAGCGTTTCCTCGCCGGTCTCTTTACACCAGGCCAGCGCAGCACTTTTGTGCCATTTTCAAGATCGATTGCTTTCTCGACTCCGCCTGGAGTGCCAGTCGGCTTCTTCCAGTCTTCGAGAAGCCACCTTCTATGCTACCTGGGCGCCGGTCGCTCCATGGTTTGCGGTTGATTCTGGACTGCTACACCTATCAGTACCCTAGGACATTCTACACCTCCTTTGCTGAGTTCCGTGGCACCCTGGTTCCCCTCCTCCACTCTACGACTCGTATCCATGTATATCATGTGATCGAGCTACAGCCTGTGCTGTAATAGCCAAGTTTTTGTTTTCTCGTTTTCAGTGTGCATATTATTGTGATCTTGTCATTTGAATTGTTGTTCTTCGTGTCTTGCTGTGCTTTAACATATTTACATTGTTATCAGTGTGCCCTCTGATTCCATGACCTCCCGTCACTTTTATGTACTTGGGACTGTACCCTGGTCACCTTAAGTGCTTTCTATCTATGCACCTAGTGTATTACACCGTGATCCTGTAGTGTGTTTTACTTTGAGATGTCATGTGGTGTACGTCTCTATCTCTCATTTGTTATATTTGCAGCACTCACACACCTTCTTAGTGTTTAGCCATTTCCTCGCACCTGTTTGATTTTTGTACAGTTCTATACTTCCACATTGTGTACATACTATTTTCGTGCTTTCACATTGTGTTAATGCTTTGATCGTGCACGTACAAATTTATGATAAATTCTGTCATCTGTCAGAACCAATGGCTTGTCCTGTGCTTTCACTTTATGCATATACTCATAACATCCCTGAGTGCACTCATGGTTTATCGTGTGCTTGTCACTGTACCTGTAACATTTCTTGCGCTGTATCGTGTCTTCACATTGTGTACTTTATTTGGTCATCCCTGTGTATAATATGGTTCATCATGTCTTGTTAATGTACCAGTTACATCTATTGCGTCGTACAGTGCTTTCATTTTGCGTTAATTCCTCTTGTCCTCCCAGTGTGCATTCCTAGTTTTTCTCTGTGATCTTACTGTTCCTTCTGCATTTTGTTTTCGTGTAATCTACGCTACCGTTGAATTGTGAATGCTAATGTCAACTCAGTATATTTTCATGCTTACTCGTGTACATTAATTATTTTCACCCCGCCTGTATTATGTTGCTTTGGTGCCCTCGTTAAATAACTTGCACAATTGTGCACGCTGTGTTTTTATCTCATGTATGTAATGTTTTACCTTCACGGCGGTGTTTGTGCTGTTCTTTTTCTAATTGTGTACTATTGTTTTGCCTGTGTTATCCTGTGTATCATGACCAGCCAATGTCATGTGACACGATGTGTTTCTCTCTGTCACTTCTCCTGCAATTTTTACGCAATAAGCTTTGCTTACAGCATTTGTTATTCATCCCCATTGTCATTGCAGTGTATATACCATCATGTTTTAACAGTTTGTATTATTTCCCAATGAGACGCCCGACACTGTACGTCTCCCTCTTATGTTTTCTTATGATGAATAATAATAAAGCGATTTCGAAACCTTGCTTTATGGCTCGGTGCATTATCCTGCTGGTACCAACAAGGCTCGGTTCCATAGTATTGCCACAGAGTTGGTAGCGCATAATTGTCCAGAATATCGAGGTAGACGTGCTGGTTAACAGGTTTGTCCACGATAAACAATGGGCTGGGACCATTCCACGAAAAACTCTCCCACACGAGTACACTTCCAGCTCCAAACTTGACCGTAGGAACAGTACACTGTGGTAAATAGCGCTCCCCCGGCTGCCGCCATATCCACACACGCCCATCAGACTGATGGATCGTGTATCTGGATTCGTCAGCCCGTTGGACCCGTTTCCATTGATCTACGGCCCACCATAAATGTTCTTTACACCATGCTAAACGACGAGTAGTATTCCGAGTGGTGCCGCACGACCATGTAACCCATGGAATGAAGTTATCTGCGAATGGTACGTGTACATACCGATGTTGTATAATTTTTACTCACCTATACACTGAGGTCTTGTGCAGTACTCCGTCGATTGGCTGTAACGACTCTCCTGAGGCTTCGACGTACTCTATCACTGATTTTCTTTGGTCTGCCGGTACGTTTTGCTGCTTCAGGCACGCCATATGTCTTACACTTATTCAGTACATCCAAAACAGTTGACTTGGGTATGTTTGAACGCCTCTCGGTTTCTCTTATGGACAACTTACTAATATAACACCCAACAATATTTCCTTTCTCAAAGTCAGTTCTCTGCCGCCGCGACATTTTCACTCAATCTCACACTGCGATATGATCGCGGTTAGCTGCAGGTTTGTTTTTATACCGTTTGGAACTGTACATCGCTTTTTAACAACGCAGCGGGTCCGTTCATTTGCTTTTGAAGGGGTGTCCAGTGACTTTTGTCAATATAGTGTACATACCCATCTCTCTCTATATATATCTACCTATCAATCTCTACCTATCACTCTCTATCTATCCATATGTATATATATGTATACACCCATCTCTCTATATATCGATCTATCTATCAATCTCTATCTATCTATCTATTGATCTACACTGTTGAAAGTTTTGTGGTAGGTTGTACCAAAAGTGGAGCTACATCAGCTTCACCACCTTCTGAGAAAAGATGCATCATTGCGTGGTGCAAATAACACCCAACAACATCGTGCAACTAGGTACTATAATGTTGGTGCAACCTTATTCCATAATGTGGTGCGAAGTTGAATCATGTTGTTGGGTTTTGTTTTCACCATAGAATGCTGTATCTTTTCTCGCAAAATGGTGCCGCTGGTGTAGCACCACTTTTTTGGTGCAACCTACCACGAGATTTTAACAGTGTTTATACCAATATCTCTATATACTTATCTATCTATCTATCTATCTATCTATCTATCTATCTATCTATTTATATATATATATATATATATATGCCTATCTATACATATACCTATCTCTCTATATACCTATCTATCACCCTATCTATTTCTCTATCTATCTATATACCTATTTCTCTATATACCTGTCTATCTATCTATATCATCATCATCATCATCATTGTCAACCATTATCAATCCACTGCTGGACGAAGGTCTCCCCAAGTTTCCTCCACAACGGTCTGTCTTGTGCCAGTCTCCTCCATGTCACCCCTGCATACTTTCGAATTTCATCCACCCATCTCCCATGTGGTCTTCTTCTGGGTCTTTTCCTGTCCCTTGGAATCCAATCTAAAATTTCGGCTGTCCATCGATGATCTGTCCTTCTGGCAGTATGTCCAGCCCATTGCCATTTCAGGGATTTAACTCTGATCATGATGTCTTCCACTCTTGTCATTTTTCGGATCCACGAGTTCCTCTTCTTATCTCTCCTGGTTACACCAAGCATGCACCTCTCCATGCTACTTTGAGTTGTCTGCAGCCTTTGTATGTCTCTTTTAGTTAAGGTCCACGTCTCCGCACCATACGTAAGCACTGGAAGGATGCATTGATCAAACACTTTTCTTTTAAGACATAATGGCATATTGCTCTTGAAAATTATGCTGTTTCTTCCAAAAGCTCTCCAGGCAAGTTTTGTACGCCGATTAATTTCTTCATCAATGTGACCCTCACTTGATATCTGCTGTCCAAGATAAACGTACGTGTCTGTTATCTCCAGCTTTTCTCCATCAATCGATAAATCTTCATTTCTTGTAAAAGCATTGAACATCACTTTTGTCTTCTGAAAGTTCATTTTTAATCCCACTTTTTTACTCTTGTCAGCAAGTTCCTGGATCATACTCTGCAGCTCTGATGGGGTAGTTGCAAAAATGACTACGTCATCAGCAAAACGAAGGTGGGTTAGATAATCTCCATTAATCTTTATCCCCTTGTTTTCCCAGCTCAGTGACTGAAAAACACCCTCCAATGTGGCATTAAAGAGCTTCGGAGATATGGTGTCACCTTGTCTCACTCCCTTCCCAATTTTTACGTGTGTTGTATTTTCAAACAGCCTAATCTTTGCACTTGCATTTTCATAGATGTTATTAATAATATTAATGTATGCATCTTCAATACCGCAGGTTTTCAGAGCCATTGTAACTGCTGATGGTTTCACCGAATCAAAGGCTTTTTCATAATCGATAAAAGCCATGCACAATGGAAGTTCATATTCCCTCGCTCTTTCAATTAGTTCTCTCAGCACGTGGATATGATCTATTGTGCTGTAGCCACTCCTGAATCCAGCTTGTTCTCTCGGTTGAGCCATGTCCAGTGTTACCTTCAAGCGGTGTGAAAGAACTTTAGTGAAGATTTTATAAACTACTGATAGGAGGCTGATAGGTCTGTAGTTTCCGAGATCCTCAATGTCACCTTTCTTATGTAGCAGGATCATTGTAGCGGTGTTCCAATCCTCAGGAATATTTCCTTCATTAAGGCATCGAGTGAAAATTTGGGCGAGTACTGTTTCGATTTCTCCACTTGCTTCTTGTATGATGTCTACAGTAATTCCATCTTCTCCTGGAGCTTTTCCTCGCTTCATGTTCTTGATTGCATGTGCAACTTCTGCTGGAAGGACTGGAGGAACTCTGGTACTGGTATCTTTCATGATGTCTGGAGTGCATATATCATCCCTTTCATATAATTTGGAGTAGAAATCTTTCACTCTTGTCAAAATTTCGCCTCTATTTCTTGTTACAGAACCATCTTCTTTTCTCAGTGCCATAATCTGTTTTCTTCCCTTACTGAGATGTCCCTTTGCTATCTTTAGGCTTTGGTTGTTTTCAATTGCTTTCCTCACTAGTTCACAGTTGAATTTCCTTACGTCTTCAGTGATACTTTTTCTTACTGTCTTGCACAGCTCTATATATTCCACTTTGGAAGTCACATCTTCTTTAGTTGTCCTCATCTCTCTTCTTTTTTGCATCAACATTTTGGTTTTTCCTGATAATTTGTTCACATGCAACTTGTTCTTAGACCCAGCTAATTTTGTTGCTGTTTCCATAAGAGCTTTGGTTACTTTTCTGTTAACTTCAGAGATGTCCACTTCTTCCGATGTTAGGCCTTCTAAAGCAGAGAACCTGTTCTTCAGTTCTAACTTGAAGGTATTATGGTGTTTTTTAAGTTTGGTTATGTCAATAGATTTTGTTTGTCTTATGAGCTTGCCACGTTCAAGTTTAGTGTTGAGGTGCATCTTACATCTCACCAATCTATGGTCACTACCTGTGTTGAACTTGTTTAGCACACTGCAGTCTTCTATGACGAATTTTTTGTTACACATAATAAAATCAATTTCACTTGTCGTCCCATTTGGATGTCTCCATGTCCATTTCCTGTGTGGCTTTTTCTTGAAAAAGGAGTTCAAGATGAAAAATCCTTCTGCCTCTGCAAACTCAACGAGAGTATTTCCACGCTGGTTTCTGTTGCCATGACCGAATTTACCTACTGAAGTTTCATTCTGTTGCCGTTGCCCTATTTTTGCATTGAAATCTCCCATAATTATCTTCAAATGCTGCTTACCTTTATTATTTAGATGACAAATTTCCTCATAAAATTCTTCAATTTCTTCTTCAGGATGACTTGTGGTGGGTGCATAAGTTTGAATAATCTGAGCCTGGTATCTTTTCGAGAGTTGGATAACAAGTCGTGCAGCTCTGTCAGAGGAACTTTCAACTTCTACAACTTTGTCCTTCAGTTTCTTGTTTATTATAAATCCAACACCACTAGTTCTGCCAGTATCTGTCCCACGATAGTAGAAGAGATGTCCACTTTTCAGTTCGATGAGACTAACTCTCTCAATATATATATATCTACATACCTATCTATCTATCAATCTCTCTCTATCTATATACCTTTTTATCTATCTATCTATCAAATTCTCTCAAACTCCCTCTCTTTCTCTCCCTCTCTCTCTTTCTCTCTCTCTCTCTCTCTCACACACCACACACACACAAAAAAACGCGCGCGCGCGCGCAAACGCACGCACACACACACAGAAAGAAAAATGACTAATTTCCCCGCATTCATAGCGAAGGGAATTTCAGCATTGAGCTAATCCAATTCTATTCGTCTGCTTCAACGCTAGTTGGTGGAACATGTCTTAGTAGCTCATTCGGTAGCGATACTCACTGGCATTCAAGCCATCTCGGGCTCGATCCCCATTGCGGACAAGGCGAAGGATTCATTCACTTTATACGGCCGGGAAATGTTCTGCAATGCATCTGGTTCATTAAAGCTTCAAAAATAGGTAGATAAAGAGACGGAAAAAATTGAGGTTTTCGGAAACTTGGAAAGTTTCTGTACAAAAACGGAAAACCCCGAAACAGGCATTTCCTAAAAATACCGAATTAGTGACAACAGAAAATCTGTCAAATTACTGAAGTTTCCGCGGGAACTTTTCAAAACGGATATTTCGTTTTTACGGGTTATATTGTTAAATTTGGCAAGGCGTATCTGAAATAAGTTAACTTTTTACCAGCGGTTAGAAGTGTCCTTTTCCTTTATGCAAAAGGAATCTACCCATACCGGTCACTGAATTAGAAACTTTTATTCAGCACCTGATTGGACCTAATTTATCCTGACTTACAGCACTATGCGGTTTGGCATAGATTCCACAAAGTGTTGGAGTGCATCCACATCTACAGCATACCAGGCTTTCACAAGACAGTCCTTTAACTGGCTCACATTTGATGTAAAAGGTGTTTGCTCTCAGATCTATTTTTCTAACATGTTCCATACATTCTCAATGGGCTTCATATCCGGGCTTTGTGGTAGCCAGGGAAAATGGTGGAATTCGCCGTCATGCTTACTGAACCACTGCTGAACGCATCTTGCACGACGGACAGTAGGATTGTCGTTCATTAAACATCCGTCACCTTCTGGATGAAAAGTCAATCTTTCAAGATGGAATTGATCGGCAGCAATGTTCAGATAGTCTTTAGAGGAAAACCGACCTTCCAGCAATATCTGGCAGCCCGTTTCATACTAACTGAACGCACACCACACCATGACACCACATCCAGATCCTTGAGTTGTGTTTACCAGACAAGCTGGATCCATTGTGTCTCACGGGGCTCCCGCCAATATCTCTGCCTACCGTCGCTACAGGACAAGGTATACCACTACTCGTTGGGCCACGTGACTTTTTCCAGTATCCATTCACGGCATTCCTAATAAAACTGTAAACGAAATTTGCTGTTCTTCGCAGAACTCAGTAGTTTCCGTATAGGCATGCGCCTGCAAATACCGATCCTCTTCAATTCCCTGCGCACAGTTCGCTGAGATATGGGTCGCGAACAGCCTTCATTGAACATTTCTGTCAACTGATGAAAGCAGGAAGTCTTGTTTCTCCGTACAAGCCTTCTCAGAAGACGGGGATCTTACTCCTGACAGGTTGTCGTCTCCGCTTGGACAAGCAATGGTGGTTATTTTTCCACTGATTAAAGATATCTCATCTTTTGATAAACCAGTCTGTTTTCAAAATCGTCGCTCCAGCCAGACGGGGCCGCCCTGGTAGCGTAGTGGTCTAAGCGCTGGCTTATAACCTTTCGTCCGAGAAATGGTCCGGGTTCGAATCGCCGTGAGGCATGGATGTTGTGTTTGCCTTACAGCAAAGGCTCTCTCCTTCCTTAGAACCAGTGGCCCTAAATTAGGGACGGGCGACTGCTTATAGCCCATTGAGTTGCTCACAGCGGTCGTTAAACCTTCAATAAAAAAATTTTAAAAAACAGCCAGACGGGCACCCGCAATAAGCTCTTTGTCGAACTCCGAAAGATCCTTTGTTTTTTTCATTGTGATCAACACTACGTACACACATATCAAGAATCGAAGGTTCAAAATTTTGAAGCACACACTTCAATAATTTTGAAAACCCCTTCTGGTTGCTGGTTTCCGCAAAAGATTTAGTCGCCCGTATCTAATCTTTACGGATCTTGACAGACGGGAAAAACATGACGCCGTAGGTCTAACCACCTTGAAAAGAGAAGATTGAACTGGTGTTCAGATATAGTAAAACTTAAAGAAAAGTATTAAAAATTTATAGTTAGGATATATGCATTGCCTTTGTCTAAATGTTAAGTTGGTAAAAAGCTAGATTTCCTAATGTGAACTTCTAAACTTTACTTTTCAGTTAATATTTTTATATTTCTTCTTGGCTTGTCAGGCGTGGCATAATTTAATTAATATTGATTTGCGTTGTTTTGCGAATGGGGTGCTTTTAATAGAATTTTTGTTATTATTATAGCTTTGTAGGTATCATTTTAGTATTTTGCGTCTTGCTCCCTTAATAAAATAGAATGTGACATGATTTGGTCAATTTATTCAATTTTGATATCTGCGAGGAGTTTACTTTGTAAATGATCGTGTATTTTTAATTGTTTCTAATTACTTCTGTGTACGGCTTTTTTTTTATTGGAATTTTAGCGACCACCGTAAGCAACTCAGTGGGCTATAAGCAGTCGCCCGTCTCTAATTTAGGGATACTGGTTCCAGGGAACGGAGAAAGCCAGCGCCGTAAGACAAACACAACATCCATGCCTCACCGGGATTCAAATCCGGACCCATCTCGGACGAATGATCAGAAGCCAACGCTTAGACCACTGCGCCACCGAGACGGCATTTACGGCATTGGAGATAAAGTATGTATTTATATACACCAATGAGCCATTACATTGTGGCCACCCCCAGCCTAGAGAAATGAGCGCGTCTGGAGATCGAACGGTGGCACGGGTGAAGTTCATAGAGCAGTATACATACAACCCGAGGACCGGCTTTCGGTTAGTAGAGTGTTCGGAGTCAGAATATGAAACGCAGCAGATTTATCGGAGTTTGATAAAGGACAAATTGTGATGGCACGGCTCCTCGGAACTACTATCTCGGAAACCGCGCGGTTGTGCGTTGTTCACGTGCCTCTCTAGTGAGTACGTATCAAAAGTGGTGCACAGATGGCCAAACGAAAAACCGTAGTCCAGCCGTGTGTCGTCCGCAATTCACTGATGCCAGAAGGGAGGGGAGACTGTCGCGCAATGTTCACAGCGACCGCAGTGTTACTGTGCGACAAATCACCTGCAGCTACAACAGTGGTGATCAGGGCAATGTGTCACAGCACACAGTTCATCGCAACCTTCTGCGCATGTGCCTGCGTAACCGACGACTCAGCCGGGAAACACCAGGAAAATGTCATCAGCTCATCAGGTTATAAGGTAGGTGGTCAAATGCTTGGCCCTTTTAAGGGCCAAGCATTCATACATTGTATTCTTTATTTGTTGCAACTGAATTCATTTTTGAATGTCGTGCCTTGTGATCAGCACTACTGACTAGCAGCAGTCTTAAATAGTTGCCTAGATCAGGTCGTGAGGCGCGTGAACACGTATTTTTCATATACGCAGCGTTAAATGACGTTTACGTACATCTGTATAAGGGTTTCTAATTCAGTGGCCCGTGTGTGTATTATTGTGTTAAGGATTGTTTGTTTGTTTTTTAAATCATTAAAATTGAGAGTTTCTTTCTTCCGCACGGTTTTCTAAAACCCTTATTTTGTCTCTGGAAAAGTATGAAACACAATCGCGTATTCTTGACACCAGAACTGCGTGATCATTCATTCTCGAGTGAAGGAATTTGAAAGGATAGGGAAATTAAATGGGGGAGAGAGAGAAAGAGCTCAAACAAAATTCTATTAGGCTTTTTTCCGAAGTGAATCATATCATCTACGGAATTAACCTCTACGGAAGCTATTTCATAACGTCGTTTCAAGACTCTGAAACTGCCAAGATCGAGTACATCATCTTTAGTTCAAAAGCATTCTTTTCTGAAAGAAAAAACAGAAAACACGACCAACAGTAAGAAGTCTGTTCGTTTTTCTCTCAGCCACGAATAATCAGAATATCAAGAATCGTGAAGCTGATGGACTATATTTTCAGATTTTTTTTCGATGTTTTTAGTGAAGGAGTGGGTCTGCCTTTTTCAATTATTTCATTTTTTTCACCCCAATGTCTGGCAGAAAACGATAAATTCAGGAGACTCGTAACCACACAACCACATTTTCTTACGATGTTAATGTTCGAAGGATCCGATGTACATGAAGTACTGCTACTCATTCCTGTTGTTCGAAAAACAACTTGAAGATTGAATTAAGTAAAAATAATGGGCTATGTAATAACAATAAAACAGCTGTCCACATGCAGCAGGTAGCTGGTAATACAAAAGCGAAAAAACCAGTTAAATGAAAGCAAAAAAAAAATTATTCACCACCTGAGAACATGCGTATATCCAAATACAGCAGTAGTGACAGCAAACATATGCTCTAGGGATTGCAGCGACTCACAAGTCTAACTTGCCCTTCGGATTCCTGCGCAAGTGCAGTCGGCAGAACTCGCAGTGTTTTGTAACCACAGTCGAAGTGAAAAAGCTAGAGCTTGCCTCAAGCCAATGGCTTCACTATCTGCTACTTTTCATAGCAAATTAGAGCGGGATATCTTACGACGGACGATATCGAATGTGTCACAACACACAATACATCGAACCCTGCTGAAAATGGAGTGAGTGGCGTAGACGGAAGCTTCTCCAAGGGTTCATGCTAACCTCTATTCACCGTCGAAAGCGCGTACAATGGGCACGTGAGCATCAGAACGGGACCTTGAATGATTGGAAGGTCGTCATTTGGTTCGCTGACTCTCGTTTCCTGTTACGTCATGTGGAAGTCCGGGTACATGTGCATCGTTTACCTTGGGAAGTGTTCTCACCAGTATGCACCGTGGGACGAAAGCAAGCCGGCGAAGGAAGTGAAATATTTTAGGCAATGTTCTACTGGAAAACCCAGGCTTCAGTCATTGATGTGCAGAAAACTATGACGTCTACCACCTACCTCAACATCATTGCAGACCATGTACTGTATATCCTTTCATGGCAATAGTATTCCTCTCTAGTAGTGCCTGCTTTCAGCAGATTATGCGTCATTCCACACTTCCCGGATTGTTCGTGAATGGTTCGCGGAACATGAGGAAGACTGCCAGTTAACCCAAATTCCCCAGACATCAACCAACCAAGCACCTGTGGTATGTGTAGGAGCAGCAAATACTGCCTGCGGAGGCTCAACCACGTAACTCACAAGAGTTAGAGGATCCGTTGGTGACGTGTTGGTATCAGATACCACAAAACATTTTTAGAAATATTGTAGCGCTCGCCGGGTAAAAGCTGTTTTGGTGGCACGTGGAGGACTAGCATCATATTAGGCAGGTGGTTATAATGTTTTTGGTCTTCGGCGTAACTGTTTCCTGTGGTAACACCGGATACTAGCGCGCTTCACTCCCGCTTTTTACAAAGATACTAAAAATACATATTACGAAAAAATAATTAATTTGTGCATTCTAAAACACAGTTAATTATACAAATGCATAAATGAAAAGAATTAAATATTTTCTAAAAAGAATATTTTAAAAACTACATTAGGTTCAACTGTGCAGAACTTGGAGAGGAGTTAATGAAAAAATAGAGCGGATGTGTAGACGAGTAAACATTAACGTGTGGAATCCGCAAAAGAGGAGTATACAGTGCGGCAATTAGAAAACGAGACTGTTGTTATCAGATGAGTTCTGCTGTTATGAGTTCTCGTGCTGTTTACTTCAACATGAAACAAGAGAGCGATTGTTCTCCAAGCAGTGCTGACAAGATTAGCGAAAATTGCCGCCATTTGAGAACGTACAGTCCATTCATTATTACCTGACAGTTGGAAAGGATTCACTTGATTAGTTTTAGGGTAGGTTTCGCATTGTAAAAGGCGTACCTTTTCTCTAGCTAGACACCAAACAATGACGAGACGCGGTGGAGTGGGGAGTGAATGGATGTTCCTTCCAATGTTGATTCCCTGTGGTGACGAAACAAAACAATGAATTCCTAAATAAGATTAGGAGTCCATTTCCTCTACAACGCGCTGCATCACTTGCCGCACTAAAAAATAACAGTGGGAACAGGGTGCCCTGACAGGAGAGATTTTAAAGCAACAGTTCGAAAATAATTAGTTTTAGGAGTAAACACCGATCAGCTATTACATTGTGACCACCTACCTAATAAACTATACGACCCCCTTTAGCCCGCAATACAGCAGCCACTCGGCGAGGCATCGATTCGATGAGGTGGCGATAGGTATCCTGGGGTATCTGGTACCATAATGTCAACAGCAGGTCCTCCAGTTCCCGTACATTTCGGGGTGGTGGTGATTTAGCGCGAACTCTCATTTCCAAGTCTAACCATAAACGTTCCATTGGGTTCATGTCACGTGAATTTGGAGACAAGGGAGGGCATTAACAGAAAGTCACCAGCATGTTCCTCGAAATAATGCTTGACGATTCTGGCAGTGGGGCATGGCGCGTTATCCTGTTGGTAATGGCCATCACCATCAGGGAACACGGTTGACATGAATGGGTGAACTTGGTCCGCAACAATGTTCAGATATCTGACAGCTGTCAGTGATTGTGCTAATGGGGTAATAGGGCCTAAAGTGTCCCAAGAAAACATCGCCCATAACATAACACCTGCCGCCGGCGGCCTGTTTCCGCCCTCCAGTGCATCCAGGTGCCATAGCCTTCGCTAGTAATCGACGTATCTGCGCTCGACCGTCTACGTGATGCACAAGGAATCTTGATTTGTCAGATCAGGCAACTTTCTTTCAATCATCCACGGTCCTATCAAGATGGTTGTGGGATCATTTCATACGTTATTGACGGTGACGTGCAGTAAGCATGGTTACGCAGGCCCATGCGCAGAAGGTTGCGATGAACTGTGCGCTGTGACACATTGCCCTGTCCACCCCTGGTGTTGCTGCGGGTGATTTGTCGCACTGTGGCCCTGCGATCGCTGTGAACAATGCGAACATCTCCACTCTCCTCTGGCATCAATGAGCTGCGGAATCCACACGGCTGGAATACATTGTCCTGTTCGTCGTTTAGCCATCTGTGCATCAGTTGTGATACGTACTCACTATAGCAGCACGTGAGCACAAGCATCGCTGTTTCCGACATCGTAATTCCGAGGCGCCGTGCCGTCGCAATTTGTCCTTTATCAAACTCCGATAAATCGTCAGCTTTTCCCATTCCGACCTTGAACACTCTAATAACCGAAAGCCGGTCCTCTTCACCTGCGCCACCGTTCGGTCTCCAGCCGCGCTCATTTCTGCAAGCTGGAGGTGGTCATAATGCAATGGCTCATGGGTGTGCGGTTTCCCGTTAAGAATGGAAGTTGTAAGCTGCCCTACATACTGTACCTGTTAGTATACAATCGTGGCCAAAAGTCCTCCACAAGTAGACCGCAAGTCAAATTTTTGATGTTTGAAGTCAACCTATACAGCGTAATAGTAAAGTCAGGATTATTCACCATTTTAAAGGAAATTTTATGTTGAATTCAAATATTTTTACAGAATGTTATTACCAGTAATAGAAGTGAAGTTACAAGCAAAAGTATAGCGTCTAGTCATAAAAAGCAACAAACAGCGGAATTTGTGAAATTAGTGTGCAATGCATTTCACGTAAAATTAATGTGCAGTACATTATTGACACTTGCAGGACACTTGAAATAACTGACCAAGAAGCAAAATACGGTTTAACATTTAATTGGATAACCACGGTATCTTAGTAACAAGTGCACCTTCTTGGCATGGAACTAATGAACTTCTCTAGTTGTCCATTGGTGATAACACGGTGCCATGCGGTTCTTACAGACTCCACTAAAGTCTCAATTAAAGTCTTTAATTGAGTCTGTAAGGGCCGTATGGCACCTGGTTATAATGGACAACTAGAGAAGCTCATTAGTTCCATGCCAAGAAGGTGCACTTTGTTACTAAAAAAACCGTGGCTATCCAATTTAATGTTAAAGCGTATTTTTCTTGTTGGTCAGTTATTTCAAGTGTCCTACAAGTATCAATAATGTACTGTACTGTAACTTTACGTAAAATGCATTGTACAGTAATTTCACAAATTCCACTGTTTGTTGTTTTTTATGACTAGACGCTGTACTTTTGCTTGTAACTTCACTTCTATTACTAGTAATAACATTGTGTTAAAATATTTGAATTCAACATTAAAATTTCCTTTCAAATGGTTTATAATATGTATTCCTGACTTTACTATTACGCTGTATAGGTTGACTTCAAACATCAAAAATTTGACTTGCGGTCTACTTGTGGAGGACTTTTGGCCACGATTGTACTTCTTTCCTTCTTCCTGGGGCCTATATACACTGAGTGGCCGCTTTATTATAACCACCCCTTCAGTACTTCGTTGGGCCTCTTTTTGCCTTTAATACTGCGTCGATTCTTCTTGGCATGGACTCCACGAGATGTTGATAGGTGGTTTGTGGAAACTGAGACAATGCTTGATGAATAGCACTTTCCAGGAGTGTGAGATTGCAGGATTGTGGATCCAACTGTTTGATGGCTCGTTCAACATCATTCCACAAATTCTCAATGGGGTTGAGATCTGGAGATTGTGGGGGCCATCTAAGCAAAGTAAACTCACCGGCATGCTCCTGAAACCAATCCTGTACAATACCAGCACTATGGCAGTGCGCATTATCTTGTTGAAGGTAGCCATCGCCATTGGGATAAACCATTCACATGACAGGATGCACTTGGTCCGCAACGATGTTAGATATAATGTGCCAGTCAGACGTTTATCAACACAAATTAAAGGGCCCAAAGCATGCCAGGAAAACATTCCCCAAACCATAACGTTGCCTCCACCAGCTTGAAGGGTTGTAGCAATGCATTTGGGGTCCATGCTTTCGTGCTGTTTCCGCCGAATTCTCACTCGGCCATCGGCATGGTGCAACTGAAAACGTGATTCATCGGACCACATAATTTGTTTCCAATTATCGACTGTCCAATCCTTGTGCTTCTGTGCGAACTGGAGATATTTTCTCTTGTTAACTTCAGACAGCAAAGGTGTTCGAACAGGCCTTCGGCTGCCATATCCCATCCGATGCAGTGTACGGCAAACAGTGCGTGTAGAAATCATTTGAGGGGATCCTTGATTAAGATGGTCTATAATTTGCTGCACTGTTGCCCTTCTGTTGTCTGTTACCATTCTGAACACTCTCCGTTCCGCCCGAGCAGTCACTAGTCGATGACGACCACACATTGCACGTAGAGACCCAGTTTTTTGGCTGACAGTCCAGTCTTTAAACACTTTAACAACAACTGCTCTGGAACATTTCACGAATGTGGCGGTTTCGGTGATACTCGCTCCATGGCTTCGAGCTCCTACAATCATCCCACGTTGAAAGTCCGTCAAATCACATTTTTTACCCATCTCGTCACCCAAAAATCACTTCTACTACTGTCGCAAGCACTACGCTTTCCCTTTTTATACTAGCCTCGCCCTCTGGCGGCAACAGCGTGCAGCCATAGCTCATTTGCTTAAAACTGTCAGGTGGTCATAATGAAGTGGCCACTCAGTGTATATATATTTTTTTTTTTAAGAAAATACATTCCTCAGGAAGAAGGCAAGAAGGAACGGGACAGGGAAAGGAGGAGCCTGACAAAAAAAATAAGAGAACACGGAAAAGAACTTTCTCAGAAAACATCCAATTTTCAGCAAATGCCCTGAAAAGGGCCTTTTTGCAATTTTGCCAACATTGCTCGCTATGTGCGAAAATGATTTTGCGAACGTAATGGACAACGGAAGTTTTTAATTTTTTTGACTAAAAAAATGTCATTATTTTGGCACAGTTCGAACACCCATTGCATTTTCTTTATTCCCTGTGGTGCTTAGGAGCTTCTCGTTAAACAGTCATTGTAGGAGGCAGAAGATCAGGATGAGGGCTTTTAGGCTTCAACACTAGAAGAAAACCCCATTCATTCTCCTCTTCACCTTGTCCCGTCATTGTTTGGTGTTTAGCTAGTGAAACGATACGCGCCGCTCCGGTGGCGCAGTGGTCTAAGAGATGGCTTATGACCGTTCGTCCGGAAGGGATCCGGGTTCGAATCCCGTGAGGCATGAATGTTGTGTTTGTCTTACGGCACTGGCTATCTCCCTTCCCTGGAACAAGTGGCCCTAAATTAGGGACGGGCGACTGCTTATAGTCCATTGAGTAGCTCACGGTGGTCGTTAAACCTTCAGTCAACAAAAAAAAAGATACGCACTTTTACAATGGGAACCTACTCTAAAACTAGTCGAGTGAATCCTTCCCGCCGCCCCGGTGGCGCAGTGGTCTAAGCGCTGGCTTCTTATCATTTATTCGAGTATGGTCCGGGTTCGTATCCCGGGGCATGTAGACGTTCTGCGTCCTAGTAGAACGATCAAGCGATTTTAGCCAATCACGACGACGATAGCTAATTGGCTACGATTTTGGAGGGTGGTGCTTGACCTGCTGCTTCCGGTCATCCCTGACCTTCCTGGGATAGCCCAGGCGATGTCCGTCGTATTGTTTGGTGTCAATGGTTTCTAGGATTTTCCTGGTGTTTCAAGTATGGAGTTAGTTAGTGAAAACTTTCCGGAGAGATTTCACTATGCAATTGAGTGCTTAGGAGCTTCTCGTTAGTCTTTGTGGGAGGCAGAACATC
The DNA here is from genome assembly GCA_039090855.1 of Macrothele yani. Lineage (NCBI taxonomy): Eukaryota > Metazoa > Arthropoda > Arachnida > Araneae > Macrothelidae > Macrothele > Macrothele yani. The sequence goes on along the minus strand of CM076996.1, from coordinate 18,109,697 downwards.
AGGATGAGGAACAAATAGTAATGAACAGCTAATAGTAGGAAGAGTGGATTTGAAATCAATGGATGATATAAATTGTTAGGTAGCAGAATGTCCCGTTAAGTCAAAGACTTCGTGGATAACTTGAAAGTCAAATCCATCGGGGTAAAGGTTTGTGTGATGTAAGTAACGTTTTGAAATAATATGCCCAACCTCATCTAAATTTAATATATTTTACTGACTTTTCTTTAAATTACGTTTACCTTAAATCTCGTACGAATTTAAGAGAAAACCTCCATATCATACACCTATATTATAACATTTGGGGTCGAAATGATCCCACGTCGCTATAGCGTATTTTTTATACAATGCTGGACATCAGTAGGAACAATGCGCATGTAATCTACTATATGAATGTTTTCCCGAAGCGAAAAAGCTTACCAAATTAAATTGTATAAAACGACTCGGTGAAAATGTGCTACCAGAAGATAAAGATCATCATCTTAAATTTCATAGTAAAACAAAAAAAACAATAAAATCCGTATTTATTGGTGTCCAGTAGGAAAATAAAATCTTCCCCGCAAGCTTTCCCGTCAAAGGACGGCTTCTTCAGGCGGTTACAAAAGAAAACCAGAATCAAATGACAATATAATTAGAAAAAAATAAATAAGCGTAAAACCACGCTCGCAAAAGCTACAATCACGCGGGAAATGCACTAATGGACAATGAAATTTGCGCACCAAAAAGGAAGTATCGGATTGAACTGAAATTTTATGGACGTAATGATACAAATGAATGATACACATGATGGCAAAAACAGAGCTGCAGGACAATTACAGAGGGATCTGTGGCACACAGTCCGGTCATCTGCAATAGCGATTCGCACCACCTCGTGCGGCGATACATGCTGCAATACGGTCCGGCATGGAGGCGAACGAACGCCTGATGTTGTCATGTGGCAGACTGACTCACACGTGTTGGACGGTGTGCTCCAAATCCCGGACAGTGCGGCACGGCGGCAGCTGGCGTTTCAACTGGTCCAACACACGCTCGATAAGGGACATGTCCGGGGGGTAAGCCATGCAAGTGTATAAACAATACGTAGGCAATCCAGGGCAACCCGAGCCGTGTGATGGCGGGCATTATCCTGCTGTTATAGCGCACGTGGAATCCCGGTCAGGAGTGGGAGCACATTGGACCGTAAGATCTCATCTACATACCGCTGGCCCGTCAATGATCCACGTACCACTACTAGAGCTGATCAGCTATCGTAGGCTGTGGCTCCCCAGACCATAATGCCTGCAGCGGAGGAGGTGTGGCGCTTGAGAGCGAGGTTGAGATTGTGCCGTTGACCCGAGGACCTCCATACCCAGACATGATGATCATCTGTCCCCAAAACGAAGCGGCACTCATCGCTAAACACCACACACTGCCAGTCTGTGGCGTTCCACGTCGCTCTGACCTGGCACCACTGCACACGGACCCGGCGATGTTCCGGTGTTAATGGCAGCACACGTAAGGGACGCTAGGATCGCAGATTCATTTTCGCCAAGCGTCGGGATCCAGAGCCGCTTCGCCGTGTGGCAGTGCCGTCACGTGTCCAGTGCTCCCAACGCAGTTGGACGGTATGTCAAAACGATCCACGTAGCGGGCTATACGGCGCGCTGACCACCCTGTGGTTTTCGGCCCGATGATCAGGCCTCTCTCAAAGTCAGTAAGTTGCGTAAATCGACGTCTGTGGCGTCTACCTGGCATTCTTGTCACTCTGCACTGTGGCTTGCGTCGGCCGGTGCTTTTCTCTTTCACGGGGTATCGACTACACGCAGGTTTATAAGTCTGCTGGTTAGTGCTTTCAGTGCCACCACAGGGTGTGCGGTCATGCGCAATCGCAAAAAACGTGGGTCATTTGCATACCAGCACGCACTCTAGCTATTTGCAAAGTTTCGCGGTTGTAGCATGTTTTCTTTTATAGGTGCACAAATTTCATTGCTCGTGAGTGTAAATTGAAACACTATATGATACACTGAAGAGCAATTGAATTAGAGATACCTATCTTGTAACGTGTAGCTTTCGCCCTGATGACGGCGGCGATTCGTCTCGGCATGGACTCGACAAGACACCGGAAGCGTTGGGAAGCCATATGGATCCACGACCCCTAAACAAGCTCCCACAGTTCACGAAAATTTGATAGAGGGGGTCAGAGCCTCGAACATCTCTCTCGATGGCATCCCAGATGTGCTCGATGGGATTGAGGTCAGGTGACCTAGCTAGCCAAGGAAGCAAGGTCACGTCGGTGGAGTGTTCATCCAACCATTCGGATACAATGCGGGAGCGATGGCACGGTGCATTGTCTTATAGCAGGATCAGGTCCCCAGTGGGATGTTGAAGACGCACAAACGTGATCAACTGGTCGTCCAGGATATCCCGGTAATGTTGACCTGTGAGGGACGATGTCACACGTACCAGGGGTCCCCTTTCAGTTCACGTAAACAGCCCCCAGATGAGAATGCCACCCCCACCAGCTTGAAGAGTACCCTGCTGGCAAGAAGGATCCATCGCTTCATGTGGTTTGCGCCGTACTCGTATCCTGCCATCCGCATGTACCAACGTGAATCTCAACTCATCAGTCCAGGCAACATTTTCCCACATGTCTAGGGTCCAGTGGCGATGTTCCCGCACCCGTGCTAATCTTTGCACTCTGTGATGTGCGGTCAGCATCGGTACCCTCGTGGGACAATGGCTTCTGTACCCCATAGCGAGGAGATGATTCTGGATGGTGTGGCTGCTTACACGTTTTTGTGCACCGCGTTAAATTGCCGAGTGATTTCTTGCACTGTGGCCCGTCTTCCGCTGTTATAATGCGAGCTAGCCGACGATGACCCTGCTCATCCTCACGCTGTTGTCCACGGCAGTTGGCCCTTGCAGGGATGGTTTTACCTGATTCGATGTACTCACGGTGCACCCGTGACACAGTGGCTCGTGAAAATCCCAGTGCCTGCGCGACTTCCGAGATGGAGTGACCCATTCGTCGGGCCCCGACAATTTTCCCACGATCAAATGCGCTTAGATGCTTCGTCTTAGCCATACTGCGTTCGACTCTTACTGATTCCCATCACATCACTCCTTATATTGTCGGATCGTTGCATACGTCATGTCGTTTCCGTTTACAGGGCCGCCCACAGCACCACATTTTTATAACGCCAGCTGTCTCTAATTCAATTGCTCTTCAGTGTATATGATCCAAAAACAAAAGTTTACGGAGTCTTTGCATCTTATTTGTGATGCCAAGCAGATGGTTCCAGGCCACAGGAAGATCCATTGAGACCTATTTTCTGCACATATCATGTCGTGTTAAGATTTCAACAGTTTCTCTAATGGCTGCCATTCTAGCATATATGTATGTATCAATCCTGCGTATGCTCTGCCATTGCGGTTGTGCACCCTGGATAGCTACCTCCTTCGCAAGTGCTGTAGAAAATTTATTTTGCTTCACGTCTGTTTTATGCTCTGACATTCTCGCATTAAAGGACTTTTTATGACACATAATGCTTAGTACTTAAGCTTGTGGTAAAGTGCGATGAAGGGGAATTTTATATCTTCCAAGTCATTATAGCTTCGAAAATGTTCGGGGTACACACCCCAGACGACGGACTAACGAACTTATCGTACTCCAAACCATAGCAACTGCAGCTCGGACAGTGTGCCGTTTAACGGCATACACGGCGATCACATATAATAGAAGTCACCACTAAAGATGACACGTCACCATTTAATATTCCAAATCGTTCGACATAAGCTTCGCTTCAAATGCTGTTAACGATACCCAACTTTCATTGGAAGAGATCTCAACGGGAGACGTGCAAAAAAATCCTGTGTCTTCATGTTAACGGGTAAAGATTTGTCGGGTTATGGGGGAAGACGAGAAACGCGTAGCAGCTATGCTGACCCTATCTGATACAGTGAAACCTCCATCAACAGACACCTCCGAACAACGGTAACCTGCGAGCAAAGACAAGTTTTAGTTCGTACAGAACAGCTTCGGTACGGTAACGATAACTTCCGAACAAGAAACCTCTTAATAGCGGTCACCTTGTCCTTCGGGATTTTACGCAGTTTTTTCGGTACTTCGGCGAAAGTGATAAGCTAAGGACAAAGAAAATTTCTAAAGGAAATGTGCATTTCCTTTAGGACAGAATGGGTTGGATTACGGCGGGTAAAATCGTGTGCTTAAGTGAAAAGAAAGGAGTTAAAGGTCAGTTTTACGTGAGGCAAGATCCAGCTGCCGTGTATTTTCAGTCGTTCCCCAGGAGGTTCCTGATGCTTGGAATATTGCGAGCGGTATCTCTTGGTTTGATCCCTGTGGGTTCTGTTCCTGCTTATCGGCGCGCGGCCAACTTTATAACTGTGCTGTTGCATTTCAATATCTAACATTTTTATTTTTTCCTTTCCTATATCGTACACTAAACCTAATCTCCTTAGGGCTGTTTAAGACCAGACGTCAGATACGGCTTTCCTAAAATCGTCTACACCATGATTTATTTCATTACTTTATTGCGTTTTATTCAGCATTTTAATACAGGACTGCAACCGTTTTCTTCGTGCATAAGCTTCATACACTTATTCTACTTTTGTAAATGCAACGGACTAGCAATGCCTAACCTCTAACCAACGGCCATCTCCCGACAAAGGCCACTTTTTTCCGATCCAAACAGCAAACCTTATTCGGAGGTTTCACTGTATTTCTATTGGTGCGGTGGATTCCTTTCTCAAATTCTGTCGGTTCTCTTGTGGTGTTGTCCTAATCTGTGCACCAGATCACTGGTGAATACTATGCAAGGCTTTCGCAACCACCGTTGTAAACAACGAATGAATGTCGTATGATTGCTGCTGAAAATTTTCATTATAAGTCGGCTAGACTACCCTGTCTTATGAAGTTTATGATCCATCCTCTTTCAAACACTGTAAGCTGGTGATAAGGCTAAAATCAAAGTTGCTGCAGAATTCCGAACTCAATGCTCTTCAAACCACTGGCTTCATTCTACGAGATTGTTCGGAACTCTACCAGCAGGAAGCTTGTGGAGTGTTTTGTCGAGACGGCGAGATGCCGTGACATATATAACGCGAAGACTTCCTGATTTATTTGAAAGTAGAATCATTTGAACATCACACCATGTTATTATGCTCACTTGCCGATTCGCATAAATTTCTGTCCTCTGATTCTGTGTGGCTCAATTTCACTGTCATTGAATGTATTACAAAGATCTTTAATAAAGTCGACCATCCAAACCGTCTGAATAAACTCTTGTCGTATGGTCATTATCCTGCATTATGTGGTTGTTTCTTTAGCTTCCACTCTTGTCGAATCATGAGAACAGTTGTTGAAAGAATACGTTCTTGTGAATTTTCACATAATACAAGCGCATCTCAGGGAACAGTATTTTGTGTATCAATGACCCAATTTCTGTTTCAACGATTTAATCCACAGTTTTCCTGAAGATTATACTCTCAAAACATCTTACGCTACATGTTTTCCATATGGTTCTGGCAAATATTTCTGATGCGCTGCAACATTTCTTTCTTGAAATCCGATATTGAAGATTTTTTCCGTTGGTGTAAGAACTCTGAATTTTAGGCTTGAAGAACTTTTCACAAACAGTAAAAGAAACGGAAATTTTTCTACTTTTTCTATGTCAGATAATGCATTGACAAATAAAATTTTTGGTGTGTTGAAGGTATGAATATTTCTTCCTATCAGTCTTGGCATAACCACATTCCTACCAAAGATATAATCTCCTGCAAAGATGTGAAGATTTCATCTTCAAACAACACGTTATATTTTTTTTTTCTCTGAAAAGCGCCAGACAACGTATGAATCCCATTTCTGTCGTTCAACCCAAGAGCATTGTTCCCATTTTAGGGAAGTGTACTTAGTTCAACCATACAGCTTCTTGACACTGAGCAGGATAAGTTAGCTACCTCTTTTATTATTCATTCGCTGATTTCGGGGTTTAACAAACGCCATGAGTAGGGAAAGCTGGAAGGAGTCTATCATCCTCAGATCAGGGACATTAGTTCCTGATAAGAAGGACAGCCAGCGCCGTAAGACAAAAAACCGCCTGTGCTTCCCAGAGCCCATTTAAGATGGGGGGCTATGGGGGCGGCAGCCCCGGACCCCGCATTTTCTAGGGGCCCAGAATTATGCAATATGCCTGAAGAATTGACAGAGTTCTACATTTTTTTTTCAGATAGTACAATAAAAACTATAAGAAACTGCCTTGTGAAAAAAAATGTCTATTTCTTTCCGCTTTTTTAGGAATCCGCAAAAAATATAGTCGCCCCCAGTCCATCCTCAAATCTTTGGAAACCATAACAGATGTTGTTGTTGTTGTTGTTGTTGTTGTTTTACACATCTGTGATTGGAGAAATTTCACACGTTAAGAATTCGTTTGAATCATGATATTTGGATCATATTATTTTGGCCACTACTCCAATATAATTTCAACAAGCTGACCTCTGAGGGAAAATGATTAAAGCAGAACTGAACTGGCATCCATTTTTCAACCATGCATTTATATATTTTATTGCTACCACTGATTCATCTATGAATCATAGTATACACACTTCAATACGGCGGGGATATTTTTAAGGCTTCCTAATCGTATTTTGGGAATGTTTTCTCCTGGGTATTTCTATTCATTCGCCCACAGTGAATTCCTAGATGTGGCACTAATACTGGGGTCCCAAAGTACTGTCCATCCCCGGGCCCCATGTCCCCTTAAATGGGCTCTGATGCTTCCTCATGGGCTCGAAGCCTCTAAGTCAGATGATTAGCCACTCAACCATGGGATGGCAAGAAGTAGTTCACCTCATCTGATTAACAATCTAGCATTCTATTCTCTTCAGTCGTTTGCCAGAGACAAATCGTGACAAATCTGAATGTCTTCTATAAGTGATACTTTGCTTTAAAAAGTTTTCGTTTTGTTTCATCTCCAGAAATATTTCATTTCGTTGTAAAACCATCAAATCATCTAGGATTTTTACCTGGTTGCATTTCCATAAAAATTGCAGCCTTCGACCTTTTAAATAAAGTGCTAATGAACTATTTTTAGTAGTTTCAAATCTTAGAACAAAAAAATAATGTTACTCATGATCTATGCAATTTATGCCTTTCACGACCTGTGAAAGACTGCGTGATTGTCGGTGAAAAACAACGCCATGCAGATCAAAAGACTAAAACTCGCCAAGAGGCGCGACACTGCGCGTGGGCTTCAGCACACCCTTTAGCCCCCACTCTCCTTCCAAAAAACTATTTAATCAGATAGAACACATGGCGAGTATAACCATCTAATATTTTAGGGAACTTCAATAAACGTATGCGATTTTTCCAATTCACAGAAATTTTGTTATACCGGGTGCGCCATATCCCGTGGCCAGACGTTGTTAGGTGGGTTAAAGTTGTTTGGTGGGTTTCCAGTTAAAACCGTTTTGTTCCACTTCTAACCGGTTTCTGCGTGTACAGCTGCAAAGGAATTCTCCGGAGTGGTTAGTCACAGCCAGAGCAGTGTAGGTATGCGGTCATAAGTGTAAGTGAAAAGAGAACAAAGGCAACGGAAATGGTTTTAAGTACGGAACTACGGGGTTTTAGATAAGTCAGAGTTAACCAATACTTTGAGAGGTCTTTGCGGTTGGCGTGACCCCATGGTCCAATCGTTCAAGACTTGTGGATATTTTCGTAACTGTTTGGTGAAACCATCAAGAATGAATTCTTGCCTGAAGAAATTGTTGACCTGTTCTTATCCAAAATGTTAATTGCGACTGACGTTATAACTTTTACCCTGAATGCAGAAAACTGGAAGTTTTCGAAGAAGTTATAAACTTATACCTTCTTTTACTTACATTATTACAGCTGAGAAGTGTTCTTTGCTCAAGGTAGTTAGAATGAGAGAAAGTAGGTCAATGAGTTCGCCCAACCCACTCCGGCTTAGGGTACCAGGAATCAGTGGAAACCCTCTTGGAGCTGTCTAACGCTCCCTTTCCCCAGTGCAGACGTCCACTCGGTATTGTGAACTCGTTTTCGGATCAAGGTAGTTATATATCGGTGCTTGAATTAATTCCCGCTGTTGCCCAATAGAGTGCAACAGTGGTGCGCTGTGACCCGGGCCACACGTGACCTCCCTTGCACACGCACGTACCGTCCGTAGTCTGGGCGAAGCAGTGTGTGACACGCGATCGAGGGCACAGAACACGAGTTTGAATCGCATTCACGATGTCGAGTTCCGTACCAAAAAAGGAGCATTTGCGGAAAGCATTACTCTTCTGCTTTCATCTCAAGAAATCTGCAGCGGAAAGTCATCGTTTGCTAGTGCAGACCTATGGGGAACATGCCCTATCGGAAACAACATGCAGAGAGTGGTTCCGACGCTTCAAAGCCAACGAATATGACGTGAAGGACAAACAGCGCCTTTGGCAGCCGAAAAAGTTCGAAGATAGCGCATGAGAGGCCTTATTGGACGAGGATTCATGTCAGACGCTCCACGAGTTGTCTGAAACACTATGGGTCGATGAGTCGACAGTTTGCAAACGTTTAAAGGCAATGGGAAGGATCCAGAAGCTCGGAAACTGGATCCCACATGCATTGCGGGAAAGCGACATCACCAAACGTGAAACCATGTGTGAATTGCTGCTGCAACGACACAAACGGAAGTCGTTTTAGCATCGAATAGTGACTGGCAATGAAAAATGGATTCGTTACGACAATCCTAAGCGCAAGAAATCATGGGTTCGTCCCGGCGAATCATCAACCTCCACGCCTAAAGCGGACATCCATGGCAGGAAGGTGATGTTGTGTATTTGGTGGGATCAAGTCGGTGTTGTGTATTCTGAGCTGCTGCAACCCGGTGAAACCATCAATGCTGAACGGTACCGACGTCAATTACTCGATATGAAACGTGCGCTCACGGAGAAACGGCCGCAATACACCAAAAGATATGACAGCGCTAGATATCATGTCGCCAAATCCTTAAAGGAACTCTTGGGGCACTTGGCTGGGACATCTTACCCCACCCGCCTTAATCCCCGGACATTGCTCCCTCGGACTTCCATTTGTTCCGGTTGCTACAACATGGCCTGTCGGAGCAGCACTTCCTTTCTGTAGTCGATATCCAAAAATGGCTCGATGAATGGTTCGCCTCGAAAGAACCTTCATTTTTTTGCCGCGGTTATCCTAACGGTGGGAAAGGGTCGTAGCGCCAACGGACACTACTTTGAATAGATTATGCTGAACCGTTATGTGGCAACACACAGGCGTTTGTGTGGCAAAAAACAGCAGATAATTTTACAATCACCCGTTTCTAACTGATTTCAAGTACAGGCTGAAAATGCTACTGCTTAGATCAAAGCTTCCGCTGCCGGCAAATGGCAATGTTAAAAACGACCAAGCAAGGCCGGCTGGAAAATAAGAGGAACCGGGGTTGTCACCCGGGCCAGCACTTGAAGATAAAAAGCAAAATTATTTCTTGTAGAATTGTTAATAATTATTTTTTTTTGTAAGTTTTGGAGCACGAGGCCCTTAAAAAGATATTTTTTCCAATCTTCCTCCCCCCTTTTCAAATAGGTTATCGCCCTTCGCCGTACAAATACTGAAATTTTCAGATTTCAAATGATTATTGTAACCACCTTAATGTTTTCCGCATTCATGAAATAGCAAATTAAATTTCATCATTTTGCGGACTGTACTTTTAAATGTTCAACAATTTGTGGATAAACCAAATACTTAAATTTAACAAAATAAAAAAAAAACAATCACTGCAACATGTATATGATAAAAAAAACAGTTTTATGAATATAATTTAGAAGAGTCTTTAATATTTCCTGCACAAAAAATATTCAGAATGCAAAAATATTCGCTAAGCAGGTATCTTTTTATCATTTTGTGAGGAAGGTTTTATAAAAGTCACAATACAACCTCGACCGCCCTCGACCTGGAAAGAAAAATCGTGGACTTCAACAATTTTTACTCTCTCTCTCTCTCTCTCTCTCTAGAGCTCTCTCTCTCTCTCTCTCTTGGAATTTTCAATCCATATTATGGTCTTTTTTTTAAGCTTAAAGACTACGTATTTCTGCGAAATAATCATTATGTCTTTAGGACAGTTTTCGTGTGTGTTCTTTACGAACGGCAATTTTTCACGCAACTATTTTATTAAAATATGAGATTTACTTTCTAGTGCCGGCAATGAAATTCTGCTCCGGTCCCCTCAATGAAATTTTGCCACGGACTCCGCAAGAGCTCCATCCGGCCCTGCGACGAAGACAAAATAATAAGGGCCAATTTATATTTTAATATAATGGAAACACAAAGACGAGGCAGAAAATTCGAACGCCTGTGAGATGCGTAATGTGTCTATTAATACTTGCAATTTTCCTAATCCTGAAAAGGAAGAAGCCGTACGCTATTTTTCTGGATATTTAGCCTTTCGTCACTAGGATAAAGAATTAGGAACGTTTTCCAACTTAACCGGGAACCAAAATAAAGGCTTAATCGGGACTTTATCAAGAGGTGGACTAATGATATCGAACAACAGTAGGATAGAAGCTTCCAAACAGTTTGAATCCGGTTTTTTTTTTTCAGAATTTCATGGAGCTAGCATGTATGGATCCAAAGAGGCCATAAACAAACTTCAATCGAAATTGAAATTAAACTTTCCCAAGTTGATGTGGGTGTCATTAAAACCCATACGAGAGGAAAAACATTTTTGTAATAAATATATTAACGACGTCAACCAACAAAACTTAGTGAAGAGAAAAATACCAAGCACATGCATTGAATTCCAGGAGTTAAAAAAAAAGTAAACACTGGAGGGAAAGTTCCAAGTTTTAGTAATCGGTAACTTTTGTTTTAATTCTGTAATTCCTATTTTTAAAAATCCTGCCTATGAATTCTTAAAAGCTTCTCATTTGAACTAAACATCACGCATTTCACCATTCTTTACCACCACGACAGAAGATTGCAGGGGACCGACTACGTCACAGGCCTCCGCGAGGGAAGACCACCTGCTGTTTGTTTATAATCTTCGACCTACCTCTCTCATTCTAACTACCTTGTTCTTTGCTTACTTATTTGTCTTGGAAACAAAAAAAAACTTTTAACGTTTTTTTTTATTATTATTATTAATTTTTTTTTTTTTTTTTTGATTGGAGGTTTAACGACCACCGTGAGCAACTCAATGGGCTATAAGCAGTCGCCCGTCCCTAATTTAGGGTCACTGGTTCCAGGGAAGGGAGAGAACCAGTGCCGTAAGACAAACACAACATCCATGCCTGACCGGGATTCGAACCCGGACCCCTTACGGACGAATGATCAGAGGCCAACGCCTTAGACCACTGCGCCACCGGGGCGGCTTATTATTAATTGGGGTTTAACAACCACCGTGAGCAACTCAAAGGGCTATAAGCAGTCACCCGTCCCTAATTTAGGGTCAGTGGTTCCAGGAAAGCAACAAAACCAGCGCCGTAAGACAAACATAGCATCCACGCCTCACGGGATTCGAACTCGGGCTCATCTCGAACGAATAGTCAGTCAGAAGCCAGCGCTTAGACCACTGGGCCACCGCGACGCGTATTTCATAACTGTATATACGGAATTGCGATTAAGGCCATTTCGGACGCGCGATTGGTTTAGAAGTGTTTTGGAGATTGCTAGTAGGCGGGGCCTATGAGGAGAGTCACGTACCAGTGACATGAACGCTTTTCTGCATAGACTTACATAAGCCATTTTAATGCTCGGGTCTTTTCTTTGTGACAAAGGTTACCTTCAGTTGATCTACCCGTACAGTTGGAATGCGACAAGAGGTAAATAGAGATAGTACTTTATCGGTAGGGGAAACTCGAGTTTGCCGCCCCGGTGGCGCAGTGGTCTAAGCAATGGCCTCTGATCATTCGTCCGAACGGGGTCCGGGTTCGAATCCCGGTGAGGCATGGATGTTGTGTTTGTCTTACGGCACTGGCTCTCTCCCTTCCCTGGAACCAGTGACCCTAAATTAGGGACGGGCTACTGCTTATAGCCCATTGAGTTGCTCACGGTGGTCGTTAAACCTCCAATGCCGCCACGGTGGCGCAGTGGTCTAAGGCGCTGGCCTCTGATCATTCGTCTGTAAGGGGTCCGGGTTCGAATCCCGGTCAGGCATGGATGTTGTGGGGTTTTTTTGTTTTTTTATTGAGGTTTAACGACCACCGTGAGCAACTCAATGGGCTATAAGCAGTCGCCCGTCCCTAATTTAGGGTCACTGGTTCCAGGGAAGGGAGAGAGCCAGTGCCGTAAGACAAACACAACATCCATGCCTCACCGGGATTCGAACCCGGACCCCGTTTGGACGAATGATCAGAGGCCATCGCTTAGACCACTGCGCCACCAGGGCGGCGATGTTGTGTTTGTCTTACGGCACTGGCTCTCTCCTTTCCTAGAACCAGAGACCCTAAATTAGGGACGGGCGACTGCGTATAGCCCATTGAGTTGCTCACGGTGGTCGTTAAACCTCCAAAAAAAATTAAAAAAAAAACAAACCTCCAATCAAAAAAAAAAAAGAAAAAGAAACTCGAGTTTTTATGTCAAGATAACTTCATGGATCTTGTGACTTATCATCCGAAGAACTTTCACTCGACCTAGTTCTCACAGAGCCGAGAGATGTTAGCACGTGAGCTCTCACTCTGTTAGCTCCAGAGTAGTACCGGGGTGTTTTGCACCGAGAACCAAAGCGAGTACTCATAATTTTTTTTTTGATTGGAGGTTTAACGACTACCGTGAGCAACTGAATGGGCTATAAGCAGTCGCCCGTCCCTAATTTAGGGTCACTGATTCCAGGGAAGGGAGAGAGCCACTGCCGTAAGACAAACACAACATCCATGCCTGACCGGGATTCGAACCCGGACCCCTTACGGACGAATGATAGTAGTATATAGGGGGTACTATGGCACACACCAAAATCACATAAAAACCTCAAAATCAGGCATTTTTTGATTTTTCAGACCTCAATAATCACGAACATTTTAAGGCTTTTTATGATCAAAAACACCATATTTTCATTAAAAATCATTGATTTTTGGGCATAAAATAGTCAAAAACATCAGATTTTTGAAAATTGAAGTTTTTACTCTGTTTTTTCATAAAAACAGACATCATAAAAACACGCATTTTTGATGATATTTGACGACTTTTTTGAACAATTGCAATCATTTTGAGCTTTGAATAGCTTTGAAAGTGATGAAATGATGGATTTAGTGATCAATAGAAAAGTTGTAAAACAAACTACTTTGCAAAGTCCTTTTTAAAAATGCATTAAAAAAAGGGGTACCCAAAATGGATACCCCTTATAAGAAGATTAAAAATTTAGGAAGATTAAAAAATATTTAAATTTTATGACATATCTTTGCAAGTAAATACACAACAAGTTTTTTATAGTTTACATTTATAAAATCATCAGAGAATTTTCTGTTGATAACAATATCACACCAGTTAATTTTATCTTTATATTTCATAATGAAATCTTCTGTTAATTCTTGGTTTCTTGTAACTTCTTTCCAATCAATAAAATCACTAAGAAAATCTATAGTTTCTTCACTTAATTTTTGTTTTATTGGAATTATTGACATGTCTAAGAATCGAAAGTTTTCTTTTATAAAAACATTACTTAATTTTTGATACATAGAAATTCTTCTCATATCTAATTTATCAATATTCATTAATATAAAACTCTCAGAAAGTGTTTGATATTGAGAAATCAAAGACCAGTTTAATTTATTGTTATTCATAAAATATTCAGAAAGAATCTGATATTGAGAAATTTTATCCCAGTTCACTTTATCATGAAATTCTGAAATAAAATCTTCAGATAATTTTTGATATTCTGATATTAAATCCCAATTTACTGCATCTTTTACACTTCTAATTATATCTTCTGAAAGTTCATTATCTTTAGAAAATGAATCCCAATTAATATTGTTTCTAATTAACCTATCCATTTATATAGAATGAATTTTTATAAATGGAATGTTATTTTTTCAATTTCTAAGTAAGGTTTAAAAATGTTTAATTCTAAATAAGACATGACTTGTATGCTTAATTCATCATTCTTTTTTCCTGATGCAAAGAGTATTAAAGGTTTATCTGTGTAGGCATCACTATTAAATAATATATTCTCCCCAAGTGTAATTAAAACTTCTGATTTCCCATTAGTATAATTAGGACGTAAATAAAATGTAATTTTCATATCCATATTTTCACTCAGTTTCATATTTCTGTCAAGGAGATTGCTACTAAATTTCATAAAAACGACTGTTTCCCAGTAACGCATAGCACCAAGAGTATTATATGCTTTTTTATCTTCTTGAATTGTTGCATAACATTTTTGATTATCCACGTAATTTTTATTAACTGCGTCATACATATCCTGAGGAGATGGAATATTCACTAGTCTTTTATTTTGAACATCAAACTTTTCATCTTTTAAAATTAAAACATTGTTTTCTAAATACCTCTTATTCACTGCATTCTTATCTGCTGTAGGATCAGTAACATTTCCTATTCTTTTACCTTTTGCATTAATTACATTCCCATCTTGAATATGTAAATATTTTTGATCCAAATTACTTAATTCACCTTTAAGTACAGCATCTAAATCTCTTATTCTTACAGCAGTTTCTTGAACAAAATCTGAAAAACTACCATTAATATTTTTTTCTATTTCACTTTTAACTTCCAGATTATTCTCTCTCATTTGTTTTAAACATATTCTCTTGTAGTAACATCATGTTCATCTATAGGTTCTTTACAATTTTTAAATTTTTTTCTTCCATATCATAATTACCATCATCTGTTAATTTAAATCCATTTCCAGGAGGTCCAGATGGTCCAATTCCAAATTCTTCATAAGACGAACCAAAAGGGTACCAATTCATTTATTTAATCTAAAGTTTTCAAAGTTTTAAATTCCTTATTAGCCATATTAAGTGATCCTCTTTTTGTTTCATTCACGATGAAATAAAATCTATATGGTTTACCTGGATTTGATCCTAATCTCCAGTTAAATTCTAGTCTTAAATTCGAAATATTAGTATACTCTGGATGATTAGATAAATTAAAATAAAAGATTGGATACAATCTCGCATAATTTACATAACTTATAAGACATCCACTTTCAGTATTATGAGTATTTAATCCAGCTGCTAATAATTCAGAATAACATCTATTATAATCTAACTGTCCATCTTTAAAATTCGTTTTATAAATTTCTTCTGGAACTTTTTTATTATTACATAATATCCAGCATTCAAGGAGATCTAAATTATCAAAAACCATATTGTTCTGATTTTGATTGCTTTCTTTTTCTACATACTGTGGAATGACAAGAACACTTAACACCTCATCAGATGTAGTTCTTATATGGCATGCACCACTTGATGTTGTTTGCTGATTACTTTTCTCAATTGAAGCAGAACACCAAGTAATTTCAATAGGTGTAGAATTCAAAGCTATACTTTTAAATTCAGCCTCAATGGATGGGTACAACTCTACATAAGGTAACCATAATTGAAAATCAGATATAATAACTTTATAATTAGGATTTGCAACATCTGTGTATAACATATCATTATGACTATTTCTTTGAAATTCAAATGTAACTTTTATATCAGAAATTAATCTTCTAAAATCATTGAGGAACCCAAACAGTTGTCTTAAAGGAATCCAAAATTTTATTACATTACTGTTTTTTGTTAAAAGCCATCTCTGTCTAAATCCTTTATTATAAGAGGCATTTTCTTTTAATTTGATATCTGATCCTTTCTTTACATCTTTATCAGGATCATATATTACTATTTTATCTTTATCAGCTGATTCTGATGTATCAACATAATACATCATATTTGTAGCCTCTGAAGTGGAATAATCTTTTGTGAAATTTATAAGTCCATTAATTTGATGAATTAATGAAGCACATTCAATATTAGAATCAGTTTGTTCTTTTCCTATAGTTAATGAAGCGGATCTAAACAGATTCCCGCCATTTACAAATGTAACATTATCAGTTCCTATAGTATCATTATTATTTTTTACTATTTTACTTTCTAAGCATATATAACCGTTACTATATAATATAGGTGAATTTGTATCTTTAATAGTAAACTTATATTGATCAGATTCTTTTACATTAGTACTATCTTCATTATGTTTTATATATTCATACTTAGCAATTTTATTACTATAATAATCTGGAATAGCTTTTAAGTCCCAAAGTTTTTCCATTTATTAGGATAAAAAACTCATTTATACCGTTTCAAACCAGATCCATCCTGAATTTTCGTTTTAGCTAATATATCATTAACAGTTACAGGAGGTTTAGATAATATATTTTCAAGTTTATTTTGAATAACTTTTTTAGCTTTATCTTCAATTGCTGTTTTACCTAAAACTTCTAATATTTTTTTCCAAAAGTTTTAATTCCTTCAGTGAAGATATTACCACCATATCGTTTTGCATATAATCTATGTTTGTTATAATTCATTTATTAAGCTAAAATTAATCTATATAAAACTCTCATATTATTCAAGTCTATCAGTTCATTATCTTGATTCGTGATATACATTCGAATTCTATGAATATAATTTCGTCTATTAATGGGTAAAAATAAAGGATTTATTTCATCAATTTTTATTAAACTACCAGGAGGATTAGATGGCGTAAAGGAATACAAAATATCTGAATTAATATTATTATATAGAGCTCCTGTAATTACATCACAATGAATGTGTATGTCATCAACTCCTCTAGAAATGTTTGCCATATATATTTTCCTTCTTGATGATTATCTTCATATATTTCTGATTCAAATCCTAAAATTTCATGTAATTTACTCTCTCTAAGATCAATTTTATATTCATCTTTTAATTCAATTATAAAGCGCTGTGTAGCGAAATTAGCTTTAAATTTAATTGGTGGTTCATCTCCAAATCGTTTTATTAAAAAGTTATTTAATTCCCTTAATGTGTAATTTCCATTATCTAAAGTTATTTCATGCCATAAACTACCATCAAAATACTTAAATGTATTATTTTCTTCATCAATATTGTTATATGAAACCCACATAGACATAGATTTTAAAGCTATTTTTGAATTTTCATTAACAGGAATAGGTGGGACATATTCAATTGTAAAATCTTCTGATTTCTCAAAATTTTTTGAATCTAAAATTAACATTTATTAAGCACAAAATCTTCATTATAACCACTTGGTTCTTGGGTAAAAGAATATAAAACTTCAACAGGTGATTTACCTTTATTCCTTTGAGTTATGTATTTCATACAATAAAAACCACATTTAACAGATGTTGGTTCTTGTAAAAAACTCGAATTATATCTAATTCCTTTATTAGATGTTTCAAGATATTTTACAATATTTTTAGGTATGAAAATGTTATTCAATTTAATGTCTTTATATTTATATTCTCCAAATGGATCAAAATATTCCACAAAATTATATTTAGGATCATTATAATAACAGACCCAATGAGTCCCAGGTCCTGTAGATATATCTAAATTAATAATTCCACTTTCAAATTTCTTAATCTTTTTAGGTAATAAATCTGATGTAAATACACCTCTGAATCCTTTTACATCTTTCATATTTTGTTCTATCGTTTTATTGGATATACCTCGTAATTCTGAAGAACTCCCTTTCCAGAATGTTTTTTTTAAGGTGTGAACCTTTCGGTTTACAACCTGATCCAGTTACTTTACTTAAAGCTTTATTCACACCAAAACTAGCAGCACCAGATAAAGCACCAGTACCAAGAGCTGCTAAGATAGGGATCAAAAAGGGTAAAATACCTCCGTTTTTCTTTAATTGTGTCTTACTTATAGTTATTCGTTTACCATTTTTAATTTGATTAATTTGAGTTTTTGTTAAATACATATCATGATTAGCACTTTTAGTTTTATCAATTTTCAATGTAATTTCTTCACCTTTCTTAACTGCTGATTTTAATTTGTTTTTCTGACCTTCACTCAAATAAATTCTTGATACAATATAATTACTCATTTATTAAGATAGAAACTTTGAATAATATTGTTTTACTTGCTCATTAGTCATTTTACCCTCTTTCAATAATAAATCTAGTATTTGAACTACTTGGTTATATACTTTCTTATTTTTAGTTCCCTTACATATTTTATCTGTTAATTTATCTAAAATATTAAGACCCTCACCCATATAGTAATTCCCCATTTTGAGAGCTTCTAATGCTCTAATATATTTTTCGCACCTCAGCCATTTTATAATCGAAACGATCAATTTTTTTCTGTAATTTTTTCTTTTTTTCTTCATCTTTAGCATTATTAAGTGCTTTTACTTGAGGACCTTTTAGACGTCCGATTTCACTGTTTTTTCATTTGCTTGATTTATTATTTCATCAATCTCTTCATCAGATTTATTAACTAATTCTGAAGGTAAATCAAATCCTAACTTTTTTTTAATAACTGATACATTCAAGTTTTTGTTTAAGTTAATTTTATGAATTCCTGCTTCTCTCTCATACATTTCTTTAGCATCTGAAATAGGTTCTTCAACATCTTCTAAGGCAGGAAATCTTGAAGATTCTGCAATTGGTTGAAATGAAAGTTCTTCAATTGCATTTTGAATAGCTTTTAAATTTTCTTTTCTAGATACATCTTGATATTCTAATTTTTCAACTATAGGTTTATGAAATTTTGTGATTGCCTCTTCATATCCTAAATCTTCTAATTGCTTCTCCTTATTTCGTTTTCTTAGTTCAGCATTTACTTTTGCTAATTTTAATAAATCTTGTATCACTTTACTCATTTATTTAACTGAAAATTTGCTTCCAAGCAAATTATTTTACTTCCAAGCAAATTATTTTACTTCCAAGCAAATTATTTTACTTCCAAGCAAATTATTTTACTTCCAAGCAAATTATTTTACTTATATAAATGGAAGATTTTGAACAAATTGAAGAATATTTATCTTTTTGCTGAAATGGCATTATATCTAGCTGAATGTTATTTATCTCAAGGAATACCAGCTGAAGACTTATTATTTGAAGCTGAAATGTTTATTGAAGATGCTGAATTTCTATTAAATAAATATGATTAAGCCTTGCAGCATTAAACTAAAAGATTATTCAGAACCAGAAGAATTTATAGATCCAAATCAAAATCCAATATTACCTATTCATCCTTTTAAACTTTTAATAACAGGATCTTCAGGATGTGGAAAAACAAATTTACTATTAAATTTAATATATGATCATTTAAATTTTGATGCATTATTCATATGTGCAAAAGATATTAACGAACCTAAATACTCTAAATTAAAAGAAAATTACTCAATGTTTGATGATATAGAAGAGGAAGACATTTTAAAAATAAAGGGAAAGAATAAAAATAAGTTATTAAAATTATTTAAAAAGTTTAAGAAAGAAACATTATTTAGTTCAGACATAAATGAATTTATTACTGTAGATGACTTAGATCCTTCATTAAAAAATCTAGTTATTTTTGATGACTGTGTAAAAGAAAAAGATCAAAACGAAATTGAAAAATTTTTTATAAGAGGAAGGAAGAAAAATGCATCCATTATTTATTTATCACAGACCTATTATTCAACACCTATTGATATAAGAAAAAACTGTGATTACTTTATATTTTTTAAACTTCAGCACAGAGAAATTAAACAAATTATTAGAGAAATTGATGGTGATTTTAATATAGATCCTTATCAAAAAAGTATTAAAAAACCTTATGATTTCTTCATGTTAGATTTGAAAAATCCTCATATGAGATACAGACATAACTTTGATCCTATATAAATGGAAGAATATTTAGAAAAGAAAATGTATGTATACAGAAAAAGTTTTAATTACTATAATAAAATTAGTATATCACTATCAGTAGGCAAATTTATATTTAGTGCTTCAGGTTTATCAGCTTTTGCATTTATTCCTTTAGCAGCACTTTCTTTAGGAGCAGGAGTCATTGAAGTTGTTGATAAAACTCTAAATATTTCAGAGAGAAAAGAAGAATATAAACAAGCTTACAAATTTTATAAACAGATATTAAATTTAATAAACGCTAATTCAATTTCAGAACAGGATGCTTACGTTAGAGAAGAGGATTTTATAAAAAATATGAAGTATTTTCCTTTAGAGAAATATGTAAAACAAACGCAACTAAATGGTTATAGATATGTAAAATAGATTTACACTTAAATAAATGGAATTACAAGGAGGTGATATAGTAGGATGGTTACAAGATAAATTAAATCCACCTGAAATGCATATACCAGGGTACCAGTATTGTGGCCCATTTACAAAATTGGAAAAGAGATTAAAAAGAGGTGATCCAGGAATTAACAGAGTTGATAAAGCTTGTAAAAAACATGACGTAGCTTATAGTAAAACTAAAGATACTAAACAGAGACATATTGCTGATCAAGAACTCTTAAACGATTTAGATTCAATTGAAAATACTACAAGTGGATTCTATCCATTAGGAGAGAAACAAGCTAGAGCTGTTATAAAACCAATTATAAAAGCAAAGAAAACATTTGGTTTAGGAATTTCATCCTATATGTATTGCTTAAAGTGCAAACAGAAAACTGAAACTAAAGATATTCAAGAAACAGTAGCTAAAAATGGTAGACCCATGGCAAAAGGAAAGTGTAAAGTTTGTGGAACTAAAAAGAGTGTTTTTTTAAAGACGTAGACCTTAAAAATATTTATTATACACCAGAAACTGGTTATTGTGGTATTAATGAATTACAAAGAAAAACTAAATTACCCAGGAAAGATATAGAAGAGTTTTTACATCAACAAGATGTATATACAAAACATAAACCACTTATTCATAGATTTAAAAGAAGAAGAATTTATGTTTCTCATGTCAATGACCAATTTCAAGCTGACCTTATAGATATGCAAGAATTTAAATCCTTTAATAATGACACAAATTATATTTTATCAGTGATTGATATATTCAGTAAATATGCTTGGACAATTCCGATTAAAAGAAAAACAGGTGAAGAGAGGTAACTAGAGCATTTAAAAAAATATTTAAAGAAAGAAAACCAGAAAAACTTCAAACAGATAAGGGTACAGAGTTTATAAATAAACAAACTCAAAAGTTATTCAAGGATGAAAATATTCACTGGTTTACAACTGAGAATATTGAGATTAAATGTGCTGTTATTGAAAGATTCAATAGAACTTTAAAGACTAAAATGTGGAAGTATTTCACAGCAAATAATACTAGAAAGTGGTTAAATGTACTAGATAAATTAATTAAGAATTATAATAATTCTTATCATAGATCCATTAAAATGACACCTATAGAAGCAAGTAAGGAAGAAAATGAATTAAAAGTTTATAATAATTTGTATAAAGAAAAAGAGAAAAATAAACCAAAATATCAAAAAGGAGATAAAATAAGAATTTCAAAATATAAAAGAGAATTTAAGAAAGGTTATCTTCCAACATTTACAGAAGAAATATTTATAATTTCCGATATATTGAACACAGATCCTCCGACATATAAAATAAAAGATTTAAATAACGAAGAAATTACAGGAACATTTTATGAAAAGGAACTGGTTAAATATGATAAGAAAGATGAGGTTTATAAGATTGAAAAAATTATTAGAAAGAAAGGAAATAAATACTTAGTTAAATGGTTGGGATATCCTGATGAATTTAACAGTTGGGTTGTAATTTGAAAAATTTTTGCAAAACGCCCTTTCGGTGGAGGGTCTATGCTTCATTTTTTTTTATTTATTTGTACCTGGCCAGCCAGGTGGGCGTTAACTCTTAAGACCCTCCACCGCACACACTCTCTACCATCAGATGTTATTCACGCACACGCTTCTACCGTGAACCCAAACTCTGATTTCAAAGTTTAGGACAGGGAGCCATTCTACCGTACCGAGATTCGAACCTGAGACCTTTTGCATGCATGTCTGACTCGCTACCAATCGGCCAACACAGGCCGATGAATTCTTGCTTGAAACATATATTTACGGCAAGAGAAACTTGGCGATGATCCAAAGTTGTTACGTAACGAAGAACTGCTTCTTTCCGAGGACATACTCGCTCCGCGGAGAGTATTTTGGCAGCTGTTCAACTCTGGTTATGTAAACATTTTCGCTCGCAGCTTATCAGTAATGACTACATCTAAGCAAGAAAGAGATTTAATTGCTTGTGCTACCATCTATATGTGAAAGAAAAAACTGAAAATAATTAGAACAACTGAATACTGACGAATACGATATTAAAATAAAGTTTTTAATAAAATGATATCTAATAAATGAATTATTTTAATGAAGAAGCTAATTACCTTTCTTATTCAGAAGAAGAACAAATTGAAATTCCTGAAAATTTTAAAAAAGTAATGAAACAAATAAAAAGAATGAAATATGATGAAGAGGAAGACTGTTATTATATAGATTATAATAAATATTTAAAAAGTAGATATGTTAGTAGAATAAGATATTTTAATCAGTTTAAAAGAAAAAAATAACCTTAAATTTAATAAGGAAGCAGAAGATTTATTTTTAAAATTATTGGATTTTATGTACTATGAGAAAAATTTAAAATATGTATATTTTATTAAAAAAATTTGTGACTATTATAATATATCAAATGATATTAAAATTAATATAAATCCAAAAAATGAAAAGATCTGGGAAGACTTTAAAGCAGCAAGCTTAAAGCAAAGTATTTTATAAATTTGTTTCCTAATAAATGGAGAACAAAATATGCAAAAATTGTAAACAAACAAAACCTATAGATGAATTTTACATTCATCGTCGTTATGGTAGAGTTGATCGTCAGCATATTTGCAAATATTGTCAAACTTATACTCTATATAGGAAACTGGTTTGTGATTGTGGAAGAGAATATACTTATGCTCATTATCAAAGACATTTAAGAAGTTCTTTACATAAACGTCTTTTAAAAATCTGTTTATAAAAATACCTGCCTATAAATAGTTACAATTTTTTTTTCCTTATAAATGGAAAAGTCTTTGAAGCCTATTATTGTGCATCTTAAAAGTGCTCTGAATGCTATTAGTGTTCAGAAACTTAGAAATGCTTTAAAAAGATTAAATATCAGAAAACGAAATGTAAAAAAAGATGATTTAATTAAATCGTTGATAAAATATATTAGAAAGACAGGTGATTATAAGTCTGTTTTAGTAGATATCCTTGGATTAGATACATCAGAATATTTAGATAGAAAAAGAAAAATATTTATTAATCATCCAGAGAGAAGAAATAGAATTAAAAAATTATTTGATTCTTTTAACTTAAAATTCAAAGATAACAAACTGAAACCAAGAAAAGAAAAGAAAATTAAAACAGATGTAAATCTTGAAAAATTATTTAAACCTGATTATGAAATTATTGAAACAAAAGGAAAATATATTAAAAAATATATGGTACATAGAAAGAATTATAGAGTAGCTGGAGTAAACATTAAACCTGAACAATATTTCAATATTTTACAACATATATTTAGAAAAGCAATTGGTAAAATTCAAGGTAAAGTAGATATAATTGTATATAATCCTAAACTGAATAAACCATTTCATGATAAAATGATGTATACTAAGGATGCCTATGAGCTATATATTTATAAATTATCTGATCAAATTGAATATAAGGAATTAGAAATAACTGATTGTATATTTGATTTTTAATGTAATTGAATTACCTTCAGGAGGTAAACATATAAAGATAATTAATGATGAAACAATAGAAAATAAAAGAAGTATCTGTCAGATAAAAAATGATGATAACATATGTTTAGCTAGATCAATTGTAACTGCTCTATCTATTCAAAATCCTAAGCTATTATGTGATAAATTGAATCATAATGAATTATCAAAAAATGATATTAGATACATCAAAATGGGTAGAGTTTTACAAAAATCATTAGCTGTAAAATTACATGAACTATGCAATATTCCATTAGAAATATGTTGCTTAGAAGAGGTTAAAATATTTGAAGAATTCTTAGATATTCAGATAAATATATTTTGCAGAGAGAATTTTAATGAACGTATATATAGTGGTAAATATAAATCTACATGTATTTACATATTGAAAAATAGAAATCATTTCGATGTAATTACTTCTGTTAAAGGATTTTTAGGAAAAGAGAATTACTGTGATTATTGTCAAATAAGCTATAAAAGATCAGATCAACACAGATGTCCTCTCAAATGTGATAGATGTTTTAAAACAGATAGTAACTGTAATGGTGAAGAGATATTTTGTAAAAAATGTAATCGATTATTTAAAGGTGAGGAGTGTTTTGATAACCACAAAAGAAAAAATAAGAAAGGTGTTAGTGTATGTAAATGTCTATGGAAATGTTTAAAATGTAAAAGAATTATTAATCGATATGAGAGAAAACCCAAAGAGCATGTATGTGGTGAAAAGAGATGTAAAAATTGTTGGAAATATGTATTACATGATCATAAATGCTATATGAAACGTAAAGATGCTAAAGGTGGTAAATGTGAAAATGATTGTCCTAAGTTAACAAGAAATCGAAAAGATTGGTGTGAAAAATGTAGATATGAATATACTGAGAAATATATATTCTTTGATGTTGAAACTAAACAAGAAACAGGAACTCATGAAGTTAATCTAGTTGTATGTCAAATGTATGATGGTAGTGAAAAGATATTTGAAAATGAAAATGATTTTTGTAATTGGTTATTTCAACAAAAACATTTTGGATATACGGTACTAGCTCATTATGGTAAAGGCTTTGATTTTCAATTCTTAGCTAAATACTGTTTTAAAAACAAAATAGAAGTGTTTACTATATATAATGGAAATAAACTCAATTATATGCAGGCATCTGGATATAATATAAGATTCATAGATTCAATCAATTTTACTATGATTCCATTAAGAGATTTTCCAAAAACATTTGGGTTAGAAGAGATGGCAAAAGGTTATTTTCCTCATTATTTTAATAACGAATGTAATCAAAATTATATAGGTAAATACCCTGAAAAACATTACTATGGATGTGATTCTATGAAATCTGAAGAGAGAAATGAATTCTTAAAATGGTATGAAACTGTTAAAAACGATGCGTTTGATTTTCAAAAAGAATTTGTTAAATACTGTAGATCAGATGTAGATATTTTAAGAAGAGGATGTTTAGAATTGAGAAGATTATTCTTAGAAATCGCAAATATCGATCCATTTAAATATGTAACTCTAGCAGGTGTATGCATGAGTATTTATAGAGATAAATTCTTAAAAAAGGTACAATTGCCATAGATGATGATACAATTCAAAAAGACAAATATAGTAAAAAATCAATTGCTTGGTTAGATTATCTGTCTAAAAAGAATAATATCAATATTCAACATGCATTAAATGGTGGAGAGAAAAAAATTAAAATTAGGTAAGAAAATTTATAAAGTAGATGGATTTTATGAAAACACAGTGTTTCAATTTCATGGATGTCACTGGCATGGATGTAATAGATGTTATAGAGAATCAACTATAAATGAACAGAATCAGATATGTATGAAAGACTTATATAAAAGAACTAAGAGGATTCAAAAGAAGATTTTAAAAGCTGGATATGAATTAATTGTTATATGGGAATGTGATTTTAATAATAATAAAGAAATTAAAAAATATATAAAAAATGAATGGAATCGAGATTTCGTGGAACCTTTAAATCCTAGGAGATGCATTTTATGGGGTAGGTGTGAGCCTACTAAATTGAAATATGAATTTAAAAATAATGAAAAAGGTAGATATATTGATGTATGTTCACTGTATCCAACTGTAAATTACTTTGATAATTATCCAATTGGTCATCCTGTTAAGATATTTAATCCTGAAAAATTTGATAAAGAATGGTATGGTTTCATCAAATGTAAGGTCTTACCACCTAGAAATTTATATCATCCAGTGTTGCCAATTAAAGATGAAAAATTGATGTTTGCTCTTTGTAAATCATGTTCTAAAACTATCAAATGTAATCACTTTAAAACTGTTGTAGATAAAAAGAAATGTAAAGAATGCTTTGAAATTAGAAATAAGGAGTGTAATCATAAAAGAGACGAAAGATGTTTCACTAGTACATGGACTACTGATGAAATGAATTTAGCAATTAAAAAAAGATATAAAATTTTAAGAATATATGAGGTTTGGAATTTTGAAAATAAAACTGATGAACTATTTAGAGATTACGTTAAAATGTTTTTGAAAATCAAATTAGAAACAGATGATAAATGGTCTGAAAACTTTAAAAGTGAAAAAGAATATAAGAAGACAGTTTACAAGAAATTAGATATAAAATTAGAAAAAATAGAAAAAAATCCAGGAATGAGATTTATAAGTAAGATATGTTTGAACTCATTATGGGGTAAGTTTGGACAGAGAAAAATATGAAACAGACTAAATACGTAATGGATTTAGATGAATTTTATAAAATTATATTAGATGATAATCTCAAAGAATTAAATATGATATTTATGAATGATGACTGTGTAGAAATGACTTATAAAATGAAAGATGAATATGTTAAAAATAACTTCAATACTAACGTTTATATAGCAGCTTTCACCACTAGTTCTGCTAGAATTAGATTATATAAAATGCTTGATAAATTACGTGAAAAAGTGATTTATAAAGACACAGATAGTGTTGTGTATATAGATGATGGAACTAATAAAATCAAAACAGGATGCATGTTAGGAGAATGGACAGATGAATTGGGAGAGGACAAATATATGAAATCCTGGATAGCTGGTGCACCAAAAGACTATGGATACATACTAAATGATGGAACTGTAAAAGGTAAAGTTAAAGGATTTAAAATGAGCTATGAGAATGAAAATATTTTGAATTTCAATGATAGAATGAAAGTAATAACAGGTGAAACAGATTACTTAGAAATATCAAATAATCAGTTTAAGATACAAAAAGATAGAAATATAGCTGTAGATACACTGAACAAGAAATACATGTTTGGATTTGATAAAAGAAGAATTCTAGATGATTTGAATACTGTACCTTTTGGATATGTATTTAAAAAAGTGAGTAAATATAAACAATGAATGATATAATTGTGATTATAAATATTCAAGGATTTGTACTCCCAAATCGTAAGATAGCAAGAGAGATAAGTTGGGTACACTCAAAACTGAATATTGGTGAAACAATATCAGTGTTCACACCTGACTGCAAATTAGATGAACAAGAATTGAATATCGTACGTAAGTGTGTTTTAGATGTGCATGGACTGAGATTTAAAAAGATATCCAAATAGCAAAGAACTATGGATTAATAATTGTGAGGTAAAGAATTATATTAAAAACCTGTACCATATTTATGGTGGTACATTTGCATATAAAGGAGGAGTAATGGAAAAAGAGATGCTTGAAGATATTCCATCTGTTGATTTAGATATACCTAAATGTCCAAGAGTTTTAGGCCCCGGATGCTCTATGTATAGATGTATGCATTATAAGAATTATATTTCAAAAAATGAAAACTTATAAATGGATTTAATGGGTGACCTTAGAGCTCTATACTGTTCTTCAGATAAAAAATATAGTAACGAAATATCTCAATTCGCTCATTTTTGTGATGACTTGATTCATATGTATAGAGATAATTACAAGTTTTCAGATATTCTAACTATAGTTTATAAATATTTAAAAAAGATAAAAAGAATAATTGAAAAAAAGAAAAAAACGAGGAAATTAAAAACAAAGGATTAGAAATTTTAAATGAGTTTGTAAGTTATTGTAATTTACAGTTCTCATCACATGTATTCAAAAACCTTTAAAAAATAAAATCTTATAAATGGATGAGTTCAATAGCATCAGATTATTTACAGAAACACAGAAATTAAAAGATCTGAATCCTGGAGATTATAAATTGATGTCACTGAAAAAAATCCAAACGAAATTCGGAGATGCAACTATTGCAAAAATAGAAGTCAATGATGAAGAAAAAGAATATTATCTTAGAAAATGTCACGGAAAACTATCTGACAGTGCAATTAAAAAAATTAATAAAGGTAATTATATATTCAGATTCAGAGGTAAAATTGATGATCTATATTATGATTATGAATTAGTAAAAACTTAAAAACGAATTCTATTAAAATGAAAGTTCACTTCGATCCTAATGTTATATATGTAGGAAATGAAAAGGTATATGGGAAACATATGCAGTTGATCGAGAGAGGTTCAAAAGAAGAATTACCGAAACAGAAAATAAAATAGGACATATCTTTAAAGAGAAATGAAGTACTACATAACAAAACCTTATATTATTGAATTCGTTTAAATCTTTGTAATATTTTTAATTAAATCTTGAATTTGTTTAATCTTCCTAAATTTTTAATCTTCCTATAAGGGGTATCCATTTTGGGTACCCCTTTTTTTAATGCATTTTTAAAAAGGACTTTGCAAAGTAGTTTGTTTTACAACTTTTCTATTGATCACTAAATCCATCATTTCATCACTTTCAAAGCTATTCAAAGCTCAAAATGATTGCAATTGTTCAAAAAAGTCGTCAAATATCATCAAAAATGCGTGTTTTTATGATGTCTGTTTTTATGAAAAAACAGAGTAAAAACTTCAATTTTCAAAAAATCTGATGTTTTTGACTATTTTATGCCCAAAAATCAATGATTTTTAATGAAAATATGGTGTTTTTGATCATAAAAAGCCTTAAAATGTTCGTGATTATTGAGGTCTGAAAAATCAAAAAATGCCTGATTTTGAGGTTTTTATGTGATTTTGGTGTGTGCCATAGTACCCCCTATATACTACTAATGATCAGAGGCCAGCGCCTTAGACCACTGCGCCACCGGGGCGGCATACTCATAATTTGAAAACGAGGAACAGAACACCAATTAAGTAGTAAATAGTAGCACTGTACTAGTGATCCGATTTACTGTCGTAGGAAATATACACATAAGCGTTTCCAAGCTTTCGCACATCAACCAGATGGCTTTTTCAAGGAAGTTAGGCAGACTCTGCCTTGAAAAGCCATGCTGATATGCGAAAGCTTGGAAACGTTTATGCATATATTTCCTACGCCAATAAATCGGATCACTAGTATAGTGTTACTATTTACAACTCATAAGTTATTTAACATTTTTCTTTTAATTATCGGGGAGGGGGTTCAGATGCGGAATTGAAAGCATTTTTTATTCATTCTGGAGAAAAAACAATATGAAGAATTTCCTAAACATCAGAAAAACATATATATGACAGATCACTTCTATTTAATTAGACACAATATATGGCAGACAACATTTTGAATCTGGAGTAATTATTCCAACGGAATTTTCTTATTTCAACAGAACACTGTTTACAGGTTTTACTTCGCATCATTTGATAGTTCTTTCCTGGTACAAAATCGATCTATATATATATATATATATATATATATATATATATATATATATATTCTATTAAGAAGAGACCTAAGCAAAAAAATACATATATAATTTTGACTCACACCAAGTACAACATAGAAAAGAAAAAAAAAACATGCAGAAGTAATTTCTACTATACTCAAAGTTTGTCCCTTAGATATTAATAGTTATGATTTTGAAAACCTATATACTAATCTGCCTCTATCAGATATAATCACTACCTTTAAAGAGCTGTATGCAGAATTTAAACTTAACCAATTTGTTAATGTAGGAACTTGGAACTCTTATCTCAATTGCTGCATAAAAAATAACCATATCTTATATAATAATACTCTCTATAAGCAAGTGAACGGTATTCCCATGGGAACATCAACGTCCACGAATATCGCTAATCTATTCCTGTTCTTTAAGGAATATAAATTCATTAAAAATCACCCCACCTGCTCAGATAACTACCTTTACACATTTAGATATATTGATGATCTGCTGTGTATCAATAATTCAGAAGTTATAGAGAGTGATTTTGATAATATCTATCCTAGCTCTCTTAACTTATGTAAAACCAACCACAGTAATCAGGAACTTGAGTTCCTAGACTTAAGCATTAAGCTCAACAGAGGTAACCCATCTATTAGCCTCTTTGATAAAAGAGTTAATTTTCCTTTCAAAGTAATTAAATATCTACACTGGAATAATAACATATCAACCAAAGTAATTGAGAATGTACTAATTTCTCAGGTCCTAAGAATTTCAAGAATTTGCAGCAACAATTTGGACTTCAATTACCACATTAATATACTATTAGATAGTTTTCTAGAGAACGAAATTCCTTCTTCTTTCATCAAAAGAACTTTAAGAAAATTATTCTGAATAATAGAATAAGGTTGGCAGATCTGCTTTAATTTTCTACACAGTTAATAATATGATTCTGACCAATCAAAGCCGTAAGGAAGTTGGCTAGAGGATGCCTATTAACTACTAAAAGGAACCTTAGTGCTATGGATATGAAGGTCCTATTAAAACAAAAAAATTAAATAATATAAACAAAATCACAAAAAAGCTTAAAAATCTGTTTATAAAAAAAAAAACTAGTTATTCATCACTAGGATAGCTATACTAAATATAGTAAAACTAACATTAAAATTAATAAGATTCTGATTAATCTATAGAAGCTCACTAAGGTGATTTAATACATGCAAAGATTATTAAATACACCACTCGTGTATTTTATAATATTTCTCATGTATTCTGGAGAGTTAATTCTGCTCTTTCTGATCATACAGATCCACAGTCTTAAGTTTATATATATATTTTTTTTTCTCTGGTTAAAATCTCCGCGAGTTGGTTTCTTTCTGTATGAGGAGGCCATCAGCCCCACCCACACTGCCCCCCAGCAACTAGGGAGTGGCAGAAGTGTTAGGGAAGAGGTCAGTCATGTTTTACTCTTGTGAGGAGAAAGTTTAGTTGCACAAGAGGTAAGCTCTCTTCCTTGTATTTGGGTTTTAGGTTTTATAAGTTCAATGTTTGTACTTCATGTACTTTTTTTCTCTGTTGATTTTTTGCTTTTCTGCTTTTAGGCACTGGCTTGTCTGTTAACATTTTAGCGGATTTTAATTCTTTCTTTTCTTGGTAACTTTGCGCGTCTTTTGGGTACTTAGGCACAGCAGATGGCTAAGCATAGTTCCTTTTCTTTGCGCTGTATTTTCAAAGTAGTTAAGTTCTTAATAACTACTTAATTATGCACTTAAAGCACTGCTGAAATACTTTGTACATATTGCAACTAACTGTTTAAGTCATATAACTTTCACAAAGTTTTCTTTAGTTAATTATTGTCTTTAACTTATTCTCGTTTTCGTGTTGTCAGAAGTTGTAGAGTAGGGGGTTTTAGACTCAAGTTTTCTTTCAAAAATCTGATTTTTAAAAAATTAATATTTCCTTTTTTAATTGCAATGTAAAAATTTGGATTTCTTTTGCATTGTTTTTCAGGTTTAAATTCTCTCTCAGACGAACTTGGCATTTCGTTATAGCTGAAAATTATTTCTAATTATTTTGTCACTCTCACAGCTTGAGTTCTCTTTAATCTTCTTCTCTCTGTTTAATAGTAACAGATGAAGAGCATGGGTCGGGCCAGGAGGGTTATGGATGTAAGCGAAATTGTTAACTAGTGCTAGGTCATACAACTCTGAGGAGGACATGACATATATATATTTTTTAAAACAATTTTAGGTGGGCATGTTACTTGCATCTATGGCCCTGCAGAAACCCATTTCCAACTAGGTCTTTGTGGAAGTGAGAAAATGCAGAGTTTTTGCTGGTCCTTGATAAAGCCAAGGCTCAGTATTCTCGACACCTTCTACATTCAGTTGTTTTATTTTATTTTTTTAATCTTTTCTCCTTTTACTCACACCGGTAGACACATAACCTTTGCTATGTTGTACTTGGTGTGAGTCAAAATTATATATGTATTTTTTTGCTTAGGTCTCTTCTTAATAGAATGTGAATTCTGAATTTTCAAAACTGCTGCGTTGCGCGTTTTGATCTTCAGGTTATTTTGCAACTTTCGTTTTAAATTCTAAAGTTTTTCCTTTGTTTTCAGTTTTGCTCTTCAGTATATATATATATATATATATATATATATATATATATATATATATATATATACTCATGATATATATATATACATATATATATATATATATATATATATATATATTCATCTATATTCATGAGGAAAAAACTTCATCGTCAGAATAAATAATTAATGAACAGGAATCGTACACCAACTATACTCAAAATAACATAACTACAATAGTAATCCGAATTATCAGTGTAGAATTGAAAATCAAAGTTTCCAAGCTTTCGCACATCAACCACGTTTCTATTATACACCGAGAAATTCGGATTGCCGCCCCGGTGGCGCAGTGGTCTAAGCGATGGCCTCTGATCATTCGTCCGAACGGGGTCCGGGTTCGAATCCCGGTGAGGCATGGATGTTGTGTTTGTCTTACGGCACTGGCTCTCTCCCTTCCCTGGAACCAGTGACCCTAAATTAGGGACGGGTGACTGCTTATAGCCCATTGAGTTGCTCACGGTGGTCGTTAAACCTCCAAACAAAAAAAAATTCGGATTACTAGCATAGTTGTACTAATTTTGAGTTAGAATAAATATTTCGGTGTGGAGACATGCTTTTAATTGTTACAAGTCCTTTTAAGGGTAATAGAAAGTACCTTCAAAATGGTACTTTTTAGTATTCTTAATTTATTTAGACACTTTCACAACAGCACAAATATCGATGGGTACTCTGCCGATGTGCTGTCATCTATTGGCCGATACCACTGCCAATAGATGATATACACCGTGGCCGGTACGGGTCTGTGTATTAAACTAGTTACTTATTGAAGTCGTTCTCAGTTTTAATATTAAGATATATTTCGGCTTGCATTCATCTGAGAAAATGCAAATATTGGATGGATTGGATTGGATTGGAGGTTTAACGACCAGCGTGAGCAACTCAATGGGCTACAAGCAGTCGCCCGTCCCTAATTTAGGGTCACTGGTTCTAGGGCAGGGAGAGAGCAACTGCCGTAAGACAAACACAACGTCCATGTCTCATCGGGATTCGAACCCAGACCCCTTTCGGACAAATGATCAGAGGCCATCGCTTAGACCACTGCGCCACCGGGGCGGCAATGCAAATATTCCTTATGATATTATACACAAACTTACTTTACAGTATTATTCAATATGATCATTTCTCACATATGTTAAGTAACGTCACAGTGGATTTCTTAGAGCCACCCCGGTGGCGCAATAGTATAAGCGATGGCTTCTGATCATTCGTCCGAGAAGGGTCCGGTTTCGAATCCCGGTGAGGCATGGATGTTGTGTTTGTCTTACGGCGCTGGCTCTTTCCCTTCCCTGGAACCAGTGTCTTTAAATTAGGGAAGGACGACTGCTTATAGCCCATTAAATTGCTCACGGTGGTCGTAAAACCTCGATTGCCGCCCCGGTGGCGCAGTGGTCTTAGGCGTTGGCCACTGATCATTCGTCCGCAAGGGGTCCGGGTTCGAATCCCGGTCAGGCATGGATGTTGTGTTTTGTCTTACGGCACTGGCTCTCTCCCTTCCCTGGAACCAGTGACCCTAAATTAGGGACGGGCGACTGCTTATAGCCCATTGAGTTGCTCACGGTGGTCGTAAAACCTCCAATCAAAAAAAAAAAAAAAAAAAACCTTCAATCAAAAAAAAAACCTCGAAAAAAAAATTCTTAGCAAGGAAAACTTCCCAGGATAAAAGACGACAGTTCCTCATAGGTCCCGCCTCCTCACAATCTCCAAAGCAACTCTGAACCAATCGCGTGGCGGAAACGGCATTAATCGCAATTCCGTATAAACACTTGTGAAATACGCCACAGGGGCGGCTCTTTCAAGTTGAGGTGTGTGTTTTATTCCAAAGTCTTTGGTTTTCCATACGTTCTGTAGTTCGATCGAGACAAGACGCAAGACACAGCAACACGTTCATGTTATACTCAATATAGGAAGTGATTGGTCGCTAATTCAGTTGCGTCATGTCTTTGTCATCTGTCGGTCTCCGCCGCAACAGCTTTGAACAAATATTAATTCTATATATTATATTCTGAGT
Organism: Macrothele yani; assembly: GCA_039090855.1. Lineage (NCBI taxonomy): Eukaryota > Metazoa > Arthropoda > Arachnida > Araneae > Macrothelidae > Macrothele > Macrothele yani. Next base: position 18,075,589 of record CM076996.1, on the reverse strand, counting down.
CGAAAAGTGACTAACAGATATAATTTTAAAACTTTTGAAAGATATCAATGTAAGGCTATGTAATTTTCTTTTCGTGTTATTCAGCTAATAAAATAATAAATGGCAACATAAATTTTAAATCTTTTGATTGGACCTCGGATTCAAGGTATGATAACTGGGCGTGGGCACGTTGAACAGAGGTGAACGTAAACAATTCCGTCCATACGTATATCCGTCCGTTAAATATGTATTGGTTATTAATTTTTTCACAATTTTTGGTTGAATTATACTCAGGTAAGGAATCTGATTTATCATATTGAATGTCTTATGCCTAAAAAAGATCGCCTATTAATTAATGATTTAAAAATAATATTGTTCATAACCAATTTTTTGTTGATGTTAAGTACGTTAAAAAATGTTGCCCCGGACAAGGTGTAGTTGTGAGCCAATTGTATGCGTTTGTAATTGTATGAAATTCCGAATTATTTAGTTTCAGTGAGGTCATGTAGATTATATATATATATATAAAATCAGCGAGTTAAGATCTAGGCAGCAGGGCCGGATCAAGGCCTCTAGGCTAACACATTTGAGTAGGCCCCCCTGAAAGAACTTGTGACTGAGAGTCATTATGGGTCCGTTAAAACACGAATCTGTAGCAATATGATTGTGATCATTTATACGTAGTGCGTTCTTCAAACTAATAAATTGCCGCCCCGGTGGCGCAGTGGGCTAAGGTGATGGCCTCTGATCATTCGTCCGTAAGGGGTCCGGGTTCGAATCCCGGTCAGGCATGGATGTTGTGTTTTGTCTTACGGCACTGGCTCTCTCCCTTCCCTGGAACCAGTGACCCTAAATTAGGGACGGGCGACTGCTTATAGCCCATTGAGTTGCTCACGGTGGTCGTAAAACCTCCAATCAAAAAAAAACAAAACTAATATCTGCAGAACTTTCATAACAAGTCACTGTATTTTCCATTGCTGTCACAAGAACATGAGTTAAAAAGCTTATGATTCTTAGTATTTGATTTGGGTTTTTTTAATGATTTAGTTTTATATATATGTTTCTTGATGCATCATTTTTCGTTATGCTATGTGAAGCAACAGGGGACTTCGACCAATAACGGTTCCAAACACGGCCGTAGCAACCGGGAGACCTGGGCACAGAATTGTCATTCCAGGGGGCGAAAATTCATTGCTCTGGGGGATTTAAAACATAGAAATTTTAACTAAAAAGAAAAGTTACACCCTTCAGTATTTCTTTTAGTTAGTCTCTTACAGTATTTCATGCAGTTAACTGGAGTACAGAGTACACCATGAGGTGTGACCATCTCATATCCATGAAGGGAATTTTCCAAAACAGTGAATGGCGGCATAAACAACAATAGGCTGATATGCCTAACCTCCATGACCCTCCAAACATGTTGTTAGGCTGAAGAGCTAATTAATTATTCATGCTCTGAGTGTTTAACCTTGAATGGAATTTTTCCAAGCCCTACTCCTAAAGCTTCTTCCTATTGTTATGTTCAGTATCCAAACTCATTTGTTCCGCGCTATTTTTTTCGTTTTTGTTTTGTTCTGCATTTCTGTGGAGTGTTGTGTTGTCGTTGGTTCACATATCGTTTACGCATTATTTGGTATTTACAACCTGTGGTTCTCAGGTATTTACCTAGTTCTTACATTTTTAATAATAATTATGTCAAAAAACTGAAGTGCGATTTCTGAACGATCATAATACTTTTCCATAACGGTGGTGTGTGAGAAAGTAAAAACCATGTATTATTGACTGGAACTCGAAGGGGCGTAATTTTGTACTTGAAGGCACATAATTCCAAGTCTTGCTCCCCAGATAAGAAACATTTGCCACAGTACTGGTTCCAAATACAAGTAGGGAGGTGTGGATGGATGGTAGTAAAAAAGCTGAAACTGTCTCGTCGACCCCACTGCACACAGCGACATGGAACATTTTATCCTTAGTGCACTGCCTTGAAATATGTTTGTCTTCCAACCAGTCTTTGTTTGTGATCAAGTGAGAATCATATGAAACAAAACTAAAACTATATTGTTAACTTCTCTGTATATATACATATAACTTGTGTGCTAATTGTGGTGTAGTAGCATGTGCCTCCTGGGCCCTTGGTAATAATGGTGGGTGCCTGGGCTTTAGACCTTCCCTTAATCCTACTGAGCAGTGTGAACACATTAACTATTAAATGATTAATTACTAAGTAACATCTTTGCTTTGATTAGCCCTATCTTTCTGCCATGTAAGTAATCCGTGAAATTGAAGTAAGTCTTTCACTTAGCAGCTTTGATCATTCTTTTAGTTGAACCTGGATGTGGTGAGGATATTGTATTTGTCCTAAATCACAGATTCCTCCCTACCTTCCTTAAACCTGTCATCCTAAATTAGGGAAGGATGGTTTAAAGCAAATGGCCCTTATGGCTTTTGATTCCCACAAGGATTGTTAAACACACACCAAAATAGAAAAACCAAAAAAATGTGTAGGTCGCAGTAACCCCTGCACCTGTCTCAACTTATTTGCTATAACAAGTTTCAGTTTGTAGTCTTATCTGTGGGCTAGGTGTTTCTATCATTACATTTGTGCCACCTCCCCTATGAAAGGCCCAAAAATGTAATGATAGCGAGCACATGCCATATTTGAAAAAAATATGAAAAAAATTCAATGTCACATTTTTTTAAATTGATCGGACTGAAAGGGAAATCCCATAAATCAGCTGATTCAAGATCTTGTCCGTCAAGCCATCAGCATGGAAACTGGAAGTTTTAAAACCAGTGTTTTTACAAGAGCTCATTTAAGACACAGCAATACAGTTCGTAGATCAATTTGTTTTGCTAACTTCCATGACAAACTGTTGCAATGGTGCACCGTATGCCGGTCCATTTCCCTGTACTCGTCACAATTACTCATTTTTAAAATACTTTGTATTCCGGGGCTGGATCCAATATTTTTGTGATGGGCTGGGAGAGGATGAAGGTGTCAGGAATAACCGGAGACCTTTCTGATATTTTCCCGCAAAATGAACGAGTATTCTTGGTATGTCTGTAAATGCTTCCAATTAATTAGCAAAAGTAATGTACTTTTAAGTAAGGCCTTTTTTCACACACACAAAAAAAAATATTCAATTTGTTATTAAAACCTTATAAATCAAAGCTTTTCCCTGGTGGGGGGGGGGGGCTCACTCTGGATCCATGTCTGTTGCATGGGGTCCTTTGCAAAAGTTTAGTCAAAAGAAATATTGACGCTGAAATGTAAGAATATGAACAAAACATTGAAAAGCAAGTGAAACACTTCAGACTGTGCCACACTATGCAATGGGAAATTAGTACATGCAATCAGTATTTCTACATAGTTATGGCATGAGAGTAATAAAATCATAGTTATGACATGAGAGTAGAAAAATCTGCATGTCTCAAAAGTTCAGACAATACAAAGCATACCGTTGTTTGACGAGAATGGTATTTCTAGACATCTATATCAGTTCAGAAACATGTTTCTCCATGGAATAAATTTAATTCTGTTGAGTTTCCAGTTAATGCAATTTTAAGTTAATGTTTAATTAACTATTCATCATATAAAAATTAATCATTATGTTGTCTTTGGTGTTTCTTGAATGATTTTTCTTTGGAGTTCTCAAAAACATTTTGTCCGAATCTTTTTTTAAAATCAACTGGCCTAGAAAAAACAAACAATAGTATTGCATTACATAAAGGATATTTTTGTCCAATTTCAACCAAATTGACTACAAACATTTTTATTTTAATAAATCTTGGGAATAGCAAATTTTGTCTTGATTGATTAAACAGTTTTACAAGCCATTTCATTCTAAGAAAAAATCCAGAGGGGTGCACTTATATATATGTATTTTTTAAAACAGTGTTGCTATGCTTATTAATTTTTTAATAAATGCTGCTATACAGGGTGTTTCAAAGCTAATGGAACAAACTTTAAGGGGTGATAGAACACACAGAAACAAGCACTTTTTGTCAAAGAATGGATGGTCGCAAGTGGCGCGGTTAGGCGCTGGAGGGAGCTTTTCATTTCCCCACACACGCCATCTTTTGCAATGCAAAGACAGAGGGCACTTTCAGTCGCGCGTATAAAAGTGGTGGTTTTCGCATGCTCCGTCATTAGTGACTTGGAATGGATCAGTATACGAATGAGGAGAAGGCGAACATGCATTTCGTCTACGGTCTCACCAACGGTAATGGAAGGAAAGCCCGAAGGCTTTACCGACAGCGCTTCCCCAACAGGTGTGTGCCCGATCACAGAATGTTTTATCACTTGCACCGCCAACTGTCCGAAAGGGAATCCTTCATTGCCGTCATGCATGATGCAGGTCGTTGAAGAAATGCGAGACCGCCGGATACGGCAGAAGAGATTCTACGTCAGGTAAAAGATCATCCTGATACCAGCACAAGAGCTGTAGGGCCGTAGGACAGGTATATCCCATACCATGGTTTGGCGTGTTTTACATGATGGACGATTACATCTATACCATGAGCAGAGAGTTCACACTTTGACAGTTGCAGATTTTCCTGCACGTGTTGAATTCGCTACTGGTTCGTGCAGAAGAATGCAGCAGATCTGGAGTTTCCGGCACATGTCCTATTCATGGATGAAGCAACGTTCACTCGTAAAGCCGTATTGAATACCCACAATGTGCATGAATGAGCCAGCGATAATCCGCATGCAATACGGCAACATTCCTACCAGCTACGTTTCTCCGTAAATGTTTGGGCGGGTATCGTTCACGACTATTTGATTGGCCCATATCTTTTACAGGAATGTCTGGATGGGAGGACGTACCTTATTTTCCTTCAACAAGTCTTGCCTGAATTTATCCAGCATGTACCAGCAGCCGTCCGCTGTAGCATGTGGTTCCAGCATGATGGAGCGCAAGCTCATTTCATCACTCAGGTGCATGATTACTTGAATGCCACATTTCCAGTCCAATGGATTGGCCGAGGTAGGCCCATCGCTTGGCCCCCACAATCACCAGATCTGTCCCTCTGGATTTCTTTTTATGGGGACATCTTAAGTCCATAATGTACGACACTCCCATTGATTCCAATGAGGAACTAGTCGCTGCTGCAGCGGTCCGGGAAATGCCTGGTATTTTCCACAACATACGGGCATGTTTACGTCAACGACCCGAAGTGTGTATCAGGAGTGGCGGTCACCCTTTTGAAAAGCTTTTGTAATTGTAATTAATTTCAGTATTTACTTATTAATGTTTGCAAATTTGATGTACTTTTGTGATGTCGCATTTTGTTTTTTATTTTGTCTGCAATAAAGCTTTGCGTTGTGAAAGACGGCGCGTGTGGGGCAACGGAAAGTGCCCTTTAGCTCCTAACTGCGTAACTTGCAACCATGCATTATTTGACAAAAAGTACTTGTTTCGGCGTGTTCTATCACCCCTTAAAGTTTGTTCCATTAGTTTTGAAACACCCTGTATAGGTTTAAATTAATTTGCCGAAGTAAGATTTTTCCAGTCGCCCCTAGAATTTGCGGCTAAACTTCCGTATTCGGCCCCCAAGTAGTTCCAGCTGAAGACAAAACATGGGAGCTGGAAAGCAAATATTTATATTTTCGTCTTCCTTGTTTAATCTTAATTGATATCTAATTGTTTATCTTAATTTTTCTAATTATCATAATTAATTTTCATTGTATTAAGCAAATATTTATATTTCCGGCTTCCTTGTTTTGTCTTCAGCTGTGACCTACCAGCCCCCCCCCCCTACATATATGCGATACACCTGAGGATATAACTCATCTCAAAATTAACAACCCGTTGTGATAATCACAAAAGCCACCATCTCAAACAAACGCTTTGGTAAACCCCTCGGATGGATAGAAGGCGCACAAAACTGTTTGAACTACTAGGAGGCCGAATACGGAAGTTTAACCGAATTTACCACTAGCTACAGCCCTAGTCTCTCTGCCTCTTAGTAGCCTGACAAGGAAGTTGTGCAATTATCTTGAGCATTGGCAGTACTGATGTAATATAAAACCTTGGTAGCTGTGTGGGTACGATGCATGATTCTGGTGCTGAGATGCTAGTCTCTGGTAGCAAGTAGTTGCTAATAGTCTAGGGTGGAGTTTCTTAAACTGTGTTCCCCAAAATGTGTTGAAGAAATATACAATAATTTGCTATTTTGTGATAACAGTAATGAAAAGCAGAACCATAGCTAGGATTTTGGGCACTTGTGGCCATACATAAAAATCATGTCTTAATGAAAAAACATCAATTAACAAGTAATCAAAATTTTAACAAAATGGTAACTGTACAAATTAATGCTTATGAAAAAAATATGAGTTTTCTCTTATAAACAATGTAAAAAAATACATTTTTTTCGTATAACATATAGATCCTTTAGTAATGCAAATACTTTGTAGCCAGACTTGCAAAATGTAAATGTGCACTGTACGTCGATAGTTTCCAAATTATAAGTAGAGTTTGCAGAGTTTTTGCTTGTAGATAAAAAAAAAAATATTTACAGGAATTAAAATACTGAAGGCTTTACTCTGATTAATATTACTTAATTCTATTTTAATATAAATTCTATTTAACTTGAAGAACTTTAATACTTAATTCTATTTTAACTTGAACTTTCAGTTATTTTTCACAGCTTCTCTGAGTTCATGAAAGAATGTTTCTGACCTCTAGATTTTTATCATGGCCTGTTCTTAATGTATAGAAACTGCATCAAAAGTTTTCAGATTTTTTAAAGTTTTCTGATGTGATTTAATTCATGTGTGAAACAGTAATTACAGTCAATTCGGCGATGTCTGATTTCTGTGTTAATTGTCATGTATCAAAAGTTTTGTTGACATAGAAAGAATTTAAATTTTGTTGCCAGATTCCTCTTGCAGCTGTCAGTTATTAAATTAAAAGTTTTTCCATATGTATTTTGTAAGTCTACTATTTTTGAATTAAGTTGCTGAAAATGCTATTTATAATTTTTGAAGGTTCATTGATGGAATTGTTTTTCTGGATGTAAAAACTTTCTTTAATTAGTCTCTTGTTTTTATGAGGTTCGTAGTCCAATCTTTTAATGTTTTGCCATAAAGATCCATTTTACACACACTGCTGCAAATGTAATGTACTTATTTTGTCCTCCTTGGAATCTGTAATGTTAACTAATAATTATTTATTTTATTAATATTTCTTTTTTTCAATGATTTTATTCTATTGTTATACTTTACGGGTTTGCAGCAAGTTTTCTGTTTCAGTAGTTGTGTACGCAGGTACACTTTGTTTTTTATACAGCACTGTTTATAGCTATTTTCAGTGTATATTATGTAAACAAATCACTATCTACAAATTAAATTAACTTGACTTTTCATGCCTTCAGTTTCACAGATTCATCAGTAACAGCATCAAAATCTGTTTTTGTACACAGATCGTTTGGGGAACCACCCCCAAATCCTCCCTCTGACCCTGTCACGTGCATAACTCATGTCCAATCCTTGAGGTTGATCTTATGCTCAGAGCTTGATCTTCCATCAGACAATACCCCGTTGTTGAGAAATACAAAATATAAACTCAGTCACACCGTAGTTATAATCTATGGCTGCATCAGCTTGGTTGGAGAGTCATATTATTACTTAAGTCATTTTATTTGTTCTTTTTAATCTGATAAAATAAGCTAAATATTTAAGCAAGCTAGGCTTCCACCATGTCTGAAGGTGTAGTCCAAGGGTTCAGCAAAGTAAAAAAAACAAAAGGTTTGGAAACACTGCCCTTGACCACCGTTTCTTGTACCTCTTCAAACCACAGAACCCCAATGCATTTCATATATTTTTTGTGGAACCCTTCAGGAATTTTCTTGAAAAAGAATATACAAAATAAGGCTTATAAAAAATACCATGCCCAGGGCATGTAAGTTATTGGCCTGGGTAGGTAAAAAAATAATAATTTATCTAGCTGCCTGGTTCGGGCAACTAAATTTAAAAATAAAGTTTGGAATCGAATTTTCTACTACAAGAAAAAAGGCAGTTGTCACATGCCATGTTTCATTTTTCTGTGGCCTTGTGACCGGAAAACTTGCATTCAACTTCTGGAGAAATTCTACTTCATATCACTGCTAAAATGCAAAATTCAACGTATGTAAAAATAATGAAAATATTCAAATGATGTTTTAAACTTTACAGCTACCACTTACTAAATTCAACTTTCTTAAGCTCCGTACGACACCTTCGTTTAACTGGCATCTAGAGGAGAAGCTACACTGGCCATACCTTAGTTACAGCCCTGTAATGAAAAGCAATTCAATTGAATACACTACTGCCATGAACGCCTTCACCTCCAAGCCATGGGGTTGCAGAACTGTTTTTCTGTCTGTTGACCATATTTTGCAGGGCTTGAAAAATATCTGAAAAGTTACATGCCGAGCTGGGCCTGTGCAGAAATTATTTACCTGCCCAGGTAGTAAAAGCTGGTTGCCCTGAATAATTTTATCTTTTAAGATAACAAATCAAAACCCTCATTTTTGTTAAAGTAAAAAATATGATGAACTTTTGTTACGTGTTTTTCATTTTCATTGTAAGGGTCTGTATTCAAAATGTTCAATCCACAAAAGTATGAATCTCAAGTTTTCTGATGATGATGGTGAAATTGGTATGAAATGATATGATGATGAAATTGGTATTTGAGAAATTTAGTGATTCTGCCATGTTCCTTTCGTTCAAGTTTTTGCCCTTTGTCGCTAAACTCTAGAGCTAGTTCCATCAGAAGCATGCATCCTGTTGCTGACTATAAATACCATTTGGAGCAAAACTATACATGGTTGCAATTTCTAGACCTAGAGCATTATATAATTAAAGAAGTGATATTTTTAGAACTGGTCTTTGCACTCCGTAACAATAATACAACTTCCGGTGATTAGCAGTGAAATGAAACACGACATGCAATGACTGTCTTTTTCCTTGTAGTAGAAAATTCTATTCCGAACTTTCTTATTTTTAAATTTAGTTGCTTGGACTGGGCAGCTAGATTTTTCTTACCTGCCCAGGCCAATAATTTACATGTCCCAGATGTCTTGGGAATGGTAATTTTGAAACACTGTTTTGTATATTCTTTTTTTCAAGAAAATTTTTGTAGCGTTCCACACAAACGTATATGCATTGCTTCGAGGTTCAGTGGTTCGAAGAAGTACAAGAAACATTGGTCTAGGGCATGAGATTCAGATTTCATGGATTTGATTCTTTTGTGTGGTCTTACTTCTGCAGAGTTCGCGCTGCCATTGCATTCTTTGCAATTCGCGAAAAAAAAAAAAAAATGTTTTGGAGATGGGGAAAAAAGCTGTGGTAATTACCTTTTTGTACTATTATAAATAACACCTTCATGAAAAAAATTTAATTTAGTGAAATGGGTTGGCAAAAACTTTAAAAAAGCCAGAGCAACCATAGCTTCTGTGTATCTGTACATCTTTTCCTTCTGAGTTTGCTTACGGAAATATCTTCAAGAAAAATGGTTGACTTTCCAAATACCCTGACTTTCAAGATGCTTTTTAAAAATGTATTGATGAAATAGATAGTGATGAATTGAGTGAACTCCATGAATTAGATAATGATGAAGACATGAAAGAAAAGTTTGTCGAAATTGCATACAAGATATGTATGTACAAATGAAATATTAATAAGTATTAAAGCATGCTTAAGTTATGTGAAAATCTGCAGAGGCGGCAAAGAAAAAGGAAACTTACCTTTTTACTTAACCGTAGAAAAAGGGTATCATTCATGTCCACGATGAACAGGATACACCTAGGCTCCTCCCACTGCCCCCTTTGCTCTACCCTCACCTACATTTGGCAGTGCCTTACACTGATTTAATTTTTGTTTTCAGTTAAGACTGACAGCCTGATACAGTGCATTGGAAACCTTTGAAGCCCAAATATAATGAGAATACTACATAGAGTTTGTCTGGGAGTACAAAGTGTTAGAAACAACGAAAGTTGGTGCTAAAAACATTTTTTCAAGTTGAATTGATGTTCACTTTAGAACTTTCAGTCACATATCAGAAAATTAAATAATTTATCAATTGGTGCTATTCATAATTTGATACAAAATCTTTCCCAGTAATTTGATGCTGCTTTTAAAATCCTATTTCTAACTAACTCTATTATATACATAAGTTGTAGTTATTTTACAGTAGTATAAAATGAATAGAAAATAAAATATATACTTGATAATCTCAAAAGTGGCTCTTAACAATGACTTAAGTCTTAAAATCTAACAATAAAAATCAACAGTAGAACATGCATGAAAACCCTGCCGTACTAAATATTTATCATTCTGATGAAGCACTACCATTTTAGGGCTAAGCATCTTTTAATATTTATTATTTTTGGTTACATGCTGATGTCCTTGAATTTATCATACTGAATGAGATATTGAGTACTATTTTTGTTGAAGAATGGGAATTTTCTAAATTTCTGTTCTAAATAGATGTAGGTATACAAAAAATGTAGTGAAACTGTAAAGTATTGCATTATATTATGGTATTTTTCACTTCAATATTTTGTCCCATTTTAATAATGCAAGGTGTCTACTGGTCGTGAAGATCACAAAAAAATCATGAATTCATAAAAGTGTCATGAAAAAGTCATGAATTTTGCTTTGAGGGCATGCATTTCTTGTTGTTTTTAATAATTGCTCATTTTCTGATAGCAGTCTAAGTAATTCTCCATGCACACTGATCATCATCATCATCAACCATGGGTACAATTCCCATAGGTGTCTGTTGCCATTTTAACTATATTGTGCCATTGAAGTCTGTTCATTGCAGAGTGGCTCAATTCTTTAAGAGTTCCACCACACCAGTCTTTAATAGCGTGAGCCCACACACAGTGAGAGTGTCCTCTTGCATTTCTTCTGTTCATTAAGCCAAACACCAATGTCTTTATCTTTCTGTCATTTTTCATTCTGCACACACTGATCACATAAGTCGTGAATGTGGTTTCCATGTAATGATCCAAGTGTCAAAAAAGAAAAAAAGCACTTGTGCACGCTTTAATCCACAATCGGTGCTACTTGAATTGTGTAATGAGATGAGACATCCGAACACTTATTGTGGGATGAGACAAATTGAGAAGTCCTGTGAGAGAAACCAGTGACTTCTTTCTAGGGGTATTTAAACATTTTTCTTAACCATAACATTTTTTATTCATGTATCCGGCTGTATGCAACATAAAGCTTAAAATGTGCATTATTACTTTTAATAACTTCCCAAGTGAGTTTATGTTTAAGGATTTGACTTGGATTTGGGTTTGGTTACAAGGTGTTCATAAAGTAATGCAACCCATAAGGAATCATCTATGTTTTATAACAAATGGTGAACCATGTTAGTGAACACTTTGCAATGTGGCAGTTGATACCCTGTCCACACAGCGTTGATATTGGCCTGAAGCTCTTAAAATATGTGAGCATTTAAATACACAATATTCTTGAGATGCCGCCATAAGAAGAAGTCTGGGAAAGTTAAGTCCAGATTCCAAATAAGCCACAGAAGTTTGGGCAATGTGAGCAGTTGCATTGTGCTGGTGAAGCCATGTCTTCTGGCGTTCATCTGACAGAGTGGCCATAAATGACTGTTGTGAAAAAAGTTATGAAAATTTTTGGTTGTGACATTGCCCATCACACACCATTTTCAGACTGTGAAGAGGGAACTCTCACAATACATGAGAATTTTCCGTGGACCATATGTGTGAATTCTGTGCATTAACATATCCATCCGAATTAAACCACACTTCATCTGATCAGGGCCAGTCATCACCGTCAAACTCATTGCCATCGGGAGTTATCAATTCCATAAACTAGTGGCAATAGCGCCTATGAGCCTCATCATCTTTTGACAACTCTTGTACAGTGCAAATTTTGTATGGATACATCTTTAATGATTTTCTCAGTGCCTTTTGAGCACTTCTGACTGGAAAACCTCCATATGGATTTTCTTGGACTGTTAATCATTGCCGCCTGTACATCTGTGAGCTTTTTCCTCCATGAGTATTGTATGTTGGCCACTTCTTTGTTGGTCCGAAACACTTCCATTCATCTTGAACTAATCACCCAGACATTTGATGCTTGATTTGTTTGGAGCAGGCGTTTCAGTGCCAAACATTTCAAATTCCTTTTGTGTGGTTGTGTAACTTCGACTCATAATGTACTGTTCCACAATTAATATTCTTTTCTCCAGTGTGAAGACCATGTAGCATAAGTGTGCTACAGTCTGTTTCTTTCACCATTCACATCTGGAAATAGAACATAAAAAGAATGTAACCTTTCCCCATGGGTTGTGTTACTTTATGAACACTCTGTATTTCAAAGTGCACATTTAACTTCACATTTGGAACAAGTTTGACTTGACAAATATATATGGCAGTACAGCTGCTTGCTACTAACATACCAAAATTTGCTTGTGAAATTGCTTGTGAAAATTTTGGTTTGTTAGTATCTGCTTGCTACTAACAAACCAAAATTTGCTTGCCCTCCTCAAGCTGAGGAGGGGCTAACAAGCCTGCACCTAAACAGAAGCATGTTTCATTTGAGAACATGGTATTGTGCCATTTGTCACTCCACTCCCTTTCTTTCTTTCTAGCAGTCCATTGTTTGGGTGTCATAAGTAGCCTGAGGAGGGGCCAACAAGCCTGCTGTTCGAACTGTAATGACCAATGACATACTGTTACAACTGACATGGGAGAATGGTCCCAGTTAACCACTGCTGCACCAACGCCATTGATGATGCAGAACGGTCACTCAAAGTCATCCTTATGAGATGATGGTTGTCCCTCAGTGTTTTCTGTTTACTACATCCAGAACCTTCGGTGTGTGTCGTACTCCCTTCTTCGTACCATTCCCTGCACACTGTTGCCACAACAGGCACACTGTACCTCACATGACTGGCAGTCTGTCATGCTGATAATGTGACCTCTGTCGAACTCGCTGATGAACTGTACAACTGTCTTACACGATGATGAGGCATATTTACCCACTGCTGACCAAGCACTGTCTTTCTGACTGAGCCATACAGTGCTTATAACAGAAAAGCAGCCAGTTTCCGGTCTGTGACGCTGCATGATCAGATTTGCCTAGACGCAGTTCGCATGCACCTATAATGCTGAAATGCTAATCATTTCTGCAATGCATATCCTGTAAAAATCGAAGTCATAGCTAGACTTCTTTGAGGTGTTCTTTTTTTTATGAACATGAGTGTAGGATGCACTGACATATGTACTAGTAGTCAAGCATCTTTCTATAGTAATGTAGAGATGAGCTCGGGTCCGGACTCGGGCAGGCTCAGGATTAATTAAGAGCCGAAAAGCCCGGGCTTGGCATTACACATGTTGAATTTCATTACTGAATTCTTTATATATATCCAATTTCATTGTTGATAAGTTACCTACACGAAAAACTGTAATTAAAAGATAATTCCCTGGATATTATTGTTATAACTGGTTACCAAAAATTAAAGAATTTCTAGTGTTAAATACATGGGGTGCCACTTCTAGATCAGCAGCTTTGATTTCTTCAGCAAGGATTTTTTTTTTTCAGAAAAAAATTAGCAGGCTTATTTGAAGATTTGGAAGATGAGTTTGAAATTCATGATCGTGATTCAGATTAAATTTTTAAGTATGTGGAATTGCGCATGGGAGAAACACACTTTGAAGCTGTGGATTTGTTACCATGGTGGAAGAATTCTCAATTTCCTAAGCTAACTGCCATTGCAAGACGTGTACTATGTATACCAGCCAGTAATTCTGCAAGTAAGAAAGTGTTGAGTGCAGCAGGGCAAATTTTAGAGGAAAGAAGATCAAAGTGAAGCGCTGAAGCATTAGATGTGATTCTTTTTTTGAGGAGTTTCGAGAGGCTTAAACAGTAAGCAGTGTTTATGATGAACTTGCTGGATACTGCACACACATAGAATAATATCGTGGTTATTACACTATTAAGTGCAAAGCTTTGTTAATGTTAGAAAATGCAGAATAATCTGGTCTGGAATGCTCATACGTTGTTTTTTTTTTTGTTGTTGTTTTTTCTTTTGGAAATTTTCTTACATGCCTTTTTTACATCACTGTAAACTATCTTTACCAGTTAGAATATATGTAAATTATATTGCCAAGTTTAGCATTCTAGAGTCAAAATTTAAAACATGTGCAACTGTCTGTAAAGAGTTGTATGTTTTGTAATGCAATTTATTTAAAATAAAAGTAAATTTAGAAATCCAAAAGAAATAACGATTGGAATATTTTGTGTTTCTAAAAGATATTCTTATCTTCAGCTTTTGGCAAAATCACGATTCCCCTAGTATAGTCGAACAGCATGTGCATCGATTATTTATTTATTTTCTAGTCCACATTTTAGAATATTTGCTTTTATGCATAGTGTTTCGAAGAACATATTAATATTATAAAATGGATTAACTGAAGTAAACTTTTTAAACTAATGATTTTTAAACTAATCCTTGATTGGGCCATAGCTTTAGCTTGTGCATAATGCAAACCTTGGTGAGAAAATTTTTCTGAGAACCTTAGCAAGCACATGTAATCAAAGAAAACGGGCTGGGCCCGGGCTCCTAAAATTTAGCCCAAACTCATCTCTATAGTGATGACCAGGGCTGGGGAATTCCGGGAAAATCTTACCAGCCAGGGATTTTTACCACTAGCCAAGAAGACGTGATATAGGCACATTGCGACAACAGTGTACAGGGATGGGATATTGCACAAATTTTGAATTTCTGCCCCCTATGTAATACATATATGCTATACCAGATTTAAAAAAAAATCCCTGTGAAACCTTTGATTTATAACGGAGATGCATGTCGCCAATTTATTATTATTTTATAATTAAATATTTTATACCTAATTAATAATGATTGTTCAGCTTTGTTTCTTTACAATTTTTACATCAATTATTCAGCATCTCAAAATTTTCTTTTATGTCCTTGTACATGCTTTGTTCCACCTCAAAAGTATCACTTATCTATAGTCTGCTGGATCAAAATTTTCCAATGATGTCCCATTAATGTGTATATTTAGAAGACTGTTCACATTTCTGTTGACTAATGAGGTCCTCAAGTGATTTTTGATAAGATTCATCTGGCTGAAGCCACGTTCGCAGGTTGATGTTGATATTACACAAACAAGCAAAAACAACTGGCTTATGAAAAAAAAACTTTTCCTTATGTTCAGTAATCTTTAAAAGTAGTTCATCAACTTTCAAGTTCTGGCTACTTATTTTGAAGTCGAACGATTCGTCTACCACAGTTTTTTCGATATCTTTCTCATTGTTTTTATGTTTGATTACTTCTTTAAACTGATGCAAGATAATTTTGATTTCTTTGTCTCCAAAGTCACTCAAATCTTTTCCAGTGGGCCAAGTGAATGTGTTAAACATATGTTGAAGTGATTACAGGGGAATTAATGTCACAAAATCTTTCCAATAAATATTTTTTTGCAAAGTCTATCATAGTATTTCTGTCAGATTTCAAGAACTTCTTCCCATTTACAACATTTGTCAGAACTACGTATTTGTAAGTTTCTCGATCATAGGAGATAAAGAATTGTTCTTCACATTTTCCTTTCTTTCTGCAAATTTTCTAATTTTTTTTTTTATTTATTATTATTTTTTTTTTTTTTGCTTTCAAAACATCGTTGTTGACTTGACATAAAAGCAAATGCTGTTTTTGGAAAACGAGGGACAAGTCTTTAAAGATTTGAAGAAAATCTAGGAGAAAACAGAGGGTTGCCCGAAATCGGAAATCTTTTATTTCTTTGCTATGCCTTCTGCATTTTTGCTACCTTGTTTTTCATTAGCTTCATTTTCAAAACGGAACACAACTGGCTGGTAGTCATGAAAAATTGCTCTCAAAACTCCTACTTTAGATGCCATCCTACTAATTTGGTGCAATTTCTGAATTTAAAAAAAAATTGTGCTAATAAGTTGGCTATTTTTTCCAGGAGCTTGAATTTTTTTACTGGAATGTCCATAAAATTTATAAATTAAAATAAGAATAGAGTCAAACGTTACTAAATATGATACGTTTTTCAGAGTATAAAGTATGCTTAACTGCAATCGGTGAACAACACGATGCACAGACAATATATATGGTAAAAGTTCTTTAAATTTGGCACATAAACCAGATACTTCACCAACCATGTTTGCTATACCAACTCTATACCCATCTGTTGCTATATCAACAATCCAAGATTTTTTTCTTCAAATCTAAACCAAGAGAAGTAAAATGTTTCACAATATCAGAGAAATAGGACTCAGATGTGCTATTTTTTAATTCTAGAAGCCCCCAAAAAAACTTTTTCAAATTTACCACTTTTCAAATATCTTGCATACATCATCAATTCCTCTATATTGCTCTTGTCTGTAGAGGCATCTAAAATAATGCTAATGAACTGGGACTGCTTTAGTTCCTTCAATACCGACTCTGTTATAACCTCTGATATGCAAGAAATAAATTCCCTGCAAGCATTTCTGTTTGCATACTGGTTTTGTACATCAACCTCTAACTTTCTGGATAACATGACGAGTGATTCAATGTCAGAAAATGGCTTATTGTTTTTGCAATATAGTAACTCAGATTGAATAATACTTTGAGCTGCTTAAATATTTTTTCATCCATCTTTTTAATGCATTTGGCCAATGGGGTGCTAACAAGAAGCTGTGATGAATTTTCAATAAAATCAACATTTTTTCCATGCTGCACAGATTTATCATGGAATTTAAAAGTTTCATGTTTGAAAGGGCCACTAAATCCCTGTGAAAACTTACGTGATGTATTGACTTTCACATCTGCTTTGCAACAAATTCCACATTTTGCAAGACCATCTTCATAAACAATCCAGGGGAATTCTTCTATCCATTTCTCCTGAAATTTCCTGTTCTGTGGCTTTTCACAATTTTTTGCATCATTTCTATCTTTAAGTAAAACATTTTCAGAACCAGAATCGAGTTGTATCACATTTCTATCATCCAAAACACGTGGCGTAGACGATGAATCACATGGCACTGCTACATTGCTGCTGGACGAATTATGTTGGAAAAATGAAAGTAAAGTTGATTGTTTGGAATTAAACATATTGAGATCACACACTGATTTTCAATGGTGCTGCAATTTTTTATGTTGCAGAAGCCCTTTGTCCACCAAATCCTTGTTGTTTATGTTTCCGTCGCATATTCAGGCAAAACGACAGAGTGAAGACAGTTTAGTTGGCGCTCTGAGAAGAGAGCTGTAGATACCAAGTGATCAAACAGGTGGGACATCAGCAACGCTTCCCGTGCGCACTTCCCGGTGGATACACACATGGCTTTAGTTACACAGCGTTCTCCAGTGGGGAAAACCGGTTTATTCCGCTAGTAGTAAGAATGACTCAGCTTGGCCCTGAGCGACTGCTAAGCATCGGTGACATCAGCTCCGCTTTTCGTGCAATTTAACACTGAGGTCGGTCTAAAAAAATGGAATGCTTTTCTGCCTAGTGAGGTATGACTTCAGAGTTCAGGTTTCAAATTAGAATATACTTGCCAACCTTATTAAAGAAAAAGCTTAAGGTGTAAAAAAAATATTGAAAGCCTACAATATTATTATTATATATCTTTCATAAACTGCAATTTTTAAGAGGCCTAAAATCCAGGAAATTCGCTCGCCACGCCAGAAAGTTCACTCGCCAATGGCGAGTGGGCGAGCGTAATTCCACACCCCTGTTGATGACAGAGCATCTGTCTTATCAAGTTGAAATTTATATATGGTGCACCTTTCTCCCTTAAAATACTGAAATTCTATTGGGTTGTCGGAAAAGTCATGACGTATTTTAGCCATGTTTTGCAAAGGTCATTTATTGATAGAAAGAACAAAAATCAATCAATGATATATGCCCGTTTTGTTCGATAACCTTTTGCCATCTTTCAGTGAGCTGCAGAATGCGTCGTTCATAGAAGGACCTGTCTTTCGTTGCAAAAAACTGTACAAAGTGCTGATTTACAGCCTCATCTGAATTGAACGTTATACCACGCAAGGACTGTTGAAGATAGCAAAACAAGTGGAAGTCTGATGGCACAAGGTCAGGCGAGTATGCTGGGTGTGGCAACACATCCCACCCGAGCTCCAATAATTTTTGGCGGGGGATCAAACTTGTGTGTGGTCTTGCGTTGTCGTGATGGAACACAACACCTTTGCGATGAACGAGCTCTGGACGTTTCTGGATGATGGATTCGTTCAAACTGTCCAATTGCCGACAGTACACGTTCGAATTGATTGTTTGGTTCCGTGGTAGGAGCTCGAAAAACACAACACCTTTAAAATCCCACCACGCCGAGACCAAAACCTTCCGCTGATGAATGTCTGCTTTGGATGTCGTTTGAAGCAAAGCAGCACGTCGGGACCAAGACCATTTGCGCAGCACATTGTTGTACACAATCCCCTTTTCGTTAACAGTTGCTTAAAAAAGGATCGTTTTCCTCACGTTTAATGAGCATATCGCAGATATTTATACACGCCGTCAATTGAGCTTCTTTGAGTTCATGAGGAACCCACACATCGAGCTTGCTTACGTATCCCAGCTTCTTCACGTGGTCGTGAACACTTGAATGATAGATGTGCAATGTGTCTGCAATATCTTGTGTTGTGTAACGTTGGTTTGACTCGATCAATGCCTTGATTTGGTCGTCATCAACCTCGGTTGGCCTCTCGGACCGAGGAGCATCGTCGAGGTCGAAATCACCAGTACGGAATTTTGCGAACCACCACTGATACTGACGTTCTTGTAGAGCATTATCACCATACACTTTGCGCAACTTTTCACAAGCTTGACGCGCATTCTTCCCTTTATGGAAGTAAAACAGTAAAATATGGCGAAAATGCACAGTTTGGTCTTCCATCTTCAACTTGATGTCAAATCTCCGCAAATCAACCAAATCACTCACTATTCCTTTTCGACTGCAGCTAGAACTGGCATCTGTCGAATGCCATAGCGATAACAAAGCTGCACATGCCTCTAGTACTTCCAAAACCGCCCAACTGCCATCGGGTGCCAAAATACGTCATGACTTTTCCAACAACGCAATAGTACCTGACGTGAGAATTCAATTCCAATAAACAGCTGATATATTGAATGCTACAAAGTTTCTGTGGCTCAAAGTAAGAATTTTGCACTGTATTCAATTTCTCATTTTTATAGTAAAAAATAAAATGCATTCATTTAACTTTCAACTTGTGTTTACAAAAGATTCTGAATTGGTTCTTATCCATTCATTTTAGTATATGCTCAGAGAAGTCCAACTATATCTTCCATATCTCAAGAAAAAGTTGTTAGTATTGGTGACACTATTGAGCTAAATTGTGCAGTTCAATATGCATCTGAATATTCTGTAAGTACTTTTTACTATTTTTTGCAAATATAAATTGTTTCACACTTACCACACCTGATAGTGGGAATGCACTAAATTCCTGTTAGGACAATCTGTAAGTTTGTTTTCATGAATGTAAAAAAATAGAAAAAAATATTTAATTTTTAATGGGAAGTATATATTACACTGCCACAATAATGTGACCAGCTGAAACCCTCTGTCAGTTAGTTGTAAATAGGTCAGATACAAAACAAGATTTCATCTTTTATGCTCACTAGCAAATTTTGGTAGTGACCAAATAGTTTGCTAGCAAAATATTTGCATGATTAGCAATTAAAACTGAATCGCCTAGTAACTTATTTTCTAACAAAGTTACACAGAAATTTTAATGTACAAAAATATTTTGACTTGCCTTTTCTTAAAATAAATAAATAGGATCCTAGACAAGTTTTTTGACTGTTTCTAACAAGAATTTCTTATAAATCCTCATACTATATGAATATGTTTCACTGATATTCAGATTCAGATTTATATATAACTCCAACTGAATCAAATCAACTTTCTTTCCCCCTTTTGCAGGTGGGAAGAGTTTCTCTGCCTTCTCTCCCTCATTTGCCTTTATTGTTTCAAGGGTAATGAAATCCTCCTACATCGCTCAGCGAATGCTTTGTTTCTTTGACTGTTTTGGTTTCTAAAAATAGATCAGTTAAAGGTGGGGGGATTCTCTGCTAACTATCAGATGACTGGAAGAAATGAAAGATTTGAAGAAAATTAGAATAAAATATCGAAAGTAAATTTTGGCGATAGTGCATCACTGTTTTAATAAGAGGTGAAAATAGAAAATACTGCGTAAACTTCACGGATTGTCAATGATTTTTGGTTGGTTTAACTAAAAAAATGGTAAAGGTGTAGTTAAGGTCCTAAATCATAGTGAGAATAATTGGCAGTGAAATACGTAACACACAAACCATTAGAAAAATTCTGGATGTCAACATATCACGCAAAAGTTACGTAAAAATTACAAGTGGTGGGATGTTTCAGTAGTGACTTCTGCCTTCATCAGCCATGGAATGAAACGTGTTATAAGCATCAGTTGTTGCCAGATTTAGGCTAATTCAGAAATTTGAATCACAGAATAGATTTAGTTTACTGACTGAACTTTCCACCACTCATCAGCTTGTTGGCACTTTGCCCTTTAACCTGGCCTTCACTCACAAAGTTTGCTTCATTTTCAAGTCTTTTGGCTACAGGATTGTTGTTAAACCACCTCCACATCTTCTTAACCTTATCCTTAAAGACAGAGATCCCAATAAACCCGTAGAGTTACAGGGTGTCTGCTCTATCCCTGTCAACACTTCCACTGTCGTTTCCCACTATATTGGTATTACTTACAGAAGCATCAACCAGCGATTAGTGGAACACATCGCTGATGTTAAGAAAGGCAACCCTTCCATCTCCCTTTCAATTTTAACCATCAGCGATACGTCCGCAATTCCCGATTGGCAAAATGTTAAACGTATCGCTCCATTCAGCAACCGGAAAGCCCTCAGGTACCACGAAAGCATTGAAATCTTCCTTACTCCTAACACCTGTAATACAGACGGACCTTTTAAGATACCTATCATCAGAGTAGCAGAATGTAGATGTACATGCGTACGCCATACTTGGATAGTTTCCATATTATTAGCTGATTTTACAGATAGTTTTTGCTTGTAGATTAAACAAAAAATGAAATGTTATTTACAGCAATTAAAACGCTTACTCGATTCTTTACTCAAATTGATATACTTAATTCGATTTTAACTTGAACTTTCAATTATTTTTCACATCTTCTGAGTTCTTTTGTTTTTGCAGACATTTCTGGCCTCTAGATTTTATCAAGGCCTGTTCTCCATGTATAGAAACTGTATCAAAAGTTTTGTTTATATAGAAAAAAATTAAATTTAATTGCCAGGTTCCTTTTGTAGTTGCTACTTATTAAATTGAAATCTTTTCCTTATGTATTTTTGTAAGTTTGCTATTTTTAATAAAATTGCTGAAAATGCTACTTATAATTTTTAAAGTTCATTAGTGGAACTGTTTTTCTGGATATAATTTTTTTTTTCTTTATTCTGTTGTTTTTATGAGGTTCATGGTCCAATATTTTGCCATAAAGGTCCATTTTACACACATTGCTGCACATTCAACTGTAATGTACTTATTTTTATTTTGTCCTAATTGGGATCTAATGTTCTAATAATTATTTATTGTTTTATTAATTTTTCTTTAAATTATCTTATTGTGTTGTTATTCTTGATTTGCGGGTTTGCAGCAAGTTTTCTGTTGCAATGGTTGTGTATGCAGATACATTTTATTTTTATACAACTCTGCCTGTCATTTGGAAGGCTATTTTGAAATCTGGCAACAACTGATGCTTGTACCACATGTTTAATTCCATGGCTGATGAAGGTAGAAGTCACTACCGAAACGTCCCACCACTTGTAATTTTTACGTAACTTTGATATGTCAACATCAAGAATTTTTCTAAGGTCCTAAATTATTCAGCAAAAAACCTTATGAAAAAAATATATACATATTTTAAAGTACATGTAATTTGACAGAAAATGGTGAACACATTAGCTGTACAACACATTTTTACTGTTAAATTTACCTGCCTGCACAGAAATGTGAAGGAACACTGCTGCAAAAGCCTGCCCCTCAGCACTGGCCCTACGTCCTCCAAGGCTCCGCCGAAACAAAGGTAACAGTCGTGCTTTTTTGTTTCTTTGCTGCTGTTTTCCTTCTGCTTTTGTAACCCATTTAGCAACTGAGTTTTAACACCCTTTCTAGAAAAAATAATAAATTTAGAATTATTTTCCAGAGCAAACATTGTAGATGCTGCAGTGGCCATTTTATTAGCAGTAAACTATGAGACAGAGGGAACCTTTGTATCGTACAATAACCTACACTGCTCTGGAAAATAATTTTAAATTTATCATTGTCTCTAGAAAGGGTCTTAAAACTCAGTGTCTAAAATCATTTCAAAAGCAAAAGGAAACAAGAAAGATGACACTGAATTTTCGGGTGTAATGAGCATGTCTTTTGAATCCATTGTGACACAAATTAAATTTATCAAAGCTATTCAAAGTCATTGGAACTGGTATGGAAAACAGTAGTATCTGACCAAAGAATGAAGTTTTTCAATTGGGCATTTAATCCAGCAGATATTGCTGTAAATGGAATTGCGAACTTATGCCCTCTGGTTGCAGACTTGTGCATTAAGAAAAATTTTAAATTATATGAGAAGCCAATCATGAAAGATCGGAAACTTGAAACTTGGTCGTTCTGGGTGGTGTAGTGGTTAGCATATCTGGGCGTTTTCTGGGAGACGCGGGTTCGAGTCCCTCTCCAGGACGATGAAAATTTTCAAGTTTTCGGATATTATCTGACTTACCATCCTTGTCACATTTACGCCAAAAATCGGATTGTCATCTTCAAAATTTGTATATGAGAAGCATTTTGCAGCGGAAATGCTAAATGCTGTCCAACAAAGAAAGAATTTTTAAATCGGACTCTTGGAAGCAGAGATATCGACAAATATAAGATATGAATCTACACCCACTGGCAGGAAAAGCATGCATTATTTTAAGAAAGTATTCTCAAAAGGTTTTTCGATTTGAGCAGTATAGGTCCAGGAAAGATTATTTTCAGTTGAGTTTTCAGGAGCTCAGATTTTGCTGCAAATACAACAGAAGTAGAAATTAACATTTATGACTCCTGGTGGCCAAACCATTCTTTACCAAATATTAGAAATTATATTAAACACATTTCCCATCAGGAGCTGTATGCAATACAGGTAGAATTTTTCAAATTGAAGTTTTAGAAGCAGAGATATCGAGGGAAACACAATTTTCCTTAATGCCCCCTAGCTGGGAAAGTCTGAGTTACTTGAAAATTTTTAAATTATATGAAAAACATTTCGCACCAGAAATGCTATCCAACAAAAAAATAATTTCTCAAATCGGACTCTTAAAAGTAGAGATATTGACAAAAATAAGTTATACATCTACGCCCCTGGCAGAGAAACCATGCATTATTTTATGTAGAAAATACTCCAAAAAGGTTTATCAACGTGAGTAGTATCAGTCCACAAACGAAATTTTGTCAGTCGAGATTTTAGAAGCTCAGATGTTGCTGCAAATACATCAAAAGCGGAAGTTAAGGCTTATCTCCCCTGGTGGCCAAACCATTTTTTACCAAAAATGAGAAATTATATTCAAAAGATTTCCCATCAAGATTTGTTTCTGCTGCAGAAAGAATTTTTCAAATCAAGAGTTTTAGAAGTAGAGATATCGGAGAAAACGCAATTTACCTAGCAGGAAATCTATGCGTAACTTGAAAAATTTACTATACCTGAAATACTCTTCGACATAAATGGAATCGAAAGGGAAAAGAATATTTTCAATCTGTTGTTCAGAAGCAAATATTTGGAATAAAATGTATTTTTAATTCGATATCATCTTCATTTACGCCCTCTAGCAGTGAAACTGTATGTACATCATAAAAAAAAAAAGTATCCTCATATTTCAAGCTTTCCAATGCAAAAAGAATTTATCAAATCAGACTAACAGTTGCAGAGATATTGTGTCCACAGATGGACGGACGGACAAACCGATAACATAAGCAGGATCTTTTTTTACAAAAGACATGCTAAAAACACAAGACCATGATCTTCATTTCAGCGAAGCCTTGAATGGCATCGCGACAGTGCTGGGGCAGGCTCGCTGTAAGGTTCGTTAACATCCCCATGCTGGCAGGTAAATTTTACAGTAAAAATCTTTAAAATGTATTGTAGAGCTGATTTATTTTATCATTTTCTGTCAAATTACATACTTTAAAATATGTATATAATTTTTTCCCGAAAATTTTTTGCCGAATAATTTAAAACGCTAAACTACGCCTTTACCAAAAAATACCTTACTAGCAATACTTGCTACTGCCATTTTTTTTACACTAGCAATTTGCTAGTTACTATTTGGCAAAATTGCACCCTGGTCAGATACATACTGTTGTAGAGTGTACCCACAACTATAATAATGAGTAAACATAGCAACCTCCACAAAGTTAATAACAGCAGATAGTCGGTGGTTTGTCTGTGCAACTACAGAATATCTGAAGTTTTTGTGTACACACAGAAGCCATGAATGTTCCACATGTGTACTAAGACTAAATCAAACCCAACAGCCACAGGGGAAATGCTGTTGTAAACTGGCTGTTGATGTTCGAGGTAAGCTTCTCTCCTGAATCAGAACAGAGGGCTACAGTGGAGAGGTTAAAGTCAGCATTTGACAATGAAGCACTTATGAAGGTTTGTGCAAAGACCATTCGATATGTAATGGTATGACTTTACTATAGTAGCTGATGCCTACATTGACTACTTTTGCTAATAGCATGTCATGGCTGTGGCTGAAATGTGGGGAAAGGAATATCCCCAGTGGAAGATGAAAGACTGGAAATGGGTAGCTTGGTCATATGAATCGAGGTTCCAACTGCAACCCACCAATGGGAGGGTGCATGTGTGGATTAGACCACATGTGAGTATGGACCCCAACTGTCAAGTCAGAGTACTAACAGGCAGATGATAGCAATTTAGTGTTCTGTAGTGTGTACCTATTGAGACCACCATCATTTCATGAAACTGTGTTGACCTACTCACTGACTACCTACACCCTTTTGTGGCTATTCATTTTCCACTACAGGATGGCTTCATTCAACAAGACAGCAAACACCCTACCTCATTGAACCCATTTTTACAAAGAACTGGTTAAAGGAGCATTACAGTAAGTTAACCCTCGAATCGCCCTCTCACTTACAGATTTCAATCCAACTGACGATCTGTGGGATGAAGTGGAGCAATGCACTTGAGACCAAATTCTGTTATTGGCAACTCTCAGTGCTTTATGGATAGCTGTCCCGGAATCATGGGCTACAGTGCCACCTCAGCATTTCCAGCACCTGGTAGAATTCATTTCATGACATGTTGCTGCTGTTATGAGATCAAAAGATGGGATCTTACATTTTTAGATGGGTAGGTATAAAAAATTGTCCTTTCAGTGTAATGCAAAATGCCAGGCAAACGGAGTACCACGTGAAGGTTTTATTCAGCAGACTAATGGAATTTCACTCAAGAGTTATAATTTGTGTTAGTGAACAGAAAGAAAGCTTTATAGTGTAACTATTTCACTATTGTCATCACTTAATCAAGAATGTGTTCATATCTAAATGCATTATGAATTTTGAAAAGTGTATTCATTTTTACCTCTCCTCCATACATGGATGAATTTGTGCTTTCATACTAACAGCCTCCCCTACATGAGAACCACATTGCAAGCTGTAGTGAGCCGTAAACATTGGATGGGTAGAAAATTTATGCATGCTACTATTGAGAATATTAAATATTTCCCCACCTTAGGGTTTGAATAGATGTTTGTTAAATAATAGCAGTTCAACAGTATGTTATGTTTCGGTCTTTGTTATCTGTTGGGCAAAAGTATTAGAATGCTGACTTCTCAAAGTGCATGCCTTTTAAATTCAGAGTAAAATATAGGTGTTATGCTTGTTTTTCAGTTCTGGTTATTTCCCATCCTGTGACACTTAATTAGTGGTGGGCTATTCATTCTAGCCTGTTATTTTCACAGAGTATTTCATACTACAATACAAAAAAAGTTAATCTGATGCTGTAGTGATAAAGTGGTACAGGCAGAAGCTTGGAAAAGTAAGATTTTTTTGTATCAAGTTTTCTCCTGCTGCTAATTAGTGCATATAAATGGATGCTGTAATTAGATAGCACATATTATTGGAGTGCCAAGACAAAATTGGCATTGAGCTCTTTTGTGTTGCTGATTTGCATACTTTCAGAAGGATAGGTTGACAATGACAATGTAATATTGTGGACCACCTGCAGAAGCTTGGAAAAGTTTACAGATGATGGTGTATTGTACCACATGAACTGCCCCCATCTGAGGCTCAACAGCATGCCAAGGTCTGCAAGAAAATGCTCATGAATCCAAGTGACACTCAATTCTTCAAGTGTATAGTTACTGGGGATGAGAAGTGGATCTGCCTATGTACTCCAGACACCTCCAGCCAATGGTAGAACATAGGTGAACTAACTTTACATGTCCCTATTTGT
This sequence comes from Macrothele yani, assembly GCA_039090855.1. Classification (NCBI taxonomy): domain Eukaryota; kingdom Metazoa; phylum Arthropoda; class Arachnida; order Araneae; family Macrothelidae; genus Macrothele; species Macrothele yani. The sequence goes on along the minus strand of CM076996.1, from coordinate 18,049,064 downwards.
AGATGTTTGAAGAAAACAGTCATGTTATGTGTCTGGTGGAATTGTGAAGGTGTGATCCACTTTGAGATCATTCTAGATGACTGGTCCATTAATGCTAAACTGTATTTCAAATACCTGGTTCATTGACATGTCAGGGTTTGCAAGGAACTTCTTGAGAACCCTTGTGACACCTGGTATATCAAGTGGATGGTTACTGGGAATGAGAAGTGGATCTACCCCATTACTGCAGACTAGTGGTGGCATAAATCATACGCCATTCAAATGAATGGTATGCCCAGATACTATTCACATATCAGTCCCATTTTTAAGTTTCATCGTATTCTTAGCTGACTACTAATTTTTCACTTATATAGTGGTTGCGGAAAAAAGAGGGCTGTTTCGAGTTGATAAAGTCATCGATACTTGCGTGGACCTCCTCGACAGAAGTGAAGTGCAAGTGCGTATGACTCAGGTGATGTTGCAGGGAGCGAAAGAGGTGATAATCTAACAGGGTGAAATCTGGAGAATAAAACGGGTGGGGCAAAATCTCTCATCCCAGGTCAGTGATCATGTTTAAAGTTGTTTTCGTGGTGTGAGGGCGCACGTTATCCTGAAGCAACAGGACCGACCTTCTGCCCTTGCCGGTGTATGGCCTTTTCGCCTCCATTGCGTCACTCACACGAATGAGTTGCTGACAATAACGCTCAGCATTGACTGTTTAACCAGGTTTGAGCAACTCATAGTGTATGTCACCACGCTGATCCCACCATATGCACAGCAACAACTTCCTAGCATGGATATTCGGTTTGGTGGCAGGCTTACCTGGATAAACCCACGATTTGTGCCACTTAGGATTATCGTAGAGGATCCACTTCTCATCACAGGTCAAAATCTTGTGGAGGAAATCCTTCTTGAATCTAGAGAGCAAGGACACAGCAACATCGTAGCGCCTAGACTTGTTCGCAGCTGTTAGTTGGTGGGGCACCCAACGGCCCTCCTTGTGAATTCGTCCAAGCTTGTGCAGGCACTTTGCAATGGCTTGCTGTGTTACTCCAAGTTCCTGGGCGAGCTCTGACTGTGTGCGACAAGGGATCCGCTTCCAACAATTGTTCCAGTTCCTCATCGTCAACTTTCTGTGGCTGTCCCGGATGTTCTGCATCACAGAGATCCAAAATTTGCCTGCTTAAACCGCTGGAACCACTTATTACATGAACTGTAGGACACAGCAGCGTCACCCAAAGCAGCACAGATCATTTGCTGGGCTTCCACGGCACTTTTTTCAGCTGAAACGCAAATAGGAGGCAGTGCTTCAAATGTTGCTTCTCGCATGACATTGCTTTCACATCACCAGAGCTTTGAAAGTAAGCATGTGTGTGTATGTTTCTGTGTGAACATCCTTCATGAACACATCTAAGGCAATAAGGAGTTTCCTGTTAATTAAGGGTAACAGCCTTCAGGGAAGGAACAGAACCAGCACTAGTACTGTGACTCAAATCCAGGTTTAACTTGAAAGATTACCCAGAAGCTGTGGTATCTGTCTGCTCAGTCATTAAAGTGGCAAACAAGCATGTGTAAGTAACATGATGGTGATCTGTTTTCAACTGTCTTTTAGGTTTTCTGTAACAATGGAAACAATGGCTGTTTTTCTGCAGTGCTATGGTCAAAATTTCTGTCACGTAGCTTGCTGAGAGAGGCATAGTGCTGCTTACTGTAATAATGTTGTTCATGTGCAAAATACATTGCAAAACAGTAATGCTCACCTGCCACAAAATGATAGTCATTTCCAGTTATATGCATTTTTCAGTAACCTCGGAAAATGGGCATTTAAGTCTAAAAGATTATGTAATGAGAATTTTTTTCTGTAGAGCAAATCCCGGAGTAAGACATGGATTTTGTGTTTGTTCTTCTGGCTCTGGTTCTCTTCTTTGTTTTGAACCAGTGGCTCTGGATTAGGGATGAATAAATTCTTACAGACTCACAGGGGTAAGTAATCCATGAAACAAAACATTAAAAGAAAATACTTTGAAGCTAAAAAAAAATTGGAAAATATGTTTTGAAAATCGTGGAACACGCACATTTACATAAACTAGTGTCCAAAATTAATTTGGCAAATGTAGAATTACGAGTAATGAAAAATCCACATGACAGTTTAATGACAGTTGGAACAGACGTGCATATATCGATAACACAGCAATACACAACAGAAAAGGAATGCCATCAACACATAAGGAGAAAGCATGCGCATGACAGCATGGCAATCCAAAATTGATGCAGTAAGTGGTGCAGATTTAAATAGGCTGGTTGTGAGTGTGGTTGCCTCTAACAGAAATATAGCTCACACAACGAGCCCCCTCATGCTGTTTAACAGGCTGTAAATGAAGAGTTTGGAGCAGTAAGTGTTACTCTCCCAGCAAGGCATGTCAGGGTCCCGGGAGAGTTCTGGAAGGGGGTTGCTGTTCCCAGGACATCCCAGACATGCACTATTTGGTTCAGGTCCAGAGTTCTTGTGGGCCACTATTCTGTGAATATCCACACTCACCAGGTATGTGTTGACTAGTCAAGCCTTATGGGGATAGGCATTATGATCCATATAAAGAAACGGGGGGGGGGGGCAACAGCTGCCCTGAAAAGCTGTGCATGGGCTGTCGGATGCCATCCCTGTGACATGCAGCCGTCAGGCTGCCTCCTGGAAACATGTGCAGCAGCATGCATTTATCCAACATGATGCCAGCCCAAACCAGGAGTCCTCCACCACCGTAGTGATAAATTTTCGTAATGTTGGAGGGAAGATTTCATCTCTGCCGCTCTTGTACTTCAAGAATTTGTGTTTATACTGTACCACAACACATCACTTTAGAGAACTCAAGGCCATTGTTCAGGGGTGATGTTATCAGGCCCAATTTAGACAGACCCTTCTTTGCCATGCCCTGAGTGGGATACAGACCATTGGCCTTCTTGCATACAGATCTCTGTCATGGAGTCTTCTGTAAACTGTTTGCCTCGATATCACAGTTCCCATAGCAGAGGAGAACTGCGAGAGTTGCCTGGCTGTTGATTCCCTGTTCCGGCGAGCTGTTTGAGACAAATATCGGCTATCTTGACTTGTGGCTCGTGGATATCTTTGTCCCCTTGCCTTCTGGCTATTGTCCTGGTTTCCAGGAACTATCTCCAGACATTGGAGACCACTTGCCTCAACACATTCTGCAATTTTTCTACCTCAGCTTGCAATTGCCCTGCTTCCAATCTACCAATCGCTCTCCACCGTAAAGAATCTTCTAAGCGATGGCGTGGAGCCACTCTTCCACTAACAGTCCAACTCAAGCTTCAGTTGCCACACCCGACTCAGAACAATCAAGGTTGTATGCCTGCCAGCTTAGGGACATACAGTTGTCATTTGCATATTTTCATAGGAGTGAGCACAATGTTGACTTTTTCCACTTATCACTTCTGCAAAAAATCATTACAATCAGTAGTCTTGTTTTGGACATATTCTCAAATTTGTATTTGTCATGTTAATTTTGGACACCAGTTTATGTGCAATCTAGAAAGAGTTCTTTCATACCATTTATGTAGAACAGAAATATCATGGCAAGTACAAGTAAGTGTTCTACCTTGAGTAAAAGCTGCTTCCTTAGTGGAAAAGTGAAGAATTCATAGAAAATTGTGGTTAGATTTATGTCTCTTTTCCAAAAAGTATTCTGAGACAAATAGAAACAAAAGTCTTGTGTCAGCTGGTAAATGGAAGGGCAGGTGGACCAATAACTTACGCCTGTCATTTTGACATAAATATGTACACACTCTGGCCAAAAAATAAATATCTTGACTGAGTAATGAACAAAAACATTTTTTTTTTCAAGTAACAGTTCATAGCAGTGTGGCATGGATTCCATGAGATAAGTATTAAAATTTAAAAACACACTTAATTTATGTAAAAAAAATTGAGTAAGGAAGCATTCAACTGATAACTTCAGTCTTTTTCAACTTGGTAACAGATGGACAAAGGTTAGCGGTTGCCAGATCCGTAAAGTCATATTCGTTATTTCTCATTTAAAATTGATTTCCATGTAAAGGGAATGATAAAAAGAAAATAAGAATTACAATTTTTGGGGTTGAGAAAAAATTTCAAACTTTCGTAAAAATGTAATTAAAAACAATTAATAGACAGGGCAAATCATTTGGTGTCAGTCTAAAAAGGTTCATCAGAAATTTTTCTCAGCCCCAAAAACTAATTCTTCTTTTATCATTCCATTACTATGAATCGATTTTGAAAGAAAAATAATGAATACAACTTCAGTGATCTGGCAATTTTTAAATTTTAATGTATTTTATTTATTGTTAGTATCGTGACCGTATTATTCCATCGTGACCGTGTTATTCCATGAAATGTTGCGTGACACGAAATTCAGGACCAATCTTCATCCAGCAGGATATATGATAGCCAGTGTGTGGTCATTAACAACTGGAGATAACAGCTATTAGCTCATTCCAATATATTCCAGATATTATCAATGAAATTATGGTATGGGCAAGGAGGAGGCCACACACATGGAGAAAGTGATGTTCAAAGTCCTTTGATTTTTAATGAATCCACTTATATACAGTAAAAGGGTCATGGGTAGGAACATTGTTGTCCTAAAAACATTACAAAATAAATGTAATAATGCAGCATTTTTACCTCGATGAGATTTCTGTATTATATTGTTAGCCAGTTCTTAAATTAAAATCTTATATGTTTTGCAGGTCTATTCTGTTTTTAATTAAGTTGGTAAAGATGATTTCAATAAGTTTTTTAAGTTCATTAATGCAACTGTTTTTCTGGATGTAGAAGCTTTCTTTGACAAGTCTCTTATTTTTATGTGGTTCATAATCCAATATTTTAAATTTGTGCAACAAAGGTTCATATTTGCATGAATGTATGTGATTTACTAAAACACTAAATATTGTGATTTCTATTATCAATAGCTATTAAATATTCCTTAATACTCTGTTCCAATTTTTGAGACATTTTTTGTATATAATTACTGTTGCAATCCAATGGAATTTTATGTATAGCGTTATTTCTAGCCATTTTGCATTTTGTTATGTGTACTGTTGGGAAGATCTTTATTGGCCAAATTTTCTGCCTTGTTTTGAGCTGTAGTTGCTGTTTTTGCATTATTCTTTGGTAAATATTTATCCCTTTTTACGCCTGCCAACTACTACAGAATATGCATAGTTCTTACTGATTCAGTTGTCGGACTACAGAAGTATGAAGACCATTGTTGAAACTACAGATTTTACGAATTTTCCTTTTGTTTTTCGAAATTGGTGTTTTTGCTATTATTTCATTATATATATGATGAAATAATTGCAAAAACACTAATCTGGATGTCTTTCCCTGAAGAGTGATCCAGGGGTTCTGATTAAATGTTTTTATAAATATTTTCTTAACTGTGTTTTGTCATTTTGTTTATCACTTTATAGTTTTTTTGTTTTTTTATCTGGAGGCTTTTGGCCCTATTTGTTTGTTTATGAGGGTAGATTGCTTGTATGTTAATATTCTTTTACATACAGTAACTACATCTTATACTTGCAGCATTGCGCAGTTTTGTTGGGGTTTATATTATATTACATGCGTGAAAATTTAACTTTCCTATGCTATATATATATAGACACACTGAAGAGCAATTGAAGTAGAGATACCTGTCTAGTAACGTGTAGCACCACCTTTTGCCCTGATGACGGCGGCGATTCGTCTCGGCATGGACTCTACAAGACACCAGAAGCGTTGGGAAACCATACAGATCCACGACCCCTGAACAAGCTCCCCCAGTTCACGAAGATTTGATGGATGGGGGTCAGAGCATCGAACATCTGTCTCAGTGGCATCCCAGATATGCTCGATGGGATTGAGGTCAGGTGACCTAAGTGGCCAAGGAAGCGAGGTCACGTCGGTGGAGTGTTGATCCAACCATTTGGATACAATTCGGGGGCGATGGCATGGTGCATTGTCTTGTTGCAGGATGAGGTCCCCAGTGGGATGTTGAAGGCGCACAAATGGGAGCAAATGGTCGTCCAGGATATCCTGGTAACGTTGACCAGTAAGGGACGATGTCACACGTACCAGGAGTCCCATTTCAGTCCACGTAAACAGTCCCCAGACGAGAATGCTACCCCCACCAGCTTGAAGAGTACCCTGCTGGCAAGAAGGATCCATCGCTTCATGTGGTTTGTGCCGTACTCATATCCTGTCATCCTCATGTACCAACCTGAATCTTGACTCATCAGTCCAGGCAACATTTTTCCACATGTCGGATCCAGTGGAGATGTTCCAGCGCCCATACTAATCTTTGCACCCTGTGATGTGCGGTCAGCAGCGGTACGCCGCCCCGGTGGCGCAGTGGTCTAAGCGATGGCCTCTGATCATTCGTCCGAAAGGGGTCCGGGTTCGAATCCCGGTGAGGCATGGATGTTGTGTTTGTCTTACGGCACTGGCTCTTTCCCTTCCCTGGAACCAGTGACCCTAAATTAGGGACGGGCGACTGCTTATAGCCCATTGAGTTGCTCACGGTGGTCGTTAAACCTCCAATTAAAAAAAAAAAAAAAAAAAAAAAAGCAGCGGTACCCTCGTGGGACGATGGCTTCTGTACCCCATAGCGAAGAGATGGTTCTGGATGGTGTAGCTGCTTACACGTTTTTGTGCACCAGCGTTAAATTGGCGAGTGATTTCTTGCACTGTGGCCCGTCTGTCCGCTGTTACAATGCGAGCTAGCTCACTCTTCCACACGGTGTTGTCCACGGCAGTTGGCCCTTGCAGGGATGGTTTTACCGGATTCGATGTACTCACGGTGCACCCGTGACACAGTGGCTCGTGAAAATCCCAGTGCCTGCACGACTTCTGAGATGGAGTGACCCATTCGTCGGGCCCCGACAATTTGCCCACGATCAAATGCGCTTAGATCCTTCGTCTTACCCATACTGCGTCCGACTCTTACTGATTCCCGTCTCATCACTCCTTATACTGTCGGATCGCTGCATACGTCATGTCGTTTCCGTTTACAGGGCCGCCCACGGCGCCACATTCGCATAACGCCAGCTGTCTCTAATTCAATTGTTCTTCAGTGTATATATATATATATATATATATATCATCATCATCATCATTGTCAACCATTATCAATCCACTGCTGGACGAAGGTCTCCCCAAGTTTCCTCCACAACGGTCTGTCTTGTGCCATTCTCCTCCATGTCACCCCTGCATACTTTCGAATTTCATCCACCCATCTCCCATGTGGTCTTCTTCTGGAAAAGACCCATATATATATATATAGTAGTTAAGTTCTTAATAACTAATTAATTATGCACTTAAAGCACTGCTGAAATACTTTGTACATATTGCAACTAACTGTTTAAGGTATATAACTTTCACAAAGTTTTCTTTAGTTAATTATTATTTTTAACTTATTCACGTTTTCGTGCTGTCATAAGTTGTAGAGTAGGGGGTTTTAGACTCAAGTTTTCTTTCAAAAATCTGTTCGTTATAAATTAACATTTCCTTTTTTAATTGCAATGTAAAATATGTTTTTCAGGTTTAAATTCTCTCTCAAACGAACTTGGAATTTCGTTATAGCTGAAAATCATTTCTATTTATTATGTCACTCTCACAGCTTGAGTTCTCTTTAATCTTCTTCTCTCTGTTTAATAGTAACAGATGAAGAGCATGGGTCGGGCCATGAAGGTTAATGGATGCAAGCGAAATTGTTAACTAGTGCTAGGTCATGCTACTCTACGGAGGACATGACTTATATATATATTTTTTAAACTATTTTAGGTGGGAATGTTACTTGCATCTATGGCCTTGCAGAAACCCATTTCCAACTAGGTCTTTGTGGAAGTGAGAAAATGCAGAGTTTTTGCTGGTCCTTGATAAAGCCAAGGCTCAGTATTCTCGACACCTTCTACATTCAGTTGTTTTATTTTATTTTTTCTTTTCTCCTTTTACTCACACAGGTAGATACATAACCTTTTCTATGTTGTACTAGGTGTGAGTCAAAATTATATATGTATTTTTTTGCTTAGGTATCTTTATAGAATGTGAATTCTGAATTTTCAAAACTGCTGCGTTGCGCGTTTTGATTTTCAGGTTATTTTGCACCCTTCGTTTTAAATTCTAAAATTTTTTCCTTAGTCTTCAGTTTTGCTCTTAAGTATATATATATATATATATATATACTAAAGAGCAAAACTGAAGACTAAGGAAAAAATTTTAGAATTAAAAACGAATATATATATATATATATATCATCATCATCATCATCAACCATTATCAATCCACTGCTGGACGAAGGTCTCCCCAAGTTTCCTCCACAACGGTCTGTCTTGTGCCAGTCTCCTCCATGTCACTCCCGCATACTTTCGAATTTCATCCACCCATCTTCCATGTGGTCTTCTTCTGGGTCTTTTCCTGTCCCTTGGAATCCAATCTAAAATTTCGGCTGCCCATCGATGGTCTGTTCTTCTGGCAGTATGTCCAGCCCATTGCCATTTCAGGGATTTAACTCTGATCATGATGTCTTCCACTCTTGTCATTTTTCGGATCCACGTGTTCCTCTTCTTATCTCTCCTGGTTACACCAAGCATATATATATATATCATCATCACCATCATCATCGTTGTCAACTATTATCAATCCACTGCTGGACGAAGGTCTCTCCAAGTTTCTTCCACAACTGTCTATCTTGTGCCAGTCTTCTCCATGTTACTCCCGCATACTTTCGAATTTCATACACCCATCTCCCATGTGGTCTTCTGGATCTTTTCCTGTCCCTTGGAATCCAATCTAAAATTTCGGCTGTCCATCGATGGTCTGTCCTTCCTTCGGTATGTCCAGCCCATTGCCATTTCAGGGATTTTACTCTGATCGTGATGTCTTCCGCTCTTGACATTTTTCTGATCTACGAGTTCCTCTTCTTATCGCTCCTGGTTACACCAAGCATGCACCTCTCCAGGCTACTTTGAGTTGTCTGCAGCCTTTGTATGTCTCTTTTAGTTAAGGTCCATGTCTCTGCACCATACGTAAGCACTGGAAGGATGTATTTATCAAACACTTTTTTTTTAAGGCATAATGGCATATTGCTCTTGAAAATTATGCTGTTTCTTTCAAAAGCTATCTAGGCAAGTTTTATATGCCGATTAATTTCTTCATCAATGTGACCCTCACTTGATATCTGCTGTCCAAGATAAACGTACGTATCTGTTATCTCCAGCTTTTCTCCATGAATCGATAAATCTTTATTTCTTGTAAAAGCATTGTACATCACTTTTGTCTTCTGAAAGTTCATTTTTAATCCCACTTCTTACTCTTGTCAGCAAGTTCCTGGATCATACTCTGCAGCTCTAATGGGGTAGTTGCAAAAATTACTACGTCATCAGCACAACGAAGGTGAGTTAGATAATCTCTATTAATCTTTATCCCTTTGTTTTCCCAGTTCAGTGACTGAAAGACATTTTCCAATGTGGCATTAAAGAGCTTGGGAGATATGGTGTCACCTTGTCTCACTGCCTTTCCAATTTTTATCTGTACTGTATTCTCATTCATTGATGTTATTAATAATATTAATGTATGCATCTTCAATACCACAGGATTTCAAAGCCATTGTAACTGCTGATCGTTTCACTGAATCAAAGGCCTTTTCATAGTCGATAAAAGCCATGCATAATGGAAGTTCATATTCCCTCGCTCTTTCAATGAGTTCTCTCAGTACGTGGATATAATCTATAGTGCTGTAGCCACTCCTGAATCCAGCTTGTTCTCTCGGTTGAGCCATGTCCAGTGTTACCTTCAAGCGGTGTGAAAGAACTTTAGTGAAGATTTTATAAACCACTGATAGGAGTTTCCTGAGATCCTCAATGTCACCTTTTTTATTATATATATATAGATAGATATATAGATAGATAGATAGATAGATAGATAGATAGATAGATAGATAGATATAGATATTGAAAGGTAATACATGATCATGTGGTACGTGGAGGTTTTGTGCAGTGCACATTCACATACTCAAATGCTTGGCACTCCCATCGGTCAAATGTTGAGGAATTTGGAAATTAAATCTGGCAACATTGCCTATCTTGCCCTTACCAGGGAATCAACTTCATTTTCTTGCTTATTAAGTTTGTTTCATTAGTGTCCTTGTTTGTTTTATTGTTTTGTAGTAGTGCATGTTTCTTTTTCTCAAAGAGATGGATCATTCTTACCATCAAAAAAAAAAAAAAAAAAAGAAAGAAAGAAAAAACAAAGAATTGCCAAAAATTTAAGGAGGAATCTGAGACTGTTACTTTATAAATGTTTGATTTTCATAGTCCAGGGGATCATGGATGGCTCCATTATAAGTATGACCAATTATCAAGAGCTCTTGCTTTTCTTTTGAAGTTGAGGATAACCTGTCTTTCCCATGTATTAATATGAAGTTGATGTAAAATTTTCTGTATTAATATTTCTTTTAGATTCTCACGTTAATGATTTTCCAAATAATGAAGCTTCCAACAAAATCATGTAAAAAATATCACTGTATATCATACAGTGAAAAACTAAATATACATATCTGAAGATTTCTAAAAAAAACCTTGCCACTTATAAGATTTGAAAATGAGCAGTCACAGTCATTTGTCTTAGAAGCAGTGGTCACTCCCGTCATCTCGGTAGAGCTGAAAACAATATTCATCTGACCACACGATGGGGCGCCATTATGCAGAGGTCCAGTTTTGATGTTCCCAGCACCAGGCGAGGCGTAATGTCTGATGACAAGCAGTCAACAGTGGCAAACAAGTAGGGTGTCGGCTCCCGTAGTCCAGGGTATGTAGCGTGCTGCATACCGTTTGCTCGCTGACGCTGCTTGGGCCTCTGACATTTAACCTAGATGAGATTTACACCTCTGTTGCCAAGCAGTCAGTCTGTATGAGCCTGGATATTCTACATTGACCACAGTCATCAGTGTCACGTGGTTGGCCACCACTTGCTCGCTGGGCACTGGTACGGCCTTCAATTGTATACACTCATGGTACACCCTTGATACGGTTGCCTTCGGGAACCCTAGAGTTTTTAGCACTTGAGCGATAGAACTTCCCATCTGTCTTGCATTGATAATGCATTCACGATCAAGGTTGCTCAGATCACGTTTACCCATGTTCATCAATTACAATACAGTGTTAGGAAGCCCTATTGTCTGCCTATTTATCACCTGCATTCTGTTTGGGTCTGTTCCACTCAGCACGGGGGATGCACATGTCAATGGCCCATCACCTCTATCTCTAATGTTTTGCCTCCTGATTGTACTTTTATGTATGACAGCTGATTATATGACCTGAATGTGAATTTGGTGTCCTTACAAAACAAAAGAATAAAAATGCTTTATGAAAGTAATTATTTATATTCAAACTTATTTCCTTTTATATGTAATTTTCCCATTTCTGTTGTGTAGGTGGTGTGGAGGCAAACTGACCCGCAGTATCGATCAAACAATAGGTTCATTTCATCCGGAACAACTGTATTCGTTCCAGATAATCGGTACTCTGTTCGTTATAATGAGCAATCTGGTACTTATACTCTTAGGGTAAGTTGCATGCCAAATAGTTTGAATAATTACTGTATACTCCATGTGCAATATTTACATACATACATATCACCGAGCTGTTCTGAGATTCAGAGGTTAGCTCTTCAGAGCAAGGTCTTCTGCTAAAACAAAGTTATTAGTGGTGTTAAATTCTGCTTACTGTTGATCTATCAAACATCTCCAGTTGCTGCAGTCTTGGCACATAACTCAAATTTCACTGACATACTTTACATGTCTCTCTTTTTGTACTTCATACTCATTATCTTTTTCTCTTGCATGCATTCCTGAATCTAGTCCTCCCATAATTTCCTTGGCCTTTCTGTACCTATCTTTCCTGCAACTTGAGCTAAATATATTTGTCTAGTTAGCTTGTTATGACTCATTCTTTCAACATTTCCATAACACCTCAAAGTATCGTGTTTCCACTTGACTGACAACATTTTGCTTCACATTGTACATTTGCAACATATCTTCAGTTCTCACATAATCAGAATGCATTTTGCACAAAACCCCCATAACAACATATCTTTGCAACACACAAAAGCCTCCTGTGTCTGTTCTGTGTCACCCAAGTTTCACTGCCATACATCAGAGTAGGAATAATTGCACTTCCATAAATAACTATTTTGGACCTTTTCAACTTATTAGTCCCATGAAATCCTCCTAAAGCATCTACGACTTTCAAAGCTTAGTTCGCTCACCTACTGATTTCACCCTGTAATCTGTTTTCTCTGTCAAACATGCTTCCTAAATACACAAACTCATTCACATTGTATAATTCTGTGCCGTTTAGACTGAGTGTGCATTCAATTCTAACTGTTCCTTGCTGAAAACCCATAAGTTTGTTTTTCACATATTTTTATACTCAGTTTGAATTTAATACAAGCTCCGTGCATCCAGGGCAACATACTTTACAGCTCACTTTTTTCTCTGCCAACAGGACTGTCATCAGCATACAGCAACCTTGCAGACATGGAAATCTCCAAGGAATAAACCAGTATTCCGGGGACAGGAAAACCCAACTGTGGTGTTTTGTGGAACTGTTGTAGGGAAAGTAAATCATGTTACCATAATGAGGCAGCATCTCTGAAAGTATAGCATATGATCTAACTCAAAGCTTTTGCTTCTCTGGAAGCAGAACTTGTCTTATTCAGACAGACGCAGAATTAGCATGCAAAAAAAGGAAGCTAAAACCCACAAAGCGAGGAAACTAACAAATGCTGAGACATGAGAAGTGCCTTCGAGTACAGCACAAATCAGGAATCAGCTTTGTAAGTCAAAATACTTCTTCCCATAGTGATAACACTAAGCAGCTTCCACCACATGAGATAAGCTAGACAAAGAGAGTAGTTTTGTTACTCATTTTGAAGTTCATTATTCTAGTCACAGTTTGTTGTACATACACTGCTCAACTTAGAAAATGCCATTCCATAAAGGAATGCACAAAATGAGATGAAACTTACCACACATGAAGACATAAGTGGAAAAGAAGTTACTTAATTTCTGAGAGATTACATTAGTGTGCAAGGAGACAGTATAATATAGACTTAGTCAGTAGGTTGTATGGCCGCCATGCTGGGCTATACGTTCAGCAACACAGTGTGACATCAAGTCGAAAAACCCACGGATGGTGTCCTCATTATCATTAACCTGTGTCCACAATCATCGATATTGCAGGGGGCGTGTTAAGTTGTCTGTCAATGACATTCTTCTCATTCTCTATTTCAGAAAAGTATTGGGTTCTTTCTGGCCAGGGCAGCACCTGAACACTTTGTATGCATCATCTGCTGACACTGGCGGTGTGCTGACGAGTGTCATCTTGTTGAAAGTGGGCATCAGGGATACCATCAAGATCATGCAACGAAATGGGCTGCAGCACCTCATCAACTTATGCTTTCATTGTACTTACTATGCGTACGAGTGGTGAACAGAGGTTGAAACTGATAGTGCTCCAAACCATTACTCCAGGTTGAGGAGCCATATGATGCTCACAGATGGCAACAAGATCATCCTGGTGTGACCACATAGTCTCCAGGCTCTCAATCTGTGATCGTTTGTGTTGAGACTGAAGCGAAATTTATTGCAGAATTAGACATGGTTCCAATTGTCCTGCCGCACATGTACTGCACCACCGCAACCTTGCATGACGATGTGCTATGCAGGGATGAAAATGTTCCGCTGATCCACATCTACCCCGGGAAGTTTCGAATTTTCCCTTTGGTTTCACTTTTCCTGATAATTTCCCTAGTCGCTCCACTTTTTCCAAAAATGTCCTTGGCTACTCCGTCGCCGTGTTTTGGAGGTGATGGAAATGAGATTTCGTTTTTCCTGAGTGTGTAGGTGGGGGAAGGCATAGACTAGCAACCACCGATGACAAACACCTACACCATTGCAGCCATTAGCCAATCATGAGGTCAGGGTTCGTCCATTTAGCATGTGATTTAGCAGGGTCTCTAAAGCTCTTGCCTTAGTTTTTCATACAAAGGAATGTTTGCATAGAATTTGATTTATGCAACAATGGCTACAGTGAGAACCGATATTGGCCGCCCCGATGGTGCAGTGGTCTAATCTAAGCACTGGCTTATGACTATTCGTCTGAGAAGGGTCCGGGTTCGAATCCCAGTGAGGCATGGATGTTGTGTTTGCCTTATGGCACTGGCTCTCTCCCATTTTTGGAACTAGTGAACCTAGATTAGGGACGGGCAACTGCTTATAGCCCATTGAGTTGCTCACACTGGTCATTAAACCTTCAATAAAAAATAAAAAAGAACCAATATTGTTTGCCACCTTAAAGTTGAAAACAATGTCAAAACAATCAGAAAAGGTGTTAAAAAATGCTTGGAAATGGGTGTGGTTGGAGAGCATCAGCAGGCTTGTACAAAGAGGAACAATAGAGGAATTTAGCTGTGAAAGAAGAGAAAAAGAAACAACTGCAATTAAAGAAAGAAAAGGCATTGACAAAGAATGCTTCCAAAAAAGTGTTTGGAGATGCTGCAAAATGTCAAAGACTCCAGCATTTGAGTGTCCTAAAAAAGCTTCCAGTAATAAAGCCTCATCTTCAACTGTGAAAATTCAGTTCTCAAAAAAAAAAAAAAAAAAAAAAAAAAACCTGCCAATAATGAAGCATCATCCTCAAAAATCCAAATTCCAGCAGAATCAGAACAGAATTTGATAAAGATTGATTGTCCAAAACAGGGGAAAGAGACTTTTAGAATTAATTGGGTCATTCCAAAAAAAAAAAAAAAAGGTGTTAATTTGAGATTTCAGAAATATTTTTTTGAAAATTATATTTACACAATAAATTGATGCTTCAGTGATAACCAAGAGTTTGTACTTTATCATAGTATAAAATTTAGTTTTGTCAATCAAGTAATAGTAAGTGATTTTCTTTTATTACTGATGAGAATTTGTTGTTTATCAGTCAATTAATAAATATTTTACATAAAAGAATCTTAAGCTTTCTGATATACATCCTCATTGTATGGAAACTCGTAGTACAGATGACGACCACCCTGCAACTTAAATTTGGGTTCAGGTAAAATTTGAATTATTTGGTTATAATAGATGTAGGTTTAAATGTCCTCATCATTGACTTGGAGTAACTTTCCATTATCATTAACAGTCTTCAAATTCATCACTTTTACTTCTCCATTGTCATCCATTTCTGCCTGTGCTACTACAACATACATGTACATTAATTTATACACAGTACCATCTGCTTTAAATCCTGCCTGCATGTGGTTTCCTTGCTTTGACATTATTTGGTGCAACTTCCTTTGTTGTCTCTTCCTCAATTCTTTCTTCACAGCTTTCACCCAGCAACATTTCATTAGAATAATCATTTTTCATTAGACATTTCATTCTCTGAAGAGGCCCATTACTACATTTAATGGGTGATAATGAGCATACGTCTGATAGCTACATTTTTCTCTCTCTTTTATATTTTTTTTGTGAAGATTAGAAACTGTATCAAGATGATACCTTTTCTACTTTTTATGTTTCCTCTTAATTATCATTTCCTTTTTACCAGTAGTAGCTCTGCTTATATCATCTCGGCAAAAAAAAAAAAAAAAAAATTACATATTTTTATATTGTGAATTTATTTTTTTATTTATTTTTTTTTGGCATAGATTAGGTGTAATTTTAAACCCAAGCATTTAAATCTGAGTTCTTGCATACATTTACACCTTTTTACAATTCCTGAAGCTAAAATGGAACATAGCATGGCTTTTGTCTAACAACTGCGTGAAAAATAATTCTCTCTCAAAAAGTGTAATAATGTTAAGCGTAAGAACAATTTCCATGCAGCTTTTTTTTTAACATCTTTCTGCTTGCTTTTAAAACATTGTTTGAGCAATATTTTTTTGTTTTGGACCTCGGTGTAAGATAAATTTTTTTAGGAATCATGTTAATCTTATTTTAAGAACGAAACACTCTTTTCCTATACTTCTCATATGATTTTTTCAAAGATTGTTTCTTTTTTCAGCTGTTAATTTCCTCTTGCTAGTTTGGTACTGCTACATCTGTGTTTGTTGTATTTTGATTTTTGCATCTGAATATTGATGCTAAAAGATGTAGGAAAGGGCAGTGTTGCTACGGGTATGCTTGTTACTTGCTCCTCACTAACTTTTCAGTCAGGTGCAACTCTAGCTCTTTGACTCTTAACTTCTATCCACTTTTTTTGTTGTGCTCTGTAACTGTCTACTTAATGCATGCATTGTTTTTCTCTTGGAATGATATCTAAAAGAAAAATTTTAAAATAAAATAATTCTGGCAATTAAAAAATAAAATGCAACAGAATGTTAATAAATCTTTAAGAGCTCAGAGGAAATCATGCATGAGTGAAAAACATTAAAGGGAAAGGAACATTTCACGGTTTTAAAAAATGTTAATGTAAAATGGTGTAGAAATGGAAAATTATAAATATTAAACCTAAAACTACTTTTGCATTTTACTAAAATTATCAGTCAGCATTTATCCTCACATACCTTTCAAGATCTTTTTTCTTATTTTCTTGTTTCCGCCTCTCCTGGTAATGGTGTCGCTCTGCATTGCACTCTTTCGGCATTATCTGAAAAAAAGAAAATTAATCTTTGAGTATTCAGATTACATGCACAAAATATTACTAAAATAAAAATATCAATTTAAATGTTCAAATGGTTTTTATAGTAAAAGGGATTGCATATTTGTTACAAATTGTCCACTCTGTTACATTCCTTATATAAGAGTGGACAACTAACCTTAAAAGCAGCATTGTAGGTGAAAATTTTCAAGTAATGATAAATAACTTTAGACTAATAAACAGCTATTGGTCATGTACTATCTGTCAAGGATTTATTTCATTTTGAAATATTTGTAAGATTAAAATATCAATGTAACAGAGTGGACATTTACTCAATGTATTGAGGTAATCATGGATATGAAATGCGTCTTACCTTGTTCTTGAGGATTTAATCCAATATGGCTGACAGGAAGTGAACACGACACCCTCCAGGAACTTCAGTGGTGTTGTCAACTTTAATGTAATTTCAAAATATTTTTTTCTAATTTTCTGTAACAGAAGTGGACAGCAGAGCTGAATAAAGTATGGGACACACACATAAAAACAGTTATCGCACACACACAAAAATTTTCTTTGAATGTTTTTTGTCAGTATTTTTTATAACTAGGAGTTTTCTTACATAGGAGTCAAATAGCAATTATAACTCTTAACCATTCAATAGGAAACTTCTTTGAACCTCATAAATTTGAGCCCAGGACAATAGATTTTCTCTGTCCAGCTATAAACAATAATTGCTGTAAATTACTGTATTTGATCTAGCACTTTATAAAAAATACCTGACTGAACAAAGTGAAATAAGGGACAAGAGACAAACACAGTTACCTTTGAGAACCCCACTATTATTTAAATAAAAAATCATACTTTCTCGGACATGTTTTTCACGCTTTTTTTTTTTTTTTTTTTTTTCGGAATGAACCAATTAGCATAGAATTGCAGCCAAAACAAAAATGTAAAAGTGCTAATAAGGAAAAAAGTGGAGGTATCCTCACTGTAAAGAGTATGTTTGAAAGTTGATGCAAAAGAAAAATTGAATAAAGTGTTTTTGAACCAGAAATACAAACGTCTCAAAACATATATATTCTGTACACCCATTAGTACACATATGTTTTTATTCAACTATTTTTATAGTTCGAAATAATACCAAGTATATTTTCCTCTTTTTTGCATGTTAGCTATTTTCATCCCTGATAGTTATAAATAATATATTGGGTATATAAATAAGTTTTGAGGGATTTCTGTTCGGTGTCGTACTTATTACTGCCCCCATGTATTTTAAGGTGGCAACGTTGCGATATCGCATTATGGGACGCCAGCTGTCAGAGTCAGTATACGACGTTCGATTGAGGTGCGAAGACGTATTTGTTTTACTCGATGGAAAATGGCAACTTTCGTCCCGACAAAACAGCATTTGCAGGAAGTGTTAGTGCATTACTTTATTGTCAAGAAAAGTGCTGCCGACAGCTATCGCTTAATGTCAGAAATCTATGGTGAACATTCCCCATCCATAAAAACATGTGAGTATTGGTTTAGACGATTCAAAAGGAACGATTTTGATGTCAGTGATAAAGAATGTTCTGGACCACCCAAAAAAATTGCTGATGCCGAATTGGAAGCTTTACTCAACGAGGATCTGTGCCAGACCCAAAAAGAACTAGCAGCAGCATTAAATGTTTGTCAACCCTGTATTTCATAACGTTTAGCTGCCGTGGGAATGGTGCAAAAAGAAGGGAATCGGGTTTCACATGCTTTGTAGGAAAGAGACCTTGGACGTCAAAAAACATTTGCAAATTGCTGCTTCAAAGGCAAAAAAAGAAAGAGCTTTTTGCATCGTATTATTACTGCTAACGAGAAATGGATATGGTACGATAACCTTAAACGGCAGAAAGCATGGGTGAAGCCAGGTGAACCAGGTCCTTCAACGCCAAAACGCAATATCCATGGTTCATAGGTAATGCTGTGTATCTGGTGGGACCAGAAGGGTGGGATCCACTATGAACTGCTGAAACCGTCAGAAACTATTACTGGTGATCGGTATCGAACCCAGTTAATGAGTTTAAAACGGGCTCTCACGCAAAAACGGCCGGAATGGGAGAATAGACACAACAAAATCATCTTACAGCATGACATCGCAAGACCACATGTTTCTCGACCTGTGAAAAAGTACTTAGAAGGATCCGACTGGGAAGTTCTACCCCACCTGCCATATTCGCCAGATATTGCGCAATCGGATTACCATTTGTTCCGGTCGATGCAGTCAGCACTTTCTGGAGAACGTTTTAGTTCTTATGAAGACCGAAAATTGGCTGGACAACTGGATCTCTTCCAAGGAACCGGAATTCTTCCTTCGGGGCATACGTTCACTGCCCGAAAGATGGGGTAAAGTTGTAGCTTCAGAGGGAGCATACCTCGATTAATATTAAAATATTTTTTTCTGTTCTCCAACAACGTGTTTTGTTCACCTCAAATCCCTCAAAACTTATTTATATACCCAATATGGTTTTTGTGGTTACATGATTAAATGGGAACATTACTGTAGTAAATCCAATGAAGAAATTAGCATTGTATTCACACCTCAGTTAATAGTTTTAACTTACACGGTGTCTTCTCTCACCACATCTCAAGTCACAGTAAAGAGTGGCTTATTGCACAAAAGGTAGTACCTCTGTAATATAGTCTGGCCGCCCCGGTGGCGCAGTGGTCTAAGGCGTTGGCCTCTGATCATTCGTCCGAAAGGGGTCCGGGTTCGAATCCCAGTGAGGCATGGATGTTGTGTTTGTCTTACGGCACTGGCTCTCTCCCTTCCCTGGAACCAGTGACCCTAAATTAGGGACGGGCGACTGCTTATAGCCCATTGAGTTGCTCACGGTGGTCGTTAAACCTCCAATCAAAAAAAAAAAAAAAAAAAAAAATATATATAGTCTGATTAGTTTCAAGCATTAGCTACAGTCCCATAAGCCATTCATGTTGTATTTGTAACTCAATCATTTTCTGTACCTGGTAGATGAGATCCTGTTTAATCCCCTTCATCACTTTTCCCATTCATATTGATTAGTAGTTTGCAAATTTTTCACCTAATCAGCACGATGACAAAAATTAAAAAGAAAAAAAAAAGCCTTTCCAGCCTGTATCTAATCCTTTTCTCTCGAGTTAATATTCTTCAAGGTGACATACTAATTTTATGTCTCCCAAGCCTCATTTCCGTTTAATATTAGTAGCTCTACTCCCCTTTCCCTGTTGTTTTCACTAATGTTGACATGCTATTCTTACATACACTGAGTGGCCACTTTATTATGACCACCCCCTCAGTACTTCGTTGGGCCACCTTTTGCCTTTAATACTGCGTCGATTCTTCATGGCATGGACTCCACGAGATGTTGATAAGTGGTTTGTGGAATCTGAGACCATGCTTGATGAATAGCACTTTCCAGGAGTGTGAGATTGCAGGGTTATGGATCCAGCTGTCTGATGGCTCGTTCAACTTCATCCCACAAATTCTCAATGGGGTTGAGATCTGGAGATTGTGGGGGCCACCTAAGCAAAGTAAACTCACCGACATGTTCCTGAAACCAATCCTGTACAATACCAGCACTATGGCAGGATGCATTATCTTGTTGAAAGTATCCATCGCCATTTGGATAAACCATCCACATGACAGGATGCACTTGTTCCGCAACGATATTTAGATATGATGTGCCAATCAGACGTTGATCAACACGAATTAAAGGGCCCAAAGCATGCCAGGAAAACATTCCCCAAACCATAACGTTGCCTCCACCAGCTTGAAGGGTTGTAGCAATGCATTTGGGGTCCATGCTTTCGTGCTGTTTCCGCCGAATTCTCACTCGGCCATCGGCATGGTGCAACTGAAAACGTGATTCATCGGACCACATAATTTGTTTCCAATTATCGACTGTCCAATCCTTGTGCGAACTGGAGACATTTTCTCTTGTTAACTGCAGACAGCAAAGGTGTTCGAACAGGCCTTCGGCTGCCATATTCCATCCGATGCAGTGTATGGTGAACAGTGCGTGCAGAGATCATTTGAGGAGATCCTTAATTAAGATGGTCTGTAATTTGCTGCACTGTTGCCCTTCTGTTGTCTATTACCAGTCTGGACACTCTCCGTTCCGCCCGAGCAGTCACTAGTCGATGACGACCACACGTTGCACATAGAGACCCAGTGTTTTGGCTGACAGTCCAGTCTTTAAACACTTTAACAACAGCTGCTCTGGAACATTTCACGAATGCGGCGGTTTCGGTGATACTCGCTCCATGGCTCCGAGCTCCTACAATCATCCCACGTTGAAAGTCCGTCAAATCGTATTTTTTACCCATCTCGTTACCCAAAAATCACTTCTACTACTGTCGCAAGCACTAAAATTTCCCTTTTTATACTAGCCTCGCCCTCTGGCGGCAACAGCGTGCAGCCATAGCTCATTTGCTTAAAATTGTCAGGTGGTCATAATAAAGTGGCCACTCAGTGTATATATATATATTTTTAATTTCTTGTTGTCATTGCCACCTTTGGTACAAAGTGCATCCTGTTCTGGTGTTTTGTTCCACAAGTTGTTTCTTTTATTTAGTATTTTATTCATTGTGGCATTTGTAACTGGTATGTGTTTGTGAAAATTATGTCATTGTGATAAAATTTGTGGACAGGTAGCTGAGACCGATTGGTCAGAAAGCTTTTTAAGACCCCTCCTTTAATTTTTCCTAATAATGCAGGGTGCCAGGATAGAGGTGGGCTTAACAGTGATTTTCGTGTCACAGTTGACAACAGCGACAGTTCCACGGAAGTAATGTTTTTAAACAGTGACAAAATTGTAGTTTACAACAGGGATGACAGAACAGTAATAGAACGGTGAGTCGAACTTTTGTAAGAAAGCTTTTGCGTACAAATATCACACAAAGCAAAATTTTCATCAATGCCGGTGAAATAATTCCACATCTCACTGGTTTTTCTACCCTTGGCATCAGACATTCCTATTATGTTGAATTCTGAACAGCACTAACACTTTATTATTGTTCACGTTTATTCTTAAAAATACCTTGTGAAGAGATGAGCACGAAAAGCCAGTTCCTTCGGAAGAAAGCTGGCGTCACTAGCATCCTCTATGATGTTTCAACAGAAATGACATGGTGACCTTGGACCCCAAGCATTGGTCGGGCTTGGCTAACAGTGACTTTGAAACTGTTACTTTTTGTCACTAGTCGTCACGGTGACAGTGATTTTTCAGTAATGGTGACAGAGTAACAGTTACGTGGTTTCCTACCCATCTTTACAGGAGATCCCACACATATTCTCAAATTTTAGAAAGTGGATATCCTTTCAGTAGCAGTGTTTAAACACATTCACGAATTCCATGCTTATCATCACTTTAAATGTACTGTATTGATTACATAATTGTATTTTTGGCCAGTTTGTGCAGTGGACTTTCTGCTGAATTTTCAGCATTGCCAAGGGATCATGGAGCAGTCTTCTGCCTTCTACTGTTCAGTCTGAGGTTCAATCCCAATGCAAGACGTGAATGTTGTGTTTGTGCTGGTTCCCACCCCTTCCTTTAAATCAATGGCTCTAAATTAGAAGTGTTTTTATCCTTTATAGTCTTACATGCTGGGGGGGGGGGGGGCATTAAACCCTAAAACAGAAAATTAAAAAAATCAGTAATTTCCTCTAAAAAGCAGAAGTTATGCTTATATTTATATTTCAAACTAGTGTACTTCAGCTATCCTAAGTTTTGCAAATTTAGCAACAGTGTGGAAAGACACCAATATTTTCTTTTCCAATTGTTCCATTAGGTTATCATGAGGTAGATTGCACAGCTTGAGGAAGTGAGTACATAGTGTAACCCAAAGGTTTCAGAAATACTGATTTAATATTACAAATAATGGAATTACTTTCTCTTGTGAGGTACTGTTGTGTGTGTTTTCTGTGAGTGAGTTGCTGTATTGCCCATTGTTTTATGCTGTCAATCATTTCTGAATTACTGGGTAAGATGTGTAAAACAAGATTTGTGATTTTTATAGTCCATGATTCAAAATAACGAATAATTTGCATCTAGATTTATTTGAAACTCAGTAAAACAGCTTGAGAAACATATGGCATGTTAAATAATGTCTTAAAAGAATATTGCCTCATCAAAGGCACAAATGCACTGAATGTTTATTTTGGAGGGGGTTAAAGGTGGCGAGACGTGGCACGTGAGATGAAGAACAGTACAGAAAGAGTTCTGACATTTTATTTTTGTTGCAAAGTAGTCGAACAGAATATTTGGAAATTTTTCTGCCGTAGTTAAACCAGATTTTCAGCTGACATTCTGTAGATTACAGCAGAAATTGTGGGAGGTACGTGACACTGTCATGAAACAAGTCTGTCTTGCTTCTGGAGATTTCAAAATGAAAAACTGCAACTGCAGTTTTGCAGTGACAACGTGGCAGAACTCTTATTCATCAATCAACCAATTATTTCAGTATTGAGTACTGCAGCTGCCATTTTGGATAAAGTTGCACCAGTAACTGCAATTGAAATGGTGACATCTGTGGCATGTGTTGGTTAGGTAAACCTATGCCCCTGAGAATTGCAGCATATTGGTCTCCTGCTGAGTAATACCTTCCTTCACATGTCTTTGAAGTACTGCATTTTATGCTTCTAGTTTTTCTCAGCCGAATTCAACTCTGAGCTAGTTCTTTTCAAGTAAACAGTGTAACTCCTAGCATGGATTCCTGAGTCTTCGATGTGGTGGTACCATAATATCAGCTAGAGAGGTTCTAATATTTATTAAGAAATTACCCTGAAGTGTTAATTATGTATTGAAACTTTTTTTCAAAAGGACATTCTCTCATTATGGTATAACTATATGGCTACTTGTTCATCAAGTATAATTCATTAATACAATGTATGCGCTCAAATCATCTGTTCTTGAGCTGATATGATAAAATTACATAGATCTACTGTGCATTCACAGTTGGAAGTTATTTCAAGCCAAACTGTGAAGTTTCATTCACAAGTACATAGGTTGCTTGTTAATATGTAGGTACCAGTGCTGAGACGGGCTGAACACAAGCCCGAAGTCAAGCCTGGGCTCGGGCTGTATAATTTTTACTGCGGTTCAGGCTTGAGCACTGAGAGGCAGAGAATTTTATTCTTTTCTGTTTAAATGCGATTTCAAATGATTTAGCATATTATTACACAAATATTTTCTAGTTAGTAAAAATAATTATTTGGCAACTGGGTCTAGGTTAGGAGTGGGGATTCAGAAAGGCTAATATTTCAGGGTTTGGATGGCAAATGCTGTAGGACATGCATTCATGGATATTCATGGCATAGGAAAAGTTTCTTTAAGAATTATAGACACTAAATGTCACCCCAACAAAGTTTTGCCCTCTGCCTCCATGTGGTAAGTCTATTGCACTCAATGCACAGATTGCAGAGCTACCTGAAATTTCTGGATGCCCAACCACCCGAAGCATTTCAGGAGGAAATGAATTGGTCAAAGAAAATTTGCAATTATACAGCCATTTGCAAAAGTTTAAGACCACCTGTAAATTTATTGAAAATTAAGATTTTTCAAAGAAACAACTAATTACTAGTCGGAGATTTTTGAAAAAATGACACCACAGGTGAAGACTTACATTCTTTAGAACTTATAACGGACAGAATACGATGTGGCATACTCTCAATGAGGGATTTGCAGTAGTCACTTGGCATGTCTTTGCACCACACATACTTTATCACATCAATCAAAGCTTAGGAATTTGATGGCTGTTTTTCTGCTACCTTGTCTTTTGAAATAATCTTTTTTTAGATGGGGTTAAATCGGGACTATTACAGGGCCAGTCAAGCACTGTTGTGTTTTTCCTCTGTAGGTAGTCCTTTACAGTCTGATCTGTGGCATGGAGCACCATTATGCATAAAGATTGTGCATTTGCGCACTTGGCATGTGTTAACAGCTTCTCACGTAACATTTCCACATAAAAAGTCATGGTAGTGTCTGTTTGCAGAAAGGATAATGAAGCAGTACCAGATGCTGACATAGCACCCGATATCATCTGACTAGGCGGATGTCTCACAGTGCTAACGGTGTATTTTTCATCAAACCTTTTGCCTTTTGGTCGCCAAACATGTGCTTCGTGCGATTGAAATTAACGCACAGTTTTTTCATCAGAAAAAGAACTTAGCTCCAATTTTCAGCAGTCCACAATTGCTGACGCTTCTCAAAATGGAGTCCCTTCTAGTTCACGATAGAGGTTAGTCTAGGTTTATGTACAGGTTTATAAGACTTTAATCCAAAATATTTGCTAAGATGTCGGGGAAATAGTGCTGATACTAATATCAGACTTTTGAATGTAGAAAGGCATTGATTTTCTGTATTAAACTTTTGTAAATGACTGTACTATAGAAACAGGTAGATGTCCCTTCCCCACGCTCCAGTTGAGAAAAATGTAAGTTAATTGCAGGGGGAAACGAGAAGTCTGGGAGAGCTGATTTTTTTTTTTAATGCCTAAACAGATTAGTCATAATTTTCAGACCTGGGCTCTGTCTTGCAATATAAATTCGGGCTCGGGCTGGCTTGGACAGGCTCGGGCTCTTAAAATTGATCCTGAACTCGGCACTGGTAAGTACTGGCCCACTTTCTTGTTTTAACATCACAACCTTGGCATTAGATAAACAGGCATTTTCCTCTACCTGAATTTTATACCTCTGAAGTATTTGTTTTTTACGGTATAGACATTAGTATTTGAGACCTTTAAGGTGTAGTAGGTTTTCTCATTATAAGCCTACAAAGATGAATCTTTGATGATGTAAACTTACAGAGACAGCTTTCATAACTTTTTTCCTATTATGCTAATTTCAGGGAAAATTTCTGGGTATGTTCAGAAACAAATACTGAATTGTAAGTCTCTAAGGACAAATTTTCGAGAACAGTTTGGGCCCTGATTTTAGCCACATTTTTGTAATGTCAACTGAGAAAGAAATTAATATTCATTGCACATGTTGTGTTTTTCAAAGGTCAGAAAAAACAAATCCATGCATAAAATTTTCGATATTGGTATTTGAATAAACTAAAAGATAGTGTGCTTATTAAAGTCAGAGCTTTGGTCTTGGTGATTATGTATATACACATACACATACATGTGATCTAAATAAACCGTGAAACATTGTAATATTTCCATAAAAAAATAGGGGTCAAACTTATGAAAAAGTTATGGAAAATTGAGGTTAAAGTTTTAACTAATACTTTGCAGGGAAATATTGGCAATAGTCTCTTTGACTTGCACCATAAAGTTTTGGCTCTTTCTCCTTTGTAAGGCAATCATGTTGGATTTTTGAGTTCTGAATTTTTCTGTCCTAGACATTGCTGCATACTTTGCAGTTTTATAATTAGAAATAAATCTACTGGCCCAGCAGACAACTAGAATTTGCAAACCACTGGTCTGTAAAAAAAAATATATATATATATATATACATACACTATTATCTACCAACAAGTAATTGGACACCTGTGATAGCAAGAGAAAACGAAGTTTATTCACCTTCAATAGTTGGTGGAGCCTCCACGAGCGGTGATTACAGCTGCCACCCTCCGGGGCATTCTCTCAACCAGGCGTTGTACGACGGCTAGCTGTGTTTTCTTCCACTCGGCTTGGAGAAGACAGGTCAGTTCCTTCACCGATTTTGGACGGTGAGGGCACCCCTTAAGTCGATGATTCAACTTGTCCCAGAGGTGCTTGATAGGGTTAAGGTCCGGGCTCTGCATAGACCAGTCCATTCGATTAACCCCATTGTCACCATACCAAGCCATGGTGGACCTCGCAACATGACAGGTGGCATTGTCATCCTGAAAGTAACATGGGTCCACCCAGTAAAACTGTCACAACGTAGGAAGCGCATGGTCATCCAAATGGTGCAGCAGGTCTCGGCAATGAGTCTACCAGGAATTGCGACCAAGGGTCCCGTGCCATACCAGAAAAACACCCCCATAGCATAATTCCACCGCCGCCGAACTTCACAGTTGGCACAATACATTCCAGCAGGAGGCGTTCTCCAGGCAGACGCCAAACCCAGACCCTGCCATCCGAACGGTAGAGGGTGAACCTTGATTCGTTGCTCCAGAGAACCTGTTTCCACTGTTCAACGGCCCACTGTCGACGTTCTTTGCACCACGTTAGCCGAGCAGCGCTATTGCACTTGGTGATCAAAGGCTTGTGGGCGGCAGCACGTCCATGATAACCGAACAGATGGGCTTCCTTATGGATGGTATTCATCGAAAAAACACTCCCGGATGCCTGGTGAAACTCCTTGCGGATGTGGTCCATCGATTTGGTGCGGTTCTTCTGAATTTCTCTGGCCAGCACCCGTCGGTCTCTAACTCCCAGTTTTGTGGGTCTGCCGGGTCGGGGCACATTCCGTCAGTCACCTCTCATCTTCCACTTGCCAATCACGTAGGCCACTGTCGATTTTGGGTACTTCAACTGGCTAGATATGTCACGTATGGATCGGCCATTTCTGTGGTACCCGATGATTACGCCTTTCTCGAAATCAGAGAGCTCCAAACTGCGTGGCATCTTGCATGCGACTGGTTGCGTTGTTGTTTCCCACACGATATTTAACGGTGCTGCCGTGACGCGTATCAGGACCGCAGATATCGTCGATTGCAGGGGTGTCCAATTACTTGTTGGTAGATAGTGTATATACACTGAAGAGCAATTGAATTAGAGACAGCTGGCGTTATGCAAATGTGGCGCTGTGGGTGGCCCTGTAAACGGAAACAACATGACGTATGCAGCGATCCAACAATAAAAGGAGTGAGGCAACAGGAATCAGTAAGAGTTGGACGCAATATGGGTAAGACGAAGGATCTAAGCGCATTTGATCGTGGGCAAATTGTCGGGGTCCGGCGAATGGATCACTCCATCTCGGAAGTCGTGCAGGCACTGAAATTTTCACGAGCCACTGTGTCACGGGTGCACCGTGAGTACATCGAATCCCGTAAAATCATCCCTGCAAGAGCCAACTGCCATGGACAACAGCATGTGGATGAGCGGGGTCATTGTCGGCTACCTCACATTGTAACAGCGGATACACGGGCCACAGTGCATGAAATCACTCTGCAATTTAACGCTGGTGCACAATAACGTGTAGGCAGCCACACCATCCAGAATCATCTCGCTATGGGGTACAGAAGCCATCGTCCCACGAGGGTACCGATGCTGACCGCACATCACAGGGTGCAAAGATTAGCATGGGCGCGGGAACATCCCCACTGGACCCTAGACATGTGGGAAAATGTTGCCTGGACTGATCAGTCGAGATTCTCGTTGGTACATGCGGATGGCAGGATATGCGTACGGCGCAAACCACATGAAGCGATGGATCATTCTTGCCAGCAGGGTACTCTTCAAGCTGGTGGGGGTGGCATTCTCGACAGGGGACTGTTTATGTGGACTCGAATGGGACCCCTGGTACGTGTGACATCGTCCCTCATCGGTCAACATTACCGGGATATCCTGAACGACCATTTGCTCACATTTGTGCGCCTTCAACATCCCACTGGGGACCTCATCCTGCAACAAGACAATGCACCGTGCCATCGTTCCCGAATTATATCCGAATAGTTGGATCAACACTCCACTGACGTGACCTCGCTTCCTTGGCCAGCTAGGTCAGCTGTCCTCAATCCCATCGAGCATCTCTGGGATGCCATCGAGAGAGATGTTCGAGGCTCTGACCCCCTCCATTAAATCTTCGTTACCTGTGGGAGGTTGTTCAGGGGTCGTGGATCCATATGGCTTCCCAACGCTTCCGGTGTCTTGTCGAGTCCATGCCGAGACGAATCGCCGCCGTCATCAGGGCGAAAGGTGATGCTACACGTTACTAGACAGGTATCTCTAATCCAATTGCTCTTCAGTATATATATATATATATATATATATATATTTACAATATATGTGGTAAATGTATCATTTCAATGCAATTGTCTCCAGTATTTGTTTTTAAACCTATCATTAGTTTGCAGCCTAAAAAACCATACAGCAAGGTAAAAGAAACAAATTCATTTTTCAACGTCTGGCAAATTAGAAAGAAAAAAACAACAACTTACTGGCCATCTAGGCCAATAAAATCAAAACTTCAGTGGTCCAACTGAAGTTTTACTGGCCAATGGCCAGCGGACCACAAGGTAATTCGAACACTGCTTTGTTTTATGTGACAGCAATCTCTTGCTGCTGCACAAAAATTTTTTCTCAAGACATTTGTGTCTCCAGTGGTTTCCCCGTAACTTGTCTTATTTATAAGAACCTTTATAAAACTGAGCCACTGTCTGTGTCAGTGTCTAATGAATTTTTATTTTGGATACCAACGTCTGCTCAGGACACTTGGCCTAGATGATGCTGTGTAAGTTTTCATTTGCATTCTGCATCTCCCAACCTCTGTGAAGTAAACCATAATTGAACGGGCAAGCTCTAAGGAATAAACTAGAACGGAAGAGAAAAAAGTGAGCAATTTAAATAAATTGTAGAATAGTCTGATGTTATTGTGTCACATGACCCAGTTCCTTCAGAGCATATGCAGGCATGACAGCTTTTCTTTTCTGTGTTTGCCATTCAAAATAAGTAGTGTCCCCCTAATCCCAGAAGAGAGCCACTGTAAACTGAACTATTATACTGCATGGAAAATATGTATAAGAGTTATTCAACATAAAAGGTAACGGACCTCGTTCAGAGGCATTTATGATGGTGAAATGTGTATCTCAGCTGAGAAGAAATTAAAATCCTGTTGTTGCAGTTATGTGGCTTGTTACATATCTGTGCCTGTATCAAATTGCTCACAGTCCAAGTTTTTTTTTTTTTTTTTAGAGATTTATGTAGAGGGTTTTAAGAAGGGAGTGTCTGACACCAGGTCTTAAACAACTCTTAGAAGTAGGAAGCTAGGAGATTTGGACTAGAGTGCCCGACAGGAATGTCACACAGAAGCTAGGTAGAAAGGGGGAAGGAATTTATAACTATTTATAACTGAGGCGCTAGTACCCAGTTTCCAACAGCATTACGTACCCATTTAACGCATGGCAGATATTTAGTGGTTTGAGCATTTGTAACTGCCTGGGATTGATCATGAGACTTTTACGTAGCAGTTGCGAATGCTGACTACTAGGCCATCTGCGGCCATGCAGGCCATGTGTTTCTTGAGAGGGCCGAATAAATGCAAATCGTAGGGGTGCAAGGTCAGTGCCATATATAGGCAGGATTCTCCAAACCATGTCATCAAAGCTACTCATCCAAGCGTTGGTCCACAATGGCCTAGCATTAACAGCAGACCTCTGTTCAGTAGCCAAGTTCTTTTGTGGAAATGGCATAGTGAAACATGTTAAGTTTCTGTCAATTCAGTTTGTTGCAGTTGCACCAAGATCCAGGGAAACCAGTCAGATGCACATCCTAACAGTCCCAAAAGACAGTTGGCATGATTTTTCGGCTGGATGGTGACATCTTGATTTTTTGGCAGGCGGAGATGACTGGTGCTTCTGTATAATGTGCACTCACCTGCTTTCTGGTGTCGAGTGATGCATTAAAGTTTTGTGTCCCATAACAATGCACTGCAAGATGTCTTCAACTTGCTCATGATAGCATATCAGATACGTAATGGAAAGACCCATTCGTATTCCCTTATGTTCTGTGAGATTCTTAGGCATTCATCTTGCAGAGACTTTCCAATAATGCAGTTTGTCATACACAGCACTGTGGACAAAGCCCACTGAAATTTGCAGTTTGTGGGCTAGTTCTCTTACTGTGATGTATATGTTGTCACAAATGAGAGCATCTACTTATAGCACAATTTCCTCTTGAATGGCAGTCATTGGGTGCCCATGTCGAGGTTTGTCATAATCTGTCCTCTCTTTTGCTACATCCTTGCAGCATTTCCACACCTGCTTTTGTAACATAACACTTTCACTGTACACTTCCACCAATTGGCAATGAATGGATTTCTAGTGGAGCAACAACTTTTGCAGGAAGCAAACGAATTGGGATTCACACTTCCTCATGTGACTATGTTGACAGCGATGCAGCTTTCTTTCAACAGCCATTCAGAGTAAATGAATGGACACAGAGCCCCACTCTCTGGTGATAAAGTGATGTTCCTGGTTGTTTGACACACACACACACACACACACACACACACACACACACACACACACACACACACTCTCTCTCTCTCTCTCTCTCTCTCTCTCTCTCTCTCTCTCTCTCTCTCTCTCTCTCTCTCTCTCTCTCTCTCTCTCTCTCTCTCTCTTCATTGGCATATTAAGAATTTTGATGCAGTATATCTAAAACCTTATTTATTGAATGATCCTTGTATTTACTGGGTAGCTCAAAAGTCCATTAAAATTTCAAAACTTTATAACAAAGGCACAATGCTTTGTGGTTTGACGAAAAGCATCCACTAGTAGGGAGATTTTGTTTGGCATCAGAAAAACTTAATTTGAAAATGCAATGAGAGGGGATGTATCTCTTTCATGCAAATCATGAAAGATGTGCAAATGTGATGCCATTAAAAGCACTGAGTGATATGCTGCAGCTGTTGATCATCTATGAATTGCTTTCATCCCTCTCATTACTGAAAACAGTGTCCAAGAGGAGTGTTGCTACGATGTTAACTTTGCCATGTAAAACGTTGTTAGTGAAGCTTTTTTATGTAAGTGGAGAATTGTCAACCGGAGCTTTGTGAAAGTTCTGAACACAGAAAATACTAAAGAAGGGCCAAGGTCCTATCACCTGTGCTGGTTTGCAGTGTCTGGTGAGACGATTTGAGGAAACTGGAAGTTTGCTGGATCTCCCTTGACTTGGAAGACTAGGGTTAAGAGAGTCCTGTTTGAATGTTGTGGCATCCCAAATGGATGAACTAGCATCTCAAACAACAAGCAGACTAAACTGTGCTCGGGAAATGGCAAGATGTTTGGGCATACCAAGAGCTTCAGTAAATTGTATCCTTCATGGTGTGTTTAAATCTGTACCAGGGCTTGAAAAATGCCATGCCCAAGATGCCTGGGGCATGTGAATCATTGGCCTGGGCTGGTAAATAAAACATATTAGTTGCCCAGACTGGGCAGCTAAATTTAAAAATAAAATTCGGAATGTTAATAGAATTTTCTACTACAAGAAAAAAGATAGTCATCGCATGTCGCGTTGCTTTTCACTGCTAATAATCACTGGAAGTTGTATTATTATTACAGAGTGCCAAGGACAGAAGAATATCACTTTAATTATATTATGCTCTAGGTCCAGAAATTGGAAGAATATATGTAGTTTTGCTCCAAATGTTGTTTAAAGTCAGCGACTGGATGCATGCCTCTCAACTTTACACCTCCTGTGTTTAGTGACAAAGGGTGAAAACTTCAACTTAAAAGGAACATGGTAGAATCACTAAATTTCTCAAATACCAATTTCAGCATCATCATCTTAAAACTTGAGAAACACTCATTTGCACACTGAACATTTTCAATACAGACCTTTAAAATGAAAATGCAAAATATGTACAAAAAGTTCATATTTGTTAACTTAAAAAAATGAGGGTTCTGCTTTGTTATCTTAAAAGATAAATTTTCCTGGGCAGGTGAAATAATTTCTGCACATGTCCAAAAGGGCATGTAACTTTTTAGATATTTTTCAAGCCCTGTGTACCCATACAAACTGCAAACTTTACACCTGCTATTATTACCAGTGGAACACACAGTAGGAGGAATTTGTCAAATGGGCTGTGGTAAAGATCTCTGAGGATCCCCAGTGGCTGTTAAATGTGTTGGGACAGTCGAAGTTCACTTTTCCTTACATGGAATTGCTAACATCCATAATTGCCAAATATGGGCACAGGGTAATCCAAGAATTTTTGGTTGTTGGGTTATTTAAAGTCCATTAGTGTACCAGACAAGACCTTCCACACTATCACAACTGAAGGAAGCCATTTGCTGCGAAGTCATTGGACATGCTACTTTCGGTGATCACTGGAGTTGGCAAACACTTGAATGCTGTAATACCTTGTGGTGAAGGACATGTTGAACAAGTACTGTTGTGATAGTGTTACCAAATTAATACAACATATTAACCTTGTGGTGAAGGACATGTTGAACAAGTACTGTTGTGATAGTGTTACCAAATTAATACAACATATGTACTTTTATTAATTTTCACTGTGCAGTGGTGTGCAAAAGTTTTGCATCACCTTCAAAAACTGTGAATTTTTAAGTTTAACTCTCTTTTTGACTAACTAATTTCCATAGTTATTTCATCATTTATATTTGATTAGATGCAAAATTTAATGGAGATTTCAAAAATGTCTTAGTTTTTCCTGTAGCTACTTTTGTTCTTAAGATGTGGCATAAAATATCAGGTTTGACAAACACATTGAAATTCATATTAGCTGCATATCAGTTCTTACAGCCAATTATAAACATTCTTTTACCTGATTGACTGCTTCCTAATGCTATCCTAATCCTACTCCAGCCTTTATAAGAGTTGACGCAGAGCTACTAGAGCACTGCAGTGGTCGCTTCTTGTTGTTATTAGGGTATAATTTGTGTACATTCTCAATAATGGTTAAAACTGTGGAATTGTCCACAGCAGACAGTAAAAATAGTTGTTCTGCATGAAGAGGGATATTCTTCCCAAGGCAAATTGCTGAAAGAGTGGGCTGTAATCATTCTGCAGTTATTAGGCTACTGAAGAAAGTAAAAGACACTGGTGATATTAAAAATATGTGTCACAGTGGAAGGCCTAGATCGACTACAACTAGGTAGGCCAGAGTGCTCAGAAAAGCTAAGCATGGCAAACAGGAAGCTCAATTCACCTGAATTGCTTCAGAGATGGTCTGAAATGACTGACGTTACTGTTAGTACATCTACTGTTAGGAGGAAGCTGCTTTACTATGACTTACATAGCTGCAAAGGCAGGACGTAAACTACTGCTAACTGCAAATCAAAGACAGCATTGACTTCAGTTGGCAAAACAGCGTGCCTCCTGGACAAATGTTCTTTTCAGTGATGAATCAGAATTTTGCCTTAATGGGAATCAGAGTAGTGCCTATGTAAGAAGATTCAAGTATGAAAAATTCCATCCAAGTTGCTTAGTGACTACTGTTAAGCATCCCGTGAAGGTCATGGTTTGGAGCTGCATGTGCACACATGGCATTGGGTACCTTCATATTGTCGATGGTATGGTAAATGCCCAGAAATATATCTAGATATTAGAAAACAAGATGCTAACATCATCTAGGAAACTTTATGACAGCAATTTTGTTTTTCAAGATGACAATGCTCCCTGCCATCATGCTAAAGTAGTGAAAAAGTCATTTCAGGATAAAAAATATTCAGCATCTTGATTGGCCACCAGAGTCACTGGACTTGAACCTGATCAAAAAATTTTGGTTCAAAATGTTGTATGAACTATTAAAAAAGAAGCCAACAACCAAAATTCAACTGATTGAAGATGTGATTCAAATTTTGAATCACATTGCTCAACAATCTTTTACAAAGGCTGAGCAACAAAATATTAGGTACATTTTATAATTTTTGCTTCATTATATTTCGGTATTTAAATGTTATTTCATTCCTTATGAATTACAAAAACAATTTATTGCTGTAAACCTAAGACTTGGATAAATAATCCTTTTCATAATAATTTTGACACGGTCATGTTTTTTGCAATGTATCTTAAGAACAGAAGTAGCTACAGGAAAAACTGAGACATTTGTTAAATGTCCATTAAATTTTGCATCTAATGACATAGAAATGATGAAATAACTATGAAAATTAGTTCGTTAAACTTAAAAATTCACGGTTTTTGCACGTGATGCAATACGCACACCACTGTATTTACAAACTTTTCAGCTATTATTGCCCTTTATTGGTGTCTGTTTGAACTAAAAGTTATTCCATTGCCAAACAAAATACGCCTACTAGCTGATGCTTTTCATGCAAACTGCACTGTACTGCATGCATTTGTTCTTTTGTTATAAAGTTTTGAAATTTAAACAAACTTTTGAGCCACTTAGTGTTTGCGTTCCCAATGGTGTTATCTCGCTATAAGAAAAACGATGGGTGAATTGTTATTTACACATGCTTCAAACTGTTAAGTGTGTGATGAAACAAAAAAGCCTTTTTAAAGAAAATATTTTCCTTTCATTTCCAGAAAAAACAAGAAGTAGAAAAATTATTTTTGTCATAGAAGTACTACCATTAACCATCATCCATTTGACAGATTTCCCAGAAAATTCAAAAGCCCTATTGCCTTAGCGTGGGATTCTGAGTTGCACTTCCTGCTCAGTGTTTGGACGTGTTACTATTGCCACTCAGGACAATGCACTTTTGAACAACTGTAACATAAATCTGAATAAACGTGAAGTTTGGTGTGTTGAAGGTTCTTATCCTTTGTAGCAGTGCCATTGTGATTGGAGTCATTTAGGTCAGAAAGTATCACTTCTTCAGACAGAAAGATGAATACAGATATATAGTTAGATATATGAACACTCAGGATTAGTTGCTGTGCACCACTCGAATAATCCAACAATAATCGACACTGTCACTGCACAATTTAAAGTCCAATATAACAAGATCGCATAAAAGGTTTATTACATTAAAATATATTATTTAAAAGTTAAATTCTACTAGATCTTTTGGGCCATCAAATGTGCCCATCTTCAGGTAAAATGTAAGGGAGGTATACAGATAGTAGGGACTTATATACAGTTGGTTGGTGACGTAAAAAAGTCATCCAAGCGCATGCTCAAAGAGTTGATTTGGCAATGTTGGGGTGTCCTCGTTGTCAATTATGGTGTCTTGTAGTGCTCCTTCAATGAGGGATTTCCACTGTTGTGACACTAAGTAAGGCAAATTCTCATTACAACATTTATCACTAAAGGCAGAGATGTACAAACTCTCGGCAAAAAGGATTGAGGCCTTGGTTTTTTTACTATCCAATATTGAAGCTTCATTCCACATTGGCATATATGAGCCTTCTCCTGTGAGTTGAGAGAGGGAGGTAGCTGTTGAATGGTTTCTAACGTTATCTTCATGTTCATTTATTCTTACGCTTAAAGTACGGAAAGTATACGGAAAGTTGATCCTATGTAAACTTGAGGTTTATCTGATGGGTTGTAGCTTTCCAGTGATATACAATATATATAAGATTTATTGATATCATCAATTGAGTCCCAATCTTTTTTAATCATTGAAAACAGAAGTGGTTTCACCAAAACCCATGTCATATTTTCTGCAAGCATTCCTTATAACTGGTGTGACAGTGGGTTGATAGTTCATAACGCCGACATATTTGATAGATCGCCTCCCACGTTCCAGAGCTGTGAATTCTGAGCATCTTACATTTTTAATGATCTTATATACACACTGTGCAGAGTACCCGTGCATCATTGCAATGTTTTATATTGTTTTGAACTCCAACTGTCGTAATCGTACTATAGAGGAGTGTGTATGCGCCCAACGAATCATGTGCAGAAAGGCCTCAAATTTATGTTTCGTCGGTTGTGCAGAGCGCATTGGAATAATAGTGGGAGAATAAGTTGGTTTTTGGTATTCAAAGTAGGGTTGCCAGCCGACCGGGAAACCAGGAAAAATCAGGGAATCCGAAAATAAGGCTAAAAATCAGGGAAAACTCAGAGAGAAATTATTTATTTATTTTTTGCAAAAACCTGGAAAAGTTAGGGAAAATTAAACTGATAATTTTTTGCATAATGCGTATGCAGTTACCAGGGATAGGGATGCGAATTCTGTGGCAAAGTGCGCCAAAACAAAAGTCTTTCGCCATCTTGTTACAAAAGGCAGATATTGCGCATCAGAATCGCCGTGCCCGTCGTCGGCGCCGCCGTCAGTACTTCGGCACACTAAATACTTCATGTGCACCGAATTCCACTTGATGCTGAATAAAATCATGCGGTGGAAAGAAAGATTCAGCGATTCCAAGTACTAAGGGTTTTATGTAGTTACTATGGAAATCGTCTGTCCGCTACGGACGACGGAAAACATCGAGTATGCTATGGAAATCGTCGATCCGCCACTGACGACAGAAAACATAGAGTATTCTATGGAAATCGTCGGTCTGCTGCAGACAACGAAAAACATCGAGTATGCAATGGAAATCGAAAATTTCAGGCAGCAATGAAAAGAAAAAAGCCAGCAAATAATTCAAGTGTACAATGATAGCTTTTTTAGCACGTCTTTTGTAAAAAAAGATCGTGCTTATGTTATCGGTTTGTCCGTCCATCTGTAAACACCATAGCTCTGCAACTATTTGTTCGATTTGAAAAATTCTTGTTGCATTGGGAAGCTTGAAATATGCGAATGATGATCCTTCGTTGTTGTTTTTTACGATGTTCAGTTTCGCCGCTAGAGAGCGTAAATGCAGATGATGGCAAATTCAAAATATGTTTTATTCCATGTATTTGCTTCTAAAACATCCGATCCGATTGAAAAAATTCTTTCATCTTTCGATTCCATTTACGTCGAAAAGTATTTAAAGTATAGTTACTTTTTCAAGTTACTTATAGATTTTTTGCTAGGGGGCACAAAAGTAAATTACGTTTTCCCCGATATCTCATCTTCTAAAACTCCGATTTGAAAAAAAAAAAATTCTTCAGAAAATACAGCTCCTGATGGGAAATCTTTTGCATATAATATCTAATTTTTAGTAAAAAATACTTTTGCCACCAGGGGGCGTAAGTGTTAATTTTTGCTTGTGATGTATTTGCCATAAAATCTGAGCTTCTAAAATCTTGATTGAAAAAATTTGTCCGTGGACCGATGCCACTCACGTCGATAAACCTTTTCGGAATATATATATATTTTTAAATATTGCATGGTTTCACCGCCAGGGGGCGTAGATGTATATCTCATTTTTGTCAATATCTGTGCTTCTAATGGTCCGATTTGAAAACTTCTTTCTTCATTGGATAGAGTTTCCGGTATGATATGTTTTTCATATAATTTCAGATTTTTCAAGTAATTCATAGACTTTCTGCTAGGGGCGCAAATGTAAATTGCGTTTTCTCTGATATTTCTGCTTCTAAAACTCCAATTTGAAAAATGCTTCCTATATCGCATACAGATCCTGATGGAAAATGTATTTCTAATATTTGGTAAAGAATGGTTTAGCCCCCAGGGGGCATAATTTTTAATTTCTGCTTCTGATGTATTTGCAGCAAAATCTGAGCTCCTCAAAACTTGACTTCTTCTTGCATTGAATATATTGCATTATAGATGTGGCATTTAGTATGTATATTATCATGGAGTTATACATAATCTGTAAATTTTACCTGAAATTCCCCGCAAAATTATCTTCAGGAAAACCTGGAAAACTCAGGGAATTTTTAAAGCCAATATGCGTGGCCACCCTGACAGAGAAGCGAATTTCTTGTGTAGTCGCTTTTCGTTGAAATAATATATCTAAGAATGGTAGTTTGCAGTCCTGTTCAGTTTCCATAGAAAATTGAATGGATGGTATCTTGATGACATGATATCAACAAATTGTGTTAGACGTTCTCTTGAGTGAGTCCAAATATTAAAATGTCATCAATATATCTAATATACGAAGCAAGTTTAAACTGGTAATTGGCAAGAATACTGTCTTCTAGGTTCTGCATTACAAGTTCATCCAGGGTTGCAGAGAGTGGGAGAGCTCATGGGGGATCCACTCTCCTGACGGTATGTAATACCATTAAAATTGGTATTACATACCGCCAGGAGGGTGGAGCCCCTTTGGGCTCTTCGATATGTAATACTATTAAAAATGGTAAAGAAAGAGAGAGATGTAATACTGTTAAAAATAGTGTAAGTGAGAGAATGCCATTAAAAATTATAAGTGAGAGTGGAGAGCCCATGGGGGCTCCATTCTCTACACCCTGGTTGAACTTGTAATGCATAACCTAGACGACAGTATTCTTGCCAATTACTGGTTTAAACTTACCCCGTATATGAGATATATTGACGACATTTTAATATTTTAGACTCATTCAAGAGAACGTCTTAACACAATTTGTAGATATCATGTCATCAAGATACCCATCCATCCAATTTTCTATGGAAATCGAACAGAACTGCAAACTACCGTTCTTAGATATATTATTTCAACGAAACCCTACAACACAAGAAATTAGCTTCTCTGTATAGTGATAACCAGCTTATTCTCCCACTATTATTCCAATGCACTCTGCACAACCGATGGAACATAAATTAGCCGCCTTTCAGCACGTGATTCGTTGTGCATATGCACATTCCTCCACGGTACGATTACAACAATTGGAGTTCAAAACAATATTGAACATCACAATGATGCATAGGTACCCCGCAGGGTGTGTATATAAATCATTAAAAATGTAAGATTCTCGGAATTCACAACTCTGGAACGTGAGAGATGATCCATCAAATATGTCGGCACTATGAACTATCTACCCACCGTCACACCAGTTATAAGGAATGCTTGCAGAAAATATGACTTGAATTTTGGTGAAACCACTTCTGTTTTCAATGATTAAAAAAAATTCAGACTCAATTGACAATATCAGTAAATCTGGTATATATTGTATACCGTTGGAAAGCTATGGCCCAGTAAATAAACCCCATGTTTACATAGGATCAACTTTTCGTACTTTAAGCGTAAGAATAAATGAACATAAATATAGCGTTAGAAACCGTTCAACAACTACCTCCCTCTCTTGACTCACAAGAGAAGGCTCATATATGCCAATATGGAATGAAGCTTCAGTATTGGATAGTCAAAAAACCAAGGCCTCAATCCTTTTTGCCGAGAGTTTGTTCATCTCTGCCTTTAGTGACAAATGTTGTAACTAGGATTCGCCTTATTTAGTGCCACAACCGTGGAAATCCCTCACCAAAGGAACACTACAAGACACCATAATTGGCAATGAGGACATCCCAACATTGCCATAGGAAAACTCTTTGAGCGTGCCCTTGGATGACTTTTTTACATCACCAGCCAACAACCAACTTTATATAATTCCCTGCTGTCTATACTTGTATACCTCCCTTACATTTTACCTGAAGATGGGCATATTTGATGGCCCGATAGATCTAGTAGATTTTAACTTGTAAATAACATATTTTAATGTAATAAACCTTTAATGTGATCTTGTTATATTGGATTTTAAATTGTGCAGTGACAATGTCGATTATTAATGGGTTATTAGTAGGGCTGTCGACCAATCAATCGGTAATTTGAACGAGTAATAAAAAATACTGTCACAAAAAATATATGACTAGAAATTATATTAAGTATTATTATATGGATACCAAATTTATTGTCTAAAATGTTAGAGTGTTGAATTTCTCGTAGCCTGCTAATGTAGTAGAATTCATTGCTTTACTTTATTAAAAAATCAGAAATGAATAATTAGTTTAAACCTGGTTTGCAGCCACTGCTTTAGCCAAGATTTTATGCACAAGAACTTGTCAACCTTTGATGGTTTAAGCGAAGTGCGAAGTTTGTTAACAACAATACCAGCTGCACTAAACACTCTTTTACTTGGCACAAACATTGCTGGAATGCACAGCAACCATTTTGCTAAAGTAGCAAGCAACCGCAAATGTAATGAGTGAGTTTTCCACCACTGAAGAGAATCCGTAAAAATCGTTGTTGAGTTCAGGCAAGCTCTGATAAACTTGAAGCTCTAAGTCTATCTGTGTGCTGACATTTGTGTATTTTTTTATTTCTGTTTCTGGTATTGACGAATTATCAAAACATAGTTTTCTTCGTTTCTGTTGCACATTACTTTGTTCTTAATGTAAGGGCAGCTGTTGATTTGTGCTGCTGGATAAAATTCTGTTCCATACTAGCTCTCGTTTTTTTTTTTTTTTTTCTGGTATACAGCGAAGTGTCTTGAATCAAGGGCAGTAGCTTCTTCGTGCTTGTTGTATAAAGGCTATTGACTGAGTTTCCGTCAGATCATCGAGCAGCATAGCTTTAAATCTGCAAATATATGCTAATTTTCTATGGAAATCGAACAGAACTGCAAAAGGTTGTAATCGAGAGATCTGACAAATCGAGATATTCATTCGAGTGATTTTTAATTTTAGAATTTACCGGTAGATGGGACGATACACTCAGAGCCGCCATCTGCGTTTGATAAATCGAGATATTCATTCGACTGATTTCTAATTGCTGCTATATGCTCTGAACTTTCTTTTGTTGGACGGAATGACTCTAAGGACTCCTAAATTGTTTCAAATAGCATAACCTGTCTCAAGAACTTAGAATGAACCCAAGTGATCCTACCTGCGCGAGATAATTCGATCACACAAAAAGCGAGTATACTTCCGAACTTCTCGGATCTCGGTACCACGCGAGATGTTTTCAGGTAGAAGAGCAATTTCACCTTTCGAATGCACTTGTTCGAAGGAGACAGCGTAGGAGCAATCGAGAGTTCTCTCGAGAGGTTTTTTCATTCGGATGAATTTGGCGTAATCGAATGTTTCAAGAGATTTCCATAATCGAATGAATTGATTAGTTCTACTCGATTATGCCCATCACTACAGTTCACTCGTCACTCACTCCAGAATCACACACACAGACTGTGTGCGGGCCAAAAGCCCTGTTTGGACTTCTGCACTAACCAATGAGAGGCTCGAATGGTTTCCTAATGCTAAAAGTCAACTAGAAGGGGAGATTTCGCGTGCAAACGCAAGAGCCCTGAAATACCGGAAGAGAACTAATATTGGTTCAAATCGTTATGTCTAACCACTTGAACATCACTACATGGCTCATAATAATGAATTTTGGCAAGATATCGCAAAAATTCTGTCATTCTTCTGTTCCTCATGTTTTTTTAAAAGTTTGTTAAAAATCCCCGATGTCCGGACTACATAGCTCCATATTTAACCAGTGGGCGTCATACTGACAGTGAATGATATAAATAGTTAAATACGAACCAAAAAACTCTTAAAAATGAGGATAAAATAATAGCTTGTTACCTTTCATCGGTCAGTAGCTCCTTTCCGGCTAGTTGCATTTGGTAGAATTTCGTCATTACCATTGACCTTCGAGTGACCTACGTTCCTCAAGAAGAAACTGAGTTCTCAAGAGATTTCATAAACCGAAGTCTCATTCGAGCAATATGTAGCCGAAAGAAGGGTTTGGGGGTGGCAGACACTTCGCAACGAAAACACAACTGACGATTAAAATATTTATGGTAGGTAAAAATTCGTAATAAAACTCAAAGTGAAAAAAACTGCCTTCCGATTGAGATTTGAAAGAATTAATCCAATGAAATAATAAAATTAAATTAAAATCCATTTGTTCAACTTTAAATGAAAACGATAGTCAAAGCGCCCAACATTACCAAGGAATCCAGACACGAAATATCCGACACGTTTCAGCTCACATTTTTCGTTGCCATTCTCAAGGGCACTTCGTGCTGTACTGCTCCATGTACGTTAACTGCTAGTTAAGTCGACGTTGCTGCCATCTCTATCGTTCATCGTCATGCTCATCACGTAAAACATCTTTGGCGCCATCTAGTGTCGTCCTGTTTTTTAATCTTCTTTGCATTTGTCGATTTGATCTTCTTGTTGCTTATTACTTAAAAAGAGCAATCATACTCTCGTCTAATAATACTGCAAGGCAAAAAGAGTTGAAATGGATCAAAACTTTGGCTGGGGACTTCGGCTACAAGGAGAGATTGATTGACGACCTTAACAAACAAATTCTGAATAATCAAAATAGACCAAGGCAGAATCTGACTGATACATACAGATTCTGTGGAAAACTACCATATTGTCCACCTATATCTGCTCCTTTAAAAAAGGAATACCACAGGGCAGGATTACTTATTGCAGACACTGTACTCGACAACAGCAGACTTTTGCAATCAAACAAAGAGAAAAGTTCCATATTTCGTAAAGCAGGTGTATATCTTATACCAATTATTAATGTAAACGAGAATCCAGATAATACAACAGTTTACATCGGTAGCACGAAAAGAAGTGTTGATATCAGATTACGTGAACACTTAAATAACTGGAATAAGGGAGAAATTCGAACTTCATTTATACAATACTGTCATAATAACGAGTCCACGCCCGACTGGAAGAATATTAGTTTGGTTACTTCTCACAACACACATAAAAAGATCCTAACAGCTGAGGCTGTTGTGATCGAGAAGACCAAAGCATATAATTGAAATTTAAATGTCCTAGTCGAATTATCACCAGCCTGGTTGAACACGATAAAACAAGAAAAACAACTAATTATTTAAACAAGAAGATCAAGTCGACAAATGCAAAGAAGATTAAAAACAGGACGACACTAAATGGCGCCAACGATGTTTTACATGATAAGCATGACAATGACGCCAATGATAGAAATGGCAGCAACGTCAACTTAGCTAGCAGTTAACGTACGTGGAGCAGTACAGCACGAAATGCCCTTGAGAATGGCAACGAAAAATGTGAGCCGAAACGTGTCGGAAATTCGGTGTCTGGCTTCCTTGGTAATGTTGGGCGCTTTGACTATCGTTTTCAGTTGAAGTTGAACAAATGGATTTTAATTTAATTTTATTATTTCATTGGATTAATTATTTCAAATCTTGGTCGGAAGGCAGGTTTTTTCACTTTGAGTTTTATTACAGATTTTTAGCTACCTTGAATATTTTAATCGTCAGTTGTGTTTTCGTTGATAAGTGTCTGCCACCCCCAAACCCTTCTTTCGGCTACATATTGCTCGAATGAGACTTCGGTTTATGAAATCTCTTGACTACTTAGTTTCTTCTTGAGGAACGTAGGTCACTCAAAGGTCAATGGTAATGACGAAAATCTACCAAATGCAACTAGCCGGGAAGGAGCTACTGACCGATGAAAAGTAACAAGCTATTATTTTATCCTCATTTTTAAGATTTTTTTGGTTCGTATTTTACTATTTATATCATTCACTCTCAGTATGATGCCCACTGGTTAAATATGGGGCTGTGGGGTCCGGACATCAGGATTTTTAACGAACTTTTTAAAAAATGTGAGGAACAGAAGAATGACAGGATTTTTGTGATATCTTGCCAAAATTCATTACCGGAAGAGAAGTCTTTGTTAACGTATCAGCAAGTGGTGGAACTCATCATTTTTGAGAAAATCACGTTTAGCCATGGCTGTGCAGTTGCAAACAATAAGAAACTGGATTAATGTTCTTGATCCAAATCAAAGTTGTTTAGATTATGAACTAAATGAAAAAACTCTTGTGGTTAAGGTATGCTGCACTTTGTGTAAATGATATGAGTATCGACTGAAGTACAAAAGAAACTTCAGTTCAGCTTTTAGTACTGGAATCAGCGGTTCTGCACTCAAGAAGGATAATGTTGTGAAGCATATGAAATCTGATATACATACACTGCTGGCCACCCAAAATGCAACACCAAGAAAAACACAAGATAGCAAAGCCAGATTTACTGGACACATAACAACAGATACAAAGATGAAACGATTGAGCTTACAGACCCGTGCGACTTGCGGAACAGACATCAATAGTTCGTGTGGCCCCCATGGCTGGCAAT
Organism: Macrothele yani; assembly: GCA_039090855.1. Taxonomy (NCBI): domain Eukaryota; kingdom Metazoa; phylum Arthropoda; class Arachnida; order Araneae; family Macrothelidae; genus Macrothele; species Macrothele yani. The sequence continues at coordinate 18,004,885 of CM076996.1, read as the reverse complement.
AACGGCTGCTGCACGCCGCTGCATCAAACGAAAGAGGCTTTGGATGTGGGCTTGGGGTATGTCGGTCCAGGCTGTTTCTACACGTTGCCACAGTTCATCAGGCATAGCTGCGGGTGGTGCTTGCCGATCAGCGACATATCGAGAGAACAGGTGGGCCACAGCAGCAGTGACACCTGGTGGGCCGTGAAGAATTGTTGCACGATACAAGCCACGTGCGGGCGCGCATTGTCCTGTTGAAACGTGGCCGCTGGCAGGTCCTGCAGGTAAGGAAGCACTACAGGCTCCAAAACGTCAGAGATGTAGCGGTGGCTGTTGAGTGTACCGGCGATGCGTACCAGAGAGGCGCAGGTGTCATATCCAATTGCGCTCCAAACCATAACGCCAGGTGACAGACCGGTATGGCAATGCATAATGCAGGCGTCATAAAGTCTCTCGCCGCGGTGCTGCCACTCGCGGATCTGACCATCGTGGTGTTGCAGGCTGAAGGGATTCGTCAGAGAAGACAACGTCGTGCCATTCCGTAGTCCAGGTGTGGCGTTCAACTGCCCACTGCCGCTGTACTTGCCGGTGGTGTAACGTCAATGGTATTCGGAGCAATGGCCGCCGTGTGACAAGTCTCCGCTCCTGCAGTCGACGTCGAACGGTACGTGCTGATACAGGTTGTTGTGCAACACACCCTAATTCCTGCGCTAACATTCATGATGTGGTGGTGCGAGCCGTCAATGCCCGCCGCACAACATGCCGATCCTCTCGTTCAGTGGTGTGCCGCGGCTGCGGCAGTCGCTCATGTCGGTCTGTCCGTCCCTCCTGCACCACCGAATCCATACTCACCTCACTGTGGTTAGATGTCATCTCACACGGGCGCCAATATCTCGGTACAATAAACCGCTGTCACGATAAGCCACTATTTGTCCTCTGTCGAACTCCGAAACGTGCTGGAATGACTGCCGTATTCTGCGACGAGGCATCAGGAAGCTTCCCGTGCACAGGTCCGGCAGCACAACACACTTCCATTACTTACACCCCGTCTTCTGTGCACCCTTCTTATAGTGCTTCTCGGTGGCGTGCCGGGTGCACATGATTTGCATATGCCCTGCAATGCTAATTGTTTGCATGTCCTCTTGCGGGCGACGCATGCTGCGAATTTTAGGCCAGTCAGATGCTTCCTTCTTGGTGTTGCATTTTGGGTGGCCAGCAGTGTATATCAGCTGTAAATTTTGACCTAAAGCCAAGTACTATTTTTCAAATGATGCAGACTCCAATTGGAAGGAGTTTGAATCGAATCGAAGATAAAGAAAATGATAGAGTAGGTAAGCTTATTGATATAGCCTACTTTGTAGCAAAAGAAAAGGTACCATACTCTATATTCCCCAGAATTACTGAATGAGAAAAACGGCATGGTATTCAGCTTGCTGATACTTATCTTAATTGGAAAAAATGTGCTGAATTTATTTACTGTATTGCCAAAACCTTGACTAAAGAATTATGTGCTGAACTGGAGAACTCCAACTACATATCGGTTTTGTTGGATGAATCAACAGACATAAGTACCTGTGAGAAAATTCTTGTGTATGTAAAATACATGGACTCTAGTGGAAATATGCAGACTAAATTTGTTGCCCTGCGTACTTGAAAAAGAAGCTCGTTGCATTTTGTTCGGATGGTGCAAGTGTCAACCTAGGTATTAGGCAAGGACTGGCTACAAAATTAAAAGAAGATTGCCCGTTGCTTGTAATAATGCATTGCCTCAATCGTCATCTTGAACTGGCTGTTAAAGATTCCATTAAAGATACGCATTTTGAAACTGTTATAAATATGATGATGAACCTTTATTCATATTAGAAACATAGTCCAAAAAGACAAAGGGAACTGCAGGAATTAGCTGATTTATTGGGTGAACAAGAAAATACGGAAACATATAATCCAAAAAATGTTCAGGGCACACGTTGGATCGACCACAAAAAAAGAGCAGCCATAGCACTTGTGAAGTCATATGCCCTCATCATTGCTCGTTTGGAAAATACAGCTTCGGAAACTAGTGGCGATGTGGCAAAAATTAAGGGCTATTTAAAAATTTTAAAATCAAGGAAGTTCGTGTACCATCTGCTTTTGATGTTAAAAATATATAATATCTCGAAATTATGCCTAGCTCTACGGAAAGATAGTTGCAACCTTATACATGCCACCACTTGCCTAGCTATAAACTAGAACATGCCCTTCAAAATTTAACTGCTAATGATGACGATACAGCATCTAACATTTCTGCAGTTTTAAAAGGTGCGCCATTTGCCGTAATATCTTTAACAGGATGCTCATTGGATACAGATGCAAATTGGGTAACAAAATATGGTACTGAACTTCACGAATGCATCAGGCGAAGGTTTTTGGACATCAAAGGCAAATTATTTCAATGTGTGAAAATTCTGGATGCTACACTGTGGCCTAATGAAATGAACACTTTAATGATCTGTGGACAAAATGAAATTGAACTGGTAAAAGAACATTTCGAATCACTTGTTTTAGGGAATAATGTTGCCCTTTTGCAAATAGAGAAAGAGTGGCAGGAGCTGAAAGTGTTTTGGAACCAAAGCCTCAGACTCTTCAGTCTGCAGGATTTATGGACTTTTGTTTCGAAAGCAAATAGAGAAAAAAATTCCTTTCCTGGCTCACCTATTTGAGATACTCTTGGTCTTTCCTGTCTCAAATGCTGTTGTGCAAAGAGGATTTTCCTACATGGGAAGGATAAAGACTACAAATCGCAATAAACTGCAAGAAGAGGCATCGGAAAACTTGGCTCGTGTTAGTATTGAGGGCCCTGCTATTGAAGCCTTTTTACCAGAAGAGGCTCGAAAGATTTTCTTCCAAGCTCCCCGACGGCCCAACACTCTACCGTACGGCAAAAGAAAAAGGGATTCTAACTGATTATTTGTTGGGTGGACTGGAAACTAAAATTTATATAAAAGTGCAACATCAACAAAGGTAATTCAAATCTAATATGTACTTTTGTTTTGGTTTTGTAATTAGCAGTAAAGTTTAATGTAATATTTTATTCTACATATTCATCTGTCATTAATATGTAGAAATATGGAATGAAATATATCTACAAACTCTCTACAATGCCATCGCAATTCATCACCCCATGATATATTGCATGTATGCCAGTGCTACACAATATTTAAAAACTGCTACCCAAAAAACATTATGCATAGCAGTACTGCTATGCAACGAAAAAAAGTTAATCCAATGCTGGACATGGAGGTGACTGGTGGGAGAAACTTGGAAAGACCTTCATCCAGCAGAGGATTGTTAATGGTTGATGATAATCATGATGATAAATTCACGTCATATATAGATTGATATATAAACCCGTATCTTTCATCTAAAGGGTTCACCACGAGGGTGATGGTTGATGATTTCATTTCTGTGGTAATAATAATAGATCCTGTGTGTTTGTCATGTGCCTTGAAGATTAAATCTCTTTTAAATATGGTGTAAAAAAATTTCAGCCAACAATGAAGTGTAAAGTTTTGCAATGTAATACTAGTTAAGCTGTAACAAATGCAATTTTCAAATTTTCATTTTTTGTAATTCTCAGTGATTTAGTGTTTTAAAATTTTCAATGATTAATCTTTTCCAGATATCCAAAGTTCAAGAGATAGATGCAGGGTATTATGAATGTCAGATTCTTACAAGTCCAACCAGCAATGTGCGAGCAAATGTTTGGGTTTATGTCCGGCGTAAGTTAGTAATATATTTATTTTAGGAAATGAAAATACACTAATATTAGTTTCTTGTCTTGAAGAACGTATGTGCATCTGTGTGATAGTGTGATCTCACCATTATGTCATAAAAGGTCTGTCTAATGTATTCTTAATCATTTGTTATCCAATAATTCAGTCTCTAAATGTTACGTGGTTGTTTAAAAAAATTGATTGCAAGTGAATTTTGAACATGAACTGCTCGGTCAACAAATACTGGAAAATTTGTCAACACATTTGTGCATTATTTTCGGTTAACTGTTCGGACACACCATTTTTTTATGCAGCTTGCTTGCTAAATGCTTTTCACAATTGTCCTTTCTTGAAAAATCCACTGGTATGTATGTTGCAACACAAACAGAACAGTACAGTTTTGTTCACGTGAAACGCGCTGTACTGTTTGCATCTTTCAGATGCACTCATTTTACTCACGTGGCTCATTTACAAAATTAACAAACGGGTCATTCCAAACGAAATCGTCAGATTTTGAATTAATTTTCCACCAACACATCTCCGATTCTTACGATTTTTTTTATTTCCGATAAGTTAAAAGATATAATTTTTTGAATTTTGGTGCATGGCGGACATATTTTGCGTAAAAACGCAAATATTTCCGTTATTTAGAATAAAAAGAAATACATAAATCATCATTCTTTCTTAATTTTTACCAAGGAATCCATTGGTGCAATGCACGCATTTCTATCTGCTTTAGTTTTTGAGTTATGAGCTCACGGTGGTCGCTAAACCTCCAATAAAAAAAAAAAAAGTGCAAACTTGCCATTCGCCGCAGGATGAAAAATGATGTTGACAAAAAACTGTTGGGAAAATTTTATATGTGCATGCAAAATCTCTGATTATTTTCTGTGAAGGTAATATGATACTTTTTCTGTAGCGTGGAAACTAAATATGACCCACGAGAAAATTTAATGTTCGTGTCACCGATGTAAACCAATCAGTTCTAAACTTTCGGCCTTTGGAAGTTTATGAATTGTAGCCTCTTAAATAAAAAAACAAAATGGCATTCCATATGGCTGTTAGTTTTTGTACTTATGGAAGGGAAATGGAGGGGGGGGAGTCCTGAATGAATTTCTAAGAGAGCAGCAGAAACACGCATTTTGGAATTATAGTTTAAAACGATCAGAGAGAGATTCCTTGTCAGGTTACAAACTGTACTTAATAAATAGCCTTATGAAAGAGAGAGAGAGGGAGAGAAAGACCCCTAAGTAAGGTAAAATTGTGAAGAAATAGTAACTTGCCATAGAGATTTGTATCCGTGATTCCCATACTACATACGTTGAATAAATACTACGTACAGTATTCACTTGAAAACTTTTTTTGACTAGGGATAACATTATCAGCACCGAATAAAGTGCACATGAACAGCATTTATGTGTGCCTCCTCTCCCATCATGTTTGAGCCCCCAGCCCACTTCTGAGCAGCTAGCATCGCCACTGCCCTGCCTTTGTTAATTTATTTGCCATTATGGTATAACGTTTTCTGTTCGCCACAGATGTAGAACTGTTTATTTTTCTTAGAGACGATTTACTCTTTTTATACGTGCTATGGCCGACACGCTTGCTTCTAGTTTTTTCTCTTTTAAAGACAGGATGGCCCCATATCTCGAACCCCTCAGATCCTAATTTACGACCTCTGGCAAACAGAGGTTTTAGCTCACCGCAAGTGGAAAAGCTTCATAGTGTATTTTCTCAGATCTCTTTTATTCTCTTGCGATTTGAAAGTTGCTGCCTAGTTTTTCAGCGTCTTTGTGGATTGTGATTGCGGCGTAATGCGTTAAACAAAAAAAAAAAAACAAAACAAAAACATTCTTAATTCAAGAGACAGCTAAAGTAACTTGTCAATGTGAGGATGATAACTGCGTTGCTACTGATAAAGAGAAACAGGAGCTCATAAAACAGAACGGACAAATTACAATCACTAAATAGTAACACGCGTTCCATACTTGTTTTAGATAAATTGGTAATCAACAATTGTGATACATTGGGTTATTACATTAACGAAAACGTACTCATGCGTTCAAAGTCTGTTAATGTCTCCCATTATTTATAAATTTATTGGCATGATTAATAAAACATAATGATAACGGAAATAAAGCGAATTGCTACCACTCTGACACTGGGATGTGATTAGGAGGCATAAAAATTTTCATTCAGTGTAACCGTCAAACTGTATTTTCCTATTTTTGGGAGACACTATGAACAGTTAAACTGTGTTTATCTTATTTTAGGGTTCTGTGGTGCGATTTGTTTCATATAAGCTCTTGAGAGTTTCGTGAGCTCCCACCTGACACGTAATCTTTAAATAAGGAACTGAAATAAAAAATAAATAAAAAAAAAAACAGGCAAGATGATAACTGCGAGATATACTCATTCATTTAAGTACCAGATCTACCAGAAAATAATTGATAAAAAATTTTCTAACCCGACGCTGAGCCTTGATAACGTCATCATATGTGATCGTCAAGTTTATGACATTAACTAAAACGCAGTATATATCTCCTCTACCTCGCAAGAATAGGCACCGAGATACACTATCTACCAACAAGTAATTGGACACCTGTGATCGCAAAGGAAAACAAAGTTTATTCACCTTCAATAGTTGGTGGAGCCTCCACGAGCGGCGATTACAGCTGCTACCCTCCGGGGCATACTCTCAACCAGGTGTTGTACGACGGCTAGCGGTATTTTCTTCAACTCGGCTTGGAGAAGACAGGTCAGTTCCTTCACCGATTTCAGACAGTAGGGGCACCCCTTAAGTCGACGCTCCAACTCATCCCAGAGGTGCTCGATAGGGTTAAGGTCCGGGCTCTGCACAGGCCAGTCCATTCGATTAACCCATTGTCACCATACCAAGCCAGGGTAAACCTCGCAACATGACAGGTGGCATTGCCATCCTGAAAGTAACATGGGTCCATCCTGTAAAACTGCCACAGCGTAGGAAGCGCATGGTCATCTAAAATGGTGCAGTAGGTCTCGGTGTTGAGTCTACCAGGAATTGCGACCAAAGGTTCCGTGCCATACCAGGAGAAACACCCCCATAGCATAATTCCACCGCCCCCGAACTTCACAGTTGGCACAATACATTCCGGCAGGAGGCGTTCTCCATGCAGATGCCAAACCCAGACCCTGCCATCCAAACGGTAGAATGTGAACCTTGATTCGTCACTCCAGAGAACCTGTTTCCACTGTTCAACGGTCCACTGTCAACGTTCTTTGCACCACGTTAGCCGAGCAGCGCTATTGGACTTGGTGATCAAAGGCTTGTGGGTGGCAGCACATCCATGATAACCGAGCAGATGGGCTTCCTTACGGATGGTATTCATCGAAAGAACACTCCCGGATGCCTGTTGAAACTCCTCGCAGATGTGGCCCATCGATTTGGTGCGGTTCTTCTGAATTTCTCTGGCCAGCACCCGTCGGTCTCTAACTCCCAGTTTTGTGGGTCTGCCGGGTCGGGACACATTCCGACAGTCACCTCTTATCTTCCACATGCCAATCACGTAGGCCACTGTTGATTTTGGGTACTTCAACTCGCTGGATATGTCACGTATCGATCGGCCATTTCTGTGATACCCGACGATTACACCTTTCTCGAAATCAGAAAGCTCCGAACTGCATGGCATCTTGCATGCGACTGGTTGCGTTGTTGTTTCCCACACGATATTTAACGGCGGCGGCCGTGACATGTATCAGGACTGCAGATATCGTCGATTGCAGGGGTGTCCAATTACTTGTTGGTAGATAGTGTATATATCCCTGATTACTTTATTTCTCAAGCTGTCATTCCTTGATCCTTTTCTCTTACGTCAGGCATGGACAACTAGAAAATATAATAATTCCTGAAATAGAACTATTTCATGTCTAAAAATTCTGTCGGATATTGCGTGAGCTGTAGATATCATTAATCAATATTCCAAAAACTATTCAACATCAATTGCATAATTTATAAGCGTTAGTACTGTATATTGGTAAGCTATACGGGGAGAAAAAAGTTTATATTAGTTCTTCTCGTCATGGATTGGCTAACAATACCAATATATTTTCAACGTCTGTTGCATAATTTATATGCGTTATTTGTGTGTAACCTTTTTCACAGTATAGCTCATATTGGTAAACTGTACGTAGAAAATGGTTTATATTAGTTTTCCTCGTCGTCGAATGGCTAATAATGTGGTGGATAGCATCTGACGATTTGGCGTGAAATGACCCTTTAGTAATATTTTACAGTTATATTATTTGAAATGCCTTTAAACATGACATTAATTCACTATCCTTCCTCCTTCAAGCATCACATCAAATGATCGTGCGACGTGACCAACGCGTGCAATGGTATCTTGATCTGCCGCCCGTCTGTAGGCCAACATCCACTCCTGCTGCTATCTGGCTAGTTGCCAAATCTGTTCACCACGCGCGGTTTCACAGGGGCAAAATACGAGCCGTGCACCACATTTAAAAATTCTTTTCTCAGCGCGCACGCGAAAGCCCAAGGTTTTTTTTTCTTCATTTGTTAGACTAAACTTTTCTTTAAAAACGAAAAACAATTGTGATCTTTTAAGTGCTGTACTACATTGCTTTTCTACGTTTTGAAAAAAGGCTCTCTCGTTGCACGGAACTCAAAAACTAAAGAAGATAGAAATTCGTGCATTGCACCAATTGATTCTTTGGGGAAATTACGAAGAAGTGGTGATTTTGGTACTTTTTTTTATCCAAACAACAGAGATATTTGCGTTTTTATGCGATTAAGGCCCGCCATGCACCAGAATTCAAAAATTTAATATCTTCTGATCTATGAGAAATAAAAAAAAATGAAACTTTTGGGATTTTCATACATTAGGGTGATCTATTTGTGAAAAAAAATTCGTAAGAATCGGAGATGGTGTGGTAGATAGCATCTGACGATTTGGCGTAAAATGACCCAAACAATATCTAGAAACTTTATAAACTAAATACTCACACGAAAGCACATAAATTTTCTAAGCTAAGTGCGTGTGAAACTCAAACACGTTTCTTTGAGCTGCTTTTCCCAGGTAAAACTACTAATACAATTAACGACATCTGGTTTACGATTTACTAGTGTGGAAAGTTACTAAGGTAAGGTATTCACAGTAGCGAGGGACTGAAATCACGAAAGATCACACGTGCATTCCTCAGCTGAGTGCATGTGACCTGGAATTACCCGTCAAACTTGTTCGATAAAATCTCTTCGTTATGAACAATCTTGAGGGGTAATTCAAGGTTTAAAGTTCTGGTTTGGACTTTGAAGTAGAATTCATCATCATTCATCATTGTCAACCATTATCAATCCACTGCTGGACGAAGGACTCCCCAAGTTTCCTCCACAATGGTCTGTCTTGTGCCAGTCTCCTCCATGTCACTCCCGCATACTTTCGAATTTCATCCACCCATCTCCCATGTGGTCTTCTTCTGGGTCTTTTCCTGTCCCTTGGAATCAAATCTAAAATTTCGGCTGTCCATCGATGGTCTGTCTTTCTGGCAGTATGCCCAGCCCATTGCCATTTCAGGGATTTTACTCTTATAATGATGTCTTCCACTCTTGTCATTTTCCTGATCCACGAGTTCCTCTTCTTATCTCTCCTGGTTACACCAAGCATGCACCTCTCCATGCTTTTTTGAGTTGTCTGCAGCCTTTGTATGTCTCTTTCAGTTAAGGTCCACGTCTCTGCACCATACGTAAGCACTGGAAGGATGCATTGATCAAACACTTTTCTTTTAAGACATAATGGCATATTGCTCTTGAAAATTATGCTGTTTCTTCCAAAAGCTCTCCAGGCAAGTTTTGTACGCCGATTAATTTTTTCATCAATGTGACCCTCACTTGATATCTGCTGTCCAAGATAAACATACGTGTCAGTTATCTCCAGCTTTTCTCCATCAATCGATAAATCTTCATTTCTTGTAAAAGCATTGAACATCACTTTTGTCTTCTGAAAGTTCATTTTGAATCCCACTTCTTTACTCTTGTCAGCAAGTTCCTGCATCATACTCTGTAGCTCTGATGGGGTAGTTGCAAGAATGACTATGTCATCAGCAAATCGAAGGTGGGTTACATTATCTCCATTAATCTTTATCCCTTTGTTTTCCCAGTTCAGTGATTGAAAGACATTTTCCAATGTAGCATTAAAGAGCTTCAGAGATATGGTGTCACCTTGTCTCACTCCTTTTCCAATTTTTATGTGTGTTGTATTTTCAAACAGCCGAATCTTTGCACTTGCATTTTCATAGATGTTATTAATATTAATGTAGGCATCTTCAATACCACAGGATTTCAGAGCCATTGTAACTGCTGATGGTTTCACCGAATCAAAGGCTTTTTCATAATCGATAAAAGCCATGCACAATGGAAGTTCATATTCCCTCGCTCTTTCAATTAGTTCTCTCAGTACGTGGATATGATCTATTGTGCTGTAGCCACTCCTGAATCCAGCTTGTTCTCTTGGTTGAGCCATGTCCAGTGTTACCTTCAAACGGTGTGAAAGAACTTTAGTGAAGATTTTGTAAACCACTGATAAGAGGCTGATAGGTCTGTAGTTCCTGAGATCCTCAATGTCACCTTTTTTATGTAGCAGGATCATTATATCATTGTTCCAATCCTCAGGAATCTTCCCTTCATTAAGGCATTGAGTGAAAATTTGGGCTAGTACTGTTTCGATTTCTCCACTTGCTTCTTGTATGATGTCCACAGTAATTCCATCTTCTCCTGGAGCTTTTCTCCACTTCATGTTCTTGATTGCATGTGCAACTTCTGCTGGGAGGACTGGAAGAACTCTGGTACTGGTACCTTCCATGATGTCTGGAGTACATGCATCATCCCTTTTATATAACTTGGAGTAGAAATCTTTCACTCTTGACAAAATTTCGCCTCTATTTCTTGTTACAGAACCATCTTCTTTTCTCAGTGCCATAATCTGTTTTCTTCCCTTACTGAGATGTCCCTTTGCTATCTTTAGGCTTTGGTTGTTTTCAATTGCTTTCCTCACTAGTTCACAGTTGAATTTCCTTACGTCTTCAGTGATACTTTTTCGTACTGTCTTGCATAGCTCTATGTATTCCACTTTGGAAGTCACATCTTTTGTTGTCCTCATCTCTCTTCTTTTTGCATCAACATTTTGGTTTTTCCTGATAATTTGTTCACATACAACTTGTTCTTAGACCCAGCTAATTTTGTTGCTGTTTCCATAAGAGCTTTGGTTACTTTTCTGTTAACTTCAGGAATATCCACTTCTTCCGACGTTAGGCCTTCTAAAGCAGAGAATCTGTTCTTCAGTTCCAACTTGAAGGTATTATGGTGTTTTTTAAGGTTGGTTATGTCAATACATTTTGTTTGTCTTATAAGCTTGCCGCGTTCGAGTTTAGTGTTGAGGTGCATCTTACATCTCACCAATCTATGGTCACTACCTGTGTTGAACTTGTTTAGCACACTGCAGTCTTCTATGACGAATTTTTTGTTACACATAATAAAATCAATTTCACTTGTCGTCCCATTTGGATGTCTCCATGTCCATTTCCTGTGCGGCTTTTTCTTGAAAAAGGAGTTCAAGATGAAAAACCCTTCTGCCTCTGCAAACTCAACGAGAGTATTTCCACGCTGGTTTCTGTTGCCGTGACCAAATTTACCTACTGAAGTTTCATTCTGTTGCCGTTGCCCGATTTTTGCATTGAAATCTCCCATAATTATCTTCAAGTGCTGCTTACCTTTATTATTTAGATGACGAATTTCCTCATAAAATTCTTCAATTTCTTCTTCAGGATGACTTGTGGTGGGTGCATAAGTTTGAATAATCTGAGCCTGGTATCTTCTCGAGAGTTGGATAACGAGTCTTGCAGCTCTGTCAGAGGAACTTTCAACTTCTACAACTTTATCCTTCAGTTTCTTGTTTATTATAAATCCAACACCACTAGTTCTGCCAGTATCTGTCCCACAATAGTAGAAGAGATGTCCACTTTTCAGTTCAATGAGATCTTCTCCTTTTCTCCTTACCTCACTTAGACCCACGATGTCCCACTTGATCCTTTGTAGTTCCTCTTCCAATTCAAGAAGCCTTGAATCAGAAGATAGGGAGCGTCCATTATACGTAGCCAAGGTCAGCATCAGATGGCAGCCTAGTCCGGTCCTCCGGTGATTCTTAGCACCCTCTGCCTTCATGTCGCACTGGCCGCTGCCTTGGCCAGGTACATTCCAGCTGCCGGAGACTGAGGGCCAAGATTTAAGTTGTGGAGTCATTTTGGAAGGGTTTGGCCATATCTCACGACGCTGGCCAAGCGGGTTGGTGAGTGTGGGATAGCATTTCCTCTAATCCCGATGGTATAGTTATACCGCTATTGGCGGTCGTCAGAGTCTCTTTAGTGGGAACAGGATGCACCACGAGAAGGCGGGGTTGACATTTGTCAAGGAGAGGCTGTGATTTTACGCATCACCTGGCCTTACATCCCAGTAGAATTACTTTGCGGTATATTTTTAGCATAAATTCTAATGAAGGCAGTATTAAAATTATTTAAATATGAAAAATAATCTAAAAACTATAATAGAAATTTGGCAAAAATAAGATAAAAATCTGAAATTTGCGGATATATTTTATATTCGCGAAATTACAGAAAACCCCTTAAAATTCGTGCCTCGAAACAATTACTAGCCTAACCATGAGCGCTCTACAAGCCTTGCCATCTTGGAAATGCTCTGACCCAGTTGTCTGGCCATTACAATTTGGACTTGGTTTACCATTTCATGACCTTCACACTCAACATCATTTACCTGCAGTTCTTTTGATTTGCACAGAGATGCTAGTCATAATGTTTTGTCTCTTTGGTGTATACTGCCATTAGTGACTGTTTTTGTCAAGGTCTTGCAAAATTTAGGGTATCTCCATTATTTTGTTCATCTCTTCTATTGCTAGGCTAACTCAGCAAGTAATAGAGTGCAAAAACCAGTGGGTTACGTATCATTCTGCAGCGTGGCAATCCACCCTCTATCTTTGTTACTGTTGTCTTTGACTCGATGATACAAAGTCTAAGACACAAAACAGTTTTTTAGGCAATTATAACGTGCTGAAAGGAATTTAACATTCGCAAGTAAATTAATGTGTGAAATACACATACTCACACTACAATCATTGTAGGACTAACACAATTTTTATAGCATGTTTTTTGTTTTGTTGATTCGTGATATGAGCCACGTGTACTTTCTCTGTTTGATATTCAAAAATAAATATTTAGAAGGACAATGTGGTAATACTTTATTATATTGTAATCAAAATAATATTTGGAAAAAAATACTGTTACAATTGATAAAAATTTAAATTTAACTTACCTTAAAACCACAGCGGTTTTAGGATACTTACTTGGTTAGTTGTGTTATTGATGCTCAAAGATGTTTTTTTGCACATACATACTTTTTTTAATATTAGTCATTTTTTTTAATAAATTTTAACCTAAAATACGGGTAGATGAGGTACATAGTAAGTTCAATCACAAATGCAGCTTTTAATCTCGTAAGCCGAGTTTTCCGTGCTTCTCTTGACACCATCTTCAGTGTTAGTTCTTACATGCTCACACACACGTCAAGGAATTGCGAATGGTGAGTATCTCATTTCAATTTTACTGGCAATATCGATGCGCATGCACTGTTGTTAGTTTGTCTGTACAAGAGATTCTCACATCAAGCGTCTTCTGTTGAGTTCAATATTGATCGGAAAATTGATTTAACTTTAATGGATTATTATTGTATGATACTGGTCGGAATGTGATTTAACTTTAATTTTAAAGGAATATGAATACTCGATAATGAATGGAAATTAATTTAATTTTAAATTTAATGGACAATTATGCATTTTTCCTCGTGCCCCCTCCCCTTTTATTGTTCATTTTTGGTAAAGAATTTTTGTTTTGTTTTTTGTTTTAAAAAGTTTTCTCTCTTTTAATAATCTTTTTCCACACTTCAGGAAGAGCTGTTTAGTCATGAATATTGCAAACTTTATCTTTTAGTTTTTCAATAGGTATAGATTCAGAAAATTGTAGTTCTTTTCCAGATTTATGAGTCGAAATCAATTTTATTTTATCAAATTTTGGAATCTTTTTATTTTTAATATGATATTGAATCAAGGCTGTTTTCGCCTCTACCCTCTATGTGTTAAGAAAAGCAGGTTTCTTCATTTCTTATGGAATTAGAAACTTTTTTGCCACTTTCTTGGTGTATTTTGATTTCCTGTGATCTTATAATTCTTTCTTATGATGAGAGAAAAGCACAAAAACAATGTTACTTAGGCTCCAGATCTTCTTTAGGTAGTTAATGCAGATGTGATTACTTCATTTGTGGAAGAATAATGTTCTTTCTGAAAATAGTTTGACAAACTGCCATGGACATGTGTGAGAGAATTTATTCAAAGAAATCAAGTGGATGATGTTCCACATAGAACTTTTTGTGTCATGTGCATAAGCAAATGGTTTAGATTGGTGTATGGGGTCCAACAATCAGGCTCATGATTCAAACTGCAGGTGCTGGTCTACAGCTTATTGTTGATGAATCATGTTGTCTCCACAAAACACTTCCCTTGTGATGATATGCATAACTGCCAGTATTTCTGGAATTGCTTTTGTAGCTATCATCACATTGCTCTGAATGCCAATCACATTGTGCAAATGTGCCACTTTGTGGTGTTTCTTTATCAAAGGTCAGGTGAATATGGAGGATGTTAAATCACAATAATTTGTAATCAGCCAAAAATTCTGGTACAGTCAATATTGTAAGTGCAGGTGCATTATCGTCGTGATGCAAGATTTATTTGTTTTCAGTAAAAAGTTCCAGTCATTGTTTCACAACCTTTGAGTCTTTTAAAATTCTGAAGTAGTGTGAGTGATTCTTTGTCTGCCCTGTAGGGACAAATACCTTGTGTGCTATGCTCTTTCTTGTAGAGTTAAAAAACAACAACAGCACACTGCTTTAACTTTGGACTTCAATGTGACATTCTTTGGAGATGTAGCAAGTTTTCTGTTTTACACTAAAAGCTCTGCACTTGGTTTTAGGACCATATTGCTGCTGTGCACTTTTTTAGGACCCATATTGTATTGGTAGACATACAATTTATATAACCAGTAGTGATTCATTTAAGTAGGTTATCTCCAGTTTTTTTCATTTCCAAAAGATCTATGCAAATTTCGAGTTCTCTTTCTTTTTGTTCATCACTCAGATTTCTGGGTATTACTTTTTCACAAAGTTATCTCATTCAAACCTTCAGTTAAAACTTTCCTTTTGTCCATATCCACTTGCACTTCATCTGCAATGTTTTATACAGTTAGTCACTTGCAGAGCTTCACGAATTCTCTGTATGTTTGATGGTGTTGTGTGGTTGTTCTTATGTGTCATAATCTGTGATTTCCTCTGTTTTATCAGAAAAATGCTTGATCTACTTGTACATTGCTGTTTTTTTCTAATACAGTGTCTCTACAAATGAATTCATGTTTTCCAAATTTTCAACTTAGGTTTCCCACGTGGCACAAGAAAATTGATGTTTGTTCCTTTGCTCTAAATAAAGCATTGGTTTCTAAACTGTAAGACATGGAGAAATTTCAAGCCGACACAATACTATGAGTTCTGTGGAAGAAATATTCTTCTCATAATAGGTGGAAATACTTAACAATTATTAACACAGCAATCAGACATCTCTGAATTGCTTGTACACTGCTGGACAATTGCTAAGGACGGATCATAAACGGCTATATAGCGCATAAAAAAGTAAGTGTGGTTGGATGCCAAGTGAAATAAAATAATGTCAGAATGCCAGGACATTACAAGAAAGACAATTTATTGTGCTCTGAAATCCAGAAGGCTTTGGAACGTGTTCAAGGAACAAACAGGCCATTTTGTGCAGAATACGTAAACGTGAAAAAATGCAATTACCGTCCGCAGGCATTCCGGCGTAAGATATCAATACGGGATATGGCCACCATGGAGGGCGATGCAAGATTCCACACGTCGTGTCATGCTTTGCACAACATTATCAAGCAGCTGTTAGGGTAATTTATCCCATTCCTCTGTCAGTGCACGGATGAGGGTGTCCTTGTTTATTGGAGGGCATTGGCGACCAGCAAGACTCTTCCCCAAAGCATCCCACACATTTTCAATGGGATTCAGATCTGGAGAAGGTGCTGGCAATACGAGGCGTTGAATATCCTCGCTCTCAAGACACTCCTGGACAGCGACTGTTCGATGACATGTTGCGTTGTCGTCCATGAAAATAAATCTATCACCGACAGCACCACGGAACATGCGAACATGAGGTAGCAGAACATCATTAATGTATCGTTGGCCGGTCATAGTCCCAGTTGGAAGCACATAGAGGGACGTACGGCCATTGATCATGATGCCAGCCCATACCATGAAACGACATGTCGGATATCGGTCCCTTTCCTGTATGTTTGCTGGAAAATATGTAGTACCACTATCACGCCAGATCATTTGTCGTCGACAATCAGACGATAGACTGTATCTACTCTCATCTGAGAAGAGGACAGCAGACCAGTCATTATCTGTCCAATTGCAAATGTTGATGGCACCATTGCAAACGGGCGGTACGGTGACGTCTAGACAATGGGATGCACACAATAGAACGGCGGGCATATAGTCCTCCTTCATGCAAACGTCTGGCGACAGTTTTTCGGGAGATCCGCTTGCCAGTAGCAGCCATAAACTGATTTGCTACCTCACTAGCTTTGCTGCGCCGGTGTCTTTTTGTTGATAGCACTATGTACCGATCTTCTGCAGGTGTCGTACTGCGAACACGACCTCCCCCGTGACGTTTGCTACACTCTCCATTTGTTTGAAATGATTTCCAAAGCCTTGAAACAACACTGTGGCTGGCGTCGAACTCCCTGGCAACATCTGTTATTTTTCGCCCTTCAATCTTGCCAATAATACGGCCACACGTAAAATCATCTAGGTGATGTCGGGAAGACATACTGAAAATTGCAAGTTCGTCAATTGATTCTTTCCCTTTCAACTTTGCATTTGAACAACAACTTTCAATACGCGTCAAATCCTTTATATCTCTTATCAGCGCTATGACGTCGCGAACAAGTTCGGCAATTCAAAATTTGCATACGCACAACACGTCTTACTGTATCTTGCACTTATGCTAATTTCCACATTTTCCTGCCTTCCATTTTATAGTTGCTATCGTTGCTATGGTCATCCGTCCTTAGCAATTGTCCGGCAGTGTATTTACTGTTCATCATGTAACATTAATCTTTGACTGGCGAAAATCAGATAATGTTCTGATTCTTAACACTCAGATACTCAGGACTTCGTTGTCCTGGGTGGTGTTAACGGATAGCATGCTCGAACGGAAATCGGGAGATGCAAATTTGATTCCTGTTCTAGGGCAATGTAATTTTCTGATGTTATTAAGGTTACTTGATGAACAGTAAATACAGGGGATTCAGAGGTATCTTATTGCTGTGTTAATAATTCTGATGTATTTCCATGTATTATGAGAATATTTCTTCCACAGAATTTACCTGAGAGACTGGTGACCTACCTAACTATGCTACAAGGAAGCAGAATTTGCTTTTACTGTGAAAATCTGAGAATGTTCTGATTCTTAACACTCAAGTACTTGGGACTCCATCGTCCTGGGTGGTGTAACTGATAGCATGCTGCTCAAACGGAAATCGGGAGATGTGGATTCGATTGCCGCTCCTGGACAATGAAATTCTCAAGTTTTGTGATGTGATAAATGTTACGTGATGAACAATAAATGCAGGCAGTTCAAAGATGTCCGATTGTTGTGTTAATAATTCACAAGACTGTGAAATTTTCAGAATGAAAATATGCTTTTGTCAGTTTAAACAAAGATTTTGTTTTCAAATTTCACACACAAATTTTGTCTTTTTAGACATGTAGGCACAATAATTCAATCACTGGGTAAGCCAAAGAATGATCTCAATGTAGAAGGTGTTCAATATTGTTGGTGATTCATTACCAGCAGTACTTTAAGAACAAGCAATGGTAATGAAATATGATTCAAAATGCCAAGGATAATTTTGTAAACTCAGGCTTGGAAAAATTCTAAATAAAATATTTCCCAATTTATCTAAATGTTGCATCAATAATGTTCCTCTGTGAAGAAAGCTTTTTAAGTTTAGCTACAATTAAAATAAAGCAAAAGAATCTACTGGATGCAGTAAAAAGAGATTTACATTGCATACTTTCACCTTTCAAGCCTAGGATTTCCAAGCTCATGAAGAAAATGCAAATTCACCCCTCACATTAAATTCATTTTGTTGCTATTTATTTGTTGAGATAAATTGCATTTTTATGAACTTCTTGTGATAAGAAAAACTGTTTGTACTTATTTGTAAAATGAAATATCTTTATTATGTTTTTTTGTATACATTTAACTTTAAATTACTTTATAAATTGAATATTTTGTCAAAAGGGGGTTGGATGATACTGAAGGAGAAATGGGGAGTCAAGAGGGATTCTTCAAAAATCTCGAGGGGGAGCATAATGCCAAAACATTTAGAAACTGTTGCACTAAAGTAATGTTAGTAACGATTGTGACAATAACACAAGCACACATGTTAAAATTGCTGGTGCTGCATATATATACCTTGCTTTGAAGTCAGTTATACAACTAGATTACGGAGAATACAGACTCGTGTAATAGTGTCGTTGTATAATCACACAGAGCCATGCAGTAGATGGCGTGTCATGTCAGGAAGCATGCTGTTATCAGTGGCACGTGTCAGTGTGCTGTTTACACATGTGGAGCCAAATTGACTACGTAGGGTCATGACATGGATTCGTGCAAATAGGCCCATCGGGCAGTTATGCAATTTTTGACAGCAGGACGTTTTATTATCGTATGAACATGTGTATGGGAATGGCCGTCAGTCATGGTGTACAGTGTTCCGCTGGTGTAGCGAATTTTGTAAAGCACATGTGAGCATGGAAGACGTGCCGAGACCTGGGCAAGCACATGTGGAATCGGTTGCTGTCGTGGACAACCTTGTGAAGGAGAATCGCCGAATCACCATGCGCGAGCTTGTGGCAACATTGTGAGTAAGGGAACTGTTAACACCATTCACCATCACAGATTGGGATACAGCAAGGTTTGCACTCAATGGTTCCCCAAGCATCTCCAGGAGGAGCAGAAGACTGGCGAATGGGTGCTTGCTTGGAGCATCTGCATCGTTACCACACAGAGGGGGGACAGTTTCTTTCCAAGATTGTGGCTGCTGGTGAAACTTGGTGCCACCACTTCGATCCAGCCACAAGACGGATGAGTATGGAATAGCAGCGTCCCAACTCCCCATGCCCCAAAACAGCTCAGTCCTCCCTAAGAGCTGGAAAAGTGATGCTCACAGTTTTCTTCGATGAGAATGGGCCATTGCTGTTGGAATGGCTGGATGCAGGCACTACGGTCAATGCAGCTGCATACTACAATACGTTACGCGGCCTCAAAATAGCTATAAAGCGTAAGCGACCCAGTATGTTGTCAAATGAGGTTATTCTGCTGCACGCCTGCATATGACAACAGTGTGCCACTATTTAATGCGGAGCTTCCGCTGGGAGGTTCTCGGCCATTTCTCTATAGCCCCGATCTGTCGCCCTGCGACTACCTTATCTTCGGGCCACTGAAAAAAGCTCTCAAGGGCCACTGTTGAAAACTGCCAATGACGGACATTCTTTGCTCAGGATATCCACAGTATCTTGCCACGTTGGGTCACTTGCTTGAACCGACAAGGCAACTGTGTAGCTTTGTCGGTTCAAGCCCCATGTATCACTCTTACTGCCTGTATGTTCACATATTCCAACCTATAAACTCTTACGTCAAAAACAAAAAAACGACAGTCTTAATTTCATTTGGGCAACCCTTATATTAAGTGATGCCGTAATGAAGAGAGGGGACAGAGAACCCACGCTACTAATCTGAAGCAAGTGCGGGCTCATATTCTCCGCACAAGAGGAGAAATGCTCAGTTACTGATTATTGTCTAGTTACTGACTATTGCTCTCTACTGTCAGCAAGTCCACCAAAAGTAAAAAAGGAAAGCTTCAAAGATATGACACAACAATCTTGTCTGCTGTTTTTAATAATACACGAGACAAAAGCAATTCCTGATAATTAAATTAAACATTTTTTTAGAGCTGTGAATGTGTCTTTGTGTGGGTTAAATCCTAATGAACTCTTCACTAAAAAGCATTTGCTCGGCATTTACTAAAAAATCTTGCTGGCTACCAGATTTTTTGAAATTTTCAGAGCCCTGATTGATGGTGTAAAAATTGTTACAAAAAAAAAGGGCATATCAGAAATGTATAAAATGAAACGTAAAATAAAGCAAAAGTAGAAGAATTTTGCATATGCCAGGACTATGGAAAAAAAAAAAAAACTATCTGCATGATTTCTTCACAAAACTAGCTAAAATTTATACATACACCATAGTCAACAAAGAGAAGATGACTCCAAAATTTTCAAACGAATTGGTAAAAAGATATTAAATTTTTATATTTTTATTTGGAATTCTGTGCATGCCAACCACACACGGAAGCCCGAATAAATTTTTTTATGGCTAGTTTCTAAAGTTTTTAACCAATTCACGCAAAATTTAGATGGCCCATTCCTATTAGCAATTTAAGGTGTTGACAAAAATTTCACTTGTTTTCATAGAAAACTTGCTGAGATACAGTTTTAGGGTTTTAGTCCCAGTCTTGTGTATGTTGCACATCAAAATGTGACAGACCAACTGACTGCAAGCCTTCCAACCCGATGCTTTGGCATGAGCCACTGCCGAGCATCGGCCACAGAGAGTGGTACTGTCCCAAAGAAAATCGTCTGCTGACCCACTCGTTATAAATTATGGAAGAGTTTCTTCCCTCCCAATATCTCCCACCTCCAGCAGTTCTTTATTTTCATCCACTCCCTAAATGACTCTTGAGCAGCCATGATAAGTCTTTCACGGGGCTCCGTGACAATTGCACCGGGCAGCACCATTTTAAGCACCACAGCTTTTGAAAATCAAACTTTGGGTTTAGCTCAAAAACTTCTGTAAATTGCAGTTTAACCGTCAGCCAAAAATCACCTAAGATTGGTAAAATCATTTGCCACCATTTTCACTGATTCTATTTTTTTTTCTCCATATTTGAGGTTGTTTAATTGCATTTGGCAACTTGGCAAATGTTTAGTGCAATACCTGAGGTTTTAATAAATGCCTGTTGCAATCCTGCAATCCCCCCCTCCTCCCCTGAGTAATGATTCCAGATCCTGAATGTCATTTTTTTTATAGGAGAAACAATTTAAGTTGTTGTTTTATCATTTGTGAATGAGCTGTTCATGGTCAAAATGAGTTCGTTCAAATGAGAGAAAAGTTAGTCAAATACATCTGCAAATTGAAGAATTCTTTGTCGTTAAGTATTCCCAGAAGAAAACACCACTTACATTTTGCTAGGATCCAGGATAGAAGATGTGTTTCTGATTTATTTATTGTGGCCTTTTCACAGTAGTACTTTGTACACACACTATTAGGAAATGTTTATACAACCCACTCCAACTGAATACAAATTTTCAAACCATCTCATTGCAGTTCCTTTGCTAGATATAAAAAAGAGGAAAGCAATTTTATTTCAGAATATTTATATATATATATATATATATATATATATAAAGAGAGAGAGAGAGAGAGAGGGTGAGTCAAAAGTTTTGCAATATTTGGATCACTTTATGCCTTCGTAAGTATCTTTACGCCGAAAGCTGACTAGCATTCAAAGTATAGGCTGTAATGTTGCACCGTCTTCAGTGGAGGTACCAGTTCTTGTCCTTTGAGGCGAAGAATTCCTTCACCCCAGCTGCCACCTCCTCTTGGTTGTTGAAGTGCTGCCCACAAAAGAAGTGAGCTATGGACCGGAACAAGTAATAATCCGACGAGGCAAGACCTATTGGCATCAGTTCGATGCCCTCAAGTTCCTGGAGTTTTTGCCAGGTCATTCGTGCTGTATGAGGCCAAGTGTTGTCCTGCTGTAGAAAAGCGCGCTTTCTGTTCACCAGTGCCAGGTACTTCTCCTCCAAAATAACATATTTCCACTCTAGCTGTTCAGAGTAGAGGTTGGTGTTGATGGTCCGACCATCTGGAACAAATTCATAATGGACTATCCCCTCGAAATTTCACCAGACACAGAGCATCACCTCGTGCTCGAAGTGCCCATGTTTGGCAACAGGTTCTGGAAGCTGGCCCGGGCTCAAGCATTGCTGTTGTGTATTACGGAAATAGACCCACTTTTCATCGCACATAACAATTCTCTTAATGAAAAGTACATCGCACGGGTTTTCTAGGCGTTTCATGCATACATCCACTCGGCAGTTTGCTTCAGCTGGTGTCAGTTTCTGAGGGACAATGCGGGCATCTCTTGTAAACCTTGCCGAGGTCCTGATGATGATGGACCATGGTGGTCTGTGGTATCCCCAGCTCGCCTGATAATCTTCGAGTGCTGGCTGTCGGATTTGCCTCTACGGTCTGGGGCACAGCCTCTCTGAATCCACAGTCCGCAGCCTACCTGACCTTGGCTTTCTGTCACCGGAGCGAAATTTCTTGAACCATCTGGTTGCAGTGCTGTGGTCCACGAAACCTTAACCTTTCACATGACACGTGTTTCATGTTGCTTGAGCAGCATTATGGCCGAGTTCAAACTCGTAAAGCAAAAGTTCCCTAATTAGCCGGTTGTGGCTGTTCATCTTTTAGGCGTCCCAACCACAGATGGAACGGTGACATGCAATGCTGTTCACAGCAATGACTACTACTTTATATCCCTTTCAACTGACTGCAATGCGTGACTTGAACTAGTTTAAGCCGTCCCGGTGGCGCAGTGGTCTAAGGCGTTGGCCTCTGATCATTCGTCCGTAAGGGTCCGGGTTCGAATCCCGGTGAGGCATGGATGTTGTGTTTGTCTTACGGCACTGGCTCTCTCCCTTCCCTGGAACCAGTGTCCCTAAATTAGGGACAGGCAACTGCTTATAGCCCATTTGAGTTGCTCACGGTGGTCGTTAAACCTCCAATCCAAAAAAAAAAAAAGAACTAGTTTAAACACGTGACATACCCACCCACCGCAGCACATGTGTTTATGCAAATATTGCAAAACTTTCGACTCACCCTTGTATATATATATATATACAGGGCTGCTAGACCTGCGCTATTCTGCTAAAAAATCGCAATTTTGAAGAGGTCTGCGCCAATTTTGCGCCAGAAGTTAAAATTTACCGGTTGTCGATATTTTAGCGTAATCTTACGACATTCGAAATCGATTTAGCGGTTACTTCGCACGTGAGATTCTTCCGCTAATTCGCGGAGTCCTCTCCCTTTTATTTTATTTTATTTTTTTTTTTTTTTTTTGTAATTCTCGAGATCGATGCAAAAGTGAAGAAATTTCCAGGGCATTATTTGGGGGGGTCGTATTCCGTCTGGGGACGATGTTTTTTTGTTTTTTTAAACGTTTGTAAAGGAAGTTAAACAGAGTGCAGATTTTCCCGTAATCGTATTTTTTTCTCGCGCGATATTGCTTCTGTTCAGTATTGTTGTTAAATGTAATTTCATTGCATAATTTTAGCTTGAAATGGTAGGCAACGATTTCCGAAAACGGAAGTTAGGCCGCCCGAAAATTTCCCCGTAATCTTCGGCCACAAGATTGTAACGCAGATTCGAAGAATTCAGTCTTTTTTGTTATCATTTGGACCATACACGAGATCTATGCACAACTGAACTGAAATTTTGGGAGGATTGGTGTGGGGGCGGGGGATCATTTTCTCCGTCGGAGGGCGGAATTCCATCCTTCGAAAACCGAAAGTAGACTTCAAGGTAAGATTTCTCTCGTAATCGTAATTATTTTTTTCTCGCGATGTTTCCTCGCGAGAAAAAAAAATTGTTAGAAATCATTTTATTCCATAAATATTTGTATTTCAGCTTGAAAATGTTGGATAAATTTCTGAAAACAGAAGTCGGACGGAGTGAAGATTTTTCCGTAATTGTATATAACCCCCCCCCGCGCGATGTTCCCACTCCTATGTAGTTGTTAAATGTCATCACCCTCATAAATGTGTGTGCATTTTAGCTTGATAAGGGTGGGGGGAACTTTCCAAAAACAGAAGTGACGAAGTTTGGAAATTTGTAAGAATTGATGCATGCTGTTCAAAAAAGTATTCATTCTCTGAAAATTATACCATTTATCTAAAATAGTGAAAGCTCTGATATCAGAATTCATGGTTCTCAGGCTGAAAGTTCTTTAAGCATGATGGATAAAATTGTCATCTGAGGGAATAACAAAAAAAACGAAAAAAAGAAAGAAAAGTAACAAAGAAAAATGGTAAGGGAAAACTATCAGCAGAAAAAAAGTAAACAGTGGATGATGTGCAGTGGCAGAGTCAACAAAAGACAAATATGGCTGTGGAACTTGCTGAGAAGAAAGTAGTATTTGCTCGCAAGAGAAAACCAGAGTTAATGTTCTAGCAAGTACAAGAACAAAACCAGGAAAAAAAACTTTTGAAGCTATGCCTTTCAAAACTACCCTATTGTGTTTGGAATTCAGTAATTTTATAATTGTGAATACAGTGGTGTGATTTAGTTAAATATTTTGATAAATAAATTACAGTGAACGATTCAGTTTTGTTCATGCTACGTAATATTCACACTTTCTCACCGCGCAGTCTGATTTTTCACCAAATTAAAAAGTTCAGCTTTGTTTTTTTCTTCATCAGTCTCGTGTATGTTAATTAAAATTGCTCACAAGCACTATAGATAAATGAAAGGGTTCTTTATATCGGATAACTTGTTATCAGGAATACCGATCTTTTGGTTCTTTAGACAAAATTCAGACTATAAGTCTGAATTTTGTCCCTTTCTGTTCAGGGAGCAGAATTTTTAGGACGTTTTCTTTTTCTCATTTTGACCTACCTTGGGGAACATCTTCACCCTCGCACTGTTGCGTTGAACCACTTATTAACTCACAGTTGTCTGCTTAATGTCAATGTCCATACATGCAGGACCCCACGTATGCAAAAGCAGTGGCTCTTTCAGACAGCAACAATGAAAAAGTCATAAACTGATTCTACTACTACTAAAGAAGGGGAGGGGGGGGGATCCCGTGCCAAAACGTCACTGCGCAAGCATTAAGCGATTTTATTAAGCAGCTTTTATCTAACCAACTTTACTAAATCTCACTGTTATCTCATAGTTTTGGTTCCAGTTGTAATTGTTCACAGCAATAACGAAAGTTTGACATTGATAATTACTGGATGAAAAACATTGTATGAAGAGTATCATGGTGCAACTGCTGAAAGGTGATTTTATAATTTGATTATTAAATGTTACATTAGTTTTCCTTTTATATCGAAGGTACGCTTTCCTTCAGAAAACCTTAAGAGTTTGTGATGCACACACAAACCACGTGCGCGTGGCTTGCCAGTTGGTTGATTTTAGAAATAATGTATTTTCATCTGAATGCCATGAATCTTGAAAAATATGCTGCTAAAAACCAACCGAACAACAAACAGTAATTACATATTATTTATTCTTCTTAAGTGTATATTCACAAGCGTTCAGTAACAATAGCAACAGTTCTTGGACACGGCAGCATCCTATTTGTGTTACAGCAAAACAAGTGCATTCAGAAGAAAATCCCTGCTATTAATGTGTTACACTTAAAATATTGCAGGTCATGTAGTTTTCAATAAATCGTGGGTAGCACAATTGTTTTCTCATTTCTCTCACTGTAGGAATGACAGAAATGCTAATTAACAGTTGTAAGAAAAGCAGTAAAATATCAACAAACTTGAAATATAACATTTTTTCATAGTTCATAAAATAATGGTAATTCAGTATATAAACATAACTTAAAGCACAGCATTGACTTAACACTAATAAAAATACTATCATTAACTGCTCCAAAACCTGAGTTCTGCTCCAAATTGCATATTATCCCGCTCCAAGGATTGCTCTGAAACATGGTAGGGGCAGTAACACCCTTGTATGTATAATTTTTCTTTTTCTTTCTTTCTTTCTTTCTCTGTATTCCTTGCATTACTAAAAAAATTTAGTACAGTTTGAATTTATTTTATTTTTCTAGTTCCGCCTGTTATATCCGACAACAGTACAAGATCTGTCATCACAAGCATCGGTAACAATGTAGATCTTTATTGTTATGCGACTGGATATCCTAAGCCTAGGGTTTCATGGCGCAGAGAGAACAATGAACTTTTACCTAATGGTAAGGCCACGATTATAGGAAATAAGTTCACCATATTCAATATTACAAAGGATGACCGTGGCACTTATTACTGTGTTGCTGATAATGGTGTTGGCAAAGGTGATAGAAGAAATGTTGGCGTTGAAGTTGAGTGTAAGTATAGCTTTTGCTTAATTTTGGTAGTGTAATGTTATACGTTTCAAAATTACATGTGTGTTAAACCAGTAATATTCTTCAAGATGAAGAACTTTTAGAAATATTTTTAGGACTCTTAGTATTCTGAAAATATTTTCTTAGTTTAGCATAATGTAACTATTAAAACTGAAGGAGTCAGAAAACTTGTTATATTGGTCGCATAAGCATCCAAAAAAAAAAAAAAAGAGCTTTGAGTTTGATTTGTCACTAAATCATAAATTAGAAATAGTGCACTTGTGCGACATTATTTCCTAGAGTGTGTTTTCACACAAATGCAAGGAGAGAAAACCCAGATTATAAATTGCTCTTTTCAAATTTCAAAACCTCTTTCATTGTAAATTTTCCTGAAAATACCTTTTTTCAATTTGCATCTAAGCATAAAAAGTGTGTTATCTCATGTGATCCACCACTCTTTATGATTTCTTTTAATACTGGTGTTAAGGCTTATGATAAGAGTCCCTCCAGTCCTATGCATATAATTGAAAACATGAGAATAATCTATGGTATACACTGAGTTAGCTTTTCATTAGGAACACCTACCTAATAATGCATTGATCCACCTTTCTTTGCAGTTACAGCTCACAGACGCCGAGAAACAGATTCTACAAGGTGTTAAACATCCTCCATGTGTAACTTGACCCATATCTGCTGCAGAAGTTCCGTCAGTTCATGCTCATTCCACGGAGGAGGATCAACAGTTCTCACACCCTGTTCTAGCATATCCCATAAATGTTTAATTGTATTACAGTCAGGGGAGTTTGTAGGCCAAGGCAATGTGGCAAATTTTGTTACTGTGTTCATCCAACCACTCTGTGTTTAGACAAGCCTGATGACACAATGTGTTGTCCTGTTGAAAGATGGTACTGTGGTCCCAGTAAATTTTCTGCAGATGTGGATGGAGATGACTAAATGGTGGACATTACAGGGACCTGTAGTGTCCACCATTTAGTGTTTGTGGAATGATAACCAATGGACCTAGGGCTCACCAGGAAAAAGCTCCCCAGACCAGAACACCATCTCCACCGGCCTGTTGAACCCCAACTGAGCAACCAGGGAGAATAGGGCTTCATTCTTTTTACACCGTATGTGAACCTACCCATCAGCATGGTGCAGCACGAAATGGGACTCATCACTCCAGACAACCTTCTTCTATCTGTCAAGAGTCCATTGCTGACGTTCGTTGGCCCATGCGAAGCATTATTTGCGATGACTGGGCGTCATCATGGGTACCCTTGTTAGTCTCCGGCTGTAAAACCCCAGGCGAAGCAAGGTATGGGACATGGTGCAACTGGAAATAGGTCGAACTGCGCTGCTGTTGGGTGACTGTTGCATGTCGTTGCTGAGATACCAATCATGACACCCGATGCCCACCTCTAGGGTCAACTGTGTGTGGCTGACCAATCTGAGCCCTTCTGCTGGATGTCTGTGCATGGTTAATCCAGTCCTAGTACACCCTTGATACAATAGTACAGGAGCAACCAACAAGTGCAGCTGTTTTCAAAATACTGGCACCTGCCCTCAGGGTCCCAACCATCTGGTCATGGTCAAATTGGCTCATGTTGCCACATTTCCCCATTACTGGCAAACGTTTACTGATCACGTACAGGTGTACACAGTTTATAGTAGTCACACGTGACTTTGATATTGCATAGTACTTTGTTATCACTCTAAATGTGTAAAACAAGGAGTGTTTTTAAAGCAAAGCTAACTTAGTTTATACCTTGTCGTCATCATCAACCATTCTTAATCCACTGCTGGATGAACATCTCCCCAAGTCTCTTTGACAACTCTGTGTTGAGCAGCTTTCTTCCTATCACTCTGACATTTTTTCAGATTTCATCCACTTGTCTCCTCTGGGTCTTTTCCTGTTGTTTGATATCCATTCTGGTATTTCAGTTGTTCAATAGTGATAAATTCTTCAACCAGTATGCCAGCCATTGCCATTTGACATGTCAACCACTCTTGTTATTTTCCTGATCCACAAGTTCTTTTTCCAGTCTTTCTTCAGTTGCACCAATCATGCATTTCTCCATGCTTCTTTTGAGTTGTCCACAGCCTTTGTATCTCACTTTTCTTTTAAGTCACAATGGCGTAAATTGGTCTTGAAAATTGTACTGTTTCTTCCAAATGCTTTCCAACCAAGTTTTATACACCCATTAATTTTTTGTTCCATATGGCCCTTGCTTATTATCTTTTGTCCAAGGTAAATGTAGGCATTAGTTACTTCTAAAGTTTCCTCATTAACCTATAAATCTTCGATTCTTGTAAAAATATTGTGCATCAGTTTTGTTTTCAGTAAGTTCATATTTAATCCACGTCTTTACTTTTGTCAGGAAGTTCCCGGATCACACTTTGAGGGATTCTTACAAAGTCCGCCCTTTATAAAATCCAGTATAAAGTTGCTTGCAACCATTTTTTTTTATCCCCATAGAAGAAATATAACAGTAGAGATGAAACAATCTGTAAGATTGTTTCACCACAGAATTAATCTCCCATTACTTTGTTTTTGTAGTTTTGCAGTGTTAAAAGATTTCCATGGCTTAAACTTTCGTACAGCATACTTTTTTTTTTTTTTTTTACACTGTAAAGTTAAATTGTGAAAATTCTGTCAAAAACTCCACCCTCGCTGTGTACTGCTTGGGTTCATTAAATTATTAAAATAACCCTTCTCTGCAGGCTTTCTTAAAAAAATTCAATTATTTTTCTTCTTCCTTTTAATAAATAGCATCTTTTTGATGTACCAAACTTTGCAAGTTTGAATATTTAAGCCATATTCATATCTGCCAACTCTTCCAGATTTTGCGGAAGTTTTCTGATTTTTTTTATACAGTCTTTCGGTTTTTTTTCGATCGAAAGGACCCTTTTTTCTGTATTTTAAAATTTTCTTTATTTTTTTTGCTAAAAACATCCCTATAAATAAAATATATAACTGTAGAAAAGTAATTTGCTATAAATATTTATTGAATTATTTACGTGTTCTGTATTTTGTTTAAAAAAAAATTAGTAAAACTTAACCTACAACATGTGATAACGTACTGAGAAGATAATTTCAACATCGGCGATCTTTTTCTTTTCAAGCCGAATCTATTCCGTCATCTGTGGATAATATGCAGCTGACTGGCTCCTCCTTCATCCACCATTCTCGTTATATCTTGCATCTGGTGTAGCAACCAGCAAAGCTAGATAGATGGCATTGGGGGAAGCTACCAGTATAGCAGTTAAACTTATGATAGTGTACCTTTAAAATAAGTGGGGGAAGGTAAGCAGTTTTGTGGAACTGAGTTTTATTCTTCAACTTTAGTTTTCGTAATGTTCAAATTTAAGCTGAAGAAAGCAACCAAATCTTTATTGTTGGATGACGATGATTGCTTGGTGCTTACTTTTTTTTTTTTTTTTTTTTTTTATGATTGTTATTGCGTGAACGAATTAACAATCGTGAGCTTGAATTAGCAATCTGGCAACACGCTCTGTTGGTTCGTAAACTCACGCATGGCGAGTCCACTATTATTGTCTCACCGTTTATGCTTGTTTTAATACTTTGTGATAATCTTTTGTTTTGTATTCTGTTTACAGACTTACTTTTTAAAATGCATGCAAAAAAATACGAAAAAAAATATTGCTAGAAAAATACTCAAATATTGCAAAAAAATGTTGATGTACAAATTGCTATCTTAAAAAAACATGAAAGAAGTGGATGGATTATTGAGATTCAATAGGGTTACTCATGTTCTGTTATGAATATTGGTGATCCCTCATAGCAATGCAGAGTGTGAGAGAATTTTTTCTCTGGTTAAAAGAAATTGAATAATGTCTCGGTCCTCAAAGTCAGATGTCAGATAAGTGTCTTGAGAACCTTCTTGTAGTGAAATGTAAGGGGAGAATGCATTGTTATGAAACTGAGTTTTCGAAAGATTTTTTGAAAAAAGCAGAACAGGCCACTGTAAACAATTTAGCAAAATGTTAAATTATATTCTACTTCTTGACCGTATTCGTCTGAAATGTCATTGAATAAAATAAAAAAAGTGCCCTTATCGCATAAATTGAAACTGATGTTGGAAAAATATATAACTTAAACTTAATAAAAAATACTATAATTAAAATAAAAAATACTATAATTAAAATATATTATGAGAAAAAAATACTTCAAATAAAGATAAGTGCATTTTTTAAAACCATAAAAAAATCTTCCAGATTATTATGAAATCTTTTGTTTTGATTTTTTTTTTTCAGTCTTCTGATTTTTCATTAAATTTAGTTGGCAGCTATGCATATTGTTCCCAGAAAGAGTTTTTCTGTGTTAAAATGTTGTAGTAAAGTTCTATAATTTTGTGAATGAATTAGTTGATGTAAAAGAATGTGTTTTTTCACCTATTTTGTTTCATATTTTGTGTTTTCATTAAAATTTTATTTATTTTCTTAGTTCCTCCCCATATTACAATTGACAAACTGCGCTATGGGCAAGCTCTACAGTATGATATGATACTTGAATGCCACATTGAAGCTTTTCCGTCTCCGTCGGTTATGTGGATCAAAGATGGAGAGGAGATCAATAATAACCAGCACTATGAAATTTCCATTTATTCAACAGCTGATGAATTTACTGATACTACATTAAGAATCATAACTGCAGAGAAGCGGCAGTATGGATTTTACACCTGCAAAGCTACAAATAAATTCGACTCTGATTCAAAACAAATACTGTTCTTTGGTAAGATCTTATGTCAAACTTTTTTTCATACCAGTATTTTTTAAGGTTATTGCATACATATGTAAAAGATCTTGTTCCTTCTTGATGTGACAATATGAAATGTTCATAAAATGAAAATGGGCTGAATTAAATTGAGCATAAGACAAATAGCTCATCTAAATGATTCCCTAGCAGTCTCATTATGCTTTTAAGTTGCTATATTTGCCTTCTGGAAAGTCCCTTTGGCTGCTGGTGGAACTCCAAGCAAACTGCTTCTTGTTTGTTCACCCTCAGATGTTACTGTTGTACCTAAAAGTACTGCATTATGGCCCACAAAATGTAAAGTATCATAGTGTAAAGTAATGTTAAACATTAGTTTTGAAGTTGGAGTTCCTCTTTGACTGCAATTGGCATTGCCAGTTTTTTTTTAATATAATGGTGAATCTATATCAGTCCAGAACTATGGGTGATATATTAGATTGCATGATGATGTGCTTTTAGCTGATATGTAGATGTTGGCTTTACCCACAGTCAAGGGAATTCCATGAGAGTGCAGTACAGTAACTTGTTCACAGTGGGATATAAAAGTGTCTCAAGTTAGGCAAGTTGATTATTTTGTGTTGTGTTCCTCTCATCCTATTTTTATATGGCATACCCTTGTGTTGTTTAGAACAATGGTCCACGGGTTCTTCCTATAGGAGGGCCACTTCTTATTATTCAACATGAAGAGATACACTTAAAAAAGGAAAAAAATGAATAAACTCAATGCATAGTTTTTGCATATTCATTATTATATGAAGAATTTTCAGGTGCAGAATGTTTTAACTGAGCACCCCAATGTATGATGCATAATGAAAACTAAAATCACAAAATATGTCTTTTGTATTTTGTGTGATACCTGGTGTAAGATGTTATCAAAGGGTGCATTAATGTGATGATTGAAATTTATACACAGTTGTAAAATGTTATGCATACATTGATCGGTGAGTCAAGAATTTTGACAACACAAATTTTAATCCTTGAAATTGGCTGTTCACAACTATATGTAGAACCAAAACAGTGTTTGTTCTTCACCTACACTGTGATCACTTCTCTTATCTGATCATTCCATGCACTTCTGTACAAATATACAGGTAAATCAATGAAGGAAGAAATATTCTTTATAATACGTGGGAATTCGATAGAATATTCATCGCAATCAGATTATAAACTCTGAATTTGCTTGTAGTTCTTACTGGTCATCCATGTAACATCTCTCAGAAATGGAAATTGGGAGATGTGGGTTCGATTCCTGCTCCAGGGCAATGAAATTTTCAAGTTTTCTGAAAGATGTTACATGGATGACCAGTAAGAACTACTGGCAAATTCAGAGTTTATAATCTGATTGCTATGAATATTCTATCGAATTCCCATGTTTTATGAGGAATATTTCTTCCTTCATTGATTTATCTGTGATACTGGTGATTTCAGACCTATATCCGTTTCTGGATTGAAAAAGGGTCAAAATAAAGCTGCAAGGAAGCAACTATTCTTTGACTAACACAAAATCTGAAGTATGTTCAGATTCCTAAGATAAGGTTGCTTAGCCTCAATTGCTTGAACCTCACTGTCCTGGGTGGTGCAATGGATAACGTACTTGAACAGAAATCGGGAGATGCAGGTTCGATCCCCTCTCCAGGGCAATGAGAGATGTTACATGGTTAACCAGTAGTAAGAATTACAAGCAAACCTAGAGGTGTTTTTGTAACTCATAAATAAATACAGAAATGATGACACTATTCCCCCCCCCTCTTCACCCCACATGGAAAGAAAGATTTGATGAGTGTTATGTCTGTTGAAGAGTAGTGCATTTTTCGTCTGTCAGTTCATTCTACTGCATTTTAATTTATACCAATAAAAGTTTTGGAGCATTGTAAAAAATGCGTCAGGCTCCATCTGAAGTCTTCTGTTGGCACTCCCGTCTTTATCAATGACAAGTACCATCCTTTGTGTAGTCAGTGTTAATAATTGAGAGTCTAGAGAAAGATGAAATATAATTTAGAGCCATGTCTGATGTGATACTCAAACATTTTGGTAAAAGCATTAAGTTCACTTAAAGAGCTCTTGGGAGCAAGGCTACATGTGGCCCCTTAAAATATGCTTTAAAAAAAGCAAATGTTCTTTTAATCCAGATTCTAGTATAAATACTATGATGCATATCTGAGTTTCGGGTGTGAGTTCAGGATTGTAGCTAGTTCTAAATTCTAGGGGAGGCTAGAACATTTTTAGGTACTTTCATAAATTAATTTTAATGTATATTATAGGTTAAAATGGTATATTTAATATTATATTATAGCAGTATTTATTGAAAAATAAATTAGCATAGCAATACTGTTTCAAGGATATTTATGTATATCCCAAGTGTACCTAAAGCATAGGTACCCTCGGGGAATATTTATTTATTTATTTTTTATTTAGAATGAAATGACCCCAAAACTGTTTAACTGATAGACACAAAATTGGATATCTCCACCAGCGTTGTTAAAAAAAAAGTTTATAGTTGATTTGGTTGAAATTGGACGAAGTTATCATATATATAATGCAAAACTGTTGTTCATTTCATCTAGTCTAGGCTTTTTTTTTTTTTTTTTTTTTAACATTCGGATAATGTTTTTAAGAACTCCAAAGGAAAATAATTCAAGGACGACCAAAGATAACATACTGATAATTTTTTTATAGAATGAATAGTTAACTGCTAACTGAAAGCTGTATTAAACGGAAACTCTACAGAATGTAATTTATTTAATGGAGAAATGTGTTTTCGAGGTGATACAGGGGTTTGCAAATATCGTATATACAGGGGTTGGACAGAATAATGTGAACACCTAGGAAAAGAAGGTTTTACGTACCTAGTAGGGTGTGGGACCACCTTCAGCATTCAAAACTGCCTGAATCCTCAGTGGAATGGACGAATACAAATCCTGGATTATGGTTAGTGGAATGTTGCACCATTCTTCATGCAGAAACTGCTGCATGTCCTTAAGAAGATGCAGGAGGAGGATAACAAGATCTTACTCTGTTTCCCAACACAGACGACAGTGGCTCAATGATGTTTAAGTCTGATGATTGGGGAAGTCAAGGAAGGTATGAAAGTTTGTCCCCGTGTTCCTCAAACCATGATTGGACATTCTGAGCTCTGTGAATTGGGACATTATCATTTTGATAAATGGCACCCCCTGCACAAAACAATGCCTGAGCCATTGGATGGACTTAGTTGGCCAGAATGGTTTCATACGCCCTGCTAGTCATCCGTCCTTTCAAGGTGATCAGTAGACCTGCTGAAAACCACGATATGGCTTCCGAGAGCATGACAGAACCACCACCATGCTGCACTGTTGGGAACAGACAGCCTGGGTTGTATGCTTCTGACAGTGTTGTCCACATGTAAACATGTCCTGCAGTGGGGAATAGTGTGAATGTGGATTCATCCGACCACATTATACGCCTCCATGCATCGGCAGTCCACGTTGTATGCTCCTGGCACCACTGCCATCACCGTTGTGCATTCCCAGGTCACCAGAGGTTTTGCAATAGCAGCTCTGCCATGAATATCATGTTTATGAAGTTCCCTGTGCACTGTTGGTACTAGGGTCTGGAGATGCAGATTGAACTCCACACTAATTTCCGGCACTGTGATCTTATTGCAGGTAGTAATTCTCTTTAATGCTCTCCTCTATCAGTCAGGGTTGTTTTCCTGCCACTCTTGTGTTTCGCTGACGAGGTTATGCCATGAACACGGTATGTTGTCATGATGCTAGACACAGTAGCTCTCGATTACCCCCACTTCCCTGGCGACTGTTGTGATGGAGGCATCAACTAGCCGGCCACCAACATTGAGCCCTCTTTTGAAGTCCATTAGGTCACTCATTTCGTCATTACCTTGAAAGAAATTTTGCAACAAGACACTTTAAATGCACTTAAATAGGACCTTGAGGTTATAAACAAAGCTATTACAACCAAAAAGTGGTGGGTACCTTAGTGTATTGCGACATACGCAGCTGCTTAAAAGTCAAGTCTCTGAGCGTAGTGTTCACATTATTCTGTCCAACCCATGTATCTAATAATGGTACGTTTTTCATTACATTTCTGTTGTGTCTAAAACTTTTGAGACATGTAGATTCTCCTCCTTTCACGCTAGGACTAAATATATTTATAGATTGCATGTATTGGTTTCCCATTGCACAGTGTGACCCAGTTTAAAGGGTTTGATTTGTTTTTCAGTGAGATAATCCTTCATTGGGTTTATGTCCTGGTAAAACAATTTTATCTATGGTGATAAATGTCCTTCTGGGCATTTTCTTCCAGAAAACTCAGTTTCATCTACATTGAAAATTTGCTGTTGGGAGGTAATCCACCTCATCCATCAGTTTCTTTAATTCTACTACAAATTTTTTAGCTCCTTCTTTTACATGCACTTGCAGCTGCATCATGCCTAACAGCTCTTTTCTTAAACTTATTGAACCAGCCCTTGTTATCCTGAAAGCCTTCAGACACAGTTTCAGAAGAACTAGGTTGCTCTTCCTTTAAATATTAAAAAAATTTGCTGGTTCTTGCACAAAAGAATTCAGCAGAAATGGAATCGCCTTTCATATTTTTTGCCTGATCCAAATACATAAGGGGAATAACCTCTCTGTTTCTGCAAGCACTGATCTACCTTTAAACACTCTGGTAGATTTACTCTCACTGTCATTTATTTATATTTGTCTTTCTGTGTAATCACAGTTGATGTCTTCATGCCATATTCTTTACAGAGTTCATTGGTTCTATTGCCTTCTTCTTATTTCTGAATTTATTGTTTTACTTGAATTGAAATGTCCTTCGAAGAATTCTTTGGACCAGTGCTTATCAATTTCAAAATCACCAGTAATTTTAACATAAAAAAGAGCACAACTTTCTCAATGTTTGCTCCATTATGAATGAAGCTAAACTGAGAACTGATTGTGTATTATTGGAGGACGAAACAATCAACTGGTGTGCACACACGTGGTACTAGAAACAGTCAGGTAATGTGTGCATAGCACCAAGCACTTGTAAAGCTGTTGTTAATAGAATTTGTGCATGTTTAATAGAAGTAAAAGTCTTTATGGGTGGTAACTCGTTAACCAAACCGCTCATTAATTGAGGGTCCACTGAACTTTAAAACATTCACAATCAACTTCCAACCCATGACCTAAGCTGACCTTTTTCATATATATATACTAAGAGTTACAACATTCTTTGGTCAAATGTGCCGCTTGTGTGAGGACAAATAACTTGTTCTGGAAGTGATACATTTAAAAACAATATCTCAAAATGTTTTCAGAGTTTCAACTTCAAACTTTTGGTACATATTTCATCATAAGTTAAACAATAATAGACTAGTTACTCCCCCCCCCAATTCTCTGGAATGTTACAATCTGAACTTTTTAAAAAATTCAAGATATAATTTTATAGAAAACAATGTCAACATTTTTTTGGGGGGGGGTAGTCAATTCTTGATCATTCATGAGCAAATCATTTCATTTCTTCTTGATTTTCCAAGTTTCAGTAACTCTCAAAATAATTAAAATAAATTTTAAACTTTTTTCATTTTATTGGGGGTAGTAAGTTAACAGATTTTATTAAAGTTAGGAAGAGTAAGAATGTTTATTATACTTTCATGTGTCGATACGTTACATGATGGTCTTTTTGTAAGCAAGAACCTTGTTCCAACAATTTTAGCATCTTATGTAAGGGTTTTTCAATAAGTAGTGAGACTTTCTGCCCGAAAGAGTCAAAACATAACATACCTAAAAATAATCACCCCCAGCATTTAGACAGCCGTCCCATTATGCACAAATCCTTGTATTCCTGTGGCATGGGAGGAGGCAGGCAGCTGCTGCAACCAGTTTTCTACAGCTTCACGCACCTGATCATCTGAAGTGGAAAATTTACCTTTGAGAAATTTTTTCATAGGTCTAAAGATGTAAAAATCGCAGGGTGATAGATCAGGTCTATACACCGGATGTTGAAGGAATTTCCAGTGAAAGCGCTGAAATATTCTTTGCTTGGTAACTGCTGTATGCAGACTGGCATTATCATGCAAGAGCACAATACCCTGAGTGAGGTTGCCAGGTCTCGGGCTTTTGATGGCTTATCAAAGCTTCCTTAAAGCTTAACAATATCATGTGGCATTGATGGTTGATCTTTTTGGTAGCCACTCAAGATGCAATGGTCATCGATGATCAAAGAATAGGGTTAACATCACCTTGCCTGTGGAAATGGTAGGCTGTGATGTCCTCAACAGTGGCGATGATGCATGTTTTCAATGCATGCTCTGGTGTTTTGATTATGGCTCGAAGTGATGACACCAGCTTTTGTCCCCAGGAATAATGTGTGGCAGGAAATCTTCACGTTCTTCATGGTAGCGGAGCAGATGCTGTATAGTGAGAGTCCCATTCGTTGACTGATCTGTTCATTGGACAGATGTTTTTGTACCCACATGATGCAGACCTTACAATATTCAAGGTGTAAACCCACAATCGTATTGACAGTTCTGATGCCTACACCCACACTGTTCACCAGTTCTCGGATCATGGTTCTTCGGTTAGCCCTTACTGCAGCATCCACAGGTGCGATTGTCTTCATTGAAATAGCACGACATGGTGCTCCTGATCTTGGCTGGTGCTTGCTCATCCAACAATAAAGAGCTGGCACCACTGCATTACAGTTCTGCCTGGAGGACAAGCAGGCACATACGTCCTTCAGTCTTCTATGAATTTCGCTTGGTGGCATTTTCACCGCTTTCTAAAACTGAATTACAGCACGTTGAGCAACTTTGGCCATATCCATCTTCTACGAGAGAACAATAAAATTATTCAGGCACATTACACAGCTTCCGAACAAACAAACTGCAATGAAGTTTCATAGCCTTTAAATTGCCTGTGCACTAGTGCCCCATTGACAAAATTAGGAAGTGCAAATGCACTCCAGCCAAAGAGTTGCGCTACTTATTGAACAACCTTTGTGTAATGTGCCAAACTCTGTTATTGTGGCTGTATGTGACAATTGTGCATTGTTGTTTTTAGTGTTTTTTGTAATTACTGTCGTGTCCGTTTTTTATGTGCATATCATTGTGAACCATCAATGTTAATGCCTTGTGTAAAATGTGATTTCATTTTGTCATTAACAGTTTTTCCCTCTTTCAGAAACTGTGAACATAATTTGTCCTCCTGCTTGTGATGCTGGACCACAAATACAATACTATCAGGGAAATACTTATTACAATCCAGTGAGTTATCAACGTGGTGGATGTTCTGATCATTCAAGGCCATGTTTCGTTTTGATTTTTACCCTCTTCATGATCTTAAAGAAACTTATTTCTGCAGCTTAGGTGATATATAGGTACAAATAACTGTCACATGAAGCAGTACATCTGAGTCTTTTGTTATGCACTTATTTTATAAGCTTTAAATTTATTTTGACATGTTGGTAAATGTATGTATATATGTGTAAAATATTGTAGGTGTGGGCAGTTTACCTTGTTAGGCTTGTCGTAGCATGCATAAACAATTCTCTATACCTGTGTGCATCTCAAAACATTACTCACTTAGAATCTCATTTTTACAGCTAAAATATATATTTTTATAACTTTTACAGTGCAGCATGAAATAGAAGAGCATATGTTTATTTATGTACATATGTTACATTCTGACATTTAAACTGATGATAAAGATGAACGCTTATCAACCTTGTAAGCCTTTAGATACCTATGAAATGCTGGTGAGCTATGCTTCCATGTTTGAGTCAGTCAAAATGGATAAATTATAGAAACAAGAAAAGAAAAAAAGTATTGTATTACATTAAAAGATATGTGTTCATTATAACTGCACAAACTCTTCATCTGGTGCCTGTTTTGTTAAGATTTTGTAGTGAATATCTATTATGCATGTATGTGTATATTTTTGCTTATGTTAATTTAGTAAATGAAGACATCTGAATAGGATGTTTTGTTTTTGATATTCAGTATCTTATCCAATTAACTAGAAATTGAAATACCCTTCTTATTTATAGACTAATCATGAAAGGCAAAACTTATAGTACTTAGCACCATGAACAGTATTACTTTTCCTCAAGACAACTGTCCAAAAATATTTTGTTTTGCCTTTGATTTTAAATAACTGCATATTCCAATATTCAGGGGAAAATATAAGGTAGAGAAATCCATGAAAGTTCTGTGATTGCAGGGGGAACAAGATTGCCAGATGTCCCATATTTCTCAGCTTCCTTTAATGTCTTGTAAAATATTTATTGGAATGACCAGTTGTGCCTCATATTTTTGTGAAATTTGTATAATAATGTACTTTTTTGTTTAAAAGGGCTTCTATGTTACTGCTCAAAATGAAACTTCCTAAACTAAATTCTTCAAATTTTAAATGTAAGTAGGCAAACACTTGTGTACAGGTAAGCATTATTTTGCCCCAAAGCTGCTGTTAATCCTTATATACTCACACAAGCAAACAAGCAATTTGAAAACTCATCCACACTGTTTTTGTAACAAGCGTTGACTTTTATCAGTAATAATGTTTATTATAGTTAGTACTTGCCCTGTAAAATAAACTGCCAAAATGAAAGTGCAGCTTGAACAGCAGTTATTCCAGGCAGTGGAATTTAATTGTAATATTGCAGATTAGATAAAAAAGCAGAATGTTAAGATCTGCAGGAGAAGAGCAGGGCATCTACAACATATGTGAAGTGGGATTTTGTAAAATGTTATACGTTTTTTCTTAATAATATAAAATATAGTTTATTTGTACTGTAGATGTGTAAGAATATAATTTTGTTGATTTTATTCAAAATGTTTTATTTAATTTGGTTTTTAAATGAATGTATATGTACTCACATA
The DNA here is from genome assembly GCA_039090855.1 of Macrothele yani. Taxonomy (NCBI): domain Eukaryota; kingdom Metazoa; phylum Arthropoda; class Arachnida; order Araneae; family Macrothelidae; genus Macrothele; species Macrothele yani. The sequence goes on along the minus strand of CM076996.1, from coordinate 17,965,086 downwards.
ATTTTGATGATCAATGACTTCATTGTTTTATCCTATACTATGAAATTTTACGAAAAAGCAAGTGTAGGCAGGAATGAATGAGTTGCAAAACAGCCTGTATGGCAGTGCCTCAGCTAAACACTTTGTAGGTTTTGCATTATCACATATGTTACTTGTTGAATGATCCAAAACTGCTAGTGGCTAACTGATGCACACAATACTCATTTTTAAAAGATTCTCAGAATTGTAAGTTCACACCTATGGGAAAGGGATTAAACAGAATTAAGGAGTGGTGGATTGTTAAATGGGTGAATTATATTCTTTTCTGCTCAGCATCTAGAAATGTAAGGGTTGTCTTGAGTACAATATCACAATTCTGTGAATGATATTCTAGTGATGAGCAGTGTAATACTCCTGGCAAAGAAATTATCATTATGGCTTAAATGAGTCTTTCCACTCATATATTTGTGTCTTCTGTATTGAAATTCCAGTATTAAATATCAAGGTAGAGATCACTACATTTCCTTGACCATTCATAAACTTCTCATATGTTACTTCAAAAAAAAAAAAAAAACCCTAAAGTAACTTTGACTTACTTGTTTATTCAGGGTCTTACTAACACCATAAGTTATTCTACATAAAATGTGCAAAGTACTCAAATTCATAACAGCAGTATTTGTTTTCCAATGCTCAGTACTGTGATATGCATTAACATATTGCAATTAAGCTTTATTATCTAGTAATTGAGTTATATCACTACATTGCATATAAATGAATCATATGCCCATGGGCATCCAGAAATGTATTATAAAACCAAAGTGACATGAATCACGGTTTTTCACATCAGCAATTCAAAGGAATTAAGTTTCATATTTTTTGCATTTCTTGTTGTACATCTTTTTAAAATAACCAAGCATTCCACTCCTTCAATTACTATTAATAATATTTAATGGGAAATTCCCTATTCTTTTCCCTCTAGTAAATTCAAAATACAGACTGTACAGGTCAACTTTGTGTAATGTGAATTCTTGTTCCTGCAGTTTGTAAAGAATTTGGAACTTCATTTAATGCTTTCAGTGTTAATACAGGTTGTCCAGGATGAAAGTGATCAATAAAGAGACATAATAAGTATACATGTCTCAGAAAACATGAAAATTACATCATCCTGGAACAAAAATTGAACCTGCATCTCCCAATTTACGTTCAAGTATGTTACTGTTACACCACCCTAAACAAGGAATCTTCAGGCAACTGAGGATGTGTTTTGGGACTCCATAGTTTTATAGGAGCATTTCATCAGAGTCTCAAAGCACGTCCTTAGTTGCTTGGAGGATCCTTGTTCTGAGTGGTGTAACGGTAACATACTTGAACGTAAATTGGGAGATGCAGGTTCGATTCCATGGCCTTCCAGGATGATGTAATTTTCAAATTTTGTGAGGGATGTCTACTTGCATGACTAATTTGACATTGTTCTGCCAGTAACATCTACAGAGATGCCAACTTTTGCGGATTTTCTGTAGTTTGTACAGATTTTCACTCCATCTTACGGTTTTACGGAAGTCACTCAAAAAACTACGGAAGAGCCCTCGTATGCAATTTTTTATTTTTTCCGTCTTTTGGTCGAAAAAATGCACATTACAGGTAGTCCCTATACGCCTTCAATGTTCTGACTTCCCCCGCCAACGGAGGCGGAGTTTTTCGTACACTGTTTGTCACGTGATTCTCCGTACAGCCATTTGAGAGTGCTGTGCGCAAAAGCCGAGAGGGAGCTCAGCTCAGCACCTTTTCTGAATTCCTTACATTGATTACATGTGGCTTTGTGCTTCTGCAAATCCCGGTGCAAATGTTTTAACCTTTTCCACTCGCCTGTCGGGTGACACCCGACATTACGAAATCGCCGAATAGCTCATGTGTTAGGTGTCACCCACCATGCCAATGATGCCCCTATAGCTCGTATGTCGGGGCTCGCGAGACATTTCTTTCTCACTGAATAGGTAAAAAGAAATGTCATCCGCCACGTCTATGACGCCTCTATAGCTCGCACATCGGCGCTCGCGAGGCATTTCTTTTTCGCCGTATACCTCGGGTGTCATCCACCACACCAATGATGCCTCTATAGCTCATGTCAGGGCTTGCAAGACATTTCTTTCTCACTGAATAGATAAAAAGAAATATCATCGGCATGTCACCCACCATGCCAGTGATGCCTCTATAGATCGCATGTCAGTGTTTGCGAAGAATTTCTGTTTCGCCGAATAGCACCCATGTCATCTGCCACTCCGATGACGCCTCTATAGCTCGTATGTCGGGGCTCGCGAGACATTTCTTTTTCACCGCATAGATAAAAAGAAAGGTCGTCGGCGCCAGCAAGGAATTTTTTCACTGAACAGCTCGCATGTCGGGTGTCATCCACCACGCCTCTATAGCTCGTGTGTTGGAGCTCACGAGGCATTTCTTTTTCGCTGAATAGATAAAAAGAAATGTCATCGGCGTGTCGGGTGTGACCCACCATGCGGATGACACCTCTATAGCTCGCATGTTGGTGCTCGCAAGGAATTTCGTTTTCGCCGAATAGCTGGCGTATCAGGGTTCTCATTTGCCATGTCTATGGCGCCTGTATAGGTCGGGTATCATCCGCCATGCCTATGACGCCTATATAGCTTGGTGTCGGGTGTCATCCGCCATGCCTATGACGCCTGTATAGCTTGGTGTCGGATGTCATCCGCCACACCAATGATGCCTCTAAGCTCTTATGTCGGAGCTTGCGAGACATTTCTTTTTCGCCGAATATGTTGGGTGTCGCTCTCCATGCCGAAGATGCCTCTATAGCTTGTATGTCGGGGCTGGTAAGCCAAAACTGAACTTTACTGCTAAGTTATGGCCTCTACTGCATAAATATATATATATATATATACTTTTTAAATAAAACTACTTTGGAACTTATTCATTTTATGAAACAGTGTTAGAAACCATTCTGAGATTTTAAAAAAAATATTTTTACATACATACATACATATCACTAAGCTGTTCTCTGAGATTCAGAGGTTAGCTCCAAAACGAAATACAAACTTCCAGATATTTTTACTTATTGTTGTCGTATCAAACTTTGCCATTTACAGCGATCTTGACATACAACTCGTGCTTCACTGATATCCATTACACGCCTTACACAAGATCTTTTATACTTCATACTCATAATCTTTTTCTCATGCAGACACTCCTGAATCTGATCCACCCATGTCTTCCTTGGCCTTCCTCTGCCTTTCCTTCCTGCCACTTGGGTTGAAAATATTTTCTTAGTAAGCATTTCATCACTCATTCTTTCAACATGGCCAAACCACCAAAGCATATTGGTCTCCACCTTGCTAACAACATTTTGCTTTACATCACACAACTGCAATACATCTTCATTCCTCACACAATCAGATCGTGTCTTGCCACAAACCCCACGTAAGTAACGCATTTCTCCAGCACACAAACGACTCCTGTGCTTCTTCTGCAGTACCCAGGTTTCACTGCCATACATCAGAGTAGGAACAATTACTGTTTCATACACAGCCATGCGGGACTCTCTAGGGAACCCATCATTCCTGTGAAAACCTCCCAGAGCAGCTATGACTTTCAAAGAAGAATTCACTCGCCTACTGATTTCACCATCCAACTTGTTCTCTCTGTCAAACATGCTTCCTAAATACACAAACTCACTCACCTGGTCAATCACAGTGCCATTTATACTTACATTACATTCAGTGCTACCCATTCCTCTCTCAAACACCATAACTTTGGTTTTTCCCTTATTTATACTCAGTTTGAATTTCATGCTAACTTCGTGCATCCGAGTCAACATACTCTTCAACTCACTTTTGCTCTCTGCCAACTGGACAGTGTCATCAGCATACAGCAATCTGCACACACGGATATCACCAAGACATAAACCACTATTATCTATTTTGGCCTCACACATGCATGCGTCCATAAATATATTAAACAGCCATGGTGACATTACACAACCTTGTCTAACTCCTGCACCAATGGAAAACCATTTTGATAAAACACCATTCACTCGCACACAAGCTCTACTACCAGCATACATGGCTTTTACACTATTAAGTAGATTCCCAGTAACACCATATTCATTCAATACCTTCCACAAAAGTGTCCTATTCACTCGGTCGTAAGCTTTCTCTAAATCTATGAAGGCAGTAAAAACTTTCTTCCCAACAGCCAGATACTTTTCAATCATCATGCGTAATGCAAAAATCTGGTTAGTGCAGCCTTTACCAGGCATAAAACCACTCTGAACATCCCACACTTTCAATGATGTAAGACCCCGTACTTTTTCAATAACAACCTTACCAAACACTTTCCCTGGCACACTCAGTAGGCTAATACCACGATAGTTCTTGCATTCAGTCTGATCACCTTTTCCCTTATACAAGGGAACAATGATAGCATCCTTCCAATCCTGAGGGACCATTCCTAACTCCCAGCACAACTGGCAAATTTCAGTTAACCAGTCAATTATAGAGTCACCACCATACTTCAACATCTCTGCAGTTATGCCATCAACTCCTGGAGCCTTACCATTCTGAAGAGATTTTAGAGCTTTACAAACTTCTTCTCTTGAGATCCCTCCTGTGCTTTCATCCCTCATTGTGACATCATCTGCATCTGTCTCAGAATCATTTTTGCTCTCCTGATCTAATAACTCACAGAAGTATTCACCCCATCTTTCACTTAACTCATTGGGCTTCCATATCATTTCCCCGATCTCATTCTTCACACAACTTACAACTTTGTTTCCCCTATTTTTCCTGAGTCTCGTGTACTTCCAGAAGGACTTTCTATCTTTCCAAAAAGCCAGTTCATGCCTTTCCACTTTCTCCTTCCTATCTTTTGCCTTACTGTGGCGAACCAGCTTGGCAGCTTCACGCTTCTTACAGCGATATTCATCCACAGAGACTCTACCTTGCAACATCCCCAAATAGGCTTCCTTCTTTTTCTTTACTGCTTCATCAATCTCACTATTCCACTTAGCATCACCTCTATTGTTACCCACTATTGTGGTGCCACAGACCTCTTTAGCAGCAGTGACAACACAGTTCTTAAAACATTCCCACTTCTTTTCTACATCCCTCTCACAAGATTTCAGATCCTTCAGTCGTTCTCTGAGTAAGTCAGAGTACCGCTGATGACCTTCAAGGAGCCTATCAACCTTTATTCTTTCTATCCTGGGTCTTTTCCTATTCCTTTTCCTCCAACCAACATTAAGTTTCACTCGTGACACTACCAAGTAATGATCAGACCCAACATCCGAACCTCTCATCACACGGGTGTCAACAACTAAGTGTTTCAAACGCTGATCATGCACAACAAAATCTATCACACTCTTTTGACCAAGAGTATGATTTTCCCAAGTATATGTGTGTATATATATACTTTGGTTGAAATATGTATTAGATACACACAAATCATTCTCAATGCAGAGTTCAATTAATCTTTCGCCATTATCATTCACACATGGATCATTAAACTTACCCAGAAGATTGTCAGAAATTGCATTCTGCACACCTACTCTAGCATTGAAATCCCCTGCTATTATAACTTTTTCTTTAGTACCAAACTGGCTCAAAACAGCTTTTAGCTCATTCCAGAAATCTTCTTTCTTATCAGAAGGTTCCGAGTCACAAGGAGCATACACTACAACAATTACAATTCTCTGAAGTTTCACTTTCAAACGAATCCAAAGAATTTTCTCACTTATGCAACTATAGTGAATCAAGTTGTTCTTCATCTTTTGACTTAAAATCACACCTACACCAGCCTGTCCTCTCATATAATCCAATACTCCAGACCACACACTCACCGTGCCATTCACTTCTTCTACCCCAATTTCCTTCTTTTTGGTTTCACTTACACACAGCACATCCAGTCTATACTTATTCATCTCCTCAATCACCTCACTCATCTTGCCATTTATACCTCTAGTATTCCATACACCAATCTTACATTCACTCAGCCGAGATCTCTTTCTCATACGCCGTTTAGAAAGTCCAGGTGGATTCCGTGGTGGACCGTCCTTCTCAAGTGTGGTAGGTCCACCATATCCCACACTTGAGTCATTCTTAATATTTGTTTTTGTCTTTTTAATCAGGTAAGTACATCAGTGTGGGAGATTAGCCCACAGCTGAGGGTTCCTGTTGGTCATTCAACCTAAGGATTCTGGAACAAAACCCAGTGAGTTGGGATCTTTTCGCCAATGTCACGCAGAACTAGCTTGCTGAAGGTCGAAGTGGTTTTACTGAAAACAGGGGTTTTTTTACTGATAACCCCTTTGTCAGGTTGGCATCTCTGCATCTTTTTCAGGGACGTAATATTTTTTCCAGTAGTTAACCTACATTCATGTGATTTTGACAACAAGGAGGAATACTTACGAAGTTTCAGTGTTCCTCAGTAGATTTCAGTGTGCGCAACAAACTCTCAAACCGTATTCCACTTTTGCACCCAGGTGTTGGTTAGCATTTAAGGAGTCACAGAGGCAACAAGCAGCAACTATCCACTTGCGAAGTTCAACCATGTCTGCTACTTTGTCTTTGACATAATACCAGAGAAAGGAGGTACTTGGTGTAAAGTTGTGGGAGCTCCGTGGCCAAGGAATGGGACCCTTCGCTTGATCCACATGTTGGGAAACTGTTTGTTGAGGAGCTCTTTGGCCAGGTCCTGGAAGTGAGGTGGCACACCGTCTAATTGATAAGCATAACCATCAAGAATCTGTAATTCTGTAAAAATTTCCAAAATGCCACCAGCATTTTGCCACGAAACTTCCATGAATCAACAGGTGGTCATACCGTTTTTCAGAGTTCGCGTGATCCCCTCGAATCTTGGGAAAGTCCCAGAATTTGATTCCTTTTTTTACAGGCCTGGAAAGTACTTCTATTTTTGTGAAAAGCGCTGGAATTTTTTCTTGCAATGTGAAAAAAAAAAAAAAAAAATTGTCGAAATGTTTGGATTGATTGCGTTACAATTAATAAAAATATCTGGAAGTTTGTATTTCTTTTTGTAGCTAACCTCTGAATCTTAGAGAACAGCTTAGTGATATGTATGTATGTACTTTCTAGCTCCTCGACATCTGCTCACGATGACATCACTTCCTTCCATGGGGTTTGGAGACATGATGTCATCTCTTTCAACTCATGATGCTGCAGAGCAAGGTGTTTGAGCTCCATATTTCCAGTGACCTTGGTTTGTGATTTACCAGTTGTGTGCAGTTGGAATCACAGCAGTGTGTGGAGACCTTCGCTTGAGTCCAAGATGGCTGTTCCTTTCAGCATATGGTTTCCTCACTGAAGAAGATTGATATCTGGCCTCCCTGCTGCCAATGTGCATGGGAATAGATAGCTATGGAATAGGGAATCTTCACTGCCATGGCAAAATTGTTTTGTATTATCATTGTCCTAAGTTTCAGATTGCTTCGTGCAAGTTTTATATATCATCATCAAGCATTATCAATCCACTGCTGGATGAAGGTCTCCCCAAGTTTCTTCCACAATGTTCTATCTTCTACTAGTCTCCTCCATGTCACTCTCGCATGTTTTTGAATTTCATCCACCCATCCCCTATGTGGGTCTTTTCTTGTCCCTTGGAATCCAGTCTAGAATTTCAGTTTTCCATCGATGGTTCATTCTTCTGGCAACATGTCCAGCCCATTGCCATTTCAGGGATTTTGCTCTGATCTTGATGTTTTCCACTCTCATCATTTTCCTTATCCATGAGTTGCTCTTCTTATCTCTCTTGGTTACACCAAGCATGCAGCTCTCCATGCTGCTTTCAGTTGTATGTCTTTTGTAGTTAAGGTCCACGTCTTTGCTCCGTATGTAAGCACTCAAAGGATGCATTGATTAAATACTTTTCTTTTAAGACATAATGGCATATTGCTCTTAAAAGTTGTACTGCTTCTTCCAAAAGCTCTCCAGCCAAGTTTTATATGTCGATTAATTTCTTTATCAATGTGACCTTTGCTTGATATCTGCTGTCCAAGGTAAATGTAAGTATTGATTATCTCCAGCTTTTCTCCATCAATCGATAAATCTTCATTTCTTGTAAAAGCGTTGCACATCACTTTTGTCTTCTGAAAGTTCATTTTTAATCCCACTTCTTTACTTTTGTCAGCAAGTTTTTGGATCATACTCTGTAGTTTTGAAGGCACAGTTACAAAAATGACTACATCATCAGTAAAACTAAGGGGAGTTAAATAATCTCCATTAATTTTTATTCCTTTGTTTTCCCAGTCAATGATTGGGAGATATGGTGTCACCTTGTCTTACTCCCTTTCCAATTTTTATTGGTGCTGTATCCTCAAATAATTTTGCATCACTCCAGTGGACGAGTGGTCTAAGCACTGGCTTCTGATCTTTTGTCCAAGATGTGTCTAGGCTTCAATCCCAGTGAGGCATTGATGTTGTGTTTGTCTTACGGCACTGGCTATCTCCCTTCCCTGGAACCAGTGACTCTAAATTAAGGACAGGAGACTGCTTGTGGCCCATTCATTTGCAACACAGTGGTCATTAAACCCCCAAAATTTTTAAAAATATTGCCACTTCATGAAAGATATAACACACTCTGAAGAACACTGTAACAGCAGGTTCCATAGGGATTTTTAAAGATTTTGAAATGCATAGTAAAATTTCACCCCAATTTGCAAAACATAAAACAAAACACTATGGTTCTAGCAAAATTTAAGCTCCTGGAATTTTTTTATGAACTCCTGAAAAACTCCTGGAATTTATTTTCTTTAAATGTGTACAAACTTTGTTCTTTGATAATATTCTTGGCCAGTAGTTTCTGTCTGGCGAAATGTTTATGAAACATCCTCTGCACTTTCCCAGGAAACTTGAAATTCTGTGAGCCAGTAATAGCACTGCACTTTCTGCAGAGGTGTAAAGGGCAAAAGGGCACCATTTGTAGCTATGTCATCTTGCTTCATTACACATGTGTTTCTTGCTGGCCATTAGAATTCTTGTGAAACTTGCTGTGTTTATATATCTATTGGCACAGAGTGCACATATTGTCATTACAAGTAAAGTTATTAATTTTTCTTATCGATCAGTATCATCCTGAACATGGGCTCCCATAGCTTAATTCTCAAGAGAGGGCAAACAGAAATTTATACATAGTATAAAATAAAGTCCCCGGTAGGCGTCTGTCTGTTTGTTTGGGCTAATCTCGATAATCGCTGGGCGGATTTTGATGTGGTTTTCACCATTCCATAGAGCATTTGTCGAAAAAGGTTTAGGTGTATGAAACAATCTATGACAAAAGGGAGCTGAAGAGTAACGATTTTAGTGACAAGTCAAAGAAAAAACCTCCATTCGCCTTCTTTCGTGATTCCTGCCAAAACAACGATGTGCGGCGACCAGTTTTCGAAACTTTTCTGCTCATTGGGAAAAAAGACGTGAGGCGCATGCGCGGCGGCTGTTGGGAAAAAGACACGAGGCTCATGCGCGGCGGCCGGTCTGGCTGCATGTAAGGTCACAGATTAAATCCATAGTTACATCAGACGCTGAAAGAATTGGTTTATTGGCGCTCGCACAGACTAAATACGTAGTTACATCGGACGCTCTAAGAGAATTGGTTTATCGGTGCTCGCGCTGACTAAATGCGTAGTTGTTTTCGTCCACCCATATGTATCTCTTTGAGTAGCTCTTTAATTAAAATTTAAATATTGTATTTATGCCGAGACGAAAATCGAATATAGGTCGTAGTATATCAGACTCTAAATGAATTTGTTTATTCCATCAAAATGAAACTTTCTAAGAAACAGAATCTCAATTGGCAAATGATGGACAAAGAATGTCTTTACAAAGAGAAAGGCAGTCGCCTGTTGAACTTAATAATTGTCTCTCTTTAGATTCGCCATAAATTCTAAATTGCTACCGTGCAAAACCGGGCCGGGTTGCTGGTTGCAATTATAAATAACATGTACCATATGCAAATTACCACTATGCTTTCTTGTTATCTAACTTTTTTTACCACACACACAACACACATAAATTTAATTCAAAACAAGAAGACCCTAAATCTTCATAAAAGAAATGGATAAATGAAATTATAATGTTAGGACAATAAGGAAAATTTCTTTGTCGTTCTTTTGATCCTTTAGGTCACTTGGGTCGCATGTGACGCGGAACCAAAGAGATCACTCACTTGGTCATCAAGAATGAAAAAATACCTTGAAGATATTTTGAAAACTTGGTATTTTTAAGTTTTCTGAGAAGTGTTACATGGATGACCAGTAAGTGGTACAAGCAAATTCAGTTTGCTTTACTTGAATATTCTGTCGATTTTCCATGTATTATGAAGAATATTTCTTCCTTCGTTGATTTATTTGTGGTAGTGGTGACCTCCAACCTACATCCGTCTGGTTGGGAATTGGGTCAAAGCGCTATGAGAAAGCTGGGATGCTTCAACTAGCGAAAATCTGAGGACTTACAGATTCCTATGTCTCAGTTGCTTGGAAGTTCACTGTCCTGAGTTTTGTAATGGTTAGCATACTCGACCAGTAATCGGGAGTTGTGGGGTTCGATTCCTGCTCCAGGACGATGATATTTTTAAGTTTTCTGAGAAGTGGTACAAGCAAATTCAGTTTGCTTTGCTTGAATATTCTGTCATTTTCCATGTATTACAAAGAATATTTCTTCCGTCATTGATTTATTTGTAATACCTTCAAGACAAATTTCTGGGAAAATTTTTGACAGATCTTTGTCTAGTAGTGAATAGCTGATGCAGAGTTTTCAGGTAATACCAGCATTCAAATTATTTGCTGGTCCATTGATCCAAGATATTTTTCTTTTCTTCGCCTTTCATACTTTTCCATACTGTCTGTATGTATGCTGTTCTCCAAAGTGCAATGAGAAATTTCATTATTACTTTCTACTGGAAATTCCCAACTTTCTTTCCTATTTTTGCAGCCTACACATGCATCCAGAAGTTCCTCAGAGAAATAAGCAATCAGAATTAATGTTATCATGAAAATATTGGTAGTACAGTCTAAAAACTGAAAGGGCATGATCCAATTTCCAGGAGGGCAAATGCTGCCTCTTGCCCCTCTATATGGGCACCCATGAACCTGGACACCCTGTTTATGATTTATGAACTGTAGTAAAAGAAAGAAATTATCAGAATGGAGAAAAATCATCTCACATACCCACCTTTTTCCAATATCCATGCTAATAGGAGTGCACCTTCCCACACTCAGTCTGTTAATTGCCACTGGTTTTCACATGCATATTATCTAGCTAGCAATCATTTATATACTGTCAATTTCACTTTTATGCTGTATTGTACAATTCTTACTGTGACTTTGTTATGAGTGGTGAGGGTCAAAATTTCACAGGTGATAATAGTTGTAGTAGACAGTATGAAACAAGAAAAGTAATGACTACAGAAAAATCATGATATAGTAGCATGCTATGAGAACATTCGCACATGATGCTGCTTTACATGCATTTAATGCTGTCTTTGTTATAGGCCCTATATATAGTTGTCTACAAAATAACTCTTCACAACATTTGTGAAAATGGTAAAGAAAAAGTATCAATGTATTTTTGCATAGGAGCAGTGGCTGCACCAAACCAAGTAAATATAAGAAAGAAAATCACATTTCAGTTGCTTTGATAAAGTTTTTGTAGGTTTATGCAGTTAAATGCATTAAGAAGTGTACAGTTGTTGAAAATGTGGAGAGCTTGGGTTGCATCACTTTATTTACATTATTTCCCATATTAAATTTTGTTCCATTTAGGAAAGGAATTCATCTTCACTTAAGAATTTCCTAAACCCAACTCTCATGTTACATGGGGTTAACTGTACAGTAAAAATAAAATTATTATGGAGTTTTAGATGGACAGAAGATAAAATTGATGTCAATAAAAAAAATTACCCTATCTCTTATTTCATGTTGGCTTAAATCCCTGACTTGTTTACATCAAAATGACATTTTTCGTAGACTGTTCTTGTGTGCTGTGAAAGCCTAGTTTAGGTTTGTTTGTTTTTTATGTAAATTATGCCTCAAGATCCATTTTCCACTCAGAAAATTGTGCATGAAGTTTAAAGTTTATGATCAGTCATAAGTTTGCATGACACAGTGTTCGTCCAAAAAAAAAATCTATTGTTTTTAAGAAGAGTATATTTTTCTCCACTAATGTAAAATGTATTATCAGCATGCAGATGAGAATCTTTGTATCATAAATTACCAGTCACTTATTTTTGTTTATTCTGTATTGTATTTATGCACCTTTATGTGAGTTTCTATTGTTTCCAAAAATGATACTAATGTAATTTGTCATTTCTTATATGTATTTAAAAATAGAATAGAGCATATAATGTTGATGGGCTATACAATTTCCAAACATTCCATTTATATATATTTTTTTTAAAAATGTTATTTTCCATTATTTTGTAAACATATTTGTGTTTTGATGTACAATTTTATTTGTTTGAATGTAAAAATGGCCAGAAGTCAAAATGTCTCATATTAAAAATGTTGGATCAAACTGAAAAAGCACAAAATAAAAAAAAACATCTCCTGTAAAAGAGCAGTGAGCATATTCATAGATGGTGTCTCAGATTACCATTTCACTTAGTTTTTCTTGCAGGAAAAGAAAAAAATGAAGTGCAAATTCCTCTCAGTTGAGTTGTGCCACACAATTTGAATTCCTAATCCCTACTTCCATCAAGAAGTGGCTCTCATTAAAAATGATTTAGTTTGGTAATTTTTATTTTCTGCCAAATGTCTTTATTGGTTTGTGTATGTATTTCTATATTCCTGTTCTTTCATTTTGTGTAATAATCCTGAATTTCTTGTCATCCAAGCATTTTCTTTTGCAGTTTTCCCTTTTACTGTATATATTTTCTTTAGTGTGGTCTTCAGTAATTCCCAGTAGTTGGATGTTGCTGAGGTACATCTCCATTTCTCTTGGAATTAGTTACGATGCTTTAGTTTCCTTTAGTTTTGGTATATCTGTCTTGACTTTTGTCATTCTTTTTTTTTTTATTTTTTAAGTGGATTTTTATTTTTAAAGTACAGGTGTTGTGATCAGACTTTATTCTGATTTTTGAAGTACAGGTATTGTATATGCCAGCATATGCTGTCAGTTGGTTATTCAATTTCTAAACCTGTTTATCAAAATGTAATCTGGCTTTGGATTGTTCGATTATTACTATTCAAAGGACTTCTCCACATTAAAAGTCTTTTTTTTGGGGGGGTTAAAACATCTGCTTTTAAAAAGTTGTAAAAACTGCTACAAAGTACATATATACATATCACTAAGCTGTTTTCTGAGATTCAGAGGTTAGCTCCTCAAAAAAGCTCACCTGCCAGATTAAAGTTTAGAACTGATGGAACTAAATTTTACTTACTTGATGTATCAAATGTCTCCATTTACAACAATCTCGGCACACAACTTGAGCTTCACTGACATCCATCACACAAGACCTTTTGCACACCTGCCAAGTTTTGCAGTTTATCCGAAAAATATGCAGAAATTCTACTTGTTTTGCAGTTATTTTACAGACGCCATATTTTTTATTTATTTTTTTCGTGGGGAGAATAAGGGCTCCAAGCGCCGTCGTAGCTTTTATATTCTGATTTACCTGATCTCCGTTCTGCGTCCTAAACCATTTTTACTCGTAGCGTAGCGGGAACAGCTCAGTACAAACTATGTATGATTAAGTTTGGCGATAAGTGCAGAAAGAGAAGTGAGGGAAATGAAAAATATAAACCTGACAGACTTAAAACTGAGGGGTTTTTTTTAAGTTTTCTGACATGTTGACACGAAATTTTAAGGTGAAAACCTTATTTAAGTTAGAATAAATGTTTACTGTGCAATCATCATCATTGTCAACCATTATCAATCCACTGCTGGACAAAGGTCTCCCCAAGTTTCCTCCACATAGGTCTGTCTTGTGCCAGTCTCCTCCATGTCACTCCCGCATACTTTCGAATTTCATCCACCCATCTTCCATGTGGTCTTCTTCTGGGTCTTTTCCTGTCCCTTGGAATCCAATCTAAAATTTCGGCTGTCCATCGATGGTCTGTTCTTCTGGCAGTATGTCCAGCCCATTGCCATTTCAGGGATTTAACTCTGATCATGATGTCTTCCACTCTTGTCATTTTTCGGATCCACGAGTTCCTCTTCTTATCTCTCCTGGTTACACCAAGCATGCACCTCTCCAGGCTACTTTGAGTTGTCTGCAGCCTTTGTATGTCTCTTTTAGCTAAGGTCCACGTCTCTGCACCATACGTAAGCACTGGAAGGATGCATTGATCAAACACTTTTCTTTTAAGACATAATGGCATATTGCTCTTGAAAATTATGCTGTTTCTTCCAAAAGCTCTCCAGGCAAGTTTTGTACACCGATTAATTTCTTCACCAATGTGACCCTCACTTGATATCTGCTGTCCAAGATAAATATATTGGTGTAATTTCGTGGTCACAAATAAAATTCTTATCTGTGTTTATAGCCTAGTGATAGCTTATTGATTACACTTTAATCACTGTAAGTACAAAGTAATGCCAAATATTTAATTATAATATATGAAATTGATTAAAATAGACATACTATTTGCGTAATGTATCGGCTTTTAATCAATATGTTCGAGACATTTAATTGCAATGGTCAATATAGGAGTTCTTCGAATATATCGTTTATATCTTCACTGAATTTTTTTCTTTACGGATTTCAGTTCTTGAAAGTTGGCAGGTCTACTTTTGTACTTCATATTATCTTATTCTCATGCAGACATTCCTGTACTCCAGTGATTTCCTTAGCCTTCCTCTACCTTTCTTTCTTGCCACTCGGGCTGAAGTAATTCTCTTAAGTAAGAATCTCATCACTCATTCTTTCAACATGGCCAAAGCACCTAAAAATAGGTCTCCACCTTACTAACAATATTTCGCTTCACATTGCACATCTGCAACATGACTTCGTTCCTCACGTAATCAGAATGTGTGTTGCCACAAACCCTCCTGGAAGTAACCCATCTCACCAGCACAAGCAACTCCTATGTCTCTTCTGTAGTAGCCAGATTTGACTGTCATGCATCAGAAAGGGAACAATTGCACTTTCATACGCAGTTATTCGGGTTCATTTTTCAAGAGCACATCATTCCTGTAAAATTCTGCTAAGACTTTCAAAGATGAATTCACTCACCTTCTAAAATCACCATCTAATTGGCTTTCTATGTCAAACATGCTTCCTAGATATACAGATTGGAACTAGATTTTACTTACTGTTGAAGTATCAGATGTCTCCATTTACAGCGATCTTGGCACTCAGCTCAAGCTTCACCAACATCTGTCACATGACGCACACAAGACCTTTTTTACTTCATACTCATAATCTTTTTCTCATGCTGACATGCCTAAATCTGGTCCTTCCAAGATTTCCTCTCTACCTATCTATCTTTCCTGCCATTTGGGCTGAAAAACTTCTCTTAGTAAGCACCTCATCATCACTCATTCTTTCAACATGGCCAAACCACCTAAAATATTAATTTCCACCTCACTAACATTTTGCTTCACATATTACACATCTGCAACACATCTTCATCCTCACATGATCAGAGTGTCTTGCTCCCCCCCCCCTCCCTCCCGTAAATAACACATCTCCCCAGCACACAAACTAATCCTATATCTTTTCTGATCAAAGTAGGAACATTTACACTTTCGTGCCCAGCCGTGCGGGACTCGGTTGAGAATCCAGCATTCCCTTGAAATCCTCCTAAAGCAACTATGACTTTCAATGAAGAATTCACTCTCCTACTAATTTCGTCATCTAATTTGCTCTCTCTGTCAAACATGCTTCCCAAATATACAAACTCATTCACCTGGTCAATAACTGTGCCATTTAGATTTATCCTACATTCAGTATTAACAGTTCTGCACTCAAAACCCATAACTTTGGTTTTTCCCTTATTTATACTCGGTTTGAGTTTCATACAAACTTCGTACATCCGAGATAACATACTCTGCAACCCACTTTTGCTCTCTGCCACCAGGACTGTGACATCTGCATAGAGCAATCTGCACACATGAATATTACCCAGACATAAACCAGTATTATCCATTCTGGCGCCATGCATGCATGCATGCATCCATAAATATATTAAACAGCCATGGTGACATCACACAACCTTGTCTTACCCCTGCACCAATAGAAAACCATTTCGATAAAGCAACATTCACTCGTATACATGCTCTACTGCCACCGTACATGGCTTTCACACTATTAAGTAGATTCCTAGTAATACCATATTTATTCAGTACCTTCCACAGAAGACTCCTATTTACTTTGTTATAAGCTTTCTCTAAATCTATGAACTCAGCAAACACTTTTTTACCAACAGACAGATACTTTTCAATCATCATGTGTAATGCAAAACTACTAAGTGTTATTTGGAAATTTTGATTTTCATTGTTTTAAAATCTATGCACCTTAATTAGGCATAGCACTTGTGCGCCGAGATAGTCAGGAAAAAATTAAGAGTTAAGATGGATGGATGTCAGTTACCTGGGTGTCTTTTGAATATCGAGACTATTATTGCAGGTGCCTACATTCATCCTAGAAGTACTACTTTTGTACTTTGGTTGTATGTCATCCACTGTGTATGTTTGTTAAATGCTTAATTACTTTAAAAGGACTCCCTACACCTCAGAAAAAGTTGACCTTACTGAAAGCAGGTTTGTCCAAGCTTTGTTTTACACTGGAGTAAGGCTCAGTAGTCCATCTTAATGCTATGGTCTTCTACTTTCCATTAGGCTAAAAAAGTTCATGAAATTTTCTTAGAATTCTGTAAATAGGAAATTAAGTGAAACAAATCTGAGGACGACTAAATAAATAATTTGTTACAGCATTAAGAGTACAAAAGTAATGAAAAAAATTATAAAATAGGCATACTTCACAAAATCTCCATTCTAAGTTGTATTTAAGGAATATGAAAAAGTCTCACTTTTTGTTACATGTGGGCACATTATTCCGCAGCAAAATATTTACATATATTTCGCTCCACTATAATCTTAAATGTTTGCTTGTCTTTATAAGTCTATCAAAAATACATGTCACATTCTGAGTGATTGGATTCCTCGTGGCTGTATTTGTTTGATTAAGCAGCATTCTGTGCAAGTTGAAGCTGTCATTGGATCATCTGGTTGTTGCTTTGGAGACTGAGATTCTAGCTTCTTTTCCAAAGGCTTAGTTTGGCACACTTGTTTTGTGTTTGTTTTTCAGTTCCGGTTCTCTCTTGACTATGCAAACAGTACTTAGTTCTGAAAATAGTAGGCAATGTTTTGTAGTTTAAATGCTTGTGAGGTGAAAAGGGATATACAACACTATATGCAAATGGAGATTAATTATATCCAGGACACCACCAAGAACCTTAAAATGCCATGTACTTACTCTGACACCATCTTGAAATTGTGCAATGCTGCTAATTTAGTAAAAAAAAAATTGTGTTTTGAAAAGTGTTTTATAAGTCTTCAAAATTTTGTAAGTATTGTGATTTGTCAATTCATAAGGAATTTTAATATTTCATCTTTTTTATCTCAATATCTGGTGAAATTTTGGCTAATTAGTGATGTAATTTTAATCTGTAAGTTTGTTCTATTTCATAATAGTTACTACTTTATTTTACAATGTTCAAAATGTCAGATGTGTAATTATGGCATCATGCAATTTTCTGAAAGTTGCAGATTTAATGTAAAAAGTTATTTATGTGTATTACAATGCAGCTCTGAAAATGTTTACTTATGTACAATAATTAACTCCTTTTTATTAGCTAAATGCTTAGGATGTTTCTGTAATTGATGATAGTTAAAAAACAAAAGGAGTTTAGGGAGGAAATACAGTGCCACAAAAATCTACTGTTATTTTATTTTTAAGATTTTTTTGCAGCTGTGGTTAGAGTAAACCTGTGAAGATTTTCAAGTGTGCAGTATTTAACTTTTCTTTTTTAAGTAAACACTTGGGATGTTGCTGCTGTAGTCGATGATAGTTAAAAGTCAAAAGGAGTTTTGTAGCATATGGTTTGCTGTGCCATGAAAAATTTATGTACCATCCTTTTTTTTTTTTTATTATTATTATTATTTCAAAGAGTTGGCAGCTGTGGTTACTACTGTAAAGCTGAAAATTTTCACTCGTACAGTATAGGGTGTTTATAAATGGTAGAAACGCTTTCAGTTATTTATTGCACAAAGACTAGGTCATATATCAGTGCCATATACATACCTTGTGAAAGAGAAAATGCCCAAGTTTTTTTACATCACATCACAATGATTCACAGAAATGTGCCGTGTCAAACATTTGCCACGTGTGGCACGCCAAATGTCCACACAATTATCAAATTCTGTGCAGCATATCGTGTTTGACCATGGTGGTAGCTCCTTTAATTCTCTGCTTTACTGGGTGTCTGCTGGTCATGAAAGTCACAAATTAGTCACAAATTCAGAAAAGGGTCATGAAAAAGTTACAAATTTTGTTTTGGGGTGTTGAATTTGTTTTTATTTTTAACAGTAGTTCAACCTGTAAATTAAACTTGTCTTTGTTTTATGGCTTCCTAGATTACTATAGTTTAAATGCATTAGAAAAATTATATATCAAAAAGGTTCGTTTGAATCTTTAAAGAGAATAAGCAGTAAATATCATATCAGATTAGCTCCCAATTTGGACAACAAGGTTAAGAAATTTTGTCCAAGCTTAATTCAAAAAGAAGAAAACTTGTTAAAAGTACAAAGAGTAATTTATAAAGGATCTTGCAGTTGTGGAAAATTCTACATAGGTGAAATAGGTCGTAGGCTGGAAACTCGCATCGCTGAGCACAAAACTACAATAAAAAAATTTTCGAACAAGACAGGATTAGACAAACATGTTAGAGCAACCGGACACCACATGTACTGGGATTCTCTAACGGTCATTGGACTTCAAACCAACTTCCTGAAACGTAAATTGAAAGAGGGACTTGAAATTGAGAAATACCAAAACTCCATCATAAATGGCTGCAGGGGATTAATGCTGCCCAACATCTGTAAAGATAATCTACATTTTGAGGTTACTCAGGAAAATATGTGTTGGAAATGTGTAGAGATGAAAACCTCCTAAATGATTACGAAATTTCATGAGACAACTCTTAATGGTTGTCTTATGCTAAAAACGTGCTTTAGATTAAACAAAAATAATATCAAAAGGTATTGTTTACCTATTGTTGAAAAAGTATTTAGCGATTTAGTGTGCATACATACAAGTACTTATGTATATTTTATATCTATATATATATAATTATTCGGCCTCTCTCGGGACAGGAGTACATGCCTCACGGAGCAACAGACTTGCAAAATACTTTTTCAACAATAGGTAAAGAATACCTTTTGATATTATTTATGTTTACCTCCTAAATGATATTTGGAATGAAGGTGAGTAACCTCAAAATGTAGATTATGTCTAAATAGCACGTTTAATAATTAAGCAGCTAAGTGACTTTTGCAATGCTGTATGAATATATGATCTGTAAAGATATTTTGCTGAATCACCGTAACCGAAGACAGTGACGGAGATTAGATTGAAAGACTGCCTGACGAAGGAGAAGAGTTTTCTCCGAAAATTTGCAGAAAATTTGTAACTTTACCTAGAAAAATCCCATAAAAAAGTTAACTAAGTTTGAACAATTGTTCATTTTCTGGTGATAATCTAAGTAATTCTTCATGCACACTGACGGCCACGTAAGGCGTAAATGTGATTTTCATCTAATGATCCAAGTATCAAATAAAGAGCACATGCACTTCCTCACAAAGAAAACTGTTAAAGCAAAATACCTTTTGGCATATAAATATATACATACAGATTTTTTAGATCAATTTAGAAATTTAAATTATGCTGCTTATGAAGTCATGACATTTTCCAGACATAAATATTAAAGAAAGGTGTGTTTTATGAAATCATGTAGCACAATGGTGAGCATTTAAACTTACTTTAGGCACAGTCAAGGTTAAGTTGTTGTTGTTGTTGTTTTTTTTTTTGGGGGGGGGGGCACTTTTTACATAGAAAAAAAGAGGTGGCAGAGTCAGGGATCGCATTCCTCCTAAAATTCCTAATATTTTGTGACCCTCCTTAAATTCCTAAAATTATACCTAAAATTTGCTATTCATCCTAAAATTTTCGCAAGTTTATTTATTAAAAACACAACCGTTATTAACGCCAATAAATTTGCCATTACGCAGGGTTCGCACGCGTGCTTGAAAACCTGGAAAGTCCTGGAAAATCATGATTACGTTTTCAAGGCCTGGAATATCCTGGAAAAACGGTGTTTTTTTAATGCCGTCTTGAAAAGCCTTGAAATTTGAAATTAGTGCTTAAAAAATGCCCTTTTAGGAAATCGTGTTACTGTTACCCCTTCATTTTTTTAAGTTCCTTTTCTCTGTTCTCAAAGAAACCACCGGCAGCGGTTTCCGATGTGCACCAAATCCTAATTTGGCTGGGGAAAAAAAAAAAAAAAAAGCACTACATGATTACTAGTAGGTCGAAGGGGAGCTTGATGTCCGTCCGACAATTGAGAACAGAAGGGGAAAAGAAGAGGCATTTAGTATTTGCAGGGGTCGCGTATGTACCAAGTCAGCTGGCATCCACATTCACCAGTGAGGAGTATGCCTGAACAACACATTAATCTTCTTCTTGTTTATGTGCATGCCACCCTCCCTTCCCTCAAGAGACTTCCACTACTTATGATAAAAAATAAGAAAACTATCTTTGCGAATTTTTCACGAAAGTGGCTGAAATTTTTACATTCACTGTAATTGGATTACAGAAGCTCACTTCCAAAATTCCAGTTGAATCGGTTTAAAACTTTAAAAGTTAGCATTGGTAATTTTTATTATGGACAAGTATGTGTGCCTCTTTGGACAGAGTGAGCCTCCAGCAGAAAGGGTGTTACCATAGCAACGGTTGATTGACAGCTGGGAGCGCTGATCTGAAGCCCTTGGTTGGGAAGAAAGCAAACACCTGTTTATCACTTCCACAGCACAAAAGGACTAGGAGAATATTTTCAGAAATCCATTTTTCTGAATTTTTTTGAAAATAACACAGTAAAATTTTTACAGTAGTTAAGATACATCACAATAAAGTTCTAGTGCAAATTTCGCCAAATTCCGTTAGGAACTTTAGCAGATGCAAAAAAAAAAAAAAAAAAACGTTGCATAATCGGATTGAAAAAAAAGAAACAGTAATTATAAATTACGGGAAAAGCAAGTGAATTATTTTTTTTAGATGCCATGGTTTATTTAAACAGAGTGATCCTTAAATTTTTTTCTGTGATGATATGGACTCTTTGAATTACAAACACGTTTTTATTCAGACGTCTGAGTTACTGTTTCAATAAAAAAATCATCTATAATTAAAAAGTTTTCAATGGATTTAAGCAATATTCAGCAGATAAACGAACTCTACCATCCCTAATAATTGAGAGTGCATACATTGAGAGTGTTTCAAATATTCTATTTATGAGCTAGTTTTCGCGCTGTTTGTTATGCTTTTATTTTCGAAAGAAAGAGAGAAAATAAGGAAAAGCAGCTAGAGAAAAAAAGAAAAGCTGAGTTTGATGACAAAATAAAAGAAAATGATGCAGAAATAAATAGGCTTAAAAAGATAAAGAAGCCTCCCTAGCAGTAATTCAAGAGGGAACAGAAAGAATGAGAAAAGCTGTAGAAAAACAAAATACTGTTGAAATAGCAGTTGCCTCTAACTTGATCATACAAGGTTCAGCTGAAATAAAGAAAACTGAAAGTAAATTAGTTGTGGTGGAAGCAGAAAAAGATAGGCTAATCAGGAAAAGGTTAAAACAATAATATGAAAAAAGTAATTCAGTGAACAATTGTACATAGTTCTTGGTTTTCAATTACCTTTTTAGGATATTATAGTTTAATGTGAAACCTGAAAACTTTACTGTGAAAATCGTGAATTGCTTCTGGTTCAACAGCATATTAATGTTCAAAGTGAAACTTGAATGTGGTAAATATACTTGAATATGATAATAACACGTGAAAAGATAAGAACTGAACATTAGAAGTAAATCATACTTAAACTTTAGACATTAGACGTTATGCAAAAAATTTGGGTGTGAACTTCAACCATATATACTAATGGACTGCGCATTGGCAATAGCTGCATCAAAGCCGCCATGGCTCAAACATTGGGCACGTCATCATCAGACTCCAAATTTCGTGTACAAATGCTGTTATGATTACTAATTTAGAACTTCAGTGTTTTCGGTGTATTATGTGAATGCACCTCATATATAATGAAAACTCTTCAGGTAAGTTTACTTATGAGCTATATACATGCATGATCGTGTTGTTTACATTTTGTGATTTATAATGTGATTAACATTTGCGAAGAATTTGGAACATGCATTCCATTTTTTTTTTTCTTAAGTTACTATATTTTTATATCAATAGCTGCAAGTTTCTGGTTAAGTAATTGAACTTTATTGACTTAGGTATTTAATTCGTTTCTTACCCATGAAAAATCATAGAACTTTCTTTACTATATCGGTCAGAGCAACCATAAGCACAGCAGGTGTAACCCATCTTTTTGACTGTTGTCATGTGATTTTATGTTGGAGCCAGAAATTTTGATGTCATGCGCAGTCTATCAGTATATATGGTTGAAGGGTGTGAAGCAAACTCTTTACAATGTATACAAAGTTGTTTTACTAGATGTATACAAATATACATCTAGTTTTTATTAAAATACACTCCTAAAATTTTCCTAAAATTTTTCTAAAAATTCCTAAAATTCCTACCTAAAATTCTTACCTAAAATTTTCCAGAAGTATGCTATGATCCCTGCAGAGTATCCCCCCTCTTTAATATATATTTACTGTATATGTGTACTCATATACACAGTGGTACAGTGGCAGCTCATGAGGTAAAATGTTGGTGAGGCGAAGACCCAGCCCAGAACAGATAAAAGTTATGAAAGATAACTGAAAGATAACTAAAACCAAATTTTGTAGAGAAGCGATTTAGTGTTCTTACATACAAATACTTATGTATACTTTATATCTATATATATTGTTCGATGATAGTTTAACAAAATCATAGGAAGACATCGAGCACGTTGGAGGAGGGAGGTAGACTTCAAACATTGGAAACAGTTGCTAATAAATCAAAATTTATGAGTAATAATATTAAAAAAGAAAAACTCAGTACATTTCTTGCCTAACCAGAAACTACCGAAGAAACACATTCCAAAAAGTCAGCACTCAAATATAAAATACAGTGCACACGTGGACGAAAAAGCTGTGTGAATCATGCACTGGAAACAGACTCGCTCACTCTGAGCTGAGGCGCAGCATATTGCCACCTGAGCTGAGGTTCCGCTTTACCAAGAGCATCAGCTCTGGCTTGCCCCCTCCCATTGTGCAAAATCTCTGCCTTCCTGTAATAGAAACACAGATGCCAGTCGATTTTAAGTGGTGTTCGAGTTGCACCTCAAAATCCATGGAACCGGTTCTTTTTCCATCTCAACACAGTCTGTTTAGCAGAGATGACTCAGATAATCGCCTCTCTAGGCATTCAGCATATGCTCGTTTGAACCTCTTAGCAAAAATAGTATTTGAACTTTATAAATTTGATGCTTATTAATGCAGGATTCATTCTCTGTTTGAATTATTAACATTTACAAAATCACAATGAGAATTTCATTTGGCATGTACAATAAAAGTATTACATCTTATGTATGTAAAAACTTTCTTAATGGGCGAAAAATTTCAGGTGAGGTGGCACCTCGCTTGTCTCATCTGATGAGCTGCCCATGCAATGGTGAGCATTTCAACTTACTTTAAAGCACAGTCAAAGTATGATGTCCGTTCTTTACCCTCTTTTTTTTTGTACACTTTTTATGTAGAAAAAAGAGGTGGTGGAGTGTCACCCTCTTTAATTATACTTACTGTGTGTGTGTGTGTGTGTGTGTGCATGCATACTGCTGCCTTGGATATATATCAAGAGAGAGAGAAAGCTTTTTAAATGGTCTTGAAAATTGTTAATTGGTCATGAAATTGCATTTCCAAAATTTGGTAGACACCTTGGCTTTAGATCCTGGATGTCACGTGGCAAAGGTACTACATAAACAAGATCCTTTATGTAGCCTCACAAGAAGAAAGCCTTGTGAGTGTCTCTCTCGCTCATTCCACATTATCAATAGTAACACTATACCGGCCACTGCTCCCTCCCGGACACAAGCAACCCATGTTTACAAATTGCTCATTCCGCTTGTAAATAGCTTTCCTGGTCGGCGTCTGTTTACCACAATTCGAAATTTCCCTTGAATGTCTGTTGCACACTTGTTCTTATAAAACAGTAATACACAAAATGTCTTCTGGAGTCCGGAAACCCCCATTGTTCAACAAAGTTATCCGTGCAGTAACAGTACGGCAGGTAATGCCAACTGGTGGTGAATGATGGAAAGACACCTATCTGTTGCACACTTGTTCTTATAAAACAGTAATACACAAAATGTCTTCTGGAGTCCGGAAACCCCCATTGTTCAACAAAGTTATCCGTGCAGTAACAGTACGGCAGGTAATGCCAACTGGTGGTGAATGATGGAAAGACACCTCGGGGCAGTAACAACGGCAAAAACTTTCATGTGGTACAGGTAAGTAAATCTCTTACTCCATGTGCAATAAATTGTTGAAAGTGTTCCCACCATCCACTTGTAAACACGTTGTATTTAACTACCTTTTTTCAGCTAAATGTCTGTGATGTTCTTATACATGATGATAGTTAAAAATAAAGTTTTTGCAGCATATTTTAGGGGGAAATGCAGTGCTGCAAAAATCTACTGCTTTTTCATTTTGTAGAGTTGGCAGGTATGTATGTATCCTCCCCCCCCCAATATCCAATGCAAACAATGAAGTGTTTAAAAATTTGATTGCCTTTGCACATATTTTGAAATTGGCTTGACAATTTCTGTTAGACTAACTTAGTATGATTGTTATTCTAGGTCTTGTTTTTCTTTTATAGTTGACTCTTTAGTAGATAGAGCCTTATAAATATATATTTTCATAGTTTTTATTAATCTATGTGTTCAGCATTTTTTTATTAACCAGACACTCTTCATGATACTCTGTATGTGAACCAATGTATATTTTATACATTAAATTATATATTAAATATATACTCATGAACTTTGAGCTGTGTACAAATTTATTTATGTAGATACTCTTCTATTCTGAAAGTTTTATGAAAATTGGGGTGATTTAATATACTTTGCTGTCACAAGTTCAATAATGGTGTTCCGTGTGATAGTCTGAACATCTGCCAATACCTCAGCAATCAGACTTCAGATGAATGGCAAGTTATCACCATTATCTTCTCAGTATGAAGAAATTGAGGTTTTATCTTGTGCAAATTCATCTTTGTTTATCTACACATTCTTTTTTCTTTGTTTCAGTGGCTCAACATGTTTTGATACTTTCCTGCCATTTTTTTCATGAACTCCATTCATGTCCAAAAATTAAGGATCACTTATATTTTCATAGCATACACTTATTCCAACAGGATGTAGATGAAAATATTTTAACAAGGAGTAAACAAAGACGTAAAGGACATCAGGGCTTGAAAAATACCATGCCCGGGATGCCCAGGACATGTAAATTATTGTCCTGGGCAGATAAATAAAAAATCTAGTTTCCCGGTCCTGACAACTAAATTTAAAAATAAAGTTTGGAGTAGAATTTTCTACTACAAGAAAAAAAAAGACAATTATTGCAAGTCATGTTTCATTTCACTGCTAATCATCTGAAGTTGTATTATTGTTACGGAGTGCCAAAGACAGAAAAATATACAAGGGGCATCCTGAAAGTAATGCCTCCTCCTTAGTAACTTTTGAAATTTTGAAGTGATTTTAATGAAACTGCACTGAAGTGTGTACTATGATATGTTACCAATGTGGAAACAAATTTTTTTCAGAATCGGAAATAAAGATTATGAATGACAAAAAAAAAAAAGCAGCAGGCTGTAATTGAATTCCTGGAAAAAGAGTGATGTGAGGCTCCAGAAATCCACGGAAGACTCCTGGCGGTGTATGGACCTGCCACAATCAATATCAATAATGTCCGAAGATGGATGAAAAGTTTCGAGAGGGAAAAAGTTCAGTATCAAACAAACAACGGAGTGGAAGACCTGCAGTTGCAGTGACAGATGCCAACAGGCAACGAGTGTAAGACCTCATCACAGCTGATCTCCGTGTCACCATCCAGGAGTTGCAACAATAAAGAGTGCTCACCATGTGCAGACATTGAAGAAGCTAAAGGAAGCTATCAGAAGGAAAAGACATGACATTCCACTTCATAGTGTTGTTTTACACCATGATAACGCACGTCCCCACACCTCAATGGAGACTTTACAAGCTATTGCCAAAATGGGGTGGACGATGATGCCTCAATCCCCCTACAGTCCTGATTTCACTCCCTCAGACTTTTTCCTGTTTCCCCTTTGAAAAACACCCTTTGTGGGGAACATTTCAACAATGTGACAGACTCTATAAACTGGCTGTGAACTCATGGGTCAAACGACAGCCTCAGAAAATTTTCCAAAATGGATTTTACCAATAGGTTCAAAGATGGTGGAAATGCATAGAAATTGATCAAGTACTTTGCCACCAAGTTTCACATTTATGGGGGATGAGGCATTACTTTCAGGATGCCCTTTGTATATATGCTGTAGGTCCAGAAATTGGAACCTCATGCAGTGTTTTGCTCCAAATGTTGTTTATAATCAGCGAAGGGATGCATGCATCTGATGGAACTAGTCTCCTATGTTTAGTGACAAAGGCTAGAAACTTCAACAAAAGGACTCAAATACCAATTTCACTATTGTACCATCTCATACCAATTTCATCTTTAATATCATTTTAAAACTTGAGATACACGCATACGTACATTAAACATTTTGAATACAGACCCTTAAAATGGAGATGAAAAATATGTAAAAAAAGTTCAAAATTTTTAACTTAAAAAAAATGGGAGTTCTGGTTTGTTATCTTAAAAGATAAATTTTCCTAGGCATCCAGATTTTACTACCTGGGCAGGTAAAATAATTTCTGCACATGCCTGGCTGGGCATGTAACTTTTCAGATATTTTTCAAGCCCTGGACATGTACACACAGAAATAACCATGAAATTGTGCTTATTAATAGGGAAAATTGATAAAAGAACAAAATATACCATTTTCTGACATTGACTCACAATAATTAAAATTCGCAAAAAAAAAAAAAAAAAAATCACGGTTTAGTCCATTCAGTCCTCCCCTGACTGCAATGCGTGATTGGCATCGGTGGGCCATGTTTTTTACAGGATTGTCCAGAAGATTCTGAAGGAGGTGTCTCCATTTGGTTGATCCCCTCACTCCAACAGTTCATCAACACAAGGTGATCAATGAAGACAGGCATTATTGTTTCCCACAGCCTTACACATTTTAAAATAACCCCACAATAACGCTGGGCATTCATTAACCCTTTCTCCAACACTATGAGCTGTGTACGCCAATTGATCAGAATCCCAGACCGGTCCATTACCCCACCACTCCTGTAATGATCAAATTCCATAATATTTCTGGCTGCATAGGCTGTGTATGGTTCTTGCCAAGTGTATTGCCACCTAGAGTGTCAGATGATAAACAAAATTGGCTTTTGTCTGTGAACAGAACATTGGCCAACTGCTCTTCACTCCATGCGGAGTGTTCACAACACCATCGATAGTGAGTTGTTTTGTGTGCTTGGGTCAATGGAACACACTGTACAGGTTTTCAGGCATGCAATCCAAAATTATTCAAACACCTTAATAGCCATTACAACAAGATAATGATCTTGTGATGGTGTGGTCGGCCACTACTGAATCTTCTGGTTGTCTGAGATCGATCTGGGTTCGAATCATGGTGAGGCATGCATGTTGTGTTTGTCTTATAGCACTGTCTCTCTCCCTTCCCCGGAACCTGTGGCCCTAAATTTAGGACAGGTGAATGCTTATAATCCATTGAGTTGATCACAGTTGTCATTAAACCCCCCAGTCAAAAAGAAAAGAACTTGGTTGCTATTCGATGTTCAGAAATTGTTTTCCTGATCTACGATACAATGCTCTGGGCGATTCCAAAGTTCTTCACTATGTCTCTCGTTGTCTGCCCATCTTCCAGTTTACTAACAATTCACCCACGGATAAAACCATCTAGATAGGTTCTAGTAGATATTCTGCAAGTAGCCATAACAACAAAAAAGGCAGATCTACACTTCACCTACAAAACAAACAATTTATTCCCACTTGTGCTTCAGCTTTTATCACTGATCAATCAGCAGTACACAAGATTCACATTATTCCTGACAATTTACGTATGGCCAAACAGTTTCACATAGCCTGCTATTATATGTTTTGATGACAGACTGTTTGACCTCCAACCAAAGACTTGCGATTCTGAAATTTTGTTGTTCATCTTTAATATTTGGACATGAGTGTATATACACTGAAGTGCCAAAAGTCATGGAATACGTACCTAGTATCGTGTAGGATAGGAAAGGAAACACTGCTTTTTGGTGGATGACATATGTTTCTTTAAAAGGATTTTGTTCTGTCTCCTACAACTAAAACTGATTTCATTATCATGTTATGATACTTCAAGAATATGACAGTACTTTTGTCACTTTTTTTTTTTTTTTTTTTGATTGGAGGTTTAACGACCACCGTGAGCAACTCAATGGGCTATATAAGCAGTCGCCCGTCCCTAATTTAGGGTCACTGGTTCCAGGGAAGGGAGAGAGCCAGTGCCGTAAGACAAACACAACACCCATGCCTGACCGGGATTCGAACCCGGACCCCTTACGGACGAATGATCAGAGGCCAGCGCCACCGGGGCGGCCTTTTGTCACTTCAGAGAACTGATCAGAAAATGCTCTGTGATTCCTTTAAAATTATACTAAATGTATAGAATATGACCATTGTTTAAAATTGGGTGAGGTTTGTCAATGTAGGATCGTTTTTATTTTTTATTTTTTTCTGTTCTGTATTGTAAAGTGTATCAATTTTTCTTGTAACTTTCTATTCCAGAAGATACTAGTGGATTAATGTTTTTTTAAACAATGAATTCAAACCCACTTTTTATCTCACATTGTTACTTTTTCTTCAGATTTCTCCTTTTCATTGTAATCAATTTAGTTAGCTTATGCACATAGTCTATTCTTTTCTGTGAGAAAACATATGCGATAGTACTCCATAACAAGGGCCTCCTCTAGCCTGGCTAAGTGCAGCAACTCAACGTGGCATCGATTTCACAAGTGGCCAGAAGACTTCTGGGGAGATGTTGAGCCGTGCCACCTGAATAGCTGCTCACATTTCTCCGGTATTTGTAGGTACAGGATCTTGGGTGCGAACAGACCTTTCCACCGGATCCCATAAGTGCTCTATTGGGTTCGTGTCAGGCAAACGTGGTGGCCACTCCATCTATTGAAACTGCGAAGATTGCTCCTCGAACCAATTTTGGACAACTTGGGCCCAATGGCATGGTGCATTGTCCACCTGGAAAATTGCATCGTTGTTGGGACACATGAAGTGCTGCAAATGGTCACCCACCAGAGCAACAAAGTGATTACCGGTTAATGACGTGTTTACGAGGACCAGAGGACCCAAACCGTGCCACATTAAGACACCTCACACATATGGAACCACCACCAGCTTGTACATTGTGTTGTTGACAGCTTGGGTCCATGGCCTCATGTGGTCTGCGCCACACCCGAACCCTATTATCAGCTCGTAACAACTGGTAGCATAACTTATCAGATCACGCTACATGTTGCCAGTCTTCCAGAGTCCAATTACTGTGTTCATGAGCCCAGGTGAGGCACTGTGTCCAAGGTCATGGTGTTTACAAAGGCACTGTGGTGGGTCTTCTGCTCTCATACCCCATGGACGCTAAATTACACTGCACTAACCTGATGGATATGTCTGTTACCTCCTGCATTGAATGTGGATGTTATTTGAGCCAGTGTCTGTTGGCATAGACAATCCTGGTCAGACGCCACTGGTCATGGTCATCCAGCACCCGTGGTCAATCACTGCGCTGTCCACGGTGGGGTGGGTGGTAATGCCTTCCATGAGGTGTTCTCGGTACACACGTAATACCGTGGATCGAGGAATGTTGAATGTTCACACTACTTCGAAAATTGAATGTCCCATCCGTCTGGCTCCCACTAACATGCCTTGTTCAATCTCCGATAATTCATGCCGGCTTGCCATAATCCTACTAACGGTTGTTCAACCTGACTCACGAGATTACACCTCGCAACTGATAACAATCGTGGCGTGCGTCGAAGCCTTTATACGACGGCAGTGCCAGTTAAAGATTTGCATACTGCTATCCTATGACTGTGCACTGCAGTGTATAGTGAAACCAAGGAGGTTAGAATAAGATATCTGGAGATGCCCTTGTTAATGGAACAGTACCGCTTTGCGTGAAGCCAATAACCGCGAGTGACGGCCGTCAAAGTGTGGGAAAGCTAATGGTTTTCAAGGCTGTTGCAATGCATTTTGTGTTGGCCGAATCGCCTTCTTTCGTCGCAAATGTTTCCAATATCGCATCATAATTTGCTGCCAATGTGTGAGAAAATGCTGAATTTATAAAATTCTTAATAATTTTGAGGCTCCTTCCATTTTTATTTTAAATTGAAATACACGAACGTTAGTGGGAATTCTAAACAAAGCATAACGTTTAAATTGAAAAGTTCACTCGCCTAAGAAGTATAATTCATTCCGGTTTGATATTAACACGAATTCTGCAACTAAAAACCATGCAATTTCAAAATACACGCACTTGAAATTACATAGGTATCATGTAAACAACGTCAAATTCCCACACCTTCCGGCTCCACGATTTAGAGACTCGGGACATCTCCAGAAGTATTATTCTAACCTCCTTGAGTGAATCCTGTTTTGGCAGTCACATTTTATTGTCACCAATAGAAAGAATTCATACATGACTTTTTAGCACGTCTTTTGTAAACAAGTTATAAAAATCGTGGAATGTATTGATTATGATATGCTTTCCAACATACCAGAAATCATTACTCAAGTTAGGAGAATAATGACTGTGAAATAAATCTCGGTCCTGTCCCGTGACCTTTGACCCCATTTCGATTATATTAAACAGAACCAGTTCAGTACATCTCCGGAACAACATGAAGTTTTGTCGCAATCAAAGCATTTTTACGTAAGTATAAGGGCGATGGAATATATCCCGCTCCTATGTCCTGACCTTTGACCCCATCTCGTCCATTTTCAATAGGATTCGTCCCCAAGTTGTCCCCTACCACATACTGAAATTTTATCTATATCGAACCATTTTTACGCGAGTTATTGTGCGGACGGACAAAGCTGGAGCATATACGCTTCTTCAACATACAGTTGGAAAGCGTAAAAACAGATAGTGCTTATGTTATCGGGTTGTCCGTCCGTTTGTGGACAATCTGCAACTATTAGTCAGATTTTAAAAATTCTTTTTGCATTGGGAAACTTGAAATATGTGAATGATGATCCTTCGTTTTGTTTTGTTTTTTTTTTCGATGTACAATTTCGCCGCTGGAGGGCGTAAAAGCAGATGATATCGAATTCGAAATACATTTCATTCCATATATTTGCTTCTAAACATCCGATTGAAAAAAATATTTTGCCTTTCGATTCCATTTATGTCGAAGACTATTTAAGGTATAGTCACTTTCTCAAGTTACGCATAGATTTTCCGTTAGGGGGCGTAAAAGTAAATTGCGTTTTTCCCGATATCTACTTCTAAAATTCCGATTTCAAAAAAATTTTCTTCAGAGGATACAGCTTCTGATGGGAAATGTTTTGCATATAATTTCTGGTAAGCGATGGTTTGGCCACCAGGGGGCTTAAGAGTTAATTTCTGCTGCTGATGTATTTGACACAAGATCTGAGCTTCTAAAATTCTGATTGAAAAATTCGTTCGTGGACCGATACCACTTATGTCGGTGAACCTTTTCGGAGAATTTTCTTCATAAAATATTGCATGGTTTCTCCGCCATGGGGCGTAGATGTATTTTTTTTTTTTTTTTTGTCAATACTTCTGCTTCTAATGGTCCGATTTGAAAAATGTCTTCTTCACTGGATAGAGTTTCTGGTGCGACACAGTTTTCATGTAATTTCAAATAGTTCATAGACTTTCCGCTAGGGAGCGTTAATGTAAATTGTGTTTCCCCCGATATTTCTGCTTCTAAAACTCCGATTTGAAAGAGTTCCTGTATCGCATACAGCTCCTGATGGAAAATGCTTTCTTATAATATTTGGTAAAGAATAGTTTGGCAACCAGGGGGCATAAGTGTTATTAGCTTCTGATGTATTTGCAGCAAAATCTGAGCTTCTGAAAACTCGACTGAAGAAATTCTTTCCTGGACCGATATCGCTGACATCGAAAAACTTTTTGAGAATACTTTCTTCTTAAAATAATGCATGTTTTTTCTCGCCATGGGGCGTAGATGCATATCTTATATTTGTCGATATATCTGCTTCTAAGAGTCCGATTTGAAAAATTATTTTTTTGTTTGAGAGCGTTTCCGCTGGGAAATGTTTGATATATTATCAATTTTTTCTTAACGCACAAGTCCGCAATCAGAGGGCGTAAGTTCACGTTTCCGTTCACAGCAGTATCTGCGGAATTAAAAACCCGATTGAAAAACTTCTTTCTTCAGTCAGATACGTTTTCCATATCGGTTCCATTGACTTTGAATACCTTTGATAAATTTAACTCGCTTCAGAACGGATTCAAAAGACGTGCTGATTGCACCCGAAAATTCGGTGTCATCTTTCTTGTTTTTTATTATTATTTGGTGGCCACAAGCCGTCATTTTTGGAACACAATCGAATATACAGTGAAACTTCCATTAACGGACACTTCTTAATAGCGGGCATCTCTCTATAACGGACAATTTTTTATTCCCCTGCAGAAATGCATGGGAATAAATAAGGGGCATTCACTTCTTAATAGCGGGCATTCTTAACCCCTAAGCAGCCGATGTATTATTACTCAAATTATTTTTTGCGATCCTCAAACGGAAACGGTTCATAGCGGCCGGGTTTTACGAACGCTACGACAAAGCAATTCCTTTGCCTCTCTCGTCTCAGCAGTATCGACTATAAATCTTTCGCTGGTGGTTGGTGATCCCTTAAAATCCTTAGTCTTATAGGCTACTGCCTGATACCCGTATAGACCTTTATGCTCTGCTCCATGACCCAAGGAATGGTTGGGAACGGCTCGTCCCCCCTGACACAGACATGCCAGTAGGTAATATACTGATTTCATTGTCCCGTTCCGCCAATCTGTCTTGGCTCCACGGGGACTTATTGAGCACCTTAGATGTTATTTTGATATGTTGCGACAATTATCCTGCCTTGAGACGCGGTTCGGACCCTGGCCACCCCAATGGCCCAGAGACCAGCCCGTGGTGACGTGCTGGCAGGCGACCTAGAATACCTTGTCTGGGTTCCCGCTCTGTCTGGCGGGATAGGTCGTTTCTTACTTTATCGTTGACTGGAAGATTCCTTGCCCTCGAACTTTTTTTGGGGAATAATTTCCCTTTATTTTCTTTTTCAAAACATCTACACACATGTATGCACTGTCCTCATGCTTAGGACTTACAACATCAAGAGATAGCAAAAAATTTATTTACAGAATATTTACATTGGTGGTCTCTTCGTCTGCTTTCCCACAGACTTCTTCCCTCATTCATCTTCCGAATCGCTTTCGGTGTGCACGTTCACCTCCTGCGTTTCGGTCCCCGTTTGATTGGGGAAGATGGTATGTTGCTGGAGGGTTAGCCTTTCAACCAAGGCTATTATCCCCCTCCTGTTAACGGAAGATTGGATGAGCAGATCCAATCTTCGCGTTCTTTGCACACCTGGGATCAGTGTGTTTCTCCATTCGGCGAAGCCACTGCATTCAAGTACGCAGTGTTCTATGCTTGCCGTTCTCTTTCCACAGGGACAAGTGCAGTTCCTGATGGCAAATCTGCCTAGGTACTCAGGGCTGCAGGGCTGATGCCATGGCCACTGAGTACTTGATTCAGGAACTTATTTGTCTGTGCTCGTTTGGTCGAGACCTTCGGAAACACTCTTCCGCCCTGTCTCTCCCGTGTCCCATCTGACCTGCCATTCGGTCATGGTCCGACGTGCTAATGCTGCGCGAGTACACCTTCGCGGCGTTCTGCATTGCACGTCGACCGTCTCTTTCAGCGTGGCTGCCTTCGCCAGCTGATCTGCCCTTTCGTTTCCTAGGATTCCGACATGGCTTCGTACCCAGTGGAAACTAACTGCCCCATCTCCCTCTGCCCTCAAGAGGGTTTTGATCCTCTGGACGATGGGGTTTCTTCCCCTGAATCTACTCAGAGCCTGCAGTGCTGCCTCACTGTCCGAGTAGAGTTTTATTCTTTCTTCACTACGCCTGGGGAGTGCCCAGGTGAGTGCCATCTCTATCGCCAGAAGTTCTGCCTGGAAGACAGAAGCGTTCTGCGATAATTTCACGCTTCCTGCAGTGGCTTCGTTCCCGTCCGAGAACGCACAGAAGCCTGCCCCCACTTGTCCCTTCATCTTTGAGCCGTCCGTGAACAGCTCATGCCCAACTCCCGTGGGTTTCTCCTTGTCCCACGGTGGGCAAATTTCCTCGGCAGGGTGGATCTGCCAGTCCACGCTTTCCATCTCCATGTCGGAGGCTCGATGCGGCGCACCGAGAAGGTAGGCGTCCTCGCCTGACCTTAGGCAGTGCATTGCTGCCTCCCTTTCCACTACTAGGTCTGCCGGCTCGCACCCCGCCAGCACTTGGAGTGCTAGGGTCGACGTTGTGCGAAAACAACCGGTTATCCCTAGTAGGGCCAACCTTTGGATTTGGTTTATCCCCTTCTTCATTCTGACTGTGGGAGTCCACCATGCTCCACTTGCATACGTCAGAATTCTTTCAATTCCTCTCTGATAGATGGCCTTCTTGGTTTTGCCCGTTAACCTCATGCCATTCAATCTATTGAGAATCACCGTGCACCTTGTTCTAAGGTGCCTCAGGTGTGGCAGCCCTGATAGACTCTGATCCAGGACCACACCCAAGTATTTCATTTCACGCACCGCCTTGATAGTGCATCCTTGGAATCTGCACTGGGGTGGTGTTTTCATTACTCCTCTCTTAGCTATTGCTAGCAGAGTGGTCTTCTCAGGAGCGAAGCACAGTTTGCTTTCTCTGCTCCAATTTTCTAGCACATCCAAGGCCCTATGTGCTTCTCTTTCGATCACGTGTCTCCCTGAGGCGGAGACCACGAGAACGAAATCGTCCGCATAGGCTTGAATCTCCACTGCGGGCCCCAGGTCTAGGTTCAGTGCTGAATCAGCAACTATATTCCACCAGAGCGGCCCGGAGTTGGATCCTTGCGGACACCCTCTATGGTACGAACGCGAGGATTGCCCATTCCCCGCTTCGAACTCGACTCTTCTATCAGACAGGTAGCTGCTGATCAGTTTGAACAGGTTCCTTGGACAGCCAAGTTCTTTAAGTCTGGTTAAAACCATTGGCCACCAGACACTGTTGAATGCCCCCTCACGTCTAGTGAGATGAAGCAGGTATGGAGCCCCTCCGCTTTGTTCCTCTCTGCCCTCTCTCGGAGTCTGCGAATTGCCTGCGTTGCGCAACGCCCCGGAAGGAAACCAAATTGGTTCCTGTTTAGCTTTCCCTGCTCCATGAGGAAGCCAAGCGCTCTGTTCGTTATGAGCTTATCCAGCACCTTGCTCCACGCCGAGAGGAGGCAGATGGGCCTATAGGCTGCGGGATCATTTTTGTTCTTTCCGGTCTTGTTGAAAAGAACTAGCACCGCTGTTTTCCACAAGTCTGGGAAGATTCCCCTCCCGAGGCATTCGTTTAAGAGCGCCACAAAATACCCGGGATTTGCATAGTAGATTTCTCTGACTATGCTGAGGTCGAACCCATCCTTGCCTGGTGCTTTGCCCGTGTTTAGACTGGAGAGGGCATTCTCCACTTCGTCTCTCGTGAAGGGGGGTCCTCACCAGTGTCCGGCGGGATCCGACTTTCTTCCCTTATTTCTTTTTGTTGAGGGGAGTCCCCTTCTCCCTCGTCTCCTTGGAAGTGGTAATCCAAGAGACTTTCTACGGTACTATCAAGAGTCTTTGATAGGCTACCGTCTGCCCTTTCTACCGCTGCCAGTTTTAGCGGTTCGGTTATGGATCCCCTCGAGATCTTATAGGGGATCCCGAAAGGGTCAGCCGGAGTTTGAAACTCACACAGTTTTCTCCAGTAGGAGATTTTCGAGAGATTCAGTTCTCTCCTGTATGCTGAACGAGCCTTTTTATGCACTTCTGTGCACTCCCTGTCTTGCGGAGTAGCTTTTGCTCTTTGCAGAGCTTTCCTACTCCGCCTAGCTCTCGCCCTTAGAGCTTTTAGTTTCTCCGACCACCAGGGGTGGGGGTCCTTGGCTCCCCTTTTATTTCCCCTACTACTCTCGCATAGCGTTGTTATTTGACTGGTAAGTTCTTCAAAGAGGGAGTTGAGGTCCGACACTTCTGCGGCCTCTTCTTCCTTCCTACCCCCCAACAAGGTAGTTAACTTGGCTTTAAAAGCCCACCAGTCTAGATTCTTCATTAAGAACCTTTTGCGCTTGGGTCGGATGGGCTTTTCCGATCCCAAAACGAAAGATAGCGCTAGGTGGTCACTGCAGCTCTCGTCGTCCAGTACTTGCCAATCCTGGACAAGGCTGCGCTTAGAGACTCTGACGAGAGTCACGTCGATCCAAGAGGAGCCCCTCGCCCCTTGGAAGGTCGGGGTGCTCTCTGGATCGTTCAAGAAACTCAGGTCTGCCGCGTTGGCAAAGTCCACTAGTAGCTGGCCGCGTTCGTCCTCGTTCTGATTGCCCCAGAGAGGACTCTTCGCGTTGAAGTCGCCTGCTATTATTATCTCATGACTGGGGAATTCCCCTAATAGAGCCATTAGCTCATTCAGCGTTTCTCTCAAATTGCCTGCTGGAGAACTGTATACGTTCACCATTAAAAATTTCGCATCACCACATTCCACGCCCAGGGCGACCACGTTCTCGGAGCATTTTATCTCGAGAACCGCTAGGGACGGGTCTTTCACGACCGTGGCCACCCTGGGCTTTGCCACCCTAGGGTGGTAGATCCGGTAGGAGTTAGGGAAGCCCACCACTCTTCCCCCTGTTCGAATGGTTCCTGCAATAGCAGAATATGAGCTTTTTGCTCAGTGGCTGTCACCAGGGCCTGTGTTGTTGCTGCCCGTGCGTGGTGCAGATTGATTTGAAGCACCTTAACGCCTCTCTTTGGTTTATTATCCATAATGAGTGCGTTCTTTTAGCAGAGCCAGTTCTCTGACAAGGCTTGGGCATTCCTTGTCTAGACTCGAGTGGCCTACATCCACTCGACGCCTGAATCTCTTGTTGTTTGCCAAGCAGTTAGTGCAGACCGGGCTATTGCTGCACTCCTGGCGCTTGTGCCCGGTTTCCCCACACCGGGCACGTCTATCCTGCTCTTCGGTGCACCTTGACCTAAAGTGCCCGAACCCGTTACACCTGTAGCAACGGACCTCCCTCAGATATTCCCTTACTGAGTGGACGGTCCATCCCACTCCGAGCTTGCCTCGCTTCATCACTTTTTTGAAGGTCAGTGGGTCCGCCTCTGCTACCCAGTGGCGTTTCCCACACTTCACCTTCAATGAGAACTTGAGCTGGAGGCTGCTCTCCTCCAACTCTGGGTTCTGTTCCGCGAGACATTGCTCGACCTCTTCCCTTGACAGGTTTCCGTCTATCCCGTAGACGATAAACCTTGGATTCCTCTTTAGCTGGCAATCTGGACCGAAGGTTCTCCTTCGTCACTGCATTGCTCTTTAGCTCCGAATCCAGTTTCTCTATTTCTTTGGCGGAGGAGCATTCCACCATTACTCCTCCCCCATTGACCTTTCTAACTCCCTTAACCCCAATCTGCAGTTTGGCGGGGCAAATCTGAGTTTGCAGAACCGCCTTAACGTCTTCTGACGTGGGAGTACCCTTGTCTGTTGCGGGGTAAACGAGAAGCACGTGCCTCTTCTCGACCCTCTTGGCTACCACCTTCTTGGCTACTTCCTTCTTAGCCGTTTTTTGCTTAGGGGCCGTGTTCCCCTTGCCGGGCTTCGCTCGAGCCGCTTCGGCATATGTTTTTGGAGCCGCGCTAGCGTGCTCACTTCTTTCCTGTAGTCTCCCTTGGATGAGACTCATTTCTATCACTTGCTTGGTGCAAGCTGCCTGTAGCGAGTTCGCTACCTTTCTTATCTTGGTTCTGGTGTTAACCAGAACCTTATTTGATGGATTCTCTAGAATCCTCTCCAACTCTTGAAAGAAGGAGTTGACTGCGCTTGCGAATTCCGACGGAATTTCTAAGCCGCAGTCTGCCTCAACGGGCTCACTTGGACCGGGGGTTTGAAGCCCCCGCATCCTCTGCCATCTCTCTACTCGGGTTGCTAACCGAGTGTAAGCCCTGGGACCTGTGTCCCTGGTCGGTCAGACTTACGTCGTTCGAAAGTCAGGTGCTCAGCGGTACCCTGGGGTTCTTCCGCTGTAACCTGCACCTGACCCTGGTTGAGTGCGGGATTTGGACTGATCCGTAGATCAGTGGGACCAGCACGGCGACGACGTACCCGCTCGTTTGTCAGAGTTGCGCACCTTGCTTTGACCGAGGTTTGGACTTTGCCCTTACAAGGGCAGTTTTAACTAAGTCCAAACCCACTGCCTCGAAACCCTATTGTATATTCAGGGATCGAATGAAAAAAAAATTTTTTCTTCCCTTCGTTT
Organism: Macrothele yani; assembly: GCA_039090855.1. Classification (NCBI taxonomy): domain Eukaryota; kingdom Metazoa; phylum Arthropoda; class Arachnida; order Araneae; family Macrothelidae; genus Macrothele; species Macrothele yani. The sequence continues at coordinate 17,926,185 of CM076996.1, read as the reverse complement.
TGAAAACGAAAGAGAAGAAAAATCAAGTTTTTGAGGGGAGAAAACACCTCCCCTCGCTCTGCTAGCAGAGTCTATTGGAACAGCAGTCGATTTGATTCGCAATCAATCACACGGTACTCACTCAACCAGCCTCTGACAACGGCCGGTCATGCCAGTAGGTAAAAACAAGTTACCCAAACATCTTTTTTAGGCACCATTTTTATAGTATTTTTAGTGAAGAAGTTAATTAAACAGAAAACATTGATTACAATCATTCCCCCTTAAATGACCACTTTGAATGAAAAGCCTAAAGGAAAAATCAACGATTTCTGATGAGCAGGATCACTCATTCCAGCTGCGTTCAGCCTACTTCTTAGACAACAAATATAATCGTTTGAGCTAATTTCTGCCCATTTTGCTAACCCCGAGTTAATTCGTTCCAGCCGGTTAAAGGGTTCAATAACGGTCGCGGACACGTGTACAATATAACGGGCAATTTGCTTTCGAATCCAGGAGTTCCTAGGGGTGTGATTCGCCCAAACTCGCAAAATTTTTCCTTTTTGTTATTTTATTCTACCCTTCCTCATTCTCTATCTTAACCGTTATTTTCCTCGTGGCCTAGTGAATTTTAAGGTGGTAAGGGCTATGTACCCCGGGTAAGTGGCTGAAGTCGCTGGAAAAAATATTAGTGTTCGTGCTCACCAGACTGTGAGACTCTCTTTGCATAAGTACATCTATGAAGAAATTAACTCTTGCACCAAAAGCTATTAAATTGAAAACAATTGCCGTCTCCTGCACGATACACTTTAATAATAAAAAACTACGTACAATTAAAATAAGTATATGTGTTAGACCTTTCAATACCACAACGGTGTCATCCTCAGAAACAATGCAGAAGTAAGAGACATATACACTTCAATAAAACAAATAGCAGTTAATGCGCATGTGCAATAACGGCAAAGTCCAAATCAAGTTCAGTGGGTAAAGCATAATTGGTGGGCTTGACCTGTCCCAAAAGTGTTCTCCAAGGAAGGGGGATACAATATAAACACGGGGTTTCGTCGTTGCAACATCTTTCGCCATTGACGAATATGTGAATACTTTGGGAGAAAAATGTTGATCGACGATTCCTGGGAGAATAATGATGTCATTCCGACATGGTAGGTAAGAACCATTTAAACAAAGATGTAACACCATAATGCGTCCTAAGATTATATTGATGTTCGTAAATGCGGCGCCGCAAATTATGAATGGTAGAGCCCACATAACATAAATCGAGCTCAGCAGGGTTAGTAGATTTTAGTGGAACCAAATATACACCGTGACGGTTCGCACATTCAACACAGTCTCTGTCCTGTTTAAGTGTTAAATAAAGTATGAGACCTTACACCAAACTTGAGTTTGTACTTATGCATTTCTTTTTTTAACTGTTCGATTTGAAAATCTCTGTCTCTGATATTCTTCTACTATGAAAAATTTTTTGTGCATCATTTGTTAATTTTTGTAACACGCGTTTTAGCCGCTGTTAGAAGTAATGTAGCTTTTTGTATTTCTGGATGATTTTTAGATTGTAAAAATCCGGTGGATTTTTTTGCCTAACCGGTTCCGTTGACTTTCAATAACATTGATAAATTTTATTCGCGTCGTAAAGTATTCAGAAGACAGCTGAAAATTCGGTGTCGCTTTTCTTGTTTTATTTCTAGACCCTATGTACAAATGCGATATCACAGAAACCCACGTTCACTGGGTGCTTCCAGTTTGTTCCAATCATGGTTTTGTCTAGTTCTTTGGTATCCAATTTTGTGTCTGATTTCTCTCGAGTCTTCATAAATGGAAGTATATTGTTTTGTTTTTTACATATATTTTTTTTTTCATTCTATGTATATAAACAAATGGAAGATATGTATTATTTGTGATGCAGCGGCATGCCTCCTGGGCCCGTGGTAATGGTACGTTCCCCAGTTATAGTCGCGTTAGCAACCCCCGCCCCCTAACCTGGCCCGACTCAAAAGTCATGTGTTAAAGATTGATACCCCCTTTGGGGAAACTAAATTCAGATCACGTACTCCGAAAAAAAATCAACTGAATGTATAGAATTTACCGCCATAAATCTTGAATTGATGGATAAAAGCACTATGTATTATTGCCCCCCCCCCCTTCCTAAGGGATTTTTTTCTTATTTGTGTAACTTACATATTACAAAGTATGTTTCATACGTAAATCAAGTAAAAGTTTTTAGCTATGTATCAAAAACACATTGAACCAATCAGTTCGAGAGTAAGCACAACAGATGAGTCATGTTAAAAGTAAATATTTCTTTAATTACAAAAAAATGACGCCGTGGGTTTTCTCACAGGAGCCAAAGAGATGCAGGTTTCTTAAAAATAGTTGAATCCAGTCCAGGAAGTTTGATACTTTTGTGAATCCTCCGTACTGATTCGGTTTACCACATCCACTGGGGCTACCCCAGCTGACAATACCTTCAAGAACCCATTTCTTTTCCTTGGACGTAGGGTCAAGGAAAACTACTGGTCCGCCGCTGTCTCCGCCGCAAGAATCAGCTTTGCCTTCCGCAAATCCAGCACAGAACATGTTTTCTGTTACGTCTAGAGGGAATTCTGAAATTTTATACCCCTCTTCACATGTTTTTGAGGATACAACTGGAAGCACGGCTTGTTGAAGGGTTTCAGAATAGGTACCGTGTTCATTCATGCCCCATCCTGTGACCTGTTTAAAAAGAAGAATTGATATCACCGAACAGATAAAAAAACAGGACAAAAGAAACTGCCAGCAAATCGGTTTACACTCTGTAAAAAATAAGTGGTATGAATTCATGGAAAATTCCTGAAAATAACGTGCACCAAAGTTACCTGTAGGTGTCCACTTTTTAACGAAATTTCCGTTTTTAAATGTGCCCCTTTTTGTTTCAACTTCCGTATTTTCACAGATTTTCTGTAGTCAGTGATATTGTTTATTTCACACAAGTCCGTTTTGGGGTTTTCGGTATTTATACAGAAATTTCGCAAAATCGAAGACCCTGAATTTCTCAGCCGTTACACCAGTGAATCCTTTCGGAACGGTAGGGTTCGAGGTCGTTTGGGTTGGCTCAACAGAAACCGCGCGTGTTAACCACTGAGCTAGAAAGGCTCGGTAGTCACACACACGTTCAAGGTAAAACTAATTGCGCGATGATGAATTTTTTCTTGTCATTAATGCGAGTGAATTAGTCATTTTATTTTCTATTGGAGCTCATTATTTTTTTGAATAGGTTTATAATAATTTTATTTTTTCTATAGGACTTATCACAAATTAAGCATTTTTTCATCGTGATTTTTCGAAGCAAGAGAATGCTTTAGGACTTGAGATCTTTTTTAAACTGACAATGACCTTCAATTATCTTTAAGAAAAGGTGAAATGTACTGCTTTATAGTATTATTTCATAAAACTCCTGAATATTAACGGACTGATACATATACAGTAAAACCTTGAAAATCCGGCATCGACGGGACCGGACAAGCGCCGGATTTATGAAAATTCCGGATTTCTGAAGCTATCCAAAAATTCTGTAACTGGCGTTACGTAAAGCACGTACTTACTCGTAACGGGCCACTTTTACGAAAATTTGCGCGTCCACGCCTTATAAATATGCTGGGGTCGCGCTGCCGATCGCATTCTTCGCAATTTGCGAAAAAAAAAATCCGTTTTGGCGATGGAAAGAAGTTTTGGCGAAAATATTGGCGATTACCTTTTTGTATTATTTATTATAAAACTGTCGAAAAAAATTGAATTTGGCGAATAGCTAGGCAAAAACTTGAAAAAATCCGGAGAGAAACCGCTAGGGCTGGGCGATGTATCGATACATCGCGTAAACCCATTGTGAATTTTACATCGATGTTACGGTTTTTCGACTGACGAAACTATGATACATCGCGAAGGCGATTACTGCGATGCGTCATGAAGGCCGATGTAGATGTCATTACACGATCGAATGCACATATTGCCACCACAAAGCACAGATAATCATCACACGCATTTCAAACGTACACGCCGATTCGTCGCCTAATTGGTCCGCGTCACTTAGCGCGGCCCAATGAGATGACGAATCTGAGAAACCTCCTGATGTTACACGTAGGTGGCTAGCGGCTATTCGCACGCTGAGATCTGATGATATGGCGAGGTGTTGTTGAGACGTTACATTGGGAGATTTCCAAGGTTATTGGTGAAACATCGGATGTTCTCACGGAAACGAAATCAGAAATGTGCCAAATTTCTGAGGTTGCCGGTTTTCTGGATTCCGGATTTTCGAGGTTTTACTGTATATTATATAGACATCCTACGATCACCCGTACAATAATTTAAGTACCAGGTGTTTTCGGTAACACAATATACAATAGTTGGAACACAAAATGGTAGAGAGGGAAAGGATTGTTCGGTGCCGCAGTAATTAAATTTCATGCGACATGCTGTCCACGATATCTGGTCTCGCTACTGAATTTTAAAATCAGATCCTTCGACAGTCGATTGAAATTTAACAGAATCAAACATCAAGTATTCCCGCAAATCGCACCAATTACCGGAATATTTTCGTCACATGGATACAGAAAAAGTGAGAACAGTTTTTCCGTTAATATACGAAAGGAATCACGGGAAGGTTTCTGATTATTCAGAATTTTTCGTTAACATATCTCAAAAATGGCAATTTGCCATCAATATAAGAAAAGAAATGTAAAAAGGTTTCTGAAAATTAAGAATTTTCCTGGCGTACGAAAAATCCGTGAAATTCGGGTTTCTTTCCGTCATTTCACGGAAAAGGTTGTATCAGAAATATGCTCCTATAATTCAGGAAAGGAATCGCGGAAAATGACTGCTGAATTTAAGAAAATTTTGAAAGAAAAACATATTACAACAAATGAGTTGGAATTCCTGTAATTCATTTCTTAAAGCATGGACTTCTATAAATTAGCCCTTTAAGTGGCAGATGTACCTGAACCAAATGGAGCCCAAAATTTTCCGCACTTCCTAAGCAGCAATGTTCACATAAGCGGCCGGGTTTTACAAAAGCTACTGCAAAAATATTCCTTTCCATTTCCAGCAGTACTGACCGTAAACCTGTAACTATTGACAAGAGCTTGCATTTAATCCTCTGATCTCTGCTCCATGACCCAAGGTAATATTTGTAAAGAGCTGGTCCCGTTGACACAGACATCATGCAACTAGGTAAAGTAAAGGAACTCAAACCTCTTCTATTTCCTTTTTAGGTTTATCGATATTGTTATAGCCCTTTCAGCAGGTAATCGTTCTTGAAACTTGGCGAGTTAAACGTAAAGATTTGTGCCTCCAATCATTTTTAGGACCGTTGCACTGCACACAATGTGGAAGTAATTACCTCACTGTAGGACAAGTCTTAAGCGAAACAATACACTATAATCATTACGATATCAAGAGGAATATGAGCTTTATGAAACCACGTCTCAACGGTATGGAAACGCAGCTCATCCTTCGATGAAACGTGTTTCTTGTGACACCTGAATTGTCCAAAACGATTACACACATCCACTCCGAGAGTCATTGGGTGACCCTCTGAACATCTTCTTGTAGTAGGCAGCAGGGACGCCGACTTCTCCAAATAATTGGGGGGGGGGTCAGGCATTAAGAGATCAGACGTGGGAGTGGTATGTCTCTTCCATTGTCAGAAGGAAAATAAAAAAAAAGGGGGGGGGGGGCAGATAAACCGAGATTCGACGTATATTTTAAAACGCAATTGTAATTGCTCATCAGCAAATGAACAAGGAAACAGAAATATTATTTTGATGAATATTAATATTTTTAAAAATAAAATTCAACTGGTGATTTTATAAAAATATCCAGAAAGATTTTATTTCAAAAGTTTAGTAAACAATAAGAAATTAGCTGGGTTACTCCAAGGAGGTTAGAATAATACTTCTGGATATGCCCCGAGTCTCTTAACCGTGAAGCCGCAAACTGTGGGAATTTGACGTTGTTTACATGATACCTATGTAATTTCAACTGTGTGTATTTTGGAATTGCGTGGTTTTGGGTTGAAGAAACCGTGCTAATATCAAACCAGAATGAATTATACTTCTTATACGAGTGAATTTTTCAATTTTAACGTTATGTTTTGTTTAGAATTCGCACTAACGTTCGTGTATTTCAATTTAAAATAAACATGGGAAAGAGCCTCAAAAGAATTAAGAAATTTATAAATTCAGCATCTTCTCACACATTGGCAGCAAGTTACGATGCGAAATTCGAAACATTTACAACGAAAGAAGGCGATTCGGCCAACACAAAATGCATTGCAATAGCCTGGAAAACCATCAGCTTTCCCACACTTTGACGGCCGTATCTCGCGGTTATAGGCTTCACGCAAAGTGGTACTACTTCATTAACAAGGGCATCTCCAGATATCTTATTCTAACCTCCTTGGGTTACTCAAACAAAGAACAAGAAGCGCAAAAAATATATAGATAAATAAAGGCGCTAGAGATTATACGTTTCTGTATTTTATTTACTTTATTTTTGATAATTGTTTTAAGCATTTACCATATATCGCGAGAACATGTTAAACACTATTAATACGGGGCTGGCAATCCAGATTCTTATCAAATGAGCAATGTTGAGATTAGGAAAAAAGTTTTTATTCTTTTTGTTATTTATTGTCGGCGTCCACATAACGTTTATGCTTTACTTGGTATATACAACCTGTGGTTCTTGTGTATTTACCTAGTTTTTACATTTTTAATGAAATTATGTCAAAAACCTGAAATGAGATTTTTGAATGATCATAATACTTTCCTATAACGGCGATGTGTGAGAAAGTAAAAACCACGTATTATTTGAGTGGAACTCGAAGGAGTGTAATTTTGAACTCGAAGGGGCGTAATTTTGAACTCGAAAGGGCGTAATATCATCATCATCATCATCATCATTGTCAACCATTATCAATCCACTGCTGGACGAAGGTCTCCCCAAGTTTCCTCCACAACGGTCTGTCTTGTGCCAGTCTCCTCCATGTCACCCCTGCATACTTTCGAATTTCATCCACCCATCTCCCATGTGGTCTTCTTCTGGGTCTTTTCCTTTCCTTGGAATCCAATCTAAAATTTCGGCTGCCCATCGATGATCTGTCCTTCTGGCAGTATGTCCAGCCCATTGCCATTTCAGGGATTTAACTCTGATCATGATGTCTTCCACTCTTGTCATCTTTCGGATCCACGAGTTCCTCTTCTTATCTCTCCTGGTTACACCAAGTATGCACCTGTCCATGCTTCTTTGAGTTGTCTGCAGCCTTTGTATGTCTCTTTTAGTTAAGGTCCACGTCTCTGCACCATACGTAAGCACTGGAAGGATGCATTGATCAAACACTTTTCTTTTAAGACATAATGGCATATTGCTCTTGAAAATTATGCTGTTTCTTCCAAAAGCTCTCCAGGCAAGTTTTGTACGCCGATTAATTTCTTCACCAATGTGACCCTCACTTGATATCTTCTGTCCAAGATAAACGTATGTATCTGTTATCTCCAGCTTTTCCCCATCAATCGATAAATCTTCATTTCTTGTAAAAGCATTGAACATCACTTTTGTCTTCTGAAAGTTCATTTTTAATCCCACTTCTTTACTCTTGTCAGCAAGTTCCTGGATCATACTCTGCAGCTCTGATGGGCTCGTTGCAAAAATGACTACGTCATCAGCAAAACGAAGGTGGGTTAGATAATCTCCATTAATCTTTATCCCCTTGTTTTCCCAGCTCAGTGACTGAAAAACACCCTCCAATGTGGCATTAAAGAGCTTCGGAGATATGGTGTCACCTTGTCTCACTCCCCTTTCCAATTTTTATGTGTGTTGTATTTTCAAACAGCCTAATCTTTGCACTTGCATTTTCATAGATGTTATTAATAATATTAATGTATGCATCTTCAATACCGCAGGTTTTCAGAGCCATTGTAACTGCTGATGGTTTCACCGAATCAAAGGCTTTTTCATAATCGATAAAAGCCATGCACAATGGAAGTTCATATTCCCTCGCTCTTTCAATTAGTTCTCTCAGCACATGGATATGATCTATTGTGCTGTAGCCACTCCTGAATCCAGCTTGTTCTCTCGGTTGAGCCATGTCCAGTGTTACCTTCAAGCGGTGTGAAAGAACTTTAGTGAAGATTTTATAAACTACTGATAGGAGGCTGATAGGTCTGTAGTTTCCGAGATCCTCAATGTCACCTTTCTTATGTAGCAGGATCATTGTAGCGGTGTTCCAATCCTCAGGAATCTTTCCTTCATTAAGGCATCGAGTGAAAATTTGGGCGAGTACTGTTTCGATTTCTCCACTTGCTTCTTGTATGATGTCTACAGTAATTCCATCTTCTCCTGGAGCTTTTCCCCGCTTCATGTTCTTGATTGCATGTGCAACTTCTGCTGGAAGGACTGGAGGAACTCTGGTACTGGTATCTTTCATGATGTCTGGAGTGCATGTATCATCCCTTTCATATAATTTGGAGTAGAAATATTTCACTCTTGTCAAAATGTTGCCCCTATTTCTTGTTACAGAACCATCTTCTTTTCTCAGTGCCATAATCTGTTTTCTTCCCTTACTGAGATGTCCCTTTGCTATCTTTAGGCTTTGGTTGTTTTCAATTGCTTTCCTCACTAGTTCACAGTTGAATTTTCTTACGTCTTCAGTGATACTTTTCGTACTGTCTTGCATAGCTCTATATATTCCACTTTGGAAGTCACATCTTCTTTAGTTGTCCTCATCTCTCTTCTTTTTTGCATCAACATTTTCGTTTTTCCTGATAATTTATTTACATGCAACTTGTTCTTAGACCCAGCTAATTTTGTTGCTGTTTCCATAAGAGCTTTGGTTACTTTTCTGTTAACTTCAGAGATGTCCACTTCTTCCGATGTTAGGCCTTCTAAAGCAGAGAACCTGTTCTTCAGTTCCAACTTGAAGGTATTATGGTGTTTTTTAAGGTTGGCTATGTCAATAGATTTTGTTTGTCTTATGAGCTTGCCACGTTCAAGTTTAGTGTTGAGGTGCATCTTACATCTCACCAATCTATGGTCACTACCTGTGTTGAACTTGTTTAGCACACTGCAGTCTTCTATGACGAATTTTTTGTTACACATAATCAAATCAATTTCACTTGTCGTCCCATTTGGATGTCTCCATGTCCATTTCCTGTGTGGCTTTTTCTTGAAGAAGGAGTTCAAGATGAAAAACCCTTCTGCCTCTGCAAACTCAACGAGAGTATTTCCACGCTGGTTTCTGTTGCCGTGACCGAATTTACCTACTGAAGTTTCATTCTGTTGCCGTTGCCCTATTTTTGCATTGAAATCTCCCATAATTATTTTCAAGTGCTGCTTACCTTTATTATTTAGATGACAAATTTCCTCATAAAATTCTTCAATTTCTTCTTCAGGATGACTTGTGGTGGGTGCATAAGTTTGAATAATCTGAGCCTGGTATCTTTTCGAGAGTTGGATAACAAGCCGTGCAGCTCTGTCAGAGGAACTTTCAACTTCTACAACTTTATCCTTCAGTTTCTTGTTTATTATAAATCCAACACCACTAGTTCTGCCAGTATCTGTCCCACGATAGTAGAAGAGATGTCCACTTTTCAGTTCGATGAGATCTTCTCCTTACCTCACTTAGCCCCACGATGTCCCACTTGATCCTTTGTAGTTCCTCTTCCAATTCAAGAAGTCTTGAATCAGAAGATAGGGAGCGTCCATTGTAGGTTGCCAAGGTCAGCATCAGATGGCAGCCTAGTCCGGTCCTCCGGGGATTCTTAGCACCCTCTGCCTTCATGTCGCACTGGCCGCTGCCTTGGCCAGGTACATTCCAGCTGCCGGAGACTGAGGGCCAAGATTTAAGTTGTGGAGTCATTTTGGAGGGGTTTGGCCATAACTCACCACGCTGGCCAAGCGGGTTGGTGAGTGTGGGATAGAATTTCCTCTGATCCCGATGGTATAGTTATACCGCTATTGACGGTCGTCAGAGCCCCTTTAGTGGGAACAGGATGCACCACGAGAAGGCGGGGTTGACATTTGTCAAGGAGAGGCTGTGATGTTACGCATCACCTGACCTTACATCCCTGCACGGTCGAGTCCCATTATTGTGACCACCAGCTAATATCCAGAGTAGCCGCCGTGTGCAGCGCGGATAGCAACTAGATGGGCTCGGAGCGACTCAGTAAGGTGCTGGAAGGAGTTCACAGGTATGTGGAGCCATGTTGACTGCAGTGCATCTGACAGCTGCTGGACGGTGCGTGGTAGAGTATCCATTGAGCGAACAACACGATTGAGGTGGTCCCACAAATGCTCAATTGGGTTTAAGTCTGGGGAATTAGGGGGCCAGGGAAGTACTTTGAAGTCTTCATCGTGCTCTTCCAACCACTCTCGAGCATTTCTAACTGTGTGACACGTCGCATTGTCGTGTGAAAGATCCCATCCGCCCCAGGAAAGACAATCAGCATGTATGGGTGTACGTGGTCTGAAATGATGGATTCATAACGAATTCGGTCCGTAGTGCCTTCCACAGGTATGAGTGGACCCAGGGAATATCACGAAAACATTCCCTAGCCCATAACGCTGCGCCCACCAGCTTGTGTTCTTCCAGCAATGGTTGAAGAGTGTTTGTTCTCCGATGTTTCTCGCCTTATGCGCCAACGTCCATCTGTTCGATGAAGCAGAAAACGGGATTCATCGGAGAAGGCAATCCTTTGCCAATCAGCGAAGGTCCAATTCCAAAACTGCCATGTAAATGTAACCCTTTTGTGCCAATGCACCTTCGTCAGCATAGGTGCAGTGACCATCCGTCTGCATCAGATCCCCATACGCCGCAGGGTTCGCTGAACTGTCGGTTTAGACAAACTTCCGGTAGCCCCATGGTTCATTCGGACAGTGACTTGCTCCACTGTAGCGTGTCGATCGACCCTCACGTACCTTCGAAGCCGACGTTCACCTCTCACATCAATGGCACATGGTGATCCGCAGTTTCCACGCCGCTTATTCGCAATGGTGCCATTTCTCCAATCACGATACACTTCAACCACAGCAGCACGCGCACAGTTCACAAACTGCGCTGTTTCATAAATACTGCCACCCTTGGCTCGAAAGCTGATAATCATCCCTTTTTGCAAATCTGATAAATCTCTTCTTTTATTCATGACAGCAACGAGTGATATGTTTTCAGATTGCGTACAACACACCTTATATGCCCTCCAAGCCAGCTCACGACACGTGTCTTTTTGCATTGGTAACGCGTTGTTGACGTCTTTCAATTTCTTCCTTATCCTCTAGCTGTAGGTTTGTTTTATTATTACCGATACATAAATATTTTGTTTTATTTTAATTCATAATTAATCCCCATTTTTCTTATTGTTTTACTATCACATAGCGCAAACCGTGATCAGTATTAGCCACATAACTTCTGATTTTGCACATGGGCTCATTTTTGCTGTGAGTCGTATCAGCATATATTTGATTTGGCATTTTTTTTTTCGACTTTTAATTGCTATAGCCACAATTTTCCATGACTTTACCCTCTTTTCCGAAACACAAATTTTGCGCTAGGCCAGGTAAAATTAGATTTTTATTTCCACGTTGTCACATTACCTACAGAGCGGGGGTTGGAAAATTTCTTGTCAATGCCGGTAGCTGCTATTATGAGCAGTATTACAAAGGGTGAGTCGAAAGTTTTGCAACATTTGGATCACTTTATGTCTTCATGCGTACCTCCACGACGAAAGCTGACTAGAATTCAATTTATAAGCCTTCACGTTGCACCGTCTTTAGCCATTTGTCTGCCAGTTCTTCGATTCCGCGGCGGTACCAGTTCTTGTCCTTCGAGGCGAAGAACTCCTTCACTCCAGCTGCTTTCTCCTCCTGGTTGTTGAAGTGCCGCCCGCAAAGGAAGTGGGTCATGTACCGGAACAAGTAATAATCGGACGGGGCAAAGTCCATATTATATGCTGGGTGTGGCATCAGTTCGATGCTCTCAAGTTCCTGGAGTTTTGCCCGGGTCGTTCGCGCCGTATAAGGCAGAGTGTTGTCCCGCTTTAGGACAGCGCGCTTTCTGTTCACCAGTGCCGTGTACTTCCCCAAAACGGCATACATCCGCTTCAGCTGTTTAGAGTAGAAATTGGCGTTGATGGTCCGACCGTCTGAAACAAATTCGTAATGGATTATCCCCTCGAAATTCCACCAGATGCACAGCATTACCTTGTGCTCTAAGCGCCCATGTTTGGCAACAGGTTCAAGATGCTGGCCAGGCTCAACCACTGCCGTTGTGTGTTAGAATTACGGAAATAGACCTACTTTTCATCGCACGTAACAATACTCTTAATGAAACGTACATTGCACGGGTTTCCTAGGAGTTTCGTGCCCACTTCCACTCGATGGTTTGCTTCAGATGTTCCCAGTTCGTGAGGGACAATGCGGTAGCGCCTGTAGACCTTGCCGAGGTCCTGAAGTTGACGAACCACGTCAGTCTGTGATATGCCCAGCTTGCCTGATAATCTCCCGAGTGCTGGTTGTCGGATTTTCCTCTACGGTCTGGTGCACGGCCTCCGAATCACGATTCGCTGCCTACCTGACCTTGGCTGATCGTCGAGGTTTCTGTCACCTGATCGAAATTTCTTGAACCATCTGGTTGCAGTGCTGTGGTCGACGGAATCTTCCCCTTTCGCATGACAAATGTTTCGTGTTGATTGAGCAGCGTTATGAGCGAGTCCAAGCTCGTAAAGTAAAAGTTCCCTAATTAGTCGGTTGTGGCTGTTCATCTTTTAGGCGTCCCAACCACAGACAGAACGACGACATGCAATGCTGTTCACAGCAACGACTACCACTTTATATTCCTTTCGACTGACTGCAGTGCGCGACTTGAACTAGTTTAAACACGTCACATACCCGCCGCAGCACACGCGTTTATGCAAATATTGCAAAACTTTCCACTCACCCTCTGTACTTGCGCTGTGGGATCACTATTTTCAGGTTAAGTTGTGTAGCAATATTCCATTTGGTATTATTTCTGAGTTTCTCATTTGAATATATATATTTTTTTTTTTTTTGCTTATGCCATGGACAAGATAATCCGAAATTTTCCAGCGTTTTCCACTCTTTGAATTTATTCGCTAAGTTGGAATACCCTAAATGTATTTGTTGAGTATTTAACAGCGTATCTTTACTTCAGATTGAATTAAAAAATTCTTATCGAAGCGTTTTAGTGACGGAATCCTCATAGAACTGGTACCGCCGCGGAATCCTCATACGCCCTAGCTTTTCTTGATCAACAGAGTTATCCTGATGAGTGGCTTAAATGTATATTTTTTGTGAAGCATCATATCTCCTTATATATTGTTTTCATAGGATATTTTTAACCATCAACAAATTTTTCCTGTCTATTTCTGATGTAAAATTATTTTATTCTGTGTGATTTTTAATGAAAAAGTATAAGAAAAGTCGCACTGGGCGTGGCCATTAGCTAAGCGTCGTCTGCTCAAAGTGCTTCAAGTTTGTGACGTCATCCATACTGCATCTATTCTAAACTCCTGGGTTGAATATGAATAGATGGCGCAGTGGTTTAAGCGATGGCATCTGATCATTCGTCCGAGATGGGTTCTGGGTTCGAATCCCGGTGAGGCATGGATGTTGTGTTTGCCTTACGGCACTGGCTCTCTCCATTTCTCGGAACCAGTGACCCTAAATTCGGGACGAGCGACTGCTTATAGCCAATTGAGTTGCTCACGGTGGTCGTTAAACCCCTAATAAAAAAACAAACAAAAAAAACGTGAAGATGTGTGAAAAGAAGTAATCTAGTCTAAAAAGTCTTTAGAGTGAGCTACTGTGTACCAGAAAATTTATATCTTCTTACCACTCCTTTCTTTCCGTCTGCGAGGTTTTCGCGGGAAGTTTGTTCAGACGGTAAGCATACTGGTTGAGTCCTGCTGTTTAACTGCACTGGTCTATCCAACTGAATCAGAGCAATATCTGCATCAAAGATGACAGGATCGTAATCTGGATGGATATGGATTTCAGTAGCCTGGAAAAAAAGAAGAGTCCCTTGATTTTTTTTAAACACAATATATTCAAAGCTATGGTGGAAAAAATAAAGTTACTTTCACTTTCATTTATTGAAGACATGTCGGGACACACAAGCTGGAAACTAGAATTGGTGAATCATTTACGAGAAGGATGCGGATGATGTCTTCTGTACAGAAAAAAATAACGATACGTGTTTCTGAGGGAGCTGAAGCCCCTCTAATAATCTTATAGTAATCTCTAAATTATTTTTTCGTTTAAGGTGGTTCCACCTAAAATCTCTGCCTTATGTTTCCAATGGTAAAACTTCTATACATACTATTTTCTTCGCAATTAGTGTATTCCCAAGGATGAAAATTTGCACGTCGATAAAACTAACATTAAGTTATAGCATAGGATACTTAATGCTTACTAAAACATAACCATAATTAAGCAATTCAACATTTGTTTGTCTACCGACGTCATCAATGTACAGGTCGCGCCATCTATTAACAAGTCTGAACATTACTGAAAGAAAACTGATTGATTTTTAATATAATTATGGCTATGTGTTAGCAAGTATTAAGTATCCCATGCTATATATAACTCAGATTTAGTTTTATCGAAGTGCAAATTTTCGTCTTTGGGAATACATCAATTGCGAAGAAAATATGTACAGAAGTTTTACCATTGGAAACATAAGGCAGAGATTTTAGGTGGAACCAAATTAAGTTAAATTCCTAAACCTTTACTAAGTTCGGAATATTATGATTTTAAATCAATCATCAAAACATAAAACAAAAAAGTCAATGGAAAATTTATGTTTGGCTGTGTCGTGCACCCATCAAGGGGACTCGAGTTGGGCGTCGGCTCCCAAAGCCCATATCGTGCAGGATACGTTGCACAGTCCCGACGCTGATGCTTTCCGATGCCACTCACGTCGATAAACTTTTACGGAATATTTTCTTCTTAAAATATTCCACAGTTTCTCCGCCAGGAGGCGTAGATGTATTTAATTTTTTTGTCAATATCTCTACTTCTAGGAGTCTGAATTGAAAAATTCCTTCTTTGTTGGATAGTGTTTCCAGTGTGACATGTTTTTCATACAATTTCAAAATTTTCAAGTAATTCATAGACTTTCTGCTAGGGAGCGTAAAGGTAAATTGCTCACCCCCTTATATCTCAGCTTCTAAATCTCTGATTTGAAAAAGATTCTGCACCGGATACAGCTCCTGGTGGGAAATCCTTTGCACATAACTTCTAATTTTTGTAAAAAATGGTTTGGCCACCAGGTGGCGTAAGTCTTAATTTCCGCTTCTGATAAATTTGCAGCAAAATATGAGCTTCTAAAATCTCGATTGCAAAAAAAGTCGTTTGTTGACCGATACTACTCATGTCGACAAACCTTTTAGGAACATTTTCATCTTGAAATAATGCATAGTTTCTACGCCAAGGGACGTAGATGTATATCTTATTTTTGTCAATATCTTTACTTCTAGGAGTCCGATTTGAAAAAAAAAATTCTTTGTTGGATAGTATTTCTGATGCTAAATGTTTTTCCTATAAATTCAAAAATTTTAAGTAAACATAGACTTTCCGCTAGGGGGCACAAAGGTAAATTGCGTTTTCTGCGTTATTTCTGTTTCTAAAACTCCGATTAGAAAAATTCTTCCTGTATCGCAAACAAAACCTGATGGAAAATATTTTTCACATAATTTCTAATGTTTGGTAAAGAATGGTTTGGCCACCAGGGGGCATAAGTGTTAATTCCTGCTTCTGATGTATTTGTAGCAAAATCTGGGCTCCTGAAAACTCGACTAAATTTTTTTTTCTTGGACCGATACCGCTCATATGGAAAAACCTTTTGAGAATACTTTCTTCCTAAAATAATGCATGGTTTTCCCACCAGGGGACGTAAAGTCACATCTTATTTTTGTCGATATCTCTGTTTCTAAGAGTCTGCTATGAAAAATTCTTACTGTGTTGGAGAGCGTTTCCGGTGCGAAATGTTTCTCATATAAATTCATGTTTCTCTTAATGCACGAGTCTGCAACCAGAGGGCATAAGCTCACGATTCCGTTTACAGCAATATCTGAGGGTTTAAAAACCCAATTGAAAAACTTCTTTCTTCCGTCACATACTATTGTTTTCCATACATTTTCCATTGACTTTGAATAGCTTTGATAAATTTAATTTGCGTCAAAACGGATTCAAAAGACGTGCTTATTACACCCGAAAATTCGGTGTCATCTTTCTTGTTAAATATCTACTTGAAACCACCAGTGCAATTCAGACAACAAATGAAAAATCCACCAAATTTTGGAAGTTTCTACCACGATTTCCTCAGAAGTTATAGCTGACACTCACATACAGATATTCTCTTACGAGACATGTTCAAGAAGTAATGCCTCCGCACAGAGGCGTAACTAGGGCGGGGCAGGCAGGGCGGCTGCCCCGGACGCAGCTGAAAAGAGGGCGCAAAAATCACTGCGTTCAATTTGATTCAAATCGAAATGGGAACTTTTGCACCAGTTTCTAGTATAGAAATATAGAATTTACCAGTAATTTCTCCAGTTGCGGTAGTTTGGGGGCATAAAATTCGCATTTCTTCCTCAAAGTGTGTGCCGGCGGTAACTTCGCAAAAGTCTTCCTCTGGTCCGCCGAAAAACTAGATTCTACTTAAAATCTATTGCGGAACTGTTAGTGATTTATTAGTTATCAATTAACTACTAGAGAACATGATTAAAAGAAAAAGAAAGTAGACCCATACAGTTTAGTGTAAAGCGAAATGACAGAAGCAACTCCCGGTGGCCAGTGACAGTTTTTTTTTTTTTTTTTTCTGAAAATTTGCGATTGCATATGCGTGTGGGTACTAAATAATGCAAATCTGTGCGCAATCAACACACAAAACCAGTTTTACTACCTTAAAAACTCATGCGACATGCGTGATTATAGTATTTCACTTGGTAAAGCTTTTGTTTTCTTAACGACTTCGGAAGGGGCGCAATATTTTGTGGTTTGCCCCGGGCGCAGAAATGCCCTGTTCCGCCTCTGCCTCCGCGCAAGTATCTCGCGCATGACATGTAATGTCATGCGCGAGATACTAGTAGCTTCATTTTACTGCTTAATAGAACTCTGTACATCTATTTGTTCGTACTTAATTGCGTTTAAAATGCATGATTCTTTTTCAACTGTGTCGACGGGTGTGAAAAAACGCGATCAGTTATAAATTTTTTAACTCATGAAAATGTACCTCCTAAAGAAGCTCACGCTACATTAGTGTAAGTTTATGGTTCTGGAACTTTGAACAAAAGCACTGTTCGTCGTTGGGTAAGAAAATCAAAGGACAGTGGAGAAATGTTGGCCATGAAGTATAAGCCGCAGAGTGGAATGCCCGTAATCGCATCTTGCGATTTGAACAGGCAAAAAGTCGATAAACTCATCAGGGAAAATCGTACAGTAACTCAGAGAGCCATAACAGGCAAGCTGAACATTAGTTTAGCTACTGACAATGACAATGCGAACGTTTTAGGATACAACAAAGTGTGTGATCGGTCACCTAAAGACTGAAATGAAGAAATCAAACTTGAAAAATGCCAAAGGTTGCTTTCTCGCTATGAAAAATATGGAAGTAATTTTCTCCAAAGCATTGTGACTGGTGATGAGAGTTGGGTTCACTATTATGACTTAGAAATAAAAACTCAATCGCTAGATACCAACACCATCCTGCTAATACCGACACCATCCTTCTTCACGGGCGAAAAAATTCAAAACTCAAATTTCTGCCGGTAAGTGCATGATCATTGTGTTCTGGGATTACAGAAGCATTATTTATCAGGAGTGCATGGTCAAAGGTACGACTATCAACACGGAGAGATACCTGCATACCTTAAAAGGTTAGAGCAAATAATAAACTGCGTGTGTGGGGAAAAAAGCCAATGATTCTGCAACACGATAACGCCAAACCCCACTCCAGTGCTTTCACTTCAGATGCCCTATAGAAATCCGGTTTGACCTTCTGTGCACCCTCCCGGCAGCCCAGATTTGGCGCCGTTCGACTTCTGGGGATATTTTCTGCTTTCAAGAGACATCTGAAAGGAATTCAGTTCACCTGTGACGAAGATGTTCCAGACGCCACGAGGAAACAGTTCCAAGAAGAACCTTAGAACTGTTTCCAGAGACTAGAAACAGAGACTGGTTTAGAAAACGTATCTCTATCGAGCGTGAGGAAGAGTATGTAGAAAAATAAAATATATAAATTAAAGTCGAAATTCGGAACTTTGTTCTTATTTGGTTTCAATTTGATACCTTGCCACTGGGCTTGTATATAAATATGGAAGCATTACTTTCTGAACACCCTCTGTATCATGGATTTAATCGGCACGAAGTTTGGTGACGCGTTAATATCTAAATGAGTTTATCAAACTGCATTAATAGTCCGTAATATTCAAGAAAAATGGCAAACAATCTTTTTTTCTGAAACATCCCAAACATTTTTGAGCAGTTTAAGAATCTTGACAATACATAAAATGTGTCCTCTTGTACATACCTTTCTCAGCTGTACGTGGCTATCATCTTTTGAATCCACACGGTAGTATTTCCCCAAGTAAATTCTGAACTTCTCTTTACTAACCAGAACGTTGGATCCAGTATATGTAACACAATGAGCAGCTGTGACCACCCAACGCTCATTCAGTAGCGATCCTCCACAAACCAGGAACCACTGTTTCGAATTTGGGATCCATCTGGACACTGCAACCTGCCACGGCCACTGGCCAATGTCTGTAGCATTACCATTCACGATGAAAGGAGTTCTAGGAGAGTCGGACAGGCCGCATTCTGGAAAGATATAGTTTATTAAATGCTGGAAAATTATTTATGTGCATTTAAAACTGAAGCATCATTCTGTGGTTTAGACTAAGCAAAGAAAAATAACACAGAAACGAAGTTTTTACGACAAACAACATACACTGACGAGCAATTGAATTAGAGACAGCTGACGTTATGCAAATGTGGCGCTGTGGGCTGCCCTGAAAACGGAAACGACATGACGTATGCAGCGATCCGACAATATAAGGAATGATGCGACGGGAATCAGTAAGAGTCGGACGCATTATGTGTAAGACGAAGAATCTAAGCGCATTTGATCGTGGGCAAACTGTCGGGGCCCGTCGAATGGGTCACTCCATCTCGGAAGTCGTGCAGGCACTGGGATTTTCACGAGCCATTGTGTCATGGGTGCACCGTGTGTACATCGAATCCGGTAAAACCATCCCTGCAAGGGCCAACAGCCGTGGACAACAGCGTGTGGATGAGCGGGGTCATCGTCAGCTAGCTCGCATTGTAACAGTGGATAGACGGGCCAAATTGCAAGAAATCACTCGGCAATTTAACGCTGGTGCACAAAAACGTGTAAGCAGCCACACCATCCAGAACCATCTCCTCGCTATGAGGTACAGAAGTCATCGTCCCACGAGGCTACCGCTGCTGACACGTGAAGCGATGGATCCTTCTAGCCAGCAGGGTACTCTTCAAGCTGGCGGGGGTGGCATTCTCGTCTGGGGACTGTTAACGTGGACTGAAATGGTACCCCTGGAACATGTGACATCGTCCCTCACAGGTCAACCTTACCGGGATATCCTGGACGACCATTTGCTCCCGTTTGTGCGTCTTCAACATCCCACTGGGGACCTCATCCTGCAACAAGACAATGCACCGTGCCATCGCTCCCGAATTGTATCCGAATGGTTGGATGAACACTCCTTCCTTGGCCAGCTAGGTCACCTGATCTCAATCCCATCAAACACATCTGTGATGCCATCGAGAGAGATGAACACCCTCCATCAAATCTTCGTGAACTGTGGGAGCTTGTTCAGGGGTCGTGGATCCGTATGGCTTCCCAACGCTTCCCGTGTCTTGTCGAGTCCATGCCGAAACGAATCGCCGCCGTCATCAGGGCGAAAGGTGGTGCTACACGTTACTAGACAGTTATCTCTAATTCAATTGCTCTTCAGTGAATCAGTAGTTGCCACCGATATACCGAAGAGTCAAAACATTATGACCACTTGCCTAATATGTTGTTGGTCCTCCACATGCGGCCAGCAGCTGTTACCCGATGAGGCGTTGACGCTACAAGATTTCTGAAGGTATCTTTTGGTATCTGGTACCAACTCGTTACCAGCAGATCCTTTAACTCTTGTCGCTGATCGGATTTGCTGTACCAACACAAACCACACATGCTAAATTGTATAAATGGCTGGGGAATTCGGAATACCTGCAAGTCTTTCTCATGTTCCACCAACCATTCTCAAACAATCCTGGCAGTGTGACATGACGCGTTATCTTTCTGAAAGAAGGCATTACTAGAGAGGAATACCGTTGCCGTGAAAGGATGTACCTGATTTGCAATGATGCTTAGGTAGGTGGTACACGCCATAGTTTCCTGCACATGAACTCCTGAACTCAGTGTTTTGCAGCAGAACATTCCCCAAAGCATTACACTTCCTCCACCGGCCTGCTTTCACCCACGGTGCATTGTGATGTCAACACTTCCCAAGGTGAACAACGGGCACGTCGTTCAATGGAGCCTAAATGCGATGAATTGCCCCCTCCATCTCTTGAAAGTTTGATGGTAGCGGATCTAACGGTCCGATGCCTCTTTCGACTTCATCCCACAAATGCTCCGTTGTATTGAGATCCAGTGATTGAGGAGGCCAATGAAGCTTCTTAAACCATTCGAGTACAGTGTGAGCACTATGATATGGAGCATTATCCTGCTGGAAGTATCCATCTCCATTGAGATAAACCATCAACATAACTGGGAGGACTTGGTCGGCAAAGATATTTAAATACCTTTGGGCGGTCAGACGTTGCTCCACACGAATCAAACAGCCCAAACACTCCCACGAAAATATACTCCATATTATAACATAACCTCCGTCAGCTTGAAGAGTAGTGACGATGCAAGATGGGTCCATGAATTTGTGCTGCTCTCTCCATATCTTCACCTTCCATCTGCATGGTGTAGTCGAAAACGTAATTCGTCGGACCACATTACCCTTTTTCACTTATTTACTGTACAATTCTCGTGTTCCTGAGCGAACTGGAGACGTTTCTTCTTATTCGCTGCAGATAGCAATGGCTTACAGACCCGTCTGTAAGCCATTGCTATCTGCAACGTACAGTTCGCCGCCCATTACGATGTAATGTGCGGCGAACTGTACGTTGAGAGGACTTTGGGTCCCTGATTCAGATTATCTGTAATCTGACGAAGTGTTACCCGTCTGTTGGACAGAACAAGTCTGCTTACTCTCTGCTCAATTCGAGCATCCAGTAGCCGTTGACGACTACACGCCTTGCATTCAGACCCGGTTTTTTGACTGGTGGTTCACTTCTGTAAACTTTAACAACTATTGCCCTCGAACGTTTCAACAAGTGCAGCCGTTTTGCTAATTTTTTGCCTGTTTTGACAGTTGTCCGAGCATCCACGATCGTTCCAAAGCGTCTTCTACCCATTATTTCTCGCGCAGTGTACTTCAGTAGTATCTGCATGCCTTCAGCGTTCCCTCTTTATACCGTTCAGCCATCTTGCGTGAGCAACATCTGCGGGATAGCTGCTTTTCACAAAATAGTGTGGCGCTCACAATAATTTGGCCACTCGGTGTATATCTGAGGTACTTGCGTTAGTATTGAAAAAATAATAAACGCGTGTTAAATAACACAAAACATACTACCTGATTGCCCTTACTCGTTAGCATCAGGGGTGATATGCCAAATACAGTAGATAACAGGTTCGCATGAGCAGTAACTTGAATTACGGTGGTGGAAGATAAGTGTTACGGAACAGGTGACATTCAACAAAAGTTAATTTCAGGTCCTAAAAAATTATACGTTTTGTCAATCTTTTTTAAATAAGGTTCATTTAATATGGAAATACAGCTAATTTTTATGAATACTGTATTTTTCGGAATATAAGACGAACCCTAATTGTTTTGAGAAAAAGAAAAGAAAATGGCATTTTTCTTTATTTTTTTTCCCTTAGAAAACGAACAGTGTAAAGCAAACCACCTGCCCCAGTGTTTTTTACATACAAAGGCGAGTCAAATGAAAGTGAACCAGAATTCTCCGCGGCCGAGTAGTTGTACCCACTGACTTTGACACGTGCTTGTCGGACGCAGTCATCTGTCAGGTCAGTAGTCGAGGCACGGTTGTGAGGAGAGGTGCTGTGGAATCTGAGTTGCGTTTGTTTGAACACGGACCTGCACCGCAATCGATGCTCCGGCAGAAGAACAGCGTGGTGTTGTTTGATTTTTAACGGCTGAAGGTGTCTCACAACAATAAAGTTATCACCACATGTCCGAAGTTTATAGTGAGCACTGCATTTCATTTGCCACTGTGAAGCGATGGAGCTGATGCTTCAAAAAGGACGTGAAAGCTGCAGCGACGACCCGAGACAGGGAAAAATCCATCAAGCCATCACGCCGAACACATTAGCACAGGTTGATGCGTTGATCAGACAAAATCGGTGCCGGAGTAGTGATGAGTTGGAGGCAAGTGTGAACATCAGTCACAACTCGGTGCACACCATTATTAATGAAAATCTGAATTATCGGTTCCTTTGGGCTCATTGGATTCCGAAGGTTCTCAGCCAGGATCAGAAGAAGCACAGACTAGGCGCTGTATTGACACATCTCCTGCGGTATCACCGCGAAGGAAATGAGTTCTTGGATCGCGTTGTCGCGGGAGATTAATCGTGGGGGTACCACTACGAGCCTGAAACACAATGATAAAGCCTGCAGATGAATCATCCTCAATCGCCAGCTCCAAAGAAGGCCAAGAAGAACATCTCCGTTGGAAAGGTAATGTTGACGTTTTTTTTTTACTGTGGGGCCGTTACTGATCGAATATGCTGAACATGGGGAGACTGCCAGTGCTGACCGCCATTGTGCCACGCTGCACAGCCTACAAAGGCAATGAAGAACAAGCGTCGTGGCTTATTGTCGAGGGGTACCAACTTGTTGCATGACAACCCCATACGGTTGAAGTTACCATAGAAACACTGCGCAAGTTCAAGTGGTGCAGAAACTCTTGCACACCCTCCCTGCCTACAGTGCGGACCTTTCGCCTTGCAGTGGCGTAGCCAGAAATTTCTTTAGGGGAGGGGGGAGCGCATGGATTTGGTTCATTGATAAAAGCCTCATACACAGTCGTATCAGAATATTCTGGAAGGTTGCCAGAGGCACATTTGCCCATTCGGACTGCAGCAGAGCATGGAGGTCCCAGAGATGATGTGGTTGTGGGTCGGCACGTCGAACCTATCGATCCAAATAGTCCCACAAGTGTTCTATGAGATTGAGGTCGGGCTATTTCGCCGGCCAATGGAGAACGGAGACATCGCTGTCGTGTTCCTGGAACCACTCACGCACCCCCTTAGCAACATGGCACGGTGCATTGTCCTGTTGGCAGACAACACCACCACCACCAGGGTAAACGTCCAACATGAAGGGATGCATGTGGTTAGCGAGGATGGACAGGCAGCCATTTTCGTTCAGGGACCCAATCCAGTGGTCCCAGAGGTTCCAGGGGAAACTAGGAAAACATCCCCAAGACATGCACACTGGCACCGCCGGCCTGTAATTGACCGACAAGCGTGTCCGAGTGTTTGTTCTCGTGTGTCTGACGCCGTACCTTCCACCGCCCGTCACTTCTGTGGAATAGAAACCTCTATTCGTTGGAGAAGGCAATCTTTTCTCACTTTTCCACTGTCTAGTGACGGTAGTCACATGCGAATTGCAGGCGTCGTTGCCGATGGACCTGGGTTAACATATGCGCTTTGACGCAGCGTCGACTCCGGAGACCCATGCGTAACAGGGTTCGCTCTGCTGTTATCGGGTACACGTACCTGTGTGCCCCAACGTTCATTTGCGTGGTCAGTTGCTGCACTGTTGCCCGTCGATTGCCCTTTACCAGTCGACGAAGGCGACGTTCTCATCTGGCGTCTATAGCCTTTGAGGCTCTACAGTTATGACGTCGGGAGGCACTCGATGTGCCAACGGTCCATTCATGGTACAGCCTTACTACAACACCTCGGGATCAGCCTACGAAGTCTGCTGTTTCTGAGATGCTTCCAGCCTTGGCGCGGTAGCCGATGATCATTCCTTTTTGAGCGTCCGTCAAATCACTACCTCTGCCCTTTGTGCTCATGGGACGCACTGTGGCTCATCTGTCCTGGCCGTCCGCTTATATTTCCTTGTGGTTGAGCTTGTCACGTGCACTCTGTGACGCGCCTGGGCGGGTACACAGTGATTCCGTGGGTGGTCATATTGTTCTGATCCGCCGTGTATATACATACAGAATATCGCTTTAAATTCGTACTCAGTCCACCCTCAAGAGGGTAGGGGGAGTTCGGACCCGAGGACCCCAGCCAGGCTACGCCTCTGTTGCCTTTTGACTTTCACATTTTTGGTGAGTTGAAGAGGAAGCTAAAGGGTCGCAGATTTGTGTCGGAGTGCAAGAGGCAGTTACCCGAGTTCTGACGCAGTAATCAAGGTCAAACGTGGAATCACCAGGCTCGTTGTTCAGTGGGACAAATGCCTCAATGCTGGTAGTGACGTTTTTTAACATAAAGGTAATGCTTTCTGAGATAATCGCCTTGGTTCAGTTACAGTTGACTCTCCCTTATACAATCCTTGACTTAAGACATTTTTGTCATCATTCGGGACGCCAAATGAAGCATCGGAAATTATTTACCCTAAATATTAAACGAGTTCGGGTGTTTTAAATTTCACAAATCAGAGCAATTGTTTGATCTATTTTGGTTAAATATTGTTGAAAAACTGCTTTAAAACAAATCAAAAAGAAAGTTTGAAATGGGTTGCCACACAAGATATGTTTCACTTACTTGGCATGCATGTTGGAGGACGACCGCTCCACCGTCCACCATTTTCACAACGTCGAACTCGGGACCCGACCAATTGATAATACCGGGATTCGCACTCATAGGCTGCTCTAGTCCCAACTCTTTGCTTTCCAAGAGGTAAATCAATTTCTTCGACTTCAGGCTCTGGCGTTGTGCTCACGTTATTCATGGGTTCTTCAGGAAGTGCATCTAGTCCAATGGGCACACGAGCAGTTCTGCCAATTAAAAAAGAAGACATTGCTACATTTCCATCAATGAAGCATAGACATCTGTCGATTAACACTGTAAGAAAAACTTGCAATTGACCTTTGTAACCTCAGTAAACGTTACGTTGATATAGGTTTTCAAGTAGGTTAAAAGACATATACAAGTTAAAAAACAATACTTTAAAATACGTTAATTAAAAGTACTAGATCTTTCGACTAACACTATGTGGTCTTCATCGGGTACTCAGTATGTCCTGTACCTGATGAAGACCATATAGTGTTAGTCGAAAGATCTAGTACTTTTAACTAACGTATTTTAAAGTATTGTTTTTTAACTTGTATATGTCTTTTAACCTACTTGAAAACCTATATCGACGTAACGTTTACTGAGGTTACAAAGGTCAGTTGCAAGTTTTTCTTACCGTGTTAATCGACAGATATCTATGCTTCATTGTTACATTCAACACGAATTTTTATATATGTCATACATTTCTATCTTTTTTGGTGTAGAAAAAATCGACATCTTCAATTTTTTTTTTCTGAAATCAAAATTTTGAATTGTGAAAAAAACTTCGTTCAATGTAAAAATGAAGGTTTAATATCAAGATTGTGTTCACGCTTCCCTGATTTACAGCTGAAGTCATATCACATGGGAAAATAATTAGCACTTCGTCCACATGCGTCTCCAAACCACTCTAGGTCGAACGGCAGCCAAGGGTTACATGGAATTATCCTTAATGTGGTACTTTTACGCGTGCGTGCTTATGCATACTTCTCCAGCGCTGAGGATCCTTCATTAGGGTATTGCAAACTACGTCATACGATTCTGGTGATAGCGAGTAATCGTCCCTTTAAAGAAGTAACTAGTGATCCTCTCTTCTCCTTTTTACTTTACTGAATACTAAAGTACGAGAGAAAAACGTGTGGCACTTGTTTGCTTACTGAATAGTAAAGTACGGGAGAAGAACCTGCTGCACCGGTTTTCTTTGACGAAGGAAAGGCACAATGACTGTGCAAGATAGGAATGAGAGTGAGATAAAAAACTAAACGAAGTCGAACTAAACTCAGAACAATTGTATCTCTGGAGACTTTATATACACTGAGTGATCACTGAATTATGACCACCTACCTAATACTTCTTAGGGCCTCCTTTCGCCCTCAGTACAGCAGCTATACCACGAGGCATCGATTCAATAAAATGCCGGAAGGAGTTGGGAGGTATGGCCAACTAAGCTCTATGTAATGAGGCCTTTAATGCGGGTATGGAGGTGATTGGTGTATCCAGGCGACTGATATGCCGTTCCATAATGTCCCCCAAATGCTCTATGGGATTGATATAGGAGGAATTCCGAGGCCAGTCGGTAAACTGGAAATCTGACCTGTGACGCAGCACATTTTCATCTTGGAAGACACCATCGCCATTCGGGGAAAAGTGCAACATTGCTGGGTGTACAGAGTCAGCATACAATTCAAGATAGTGGGCACCAGTCACACGTTATTCCACATGAACCAGGGTTCCAAGTTCCTGCCAGGAAAGCATGCGCCACACCATACAACAGCATCCACGGGCTTGCACTGTGGAGACCATGCAGGATGGATCGAGTGTCTCATGTTGTTTGCGCTAAATACGTACACGACCATCCACGGAGTGAACGAAAAAACGCGGCTCGTCAGACCAGCACACTTTTTTCCAGTCATCTGACGTCCAACTTGCATTTTCTTTGCACCAGGCTAGTCTTTTGTGCTTATGAACCGTGGTTATGAGAGGATGTCGTCGGTGTCGTCTGCTATTATAGCCTGTTAGTGGCTTGGTGGGGCAAAAGCCCCAATCCAGTAAGAAGTATTTTTCACAGTTTTCAAGAAAGTAAAGTGGCAATAAAATTGCGCCATTTTTTCATGCTTTATGTATTCTGTTGAGGAAATATAAGGGATGTGTAAATATACTATTAACAAAACGCAGGTCCAGGTTGTATCCTGCTACTTCATGTTCAATCTCCTCAGCTGCAGTCTTGTATGCTTGGGCGTATGAACTGTTAGTCAGAATATCTGCCAGGGCTATCAATATCGATCGCTTTAATTCTTTATTTTCATTACGACCAATACGTATATCAGTAGCTACCGAGGAATGTATGAAATACAATTTTCACCAGTAAGTGGTAATAAATCCGAAATGTATCGGTGAATCTGTCCCTGAATTTTAAAACAGTACGGACTATTGCCTGGAATCTCTTTTTTTGTGGCCAAGAGGGAAGCGAACGACATTGCACTATTGTATTTTTAGATGTGTTGGACAAAATTAGGATTGTTCAAAAGTAAGTTTTTATCTGTAGTTCTGATAAAGTCCCGTATTTATCTGTAGTTTTGGAAGGGAAATAAGGCGTTATGACAACAGGAATTAAATAAAGCTTTTTGGAAAGATAGGTTACCGCGTGTATTACTGCGATCATTTCGTGTGCTTTCAAAATTCCTTCGCTCACGTACATTACGGAAAAGACGCCCTCGTTTGGTTGGTCACCATCGAAAGCTACTCATAACAGAACCCTGTTTCCGCCCTTAGTGTAATACAGTTTACAGTTGAGTAGCAGTGGAAGCACGTGCAGCCAATTTGTTCTTGATAATAGCCAATCAGCGCCTAGCTCGCTGGCTCCGGCTGGCTCCATCTCTCAGGGTCGTAGGATCACCCGTCTGCCCCGCGTTGCGATGACGAAGTCAGATCAGTGTTGGGACACGTACAGAAATCAGCCGATTAAATTTAGAAGAAAAAATTTTTCCCCGATTCTTGGGATCAAGATCTGTAAAATGAGCCATTGCCCAAGTTCGTGCAACGTACCTATGTCCCGCAATTTCGTGCGACGCTACGGAATTATACAGTATATAAGATACGTGCGAGCGTTCCGGGTTACAACAGAGATCAAACTGTTCCGGGTTGATCTCTGTTGTACTGGGTAGTCAACTGTTGATCAAATGCTGCGGCTGTTGACCTGTACGAGCCCTCGGACTCAGCGCTCACCTTTCGCATCAACCTCTTGCTGTCCTGTGCAGTTTTGCTTCTGGATCGTTGTTTGACCTTTTTCCACGCTAGTCCTGATACACTTTAACTACGGCGGCTCGCGAAAGACCCACCAGTTCAGCCGTTTGGAAAATCGAGGCAGCCGTTCTCAAAGCTCCTACAATCTGTCTCATGGTGTCATCTCCGTAAACACTCTGTAGCCTTCTGTGGATGTCGGACAGCCTGCGCTCTTCCTTCGTCAAGAACTCAATGACGGCACATTGCTTCTGTTTGGAATCCACTATTTACCTGCAATGAAGAACAAAGGTTCCTATAGAGGAAGAGTTCCTCTACCAACATGTGCAATTTGAACGACATCTCTCTGTTAATAAAAATGTTATGCCCAATTTTGCATTACTTTCGGTACAACCCTCGTATTTCAAAATTTCGTTTATACGATTTTTGCATTTATACATTTTTTTAAGAAAATCCCTTCGAAAAACGTAGAACCCAGGTTTCGCTGTATTGGATTTAACCAAGGAGGTTAGAATAAGATATCTGGAGATGCCCTTGTTAACGAGCATTACCACTTTGCGTGAAGCCTATAACCGCGAGATGCGGTCGTCAAAGTGTGGGAAAGCTGATGGTTTTCCATGCTATTGCAATGCATTTTGTGTTGGCTGAATCGCCTTCTTTCGTCGCAAATGTTTCCGATTTCGCATCGTAACTTGCTGCCAATGCGTGAAAAAATGCTGAATTTATAAAATTCTGAATTATTTTGAGGCTCCTTCCTATTTTCATTTTAAACTGAAATACACGAACGTTAGTGCGAATTCTAAACAAAACATAACGATAAAATTGGAAACTTCACTCGTATAAGAAGTATAATTCATTCCGGTTTTATATTAGCATGGTTTCTGAAACCCAAAACCACACTATTCTAAAATACACGCAGTTGAAATTACATAGGTATCATGTAAACAATGTCAAAATCCCACGGTTTCCGGCTTCACGGTTAAGAGACTCAGGGTATCTCCAGAAGTATTATTCTAACCTCCTTGGATTTAACACGGCCATGTCTTGCGTAGAATATTATCACTAATTTCATTGAACAAGATATACTGAATTAGACAAAATTCACTGTCAAAAGGAATTTGAAATTTCCATGTTAAATTCATTGGGAGAAGTAATGTTAAGTTCATGGTTATAATTACAGGGAATAAGCAGAAAACTAAATTCACTGCAGAAAAAATCATGTAAAATTCATTTTAAAAAAAACTTATATCATTGTAATATACACCGATGAGCCATCACATTATGACCACCCCCAGCCTAGAGAAATGAGCGCGCCTGGAGACCGAACGGTGGCGCAGTTGAAGTTCACACAGCAGTATATATACACAACCCGAGGACCGTCTTTCGGTTAGTAGAGTATTCGCAGTCAGAATGGGAAAAGCTGCCGATTTATCGGAGTTTGATAAAGGAAAAATTGTGATGGCACGGTGCCTCGGAACTACGATCTCGGAAACGGCGTGGCTTGTGGGTTGTTCACGTGCCGCTGTAGTAAGTGCGTATCAAAAGTAGTGCACAGATGGCCAAACGACGAACCGTAGTCCATCCGTGTGTCGTCCTCAGCTCATTGATGCCAGAGGGGAGCGAAGACTGTCGCGCATTGTTCACAGCGACCTAAGGGCCACAGTGCGACAATCACCCGCAGCTACAAAAGTGGTGATCAGGGTAATGTGTCACAGCACATAGGTCATTGCAGCCTTCTGCGCATGGGCCTGCATAGACGAAGACCCAGCTAGGTCCATAAGCTCACTGTACGTCATCGCCAACAACGCATGAAATGGGCCCAAAATCATCGAGATTGGATCGTGGATGATTGGAAGAAAGTGGCCTGCTCTGCCGAATGAAGACTCCTGGAGGCTGTGGCACCTAGATGCACTGTTGGGCGGAAGCAAGCCGGCGGCGGCGATGTTATGCTGTGGGCGATGTTTTCTTGAGACACTTTAGGCCCCAGTATCTCAATAGCACAATCCCTGACAGCTGTCATGTATCTGAACATCGTTACGGACCAAGTTCACCTATTCATGGCAACTGTGTTCCCTGTTGGTGATGGCCATTACAACAGGATAATGCCACATGCCACACTGCCAGAATCGTCAAGGGGTGATTCGAGGAACATGCTAGTGACTCTCTGTTAATGTCCTGGCTTCCAAATTCACCTGGCATGAACCCAATCGAACATTTGTGGTTCAACTTGGTAAAGTGGGTTCGCGCTAAATCACCACCACCCCGAAATGTACGGGGACTGGAGGACCTGATGTTGACATTATGTTATCAGATACCCCAGGATACCTATGTCCGCCTCATCAACTCGATGGCTCGCCGAGTAGCGGCTGTTTTGCGGGCTAAAAGGGGATCCTACAGCTTATTAGGTAGGTGGTCATAATGCAATGGCTCATCGATATAGATGCCGTACGTTTTACCATTTCCCACGTAGCCACCCTTAAGAAAACTTAAAACTTATATCGCCTTCGAACCCGCTTCTCCGGATTTATGTTAGAGTGTACTACGGTCATACCACCCAGGACAACGACGTCCCAACCAACTGAAGATACACAAGTGTAGCTTAGGAATCCGAATAACTTGCCAGATGTGTGGTAGCACGAGGCGTGTTCAATAAGCAATGCCTCCGCGCAATTGTCTCCCGCATGACTTCTTGCCCAGCAACCAGTCAGACGGCAAACCATTCTTTGTGCTATTAGCTTCATTTTACTGAGTAATACAACTCCGTACATCTATTTGTTCGTATTTAACTGTGTTTAAAATGTATGATTCTTTTTCAACTGTATCGACGGGTGCCAAAAAACGATTAGTTATAGAGTTTTTAACTCATAAAAATGTATCCTTCAAAGAAATTCACGCTACATTAGTGGAAGTTAGTTTTGGAACTTTGAACATAAGCACTGTTTGTCGTTGGGTAAGAAAATCAAAGGACAGTGGAGGAATGTTGATCGTAAAGGTTCAGCCGTGGAGAGTGGGAGGACCGTAATCGCAACTTGCTATTTGAATAGGCAAAAAGTCAATGAGCTCATTAGAGAAAATCAAAGAATAACTCAAAAAACCATTGAACATATGCTGAACATTAGTTTAGGTAGTGGCAATGACATTGTTAACGTTTTAGGATATAACAAAGTGTGTGCTTGTTGGGTACAGCTTCATACAGCGACTGAAATGAAGAAATAGAGACATGAAACATGCCAAAGGTTGCTTGCTTGCTATGAAAAATATGGAAGTGATTTTCTCCAAAGCATTGTGACTGGAGATTAGAGTTGTAGTCATCATTATGACCCAGAAATGAAAATAATTCAATCGCTGAAATACCGACACTTATCTTCTCCACGAGTGAAAAAAATTCAAAACTCAAATTTCTGCCGATAGGCGCATGCTCGTTGTGGTCTAAGAGTAAAGATGCATTATGTATTCATCAGGAGTACATGGTCAAAGGTAAGAATATCAAGTCTGAAAGATACGTGCTTAAAAATGTTAAAGCAAAGAAAAAATTGCGTGCGTAGGGGAAAAAGCCAACGATTCTACAACACGACAACGCCAGACCCCACGCTAATTTTTTCACTTCAGAGATTATACAGAAATCTGGGTTTAAAGTTCTTGAACACCCTACCTACAGCCAAGATTTGGCGCTGTCCGACTTCTGGTTGTTTTCTGATCTTAGGAGACGATGTGAAAGGAATTCAATTCGCCTGTGACGAAAATATTCAAACCGCTACGACGAAATGGTTCCGAGAACAGCCTGAAGATTTTTACAGATACCTTGTAAACGTTGTCGCATTGCTTAATACAAATACGACAACGTTTACAAGGTTTAAAATTCTTTGTAAATGTTGTCGCATTGCTTGATACAAATACGATAACGTTTATAAGGTTTAAAATTCTTTGTAAACGTTGTCGCATCTGTATCGAGCGTGAGGAGGACTACGTAGAAAAATAAAATATGTAAATTAAAGTAGAAATTCTGAGCTTTATTCTCATTCTGTTTCAATTTCTTACCTTGCCACTGGGCTTGTATATACTGCAAATATGGAGGCATTACTTTCTGAGCGTCCTGTGTAGTAGAAGGGCGCACGGGCCGGGCCTGCCCGTCAAGCACGAGCCCGGCCCGGGTTAGGCTTTTTTGGTTTAGAGAACAAATCAACGGGCCGGGCAGGCAAAGTCGATGCGCCGCCGCGGTGGCGCAATGTTCTAAGCGATGGCTTCTGATCATTCGCCCAACGGAAGGGTCTGGGTTCGAATCCCAGGTAAGCCATGGTTGTTTGTCTTTCGGGGATTTATTCCCTGAGTATCTTGTTCACCTATGTACATTGCTGACGTTGAAACAGAAAATGTCTCGACTGTATAAATCTGTGAACCAAGTCCAACTATATTGACAAAAATCACTGGACACCCCTTCAAAAGCAAATGAACGGATCCGCTGCGTTGTTAAGAACGCTGTACAGCTGCAAACGGTATAAAAACAAACCTGCAGCTGACCGCGATCATATCGCACTGTGAGGTTGAGTGAAAATGTCGCGGAGGGAGAGAACTGATTTTGAGAAAGGAAAGATTGTTGGGTGTTATATTAGTGAGTTGTCCATAAGAGAAACCGAGAGGCGTTTAAACATGCCCAAGTCAACTGTTTTGGATGTACTGAATAAGTGGAAGACACATGACGTGCCTGAAGCAGCAAACGTACCGGCAGACCAAAGAAAATCAGTGATAGAGGACGTCGAAGCCTCAGGAGAGTCGTTACAGCTAATCGACGGAGTGCTGCACAAGACCTCAAACATACCGTCAGTGCACAGGTGAGTAAAAATACTGGAAACTCGGTATGTACACGTACCGTTCGTAGAGAACTTCATTCCATGGATTACCGTGGTCGTGCGGCTGCTCATAAGCCTTTCGTCTCCAGGAATGCTACTCGTCGTTTAGCATGTGTGACGTGCCTGCCCCGCAGGACGCACACGACATAAAGGCATATAGCAGCGAGAACGAACGTCTGCGTAGCTGAGTTGGTAGAGCTACTTGTTCCGGAATAAGTGGACTCGGGTTCGATCCCCGGCGTGGACAAATATGACGGAGAAATTTACTTCGTTATAATGACGCCCGAACTTCCCGGATGACCCGGCCGTTAAAGATCTCGCAATGGTGTGATGTTCTTTCCACACCGCGAGATAAGAAAAATAAGAGAATCCCTTCTCCAGCGCTTCGAAAAATAAATGTGTGTGACGTTGCATTCCACACACCAGATTGACTGGGAGTTCTCAAGTGCACGTTCTACAGCGGATGGGTGCCTGCAACGATTCATGGTCACGGCTGACCCGTGGGCCCATGCCACCGGCCCTCTTTCGCGGGGGGGGGGATGTGACGTGCCTTCCCTGCAGGACGCACACGACATAAAGGCAGATAGCAGTGAGAACGAACGTCTGCGTAGCTCAGTTTGTAGAGGGACTTGTTCCGGAATAAGTGGACTCGGGTTCGATCCCCGGCGTGGACAGAAATGACGGAGAAATTTACTTCGTTATACATGGTGTAATGAACATTTATGGTGGACCGTAGATCAATGGAAACGGGTCCTGTGGACTGATGAATCCATATACACGATCCATCAGTCAGACGGCCGTGAGTGGGTATGGCGGCAGCCGGGAGAACGCAATTTATCACAGTGTACTGTTCCTACGGTCAAGTTTGGAGCTGGCAGTGTACCAGTGTGGGGGTGTTTTTCGTGGTATAGTCCCGGCCCATTGGTTATAGTGGACAAACCTGTTAACCAGCACGTCTACCTCGATATTCTGGACAATTATGACCTACCAACTCTGTGACAATACTGTGGAACCGAGTCTTGTTGGTACCAGCAAGATAATGCACCGAGTCGTAAAGCAAGTACTGTTACGGCGTGGTTTGACGATAATTCTGTATCGTGTGTGGACTGGCCAGCACAGAGCTCTTATCTGAATTAGAGCGCCGCATAAGAAGTTTGGAACCAAGGCCTACTACTAAGCAACAGTTAGCGGCAGCATTATGTACTGAATGGAAGCGCATACCTATCGCTGTGTTCCAAAACCTTGTCGAAAGCATGTCTCGAAGAGTCAGTGCATGCATTAAGGCAAAAGGTGGACCGACACCGTATTAATGTCTGTCAATAAATGCTATGTTGTGTTTCTCTTCTAGGTGTCCGGTGACTTTTGTCAATATAGTGTATGTTCAATATATATGTCATTGAATGTCTGTCAATCAAGTCCAATAAATAAAAATAAACCTCCACCGATGCATTCTTTTTATCGCAATGGTAAAGAAAGAAAAAAGTGTCTCCCGATTTCCTGGTCTGTTTAACTGTTTTGCTGGCTTTACCTATTTCCATAACATAGCCTAGGGCATAATCACAGAGGAGAGGAGAGGCACTAACAGTGTTTTTACCATCTGTGCGTATTAAGATGGTAAATCAATTTCGTGGCTGAATGATTCGACCCCGAGAGAGTGGGTTTTGTTGTTGTTGTTGTTGTTGTTTTATTGAAGGTTTAACGACCACCGTGAGCAACTGAATTCGCTATAAGCAGTCGCCCATCCCTAATTTAGGGTCACGCGTTCCAGGGAAGGGAGAAAGCTAGTGCCGTAAGACAAACACAACATCCATGCCTCACCGGGATTCGAACCCGGACCCTTCACGAACGAATGATTATAAGACAGCGCTTAGACCACTGCATCACCGGGGCGGCTGAGAGAGTGTGAAGACATCGATTGTTTCTCCTATGCCTAATCTATATAGCGATTGACTTTTGTACTAATATTACCGCCTTCTAGTTCAGAGAAAGAGAGATTTTGAACGCGCTTAGTCCTCTCTCTCTCTCTAAAGCTTATATTCTTCAATAATTACCGAAGTTTAGTTAATATTTTTAAGCTTACATTCAACAAAATATTTTCAATAATATCTCATTTCCTTATTTAATTTTCACAATTTAATAACATACTATAGAAAGACAGAATAATACAAAACGGCGCATCACGGCCCAGGCCGGGGCCTTAAACACACGGGCTCACCAAATAAGGCCCGTGCAGACCTCTACTGTGTAGTTTTCCATGGCGCAAACAGCGCCTTAAACATTTCACGTTAAGTTTTTACATTGAGCCTTGTGAAAAAAAAATCGTTTTGCAACAAGTAAGTTCTTATACCCACATTGTCCTGCGGTGGTTTCTGCAGCCTAATGGAAACTGCTCCTTGCTTCACTAGCCAAAAGAGTACCCAGACCTCAATCCCACGAAACATTTGTGGGATGAAGTCAAACAGGACATTAGACCTATTAATCAACTGCGAATAAATAGTCTTGAGTTGCTGAGTACTATTCGACATTCATGGAACAGTAACGTTACCCAAACGAAGTTAAATCAACGTCGAAGAGAATTGCTGCTGTGTTATGAAGGCTAAAAGTTCCCCAATACGTGCATTTGTCGAAATCAATTAGACTGAATGTTCACAGCTGACATGATCGACTACTGGCTGTGATTCTTCGCCATCTTCATTTTTCTGAAAGTTTCCTCAAATGTAGCAATAGATAAAAATGCCGGAAAGCATCCTTAAATGGCAACCTCTGGTAATAGCTCCTCTTACAACACAATATTGAAGACAAAATTATAATCGAAAAGAAATGTTTTAAAAAACACATAAATAAAACAAGATATACACCGAAGAGACAAAACATTATGACCAGCGCGTCTTTATGCAAATCGAAGCAACTGCAGGTAAACGAAGGCGCGTGTGAAGGTCATGAAATTCATGAAACAGTATAAGTAGCACCTGATACTGTGCTCTATTAATCAGTGTTATTCTTGTTCCTCACATGGGAAAGGAAACGAACTTTGACAAAGGCCAAATTGTAATGTCCAGACTATTAGGTCTCAGCATTTCCGAGACGGCAAGGCTTGTAGGGTGCTTATGGTCAGCCATGGTTAGTACCTAAGAAACAGTGGTCCGAGGAGGAAAACCACGAACCGCCGGAACGGTGTGTGGCTGAGCATGCGATTGCTATCCCGTATAATACGATCCAACAGAAGGGATACTGTGGCGAAACTCGCCGGTAATTTAAATGCTGGCGACGGGAGTAATGTGTCACAACACACAGTACATCGAATCTTGCTGAAAACGGGACTGCGTGGACGCAAGCCGCTGCAAGTGCCCATGCTCTCCTCGGTTCACCGTCGAAAGAGCCATCAATTGACACGCGAGCATCAAAGCTGGATCTTGAATGACTACAAGAACCAGCTGATGACTTCGCCTGCTTCGTCGAAATGCCGACTCTGGGGGATAAAAATCTAAATTTGTTATGTGAAGGCCTTGCGCGAGCAATCCCGCAAAGATACGACTAGTCTTCCTCCCGGATAGGATCGGGCGAGAGACCGGCTGGACTCTGAGATCGTCTGGTCAGACGAATCTCGTTTCCTGTTGTACCATGCATAGACGGCTGAATATAGGTGTGCGCCGTTTACCTAGAGACGTGTTGGCACCAGGGTGCACCGATCTTGGCGGTCAACAACGTAACTTACAAGAGTTAAAGGATCTGCTGGTAACGTGTTGGTACCAGATACCACAAGACATCTTTAGAAATCTAACTTACAAGAGTTAAAGGATCTGCTGGTAACGTGTTGGTTCCAGATACCACAAGACGCCTTGAGAAATATTTAGTCTCCATGTATCGCCGAGAAAGATTTGTTTTAGTGGCACGTGGAGGACCAATAATGTGGACAGGCGATGACAACGTTCTGTCCACATTATTTTATAAACAATGCATAGCAACTGAAAAATTGTTGTTCCGACACCGCTGGGATCGAATCTCAGATCTCTCGAAAACTAGCCGAGTGCGTTCGATTTATGCTATGGTGCCAACAATTCACAGCAGCGCTATGTGTGATTTATCAGCCAGCATCTGACTGCACAAATCCGTATTGGTGGGCTTAGCAACTGATATGTCGCCATCTGGTGGCAGGTGGTCATAATATTTTGGCCCGCCGGTGTGTGAACGATGTTATTTGCCCATCATTACAATGTAAAATTTCTTACTTGAAAGAAGAGAGTGAAAGTCGTCTAGTTGCAGCCCTTTGTGATGGAGACTCTCGCCTTGGTATGAGGTATTCTACTAGACCTCCAGTTGGTATTGGAGGTTCATCACATGTATTCACTGTAAAGAAACGAAAAGCCTGTCACTCTAATGCCACCCATATTTTAAACTGCGAAAAACTTTTACGTGGATAAAAGCATTGCAGTTTAATTTCACTTATCGTCTCTCATATGATCCTTTTTAGCTCGTCGTTTGTAAAAAAAGTATATATTTTAAAGTAACACTTTATTCGTTCGTCTGTAGACACCACATATCTGCAACTACATACATATTAGTCCGATTTCAAAATTTCTTCTTGTATTGCAAAGCGTGAAATGTGGAACGATGACCATTGCTTTCCGTTTTTTTTTTTTTTTTTTTTTACGATGCATAACTTCGCCGCTAGTGGGCGTAAATGCAGATCCTATCGAATTCAAAATAAATATTAGTCCATATATTTGCTTCTAATTATCCGATTGAAAAAATCCTTTCTTCCTTTCGATGTAACTAAGACTATTTTGGGTACAGTTTCTTTTTCAAGTATTTCATAGATTTTCCGCTAGGGGGCGTAAAAGTAAATTACGATGTCCCCGATATCTCTGCTTCTAAAAGTCTTACTTAAAAAATTATTTCTGCCTCGAATACAGCTCCTAGTGAGAAATGTTCTACGCATAATTTCTATTTCTTGGTGGAGAACAATTTGGCCACCAGGTGGCCTAAGTGTTTATTCCTGTTTCCGATGTATTATTTGCAGAAAAATCTGCACTTCTCAAAATTCGATTGAAAACACTTTTTCGTGGACCGGTATCGCTCATGTCGGAAAACCTTTACAGAATTCAACTATTCTGCTTAAAATAGTGCAGTTTTTCCGTCAGAGGGCGTAGATGTATATATCTCATTCTATTGATATCTCTGCTTCTGAGAATCCGATCTGATTTATTTTTTTTTCTTTGTCGAAAAGCGTTTTCGGTGCAAAATGTGCCTCATATAATTCCAAATTTTCTTAACACATAAGTTTGCCACTAGAGAGCGTAGGTTTCCGTTTACAGCATGTTTGCAGCAATATCTGCGGGACTAAAAACCTGATTCAAAAAATTGTTTTTACGTCAGATGCAACTTACGATGAAAATATTTCATGTATACTTCCTTCCCAAAATAATGCACAATTTCGCCGCTAGGAGTCGCAAACATTAAATCTGTTTTCCTCGATATCTCTGCTTCTAAATGTCCGATTTAAAAAATCTTTTAACACCGCATACCATTTTCCTTGTGAAACATTTTAAGTTTGTACTTGAGGAGATTTTCGTAGTTCGCAGTTCTGTCGCTAGGTTGTGTTTGTGTACTTTTGCTTGCAACTGCATCTCCACTGTCTGCTGTATTTTCCCGTCTTTCAGGATTTCTGTAAGACATTATCTCATTGCGCATCTGCGTGTTAACCATAGTGTTTTTTTAGCACGTAATTTGAAAAAGTGCGTGCTTATAGTATCACTACGTCCTTCCGTCCGTCTGTGGGCACCGTAGCTCTGCAACTGTTAGACCGATTTGATTGGCGGCCCAAAGCCTGAAATGTAAAAACGATAATCCATACGTTGCGGTCTTTTACGGATGCATATCCTTCCACTATAGGGGTCGAAAATGCACATGTTATTAAATTCAAAACGAATTTTACTCGATATAACTGCTTAAAAAAATTGGCCCTACAAGCTAATTCCAAAAAATTATTTTTATCTTCCGATACCTTTTACCATGAAAGCTATTCTACGTACACTCTCTATTTGAAATAATGCATGGTGTGACTGCTAGAAGGAATAAACATACACTACATTATCAAAAGTTGTATTCGGACACCACAATGTGTTGGAGCAAATGGCTTTATTACCGCATTTGGTAGTTAGTCAGTTCACCTTTCGCTTGTATGACAGCAGCACCACGTCGAGGCATACTATCAACTAACCTCCACTAAGTATCGACAGGAATGGCTCGCCATTCGTCCCGCAAAGCTGCTGCCGGAGTGGAGAACGAAGATGGTCGTTGTGGTCGATTTCGTATCCGTCGCTGTAGTTCTTCCCACAGGTATTCTTTGGGATTGAGATCAGGAACTCGGAAAGATCACGTCCACGCGGCCTATCCGCTTCAAAGTTATCACGACAGAACATTTCAGCTTTATATGCGTACCTCCTCACTCACATCGCACCTTCCTGTGCAACCCTTCTTTGTAGTTGTGCAAATATTTGGTAGTGTCCGAAAACTTTTGATAATATAGTGTATAATGTACTTTCTCCGAAATCTCCCGGCTTCCAAAAATCGTATTTTAAACATTATTTTTGCGTTAGAGGTAACACCATAGATATTTTGCATGCCTTTTACAATATTTTGTGGAAAAGGGCATTGCCACTAGGGGGCATAAGTGCATATTTCTGATTTTAACACGTTTGCAATCCTATCTTCACTCTTTTTTTTTCTTTTTTTTTTTTTTTGATTGGAGGTTTAACGACCACCGTGAGCAACTCAATGGGCTATAAGCAGTCGCCCGTCCCTAATTTAGGGTCACTAGTTCCAGGGAAGGGAGAGAGCCAGCGCCGTAAGACAAACACAACATCCATGCCTCACCGGGATTCGAACCCGGACCCCGTTCGGACAAATGATCAGAGGCCATCGCTTAGACCACTGCGCCACCGGGGCGGGGCGGCTATCTTCACTTTTAAGAATCTAACTGTAAAAATTACTTTTCAGTTAAATCTTCTCACGACGGAAGGGAGCGTTAATATGAATTTGAGTTAATACAAATGTTTTTAATGATATTTCTGCTTTTAAAAGTCTGATTTAAAAAAATATTTTTGCTACTGTGGCAAGGAAAATGTATCATATATTTGACAATTTTTGTACCACGCAGTTTTCCCACTACGGGGTGTAAATATATATATATACTAGTAACAGAATCTTTGTTTTTAAGAACCTGATTGAATTGTCACCTTTGCCTTGGATACCTTGCGTTATGAGAAATGTTTTGTGTGCAATTTTCGATGTTCCGTAGTACACATTTCAGTCGCTAGAGGCCAAAAGATGTTATTTCTATGTGTGGATGTTTTGAGGATATTGTAGAAATCATTTTTTTTTAATGCTCACGGGTTTTTTAAAATTCCAAAAAAATTCATTTTGCATCTGAAAGTGGAGGAGTCTAGGAATACAACATTCCTTCTAGTAGTGTCTTCATATTCTTGGATAAAAGAAAGGTACAAAATACTTCTTGCTTTGTTTGATTTTTTATTGGAAGTTTCAACGACCACCGTGAGCAACTCAATGGGCTATAAGAAGTCGCCCGTCCCTAATTTAGGGTCACTGGTTCCAGGGAAGGGAAAGAGCCAGTGCCGCAAGACAAACACAACATCCATGCCTCACCGGTTTTCGAACCCGGACCCCTTTCGGACGAATGATCAGAGACCATCGCTTAGACCACTGCGCCACCGGGGCGGCCTTGCTTTGTTTGGCTGCCTGTATCTGTGGAAATGTCTCCTCTTCTATTAGGTGTACAGATAAGTTTTAAAGCGTTTTTTTTGTGTGACGTATACCGCTAATTTACATATCCGATATTCGCCCGCGTTGTTGTCATGTGACCGTAACTGCTCCAGAGTATAAAATATGACACAGAAGTTTGCCCAACAGTTAAACGCACTTGCATATCGGTAGGTGAAAGATCAAAGGCGATACTGCATTTATTCGACACTGCATTCATTACGAATTTCATCAAGGAAAAAGTGCTGCAAAAGTATGTGCATCGATCTGTTCTCTTCTGGGAGAGAATATTGTATCGAAAGGCACGTGTGAGTTTTGGTTTAGACGGTTTAAAGCGGGTGATTTTGATGTTAGCGATCGGGAACCCAGCGGCGCCCCACAGAAGGTTGCACATGAGGAACTGCAAACATTGCTGGATGAAGATTCGTCTCAAAAGCAAAACGAACTAGCTGAACAACTGGGGGTAACTCAACAAACCATTTCCAATCGTTTACGCGCAATGGGAAAGATTCAGAAGGAAGGAAAATGGGTGCCACATGGCCAGAGCCAGAGGAACAAGGATGAGCGTGTTATGAAGTGTTTGAATCTGTTGAATAAACAACACAGAAAGTATTTCATGTGGAAAATAGTTACGGGTGATGAAAAGTGGATATGGTACGACAATTTCAAACGCAAAAAACACTGGGTAGACCCTGGTGTAGCAACAACTTCAACACCTTTAAAATATTCACTCAAGAAAGTTCTGCTGTGCATTGGTGGGATATGAAGGGTGGGCTCTATTATGAACTATTGGAACAGGGTCAAACTGTTACTGCTGATCACTACAAGCAGCAATTGCTGCGATTAAACCAGGAAATCTGTCGGAAACGGCCATTCACAGGCAAAGGATTGCGTCCCGTGAAATTACTGCATGACAACGCTAGGCCGCACGTCGCGAAATTGGTCAAGGAAACGTTATTGACACTTGACTTGGAAGTTTTGGAGCACCCCGCGTGTAATCCCGACATAGCCCCTTCAGACTATCATTTGTTCCGATCGATGCAACATGGTTTGTCTGCTGCACGGTTCCGGACATGTGACTAAGTGCAAAAACGGGTTGACGACTTCATCGCGTCACACGACGAAGCATTCTTAATGGCTGGAATCCGTCAGCTGTTGTTGTTGTTGGATTGGAGGTTTAACGACCACCGTGAGCAACTCAATGGGCTATAAGCAGTCGCCCGTTCGTAATTTAGGGTCACTGGTTCCAGGAAAGGGAGAGAACCAGTGCCGTAAGACAAACACAACATCCATGTCTCACCGGGATTCGAACCCGGACCCCGTTCGGACGAATGATCAGAGGCCATCGCTTAGACCACTGCGCCACCGGGGCGGCATCCGTCAGCTGCCCGACCGATGGCGGAAGGTTATGGATAATGACGGCGCATATTTTGATTCGTAAAGGTATTGTTTTCTCTCGAATTACATGTTGCGTTGTCTTAAAACGCTTTAAAACTTATTTCTACACCTAATAGAAGTCGAAATTAAGATATTTTTCTTATATCCTATAAAAGACAGTAATGCTCAAGAAGTCCCTTTTTTTTTCTTCTTTTTTTTTTTTTTTTTTTTTTTTGTCGATATTATCTCCGCTTGCACAAACAAAACTAGGTAGATTTACTTTAAGCCTCAGAGAGCAGTATGCCCCAAAACATCAAAACATTGGGGATTTGTCTGCGAGTCTGTCTCTGAGCATGGTAGCTCAGCTCCTGCAAATGACATAGAAAATAAATTCCTCATGGAAGTCAGGAAAAGTCACTGCATATATTTTATGACTATAATACTTGTGATGTTGAGATACAGTCAAATCAGCAACATTTATTCACAATTAAATATTTTATTTTAAGATCTACTATAGTTTCGCCGAGCGTTTTGCTCGGCGTCATCAGGGCAAATGAAACTGCGCTAAACCATTTGTCCTGATGAAGCCGAGCCAAATGTTATAGTAGATCTTAAAATAAAATATTTAATTGTGAAAAAACGTTACTGATTTATTGTATACTAGTAGAATTGCCCGGCGTTGCTCGGGAGAATTTGGTGATTATTCACGATCTAAATTGTGTACAAATCAATTGAAAACAGTTAAGTTTTTACGGCATGAACCGTATCTAATACTGTACTTCATTTATTCATTGAATTTGAATTTTATTCTCTGTAAGTCTTTAGACGCTCAGTATTTATAGTTTTTCCGTTTGATTTTTGTAGTTTACTTTCCTTCAGTTCCGATGCTGAATTGTTTTGCAGTTCTTCACTGGAAAGCACTTGTCACAAAAAAATCAATTCTTGCACTTATCACAAAAAACAGTATTAAATTCGAATTCAAAATAAAAAAGTAAAAAATGGAACTTTTTACGAAAATCTTGTATGAGGGCCCGTTGACCCCGGGCTCCGACTCCTTCCCAAAACTGTCTACGGTGTAAGTTAGAGTAACATGAGATACTATACCAATTCAAAATAAAAAAAGTAAAAAAATGGAACTTTTTACGAAGATCTTGTATGGGAGCCCCTTCCGACCCCTTCCAAAAACCGTCTACGGTGTAAGTTAGGCCGCCCCGGTGGCGCAGTGGTCTAAGGCGTTGGCCTCTGATCATTCGTCCGTAAGGGGTCCGGGTTCGAATCCCGGTCAGGCATGGATGTTGTGTTTGTCTTACGGCACTGGCTCTCTCCCTTCCCTGGAACCAGTGACCCTAAATTAGGGACGGGCGACTGCTTATAGCCCATTGAGTTGCTCACGGTGGTCGTTAAACCTCCAATCAAAAAAAAAAAAAAAAAAAAAAAAATACGGTGTAAGTTAGAGTAACATGAGATACTATACCAATTCAAAATAAAAAAGTAAAAAAATGGAACTTTTTACGAAGATCTTGTATGGAAGCCCCTTTTGGAAGGGGCTTCGACCCCTTCCAAAAACCGTCTACGGCCTAAGTTAGAGTACCATGAAATAGTATACTAAATCAGACGGTTCTAAATTGAAAACTGTAGATTTGTATAAACAAACAAACAAACAAACATTCAACTTTATATATTAGATAAGGCCTCTGTATAATTTCTATATACTTACCAGCTTTTAATGCATAGGTTTTGCTGATGGGTGGCATAAATGTGTATTTGTCGCGGTATTCCTATTGGTAGAAGACCGATTAATTTTTTCTTACTTTGATCACGTGAGATTTAATCGAAGACCTGATAAAGAATCAATGTGTAATAGGATATCCGGATGTATTTAAAAAGGATTATACCAACGTTGGTTAAACCACTACTGTCAACACGAATTACAATGCAGTTTTGCGTAATTTGTAACTGTGATCATGCGCTCGAATAATTTATGAAAATGTATTCGCCATAAATCGTTAATTGTAGGACTGCACTATGCTGCCGAGAGTTTGGGAACATCTACCTGTAGTGCAACAAACGCTTTTTATTTAAAATCTTAATAAATGGAAGGACCACATCTGGCTTTGAGAACTGCAACCATTTGCTGGTCATCCTTTCTACTATAACCCGTTTAATCAGAACCAGATTATGTCCTTCCACTCTTCCTTGCAAAGTTGATTTGGACGAAGGTTTCTGTGGTCGTCGTAAGATTAGGAGTCCCAAAGGTGTTGTGTTAGGTTGAGGTTC
Organism: Macrothele yani; assembly: GCA_039090855.1. NCBI lineage: Eukaryota > Metazoa > Arthropoda > Arachnida > Araneae > Macrothelidae > Macrothele > Macrothele yani. Next base: position 17,881,740 of record CM076996.1, on the reverse strand, counting down.
GGAATTTTTAGCAGTCCTGACCAACATTCAACTTGGTTCTCTAGAAACTAATCTTGTACACATCGTGCAGTATGGAGTGGCGCATAGTTGTTCATAAACAAAGATCCGTACAGAAGTGCTGCTAGAGTGTTGGAGAGAGTGAAGCTGTCCAGAATATCGGAATGAACTTTATGGTTCCAAGCACAAAACCACCAAGGGGCCACGTCCCTTCTATCTGAAACGGCCCTAAACCATTAATTTTCACCAAACGTCACAGCTCGAACAATGGATTCTTGAGAAAGCCCTTCTCCCTGTTATGGCCAGATAAAAATACATCCATCGGCGAGGAAGAGTGATTCAAATCGCTATATAGTAGAACCGTCTTCCAGTTCTCTGCGCCCATGAATGACAGGAATGATGCCAGTCCAACCGTCTGCACGCTTTTACCAGAGTGGTGTTTGGCCTGTGGCCAACTTTCTTACCATGGAAACCTCAGGAATGAATCTCTTTGCGGATAATTCTATTGCTCACATGCACCTACAGCAATCTCAAGCTCGGCAGAGTGGTCTGCTCCATACATACAGACGACGTGCGAAGTTCTCACATTCTCCTCAACAGGGTTCTTCGAGCTCGATCTGCAAGTTTGCGCTGGCTTCTAGTGCGTTTTTATGCTGTAATAGCATCGTTTGCCTTCCATCTTCGAATTGCATCAGTTACAGTAGATTTGGCTGTAATAATACTGCAATGTTGCGTACAGAAAGGTTACTACACTCACGGACAATGAAATTCGTTCACCTAGAAGAAAACATGCTATTACGACCGCGAAACTTTGCAAATAGCTAAAGTTCGTGTTGGTATGCAAATGATCCACGTTTTGTGTGAGTGCGCATGACCGCACACCCTGTGGTGGGGCTGCAAGCACGAACAGGCAGCCTTATTAAGCGGCGTATAGTCGATGCCCCATGAAAGCGAAAAGCACCGGCCGACGCAAGCGAGACTACAGAGTAATAAGAAGGCCGGGTAGACGCCACAGACGTCGATTTACGCAACTTATGGATTTTGAGAGAGGCCTGATCATCGGGCCTAAAACCACAGGGGGTAAGCGGGCCGTATAGCCCGCTACGTGGATTGTTCTGACATACCGCCCGACTGGGTTGGAAACAGTGGACACGTGATGGCACTGGCGTACGGCGAAGCGGGTCCGGACGGACCAGGAGGACCACCGGTAGAGAGGATTGATGGATCATGCGACAGGCACGAACGGATTCCACGGGGACCCGGTCCACTATACAGACAGATGTAGCGGCTCCTCTGTGCCCACGAACCATGCGATCCTAGCGCCCCTTACGTGTGCTGCCATTAACACCGGAACATCGCCGGCTCCGTGTGCAGTGGTGCCAGGCCAGAGCAACTTGGAACGCCACAGACTGGCAACGTGTGGTCTTGGGCGATGAGTGATGCTTCGTTTTGGGGACAAATGATCATCATGTCCGAGTGTGCAGGCCCCCGGGTCAACGGCACAATCTGAACCTCGCTATCGAGCGCCACACCTCCTCCGCTGCAGAATTATGGTCTGGGGAGCCATAGCCTACGATAGCCGATCAGCTCTAGTAGTGGTACGTGGATCATTGCCGGACCAGCGGTATGTGGATGAGATCCTACAGCCCCATGTGCTCCCATTCGCGGCCGGAATTCCAGGTGTGCTATACCAGCAGGATAATGCCCACCTGCTCACGGTTTGGGTTACCCAGGACTGCCTACATCATATCCAGACACTTCCATTGCCAGCCCGCTCCTCGGACATGTTCCTTATCGAGCATGTGTGGAACCAGTTGAAACGCCGGCTGCCGCCGTGCCGCATTATCCGGTATTTGGAGCACACCGTCCAAAACGTGTGGGCCAGTCTTCCACAGGACAACATCAGGCATCTGTTCGCCTCCATGCCAGACCGTATTGCAGCATTTATCGCCGCACGAGGCGGTGCGACGCGCTACTGAAGATGACCGGTTTGCGTGCCACAGATCCCTCTGTAATTGTCCTGCAGCTCTGTTTTTGCCATCATGTGCATCATTCATCTGTATCATTACGTCCATAAAATTTTAGTTCCATCCGATGCTTCCTTATTGGCGCGCAAATTTCATTGTCCGTGAGTGTAATACGCATTCAAACACCATGCCATGTTGAAAGTCTAAGTTCCGTGGGATATTGACTTTGTGGCGTACTACAGAGGTTAAGCCCATGTCAAGACGGCAAAGTTGCAGTGACAAACTTCGTCGGTGTAGCTTAATTGTGAAAGTATTCGGCCCAGGAGCAGAAAGATTTCAATTCCTCCACCGGCAAATGGCTTCTACGCTGTTTTGGCGCCCGAACGTAAAATTAATCTCTTGGCCATTGCGTTCTTCGAAGAATGTGTGATGTTCATTCCACACATCGTCGGGCATTATTCAAAATTCCTTCTTTTACAGTGAGCTCTCCTTCAAGCGTGGTTTGCCGGCTGACCCGGAAACCTACGATTCTGTCCCAGCCCTTTCTCCAGGAAGGCGGCGAAGATATGTGTGACGTGCCTACCTCAGAGGTGACGTAGATGTTAAGACGGCAAAGTTTTAGCGACAAACTTCGTTGGTGTAGCTTAATTGGAAAAGCATTCGGCTCCGGAGAAGAAGGATGCAGTGTTCGATTCCCGCCACCGGCAAATGGCTTTTGGTTACTAATGTGGCATACAATCACCATCTCATGTTGAACGTTCCGTGGCATATTGACTTCCAATACTCTGCTACTTCAAGACCCACGCGTTTAATGTAGAACTCGCACAGGCAGAACGCAAGTGTGTGCGAAAGTGTGAATCCAGAACTTGTATAACCAGTCAGATGCTCAAATACTTTAGGCAAATATTGTGCACTAAGTTTGGAGTCTTAAGTAAAAGAACGTGCTGATTTCACCCAAAATAATTTCTTGTTGCTGTATGGTTTAATTTTTTTACAAACATATGCTGCTAACTAAGAACTTCGAACGTAAAGGTTTTACCTCTGATGCATCTGGGTTTTTCTTCGGACCATGTCCCATTGGCGGTGCAAAAAATGGCATCTACGCCTTTCATGTAGTGCAAGGGATCACAGGCGTATTCAATTGATGATCCAACGTAAAAGACTCCATTGATTTTCCCAATGTGCATCTCCTGGCCATTAGATAGAGGTTCCTGGTCTTCACATACGGCTGAAATATATTTGCGATAAAAATATTTGTTTTTTTGATCCATCATCAAGCAACAGAAAAAATGCATTTGCACAAGAAGTAAAATATATTACAGAATATAGAATGAAAATTCTAGTAATAATTTGAATATTTCATTTGTACGTTATGTGTATATCAAACACCATATATTATATTATTTTTTTTCTTTAGAGAGATACTCCTAGGGATTAATCTTTTACAGAAATAATTTGTCCTTAGCTCATATAGTTTGAAAGAAGTCAATTCTAAAGGTAATTGGTTTTGATGTTGAATAAGGCAATTTGGGTTTTGGGAATTGTTCGTTATCTATCTGAACATACTCAGAATTTTATCTAATGATCGTGCTTTGTATTGTACGAGGTGTGATAAAAAAAGTATCCAGGCTGGTTGCATAAGTTCGGAATCGCGTAACACAGCAGGAAGCGGTTTGGCACAGGTTGACCTTGGAAACTACTACGCATGTGCCGTGAGTCACGTCTCCGCTGCTTGTCCGGTATTTTTAGAGCAGTGCTTTGCTCTTACGTGTGTACAACTGTTCGTCGCATTTGTTATGTCGGAAAAAATTAACCAACGAATTTACACCAGATTTTGTCAAAAACTTGGCGAACCTCGTAAAGACACAAACTTAAAGTTGCAGAGGCGCAGTGGTCTAAGCGATGTCTTATGACCATTCGTCCGAGATCGGTCCGGGTTCGAATCCCGGTTAGACATGGATTTTGTGTGTGTCTTACAGCCCTGGCTCTCTCCCTTCCCTGGAACCCGTGGCCCTAAATTAGAGAGGGGCGACTGTTTATAGCCCACTGAGTTGCTCACGGTGGTCTTTAAACCTCCAATGGAAAAAAAAAGTTGCATAAAGTCTATGGGGAGGATTGTATGAGGCGTGCACGAGTTTATGGGTGGTATAAACGTTTTAAAGTTGGTCATAAAAGTGTTGAGAATGGTGAACGGTCTGGTAGGCCCACAACCAGCAAAAAACGAAAACAATATCTAACTTATGCGTACAGCTGTGCGGGAAAATCGCCGAATCACTATTCGCGAGTTATCTGAAGACTTCAACATCAGTTTCGGTTCACTTTAGTCGATTCTTATGGACGATTCGGGTACGAGACGCCAAAATCGTGCCAAAAGTTTTCTTAACTGAGCAAAAACAGGCCCTTGTTTCTTATGCGAGTGACCTGTTTGAGTGCGTCGAAAACGACGAAAACGTTTTAAAAACTGTCATAACTGCTGATGAATCGTGAGTTTATGAGTATAACCCCGAAGATAAGACCCAGTCTTCATAGTGGAAGACCCGATACTCTCTTAGACCGATAAAAAGCACGACAGAGCCGCAGCAATGTCAAGACGATGCTGACTGTTTTTGTTGTTGTTGTTGTTTTCCTATCACAAGGGAATTGTGCAACATGAATACGCTCCATCAGGCCAGACAATCAACAAAGTACTTCTGCCAAGTTTTAAGGCGTTTGAGAGACACGGTTCGTCGCAAAAGGCCGGCATCGCATGAGAGTGGTGAGTGGAAACTCCACAATGACAACGCAGCTGTCCATGCATCGCAATTTGTGCAGCAGTTTGTTGCAAAGCACTGCATTGCACAGGTCCCACAGCCTCCCTGTTTGCCAGATCTCGCTCCCTGTTCGCCAGATCTCGCTCCCCGCTACTTTTTTCTTTTCCCAAAAATCAGATGCCACTTAAAAGAAAATAGATTTTAGTATATTGAAGAGATACAACAGAATGCCACGAAGCAGCTGTTTGCTATTTCAGAAAACGACATCAAAAAATGCTTCGAGCATTGGAAGCAGCCCTGGGCTAAGTGTGTGTCTTCAGAAGGGGATGACTGACTTCGAAGGCGATTAAGTTTCAAACCTGTAAGTCTGGTATTTTTTTTAATAAATCAAGCCTGGATACTTTTTGATCACACATTTTATTCTTTTACGCGCAACTGGCGTCAAAGGAAAAATACAGAGGGTAAGTCTAAAGTTTTGCAATATTTGCATAAACACATGTGATGCGGCGGGTATGTCACGTGCTAAACTAGTTCAAGTCGCGCACTGCAGTCAGTCGAAAGGGATATAAAGTGGTAGTCGTTGCTGTGAACAGCATTGCATGTCGTCGTTCTGTCTGTGGTTGGGACACCTAAAAGATGAACAGCCAAAACCGGTAATTAGGAAACTTTTGCTTTACGAGTTTGAACTCGGCCATAACGCTGCTCCAGCAACACGAAACATTCGTCATGCGAAAAGGGAAGGTTCCGTGGACCACAGCACCGCAACCAAATGGTTCAAGAAATTTCGCTCAGGTGACAGAAAATTCGACGATCAGCCAAGGGCAGGTAGGCCGCGTACCGTGGATTTGGTGGCCGTGCGCCAGGCCGTAGAGGTGAATTCGACATCCACCACTGAAGCGAAGTGCCGTTTTTGTAGTAAATGGGCTATAGAGCAGATGGGGAAACTTCCGGACTGTATGAAGGATGTGGCTGGATCTCAACGCTTTCCAATTCCTTTACCTTCCAGCAGAACACTCCAGTGATGTGACTTGGAGCATTGCCCACTTAAAGCAACGCCCGCTTCCTATTGATGAGCGCTGGGTAGTGTTTGCGCAGAGCATCATCGTCACTCTGGAAGTGTGACTTGGGGCATTAACCACTTGAAGCAACGCCCGTTTCCTATTGATGAGCATTATTGACCAGTAGTAGATAGAGTGGGGGTGACTGGGGAGATCCCCCTCCCTATATAGACTTTTCCTTTTCAAATGGTCAAGATAGTAAATTAATGTATTTATTTTTACAAACTCATGGTAATCAATGCGGAGACTTTCGTAAAAGATTTTATAACAATTAAAATTTGCTGTGATTTTAGAAAATAAATGTTCTTTTCCAGCTTCAGAGAGAGAACAGAAAGAAAAAAACAACTAAAGTTTGATAAATGGAGGAAGCTGAGAGAGGAAGGTAAAAGGGATTTTGACTGATCATGAAAAGAGTGGGTGGGCTTTGTTTAATGGTGTGATGTCTGGAGATCTCGGAGACCAAGCATGTAGTGCCAAGTCATGGGGTCCCCTGCGTCCTTTCCAACGCAGAGGCAATGTGTCGTTTAGAAACCGACGAACTTGGAGGTTCCAATGTGGCGGTGCGCCATCCTGCTGCAAAATGTAATCTTCCGAGTCGTTCTGCAGCTGTGTAAGTAGCCAGTCCTTCAGCATTGCAAGATAGGAGTTGCCCGTAATCGTGTTGTCCGCAAAAAAGAAAGGACCATAAACCTTTCTAACAGAAACCGCGCAAAAAACATTCAGTTTTGGTGAATCACGTTCATGTTGGAGAGTTTCATGTGGATTCTCCAGTCCCCATATGCGAACATTGTGGCGCAAAACTTTCCCGCTTACATGAAAGGTTGCTTCATCGCTAAAAAATCAACCTTTGTACGACAGTGTCGTCCTCTATGTCCTCTAACAGAGTTGCACAAAAATCTTTTCGTTGTGTTTTGTCACCTCCACGAAGAGCTTGCACCAGTTGCAATCTATACGGCTTCAGCAGCAAACGTCGTCGTAAAACACGTCAAACAGTCACATGAGGGATGGCAAGTTTTCGACTCGCATGACGAGTAGACTTCCGTGGGCTTCGCTGAAACGCCTCGTGAATTCGTTGCACATTCGTCGCTGAATTGGTTGATCGTTCAGGACTCTTTCCCTTACATAAACACCCTGCTTCTTCAAATTGTCGATACCAACGACGAATGTTTTTGCCCACTGGTGGAGCACTGTCGTAACGCCGTTTAAACACACGCTGCACCGTAATCACGGACTACAAACTCTGAGAGAGAATTTCCAGTAAGACAATGATTGGCACAGGAATAACTTGATGAAGTGGAGTAAATAGAATTTTCTTTTAAAAAGAAGTGGGAACCGTGCATTGCGGAAATATTAACGAATATTTGAAAAAGGAATTACAGGTCATATTGCTTAGGGATGATTCAAGCTGGAATTTTTTCTATTGAATTAAGCCGTCCGAATAAAAGGCCTCAAATTAATTTTAAAAGTTTCTATCCGGACTTGAAGCACGGAGCTCGTTTCCTTGCAAAGCAGGCAATTGAACACCAACTGCTGATTTTTCAGTTATTTTTTCCACTTCGTAATTTAAAAATTTAGCACAATTTTTTGATGGAAAAAGTTTTTAAAAAGCCACGCAATGATAGGAAGCAGCAGCTCTTCCAGTTGGTGAGGGGGAGGGAAGACCTTGCCAAAAAGTCTCTCTACCGATCTCGCTTTTTTTTTCGTAGATCAGAGCAATCCCCCCCTCCTTAAGGTAAACTTCTGGATCTTCCCCTGTGATGGGCCTGCTGCATTTGTTCGGTAACTCTTCTAGTTAGTGTGTGTGTGGAGGGAGAGGAACCTTCCACAAAGTCTTTCTGTCAGTCGCTCTTTTTTTTTTTTTTTTTTTTTGGAAGATCAGAGCAATCCCCCCTCCCCTCCCAGTAAGGTAAACTTCTGGATCTGCCCCTGTCATGGGCCTGCTGCATTTGTTCGGTATAAAGATGTTCCAGTCCACAACATGAACATTTGGCACGAATTCTTAGAGCTTCGGACTCTGAGAGTTCCACCAAAAGCACACCATGACTTTCCTCTCGGACCGCCCTCTTTGTACCACTGGCTAAGCTTTCTGGCATGACCAATGGTTCTCAGTGGTAGGATGGCGTAGTATTATCCACTTTACACCACCTGTGACGATATGAAAACGGGGATCGAACGAGGATCCTTCTGCTCCGGGGCCGAATGCTTTCCCAATTAAGCTACACCGACGGAATTTATATGTGCAGATTTTGCCGTCTTGATATGTGCTTTACCTTTGTAAAACATCACAACGATACGTCACCAAAACCTATTGTCCATGGATTTGACAGCAAAACGTTGTTCCGCCTGCTGGAGTGGTAATGCATGGGAAACCATTCAAAGGAGTCTCGAGGAAAAGCCAAGCTGGTTCAGGAGACGAACAATGGTAGATTGAAAAGACCTCACCTCAGCTGCCAATTGTCGGTGTTTGCTGTCACAGCTTCTACCAGGGTGCCAGTGGTCGTTGGACGTCCTGGCCTCAGCTTGTCTTCGCGACTGATGTACCCACCATTTTCGTGTAGTGCGGCTGTTCATTGTTTCATCGCTTTCAACTGCACAAATTTCTTGTTGCTGCTGTGGCGTTTAGCCCTTTTTTCCAATAAAGACGTAGGAGCGCCCGAACAGTACGTTTATCGACCTCTATTTTCTGCTCACTTAACACAATCTGGTTTCTTGCCAAATGCACGTCACCAGCCACGTGTTTTTACGTCATCACGGTACCTAGTCTACGCTGACGCACAGGAATAGAAGCCCAACATAACGCATAGCTCAAAACTGGATGAAATTTTGACTTACCATGGTACAAATATGGGAAACAAATAATTGATTTAGGAATAGAAGAAATTAGTATTAAGATCTGAAATATTTTTGGGAGCAATACAAAATTGCGTAAAAAACGAAACGTAAATCAGGAACAATATTCCTGTTGCAGTACTTAAAAATCTTGACAGATACTTTCATTTGCAGTCTGGATATTTTGAGATTACAATAAGTAGACAAGTCGGAGATGACTAGTAAGCTAACGTTTGTGTGTTGAATCTCGTTGCAGCAGAACATCGTCGCACTAAAAAAATGTCCCTGTCTTTTCATTTCTGTTTTTTGAGTAATATTCTTTGTCTGCATCTAGCTATTGTGCCACAAAATACCAGTTAACACATCAGAACATAAAAATGCTGTATACTTAGAAAATAAACACCGTACCTAGTGCTTTCTTATTAAAATCCTGGAAGCAAATGAAGTTCGTCATCAAATTGCAGTCTATAAAATTTTCCGAGGAAACGTTGTGTGAAATTACTAGGACAACACATTTTGGCTCTGGATCGTCTTCTACCATAGATACATTTTTGTTTGCTTCATTTCCGTTGTCAGAAACATTTCTTTGGGGTATGAATTCACGCCCTCTTTGTGGGATGTATTCACGCCCGGACCATATTTGATGAATGCCTGAAAAAGAAAATCCAATGGAATTAGCAAAAACATAAATCTCGTCGTTGTTTCCAACTTATGCACTATGCACCTCACAATACATACTCCTGTTCATCTTTCCAACAAAATATGAAGTGATACTCATGCATATTAAGTCAACGTCAAATTTAAGTAGCCGCTCCAAATTAAGTCAACATCAATTTAAGTCACCGAGCCAAATGGGCCTGGGTTCGAGTCCCAGATGAGGATTGGGTGGTTTGCTTGTCATACGGCACTTGCATTCTTTTTTATTTGGAGGTTTAACGACCACCGTGGGCAACTCAATGGGCTATAAGCAATCGTCCGTCCCTAATTTAGGGCCACTGGTCCCAGGGAAGGGAGAGATGCAGTCTCGTAAGAAAAACACAACATTCATGCCTCATTGGGATTCGAACCCGGACCCATCTCGCAAGAATGGTCAAAAGCCAGCGCTTAGACCACTGCGCTACCAGGGCGGGAGGCACTGGCTCTCTCGCTTCTCTTGAACCAGTGAGTCCAAAATAGGAACGGAACGACTTCTTATGTTCCTCATACACACACACACACACACACACACACACACACACAGCTCATGGTAGTACATCCCGAAATAACCCTGAGCTGTCCCGGTTGCGCAGTGGTTTAAGCAATGGCTTCTGATCATTCGCCAGAGATGGGTGCGGGTTCGAATCCCGGTGAGGCATGGATGTTGTGCTTGTCTTACGGCACTGGCTCGCTCCCTCCCCTGGAACCAGCGGTCTTAAATTAGGGACAGGCGACTGCTTGTAGCCCACTGAGTTGCTCACAGTGGTCGTTATACCCCCAAGATAAAAAAACAAAGAGTACCCTGATACGCTTTGTAGATAAATTATGCTGTGCATCTTTCGCACGCCAAGATCTTGGTGGGTGTGAACGAGTGATTCGAGAGTGTGCATTTCTTTACGTACAACACAGTGGATTTATTCGCGTCACTCACGACCACACCGAGCCACAGTCCGGTACATACTAAGTGGAATTAAATCATAACAAGAAACAATCAAGTTTACTAATTCCTGACATTGAGCGTAAGTGGATTAATGGATGTCATTCTCGTAAAACCAATAAAAGAAGATATGTGAGTCATAAAAGTAAATATTCGCTGAACTATGGCGGGCCGCTGCGGTTGCGTAGTTGTCTAAGCGCTGGCTTCTGACCATTCGTACGAGATGGGTCCGGGTTCGAATCCCGATGAGCAATGGATGTTGTGTTTGTCTTACGGCACTGGATATCTCCCTTCCCTGGAACTAGCGGCCCTAAATTAGGGGCGGGCGACTGCTTATAGCCCATTGAGTTGTTCACGGTGGTCGTTAAACCTCCAACCGAAAAAAAAAAAGAACTATGATGGCAGAAATGGTAAGTATTTCGCCTGTTAGTTTTTCAAAAACAGTATTTATTATTATTACATATCATTCAGATTTAGACAAATGAAGAAACTACCTTGATAGCGATTAAACGTGATGTAGCCACGAAAATGTGCGCACACTTTTTCTCTGTTCCTCGGTTACCGACAGTGTTTGACGTTGTTGCCGGGTGTCTGTCGTACCCTTGCGCCGGGCGTTGGATTGCGATTAACGTTGGATTATACACTGAATGGCCACTTTATTATGACCACCTGACAGTTTTAAGCAAATTAGCTATGGCTGCACGCTGTTGCCGCCAGAGGGTGAGGCTAGTATAAAAGGGAAAGCTTAGTGCTTGCGACAGCAGTAGAAGTGATTTTTGGGTGGCGAGATGGGTAAAAAAGGCGATTTGACGGACTTTCAACGTGGGATGATTGTAGGAGCTCGGAGCCATGGAGCGAGTATCTCCGAAACCGCCACATTCGTGAAATGTTCCAGAGCAGCTGTTGTTAAAGTGTTTAAAGACTGGACTGTCAGCCAAAAAACTGGGTCTCTACGTGCAACGTGTGGTCGTCATCGACTAGTAACTGCTCGGGCAGAACGGAGAGTGTCCAGACTGGTAACAGACAACAGAAGAGCAACAGTGCAGCAAATTACAGACCATCTTAATCAAGAATCACCTCAAATCATCTCTGCTAGCACCGTTTGCCGTACACTGCATCGGATGGGATATGACAGCCGAAGGCCTGTTCGAAAAACCTTTGCTATCTGCAGTTAACAAAAGAAAACGTCTCCAGTTCGCACAGGAGCACAAGGATTGGACAGTCTATAATTGGAAACAAATTATGTGGTCCGATGAATCACGTTTTCAGTTGCACCATGCCGATGGCCGATTGAGAATTTGGCGGAAACAGCACGAAAGCATGGACCACAAATGCATTGCTACAACCCTTCAAGCTGGTGGAGGCAACGTTTTGGTTTCGGGAATGTTTTCCTGACATGCTTTGGGCCCATTAATGCGTGTTGATCAACGTCTGACTGGCACATCGTATCTAAACATCGTTGCGGATTAAGTGCATCCTGTCGTGTGGATGGTTTATTCCAATGGCGATGGCTACTTTCAACAAGATAATGCGTCCTGCCATAGTGCTCGTATTGTACAGGATTAGTTTCAGGAACATGCCGGTGAGTTTACTTAGCTTAGGTGGCCCCCCACAATATCCAGATCTTAACGCCATTGAGAATTTGTGGGATGAAGTTCAGCAAGCTATCAGACAGCTGGATCCACAACCCTGCAATTTCACACTCCTGGAAAGTGCTATTCATCAAACATGGTCTCAGATTCACAAACCACCTATCAACATCTCGTCGAGTCCATGCCACGAACAATCGACGCAGTATTAAAGGCAAAAGGTGGCCCAACGAAGTACTGAAGGGGTGGTCATAATAAAGTGGCCACTCAGTGTATCGTTATATTACTTCTGCACGTTATTCGTTTGATTTATCTTAACACACAAAGTTAGTGTGTTAGTTATTTTGTTCTTTTGGTGTTTGCGAAGCGTCACGTCTGTTGTGCCAGATGTTCGAAAACCTGGCTAGTGGCTGTCGCTGAGAATGACTCAGATTGTAGCTCTGACTGAGACTCGAATCCAAGCTCCTGCAAACTCTTCAACAGCTAGTATGGAAACAACTACTTCAACTATCATGAAAGCTTCATCTAGTTCTTCTGTGCCATCTCCTGCTTTGATTATAGCAAAGCCACTTGCTACAACGTCGGTCATTTTAACTCCACTACCTCCCTACCCGCTCTTACTATTCTGTTATGAAACGCTCAGTGTCTACCACACTTACTGCTAATACTTCTGCTCAGCTTCCCATGGTTCCTGAAATTATTCGAATCAATGATGTGCTTAGGATTAAAAGAAGCGACTCATCTCACGAAGGTAAGGAACATAATTCTGCTCTCCTTCTAAGTGTATATTTTCCATCATTGCGCGATACACAATTACCTTTTTACCTTGAGGCTGTGGCAAAAGTTGTTCCGAAAGAAAACTATAAATATGTAGCTCGGTTCGGTGGTGGTGTTCTAAAACACTTTTGCCATAAAGATTCAGTTCTTCGCATTTTAGTCCATGGAACTGACATCCGTAATGTTCATCTCCTCCCCAACCCTAGTGTTCAACGCTCTATTACTGTGACTCATTCACCAGTACCACCTGGATTCCGTACTTGTCGCCGCACTAGGTAATCTTGGCAAAGTGGTCTGCGAGACCAAACGTTTTCTTGCTGCACCGAAAGATTCTCCTTTAGCCAATGTGAAAGGCTATCGCGCCGTCAATCAGCATTGTCAACCATTATTAATCCACTGCTGGACGAAGGTCTCCCCAAGTCACTTCCACAACGGTCTGTCTTGTGCCAGTCTCCTCCGTCAATATCGGCTGTTATTTTCCTCTGAAGAAACTATCATCAACCGATCACAAACCCCTGAATTCAGCACTGAAACCCGTAGTTATATTTTCGATCTGTTTGCTAGTATACAGTGTTTTCGTTATTTTGCTTGTATACAGTATTTTCGAGGCAAAAGCGAAGGTCATCTCACAACAGGGTGCCTACATCGTCGTACTGAAAAACCTGCCGTCCCCTCCTCTTCAGCGTTGGAAATTCCTTCAGAATCACCTATTACATTCTTCAGTCATTTCTGCTGACGCGAAATCCTGGCACTATTTCTTCCTCCTCTATGTCTGCTTTATGGTTACCACCACATACATTATCTCAGCATATGTTTGTTTGCTGACGCCACCCAGGTGGTCTAAACGATGGCTTCTGATCATTTGTTCGAAAGGGGTCCGGGTTCGAATCCCGGTGAGGCATAGATGTTGTGTTTGTCTTGCGGCATTGGCTCTCTCCCTTCCCTGGAACCAGTGACCCTAAATTAGGGACGGGCGACTGTTTATAGCCCATTGAGTTTCCCAAGGTGATTGTTAAACATCCAAAAAATATGCTTGGCTGACCAGCTTCCTACATCAATTACCGATATTTCTTCTTTATTAATCACTGTTGACTATTCACTTCCCATGGATATCATCCCCCCATTTTGAATCTGCTTCTATGCCTAACTTCTCTAAATGCGAAGTTCAAAGCATGCGAGCACCAAGAATGTGTGCGGAGCCTCGTCTCGCCTAAACGGAACAAACGTTCTGGTATTCTGTGGAGGAGTACTTTTACCTCACCCCGACATTCCTACAGACAACCTTCTGTTGTCGGTAAACCTGTTTCTGTAAGTATTCAATATGCTTTTTTTGCTGATGATAATCACCCTGGTTCCAGTGATGTGGCTTCTGCTGCTGATTATAATCACCCTGACACTAGTGATGCAATTCCTGCTGATGGAGTTTATTCAGAAGATTCGTATTGAGGCGAAGTGACTGTGCAGTCTCTCACCATAGCCCCTACTAGGTGTGTGTGCTCCCAGTACTGCATCGGTAATTGATGTTCCCATTTCTGCTTCTGGACTTGTAGAAAAGCTTCTTTTTAAGGCAGTATCTTCAAATGTTATGGCTCTTGACAAACATGATTTTTGTCACTTGCTTAGAACTACCTTTAGGTTAACTCAATATGATATCAGCTCTTTGGATGTCCATCCTGAAATACCCATGAGAATAGCAGGTGGGTCTGGGGCTTCTTTTTAAGGCAGTATCTTCAACTGTTATGGCTCTTGACAAACTTGATTTTTGTCACTTGCTTAGAACTACCTTTAGGTTAACTCAATATGATATCAACTATTTTGATGCCCATCCTGAAATGTCCCATGAGAATAGCAGGCGGATCTGGGGGCAATTTTCTAAGTATTATCTTTGAAATCATACTCCTCCTCTCAAGCTTTTCCATACTACCTGCTTTTGGCCTCAAATATGCCTGCTCTGTATTTCTGGATTATTGTTTCAATGCATTTTTGCTGCAAGAAAATGATCAAGTATTCTTTTTCAAATTACATGATGGAGCTCTTCTAAAATAATCTTGAAACTTTTTGTGTCATTTCCAAAAGCCTTGTATGGACTGAATTGAGATGCTCTTTACTGTCGCGTCTGAATTGCATTTTACTTATTCACTATGATTGTGACTGTGTGCGCATGTGTTGCACGTTGATGAAATGAACTGTGATTATGCACTTTCATCGTTTCATCCTTGTCTTCATTCACATGATGTTTCGGTGAAACTATTGTTTGTTACTAACTTAAACTGCATCAGCTCAACTCTTGGAGAATTTGTCTTGACTAGCACGAGTATGTTGGGGTTTTTTTGTTTGTTTTTTTACATAACTACGCTGATGGGACTTCCATGATATTTGGCCTTCGTCCCGAAGTGGTGCATTATATAACTATATGAAAGATGTCTGTGTCCCATCCGCCGCCCCGGTGGCGCAGTGGTCTAAGCGACGGCCTCTGATCATTCGTCCGAAAGGGGTCCGGGTTCAAATCCCGGTGAGGCATGGATGTTGTGTTTGTCTTACGTCACTGGCTCTCTCCCTTCTCTGGAAACCAGTGACCCTAAATTAGGGACCGGCGACTTCTTATAGCCCATTGAGTTGCTCTTGGTGGTCGTTAAACCTCCAATAAAAAAATGTACCCCGTCCATTGCTGGAAGAACGCAAGCTCGTGGGGTCAACGTCATTACGGTCTGGGAAATGTTTTCGTGTCATTCTCTGGGTCCACTCATACCTGTGAAAGGCATTATGGACCGAATCCGTTATGAATCCCTCTTTGCAGACCACGTATACCCATACATGCTGATTGTCTTCCCTGGGGCGGATGGGATCTTTCAGAACGACAATGCGACGTGTCACACAGCTAGAAATATCCGAGAGTTGTTGGAGAAGCACGATGAAGAATTGAAAGTACACCCCTGGCCCGTAATTCCCCAGACTTAAACCCGATTGAGAATCTGTGGGACTACCTCGATCGTGTTGTTCGCTCTATGTATCCTCCACCACGCACCCTCCAGCAGCTGTCAGATGTACTGTTAGTCAGCATGGCTCCACATACCTGTGAACACCTTCCAGTACCTTATTGAGTCACTCCCAGTTCGTCTAGTTGCTGTCCGCGCTGCACATGGCGGTTACTCTGGATATTAGCTGGTGGTCACAATAATGTGACTCGACCCTGTATAATCTATACTAATATCTGGAATGTACCTGGCCAAGGCAGCGGCCAGTGCGACATGAAGGCAGAGGGTGCTAAGAATCCCCGGAGGACCGGACTAGGCTGCCATCTGATGCTGACCTTGGCTACGTATAATGGACGCCCCCTATCTTCTGATTCAAGGCTTCTTGAATTGGAAGAAGAACTACAAAGGATCAAATGGGACATCGCCGGGCTAAGTGAGGTAAGGAGAAAAGGAGAAGATCTCATTGAACTGAAAAGTGGACATCTCTTTTACTATCGTGGGACAGATAGTGGCAGAACTAGTGGTGTTGGATTTATAATAAACAAGAAACTGAAGGATAAAGTTGTAAAAGTTGAAAGCTCCTCTGACAGAGCTGCACGACTCGTTATGCAACTCTCGAGAAGATACCAGGCTCAGATTATTCAAACTTATGCACCCACTACAAGTCATCCTGAAGAAGAAATTGAAGAATTTTATGATGAAATTCGTCATCTAAATAATAAAGGTAAGCAGCACTTAAAGATAATTATGGGAGATTTCAATCCAAAAATAGGGCAACGGCAACAGAATGAAACTTCAGTAGGTAAATTCGGTCACGGCAACAGAAACCAGCGTGGAAATACTCTCGTTGAGTTTCCTGACGCAGAAGGGTTTTTCATCTTGAACTCCTTTTACAAGAAAAAGCCACACAGGAAATGGACATGGAGACATCCAAATGGGACGACAAGTGAAATTGATTTTATTATGTGTAACAAAAAATTCGTCATAGAAGACTGCAGTGTGCTAAACAAGTTCAACACAGGTAGTGACCATAGATTGGTGAGATGTAAGATGCACCTCAACACTAAACTCGAACGTGGCAAGCTCATAAGACAAACAAAATCTATTGACATAACCAACCTTAAAAAACACCATAATACCTTCAAGTTGGAACTGAAGAACAGATTCTCTGCTTTAGAAGGCCTAACATCGGAAGAAGTGGATATTTCTGAAGTTAACAGAAAAGTAACCAAAGCTCTTATGGAAACAGCAACAAAATTAGCTGGGTCTAAGAACAAGTTGCATGTGAACAAATTATCAGGAAAAACCAAAATGTTGATGCAAAAAAGAAGAGAGATGAGGACAACTAAAGAAGATGTGACTTCCAAAATGGAATATATAGAGCTATGCAAGACAGTACGAAAACGTATCACTGAAGACGTAAGGAAATTCAACTGTAAACTAGTAAGGAAAGCAATTGAAAACGACCAAAGCCTAAAGATAGCAAAGGGACATCTCAGTAAGGGAAGAAAACAGATTATGGCACTGAGAAAAGAAGATGGTTCTGTAACAAGAAATAGAGGCGAAATTTTGACAAGAGTGAAAGATTTCTACTCCAAATTATATGAAAGGGATGATACATGTACTCTAGACATCATGAAAGGTACCAGTACCAGAGTTCTTCCTGTCCTTCCAGCAGAAGTTGCACATGCAATCAAGAACATGAAGCGGGGAAAAGCTCCAGGAGAAGATGGAATTACTGTAGACATCATACAAGAAGCAAGTGGAGAAATCGAAACAGTACTCGCCCAAATTTTCACTCGATGCCTTAATGAAGGGAAGATTCCTGAGGATTGGAACAACGCTACAATGATCTTGCTACATAAAAAAGGTGACATTGAGGATCTCAGGAACTACAGACCTATCAGCCTCCTATCAGTGGTTTATAAAATCTTCACTAAAGTTCTTTCACACCGCTTAAAGGTGACACTGGACATGGCTCAACCGAGAGAACAAGCTGGATTCAGGAGTGGCTACAGTACAATAGATCATATCCACGTACTGAGAGAACTAATTGAAAGAGCGAGGGAATATGAACTTCCATTGTGCATGGCTTTTATCGATTATGAAAAAGCCTTTGATTCGGTGAAACCATCAGCAGTTACAATGGCCCTGAAATCCTGTGGTATTGAAGATGCGTACATTAATATTTTTAATAACATCTATGAAAATGCAAGTGCAAAGATTCGGCTGTTTGAAAATACAACACACATAAAAATTGGAAAAGGAGTGAGACAAGGTGACACCATATCTCTGAAGCTCTTTAATGCTACATTGGAAAATGTCTTTCAATCACTGAACTGGGAAAACAAAGGGATAAAGATTAATGGAGATTATCTAACCCACCTTCGTTTTGCTGATGACATAGTCATTTTTGCAACTATCCCATCAGTGCTGCAGAGTATGATCCAGGAACTTGCTGACAAGAGTAAAGAAATGGGATTAAAAATGAACTTTCAGAAGACAAAAGTGATGTTCAAATCTTTTACAAGAAATGAAGATTTATCGATTGATGGGGAAAAGCTGGAGATAACAGACACGTACATTTATCTTGGACAGCAGATATCAAGTGAGTGTTACGTTGATGAAGAAATTAATCAGCGTATAAAACTTGCCTGGAGAGCTTTTGGAAGAAACAGCATAATTTTCAAGAGCAATATGCCATTATGTCTTAAAAGAAAAGTGTTTGATCAATGCATCCTTCCAGTGCTTACGTATGGTGCAGAGACGTGGACCTTAACTAAAAGAGACATACAAAGGCTGCAGACAACTCAAAGTAGCCTGGAGAGGTGCATGCTTGGTGTAACCAGGAGAGATAAGAAGAGGAACTCGTGG
The DNA here is from genome assembly GCA_039090855.1 of Macrothele yani. Lineage (NCBI taxonomy): Eukaryota > Metazoa > Arthropoda > Arachnida > Araneae > Macrothelidae > Macrothele > Macrothele yani. The sequence goes on along the minus strand of CM076996.1, from coordinate 17,863,291 downwards.
ATCCGAAAAATGACAAGAGTGGAAGACATCATGATCAGAGTTAAATCCCTGAAATGGCAATGGGCTGGACATACTGCCAGAAGGACAGACCATTGATGGACAGCCGAAATTTTTAGATTGGATTCCAAGGGACAGGAAAAGACCCAGAAGAAGACCACATGGAAGATGGGTGGATGAAATTCGAAAGTATGCGGGAGGGACATGGAGGAGACTGGCACAAGACAGACCGTTGTGGAGGAAACTTGGGGAGACCTTCGCCCAGCAGTGGATTCATAATGGTTGACAATGATGATGATGATGATATAAAGAGAGAAAGTTTGAGGTTATCTCGAAAACTACTAAACTCTGGAGACAGTTACAGAAAACGGGAACAATAGCCAGAAGGCCGGGACAAAGACGGCCAGCATTTGTCTCAAACATCTCGCCGCCATAGGTACGTCAACAACCTGGCAATTATCGCAGAAGCTCACCTCTGATACGGCAACCGCGATATCAAGGCAAACATTATACAGAAGACTCCACGAGAGAGGTATGTAGCAAGAAGGCCAATGGTCTGTATCCTACTCGCCGCATCGCACAGAGGGTTTCGTCTGAATTGTGCCGGACAACATCATAATTGGACCCCTGATCAATGGGCCTATGTTCTCTTCAATGATAAGTCGCGGTACAGCATAAATATAGATTCTCGACGTGTGTACATTTAGATAGAGGCAAAAAACCGAAACCTTCCCTCCACCATAAGGGAAATTGACCACAACCGTGGTGGAGGACTCTTGGTTTGGACTGGCATCAAGTTGGATGGACGCACACCGCTGCACATATTTCGAGGAGGAACGCTGACTTCTTCACGCTACAGGAATGACATACGGCTTTTCAGGGGAGCTGTTGGCCCCCCAGTTTTTTTTATTAATGGATAATAACTCCAGTCCCTATATGGCTCTACTAGTTGAAGAATGCCTGAAGAGTGAGGATATTCATAGGATGTAGTGACCCGCAAGATTTTCGGACTCCTTTCCAAAACTCTCAATAGACTCCAACGCGCCTTGGTGGAGGAGTGGTACTTATTGCCCGAAACTCTCACATACAGCCTTGTAAACAGTATGAGAGCTCGTTGTATGAGCTGTATCGCTGTTCGGAGTAATCACACTCCCTACTAAACCCTCGAAATCCGCTCCACGTGCTGCCTCACTTTTGGGCTACAATGCTGTCATGCGCACGCTACCTTCTCATTCAGAGATGGCATTCCTCTTTTCCGTTGTGTATTACTCTGCGTTATATCGATATATGTATGTCTGTACCAACTGTCCTTAAACTCTGTCGTGTGGATTTTGCGTTTGTCACGTTAATTTTGGACACCAGTATAGTTTCCGCAGATAAGGCAGCTACGCCAAATACTGAAATCTTGCGCACTCTGTAAGGGTTGAAGCTTCACCATGCTTGCTCAGTGTGTACTATGCGTTCATACTCCAGCTTCCAGGAGGCCGAGTGGTCAGAGATGCTGACTTTTGGCTAATCGTTCAAGTCCTGGCTGAGGCATGGGTGGTGTTTGTCCTCTCTGTACCTGGAACTAGTGGCCCTAAATCAGGGACGGTGAGATTTTAAGCTTCAGATATTCATCGGGGTTTCTTATCTTATTCTTGAGCTTACTCACAAGCTAGCTCTTGGTGGTTACTGCTGTTCCACGTTGATTTCTCATTGTCTTTTATCGTCATTCATATGAGTTACTTAGAAGTAGTTCCTATTTGAATCAACGTATTTCTTTTTATCCACTTTTGTTCTTAGTTTCCAAACTTCTGGCAATTCATTGCATGCTCATTATTTGACACGTCTCCGTTGCTACGTGTGCTATTTTCTTGATTCAATCACATACACCCCCCCCGACCTATCCCGGGTATTATGTGATCGGACAGCATGGTGGCCCGTTGCAATAAGGATAGAGAAGGGACATCAGAGGATGTTATTTGTCGATCAGCGACGGTGCACCTTTTCTTCTAAGTAACGGACTACGTGATGGTCATTTCTCTTGCTACAAATAAGAGGCAACACCGCGTATATGACTTTTTAGGAGGAGTAATTAGCTGACGCGTTTTCTGAATTCCTTGTCTGTGCCCCTTGCTACCACATGGGAAGTCTCTTGATATTATTCCCTTGCTTTTCTATTGACACTAATGTGTCTGGCTATGCAACTACAGTCTTTGTTTACATAGGTACACATAGTCGACAGATGTATTTCGTTCCCTTTTCGGTAAGCTTGATGTGCCTCTTGACTGGGCGTCAGGTGGAGGAGCCTTGTAAAACGCTGGCTTCTGATCATTCGCCCGAGATAGGTTCGAGTTCGAATCTCGGTGGGGCGTGGATGTTGTGTTTGTCCTATGGCACAGGATCTTCCCCTTCCTTGGAGCCAGTGGCCCTAAATTAGGGACGGGAGACTGCTTATTTTCCATCGAGTTGCTCACGGTGGTCGTTAAACTTTCAATAAAAAAATGCTCCTCCTCATGTAGTTCCTATACATCTATCTCTAATGCTCATGCGCTGACGAATTTCTATAATATTACATCGAAATCTGCTCTTAACCCTTTAATAACCATAACGCCTGAAACGCCTTTCATTCAAACTACCACGAACACCCGTAAACGTCCGTCTAGGGTAAGCAGGATTTCTTTGCCCCCCACGTGTTCTTTGAATTCACACGTCCTCTACGAGATTAGCAGAAGTCACCCGTAGCCACCATTGTTGTCTGTAAACAAATATGTAAAGGTATCGCCCGTGGCGCAGTGGTCTAAGCGATGGCTTCTGATCATTCGCCAAAGATGTGTTAGGGTTCGAATCCCGGTGAGGCATAGATGTTGTTTTTGTCTTATGGCTCTGGTTCTCTCCCTTTCCTGTAGCCAGGAGCCCTAAATCAGGAACGGGTGACTGCTTATTGCCCATCGAGTTGTTCACGGTAATCGTCAAACTTTCAATCAAATAAAAAAAATTATGCACCTTCTCATGTAGTGCCCATACATCTATCTCTAATGCAGACGCGCTGAAGAATTCCTATAATGTTGCATTGGAATCTGCTCTGAACCTTTTAACGACTGAAACGCCTTACAACCAAACTACCAGGACCACCCGAAAACGCCCCTTAGAGTAAGCAGGATTTCCTGCCCCCACGTGTTCTTTGAATTTACACAGCCTCTACGAAATTAGCAGAAGTTACCCTCAGCCACCATTGTTGTTTGGTAAACAAATAAGTAAAGGTATCTCCCGGGGTGGCCGGGGCGCAGTGGTCTAAGCGATGGATTTTGACTATTCAATGGGACCGGTTCTAATCCCAGTGAGGCATGGATGTTGTTTTGTCTTGTGGCACTGGTTCCCTCCCTTCCCTGGAGCCAGAGGCCCTAAATTAGGGACGGGCGACTACTTATAACCCATGGAGTTACTCACGGTGGTCGTTAAACCTTCAATAAAAAGAAATCTCCCTGGACAATATTATTTACTCTCATGACATCGCATGCCTTCTCCGTGGAAGAATGCGATGATCGCCCCAGGTAAACGTCTATCAAGACTACAGATCACTAATCCTTTATGTTAACGTCTACAGAGGAAGGGAGAAATTCTGAAAGGTGCAACAGACAGTTTCGGGCGTTATGGTATTCTGAGTGACACTTCAGGGTCCTGGTCGTCAAAGGGTTAAGAATGAATTTTAGGAGCATGAAAGTAGAAACAACTGATATCAACGCAGAATCGACAGACAGACTAAATTGAAAACTTCAGAATGTTGCTTACATAAATGGAAAGCTATTTGTCAAACCACTAACCTTTACTTTTGAGAACTGTGTTAAACTGGATCACATCATCTTCGTTGTCAAACTCCGGACACTCCATGGACATTCCCAAATTCGAACAAATAGCATGCGCCTCTTCTTTTTGCTTAAGAAATTTTGGTACATATACGCAAAATTCTCCTATTTTCTTTAGTCCTTTCGAACAACCTGTGAAGACAAAGTACATTTTCATTTTCAAAAATGAAAACAAATACGAAGTACATAAAATTCACCGTATAAAAGTGCTTTTGAAATAATTAATGTACAGGCAACTAGAAAAAAATCCACTATAGATACCCTTCAGAATCGCAAATGTTTTCAAGTAAAGGCCAGTTTTTGCTCCCGTGGTTAGCTGATTGCAGACCCCATTTACGAGGGGGGAGCTAGGGGGATGTAGCCCCGGACCCAGTATTTTCAAAGGGCCCTAGAATTATGCAGAATGCTTGAAGAATTGAGATTTCTAGCCTTTTTTTTTTTTTTTTTTTTTTTTGTAGATAGCACAGCAAAAACTATAAGAAACTGCCTTGTGATTATTTTTAGGAGTCCGCAAAAAGTAGTCACCTCCAGTCTATCCTCAAATCTTTCGAAAGCATTACAGACTTTTTTTGTACACATCTGTAATTCGGGGTAATTTTCGTACATTAAGAATTCGCTTCAATCATGATATTTGGATCATATTGTTTTGTCCCCTTGTAACATCACAGACACTCGATCACAACACAAAACATTTATTACTTTACACAAAAACATAAACTGGAATACACTCCGCGGTACAAACTGAACTTGTTGTCTTAGATAAAGCTCGGCATGTCCTACTCCTTCAATATCTCTCTCGCAACTCCTCACATCACTCACCACACGCTCAAGTCATTAAATGGCAATGTATCATTCCGCACTTTTGTGCGTGGAAGTTCGTATTTTACACACTACTTCGATGTAATTTCAACAAGCTAAACCGAGGCTGTGGGGATTAAAGCGGAACTGAACTTGGTATCCATTTTTTAACCATGGATTTTTACACTTTTTTGCTAACACTGATTCCTCCATAAATCATGGGATACACACTTCAGAATGTCGGGGATATTTTTATGGCTTCCTCATCATACTTTGGGAACGTTTTCTCCTAGATATGTTTTTGTTCGGCACTCCATAATGAAATCCTCGATGTGTCACTAATACTGGGGCCCCAAAATATTGTCCAGCCCCCGGGCCTCGTGTCTCCTTAAATGTGTTCTGGCTGATTGTAATGGTAACTGCAAGGGTAGAGCCGTCGTACTTCCAACTTTTATCTTATCAACCTTCCCGTGAGTAGAGTGACCATGGGTTGGATTAACATGAGCAATACCAATGTGCACGTGCTTTTGGTCATCCAGACGTTGGTCCACTTGAATCATGGAACCTGAAACCTCCTGTGAAAACATGACTTACCATAGTGCCTCCACTTGCTCAAAAAAATCATAATCATAGGGGTTGAATAGATTTTTTCATGCTATTTTCTCTAAATTCTCATCTCATTGGCATTGTGCAGTTATAAATGCTATTTGTCAGACCACGTGACACTTCCAATCATTTAGGGCTGGGGTGTGGAACCTGCGGTCTTCAGGCCGTATGTGGCTTTCTAGCCCATTAAGTGCGGCCTTTTGAGTGAATCCAAATTTTGTAGAGCAAATCTTTTTATTTTTATTAATATGTTTTTGTTCGTCTTTTATTTTAATCTGAAAATGACCGTAAATAGCAAAGAGAAAAAGAAGATTCAACGAAATAATGCTCCCCGACTGACGGCCACGATTAAAACATTAGTAAGTCATATAAGGGCTATTTTGACACCTGCTACGCTTGACTTCTTTCTATGGCTCCTAAAGAGCTACAGATGTAATTGATTGAGCTCTCTGAAGGTGACATTTTAAAGTTCTTGTTTGACGCTAAGAAAGATCTAGTTGAAATATAGAAAATTGCAATAGAATACCAACGACTTCGGCAAGATGCACGAAAAATGCTTCCTTGCTTTTCAACAACTTATGCTGCGAATCTACATTCTCCTACCTAACCCAGATCAAAATGACCTTAAGGTCACAAGTGACGAATACCCATCTAGAGGATCAGCTAAAAGTGCGGACCTCTATGTTGCAACCAAATATTCAAATGCTATCCAACAAAAAGCAGTCACAAGAAAATCATTAAAATGTTAAGTAACTTTAGGATTAACATTTTTTTTTCATTTTTTGAAGTTACTTCGTACATAGTAAGATTTTTACAAAATAATATACATTTCGAAGTACATATATCTAATTGAAATTTCTTGAATGCGGCCTTGTTAGATTAAAGCTAACTTAACGAGGCCTTCCAACACGAACAGTTTCTCCTCCTCTGATTTAGGGTATTATCTTGTTGGCTGCTGGCAGAAATGTACGGAACAATCTCCTGCTACTGTAACGCAGAGGAACGTGCCGTCAAGCGTTTACCAAGGGGTACCTTTGCCAATGTCCCCGATTCAAATTATTTAACTCATTGTTGCGCGATTTTTGCCCTCCCAAATCTGGCCATTCTCCGATCACCTCGGACGTCGACTAGCCGTTTCAGAATACAGATCATAAGTTTTCTGATGCGTCAACCACTCCCTGTATAATCTATTGATTTTGCATATTCCACAAAGGTCTCTGTTTAGCTGATACTTGCAGCACTCCTCGAAGAACTCAATGTCAACCCATGCTCAAAAACTCTTTGATCACTTTGATTTCATATTAAATCTTTGGTGAATTTTTCCGAACCAATATTGGAAGTAGTTCCGTTCACTTGCTTATGCAGCCGTAGTGGAGTGACAACGGATGACATATCAGGCTATGTGCAAAATATGTTCTATTGCTCTTTATAACGTAAATTACCCACTCAATGTGGTTCCAATGAGACGAATTCGATGCCTGCAAATGAAACATCTTTGTAACTAGAAATTTATGAACACTCCATGGGAAAAGCTTACAGGTTGCCCCATAAAGGTGTAACCAATTTCAAATAATCATAATTTTTAATATAAATGATTTCAGTTCACAACGTGTGTTAATTGACAGAACAGGTCATGAAGTTTTTATAGACATTCGACATAGGCACCATTTTTCACCCATTCCAATTCCAACCATGTTCTTCGAGAATGTCCATGTTAACTTTCTGCAGTGCGTGTGTAATCCTCTTCTTTAGGTCAGCAATGTCTGCAACAGGGGTGCTGTAAACCTCACCCATGATGAATCCTCATAAGAAAAGTCACAGTGTGTTAAGTCCGGCGAACGTGGGGGCCATGCAAATGGGACCACCACGCCCAATCCATCGATTGAGAGATTTGGTATCCAGAGACCTCCTCACAATCAAAATCCAATGATGTGGCGCCCCATCTTGTTGTAAAATGACCAGAGCTGCAAGTTCATCCAACTGGGGATACACAAACTGCTCAGTCATGTCCAGGTAATTATCAGCTCTCACTGTGGCTTCCTGAAAGAAAAAGGGTTCAATTACATGGTCGACCATTATGCCACACCAAACATTCACTTTTCGGCTGGAATGTTCATGTTCCATTGTGCAATGCGGGTGTTCAGTTCCCCAAATTCTCACGTTCTGTTTATTAACCTTTCCAGAAACATGGAAAGTGCCCTCATCCGAGAAACAGATTTGTCTCAGGAAAGATTCAGCACTTGCAATGTTCTGCAACGTCACTTCAGCAAACTGTTTACGTGCCACATAATCATCTGGGGTTATGTGATGGGTTATCTGCAGTTTATACGGGTGCATTTCCAATCTCTGATATAGCACTTTGTGCACTGACAACTTGGGGATGGCCAGCTGTCGTGCTGCTTGTCTGATTGGCTTTCGAGGGCTACGAGTGAATGTTTCTCACAACCTCCTCCCTTTCTGGAACCCGTGATGGTCGTCTAGGGCTTTTCTTTGTAAGGACGCTACCAGTTTCCTTGAATGACTTGTACCACTTTCTGATGCTGTTACGTGTGGGCAGTTTGCTCCCATATTTTGTTCTGAAATTCCGCTGAACCTGCGTTTCGGATTGGGTTTTAATAAACCTATCCACAATCTGTGCTTTCGTCGCAGGATCCATTGGGTACACTTCTAGAAAACTTGAGGGTATTCCTTACCATTTGCAACAAACAGAATGCTGATATTAATTTTGTATCAAAAGTTATCATTTGAAATTGGCTACACCTTTTTGGGACACCCTGTATATCTAAATCACATGAGAAATTCAAGCTTACTTTTACTTTCGCTTTCGGCTTTTGCACCCTGCTGTACAATTCTGTTGAAGCGGAAACTCTTCGATTCTTCATCAAAACTGGAAAAGGACTTTATTTAGATATTTATACACAGAAATTATATATATAGTATCTGTCAAAATATTACACACATAACATTTCTTCATCCTTTTGTAGGAATAGATTTTCGGTACCTCCAATTGCCAATGAATTCGTTTTTTATTTTATTTGTTATCTAACAAAATGGTAAGTATCTATGTTCAAAGTGTACTTTCGATGTTTATTTCTTTTAATGATTGGGAAAATTAATCAGCAATTTTCTTTTCCGTGAATTACTTACTGTTATCCTATTTGTTTAAATACTATCTGTCAAATTACAATTAACTAATGAAAAGGCACAATTATCATAGGCTCATGGATGTGTGTACTAATAACGGCATTTAAACTGTTTCCTAAATTTCTTGGAAGAACTGTCTCTCTCTCAAAATTGTTCACAGAAAAAAAGTGTTCATTAAATCGCACATATAAAGGCGCAATAATAAATTACTGGTCAGTAAACGAAAGGCAGCAATAACTTTCAGTGAAATCGTAATTCGCTTCCTGAGAGTGCTGCTAGGAGTAATCATGTGTAAACTGCAGCACCACTATCAAAATACAATGTCACTCGAAACTAATGATCCCGTGCCATGAACTTTAGTTTCCTCATCCTGAAATTGCGGTTAAGAAAAGCAGAATTCAGGTCCTACATTTGTCTATTGGCTTTCAGAGACAGCTGACTTCTAGCAGTCTTGTCCGAATGTAATGTCGAAATCAAATGACCATGTAGGCCAAGGACAACCCACACTGTCGCTTCATAATTAACAAAACTGAAACCCCCTTTCATCTCTACTGCATAATACTCATGCAGCCATGGCTCCTAGTATTATACTCGTATATGACCACCTAGGTAATAATAGACTTTCGGCCCGCCTTTCGCTGAAATAACCTCTTGCACTTGGGCAAGCATCGTTTCAAGTAGACCGCAGAATGTGACCCCCAGGTACTCTATACCAACTGGACAGAATGGCGTGTAGCAGTTTGGCGACCGAGTGAGGAACTGGCTTGGACCAAAGAACGCTGAGTACTACTGCATTCCGCAAATGTTCGATAAGATTCAACGCGGAGAATTTGGCCACCACAAAATCCTTTGACATGTTACTTGAACCTTTCCTGGCCTACCCAGTGACGCAGTGGTCTAAGCGATAGCTACTGACCATTCGTCCGCGATGAATCCGGGTTCGAATCCCGGTGAGGTATGGATGTTCTGTTTGTCTTACAGCACTGGCTCTCTCCCCTCCCTGGAACCAGTGGCTCTAAATTAGGGACGGGTGGCTGCTTATATCTCACTGAGTTGCTCACGGTGGTCGTTAAACCTCCAATTGAAAAAAGAAAAGAACTATTCCTGTACAATGTCGGCCTGGTAACACGGAGTCTTTCCTTTTTTTTTTATGTGTGTGTGGGATTGGAGGTTTAACGGCCACCGTGACCAACTCGATGGGCTGCAAGCAGTCGCCTGTCCCTAGTTTAGAGCCATGGAAATTGCATGGAAATAGTGTTCGTAAGACGAACACAATTTCCATGCCTCGCCGAGATTCGAACCTAACCCCATCTCGGATGAATGGTCATAAGCCAGCGCTTAGATCACTGTGCCACCGGGCGGCAAGAGTCTTTACTTTCAGAAAGAGTCCAGCACCTTCCGGATAAAAGGCTACCATGTAGGGAAACACTTGGTCGGGAACATGCCGTGGTAGAAAATTCCGGCGAGGGTGTTTCCAACAAGGATGAGGGCACCCATCGTTGTCAAAGACCATAGCATGAAACCTGAACCGCCGTCCTGTTTCCCTTAAACCGTGCAGTTGGTTGCTTGTCAAACCTTTATTCAAATGTACGTAAATGGCACTTACGAAGCGTATATGCAAAATTAGTGGTCACGAGCGTCACCAAGTGACCTAAGCAACTATTTAAGACTGCTGCTCGTCAGTATAGTGTTTATCACAATGGGGAAAAGCAAGGGATCTTTCGGAGTTCGTTAAAGGGCTTATTGTGGGTGCCAGTCTAGCTGGAGCGACGATTTTGGAAACAGACTGGTTTCTCAAAAGGTGAGATATCCCGGGTCTTTGATCGGTGGAAAAATAACCCGCATTCCTTGTCTAAAAGGCGTGACAGTGGAAAAACGAGATTCTGTCAGGAACGAGATCGCCGTCGTCTGAGAAGGCTTGTGCGGAGAAACAGGACTTCCTGTGTGCATCAATTGACCGAAGCATTTAATGAAGGCTCTTTCCGACCGATATTTAAGCAAAATATGTTCACGGAATTGAAGAGGATTGCTATTGACAGTCGCATACCTATAAGGAAACCACTGATTTCTGCGAAGAACCGGAAAGTTTGTCTACAATGGTGTCAAGAACACCGTGACTGGACACTGGAAAATAAGTCATGTGGTCTGACGAGTCTCGATACACCTTGTTCTGTACCAGCGGTGGGCAGAGAGTCCGGCGGGAGCCTCGTGAAACAATGGATTTCGTTTGCTTTGTAAACACAACTCAGCCGTCCCGGTGGCGCAGTGGTCTAAGCGATGGCCTCTGATCATTCGTCCAAAAGGGGTCCGGGTTTGAATCCCGGTGAGGCATGGACGTTGTGTTTGTCTTACGGCACTGGTTCTCTCCCTTCCCCTGAACCAGTGACCCTAAATTACGGACGGGCGACTGCTTATAGCCCATTGAGTTGCTCACGGTGATCGTTAAACTTCCAATAAAAAAAAAAAAAACAACTCAAGGTTCTGGAGATGGCGTTATGGTGTGGGACCAGTTTTCTTAATACGGACCTTGTTGCTTGATATTGCTGGAAGGTCAGATGTAGGATTATCCGAACATTGTTGACGATCAAGTCCATTCTACAATATTGACTTTTTATCTAGCAGCTGACGACTGTGTCATGGGCGACAATGCTACTGTCCGTTGTGCAAGATGTACTCAGCAGTGATTCAACGAACATGACAATGACATCCATCTTCCCCCGCCACCACAAAGTCTGGACTTGAATCACATTGAGAATGTACGGGGAATGTTAGAAAACCAGATCCGGGAGCAAAGTAATCTTCCATCAAGTCTGATCCAGTTAAGGCTCTACGAGATCCGCCATCTTGTATTGCTGCCTTCTCTTATTAACCAACGGGCAAGCGTATTTCACAAATTGCTCGGGCAGCTTTGCACATTTTGGAACACCGTTTGTGGCTAACGCAAGATATATGATAAATAAAGAGTTCCATGGTTTCAGATTTTCATTTTGGACCCTTTAAGTATTTTTATTAATTAATAAAACTATGGAAGACGCCTTGGTACGACTTTCGCTGAAGATAAAAAATGAAGGGTAAGGTCAATAACAATTCTGAAACCAGGGAACTCTTTATTTATCATATATCTTGCGTTAGTCACAAACGGTGTTCCAAAATGCACAAAATTGCTCGAGCAATTTGTGAAATACGCTTGCCCGTTGGTTAATAAGAGAAGGCAGCAATACAAGATGGCGGGTCTCGTAGAGCTTTAAAGGACTGTCTGGAGAACGCCTGGTGTGCTGCAGCCGTAGATACACTCCAACACCTTGTAGAATCCATGCCAAACCGCATAGTGAAGTAATTCGGGCTAAAGAAAGGTATTGAATAAAGGTTTCTAATTCAGTGGCCGGTATGTGTATAATTTTTCTGGAGATTCCTTCCTAATTTTTGTTTTCTTACAAAGCCAACCGTTCCTCCGAAGTAAGCTTCTGGATCGGCCACTCTTTTTTGATAGTATTATTTCTAATTATTTATACAGAGTAGTAAACAATGGCATGTCGGCGTTAATGTAACGATCTGAAAATGAATTTCTTATGTTTTCCATGTTGTTCGAAACCAAACAAGCATTTAGGCAAATACAATAGTGAGTTACCTTTTAGACTGAATTTTATTCAAGTTGCTTCCGACGAAAAATGGGTAATCCTCATTGTTCAATACTTCAACTAATCCACCGGAATTGGTGACCATCCCTGAGTGGACGGCCGCAGGACAAACAGCAGATTTCGTTGTGTAAATAGAGGTTCCCCATATCTCGGCTTTAGTCTTGGCGCATTCGGGTGGGCAAAATAATCTAAAAATATATTTTATTATTAGCATTTAATCATAAACAAGTGTATCGTAGGCATTTTATGAATATTTGTACAGCTAGTTTTAAATTAAAGGTTAAAGCCGCATCGCATAAAAAAATGAGAAACAAATTCTAGTAGTTTGCTCTGAAGACAAAGGTTTAAACAGTGGAAGTGACATACTTGGCTCTGGAAAAGGTACAAATTAGGTTGGAGCTAATATGGACATCTCTGGAATTTAATGAAAACTTGTTTATTCAGGAGGCATTCCGAATGCTTAAAAGGGCAAAATATTGCTAATCATTTAAAAGGACAAAGGAAACGTTAACGAATCCAACAACCGGGGCATAAATCTGATTTCGCAAATTACGTTTATATGGGAAAGGAATCTTGGGACGAGGTAAAGAATAAAAAGTGGGAATTAAACGAACGCAGATATGGGAAGAAATCACGGGAGGAGGTAAGGAGTGAAAATTGACAGTATATCGAGCGTTTATATATGGGAAACGATATTGGAAAAGGAAGGAAGTAATGATAAAAACGGACAGTAAAACGAAAACGAACGTAGGTATTGGAAAGGAATTGAAAGTTCAAATTCGTTTTTTCCTTTAGCTCCAAATTTATTTTTGAAGCGAAGCAACGCCGTCCTGGTGGCGCAGTTGTTAAGCGCTGGCTTCTGATCATTCGTCTGAGATGAGAGCCGGGTTCAAACCCTGCTGAGCCATGGATGTTGTGTTCGTCTTACGGCACTGGCTTTCTCCCTTCCTTGGAACCAGTGGCCTTAAATTAGGGACGGGCGACTGCTTATAGCCCATCGAGTTGCTCGCGGTGGTGATTAAACCTCCAAACAAAAACAAAAACGAAGTAAAAGACAGCAGAAAACCTGGATTTACATAGATATATTGTAGTCTACTAAACAGAAAGAAACGGTTCATACTTCTGCCAAAATTAATTTCAATTCATTTATTTAGCAAATATTGCATGCAGTTTGTTTCTCGTACTCATTGTGTTCAAGAAATCAGTGTTGTTTTTTCATTACGAAAGAATTTAGAGAAGAGTTATGAACAGAAAATGTGAGTCTGCCTCCCAGGTTTTGCTTTACCAGTGTATAAGTAAAAACAAAATAACAGTAAGGTTTAGCATGGGCTGGTACTTGAATTTGGTTCCACAAATAATTTTAAATCATATTCTGTATGTAACAAAAGCTGAGTGCACCAATCGTACCATTTTTTAAATTTTCAAATGGAAATTCTGGCTCGCATACCGCAATTTTAGGGCTACTGATTTATAGTAAATATCGCCTAGCCCCTGAATGTACCTGTATACAAACACCGCTCAACATGAAAATCGCAGCACCGAGAAAGATTTGATTTACAATCAGGAAAATCACACGACGCAAAAAGAGCAAGCGAAGACGTGCAAACGATCAAAACGCGAAATCTAAGAAGTCAGTATATACCTGCTTTATTCAGGATTGAGTAGTACAAATTTGGCCCACATCAGATCGTTATACGAGTCTGCAGACCACAAGGCATGCCGTCACAGAGAACAGAACCTCTTCTCGACCGTGAGCAGCACGTATCTTCATTCCACAGTACAGTGTGTTCTATCTCTGCATCATTCCCGACTACCGAAAATGTGACGTGGGAACAACATGAGGTTCCGGGATGGGCTTCTCGCCCATAGTCCCAATTCATGCAAACATTTTCATGTCGTTTGGCTGTACAGTTCTGTATCCATTGTAGTTAGCTGCAGCACAGTCGCCCTGGTGAAATATTCGCAAACAAAGCCATCTGTGGAGAAGGTTACCTTTACGTGCTCTGATCTGGCGTCCTCGTTCACGTGATGCAGCGTAACACGCAACGTTGCGCCGTGCTGACATTGCGCTGCACTCATGAGAAAATTGGTCGACAGTTTTTCTGTTTAGTAGAGGAGAAGGTCCAGCTCTTGCATATGGACTATGCGCTGTAGCTCTGTCAGTAAATTAAACAGAAGTGTTCCGCAGGCCTTGTCTGGGTATGTTGGGAACATTCTCGGCGAATATACGAGTACTTTATTCTGAATGCCTGCCTTACTATGGGGAGAGCCCCTGGCTTCGATCATTTGCATATCTCAGATATGCAATGGAATATACCAGGGCAAGGAAGCGGCCAGAAGCACTTGAAAGCGGACAAATGCTAATAATCACCGTAAGCAGGACTAGACTACCATCTGATGCTGAACCTGGACACGTATAAAGGACTTATAGTCCTGCAGCCTACAGCACTTCTGTGTGCAAATGTATGTACAGAGAAAATTCTTTCTGTGTTAGTTACTTGTGTGTATAAGAAGCAAAAAAAGTTGGGTGACCGCCCCCAGCCCCAACTTTTTCTTAGTATGGCGTCATTCAAGATGGCCGCCATTCTTCCACTTGCCTTCTGTTAAAGTAAGCGTTTTAGCGAAAACGGTAAGATTTATTGAAAAAATGTTCAGCGTTCAATCGTCTACAAATTTGCTTCTGACTATTTTCTTGATTTCTCAAACCGTTGTCCCAAGAAAGTAACCTTTTCATACTGAAGTACGCAAATATTCTCCTTAAGGATGATTTAATACTAACAGTGAGAAAAACATATATTCAATGAAATTGTTTATAAAGTTCGCTAAGTTTTAATTCATATTACGTACAAAATATACACTTGCAAATCCTTAAAAAGATTTTGATAATTCTTTACAAAGAAATTCTATACAAGACAAAGCAGTGCTAATTTTATAATCTTTAAACACTTTGGTTTATAAATGTAAAAGACAATCTACATTGTCGTTTTAAGTAAAATGTTTTTTATGTTTCTTTAGCAACAACATTAAATTAAATATGGGTTTCTACAATCTATTTTATCAATGTCAACACTGTTGTATTTGCAAAACAAACAACATGGAACTTCTGCGTCCCTACACACACAACTTAACCTAGCGCACTTCATGCATGTACATGCTCCAATGTAGTCGTCTGGTAATGGAAAAATGTACTTTGATGGCATTAGAATACTGTCTGTCATTTCAAAACCGAACTTAAGTGGATCCAATGTCTCTTTTGCTGCATCGAGGCAGTGTGTCATGAGGTAGGTGTGGAAGAAAGCACGAAGAAGATGACCCTGTGCACTGGTACTTGTTGGGGGTAGGTCATGGAAGAGAAATATTTTTCCCGTGGAGGTACTTCCATAGCCTGACCTCATCAAGTGTCCTGCAAGACGATCCTTTCTTCAATAATTGCACTAAGTACTGTTCGACAAGTGACATGATTCTGTCGAGCTCTGGAGACAGTCGACACGCGACACTCTTTCAGATACTGCACAGGATTACATCCAACTGCAGCTTTTTTGGTACCAAACTGCTCGTATAATCAGCACCCGAAAGAGAATGAAGTGCTGGTAATGCCTGGCACATGTCTTGTCCCAGTATTTCAGCTAACATATGGATTGGAACAAGTCTGTTTGTGTCACCAACGCCAATTCTTAGCCACACTTCATTCACTCCTAGGGTGTGGGAACTTTTCCAGTGAAATAGAGCCAGGACCAAGATGTAAGTATCAGCACTTAAAAACACGATTTTCTTTATCCCTTGATTTGCTGTGTTCTCTCCATGGATCATCATCCTGAAGTCTGTTTCTTCTATTAAAAATCTGTCCATGGTACGTATTGGTTTCTCAACACCATTTTGAATACCCATGCATTTGACACTAATTTCATTCGGTGAACCAGAGAATGCACTTAACACATGCATCTGTTTAATAGTTCTTGTCACCATCAAGGTTTTCAAAAACTGTTTATTATATGTTTTTGTAGTAACAATTTGTTTGATGAGGGCCAGGAAGTTTCCATTTGAATTGGTAGATTAACTTCTGATGATATTTTAGACAAAACTATGACATTGCTCTTTTGCCTCGATAGACGTTCAGAGTCTTTAGAAGAACACTCTTGGTAATTATCGAAGATATGGTCTACCCTATAAAAGGAAAAGATTAGTTAAATAGAAAGTGTTTTAAGACTGCCACGAACAGAATACTTCAGATCGCTCAAGTTCGTGGGTATGAACTGGCATGTCTGTTTCAGTTTGAGTTATCAGATGTTTCAATGCTTTTTGATGAGAATGTTCTTCTTGTTAAAAGCAAAAAGAAGTACTCTTTCTTATGCAGGAACTAGAAAGGACTCTGAGTGAAGACGCAAAAGCAGCACAGTTTCAGCCAGATGAAAGTACTTGTTTCATCATAGACGTTATAAACTGTTTGAGAAAGGTGGTAACAAAGGAATAGAAAGCGTTTGGTGATGTTGACACTTCTTACTTGACGTTTACATCATCACTCTCAGCTGGTGCTTCCAGGGTAGACCATATCTTCAATAGTTACCAAGAGTGTTCTCCTAAAGACTCTGAACGTCTATCGAGGCAAAAGAGCAATGCCATAGTTTTGTCTAAAATATCATCAGAAGTTAATCTACCAATTCAAATGGAAACTTTCTGGCCCTCATTGTCAAACAAATTGTTACTACAAAAACATATTAAAAACACTTTGAAAACCTTGATGGTGACAAGACCTATTAAATAGATACATGTGTTAAGTGCATTCTCTGGTTCACCGGATGAAATTAGTGTCAACTGCATGGGTATTCAAAATGGTGTTGAAAAACCAATACGTACCATGGACAAATTTTTAATAGAAGAAGCAGACTTCAGGATGATGATCCATGGAGAGAACGAAGCGAATCGAGGGCTAAAGAAAATCGTGTTTATAAGTGCTGATACTGACATCATCTTGGTCCTGGCTTTATTTCACTAGAAAAGGTCCCACACCCTAGGAGTGAATGAAGTGTGGCTAAGAATTGGCGTTGGTGACACAACAAGACTTGTTCCAATCCATATGTTAGCTGAGACAGTGGGACAAGATATGTGCCAAGCATTACCAGCACTTCATGCTCTTTCTGGTGCTGATTATACGAGCAAGTTTGTTACCAAAATATCTGCAGTTGGCTGTAACCCTGTGCAGGATCTGAAAGAGTGTGACGTGTTGCCACTGTCTCCAGAGCTCGACAGAATCATGTCACTTGCCGAACGGTACTTCATGCAATTGTTGAAGAAAGGCTCGTCTTGCAGGACACTTGATGAGGTCAGGCTATGGAAGTACCTCCATAGGAAAAGTATTTCTCTTCATGACCTACGTGCAACAAGTACCAGTGCACAGGGACATCATCGTGCTTTCTTCCACGCCTACCTAATGATACACTGCCTCGATGCAGCAAAAGAGACATTGAATCCACTTAAGTTCGGCTTTGAAATGACAGATAGTGTTCTAATGCCATCAAAGTACATTTTTCCATTACCAGACGACTACATTGGAGCATGTACATGCATATGAAGTTCGCTAGGTCAAGTTGTGTGTAAGGACGCAGAAGTTCCATGTTGTTTGTTTTGCAAATACAACAGTGTTGACATTGATAAAATAGATTGTAGACACCCATATTTAATTTAATGTTGTTGCTAAAGAAACATAACAAAACATTTTACTTAAAACGACAATGTAGATTGTCTTTTACATTTATAAACCAAAGTGTTTAAAGATTATAAAATTAGCACTGCTTTGTCTTGTATAGAATTTCTTTGTAAAGAATTATCAAAATGTTTTTAAGGATTTGCCAGTGTATATTTTTTACGTAATATGAATTAAATTAAGTGTACTTTATAAACAATTTCATTGAATATGTTTTTCTCTCTGTTAGTGTTAAATCTTCCTTAAGGAGAATATTTGCGTACTTCAGTTTCAAAAGGTTACTTTCCTGGAATAATGGTTTGAGAATTCAAGAAAATAGCAGAAGCAAATTTGCAGACGATTGGACGCTGAACATCTTTTCAATAAATCTTACCGTTTTCGCTAAAACGCTTGCTTTTACAGTAGGCATGTGGAAGAATGGCGGCCATCTTGAATGACGTCATAATGAGAAAACGTGGGGGTGGGGGTGGGGGGTGGCCACCCAACTTTTTTTTGCTTGTTATACACCCAAGTAACTAACACCGAAATAATTTCCTCTGTACATAGCACACAGAAGTGCTGTGAGCCGCTGGACCATTATCCTTTTTTTCCGATTCAAGGCTCCTTGAATTGGAGGAGGAACTCCAGAGAATCAAGTTGGGTATTGTGTTGGACTAAGTAAAGTAATGAGAAAAAGGAACTTGTAAAACTGAGGAGTGGCCATATCTTTCTCTACCGAAAAACCTACAGTGGCAAAACTAGTTATTTTAGATAATTATCGGAAAACTGAAAGACATTGTTTTAAAGGTCGAAAGTTTCACAGGCATAGCTGGACGTCTTGTTATCCAAATGTCTAAAAAGCACCAGATTTAGTTCACTCAAGCATACGTGCCCACCGCAAATCATCCTCATGGAGAAGTAGAAGTTTCATGGGGACACATTCGATAAATAAATAAGGGTAAGCAGCACTTGAAAATCAGCATGGGGGATCTAAATGCGAAAATAGAGCAACAAAATGAAGCTTTGGTCTGCAAATTTGGTCACGGAAACAGGAACGAGCTTGAAGATACTCTTGTACAGTTTTCAGAGGCGGGAAATATTTTATCATTATGAACTCCTTTTTCAAAAAAAAAAAACGCCGCATAAGAAATGGGCATGGAAGCACCCAAATGGTATTACAAGTGAAATTTATTTTATGTGGAACAAGAAATTTGTCATTGAAGAGGTGTGACGTACCTGCCAGCAGGACGCACACGACATAAAGGCAGATAGGAATCAGAACAAATGTCCGCGTAGCTCAATTGGTAGAGCAACTTATTCCGGAATGAGTGGACCCGGGTTCGAACCCCGGCGCGGATAAAAATGACGGAGAACTTTAATTCGTTATAATGGCGCCCGAACTATCCGGATGACCCGGCCGTTCAAAATCTCGCATTGGTGTGATGTTATTTCCACACCGCGAGACAGGAAAAATCAGAGAATTCCTTCTCCAGCGCTTCGAAAAATAAAAATGTGTGATGTTGCATTCCACACAGCAGATTGACTGGGAGTTCTCAAGTGCACATTCTACAGTGGATGGCTGCCTGCAACGATTCATGGTCACGGCTGACCCGTGGGCCATGCCCCAGGCTCTCTTTCGGGGGGGGGAGATGTGACGTACCTGCCAGCAGGACGCACACGACATAAAGGCAGATAGGAATCAGAATAATCGTCTGCGTAGCTCAGTTGGTAGAGCGACTTGTTCCGGAATAAGCGGCCTCGGGTTCGAATCCCGGCGTAGACCAAAAATGACGGAGAAATTTACTTCGTTATAGAGGGCAGCGTGCTTAACGCGTGGCTCAGCCCAGGAAGTTGCCATAGAATATTAAGATGTAATATGCATCTTATCAGAAAGCTTGAATCGCGCATACTTGTAAAGCAAACGAAAAGTATGGACAAGACAAATCTTAAAAAAACTTACTTTCAAATTGCTACTGAAAAACAGATTCTCTGCACTGTAGGAGAACCAGCAACGCAGAATGAGTAGACATCCCTGAAATTAACAAAAAGCTCACGAACGAGCTAATAGGAACAGCAACAAAAATATGTGGTACTAAGAACAAATACCGCACGAAAAAAATCAAAATAAAGAAAATTTGTGATGCAAAAAGAAAAGGAAATGAAAATAAATAAAGTATATCATCCAAAGTGGAATGTGTACTGTAGATCTATGTCAAAGAGTCTGTATGAGAATTCTTCTCTTGAAGAAATAAGCAAATTCAGTTGTGAAATAGTGAAAACCACAACTGAAAATAAATACACACTGGTATCAGAATAATACGACCACCACCGGAATCAGAGTTTACCCTCCCAGGCGCGTCACAGGGTGCACGTGACAAGGTCGACCACACGGAGATAAAAGCGGTCGGCCAGGAGAAACAAGCCATAGTGCGTAACATGAGCACAACGGGCAGTGGTAGTGATTTGACGGACGTTCAAAAAGGAATGATCATCGGTTACCGCGCCAAGGATGGAAGCATCTCAGAAACAGTAGACTTCGTGGGCTGTTCGCGAGGCGCTGTGATAAGGATGTAATAAGAATGGATCTCTGGCACACCGAGTACCACCCGACGTCCTAACTGTGGAGCCCCAAAGCCATCGACCCCAGAGGAGAACATCGCCTCCGTCGACTGGTAAAGCGCAATACGGCAGCAATTGACCACGCAAATGAACGCTAGGGCACCCAGGTACGTGTCCCCGATAACAATAGAGCGAACCCTGTTACGCACGTGTCTCAGGAATCGACGCTGCGTCAAGGCGCCCATTTTAACCCAGGTCCATAGGCAATGACACCTGTAGTCCGCATGGGACTACCGCCATTGGACCGTGGAAGAGTGGGAAAAGGTTGCCTTCTCCGACTAATCGGGGTTTCTACTCCACAGAAGTGATGGGCGATGGCGGATATGGCGTCAGACATCCGAGAACAAACATCCGGACACGCTTGTCGGAGGTGGCAGTGTGCAAGGCTGGGGGATGTTTTCCTGCTATGACATTGGACAGCTGGTACCACTAAATACCAATGGCTACCTGTCCGTCCTCGATCCCACATGAATCCCTTCATGTTGGACGTTTACCTGGTGGTGTGGGAGTCTACCAACAGGACAATGCGCCGTGCCACGTTGCAAACGGATTGAGAGACTAGTTCTAGGACAGCGATGTCTTCGTTTTCCCTTGGCTGGCCAAATCGCCGAACCTCAATCCCATAGAGCACTTGTGGGACTATTTGGATCGACAAGTTTGAAGTGCCGACTCGCATCCACGTCATCTCCGGGACCTCTGTACTCTGCTGCAATCCGAATAGGCACGTGTGCCTCGGGCAACCTTCCAGGACCTCATTGCGTCCATGCCACGCCATCTTGCTGCTGTCATCCGAGCCAAGGCTGGTTTTCCCATCATTAGGTAGGTGGTCATATTCAGATACGACTGTGTATACATGTTCTACAGTGAGTCCAATCCTGCCAGCAGAAGTTGCCAATGAAATTAAAAACATGAAACGGAGAACAGCTCCAGGGTAAAAGAAAGAATTTCTGCAGACATTGTACAGGGAACCGATGGAAGAAATAGAAACTATACTCGCGCAAGTCTTTACCTTAAGCCTCAGGAAAGGGTAGATTTCTAATTACCGGGACAGTGCTACAATGATCCTGCTGCATAAAAAGTGGACATTGAAGACCTCTAGAACTGCAAACCAGTCAGCCACCTATCAGCTGTTCATAAAGTCATCACTGAGGTACTATTGCATCGCTTGAAGGACACACTGGACATGGTTCAACCAAGAGAACAAGGTGGATTCAGAAGTCGTTACAGCATTATAAGACATGTCTATGTACTGAGAGAGCTAATTGAAAGAGCGAATGAGTATGAAATCTCATTATGTCGGATTTTCTTGATCATGAAAAGGTTTTTGTTTCGCTGTAACGATCAGCAATTATGTCTTTGAAGTCCTGTGGTACTGAATATCATTATCAAAATGCAAATTGTGTAAAGGTTTGATGCCAACTCCAGTGGCGCAGTGGTCTAAGTGCTGGCTTGTGACAATTCATCCAAATTGGATCCGGGTTCGAATCCCAGTGAAGCATGAAAGTTTCGTTTGTCTTACGGCACTGGCTCTCTCTCTGTCTTCCCTGGTAGTAGTGGACCTAAATTTGGGACGGGCGGTTGTTTATATAGCCCATTGAGTTGCTCACAGCTGTCGTTTAACCCTCAAATGAAAAAAATACTTTGGCTGTTGAACATAGGATGTATAAAAATTTTATTGGGTGTGAGAAAAGGTAAAACCATATCTTTTTGTCTCTTCAAAGCTATATTGAAGGATGTCTTTAAATCCTTTAACTGGGGAAACAAGAAAATGAAGGTTAATGGAGATTATTTAATCCACCATCTTTTTGCTAACGACGTAGTAATTTTTTGCAAGTATTCCCTCAGAGCTGTACTGTATGGTCTAGAAACTTTCTGACAAGAGCAACGAAGTGGGTTAAAAATGAACTTGCAGAAAACGAAATTGATGTACAATGCTTCTAGAAGGGCTGAAGATTTAAAAGTAACTGGTGGACGACTTCCTTGGACAACAGATATTATATGCAATGGGCAGATATACATTATGACCACCTACTAAATAAGCTGTAGGACTCCATTTAGCCAGCAAAACAGCGGCCACTCGACGAGGCATCGATTCGATAAGGTTCGGTAGGTATCCTAGGATATCTGGTACCATAATGTCAACAGAAGATCCTCCAGTACCCGTTCATTTCGGAGTGGTGGTGATTTAGCGCGAATCCGTTTTTCCAAGTCGAACCACAAATGTTCGACTGGGTTTCATGGCAAGCGAATTTGGAAGCCAAGGCATTAACAGAAAGTCACCAGCATGTCCCTCGAACCACTCCTTGACGATTCTGGCAGTGTGGCACGGCGCATTATCCTGTTGGTAATGACCATCACCAAAACAGTTGTCATGAATGGGTGAACTTGGTCCGCAACGATGTTTAGATACCTGACAGCTATAACAGATTGTGCTATTGGGATAATGGGGACTAAAGTGTCCCACGAAAGCATTGCCCACAGCATCACACTGCCGCCAGGGGCATGTTTCCTCCCAACAGTGCACACAGGTGCCATAGCCTCCATTGGTAATCGGCGTATCCACGTTCGGCCGTCTACGTGATGCACCAGGAATCTTGATTCGTCAGACCAGGCCACTTTCTTCCAATCATCCACGGACCAATCTCGATGATCTTGGGCCGATTTCATGCTTTGTTGGCGATGACGTACAGTGAGCAATGGAGACCTGGCTGGTTCTTCGACTACGCAGCTCCATGCGCAAAAGGCTGCGATGAACTGTGTGCTGTGACACATTGCCTTGATCACCACTGTTGTAGCTGAGGGTGATTTGTCGTTCTGTGGCCCTGCAGTCGCTGTAAACAATGCGCGACAGCCTCCCTTCCCTCTGGCATCAATGAGCTGCGGACAACACACGACTGGATGACGGTTCGTCGTTTGGCCATCTGCGCACCACTTTTGATACGTACTCACTACAACGGCACGTGAACGACTCACAAGCCGCGCCGTTTCCGAGATATTAGTTCCAAGGCGCCGTGCCATGACGATTTTTCCTTTATCAAGCTGCGATAAATCGGCAGCTTTTCCCATTCTTACTCCGAACACTCTACTGACCGAAAGCCGGTCCTCGGTTTGTATATATACTGCTCTGTGAGCGTCACCTGCGCCACCGTTCAGTGTCCAGGCGCGCTCATTTCATTAGGCTGGGGGTGTTCATAATGTAACGGCTCATCGGTGTATATGATTCGAATATTGTGCTATGCGCATATCGAAGTAGGAATTAATATGCATGTAAGCCTTTGTTGGACTGCAATTGGAAGAACAGTACAATTTTTCAAGAGCAGTTTGCCACTGTCTTAAAAGAAAAGTATTGAATCAGTGCATCCGTCCAGTTCTTTCTGATTAAGTAATATCCTTTCTGAAAAACGAATAAAACACCCCTCGAGAGAGATACAACTGAGCAGTAAAATTACAGTTGACGGTCTGGACATAGCCAAAAAATCTTGGACCACAAGCAATTCTCCTTCCCAGAAATGAGCTGGCACTAAGAGACGTCACTGTGCTATTTCTTAAGATTAAATTAATTCCCGTAACTCCTGCTGTTTAATCGAAAAGCCTTATGTATGAGTCAATTTCCATACAAATGAGACTTTCCCTCAACGAGTCTGTATTTTCACACGTTCAAGCTTGTACGTCGTTTGTTGAAATCGCAAATTTCTGCTTAAATCAAACTACTTAATTCCTCTGACTTAACCTAAAGGTAGATAATCGTCAATTGCTCAAGTTGTTTGCAAAGAAGTGTGAAGAAATATCAACTGAATTTAAATAGTTAATATTGTTAATTCGCGTCACACGACAGGCTATTACGTTTTTTTAATGATGACCGAAAACTCCGTGTAACCATACCTGATCGGAACGCTAGTTATTTCAACCACATCGGAACCCTTTGTCTCACAGTTGGGAATGATTCGGGAAACTGAAAAGAAAATTGCATAAATGAGCAAATTTTTGTCATCTGCACACATATTTCTAATGCCTTTTAATTTCTTTAAAAAGAACAATCGCAGTACTTTTTTAACAATTTAAGTTTTCCGATACGCAAAACTAAATTGAAATAAAATATTTTGCTTTAGTACGCAAGTTCAGATGAACTTTGTAGACGAAAAACAAAATGTAAGTCTTCAGTTGAAGTATGGGGACCATTAAAGTGAAAACAAAGCTTTGGAATGTATCTACATTTTGTTTTCAATAAAATACGTAGTGATGGATACATTAAGTATCAACGCTGTAATTCAGATACATCCACGGTGTAATGTTCGTAAATTCAAATTATGGTTTTCGAAAGTTTGTAAGTTGAAATTCGATTATACTGTGGATGATATAAAAAAGGTTGTGGAGTACCGACCTGAATTGTTCTCGAAGAAATTCAGAGATTCTGCTTTCAAACAGTGCTACTTCTTTCGATAAAGGGTGTGTTCCGGTTTCGTCTAATTTATAGAATTAGTACGCCGATTACTATACAGGCGAACGAATGATTCCCCTTTTTTAAAAGACCATCAACCGGCGCTGAAAAGTGTGCATGTAATTATGGATCTATATTAATATTATATGAAAATTTCACGTGTAAAAATTATAGATTTACTTAGTTAGATTTTCTGTAGATCGTACTGAGGTAGGTTTATATTTGGCACGATTTCTGCTCTTACCTACAACCTGGATAGATGTAGGCGTCCGTGCCATGAGGGAGCTTTCTCCGATAGCACAATGGGGAATCCTTCGAAATTCACTTTTTTGGGGCTTCTTGCGAATGAGTTTACTTAATTTATCGTGCAGTGGTACTATTGTCATCACCCATTCTCAGTGAATTGCAGGATAAAGGATTCTCCTTGTCTTTCCCACCACTCTCTTGAACCATTCTCTTCCATGCCCCTCCGACATCTCCCACGTGGTCATTTCCTGTCGCTCGGCATCGAGTCAAGTATTTCAGTTGTCCTCCTACGGTAAGTTCTTCTAGCAATATATCTAGCCCATTGCCACTTGAAGATTTTTATTTTGCTCATGTTATCCACTTTTGTCATTTTCGTGATCCACGAGTTTATTTTCCTACGTTTCTTGATTACACCGAGAAGGCATCTCTCCATGCATCTTTGAGTTCTCAACAGCGCCTGTATGACTTATTTTTAAGTCCATGTCTCTAATTCGTAAGTAAGAACTGGAAGGATGCACTGATCAAACGCTTCTCTTTTAAGACACAATGGTAAATTGTTCTTGAAAATTGTACTATCTCTTCCAAATGGTAGTATACTAAGCGGAATCGGGGCGATTAACTGTTCGTGACCATCTCCAGGCCGAATTTTCAAAGTTTCTGCAAAGTTAGACTTACGGACCACAGATATTATTACATGGTATATCTTTGAAAAGACAATGACCACATTTCTCTGCTGTATGGGGAGAGAAGTTTAGCTTTCTACATAATTCTCTACAATTTGCTCAGTTTCCTCGCATCCATGTGAAGATTTGCCGATTAATCAGTATCTATCCAGCTATGGAGTATTTATTTCTCATTTGGGACACAGTGCTCAAATTATGCTTAAAATTTCTTGGCGCGTTGTGGTCGAGCTGTTCTCCTGATTAGCAATACGCCACTTCTTGATTTTCCACAAAACGGTAATGGCATCTGTGTTTTTTACTACTATGGGCAATTCTCTCAAGAGTTGTCAGTCTTTGCCCTACCTCCAGCAAGTTTCTGTCGCACAAGAAACAGTTACCCAACATAGTTTCTGTGTCCAACTCGGGGCCAAAGAAGTCGTTGGCTTACAGAGGATAATTCTTCTGATGCCTTTGCATTAAATGAAACCTCCAGCCAAAGAAACCGAAGAATTTTCCTACAAGAGTTGGGCTTTTACACTATTTCTGTCACTAACAATATTCATAGTCGTCTACGTACGATATACATAGACAGTTATGAATATTGTTAGGGACAGAAATAGTGTAAGAGCTTTCAATTGCAAATTAAATTACGTTTTCAAATTACAAATTAAAACCACTTTATTTACAAGTTAAAAGACGCAAGATCTTTCAAGGCCTCATGGCCCCGTCCTCAGGTTAAGTGTTACGAGTCACAAAGAAGCAGCCAGTATATATTGAATACAAAAACCCACAATGCACCCCGCCACAAGCACAAGTGATGCCATTTTGAGTAAATTAAAGTTCAATAGGTAAAATATTATGCTAATTCTTCTTCTTCAAATTACTGGATATTATGAGTAATTGGGTCCCGATTACTCATAATTCATTCGGATCCCTAGAAACAAGTGGAATACAGTATACTCCCGGTTTGTTGAATGTTGAGACAGTATCTCTGTCATTTCGTACCAAAGAAAATACATTTCTGGTGCTCACTCCAAAGGCTAGGTTATGTTTTTAACAGGCTTTTTTAGAATGAACACCAGATGGGGATGGGGGGGGGGATTTTCAACTTTACCAACGTACTTAGTTGGAGAAGTCGCAGTTACCAAAGTCGTAAATCTCAACCGCTGGAACTGTTGTAATAGTCCATGGAAGAAATGAGTAGGATAACCAAAAAACCGGGCTATGTTCAAGACCCTGGACAATTCCTCATGTCGAGCCCTACAAGACGAAGAATGCGTGAAGGCACGATTTATTAAAAAACGAAGGACAGAAGCTTTATGTTCTGGAGGATTAGATGAAGCAAAAGAAATAATACAAGGTGCAAATGTCGGTTTTCGATAAACTGAAAACTTAATTTGGTTAGAATTCAGTTCCCAGGAAAGCAAAAAATCCAGAAATGGCAACCTCACCGCAGAGTTGAATACGCACCGCGACTCACCTGTTTCCATTAAAACTGTTCGTCGGGAGCTTCGCCGGGTCAACATTCACGGTCGTGTTATAATGAATTCGCTTCCTTCTAATATAATGAATTCTTCTAATGCTTGTTGTTTGTTAATTATTATATCATGAATAAACTTTCCCGCCAGTAGTGTAGTAATAATAATAAACAAGCTTTTAACTGCTAGTAATGTTGTAGTAGTAATTAAGATGAATAAAGTCTTAATGCTGGTTGTTAATAATAATCAACTAATGAAATAAACCTAACAGCCAGACAGAGATCTGACAAAACTATGAACTGAGAAAGACTTACTTACTAAGACAATCTTTTATTTGGTAAACTTCTGGCTCTCACATAAACGAAGATCTCTTTACACACGAAACAAAGCTCTCACGCACATAAACAACCGCTCTCTCTATACAACAACAGCTCTCTGACACATAAACAACAGCTCACTTCGTACAACAACAGCTCACTTTTTCGTATCGTTGAACGCGCCTATTTATACTGGCTACCACCACGTCATGACTTACACTCATTGCCAGATCTCATTCAGCGGGAGAAATAACATCTCGTTCAGTAAGAAGATAATTTACATAGTAAAATAAAATAACCAGAGATAGTAAAAATCAAAAGGAAAGTGAATCTAGAGTATACGTTACAGTGTTGCTATCGCCAAACCTTGGATCAGCTCTAGTAGTGGTACGAGGACCATTGACGGGCCAGGGATATGTTAATGAGATCTTATGGACCGATGTGCTCCTATTCCTGACCGGGATAACAGGTGCGCTGTACGGATAATGCCCGCACGCACACGTCTCGGGATACCCAGTACTGCCTACGTCATGTCCAGACACTTCCATGGCCTGCCCGCTCCCCGGACATGTCCCCTATCGAGCATGTGTAGGACCAGTAAAAACGCCGGCTGCCGCCGTGCCGCACTATCCGGGATTTGGAGCACACCGTCTAACACGTGTGGGTCAGTCTGCCGCAGGACAACATCAGGCGTCTGTTCGCCTCCATGCCGGACCGTACTACAGCATGTATTGCCGCACGAGGTGGTGCGACGCGATATTAAAGATGGCCGGACTGCGTGCCACAGATTCCTCTGCAATTGTGCTGCAGCACTGTTTTTGCCATCATGTGTATCATTCATCTGCATCATTACGTCCATAAAATTTCAGTTCAATCCGATGCTTCCTTCTTGGTGCGCACATTTCATTGTCCGTGAGTGTGTATATATATATATCATCATCATCATCATTGTCAGCCATTATCAATCCACTGCTGGACGAAGGTCTCCCCAAGTTTCCTCCACAACGGTCTGTCTTGTGCCAGTCTCCTCCATGTCACCCCTGCATACTTTCGAATTTCATCCACCCATCTCCCATGTGGTCTTCTTCTGGGTCTTTTCCTGTCCCTTGGAATCCAATCTAAAATTTCGGCTGTCCATCGATGATCTGTCCTTCTGGCAGTATGTCCAGCCCATTGCCATTTCATTGATTTAACTCTGATCATGATGTCTTCCACTCTTGTCATTTTTCGGATCCACGAGTTCCTCTTCTTATCTCTCCTGGTTACACCACGTATGCACCTCTCCATGCTTTTTTGAGTTGTCTGCAGCCTTTGTATGTCTCTTTTAGTTAAGGTCCACGTCTCTGCACCATACGTAAGCACTGGAAGGATGCATTGATCAAACACTTTTCTTTTAAGACATAATGGCATATTGCTCTTGAAAATTATGCTGTTTCTTCCAAAAGCTCACCAGGCAAGTTTTGTACGCGGATTAATTTCTTCATCAATGTGACCCTCACTTGATATCTGCTGTCCAAGATAAACGTACGTGTCTGTTATCTCCAGCTTTTCTCCATCAATCGATAAATCTTCATTTCTTGTAAAAGCATTGAACATCTTTTTTGTCTTCTGAAAGTTCATTTTTAATCCCACTTCTTTACTCTTGTCAGCAAGTTCCTGGATCATACTCTGCAGCTCTGATGGGCTAGTTGCAAAAATGACTACGTCATCAGCAAAACGAAGGTGGGTTAGATAATCTCCATTAATCTTTATCCCCTTGTTTTCCCAGCTCAGTGACTGAAAAACACCCTCCAATGTGGCATTAAAGAGCTTCGGAGATATGGTGTCACCTTGTCTCACTCCCTTTCCAATTTTTATGTGTGTTGTATTTTCAAACAGCCTAATCTTTGCACTTGCATTTTCATAGATGTTATTATTTATATTAATGTATGCATCTTCAATACCGCAGGTTTTCAGAGCCATTGTAACTGCTGATGGTTTCACCGAATCAAAGGCTTTTTCATAATCGATAAAAGCCATGCACAATGGAAGTTCATATTCCCTCGCTCTTTCAATTAGTTCTCTCAGCACATGGATATGATCTATTGTGCTGTAGCCACTCCTGAATCCAGCTTGTTCTCTCGGTTGAGCCATGTCCAGTGTTACCTTCAAGCGGTGTGAAAGAACTTTAGTGAAGATTTTATAACTACTGATAGGAGGCTGATAGGTCTGTAGTTTCCGAGATCCTCAATGTCACCTTTCTTATGTAGCAGGATCATTGTAGCGGTGTTCCAATCCTCAGGAATCTTTCCTTCATTAAGGCATCGAGTGAAAATTTGGGCGAGTACTGTTTCGATTTCTCCACTTGCTTCTTGTATGATGTCTACAGTAATTCCATCTTCTCCTGGAGCTTTTCCCCGCTTCATGTTCTTGATTGCATGTGCAACTTCTGCTGGAAGGACTGGAGGAACTCTGGTACTGGTATCTTTCATGATGTCTGGAGTGCATGTATCATCCCTTTCATATACTTTGGAGTAGAAATCTTTCACTCTTGTCAAAATTTCGCCTCTATTTCTTGTTACAGAACCATCTTCTTTTCTCAGTGCCATAATCTGTTTTCTTCCCTTACTGAGATGTCCCTTTGCTATCTTTAGGCTTTGGTTGTTTTCAATTGCTTTCCTAACTAGCTCACAGTTGAATTTCCTTACATCTTCAGTGATACTTTTTCGTGCTGTCTTGCATAGCTCTATATATTCCACTTTGGAAGTCACATCTTCTTTAGTTGTCCTCATCTCTCTTCTTTTTTGCATCAACATTTTCGTTTTTCCTGATAATTTATTTACATGCAACTTGTTCTTAGACCCAGCTAATTTTGTTGCTGTTTCCATAAGAGCTTTGGTTACTTTTCTGTTAACTTCAGAGATGTCCACTTCTTCCGATATTAGGCCTTCTAAAGCAGAGAAACTGTTCTTCAGTTCCAACTTGAAGGTATTATGGTGTTTTTTAAGGTTGGTTATGTCAATACATTTTGTTTGTCTTATGAGCTTGCCACGTTCGAGGTTAGTGTTGAGGTGCATCTTACATCTCACCAATCTATGGTCACTACCTGTGTTGAACTTGTTTAGCACACTGCAGTCTTCTATGACGAATTTTTTGTTACACATAATCAAATCAATTTCACTTGTCGTCCCATTTGGATGTCTCCATGTCCATTTCCTGTGTGGCTTTTTCTTGAAGAAGGAGTTCCAGATGAAAAACCCTTCTGCCTCTGCAAACTCAACGAGAGTATTTCCATGCTGGTTTCTGTTGCCGTGACCGAATTTACCTACTGAAGTTTCATTCTGTTGCCGTTGCCCTATTTTTGCATTGAAATCTCCCATAATTATTTTCAAGTGCTGCTTACCTTTATTATTTAGATGACAAATTTCCTCATAAAATTCTTCAATTTCTTCTTCAGGATGACTTGTGGTGGGTGCATAAGTTTGAATAATCTGAGCCTGGTATCTTCTCGATAGTTGGATAACGAGTCGTGCAGCTCTGTCAGAGGAACTTTCAACTTCTACCACTTTTCCTTCAGTTTCTTGTTTATTATAAATCCAACACCACTAGTTCTGCCAGTATCTGTCCCACGATAGTAGAAGAGATGTCCAGTTTTCAGTTCGATGAGATCTTCTCCTTTTCTCCTTACCTCACTTAGCCCCACGATGTCCCACTTGATCCTTTGTAGTTCCTCTTCCAATTCAAGAAGCCTTGAATTGGAAGAGGAACTATATATATCATCATCATCATCATCATTGTCAACCATTATCAATCCACTGCTGGACGAAGGTCTCCCCAAGTTTCCTCCACAACGGTCTGTCTTGTGCCAGTCTCCTCCATGTCACTCCCGCATACTTTCGAATTTCATCCACCCATCTCCCATGTGGTCTTCTTCTGGGTCTTTTCCTGTCCCTTGGAATCCAATCTAAAATTTCGGCTGTCCATCGATGATCTGTCCTTCTGGCAGTATGTCCAGCCCATTGCCATTTCAGGGATTTAACTCTGATCATGATGTCTTCCACTCTTGTCATTTTTCGGATCCACGAGTTCCTCTTCTTATCTCTCCTGGTTACACCACGTATGCACCTCTCCATGCTTTTTGAGTTGTCTGCAGCCTTTGTATGTCTCTCTTAGTTAAGGTCCACGTCTCTGCACCATACGTAAGCACTGGAAGGATGCATTGATCAAATACTTTTCTTTTAAGACATAATGGCATATTGCTCTTGAAAATTATGCTGTTTCTTCCAAAAGCTCTCCAGGCAAGTTTTGTACGCCGATTAATTTCTTCATCAATGTGACCCTCACTTGATATCTGCTGTCCAAGATAAACGTACGTATCTGTTATCTCCAGCTTTTCTCCATCAATCGATAAATCTTCATTTCTTGTAAAAGCATTGAACATCACTTTTGTCTTCTGAAAGTTCATTTTTAATCCCACTTCTTTACTCTTGTCAGCAAGTTCCTGGATCATACTCTGCAGCTCTGATGGGCTAGTTGCAAAAATGACTACGTCATCAGCAAAACGAAGGTGGGTTAGATAATCTCCATTAATCTTTATCCCCTTGTTTTCCCAGCTCAGTGACTGAAAAACACCCTCCAATGTGGCATTAAAGAGCTTCGGAGATATGGTGTCACCTTGTCTCACTCCCTTTCCAATTTTTATGTGTGTTGTATTTTCAAACAGCCTAATCTTTGCACTTGCATTTTCATAGATGTTATTAATAATATTAATGTATGCATTTTCAATACCGCAGGTTTTCAGAGCCATTGTAACTGCTGATGGTTTCACCGAATCAAAGGCTTTTTCATAATCGATAAAAGCCATGCACAATGGAAGTTCATATTCCCTCGCTCTTTCAATTAGTTCTCTCAGCACATGGATATGATCTATTGTGCTGTAGCCACTCCTGAATCCAGCTTGTTCTCTCGGTTGAGCCATGTCCAGTGTTACCTTCAAGCGGTGTGAAAGAACTTTAGTGAAGATTTTATAAACTACTGATAGGAGGCTGATAGGTCTGTAGTTTCCGAGATCCTCAATGTCACCTTTCTTATGTAGCAGGATCATTGTAGCGGTGTTCCAATCCTCAGGAATCTTTCCTTCATTAAGGCATCGAGTGAAAATTTGGGCGAGTACTGTTTCGATTTCTCCACTTGCTTCTTGTATGATGTCTACAGTAATTCCATCTTCTCCTGGAGCTTTTTCCCGCTTCATGTTCTTGATTGCATGTGCAACTTCTGCTGGAAGGACTGGAGGAACTCTGGTACTGGTATCTTTCATGATGTCTGGAGTGCATGTATCATCCCTTTCATATAATTTGGAGTAGAAATCTTTCACTCTTGTCAAAATTTCGCCTCTATTTCTTGTTACAGAACCATCTTCTTTTCTCAGTGCCATAATCTGTTTTCTTCCCTTACTGAGATGTCCCTTTGCTATCTTTAGGCTTTGGATGTTTTCAATTGCTTTCCTCACTAGTTCACAGTTGAATTTTCTTACGTCTTCAGTGATACTTTTTCGTACTGTCTTGCATAGCTCTATATATTCCACTTTGGAAGTCACATCTTCTTTAGTTGTCCTCATCTCTCTTCTTTTTGCATCAACATTTTCGTTTTTCCTGATAATTTATTTACATGCAACTTGTTCTTAGACCCAGCTAATTTTGTTGCTGTTTCCATAAGAGCTTTGGTTACTTTTCTGTTAACTTCAGAGATGTCCACTTCTTCCGATGTTAGGCCTTCTAAAGCAGGGAACCTGTTCTTCAGTTCCAACTTGAAGGTATTATGGTGTTTTTTAAGGTTGGTTATGTCAATAGATTTTGTCTGTCTTATGAGCTTGCCACGTTCAAGTTTAGTGTTGAGGTGCATATATATAGGGATGTAAGGTCAGGTGATGCGTAACATCACAGCCTCTCCTTGACAAATGTCAACCCCGCCTTCTCGTGGTGCATCCTGTTCCTACTAAAGGGGCTCTGACGACCGCCAATAGCGGTATAACTATACCATCGGGATTAGAGGAAATTCTATCCCACACTCACCAACCCGCTTGGCCAGCGTGGTGAGTTATGGCCAAACCCCTCCAAAATGACTCCACAACTTAAATCTTGGCCCTCAGTCTCCGGCAGCTGGAATGTACCTATCCAAGGCAGCGGCCAGTGCGACATGAAGGCAGAGGGTGCTAAAAATCCCCAGAGGACCGGACTAGGCTGCCATCTGATGCTGACCTTGGCAACGTACAATGGACGCTCCCTATCTTCTGATTCAAGGCTTCTTGAATTGGAAGAGGAACTACAAAGGATCAAGTGGGACATCGTGGGGCTAAGTGAGGTAAGGAGAAAAGGAGAAGATCTCATCGAACTGAAAAGTTGACATCTTTTCTACTTTCGTGGGACAGATACTGGCAGAACTAGTGGTGTTGGATTTATAATAAACAAGAAACTGAAGGATAAAGTTGTAGAAGTTGAAAGTTCCTCTGACAGAGCTGCACGGCTTGTTATCCAACTCTCGAAAAGATACCAGGCTCAGATTATTCAAACTTATGCACCCACCGCAAGTCATCCTGAAGAAGAAATTGAAGAATTTTATGAGGAAATTTGTCATCTAAATAATAAAGGTAAGCAGCACTTGAAAATAATTATGGGAGATTTCAATGCAAAAATAGGGCAACGGCAACAGAATGAAACTTCAGTAGGTAAATTCGGTCACGGCAACAAAAACCAGCGTGGAAATACTCTCGTTGAGTTTGCAGAGGCAGAAGGGTTTTTCATCTGGAACTCCTTCTTCAAGAAAAAGCCACACAGGAAATGGACATGGAGACATCCAAATGGGACGACAAGTGAAATTGATTTGATTATGTGTAACAAAAAATTCGTCATAGAAGACTGCAGTGTGCTAAACAAGTTCAACACAGGTAGTGACCATAGATTGGTGAGATGTAAGATGCACCTCAACACTAAAGTTGAACGTGGCAAGCTCATAAGACAAACAAAATCTATTGACATAACCAACCTTAAAAAACACCATAATACCTTCAAGTTGGAACTGAAGAACAGGTTCTCTGCTTTAGAAGGCCTAACATCGGAAGAAGTGGACATCTCTGAAGTTAACAGAAAAGTAACCAAAGCTCTTATGGAAACAGCAACAAAATTAGCTGGGTCTAAGAACAAGTTGCATGTAAATAAATTATCAGGAAAACCGAAAATGTTGATGCAAAACAGAAGAGAGATGAGGACAACTAAAGAAGATGTGACTTCCAAAGTGGAATATATAGAGCTATGCAAGACAGTACGAAAAAGTATCACTGAAGACGTAAGAAAATTCAACTGTGAACTAGTGAGGAAAGCAATTGATAACAACCAAAGCCTAAAGATAGCAAAGGGACATCTCAGTAAGGGAAGAAAACAGATTATGGCACTGAGAAAAGAAGATGGTTCTGTAACAAGAAATAGAGGCGAAATTTTGACATGAGTGAAAGATTTCTACTCCAAATTATATGAAAGGGATGATACATGCACTCCAGACATCATGAAAGATACCAGTACCAGAGTTCCTCCAGTCCTTCCAGCAGAAGTTGCACATGCAATCAAGAACATGAAGCGGGGAAAAGCTCCAGGAGAAGATGGAATTACTGTAGACATCATACAAGAAGCAAGTGGAGAAATCGAAACAGTACTCGCCCAAATTTTCGCTCGATGCCTTAATGAAGGAAAGATTCCTGAGGATTGGAACACCGCTACAATGATCCTGCTACATAAGAAAGGATGACATTGAGGATCTCGGAAACTACAGACCTATCAGCCTCCTATCAGTAGTTTATAAAATCTTCACTAAAGTTCTTTCACACCGCTTGAAGGTAACACTGGACATGGCTCAACCGAGAGAACAAGCTGGATTCAGGAGTGGCTACAGCACAATAGATCATATCCATGTGCTGAGAGAACTAATTGAAAGAGCGAGGGAATATGAACTTCCATTGTGCATGGCTTTTATCGATTATGAAAAAGCCTTTGATTCGGTGAAACCATCAGCAGTTACAATGGCTCTGAAAACCTGCAGTATTGAAGATGCATACATTAATATTATTAATAACATCTATGAAAATGCAAGTGCAAAGATTAGGCTGTTTGAAAATACAACACACATAAAAATTGGAAAGGGAGTGAGACAAGGTGACACCATATCTCCGAAGCTCTTTAATGGCACCTTGGAGGGTTTTTTTCAGTCACTGAGCTGGGAAAATAAGGGGATAAAGATTAATGGAGATTATCTAACCCACCTTCGTTTTGCTGATGACGTAGTCATTTTTGCAACTAGCACATCAGAGCTGCAGAGTATGATCCAGGAACTTGCTGACAAGAGTAAAGAAGTGGGATTAAAAATGAACTTTCAGAAGACAAAAGTGATGTTCAATGCTTTTACAAGAAATGAAGATTTATCGATTGATGGAGAAAAGCTGGAGATAACAGACACGTACGTTTATCTTGGACAGCAGATATCAAGTGAGGGTCACATTGATGAAGAAATTAATCGGCGTACAAAACTTGCCTGGTGAGCTTTTGGAAGAAACAGCATAATTTTCAAGAGCAATATGCCATTATGTCTTAAAAGAAAAGTGTTTGATCAATGCATCCTTCCAGTGCTTACGTATGGTGCAGAGACGTGGACCTTAACTAAAAGAGACATACAAAGGCTGCAGACAACTCAAAAAAGCATGGAGAGGTGCATACTTGGTGTAACCAGGAGAGATAAGAAGAGGAACTCGTGGATCCGAAAAATGACAAGAGTGGAAGACATCATGATCAGAGTTAAATCCCTGAAATGGCAATGGGCTGGACATACTGCCAGAATAACAGATCATCGATGGACAGCCGAAATTTTAGATTGGATTCCAAGGGACAGGAAAAGACCCAGAAGAAGACCACATGGGAGATGGGTGGATGAAATTCGAAAGTATGCAGGGGTGACATGGAGGAGACTGGCACAAGACAGACCGTTGTGGAGGAAACTTGGGGAGACCTTCGTCCAGCAGTGGATTGATAATGGTTGACAATGATGATGATGGTGATGATATATATATAAAGAGCAGAGCCGAAAACATAAGAAAAACTTAAAAATTTAAAACGAAAGTTACAAAATAACCTGAAGATCAAAACGCGCAACGCAGCAGTTATGGAAATTCAGAATTCACATTCTATTAAGAAGAGACTGAAGCAAAAAAATTTTTTGACTCATATCAAGTACAAGATAGAAAAGGTTATGTATTGACCGGTGTGAGTAAAAAGAAAAAAATAGAAAAACTGAATGTAGAAAGTGTCGAGAATACTGAGCCTTGGCTTTATCAAGGACCAGCAAAAACTCTGCATTTTCTCACTTTTACAAAGACCTATTTGGAAATGGGTTTCTGCAAAGTCATAGATGCAAGTAATAAGCCCAGCAAAAAAATTTAAAAATATATATATATGTCATAACCTCCACAGAGTTGTATGACCAAGCTTTAGTTAACAATTTAGCTTGCATCCATAACTTTCCTGGCCTGACCCATGCTCTTCATCTGTTACTAATAAACAGAAAGAAGATGATTATAGAAAACTCAAGTTGTAAGAGTGACATAATGAATCAGAAATAATGTTCAGCAATAACAAATTGCCAAGTTACCTAGTCGCCTAAGAGAGAATTTAAACCTGAATAGCAATACTAAGGTACTACAAATTCTTAAACATTGCAATAAAAAAGGAAATATTAATTTTTTTCTAAAGCACAGATTCTTGAAAGAAAACTGGATTATAAAAACTTCCTACTCCACAACTTCTGACAACACAAAAACGAGAATAAAATAAAGACAATAATAAACTAAAGAAATGCTTTGTGAAGGTTATATGACATAAATAATTAGTTGCAATATGTACAAAGTATTTCAGAAGTGCTTTAAGTGCATAATTA
The DNA here is from genome assembly GCA_039090855.1 of Macrothele yani. Classification (NCBI taxonomy): domain Eukaryota; kingdom Metazoa; phylum Arthropoda; class Arachnida; order Araneae; family Macrothelidae; genus Macrothele; species Macrothele yani. Next base: position 17,825,869 of record CM076996.1, on the reverse strand, counting down.
AGTAGTTATTAAGACCTTAACTACATTGAAAACACATCATAGACTACAAGAACAATGGAACGGCCGGCTGCTTAGCCTTAGTGCCCTAAAAAACGCGCAAAGTAACCAGGAAAAGAAAGAGTTAAAATCCGCAAAAAAGTTAATAGACTTGCTAGTGCCTAAATGCTTAAAGCAAAAAATAGAAAAAATGTTCAAGAAGTTCAAACATTGAACTTGGAAAACCTAAAACCCAAAGACAATGAAGAGAGCTTACCTCTTATGCAACTTAACTTCTTCCACTCTTGAGGAAACATGGCCGACCTTTTACCCCAAACTTCCAATCACCCCTGCCACTCTCTAGTCGCTGGGGGACAGTGTGGGTGGGGCTGAAGGCCTCCACACACTGAAAAAAATCCTACTCGCGGAGATTTTAACTAGAGAAAAATATAATTAAGATTGTGGACCTGTTTGATCAGAAAGAGCAGAATTAACTCTCTAGAATACATGAGAAATATTATGAAATACACAAGTAGTGTATTTAATAATCTTTGCATGTATTTAATCACTTTGGTGAGCTTCTGTAGACTATTCAGAATCCTATTAATTTTAATGTTAATTTTACTATTTTTAGTATAGCTATTCTAGTGAGTGAATAACTAGTTTTCTTTTATATTTATTTTTATTTTATTTTATAAACAGAATTTTAAAGATTTTTTTGTGATTTTGTCTATATTATTTAATTTTTTTATTTTTAATAGGACCTTCTTATCCATAGCACTAAGGTTCCTTTTTGTAGTTAATATGCATCCTCTAGACCAACTTCCAAAAGGCTTTCATTGGTCAAAAACATATTATTAACTGTGTAGAAAATTAAAGCAGATCTGCCAACCTTACTGTATTATTCAGAATAATTTTTCTTAAAGTTCTTTTGATGAAAGAAGTAGGAATTTTCTTCTCTAGAAAACTGTCTAATAGTATATTAATGAGGCAATTGAAGTCCAAATTGTTGCTGCAAATTCTTGAAATTCTAGGCACCTGAGAAATTAGTACATTCTCAATTACTTTGGTTGATACGTTATTATTCCAGTGTAGATATTTAATTACTTTGAAAGGAAAATTAACTCTTTTATCAAAGAGGCTAATAGATGGGTTACCTCTGTTAAGAGTAATGCTTAAGTCTAGGAACTCTAGTTCCTGATTACTGTGGTTGGTTTTACATAAGTTAAGAGAGCTAGGATAGATATTATCAAAATCACTCTCTATAACTTCTGAATTATTTATACACAGCAGATCATCAATATATCTAAATGTGTAAATGTAGTTATCAGAGCAAGTGGAGTGATTTTTAATGAATTTATATTCCTTAAAGAACAGGAATAGATTTGCAATACTTGTGGATGTTGACGTTCCCATTGGGATACCGTTTACTTGCTTATAGAGAGTATTATTATATAAGAAATGGTTATTTTTTATGCAGCAATTGAGATAAGAGTTCCAGGCTCCTACATTAACAAATTGGTTAAGTTTAAATTCTGCATACAGCTCTTTAAAGGTAGTGATTATATCTGATAGAGGCAGATTAGTATATAGGTTCTCAAAATCATAACAATTAATATCTAAGGGATTTACTTCGAGTATAGTGGAAATTACTTCTGCATTATTATTAATTATCCAAAAATCTCTGTACTTCAAATTAGTACAATTACTAATGTGTTTCAAGACCTTCTTCAAGATGTCTTCAAAAGCTAGATCAATTTTCTTTTATGACTCATGACTCCACTAGCTATGAATCTGAACTTCACTGGATCTTTATGAAACTTAACAGTTGCAAAAAGAAAGGGAAATTCAGGCTCATATCTTCTCATTTGTGGAGTTTTAAGTTTCTTGAAGAATGCCTTAAAACGATTTTCTAACTGCTTGGTAGAATAACTTACGGGCTCGTAAGTTACTCTATTATTGAGTTCCATAGTTAACAATTCAAAATAGAATTTCTTACAGATAATTGCAAAATTATTGCTAGCTTTATCCGTAGTGGTAAAAATAAATAGGTCTTGTAGTTTGGAGAGTGACCTTTTAGCTTCTCCAGAGAAAAATAGATTTCTATCAAAACAAAAATCAAGACCTGCCAACTCATTAGTGAAGCCATTGATTACATTATATTTCCATTCTGCGAAGGCCTCAATAGGCTGATTGTATGTTAAACTGGTTTTTATAATGCACCTATTAACATCTTGAGTGAAGCTCTCAAGAATCCTCTCTTTGGAGATTTGGAAGGAAGGTGTAAATTTAGAACCATACTCTAATAAATTCCTAAGCTTGTCATTTTCAACAAAACTCAAGTTACCAGTGATAATATGCTTGTAATTCTTATCATAGTGAACTGTGTCTTTATGTTCATCACAAGAACAGGTAGTAACTACAGGTATGGAACTCGAAGAATTAGGTTTGTAGTTTTTAACTATTGACCCTAAGGTCTTAACATATTTAAAACTTACAATAGACTCGTGCCTGTGGATGGGGAAAAAATTGCATTATTGTAGAACAGCTTCCTAACATTGAGATGATCATAGGTTTTATTTAGAAACCTGATGGTCACAAAATTACTGGAAATTTCTTTAAGAGAAATTTTATCTTTAAGAATATGCTTAAGAATGTCTAGAACCAAAGCAAAAACATGCTTATCAACATGGTTAGCTGTTTCTTTCCAGAATTTGAAAAAACTTTTAAGGACAGAGTGCTTGAAGGACTTAAGTATTTTGTAAGTATTTTTAACAAAACTAGTATCATTTTTGAAACTTTCTAGAGTTATTTGCAAGTTAGCAAAATCAACCATGCTTGAAGTGCGAAATAACCTCTGTCCTCTATTACCTCTAGTGTAACTCTTGTTGTTAACAAGAAAGAAGAGTTCACGTATAGAAAATTTATGCGGATTATGCTTATTGTCAGAAAGAGTGGAATTAAGACCATAGGGATAAAGAGACTCATTTTACGGATTTTACTCTGATCGTGATGTCTTCCACTCTTGTCATTTTTCTTATCCAAGAGTTCCTCTTCTTCTCTCTCCTGGTTACATCAAGCATGCATCTCTCCATGCTTCTTTCAGTTGTCTGCAGCCTTCGTATTTCTTTTTTAGTTAAGGTCCACATCTCTGCTCTGTACGTAAGCACTGGAAGGATGCATTGATTAAACACTTTACTTTTAATACATAATGGCATATTGCTCTTAAAAATTGTATTGTTTCTTCCAAGAGCTCTGCAACCCAGTTTTAGACGACAATTAATTTCCTCATCAATGTGACCCTTATTTGACATATGTTGTTTAAGGTAAATGTAGGTATCGGTTACCTCAAGCTTTTCCCGATCAATCGATAAACCTTCATTTCTCGTAAAGGCATTGTACATCAGTTTTATCTTGTGAAAGTTCATTTTTAATCTTACTTCTTTACTCTTGTCAGCAGCTCTGAAGGGGCAGTGGCAAATATATATATATATATATTGCCATTTCAGTATATATATCCAGAGTGAAATCACTGAAATGGCAATGGGCTGGACATGTTGCCAGAAGAACGGACCACCGATGGACAACTGAAATTTTTGACGGGATTCCGAGGGACAGAATTAGACCCAGAAGAAGACCCTATGGGAGATGGATGGATGAAATTCGAAAGCATGGCGGAGTAACATGAGGGAGACAGGCTCAAGACAGATAATTGTGGAAGGAACTTGGAGAGACCTTCAACCAGCAGTGGATTGATAATGGTTAACAATGATGATGATGATGATTATACGTATATATATAATACTAATCCACGTTAAAATATAAAGTAAAATACGAATGTTATGTTTTTCCATTTATATCGTAAGCAATGCAATAGTTCCTTAGCTGTTGCACTCAAATTCTCACCATTCGTTGAAAAGTGAATTCGAAATTTGTGGTCTGTGTCACGAAGATTCTTACAAACTATTAATTTGAAATACAATATAACGTGCATATTTAAACAATGAAATACCTTTTATGCAAGTTGGAGGATCATCTGACCAAATTCCTTCAGATAAGCACAAGATTGTTTCATAGCCCATTTGCTGAAATCCATCGGAGCAGGTGTACTTAAGTACCATGCCTTCGTAGAATGGACCAGTGGAGGAATAACCCAGCGGCATCACTTCGCGATTAGAGTACGGCACTAGCCCAGGATCAGGGCAGATCGGAAGCAGCTCTGTGTAAAAATATAAAATATTATCAGCATGATATATGCGTAAAATACCCACATCAGTGTATAGAGGTTGTATACGTTAGATGAGGCTTTTCCTCATTGGTTGTAACAGGTTCAGATGCTTTGCTGCCTCATTTTGAGATGCTAAACTTGATGACCCTAAGTTTCAGCTTTGGCTAGAGATCTCATTTGTAGCTGTGGAAGGCTTATTGAGAACGTCGAGGTCCAAACACTTCCATTCCTCGTTTTACGGAGAACGTCGAGGTCCAAACACTTCCATTCCTCTTTTTACGGAGAACGTAGTGTTCCAAACACTTCCATTCCTCTTTCTGCGGAGAACGTCGAGTTCCAAACATTTCGATTCCTCTGTTCATGCATTTTATAACCCAGTGAGGGTTCTAAATCTCCAAACTCCCAGAGTCCACCCTGGGAGTTTGGAGACTAACATTCTGACTAGTCTTTTAGCAGCCAGAAAGCGCGGTAGCAATCAGTGGGATGTGCATCAGTCTCTTTCACAGAAATTTCCGGTTTTCTGAAGCACGGCTTTTAGGCCACATAATGATACATAAACACCTTTTTTTTTTTTTTTGAGCTGTAAAAGGGAGTGATTTTTTCTGTATAAAGACTAGTCAGAATGTTAGTCTCACAGTAATACAAATTTAACGCACTTTCCGAACTTTTGAATCGGCAACTTGTCCTGACAACAATATCCAGCGATGATCATAAACCCTGCAGAAAATTCTTTCACGACTTCCTTAATACCACCTTTTCGGCCAGATCGGAGTAATAAATTTCATTTACTCCTAGTTGAATTTGTTGCTGTTGAAGTAGGCTTTGTTTAAAATGCCAGCCGGGCACCTTCTGTCACATGTAAGATATCGTTTGTACAAGCTCCTTCGTTTTATGCGCTTGCACGAGGCAAGAAAGCAACTCGTGCATCCGACCTTTATAGCGATATGTCCACAACTGTGATGAATGACAGTGAATGACTGTGTCACTCCAACAATATACACTGAAGATCAATTGAATTAGAGACAGCTGGCGTTATGCAAATGTGGCGCTGTGGGCGGCTCTGTAAACGGAAACGACATGACGTATGCAGCGATCCGACAATATAAGGAGTGATGCAATGGGAATCAGTAGAAGTCGGACGCAGTATGGGTAAGACGAAGGATCTAAGCGCATTTGATTGTGGGCCAATTGTCGGGGCCCGACGAATGGGTCACTTCATCTCGAAAGTCGTGCAGGCACTGGGATTTTGACGAGCCACTGTGTCACGGGTGCACCGTGAGTACATCGAATCCGGTAAAACCATTCCTGCAAGGGCCAACTGCCGTGGAGAACAGCGTGTGGATGAGCGGTGTCATCGTCGGCTAGCTCGCATTGCAACAGCGTATAGACGGACCACAGTGCAAGAAATCACTCGGCAATTAAACGCTGGTGCACAAAAACGTGTAAGCAGCCTCACCATCCAGAACCATCTCCTCGCTATGGGGTATAGAAGCCATCGTCCCACGAGGGTACCGTTACTGATCACACATCACAGGGTGCAAAGATTAGCATGGGCGCGGGAACATCGCCACTGGACCCTAGACATGTGGGAAAATGTTGTTTGGACTGATGAGTCGAGATTCACGTTGGTACATCCGGATGGCAGGATACGAATACGGCGCAAACCACATGAAGCGATGGATCCTTCTTGCCAGCAGGGTACTCTTCAAGCTGGTGGGGGTGGCATTCTCGTCTGGGGACTTTTTACGTTAACTGAAATGGGGCCCCTGGAACGTGTGACATCGTCCCTCACAGGTCAAAGTTACCAGGATATCCTGGACGACCATTTGCTCCCGTGTTTGTGCGTCTTCAACATCCCACTGGGGACCTCATCCTGCAACAAGACAATGCACCGTGCCATCGCTCCATAATTGTATCCGAATGGTTGGATGAACACTCCACCGACGTTACCTCGCTTCCTTGGCCAGCTAGGTCACCTGACCTCAATCCCATCGAGCACATGTGGGGATGCCATCAGTTCACAAAGATTTGATGGAGGGGCTCTGCCCCCACCCCTTCCATCAAATCTTCGTGAACTGTGGGAGCTTGTTCAGGGGTCGTGGATCCGTATGGCTTCCCAACGCTTCCGTTGTGTTGTCGAGTCCATGCCGAGACGAATCGCCGCCGTCATCAGGGCGAAAGGTGGTGCTACACGTAACTAGACGGGTATCTCTAATTCATTTGCTCTTCAGTGTATGTATGTATGGAGTCGTTTTCTTTTTCTTTTGTTTTGTAGTGTTTAACGACCACCGTGAGCAACTCAATGGGTTATAAGCAGTTTCTCGACCCTAATTTAGGACCACTGGTTCCAGGAAGGAGGGAGAGCCAGTGCCGAAAAAAAAAACAATCCATACCTCACTCAGGATTCGAACCCGGGCCCATCTCTGATAAAAAACAACAACAACAGCGCCTCCTACACTTGTTTCCACTGGCAACCATGTCCAGACCGTGACATGGAAACATCTCTTTCCTCTGTTATACGATATGTAAAGATGGCCCCTCTGTATTGTGTGTATTTCTAGGAAGGGTTTGTAAATTTCGTGTCTTGAAAAGAAGCCACTGCTCCCTGTAAATTGCATCAATTCGTGATTGCGAACATTGCGCCGGAAAGGGTAGTGATGTAGACTTCCCAAAGAGGACTGCTTTTTAGTAGCTTAATTACTTCTATACTGAAAACGGCCATTCACATAAATTCTACATGTGCTCAAGCTGTTAATTTACATGGATTCGTCCGGCAAATTGGCACAATATTACGCGATTTGCCTTCTGTGTGTGTTTTCCAGATGACAAGAATTCCACATCTAGAAATCAGTTGGCAAGGATTTGATACAGATAAAGCCGTTTGCTTTACAAGACTACACATTTTATGTCTTATGAATTCTCAAGTGCTGCGGAAATACTAAAAAAATTAATTCAATGATGCACAAGTTTTAGTTTAAAATTCGCCTAGGTTATTCCCAACTGAGTGGAATAGCATTCCGAATGTTGCATGGCGTACCACTCACTCCTATGATACTCGTGGTGGGTCGGGTTTTTCTGTTCCGTGGGCTCGTACAGGTTTAATGTTTAATACACTGCTGGACAATTGCTAAGGACGGATCATAAACGGCTATATAGCGCATAAAAAAGTAAGTCTGGTTGGATGCCAAGTGAAATAAAATAATGTCAGAATGCCAGGACATTACAAGAAAGACAATTTATTGTGCTCTGAAATCCAGAAGGCTTTGGAACGTGTTCAAGGGACAAACAGGCCATTTTGGGCAGAATACGCAAACGTGAAAAAAATGCAATTACCGTCCGCAGGCGTTCCCGCGTAAGATGTCAATACGGGATATGGCCACCATGGAGGGCGATGCAAGATTCCACACGTCATGTCATGCTTTGCAAAACATTATCAAGCAGCTGTTGGGGTAATTTATCCCATTCCTCTGTCAGTGCACGGATGAGGTTGTCCTTGTTTATTGGAAGGCATTGGCGACCAACAAGACTCCTCCCGAAAGCATCCCACACATTTTCAATGGGATTCAGATCTGGAGAACGTGCTGGCCATACGCGGTGTTGAATATCCTCGCTCTCAAGACACTCTTGGACAGCGACTGTTCGATGACATGTTGCGTTGTCGTCCATGAAAATGAATCTATCACCGACAGCACCACAGAACATGCGAACATGAGGTAGCAGAACATCATTAATGTATCGTTGGCCAGTCATAGTCCCAGTTGGAAGCACATAGAGAGACGTACGGCCATTGATCATTATGCCAGCCCATACCATGACACTACACGTTGGATATCGGTCCCTTTCCTGTATGTTTGCTGGACAATATGCAGTACCACTATCACGCCAGATCAGTTGTCGTCGACAATCAGACGATAGACTGTATCTACTCTCATCTGAGAAGAGGACAGCAGACCAGTCGTTATCAGTCCAATTGCGATGTTGATGGCACCATTGCAAACGGGCGATACGGTGACGTCTGGACAATGGGATGCACACAACAGGACGGCGGGCGTATAGTACTCCTTCATGCAAACGTCTGGCGACAGTTTTTCGGGAGATCCGCTTGCCAGTAGCAGCCATAAACTGATTTGCTACCTCACTAGCTGTGCTGCGCCGGTGTCTTTTTGTTGATAGCACTATGTACCGAACTTCTGCAGGTGTCGTACTGCGAACACGACCTCCCCCGTGACGTTTGCTACACTCTCCATTTGTTTGAAATGATTTCCAAAGCCTTGAAACAACACTGTGGCTGACGTCGAACTCCCTGGCAACATCTGTTATTTTTCGCCCTTCTTCAATCTTGCCAATAATACGGCCACGCGTAAAATCATCTAGGTGATGTCGGGAAGACATACTGAAAATTGCAAGTTCGTCAATTGATTCTTTCCCTTTCAACTTTGCGTTTGAACAACAACGGTCAATACGCGTCAAATCCTTTATATCTCTTATCAGCGCTATGACGTCACGAAGAAGTTCGGCAATCCAAAATTTACATACGCACAACACGTCTTACTGTATCCCGCACTTATGCTAATTTCCACATTTTCCTGCCTTCCATTTTATGGTTGCTATCGTTGCTATTGCCATCCGTCCTTAGCAATTGTCCGGCAGTGTAATATCAATGTGTTGGGATTGCGTGAGTGGAATGGATTACCGTTGATTATTAGATCACATGTACGTTATCTGGTATTTAAGCGAGTGCTAAGGAGCTTTTTACAGGAAATTGAATATTTGAATTTACTGCTTTATGATTTGTAAAAGAAATGCATTGTAAAATTGTATTCGTTGTCTTGACTGGACTGGAATAATTTATTTTTATTTTAGAGGGGATCAGGGGCTTGCCAGGCAGTACTTCTGCCTTTTCTCCTGGCCCCTTGTTGTACATTTAATTATTTTTAACATATAACATTTGATTCATATTTACAATACGTAATTGTTCTATTTAACTGATATTAATTTTTAATGGAATGAGTTTGCTCCTCTGTACTGAATTTGTAATTATTGGGAAAGTTGGAAATTTGTTGTATTTTGTGAGTTTCATTGGTGAATTTGTTTACTTTATTAGTAAAATTAGTTTATGATTGTGGTACATATTGTATTTTTACTGATCATTTTATTACTTTTGTATAATACTGTACAGCAGAATTTTTATAAAATAAAATAAATAAATAAAAGTGCGATGGCCAAGGAATGAAGTCTAAATTTGAGGACGTTTGAGGACAGAAATCAAAATTCGACGACAGTTTGATTTTTGTCCTCAAACGTATGTTTATTGTCTCCCAAAACGTCGGATGCCTTCGACAAGTCCCCAAAGGCATCAGACGTTTTGGAGGACAGTAAACTAAATTCGAGTACTGTCCTCAAGAATTCGGGATTTCTAATCAGCTTAACGTAAACGCATCCCAAACCGTTACACCGCCTCCATTTGTCTGTACGACACCAACTTTGTAAGCTCGGTCCATCACTTCGCGTGCGTTGCGCCACAGTTGCACTCTCCCATTGACGTGATAGAGTTGAAACCGTGATTCGTCAGACCAGATGGCGTGTTTCCAGTTCTCGGCACTCCAGTTGTGGATAAACCTTTGCAAAGTGCAGCCTAACCTTTTGGTGCCTTGCAGTCAACAACGGGACATGATAGTGAACGTCGCCTGACATTTTCCTTTTTCTAAAAAGTTTAGTATTGGCACACACACTGTCTTCCAGTCATTAAACCTTTGCATGACGACGAATCTGGTTTGCGTTTCAAACATATCTTCATTGGAAAACCAAAGTTACGTTTCTAATTATTCATAATGCCTTTCTTCCTATAAATAAGTAAAAGTCTTAATTTAAAAATTCAAGACTTGAAATATCAGGGTTAGTAGGATTAAAACTCTGAAGAAATTCCTGGTTAATGTGATCTTTTGTTTTTACGAAAAGTGTGCAGAGCTTCAGAGCATAAGAAAAATTATTTTTATCACCCATGTAACATTTTTTATTTACCTTCCAAAGTACATTTAATTTTTTAATCTTTAATATGTTTCGTTTTATCTATAATTTTTTTCATAAAATATGGTTTGGAGAACACTAAAATAATCTGGCAGACTAGCTGTCATCCCGCGATTTAAACTTACCATACTACCACGTTTCCTTGTCTATTATATCAGGATGTATTGCTGTGCATTGCGTGATCTGTATTGCTTTTGCGATGTACAGAGTCGTCTGAAAGTCTTGTTACCCCGCTACGGTTATTACAGTGGAACTAATTAAATTTGTTCTCTGCTTTCAGATCGTTGACACAAGCAACTATAGTCTAGAAGAACTGTTAGTAGCAATTGTATGAACACATGAACTTCCACATAATAGGGGAAGTGCAACGTGACTTTACTACAAAATTTAACAAAGAAGCCCCACCGAAACAGACATTATTGAGATGGGAACGTACGCTGTTCACAACTGGATCAATACTGATAAGAAGAGGACTGGGAGACCACAATCGAGGCAAGAAAAATGTGCCACCGTGGCGGCATCGGTGGTGAGATCTCCCACAAAGTCTCCGAGGAAACGATCTGCGGAACTTTGAATCCCAAAAACTACCATGCTGACTCACATGAAAACAGATCTGCAGTTGAAGTCCTTTCGTCCTGTGTACTTATGCTGATTTGGAGAAATGGAATACCGCATGTGCAAGATTGTTGGTGACGTTTGTGACGCTCTCTCAACGTGGGGCGTTGTTCTTCAGTGATGAATGTGCCATCTACCGAAGTAGCCGTGCTAAGAATGTTTATTTTTTGGAGCAAAGAAAACCCACATTATTATGAGGAGTTGGATCCCAATCCACCACAATTAATGATTTGGGGTGCACTGTCCAGTAAGCACTTGATAGGCCCCTAATTTTTTCGACGGCTCAGTCGATCAGCATTCCCATCTCGTCATGCTGAGGTACTGGTTTGTTCCCCGGCTGCAAAGACGTGGTCTTCTAGCAGAAAGCTGGTTCCAACAAGACTTCGCTACAGTTCATTATTATATCCGTGTTCGGGAATATTTGGATGAAGTGTTTCTTGATAGGTGGTTTGGGAGAGGATAAAATAAGGCTTGTCAAATTGATAAGGCTTGCTCACCTGCCTGCGCCCTTCGAGTGGCCTCCACGGAGTCCAGATCTCTCCTCTGTGACAATTCCCTATGGGGTATTATTAAGGACTGTGTGTGCAAGACAAGGTACCAGACAACCGACCAGTTACAAGACGCTGTTCGTTTTGCATTTACACAAATTGATAAGGCTTGTCTCCGTAAAATCTCGCACAGGACATGGAGACGAATTATTTTGTGTCACGAAAATGGTGGAAGTCATACTGACCTTCTGGATTGGTAATTTTGTAAGTTGTTCTGCAGGAGGTAACAACACATGCGAACCGCCCTGTTCATAAAACTAGCCAACCCTGTTGAACTGTACAAAAGAGACTGTACGTAAAATGTTGATCTCCAATTCGTTTTATTCCACAGGAGTTATTTCTGCATTAATAAGGTCCTCTCAAAACATACAAAAATCTCACTGAAAAATATGTTGTTTACTTTTGGAAATAAGAAATTTTGAATGTTACTTATTGACTTAAGTTGCTTGAAGAGTTAAAGTTTAACTAGCTGCTCTTAGAATTTGTAAGCTGTAAAATTCCGAGACTTAACTTTAATCACAGAAGTGCTCGAAATGCAACATAAAATCAGAGGTGCGATCTCACATACCGTGGGTCTTTTTTTCAGGGTAATGACTGTAGATTATGGAAGTATTTGCACGATAGAATTTCAAATAAATGTACTACATTATAAACAGTAATACTGGACAATTTGAGAGGGGAGCAAAGACGCATAAATTACGAAGAAAATATATTCCTTTACCCCTGTGTCGAAAGAAACATTACCGCCGCGGTAGGCGTAGTGGTCTAAGAGCTGGCTTATGACCATTCTTCCGAGAACGATCTGGGTTCGAATCGCTGTGAGGCATGGATGTTGTGTTTGACTTACGGCACTGGTTCGCTCCCTTCCCTGGAACCAATGGTCCTAAATTAGGGATGGGCGACTGCTTATAACCCATCGAGTTGCCCACGGTGGTTGTTAAACCAATAAAAAAACCATTAAAAGGGGACAAAATATTGTGAAAATTGGAAAATGCAAGAATAGAATGCAGTATTTCTCTATTTCACTACATTTTCGTATGTGTACATCTATTTAGCACAGAAATTATTTGAAAATTTCTCATTCTTCAACAAAAATGTTAGTACTCAGTATCTCAGTTTGTTCTTACATATCTGGTATACAGTTTTGACAAACTTTTCCATGATGATTTCATCATTTAATCATGGAGCTCACTAAATTCATCACTATTTATTTCATCAATCCACTTTTCAAAAGCATTTTGAAAGTCAGAGGATCCAGAACGTTAACCGTTTTTCTAGACAATATTCTCATAAGTAAGCACAGACGGGAAAGATGCACGGACAGGCAGGCAGAAGTGCGAGATTCAGCGGAGTCCTCGGAAAACGAAAGCAGGGAATCAGACATAAAGGCGCCACGTGATCAGCAGACTTTGGCTGGAAAAAGGGAAAATGGGGGCGAACTGTTTTATTAGCTTCGTCGGTGACCTCGAAGCGGTCTCGCAGAAGTATCTCTGATTACTACGTGTTTGTAAACAAACACTTGAATTATATTGAACGGTCCAGATTCAATGAATCGATAGATACTGCTTACAACTTCAATGTCCCAATTTATTCTGTTATTTGCATATGTAGAATAACGTTGATTTCCAATCACTTCGCAATAAAAAACTCTGATATAAACGTTTCAAAAACTACCAAACAATTAACATCCAGTGGCGTACAGGAAAAACTCCCCCCGCTCCCTTCCCACAGGAAATATCTTTGAGGCCCTTTTGCGAAAATCTGTTAGTTTTCGGATAACGAAATTTTTGAATTCCATGTTATAAACTACAGTTTATAGGCTTATTAACATTGGAACTGTAACGTACCAGGAGATGTGACGTACCTGCCAGAAGGACGCACACGACATAAAGGCAGATAGGAATCAGAACAAATGTCCGCGTAGCTTAATTGGTAGAGCAACTTATTCCGGAATGAGTGGACCCGGGTTCGAACCCCGGCGCGGATAAAAATGACGGAGAAATTTACTTCGTTGTAGAACTTGCAGCTATTTTTTCGTAAAACCAAAATTATAGCACTTTATTGCGTGTAACACATACACAGTCGTATCAGAATAATATAACCACCTACCTAATAATGGGAGTAGCAACGAATGGCCCAGACAACAGCGATGAGACGGCGTGGCATGGACGCAATGAGACCCTTGAAGGTTGCCCGAAGCACACGTGCTCATTCGGACTGCAGAGCACGGAGGTCCCGTAGATGACGTTGTTGTGGGTCGGCACGTCGAACCTGCCGATTCAAGTAGTCCTACAAGTGCTCTATGGGATCGAGGTCGGGCGATTTCGCCGGCCAAGGGGGAACGGAGACATCGCTGTCGTGTTCCTGGAACCAGTCACGCTCCCCTCTAGCGAAGTGGCAAGGCGCATTGTTCTGTTCATAGACACCATCACTAGCAGGATAAACGTCCAACATGAGGGGATGCATGTGGTCAGCGAGGATGGACAGGTAGCACTACGTCTGCCCATTGTGCTCACGTTACGCCCTATGGCTCATCTGTCCTGGCCGGCCGTTTATATCTCCGTGTGGTCGACCTTGTCACGTGCACTCTGTGACGCGCATGGGCGGGTACACTGTGATTCCGGGGGAGGTCATATTATTCTGATGCGACCGTGTATATGCAAGTTGTAATTATGTAATTAAAACGACTTTCCTAGTTTTATACTACTACAAAGTACTACAAAACATTTACGCTAAAGTTAATCAAATTCAAATTTTATTCTTTTAGAGAACTAAGGCCATCCTGTTTGAAATATCTCACGATTACACACATAAAAGACGTGACTGCGGTGTGACAGTGTCTAATGACCTTTTCCAATTTATACGAAAACACAGCAAACACACAGTGTGGCATTTAAGTAATGAGATTAAAATTAAAAAAAAATGGAAGAGCAGGAAAACTTATGTGAATATATTTTATTAGAAGTACATTCCTTCTGAGTTTATACAAGAAGTGGCACGATCAGCCAACGAAAGAAAGGACTTGCAGAGGTCATTTTCTGGTATGGAGTGAAGAACTGATGTTACAGTTCTTCTATATCTTGAATGCCTTGAAAAAAATTTCCTTTTAAAAGGCAGCTTTAATTTAGGGAATAGAAAGTAGTCACACGGTTACAAATCTGGAGAATAAAGGGTTGGTTGAGTACACACAATTGTTTCCGTGTCGGAAATTTTTGAACACTAACTACTCTACAATGAAGAGCAATTGAATTAGATATACCTGTCTAGTAACGTGTAGCACCACCTTTCTTTCTGATGACGGCGGCGATTCGTCTCGGCATGGACTCGACAAGACATCGGAAGCGTTGAGAAGCCATACGGATCCACGACCCCTGAACAAGCTCCCACAGTTCACGAAGACTTGATGGGGGGGGGGGGGTCAGAGCCTCGAACATCTCTCTCGATGGCATCCCAGATGTACTCGATGGGATTCACGTCAGGTGACCTAGCTAGCCAAGGAAGCGAGGTCACGTCGGTCGAGTGTTCATCCAACCATTCGGATACAATTCGGGAGCGATGGCACGGTGCATTGTCTTGTTGCAGGATGAGGTCCCCAGTGGGATGTTGAAGACGCACAAACACGGGAGCAAATGGTCGTCCAGGATATCCTGGTAACTTTGACCTGTGAGGGACGATGTCACACGTTCCAGGGGCCCCATTTCAGTCCACGTAAAAAGTCCCCAGACGAGAATGCCACCCCAACCAGCTTGAAGAGTACCCTGCTGGCAAGAAGGATCCATCGCTTCATGTGGTTTGCGCCGTACTCGTATCCTGCCATCCGGATGTACCAACGTGAATCTCGACTCATCAGTCCAAACAACATTTTCCCACATGTCTAGGGTCCAGTGGGGATGTTCCCGCGCCCATGCTAATCTTTGCACCCTGTGATGTGCGGTCAGTAGCGGTACCCTCGTGGGACGATGGCTTCTATACCCCATAGCGAGGAGATGGTTCTGGATGGTGAGGCTGCTTGCACATTTTTGTGCACCAGTGTTTAATTGTCGTGGATTTCTTGCACTGTGGTCCGTCTATACGCTGTTGCAATGAGAGCTAGCAGACGATGACACCGCTCATCCACACGCTGTTCTCCACGGCAGTTGGCCCTTGCAGGAATGGTTTTACCGGATTCGATGTACTCACGGTGCACCCGTGACACAGTGGCTCGTGAAAATCCCAGTGCCTGCACGACTTCCGAGATGGAGTGACCCATTCGTCTGGCCCCGACAATTTGCCTACGATCAAATGCGCTTAGATCCTTCGTCTTACCCATACTGCGTCCGACTCTTACTGTTTCGCGTCGCATCATTCCTTACAGTGTCGGATCGCTGCATACGTCATGTCGTTTCCGTTTACAGAGCCGCCCACAGCGCCACATTTGCATAACGCCAGCTGTCTCTAATTCAATTGCTCTTCAGTGTATGTGCGGGTGCGTAATCGTGAAGAATGAACCATTGCCGCTTTTTGTACTCAGGACTAACACAAACAATCCAGTCCTCTTCTACAATCATTCCAAAATGGATATGTAAGCAGTGACAGTTGTATCTTCAAGATTGAACTTGTGGTGCAGAATTCCCTTGCTGTCGTAAAAGCACACAAGGATTGTCTTGATGTTATTTTAAATACACTAGACCGTTAATACTCAAGAAAAACTTATAGCGTATGAAATCCGTTTATTTTTGTGGTGTAATAAGCACAAAGATTCGCCAAGCTTTCGCACTCCACTGAGAGGCTTTCTCAAGGCAATGGTAGACATAAAAATGCAGGGAATTAGAACACATTAGAAACAACGTTATGCGTTCTTCGGCCGCTCCTGTATGGAATAGTATTTGAAGAATTATCCCTTACACGAACATTAAAGAGACTGCCATCAGGGAAACAGTCGAAATCCTCTCCAGCAAATTAGCATGCAATGATATGGTCTGTACTGAACTACCAATGGTTTGGCACGCGTTATTAAAAGATGGAAACACACCGCGGTGAGCCGTACAATTACGTGATAAACTAGCATGTTATATTCAAATTAATCGGAAACTTGAAACTTGGTCGTTTTAGGTGGTGCAGTGGTTAGCATACTCGGGAGCTATCCGGGAGACGCGGTTTCGATTCCCGCTCCAGGACGACGAAATTTTCAAGTTTTCGGATATTATCTGACTTAACTTCCATGTCATATTTACACCAATAAACGGATTCACATCTTCCACATTTGTATTGCACGTGATAAAAATTCATGTAATATGCTTGTGATGTCACCTACGTTATTTTCAAATTATCATCTTTTTTTCTTACGTGTTCTAATTCCCTGCATTTTTATGTCTACCATTGCCTTGAAAAAGCCTCCCAGTGGGATGCGAAAGCTTGGCGAATTTTTGTGCTTATTACACCACAAAAATAAACGGATTTAATACGTAATAAGTGTTTCTTAAGATTGTTTTGATTTTAGAATTCTGTAACCTGATTTTCTTTCCTTTGTGTGACTGTGTCGACTTCCACTGAGCACTCCGACACTTCGTTTCAGGATCATAACGCAAAACACCATGTCTCGTCACCTGCCATAATGCTTTGGTGAAAATATTGCATTGTTTCTGTGGACGACCTATGCATGCATGTTTCTAGTGGTCTGACAAAGCATGCGGAACAAAATGAGCACAAACTTATTTTTTGTCCCCCAAATCGTGAGCTAAAATTTAACGAATTGTCTCTTTATTAACACCGATCTCACATTCCAGCGTCCTCAAGGTAACACAACGATCACTTTTTGTTCTTTCGCGAACTTTCTCAGTGCGTTCAGACTTGTGCACTGAAATCGGGCGTCCGGACCTTTCGTCATTTTTCACATCCTCTCGCCCATCCTTGAAACATGCATACCATCGGAAAATTTGCACACTTGATAGACAAAGAGCCCCATACACATCAGGCAACAATTAAACTGTCTCAGATGCAGTATTACCGATTTTCAAACAAAACTCGATATTTGCTTCATGACAGAGCAGGGACAGTGTTTTTCCACCGAATGGCGTCATGCACACCGTATAAAATCATCTGCACAATTCTCACGCAAACTCTGTTGCCACCGCATAGCTGATAAATGACTAGTCGAAAAACCATACCTTCTCGAACGGTATGTTTTACCGGGATTTAAAAAAAAAACAGTCTCATTACTTAATTGCTGCACTACGTAAGTAGCAATTAAGAATTATGGCACAAAAAAAGCGAAATTCCTTAAATTATCTATTCTTGAATACAAAAAAACACATTGAACCTTATGCCACATTATTTTGCACGTAGTGAAAAGTTCCCACGAAGAACATCTTTTCCTTCATTATTTTCTGAACGATTCATAGTTTCGTGCAAACGACTGTAATTACGTAACCCCTTATCTTCATTGGGATAAAAATTTTATTGTCTTTCACATTATCTTGCTAATATACAGCGATGAGCCATTACATTATGACCACCTACATAATAAGCTGTAGGACCTCCTTTAGCCCGCAAAACAGCGGCCACTCGGCGAACCATCGATTCGATGAGGTGGTGATCGGTATCCTGGGGTATCTGGTACCATAATGTCAACAAGTTCCCGTACATTTCGGAGTAGTGCTGATTTAGCGCGAATCCGCTTTTCTAAGTCGAACCACAAATTTTCGGTTGGGTTCATGTCAGGTGAATTCGGACGTCAGGGCATTAACACAAAGTCCCCAGCATCTTCCTCGAACTACCCCATGAAGATTCTGGCAGAGTGCCACGGCGCGTTATCCTGTTGGTAATGGCCATCACCAGCAGGAAACACAGTTGCCATGTATCGGTGAACTTGGTCCGCAACGATGTTCAGATACCTGAAGGGATTGTGCTATTGGGATAATGGGGCCCAAAGGGTCCCAAGGAAACATCGTCCATAACATAACACTGCCGTCGGCTGCCTTTTCCCGCCAACAATGCATCCAGGTGCCATAGCCTCTGTTGGTAATCGGCGTATCCGGGCTCTGCTGTCTCTGTGATGCATCAGGAATCTTGATTCGTCAGACCAGGTCACTTTCTTCCAATCATCCACGGTCCAATCTCGATGATCTTAAACCCATTTCATGCGTTATTGGGAATGACGTGCAGTGAGCATGGGGACTCGGCTGGGACTTCGGCCACGCAAGTCCATGCGCAGAAGGATACGATGAACTGTGTGCTGTGACACATTTCCCTGATCACCACTGTTGCAGCTGTGGGAAATTTGTCGCAATCTGGCCCTGCGGTCGCTGTGAACAATGCACGACAATCTCTTGTCCCCTCTGGCATCAATGAGCTGCGGGCGACACACGGCTAGACGACGGTTCGTCTTTTGGCCATCTGGGCACCACTTTTCATGCGTACTCTCTACAGCGGCACGTGACGTGAACAATCCACAAGCCGCGCCTTTTCCGAGATCATAGTTCTGAGGCGCCGTGCCATCACAATTTGTTCTTTATCAAACACCGATAAATCGGCAGCTTTTCCCATTCTGACTCCGAACACTCTGCTAACCGAAAGCCGGTCCTCGGGTTGTATATACACTGCTCTGTGAACTTCACCTGCACCACCGTTCGGTCCCCAGGCGCGCTCATTTCTCTAGGCTGAGGGTGGTCATAATGTAATGACTCATCGGTGTACATGTATAGGAACTATTACCATTGGCTGTTAAAAGGGGCGTCAAGACCTCTCGAGTAGGTGCTTCAAAGCCATCCAGTTTTTACAAATTAAAACCGCGAAAATATTTTCTAAATATTTTATTTATTTATTGAAAACAAAATTATTTTTCTTTATAATATTTCATTCATGGCTACAGTCAAAAATTCCCGGTATTTCCTTAACCATCTTCACATATGAAATTTCCGCTAAAATGTTTGTTAATTATTTTTTAGAGAGGCTAAAGGCCCTCTTAGCAGTGAGCCTCACCCCCTTCCGCAATTCGGTAGTTGAGGGGCTATCAGTATGCCCCTGTTAACATTGGAACTCTGCACCTTCAATCTTCTTTATACATATGCACTCTAACAGCTCTCCTACAGTTATTATATTGACCCTTGACTCACAGCCAGTGATGCTAACGTAGAAAACTTATCGTTGAAAATAATGTTTTTTTTTTTTTTTTTTTTTTTTTTATTGGAGGTTTAACGACCACCGTGAGCAACTCAATGGGCTATAAGCAGTCGCCCGTCCCTAATTTAGGGTCACTGGTTCCAAGGAAGGGAGTGAGCCAGTGCCGTAAGACAAACACAACATCCATGCCTGACCGGGATTCGAACCCAGACCCCTTACGGACGAATGATCAGAGGCAAGCGCCTTAGACCACTGCGCCACCGGGGTGGCGAAAATAATGTGTTGTTAAGTTAAAATACGTTTAACGAGAAGAAACCAAAGTTTATGTTATACAGAAACTCAAAAGGAAGGTTGAACTAGATGTATATGTCAAAAACAAAATACGGACTTGGAATTCCCATATCGCATTACTAGCGCTGATAATAAATTTTGCTATGCTGAGTTATTGTACTGCATGCTGATAATGAACTTTTATACTAAACTAGCAGCCATTACTGCATGCTGATAATGAACTTTTATACTAAACTAGCAGCCATTTCTTGCCCGTTCTCCGAACGGTGATTCCATAAAATCATTTTATGAACGTTAAATTGAAGAAAGGGAAAAGTAATTAAAGGAAAGAAAAGTAATTTAAGAACCGTAACTGTTTTACGATTTAGAACAGGGTCGTGACGTCAGTGCATACGGTTTGACGTAAAACGGTAGCAGGCTTTGGCGCTCCTTAAATTTAAATGAAACTTTCGTGGGATTTTTACAGCATTTCGACGTTTCTGGCAAAATTATTTGTAAACGTATCAGTATTTTGAAGAGTAAAGCTAAGCCAACCTTTTGAATTTCTTGGTTTCCAGATTTCTCTACGTGTAGAAGTGGTAGAACAATTCAAGCGGATAATGTTCCAAAGCAGCTATTTTGATTTGTTTGGTTTTGGGACATTTTTAGGTATATGGACCTTACGACCGATCAACATGCCAACTTTCAGATCTGTAGGTCATTTAGAAGTGGTCGAACAATTCGTGAAAAAATTCAAGCAGGCCGTGTTCAGAAGCCTTGATTTTGATTTTTTCAGTTTTAGGACTTTTCTAAGTATACGAATGTTAGGACTTTTCTAAGTATACGAATGTTAAGACTTTTCAGCATACCAATTTTCAGATTTCTAGGTCATTTAGAAGTCGTCGAACAATTCGCTGACGGACACACTCGCATTTTCCCACTTTGTTTTATATAGATATGGGAACTAAACTTACCACATAATGGTAGTGCTGAGCTCCATACACCTCCTGGAAGGCATTTAACTTTAGGTTCTCCAATAAGGCGGTGATGTTTGTGGCAGTGTACCACAGCAGTAACTCCTTCTACTAACTCGCTGCTGGAGTATTCCAAGGTTCCACTGGCGGGCGCGCTCAACAAAGGACACTTGGGAACTGAAAAATTATTATTCTAATAAAAGACAATACAGTCAATTCGCATTCAGCATGGCAAATACGTATATAATCTGACGAAACTCAACTTTTATTATGTTGATACACTGATCACAAAAAGTTGGGTATATTGCAGTTTCGAAGGGAAAACTTTGATTACATGCAAATTTAGTGACTACTAAAGATCAGCGTGAGTAGCTACGCCATATGTAAATTAGCATCATGAAAACAGCACGTGGCGTGCAAACTCCAATAAAAGTATACCCTGCGAGAAGTAGAAAACGGGTCGTTTCACCGCTAGGTGTTGAAGTTCGCTGAATATATTACCTTCAGTGTGGGATTAACCTGAAATAATGTCCAAATGACGTTTAAGCTTTGGCAACAGCATTATGGCTGTTCACATGTTACAGGCAGATCGATGTGGCTGCTGCTTTAGAAGTTTCGCGAAGTGTAGTATGTTGGCCACACACAAGATTTCTGAGGCATGGAAATGTGGCAGATCGAACCAGGAATGGTCACCCGAGAATAACCACCAGGAGTCAAGATCGCTACCTGACAGTAAGTTACTCGGAGAAGTCCTAGTATCATCAGCAGCCAGTTCCGGGAATCACTTCGAGCTGCTTCTGGTGGTTTTTTTTGTTTTTTTTTTTATTGGAGGTTTAACGACCACCGTGAGCAACTCAATGGGCTATAAGCAGTCGCCCGTCCCTAATTTAGGGTCACTGGTTCCAGGGAAGGGAAAAAGCCAGTGCCGTAAGACAAACACAACATCCATGCCTGACCGGGATTCGAACCCGGACCCCTTACGGACAAATGATCAGAGGCCAGCGCCTTAGACCACTGCGCCACCGGGGCGGCCTGCTTCTGGTATCACAGTACACTAAAGAACAATTGAATTACAGACAGATGGCGTTATGCAAATGTGGCGATGTGGGCTGCCCTGTAAACGGAAACGACATGACGTATGCAGCGATCCGACAATATAAGGAGTAATGCAACGGGAATCAGTAACAGCCGGACGTAGTATGTGTAAGACGAAGGATCTAAGCGCACTTGATCGTGGGCAAATTGTCGGGGCCCAACGAATGGGTCACTCCATCTCGGAAGTCGTGCAGGCACTGGGATTTTCATGAGCCAGTGTGTCACGGGTGCACCGTGAGTACATCGAATCCGATAAAACCATCCCTTCAAGGGGCCAACTGCCGTGGAGAACAGCGTGTGGATGAGCGGGGTCATCGTCGGCTAGCTCGCGTTGTTACAGCAGATAGACGGGCCACAGCGCAAGAAATCACTCGGCAATTTAACGCTGGAGCACAAAAACTTGTAAGCACCCACACCATCCAGAACCATCTCCTCGCTATGGGGTACAGAAGCCATCGTCCCACGAGGGTACCGCTGCAGACCGCACATCACAGGGTGCAAAGATTAACATGGGCGCGGGAACATCGCCACTGGACCCTAGGCGTGTGGGAAAATGTTGCCTGGACTGATGAGTCGAGATTCACGTTGGTACATGCGGATGGCAGGATACGAGTATACTGCGCAAACCACATGAAGCGATGGATCCTTCTTGCCAGCAGGGTACTCTTCAAGCTGGTAAGGGGGTGGCATTCTCGTCTGGGGACTGTTTACGTGGGCTGACCCCAGGTACGTGTGACATCATCCCTCACAGGTCAACGTTACCGGGATATCCTGGACGACCATTTGCTCCCGTTTGTGCGTCTTCAACATCCCACTGTGAACCTCATCCTGCAACAAGACAATGCACCGAGCCATCGCTCCCGAATTGTATCCGAATGGTTGGATGAACACTCGACCGACGTGACCTCGCTTCCTTGGCCAGCTAGGTTGCCTGACCTCAATCCTATCGAGCACATCTGTGATGCCATCGAGAGAGATGACCCCCTCCATGAAATCTTCGTGAACTGTGGGAGCTTGTTCAGGAGTCGTGGATCCGTATGGCTTCCCAACGCTTCCGGTGTCTTGTCGAGTCCATGCGGAGATGAATCGCTGCCGTCATCAGGACGAAAGGTGGTGCTAGACGTTACTAGGCAGGTATCTCTAATTCAATTGCTCTTCAGTGTATGTACGCAAACGGTACGAAACCATTTTCACTAGTACGGACTCATAACAAAGAGGGCCAGTGAGATGTATAGTATTGACATATTCTCACCATCGTCAATGTTGTACCTGGGTCCAAAAGTACATGTCGTGGAATACATAGTTGCACCCTGTACTTTTCACAAACGAATCCCTTTTAGCTCTTTATCCTGATATTCAACGAGGACACGTGTGGATGAGATCCGGCATATGAATGCAACCACACTATGTGCAATTTGTCCACCCTTACCAGCGGCAGTCCCTTCTGGTTTGGGAAAGAGTGTGTTTTAATGGCCGTACTTCTTTGTATGTTTGTCAAGGCAATATGAATGCCTCAGTGTACCAAAATGCGTTCATTGTATCCATTGTGATACAGTTTGACGCTGCTATTGGACATGCATTCCATTTTCTCGATGACAATGCAACTTGTCACCGTGCCTGGAGCGTTCTTCAGGAGCTGGAAAATCATGTGATTGAATCGTTACAGCTGCCTGTGAGGTCACCTGACCTTTTTCAATCCTATTGAGAACATTTGGAATGCTGTACAGCGACGTCTTGATAACCATGTTCCATACCACAGTACAATGAAAGACCTCAGTAACGTTTTGCCCGTAATGTAGGACGGCTGTTCCAGACACTCATCACTAATATCATTGCAAGTATGGCCCGTAGGCGTCAACACAGAGATGGTGTTAACGAGCACTGAAATTAAGACGTATCAACCTTCTCCGAATTTACCATTTTGTCTGTATTGCAGTGCTACTTTGTTGTGTGCAGAAATTGCAAAATAAATTATTTTTGTAAACGCGCACTTTAACGTTTGTGTCACGTAGCCTCGCGGACGTTATTTCAGTGCGCGTTACTTGAGTCACATCCTTCACTACATACAATATCTTTAACTTTTTGTGACCAGTGTATTTTGTAGACTTGTGTTACTTTTTGAATCGTGCTCATTTTCATTTTCTTGATTCCTGCTTACCATTGGACTGGCAATGTATTGGTACGTCCATCTGCGGACAACATATCTCTGTACCTCTTGTATTTGAAAATTCCTTTTTCTTTGAGCGGCCTTAAATGTGAGTAGGATGATCCACACCTATTCATTTTTTTCGATGCACATTCTTCGCTGGGGACGTAAATGCATGTTGCTATTTATCTCAATATACAGTTTATTCCACAGTACTACTTCTGGAAGTCTGTCTGAAAAAAATGTTTTTTGCTCGAATACGTTTTACTATAATGAACGTTTTGCAAATCTTTCTACTTCCAATGAGGAAAAGGTTTCCTTCCCTACTAGGATGCGGAAATTCCGTTTCTCTCACTACCTTTGCTTCCAATATTTCTATTGAAGCATTATTTTTTGCCACGGATAGCATTCACTATGAGAAACATTACGTTGTACGTTTCATACATTTATAGTGCACAGTTCTTCCACTAAGGGCTGTACGAGGGGGCGTTCAAAACGTTCTAAGCCTGACCCTGAAAGTGGTGGCTGACGTTAATATTGCAAAACATTGCATCATCCTTCAGTTATATAGCAGCCACGTCACGTCGCTGTGACAGCATTTGAGACGGCACCACCGTGCATTGGATGAGTGATAGATGGCATTGCGGAACCGAGCGGTGAGTGAATTTTTGACGAAAGAAGGTGAAACGCTACACACCGTTCATGAACGGATGGTCCGATGGTGCACATTAATACGCAACAGTCAAAAGATGGGCTGATCTCTTTTAACGGGGAACAGACTCGTTGGAAGACTATCCTCGCGAGGGACGCCCAGTGGAGGTGACCACAGATGAAATGTGCCTGAAAGTGGAGGACCTGGTGATGTCAAACAGGCGAATCCGTGTCGTAAAGGTTGCTGAAGAACTTTATGCTTCTCACAAAAAAATTGAAGTCTAGCGTTATTGGTCGGCAGTGTTTGGATCATTTTGCGTTAGAAGTTAGCGATGTCAAAGGTCTGTGCTAGATGGGTTCCTTGAATGTTGACACCTAGGATGAAGAATGATCGTGTTGAAGCAAGTCGGGTTCAACTTGGCCGCATTAAAGGAGATCCAGATGACTTCTATTCCTGATTGTGACTGGTGATGAGACGTGGCTTCACCACTGGGACCCTGATGCCTAAACAAGAGAGCATAGAGTGGAAACATCTTGGATCACCTGAACCAAAATAGTTCAAAACACAACAATCTGCAGGGAAGGTTATGCCCGCCATTTTTGGGGACTCAGAAAGATTGCTATTAATTGATTACCAAATGACTATGAGTGCTGCCTATTATGCCGCGCTATTGCGACAGTTGCGTGAAGCCATCAAGAGTAAACGGCGAGGAAAATTGCGACATGGTGTTCTGCTTCTTCAGAACAATGCGCCAATCTACACCGCCGGTGTTTCCATGCAATCTGTAACAGAATGTAGCTTCCAGCTGCTTCACCACCTACCGTACTCACCTGATCTCGCCCCCCCCTAGTGACTTCTTCCTCTTCAAAAATCAGAAAACAGCTTTGCGAGGTACGCATTTTGCGGATGATACTGAACTGAAAGAGGCAACGAAGTGTTGGTTTGAGGAGAAAGAGAAAACGTTTTCTGCAACAGGGATTCGCCAATTCTGCGGTCGCTACAACAAGTGTGTCCAAATCAGGGAAGACTGTGCATAAATAAAGGTGCGATTTTGAAAAAAAAAATTTGCCTTTATACGTTAGGCTTAGAACTTATTGGACTCCCTGCGTAAATGCATACTTTTGTTTGGAGATATCTTCGTTTCTAGAACTTAAATAGAAAACAAACAAAAAAATCCTTTAAAAAGTACACCTGTGTCACAATGATAAGAATTTTCATACATTTATTCTACTAATGATGTGTAGTTTCTACGCTAGGGGTTGCAAATATACACAGTCGTATCAGAATAATATGACCACCCCGGAATCACAATGTACCCACCCAGGTGCGCCACAGTGCACGTGACGAGGTCGATCGCACGGAGATATAGCGACCGGCCAGGACAGATGAATCATAGTGCATTAAAGTGAGCACAATGGGCATAGGTGGTGATTTGACGGAAGTTCAAAAAGGAATGTACATCGGCTACCCCGCCAAGAGTGGAAGCACCTCAAAAACAGCAGACTTCGTGGGCTGTTCGCTAGATGCTGTAGTAAAGATTTACCAAGAATGGACCTCTTGAACACCGAGCACCTCCCGACGCCATAACTGTGGAGCCCCAAGGGCCATCAACCACAGATGGATAAAGTCGCTTCCGTCGACTTGCAAGGGGCAATCAACGCGCAATAATGCAGCAATTGACCACGGAAATGAACGCTGGGGCATCCAGGTAAGTGTCCCCGATAACAGTAAAGTGAACCCTGTCACGCATGGTCTCCGGAGTCGAGTCTGCGTCAAGGCGCCCATGTTAATCCAGGTTCATCGGCAACGACGCTTGCAGTTCGCATAGGACTACCGTCATTGGACAGTGGAAGAGTGGGAAAAGGTTGCCTTCTCCGACGAATCGAGGTTTCTAGTCCACAGAAGTGACGAGTGGTGGCGGATACGGCCTCACACACACGAGAACCAACCTCTGGACACGCTTGTTGGTCAAGTACAAGCCTGCGGTGGCAGTGTGCATGTCTGGAGAATGTTTTCCTGGTAGGACCTGGGACCGCTGGTACCATTCGATGATTTACTGAACGTCAATGGCTACCTGTCCATCCTCGCTGACCACATTCATCCCTTCATGTTGGACATTTACTCTGGTGGTAATGGTGTCTACCAACAGGACAATGCGACGTCCCACGTCGCTAAGAGGTGCGTGACTGGTTCCAGGAACACGACAGCGATGTCTCCGTTCTTCCTTGGCCGGCAAAATCGCCCGACCTCAATCCTACAGAGCACTTGTGGGACTATTTGGATCGACAGGTTCGACGTGGCATTGTGATACACACTGGTAATGTTCCTTACAGCACTTGGGGGGGGCAGCGGGTGCTACCGCGACGATAATCATACAGCATGCAATGCCGATGTGCTCCTTGTCCACTTCCGTGTTGGCTTTTATCGAACATTACTTTCTTACGAACCCTATAAGATGTTGATGTAATCCCTTCAAAATTCCAGTATTTCCCTAACATCGAAAGGAGAATCTATTCTTCAGCTTTCGAGTGTTTGCTCCGCCATTCAAAATTCCTGAGGCAAAACTTTAGCAGTCAAGTTCGGCTCCCTGAAATGCAAGCGCCGTACTCAATTTTGACAAGTTTAAGCGAGAATTCAGTTGCAATACTAATTCTGTAGGTCTTGAAGTGCCATTCGAAGATAATTTCCTTTTGTTAGTCATGAAACATGAATGGTAGCAATAGTTCGACTTGTAAGTTCATTTCTGTTTGCCGCCCCGGTGGCGCAGTGGTCTAAGCGATGGCCTCTGATCATTCGTCCGAACGGGGTCTGGGTTCGAATCCCGGTGTGGCATGGATGTTGTGTTTGTCTTACGGCACTGGCTCTCTCCCTTCCCTGGAACCAGTAACCCTAAATTAGAGACGGGCGACTGCTTATAGCCCATTGAGTTGCTCACGGAGGTCGTTACACCTCCAATAAAAAAAAAATAATTGTTTTGTTTTTTATTGGAGATTTAACGACCACCATGAGCAACTCAGTGGGCTGTAAGTAGTCGCCCGTCCCTAATTTAGGGTCACTGGTTCCAGGGAAGGGAGAGAACCAGTGCCGTAAGACAAACACAATATCCATGCTTCACCGGGATTTGAACCCGGACCCTTTCGGACGAATGATCAAAGGCCATCGCCTAGAGCACTGCGCCACCGGGGCGACGTAACTTCATTTGCGTAAATAAACAACTGACTGATAACTTAAAAAAAAGTATGGTGGAACAATTTTTTACTTCGCTTAATTTGAAGCGTATGAAAATAATAGGTAACATTCTTAACTTCTTCGTAGTAGCTTTGAGCATACGGTTTAGATAAGAATCCATTATACACTGTAAAAAAATTTCAGCTTTAAGAAGTACAGTCGCAAATTTTACGAGTCTTACTGGATACACAAGTTGTTGGATACATGAGAAATAGTACAATAAAAGAAACATGAATAACTCTGAAAAAGAAGGCTTATATGGCCATGCTACTATGAAATAAATCTTCCCTGATAAGTAGTACTATAACGAAGTAAATTTCTCCGTCATTTTTATCCGCGCCAGGATTCGAACCCGGGTCCCCTCATTCCGGAATAAGTTGCTCTACCAATTGACGTTTTATTCTGATTCCTATCTGCTTTTATGTCGTGTGCGTCCTTCTGGCAGGTACGTCACATCTCCTGGTACGTTACATCATCTCCCCCTTATTTTATTTTTTTCAAGTGCTGGAGAAGGGATTCTCTTATTTTTCCTATCTCGCGGTGTGGAAATAACATCACACCATTGCGAGATTTTGAACGGCCGGGTCATCCGGATAGTTCGGGCGCCATTATAACGAAGTAAATTTCTCCGTCATTTTTATCCACGCCAGGATTCGAACCCGGATCCCCTCATTCCGGAATAAGTCACTCTACCAATTGAGCTACGCGGACGTTTTATTCTGATTCCTATCTGCCTTTATGTCGTGTGCGTCCTTCTGGCAGGTACGTCACATCTCCTGGTACGTTACAGTACATCCGGCCACCCTCCTCGGAATACTTGTACAGACAATGAGTCATCATCTCGCTTTGTCGACATGGCGTTTCAAAACACCTACAGAGGATGTTCACACATTTTTAGAACGCTTTTGATCAGAAATAACAGAAAATAAAAGAAGTTCAAGGAATTGAAACTGGTAACAGCCTGTTGGATGAACACGAAAGAAGCATCTGCTGCAGCAAAATATTGCCTGCTAAGAAAATGTCGCACGTAAACAAGCTGTGGATAGAAGGTTATGTCTTTGCTCTTTGCGAAGAGCAAAAACATAATTCGTATTCTGTAATTAAGAAACGCTGTGAAAATCATGGATTTAGCATTTCTAAATGTAAAATAAGCAATATTATTAATAATAGAGATTAGACGGGGAAATTGTCAGCTATTGCTTTTCACAGGAAAAAGAACATCAAACAAATATCCAAAGAATGTACGTACTTTTACGACTGTTTCAAAAGTAAGGTCTCTGGTCTTAAAAGAAAGTCCACCGACCTAAAGAGCAATCGCTAAGTCGTTAAAAATCTCTGTATCAACAATAAACAAGGTAATAAACAAAGATTTGAAGCTGAAAGAGGAACAAAAAGCATGATGTTCAGGGCGTTTTGCCTAGGCACTTTGCTGAGCGCAGAACACGGTGTTGACTTCTTTATGAAAATCACTTAGACGGAGACACGGAAATTTATTGTGACTATTGATAAAGCATGGATCTACCTAAACGACTGTAACAAAAAAAAGTCGATTTACTATAGCGAAAGAGCAGAAAAAGATTTCTTTGGATTCTTGGAACCAAGTTTGTAAGTTTCAGTAAAGGATTCATGATTATTGCTGGTTTCTCTTAAAATGTTAAAATCAATTGTACATATTACCAAAATAATGTTTTAACTCCTATATTTAAAGGGGGAATACCATTCCTTTATCCACAGAGCTTTCAAAGAGTAGAACTCCATTAGGATAAGGCTACTAGTCATACGTCCAAAACTTCCACTCTATTTCTTGAAAAAAAAATGGGAAAAGAGACGGATATCAAGTCTATAACCTTTTGCTCATATTCCTTCAAAGTTCCTTGGTGTGTCATCAATGGACTGTTGTGCCTTCGGACTGCTAAGAAGAGCGCTTTCTAAATCGAGACCTAAAACAATGATTAGACTATGGAAAGCAATGGAAGAGGAGTGGGAAAAAATACCACTAACAATTTTAAGAAGTGTTCTGTTTTCTTGGAAATCTAGTGTTCGTTTCCAGTCTAGAGAACGGACTATCAGATGTAACAATTAAGAAAAAAATAATTTTACTTTAAACTTCAATTATAGCTGGAAAATCGTTCTAAATATGTGTGAACATCCTCTGTGTTGTCTGGGGTGGTTGACGCAGAGGCTGGATGTATCCCAGATATACTCTATCGGTGACAAATCTGGGGATCGGGATGTCCAATGTAGCATGGTGACTCCTTGTGAGACATTGCCAGAGTGAATTTGCAGTATGAGGACGGGCATTGTCTTGCTGAAACAGTGATTTTATTTAACCCCGCTGCGAACAATATCGCAACCGCTTCTAGGAGTTCTTGGACATACCAACGAGCATAGTTCTTGTAATATACCCCAAAAAGCAGCGCGAATCATGGGAGATAGCTTCCTAAATTGTGATGCTCGCAGTATGACATTCGCTGGATTGTTGCGTTGACCACATCGGCAGCCCACGTGTATTCGACGACTATCTGGTTGAAGGCAGAAGCGAGATTAATCGCTGTGCATTACACTACCCAGGATCCAGGTTGCTCTGAAGCTGCACCATTTTGGGGCTTCCATCACTCCGGCACCACTCAAATGGTAGACGCCGCAATGAAAGCCGTGAGTGCTTTTAGTAGATTGTTTGAAGTGGTTTGCCGTCTGATTAGATGATTGCTGTTCTTATGGCTGAGAGCGAGGCTGTTGGTTCTGAAAGAGTCTGTGGTCGAATCGAACTGTCTTCTACTCTATTTCTACTGTTTCCAAACCAATGGCTCTGCATATACCGCCTCTCATTAACCGTGTACAGCAGCGACGGACTGTATGCGGCATTGTGGTGGTTAACATGTGAAGCTACAGTATATTGAGTTGACCAGAAAGCTTTATAACTTTTGGCCAGTAATGCGTACCCTTTCTAAGTCCGTTAGCTTATGATAATCACTGTGCTGACGGGTTCTCGGTATTCTACCTGTGATGGTTTTACTCAAGGAGTTATGTTTTCAACAATTTGCGGCAGTGTTACTCGGAAAGACTCTTCGATATCTTGAGAATCGCCGCATTGAAGGTTTTACAACTTCAGCTTTTTTTTTACCGGACGGATTCCATAATGCAATCATTCGCATATCTCCATGATACAATGTTGCCTGCCAATCTGCAAGAAAATCGCATTAGTACTTCCTGGTGTAGCACTTCTTGAAGTTTTTGGCAGTGCACATTAAGAAGAGTGAGTGCTGCATACGACATACTTGTGCCATAAGAACGTCTTGGAAACTGGAGTGCAAAATACTTCCATTTACAACAAACTTAGCTCGGGATTTCTACTTGAATCCCAGTGTCGCTCTACGTGGTTGAAGATAACTAAGTTGTGACGAAGCGTAACTTCGTCGTTCTTCTGTTTCACGCGTTAACTTTACAAACTGTACTGTACTAACAAGTAATAGTCTGTTGTTTTACTCCCCGGGAAGAATATCATTTGCAAAAGACTTCAATAGACATTTTAATTTAAGGTGAACCAATATAACTGAAGAACAACAACAATTATCTGAGTAGGACTAACCTATTAGCCTCTGTAGTTTTGTGGTAGGTGAACAAACTGAATTCCACTTGTACATGGGAAGACTGAGCTGTACACTAAATGGACTGAAGCATTTTTACTAACACTTGAACTAATTAAAATATACAGGTTTATAGCTGAAATATTAATTATGAAAAATGACGACACTCTTTCAATCCTAAAAAAATGGGGTGTGGGGGTTGGCAAGTTGTCCCCAGATCCTGGTAGCTGCGATCTTCCAAAAACACGGTGCAAACGGCAACACTTTACATGGACGAAATTAGATTGACGATTTAAAAAAAACACTTGAACAGTTCACTAATATACAGTATATCCCATGTTAGCTGTCATTGCACGCCGGAAGAATGAAATATACATTAAGCTGATTGAATAGCTTTAAAAATACTTGAAGTAATTAAAATACACAGATTGATAGCTAAAATGTTACTGACGAACAATGATGGTACTCTTTCAATCTTACAAATTGGGGGCTGCCAAGTTGTTCCCAATTCCCGGTAGCTGCAGTTTTTTTCAAAAATTGGTGCACACGATATCACTTCACATGGACGAAACGAGATTAATGACTTAAAAATCCTTGAACAGTTCACAAAAATACACTATATTGACAAAAGACACCGGTCACCTAGAAGAGGAACAAAACATAGCATTCATTGACATATATTAGTACGGTGTCGGTCCATCTTTGGCTTTAATGCATGCACTGACCCTTTAAGACATGCTTTCGACAAGGTTTGGGAACGCAGCCATAGGTATGTGCTTCCATTCAGTACATAATGCTGCCGCTAACTGTTGCTTAGTAGTAGGCCTTGGTTCCAAACTTCTTATGCGGTGCTCTAATTCATCCTATAGGTGCTCTATGGAATTAAGATCAGGGCTCTGTGCTGGCCAGTCCATACACGATACGGAATTATCGTCAAACCACGCAGTAACAGTCTTTGCTGTATGGCTCGGTGCATTATCCTGCTGGTACCAACAAGGCTCGGTTCCATAGCATTGCCACAAAGTTGGTATGGCATAATTGTCCAGAATATAGAGCTAGACGTGCTGGTTAACAGGTTTATCAACGATAACCAATGGTCCGGGACCATACCACGAAAAACACCCCCACACGAGTACACTGCCAGCTCCAAACTTGACCGTAGGAACAGTATACTGTGGTAAATAGCGTTCCCCCGACTGCCGCCATACCCACACACGGCCATCAGACTGATGGATCGTGTATCTGGGTTTATCAGTCCATAAGACCCGTTTCCATTGATCTACGGTCCACGATAAATGTTATTTACACCATGCTAAACGACGATTAGCATTCCGAGTGGAGATGAAGGCTTATGAGCAGCCGCACGACCACGGTAACCCATGGAATAAAGTTCTCTGCGAATGGTACGTGTACATACCGAGGTTCCAGCATTTTTACTCACCTGTACACTAAGGTATTGTGCAGTACTCCGTCGATTTGCTGTAACGACTCTCCTGAGGCTTCGACGTCCTCTATCGCTGATTTTCTTTGGTCTGCCGGTAAGTTTTACTGCTTCAGGCACGCCATGTGTCTTCCACTTATTCAGTACATCCAAAACAGTTGACGCGTATGTTTAAACGCCTCTCGATTTCTCTTATGGACAACCCACTAATATAACGCCCAACAATATTTCGTTTCTCAAAGTAAGTTCAGCGACATTTTCACTCACCCTACAGTGCGATATGATCGCGATCAGCTGCAGGCTTGTTTTTATACCGTTTGCAGCTGTACCGCGCATCTTAACAACGCAGCGAATTCGTTCATTTGCTTTTGAAGGGTTGTCCGGTGACTTTTGTCAATATAGTGTATATCCCATGTTAGTTGCCAGACGCGTTTCATCCTCATAATCGAGGACATCATCAACGGCAAATATGTACCTGCTCATACTCCGACAACGCTCGTCTTATTCTACTGTATGATGGCATATTTCCTGCCGTGGAGCCTCAGTCTTGACGTCCTTCCATTTGCATCTGATATCTTACGCAATACTGCCATCTTATTTCTATGCATGCGTTTACTCATAAGGGACAGAAACTGGGCTTAGACCATTCACTGTGATTTTTGCTGTAAGCCAAGACCTGTGTGTTTCCCGTTTCGTCACTAAGCTTTCGAAGAAGGAAAATAGGCAGCGCGTTTCTCGAAAGCAAAGCAATCGGAAGAACAGATTCCTGAGATGATTGAACGATCATTCGACATACATTGATCTTCTCCACACATCAGAGCTTACTAAGTACACATTCGTAAGCGGTAAACTAAATATTCTCGTTTGTTACAGACCCGTTTCGCGACCATTCCTTTTTGGGGGAGTCAAAAACGTGTTGAGGTTTTATGTCGAACGATTAGTCTCCCTAAACCTGGGAGTCAAGAAGGCATCACACAGGTGTAAGTGTCTCAACATGTGCAGGGAACACATTTACATGAATTTAATTTTTTTGTGCTTTGATTACCTCATCCCCTTTTCATTTGATTGACAGTCATATTACACATGAAAAGAACTGAGCATTATCACTTTAGCATTACAGTCATTTGAATATCTGTCTCTGTGAAATGACTTCTCTAAACTATAAGCAATACTTACAACATTGAGGTGCGATACTTGACCACTGACCATTCGGCAAGCAAGTAGCTACTGCATTTCCTCTAACTTCGTGATCTGAAGGGCAACTATAGGTAATCGTTAGTGGATGATCCGGGGGATGCAGGTTTGCTGTTAAAGGTGGCTTTCCTAGATCAGGTGGAACACAACCTGTTTACAGGAAGAAAACACAACGCCTTAGAAATTATTAAGTAATTCTGAGTCCATCGGTTCACAAGGTGGCCGCCCATTAAATTAAAAGTCGCGTGCAATTTTTAAATACACAATGCAGAAATTTCACTGTTAAAGAAGTAACGTAAAATTCATGAATTCTCCAGTGTCCCGTTTAAAAGGGAAAGCACATTTTTCAAGGAAACGTAGCGTGTGGCAAGGAAACGTAGCGTGTGTGAATGTTAAATGGAATGTGTGATCTGAAAATGCACTAAAGTGCCACAAAAACTAGAATACGTCTTCAATACCGCGATCGGATAACCGCATCAACGCGACGGGATATGGACTCCCCGAGCTCTCTGTAGTACTGTGGAGAGAGTGCACACCGTGCTTCGTTAAGAACGTCCCACAATTCCATAATATCCGCCGGTACAGGATTTCTGGCATTGACGGCACGTTGAACAGTATCCCAAATGTGTTCGATGGCGTTTAAAATCGTAGCGAACGAGGACGCTTAACTCTGGAATGTTCCTCCACCCATAATCGGGCCACTGTGGACGTGTGCGGTGGCTCACTGTCGTGTTGAAGGAGATCGCACCCGTTGGAGTGGTTGCATGACATGTACAGGTGCAAATGACCCCCAAGGATGGTTACGTATCCTCCAACGGTCAGAGCGGTCTGCAGACGTATGAGGGGTCATAATGCGTGCCAGTTGAAAACACCTCACACCATAACAGAGCCACACCACCAGCCTGCACTGTCCCTTGTAGGCATGCGGAATCCACTGTCTCGTGGGGTTGTCGCCACACCTGGAGTCTGCCATCTGCCCGAAACAGTTCGTACCGCGATTCGTCGGACCACGCTACACGCTTCCAGTCATCTTGCTTCCAATGGCGGTGTTCCTGAGCCCAGCCGAGTCCAAGGAGGTTGGGCGAGTCACACAGCCTTGTGTTGTCGAGTCAGCAATGGCACCCAGGTGGGCCGTTGGCTCCAGAACCCCATAGAGCACAGGTAACGTTGCACTGTCCGAACGCTGATGTTATTACTGACCTCAGCATTGAATTGCGCTGTGATCTGCGTCAATGTTGCACGCCGGGTGAGTGTTACGATGCGTGCCAGACGCCGCTGTCCACGATCGTCCAGGGCATTTTTATGGCCACACCGGTCTCGCACTCTGAATTTTTTCCTGAATTTGTACAGTCCAGGGACACCATTGAAATTGTTTGACCGTGTAAATGCAAATTTCATGATAATTTCCGAGATGGAGTGACCCCATCTCCCGGACGCCGTCTATCATACCACGTTCGAAATCGCTTAAATGCTGATAAGCTGCCATCTGAATTACGAATGCTACTATTTCAGCGTGTTGAGATATCTGCCTGTATATATACGTAGTTTGCGGACGATACCATTTACCGCATGGGTGTGGTGGCATGTAATGGAAATGGTAGCGCCCTTACCAGTTTTATGGCACCTCAGTGTACTTTTTTCTTCTGCGAAAGGTGTGTGGTTGTAGCATTGTGAACGAGGCGAGTCACGCCGAGTCGTCAACGACTGGCGTGAGTAGATGGTTGAACGTGTAAAATCTCAAATTTGCCGGTGACGAGGCTAGAACCTGCATCCTTCTTCGCCGTGGCCGAATGCTTTCCCAATTATGCTATACTGACAAGGGCTTATCACGGCTACTTGCCGTCTTGACATCTCTGATATAGGTACGTCACATATACATCCCTTTAAAAAGGAGGTGGGGCGCACGAAATTACAGATTTCGGGGCGTGGCGTGTGGGAGTTTTCACCTGGCTCACTCTACGGAATGGGAAGAGAGAGACAATTTTTCGACATCTGTTGTTCTCCCGTTCTTAAAAAGTATCTGACTGAGCGAAGGAATTGTGGCTTTCTCTCTTTCAAACGGAAGTTTCGAATTAAGTAGAGACAAAAGAAAACATCTTTGCTCATTACCTAATATTCCAAGATTTTCAATTCGATTCATTTATTTTGCTGTGCAAGAGAGATTGTATTACAAGTAAATGAAACAAGCACAGCAAGGGAGCACGAAAAGAAAGCCAAAAAGGCCTGACAGAGTCCCATGCTCCCTGAGCATGAATTACAAGGTAGTTGAAAAAAATAGTTGATAAACTTGACATAGTATAGCCAAATACAGTGGCAAACAGGAGAAAAAAAGCATTATTGCAATATACACTGCTGACCACCCAAAATGCAACACCAAGAAGGACACGAGATAGCAAAGCCAGATTTACTGGACACGTAACAACAGATACAAAGATGAAACGATTGAGCTTACAGGCCCGTGCGACTTGCGGAACACGCAGACATCAATAGTTCGTGTGGCCCCCATGGCTGGCAAGAACGGCCGCTACACGCCGCAGCATCGAACGAAAGAGGCTTTGGATGTGGGTTTGAGGTATATCGATCCAGGCTGCTTCCACACGTTGCCACAGTTCATCGGGCGTAGCCGTTGGGTGGTGCTTGCCGGGCCACTTTGTTGCCGATCAGCGACCAGACGTGTTTGATGGACGACATATCGGTAGAACAGATGGGCCACGGCAGCAGTGACACCTGGTGGGCCGTGAAGAGTTGCTACACGATGCGTGCCAAGTGCGAGCGCGCATTGTCCTGCTGAAACGTGGTCGCTGGCAGGTCCTGCAGGAAAGGGAGGACTACAGGCTCCAAAACGTTGGAGATGTAGCAGTGGCTGTTTGAGTGTACCGGCGATGCGTACCAGAGGGGTGCAGGTGTCATATCCAATTGCGCCCCAAACCATAAAGCCAGGCGACGAAGCGGTATGGCGATGCATAATGCAGGCCTCATACAGTCTCTTGCCGCGGTGCAGCCACACGCGGACCCGACCATCGTGGTGTTGCAGGCAGAAGCGGGATTCGTTGGAGAAGACAATGTCGTGCCATTCCGTAGTCCAGGTGCGGCGTTCAACGGCCCATTGCCGCCGCACTCACCGGTGGTGTATCATCAATGGTAATCGGAGCAATGGGCGCCGTGAGACAAGTCCCCACTCCCGCAGACGACGTCGAACGGTACGTGCTGACACAGGTTGTTGCGCAACACACCCTAATTCCTGCGCTAACGTTCGTGATGTGGCAGTGCGAGCCGTCAATGCCCGCCGCACAACATGCCTGTCCTCTCGTTCGGTGGTGTGCTGCGGGTGCGGCAATCGCTCACGTCGGTTCATCCGCACCTCCTGCAGCCACCGAATCCATACTCGCCTCACTGTGGCTGGATGTCGTCCCACACGGGCGCCGATGTCTCGGTACGATAAACCGCTGTCGCGATAAGCCACTATTCGTCCTCTGTCGAACTCCGAAACTTGCTGGAATGACTGCCAGTATTCTGCGACGAGACATCAGGAAGCTTCCCACGCACAGATCCGGCAGCACAACACACTTCCACTACTTGCACCCCGCCGTCTGTGCACCCTTCTTATAGTGCTTCTCGGTGGCGTGCCGGGCGCACATGATTTGCATATGCCCTGCAATGCTAATCGTTCG
Source organism: Macrothele yani (assembly GCA_039090855.1). NCBI lineage: Eukaryota > Metazoa > Arthropoda > Arachnida > Araneae > Macrothelidae > Macrothele > Macrothele yani. The sequence goes on along the minus strand of CM076996.1, from coordinate 17,788,117 downwards.
CATGTCCTCTTGCGGGCGACGCATGCCCGCGAATTTCAGGCGAATCGGATGCTTCCTTCTTGGTGTTGAATTTTGGGTGGCCAGCAGTGTATATCAATGACAAGAGATTAGTATTAATGTATATAGATAGTAGTCATTCTTTACTATAATTGATCTAGTGGCTGCTGTTCATTATGTAGTTTTATAGGGTTTTTTTAATAGGTTGATATTATTTAATGATGTTAATTCTGTTGGCAGTGAGTTCCAGTAAGAAGGGCCAATATAGTTTAGAGTTTGTTTCGTGGTTTCCGTCTTTGGACGAATTGGTCGGATGTGCGATTTCGTGCGTGTGTCGTGTGAGGGCGTCTTTGTTACAATTTGTATGATATTAGCATGCAAGTTGTTTTTAATACGCCCAAACATAATTTTTCCAATGTTAAAGAAGTATAATTGGTTAATTGTAAGAATGTTAAATTTGTAAGGGAAAACTCTTGTGTTATTGTATAATGAGAGTTGAGTATATGAGTTGGATTTTAGATCAATTAGTCTAATAAATTTGTTTTGAAGGATTTGAAGTTTAGTAAAATTATATTTGGTCGTTTGTCCCCAAGATAGGATTGCGTAGTTGACATGTGTCTGAAACATAGTCTAGTATAATTGAATGAGTGATTTGAAGGAAAGGGTAGTGAGTGCCGAGCTAATGACACCAATGTTATTACTGAGTTTTAGTAACAGATTATCTATATGTCTGTTCCAACTGAGGTCATTATGCAATGTAACCCCTAGGTACGATGGGGAGCTAACCTCATTTATAGTTGTACCATTTATGGCTAACGTAGGGGAGAGTGGTCGAAGAGACTTTTGTTTAGAGAATATGAGGAATCTAGTTTTGATGGTATTAATTATTAGTTCGTTGGAGATCAGCCATTTAGAAATGTCATGAAGGTGAGTATTGACGTGCATATTGTTATTGTTAGTAGCGTTAAACGAGGTAAGAATAGTGATATCATCGGCATATAAGAGAAGATCAATGTTTGTAATTGAAGTGAAGATATGATTAATGTATAAGTTGAATAGTAGCTGATCCAGGATGGAACCCTGTGGTACCCCGGACGGCATAAGCTGAAGATAGGAATGATATTGGTCACTTTGTGTGTATTGTTGTCTACTTGACAGATAACTTTTAAGTAACGTGTATGCATTATTCCTAATTCCTGTAGTATGAAGTTTATATAGTAGCATACCATGGTTAAGGGTATCAAATGCTTTAGATAGATCCAGGAACAGAGCAATAGTATTTAAGTTTAATTCAAAATTATTTTGGACTGTTTGCTGTAGGTATAACAGAGCTGATTCTGTCGATTCACCAGCTTGAAATCCATGTTGATTCGGGTGAATAATATTGAATTTGTGAATAAAAGATATTAATTTATTGTAGATTAAACTTTCTACGATTTTTGCTTTGCAAATAAAAAATGAGAGAAAACCTGATACTGTAGAAATTTACAACCCTCCAGATGAGCATATACGTATAACCCTCCGAAAGGCAAATTTCTCGGGGACCAAAAGGCTTATTGTTTTGACGTTATATCCATGCCGTGGTGCAAGTAGGGGTCGTTACAAACACGTTCTGCTGCGCATGTCCCTTTGCTTTCAAGCTCAGTAGGGACATTTACTTAGGCTTTGTCAGCTCGGCTGAAAAGTGATTATAATTCTGCTAAGCATGTACATTAAGTAAATGGGTGAAAAAGTTCCACTTAGAGGTTCTGTGTGATTAACGTAGAGAGGTTGAAACATATACTAGATTGCACGAAATGCGAGAAAGGGGATAGAATAACATTGCACGAAATGTGAGAAAGGGGGATAGAATAAAAGACAAATTTGGTGATATTGAAGTGCATATTGGGCATGAGCAAATTCATTACTTTCACGATTCCCTTAAAATGCGTCCGAAGATATTTCCAGCCTCTGGTTTAATCGTAAAACTTTATTTCCGCCTTTGATTTAATCGTAAGACTTTGGCCACCTCAACAAGCAGGCCAAAGTCTTACGATTCCAGGTATAGATGACTTAATGTAGAAAGTAAACATCATCATTATTATCATCAACCATGGGTACAATTCCCGTAGGTGCCTGTTGCCATTTTAAATGTATTGTCCCATTGAAGTCTGTTCATTGCAGAGTGGCTCAGTTCTTGAAGAGTTCCACAGCACCATTCTTTGATAACATCAGCCCACACACGACACACCGTGAGGGCGTTCTCTTGCATTCCTCCCGTTCATTAAGCCAAACACCAATGTCTTTATCTTTCTGCCATTTTTCATTCTGAAGATAAGTCCAAAGAGCCTTAGTTTTCTCTGTATGATTTTTTTGGAACAGGGTCTCTTTTAGTTGTATTCTTCTGTACATTTCTTCATTTGTTATCCTCTGGGTCCATCCGATTCGTAAGATTTCACGATAGAAAGTGAACAGGTGAAACAATATAAAATTTCAGATTCTTCTGGACGTACTTAGGTAGCGATTAAGTTTGATCGTAACCCCGATCTTAAACTCTTCGTCATTTACAGCACAGAATTTAAATGTTAGCTTCTCTTAGGTGTGTTATACTACCCTGTAATGTTTTTAGTGCAATTGATTGAAGATATCCGTTATACTTGTCTATATTACACCAAAACACTTCATATAAATACTCTTCGTATCGAAACGTTCTATAAAGTTAAGTCGTTCCCCGGATAGCTTAATTAACAAGCACAGCCCTTAATTAAGCACTTAATGGCTCAAACGGTCAGGTAAAACACAACGAACCTTGTACTTACAGGTCAATCAATATGTTTATTGGATCCACTTTAAGCACATACGATATCAACTGCCGATAGCAATAGCGGAATAATCCGATACTCGAAACACACTCAAATAATATCATAGTCACATTAACTCGATAACAATTTGACTTCAGTAATCAAACAAGAGTAATATTCGACGTGAAAGAATTAGTCATATTACAGTCTTTGCGAAAAAAAAACCGAAGACCTCGGAGATAGTCGTTCGTTCCTGGTGAAACTCTTCATGCAGGTACCTCAGGTCCGAATATACAAATGATTAAAAAATAATGGCCAATAAAGGAACAGTGGCCGGCCACAGCACATTGGAACCGCGCATCGAGGAGGGTATATCAAGAGCAAAACTCGCACGTAAGGACAATTGCGACAGCGGAGTGCGGTTGCATTAACCTCCACGGAATGTGAGGATGCCTCGATGTAGGATCCGTGCACACTACGAGCAGTTGAGCGAGTTTGAGAGAGAGCGTACAGTTGAGCGAGTTTGAGAGAGAGTGTATAATTGTGTTGAGAGAGGCCAGATGGTCAAGTCGCCGTATCACCAGGCATTTGGGTCGGAGCGACGTGGCACTCGGACGATGTTGGCGCCAATGGGACAAGGAGGGCACAACCCAATATCACGCTGGAAGAAGACGGCGGAGACAAAGATAGAACGCGAGGATTGAGCCGTTGTGACAGCCGCACGTACAGAGCCGGATTTGTCGCTGTCAACCATCCGTGACCATGTTGCGTCGTCAACAGGTATGGAAGTGGCCATCCAGACCGTTGCCAGATGACTTGGATGGATTGGATTGGAGGTTTAACGACCACCGTGAGCAACGCAATGGGCTATAAGCAGTCGCCCGTCCCTAATTTAGGGTCACTGGTTCCAGGGAAGGGAGAGAGCCAGCGCCGTAAGACAAACACAACATCCATGCCTGACCGGGATTCGAACCCGGACCCCTTACGGACGAATGATCAGAGGCCAGCGCCTTAGACCACTGCGCCACCGGGGCGGCCCAGATGACTTGCGACTCGGGACTACATTCAAGGAGGTCACTCGGCCTCCTACCACAGAGCAGCACGCATCGCCGGCGCTGGTTGCAGTGGTGTCGGGCGCGATCAACATGGGATAGTATCCAGTGGCGTCGTGTTGCCTTCAGTGATGAATCATGCTTTGCACTTGGCTGCGATGACCAGCCAGCGTATACGTGTCTTGAGACGAGCTTGCCAGCACACAGATCCTGCCTTTACTCTGGAACGGCACACGATTCGCATACCGGGAGTGACTGTCTGGGGAGCCATTTCTTACGGTAACCAGACACCCTTGGTAGTCCTCCCTACCATCCTCACGGCTCAACGGTACGTCGACGACATTCTACGACCTGTGGTGTTACTGTTCCTGTCGCAGCATTACCAAGCAATTTTTCAACAGGATAATGCCTGGCCACACACTGCATTGCTCTCCCAGGCCTGTCTCCGTAATGTCCACACCCTTCCACGGCCAGTATGATTGCCCGACCTCTCGCCGATCGAACATGTTTAGCAAATGATGGGACTCCACCTAAGGCCATCCCGAAGTGTCAGCGAAATGGCCCGCATTTGGGACACAATCTGGCATGCTTTACCCCAAGACAGTATCCGTGAACTGTATGCGTCTATACCACACTAGGTAACTGCTTCTACCCGAGCCAGAAGGGATGCTACAATGTACTGACATGTTCCACTCGTGTAGCTGTTTCATCCGAATAAATAGCCCAGTTGCTCTGGAATTGCAATCATTTTCTTTCCTATACATATACGTTGCACATACTAATTTTCATCTTGATTGGATGCTTCCTTCTGGGTGATTCGTTTCTTTTTTTCTTTTTGTAAATAGTGTATATAAGATCAAACGCTGATTGCATAACATTAAAGTAGTCTGTAGTCTTAATTCTTCAACAATCTCTCTCTCTCTCTCTCTCTCTCTCTCTCTCTCTCTAAACCAATTACAACGATCTCACTCCCTAGCCAACTTCTAACGAGAGAGCTCTGATACAATCGTAAACATCACTCTTATCAGTCTCGATCACACACCTAGCGTCAGGTTGCCAAACAAAAATTCCGCGAGAGAGAAAATCTAGCGTTAAGTTGCTCGAAGGGAATGAACCAAAATTTACATAAAATAACAGGAACCAAAACAAAAAGTTAGAGTGTATACGTCACAACTCGCTGTTTTTTTTTTGTTTTTTTTTTTTGTTTTTTGTTTTTGTTTTTACCTATTCTTCTCCCTCTCCAAACAACTACTTCTTGGTCACTACATACCCTCTGAAATATGAAATGAAAATAAGTACACTGTGCTTAAGATCCATTCAAAGAAAAGCAACTGCCGTTAGTCATTACTTGTGTCGGGGGTTGGGCAACAGCTCGGAGTGATCTTCCGCAGAATCTCTCGTACTTGGGGTCACTACCAGAAAATTGGTAGTGTAGAGAATATGCCATGACAAGGAAGCTTTCGGGCCACTACAGCCATTCTGGGTCGAAGCCCTTTCCCGGTAATACCATTTGACGGTACTTCTTGTTGGCTACTGGAATCACAATGTCGACGTAAATCATTCGGAACCGTTTGCTCTACGACGCCCTTTGTCTCCAGGCCTCGGTTGCAAGCAGAACTTCTTACACTATAGGTCGGATGAGACGAGTGAAATTTTACGCCGAATGAGCGCTAGACAACTGGAGGAATGCTGAAACAGCTTGGTACCTTACAACCGTACAGAACGCGTGTAGAAAGAGCCAGGATCAGATATACGTCTTCAGCACTTTGTCGAGAGGGTTCATCAGGGCGGTGTGTTTTGGAGAGGATTCATGCATGCCCGCCGCATTTCCGTCCATCACAATCTGACGATTATACGGTATTGGAACAATATCTCGTACCAATTATGCATCCCTGCTCTGTGAACAGCGGTGATGGGTTAAATCTACATGATAAAACCCCAAGTTTATCGTTTGAGGCAGGGCTTCTCTAGCCCTGGTGTGAGGCCATTGAATGAGTACCGCGGCGATGTCACAGAGGAATTTGCTCTTACTTTCGCCCGATCTAAATCCCATTCAGCATTCTTTGGACCATCTCAGACTGTGCGACGTAGGAATCCGCCGCGCACCTGTGAATAGTGCAACGTCTTAGACTGATATCGTATAACTACTTGGCAGCATTATTGAAAGGGTAAGTGCATTACTGCCAGTGGTGATGTAACACCCTAATGAGGACCGCTCTTGTATGTGCATCCCAGATACTCTTTTAGACTCGACATCACAGACACGTATACAGTATTCTTAACATAATCTTGCGGATACTATTTGCCAAATTTTGGGCAAAATCTTTGCTGAATTCCAGTCGCCGGCATTGTTTCATTAAACCACAACACGCACTGTGGCTTCTCGTCCTCACTGAAATAAGCCATTTTGTTTTCTCGTCTATCGTTCTGCGACCCAAAAAACCAACGCATGAAACAGTCGTAACCCAAAAAAACTTAAGGATATAATACACACAGAAATGAGGCTTCCTAAGGTAGTTCTGCTAGATACGGTGTAAAAACCTGTTAACTTTATTACTAAATTTTGCAATTACCCTGTATATTTAGTACGTTCTCGCATTAATTTCGCAGAAAAAAGGAGTTACAGACCTTGAGACTCCGAATGCCATTTAAATGCCCGATGTCTGCATATGTTCTCCAAATTTTGTATAATTCACAATGAATATTTTATATAATTCACTGCAAAGTATCTCACTTAATAATTATATCATCAGTTTCTTCTGCACTTTTTGAACTGTTTTCTATCCAATGTGAATCTTTACCACTCTCATCAAAACATCCACCAGAAAGATTTTCATTAGAAAAAAGCGTTGTTTCAATAACATAAAAGGAAAGCGTCTTATTCATGTTTTTTAAATCTTGCATTCAGAGTGCATTACGTTATATCTGATATTTAAGTGCATCTTTGTGTTCCGTAAAGGGTTTGGGGAACTACAGTGGCAACGTTTTCATGTTATACATAGTTTCTCTGCGCTCACATGTTATGTCAGAGACCTGATGTTGCACTAATTTTTTTTATTAGATTAGCGTATTAACATTTGCGAAATCACATTACACAAATGAACCATAAATACCTGATCTGCGTTCACAATGTTGTCCTTCGAATCCGTTGAGACACGTACATTTTCCATGTCTGTCGCAAATCCCTCCGTTTCTACAGTCACAATCTAAACCAAATGAAAAGAAGGTTTGTACTTCAGTAAGAAAGCAAAAATCAGAGTCAATTAGAGAATGGTAATCAGAATCTTCGGATGTAAAAAATGCACTACGAGACTTATCGTAGCCTTCCTAACAGAGAAAGCAATTCTTTTGAAGCAGGCAATCACTATGAATAATAGTAAAGCTACTGCACTACGATGTAAAAAATTCAAAGATGTAAAACTTTGCAAACCGAAATTTCATTCAATATACCAATCTAAACATGGCATTAAAATTTACTTTAAATAGCTAACTGTGACATTCAGCGTACTGAGAAGCATCTGTAATTACAGTAAACATTTTTTTTCTACGCCATAACCATTCATAGATTACAGGTATGAGCAACACAGTCAAATTTCATACTTTAGCTCTCAACTGACGGTTAACTGAGAGTTATCCTTATTTAAATTGATTAATGTAAGGGTAGATTTCAATTTTTTGGTTTTTGTAAATCAAAAGCAGAACATGAATTTTGCTCTTGCATGAAAAGTTTGAGAGTCTATGTGAAACCCAAATTTGACAGTGACGGAACTCGAGCCCACATCTTTCTGGTCCGGATCCGAATGCTTTCCCAATTAAGCTACGCTGGCACCCATTATTTCTTGCGCAAAGTACTTCATTAATTTTTGCCCACCTTTTACCCATTGTTTCTTTCCCAGTGCACTTCATTAATCTCTTCACGCCTTCAGCGTTCCCTTTTTATACCGATTGAGCCATCTTGCGTCAGCAACATCTGCGGGATAGCTACTTTGCATTACCTGATCTTTTAGTCATAATAATTTGGCCACTCATTGTAAAATGTCTTTCAGCTTCCTTTGGCTTGTAACTTGCTTAAAAGCATGTTACTTTTTTGATTCCGTAGATATACCTTTTCAAGCTCAAATTGAAAGGTGGTATCATAGAAGAAATTCGTTACATTTTACCTATCGATCTAATTAAAAAAAATAGGTTTTTACTTACTTCCTTCACACCAAGTCCCAAATTTTTGAGCAGGACAGGACACGCACTCGGAGCCACCATTCAAATGACACTGTTCGCAGTTGAGGAACTTTGAACACAAATGCTCAGGTTGAAGATCATCACAAGGTTTGCATTTTTTCTTCCATCTGTAAAAGTATGTGCACCTACAAAAGAAAAAGGGGGCATAATACCGGGAAACGGTCCTGTAGCTTATAAAACCAAGCAAATGGAAGTAAATAAACAAAAAGGAGAAAAAAACCTGATGCTCAAGATTACAGTAACATCTGCTCAAACTGTGTATACCTGCTTTAGTTTTCTTACATTTGAGTTTTAGCTGCGATTGAAATTGAAATTTAAATAAATTTGTTGAACCGTGAAGTATGAAAATTCATGTAACATACTAGGATTACATAAATATTTCCAAAATTAAAATTTCTAATTTGCTTGAGGAAAATGAATCTAATACTCTTTTTTAGCCAGTAAATTTGGTCTTGGAAATGCTGTATACTTTTTCATGAACCAGCTCCACAACAGAAGTTGCCGGGCAAAAAATACTGCTGACTTCTAACATTGCGAATCGGTTCCTCCGAGTTTAGCCCAGTCTCTTCTTGTCTTCTGTTCTTTCTCTTTTGCTGTCTCTTCTTGCATTTACCTTGTCCTCAAATGTTGAGTCATCAGACATTTTTTTCCCTCATGGTGAGTCCACCATGGATGATTTTAAGATTTCGTACTGTCTTTTGAAGGTTCCCCTCATATCTTTCTCTGACAGTTTCACTGGGTGTTATACTAGCCCAAAGAATTTATCCTCTATAGTCATCATACCTCAAAAGCTTCAAGCTTTTTCGCTCAATCCTGTTTGAGAAGCCACGTCTCCCATCTGTTTAGTAGAACACATCAGGTGCAGGATTTCGATTGGTGATTGCAGTTTGTTTTAATTTCCTTCGCGAAGTATTTTTCTGGTGGAATTTTGTCATGGCCTATCAGATTGTTTTTTTTTTTTTATTTTCTAGGTTTCGTTATTAGCGTTGAATGCAGAAGACATAACCAAAACTTCTGTGGCGTTTAACAGAAAATGAAGTCATAGCCTCAAGTTTGAGACGGTTTGACAAGTTGAAAGAATGGGTAAAGAGCGAAAAGAGACCAAGGCAGGTATTGTGTAGCCTCGTTAAACCGCCCCCATTTAAACTGCCACCCCCGCCTTTCGCCCACTGCTCACGGGTACAAACCTTCTCCTATAATATTGTACTAAATGGAAATTTCCCCCTTTAAACCGCCACCTAACCGACCGCCATCCGCCATGACATTCTAGAGACATTTTGGTATTTCTCATTGGAGAATACCAAACTGAATCGCCTCTCAGAATCTGTGCAATAATTTCCAAATATTCATTTGCAAGAGAGATACTCCCAATCGCCCATCTTATCTTTTTAAGTGTGCCCCGAAATCATGTTAGACGCGGGAGTTCCTTAAAGACGTTTTGTGTAATGCGTCAAATACCCCTCCCCCCCCCCCCCCTCTACACACACACACGCCCACTCTCCTAAAAAAATGAGGCCATTAGCGATGTGCGGTCAATAGCAATCAGACACGCGCGATGTTCTTAAATATACCAATTATCTCCACAAAATGTCTAAGCGCTGGCTTCTGACCATTCGTGCGAGATGGGTCCGGGTTAGAATCCCGGTGAGGCATGGATGTTATGTTTGTCTTACGGCATTGGCTCGGCTCTCTCCCTTCCCTGGAACCAGTGACCTTAAATTAGTGACGGGAGACTGCTTATAGCCTATTAAGTTGCCCACAGTGGCCGTTAAACCCGCAAAAATAACCACCTCCAAGCCTAAGACATGGTACCGTGCCAAGACTGAACACCTTGCAGATAGGTTCAAATTCTTTTTTTTTTTTAAACATCATCATGAAATGTAAACAATAAGTTTTACAAGGCTGTGAAAAAATGCATTTCTTTATCAGAAACGCAATTTTTTCTGAATATTCCAATAGCATTCTGACTGCAAAATTCAGAATAAAATGAAAATACCCTGAGGTTCAGACTTTTGTCAAAAGGCGAGCGTTCCACAGCATCGGAGAATTCTGTGCAATCCCTCATTTTGATTCATTACCGTAGATGCCAAGTTCAACATTTTGCATTTATGCCTATCTGTGTTATACCACGTAAGAATATTTTGCGATTTGCGTGTGATTAAATTACAATCAAAATGTTTGAGATACAGGAAAATAAATCTTGCAACACTCGTAAAGAACTTACTGTTTGATTTCCAATAACACAGTCGTTTCGGAATTCCCACATTTGCAAGGATGCATCAAGTCATCGCATAAACCAAGGTCAACTCCTCTTCCATCTCCGAGTCCGATGACAGTTACAATCAGAACTATATAATAAATGCAATAATTATTACATTTCTCCATGTATATGGATTGTTTTATGTAAACTACAGCTCAATGCAACGTACTTTTTAAATAGTGCTTAAAAAATGTTTGAATCGATCCGAAATCAAACGAAATTTCGAAGGTTCACTATAAGGGACATCACTTTATATTTGGCTTCAGGTACGCGAATACTGTACCGTTGTACCCAAGTACAGGGGGTCGAGTGCCGGCTGAGACGTAAATGTTGTGCTTTTTCTTCGGCTTTGGCTAGCTCCCTTCTCTGGAGACAGGATCCCTTAACTGAGAGTAAGCTGCATCCTCAGCTTTTGATGAACACTGGGTTTACAAATTAAAATAACCAAAATAAAGTAAATTTGACTTAAGTACATTTATTTGGTTGTACTCCGTCCATCATATCGCAAAATCCGTAAACATTTCACTACGCACGTGTTGTAGAGTGATTGCTGCTACCTAACGTGACCCTAATACTTCAACAGTTATCATAAAACATTATTTCAGTTTTGAAGCTTTACAATTTAAAACACGAAGGTTTAAAAACCTATTTTCATAATAGTATACATTATTTAAAAACATACATATTTTACTAATTATATCAACAATTTACAAGAACCTCTACACTACCACTAAAGACCAATTAATTCCTACGCACGTGTTATAATCAAGTCTAAAATTTTGCGTAGCATTATTATCATTCAACTAGAAATAAAAATTACTTAAACAACATTAAAAACTTTTAAAGAAAGGTAACTGTTGATTACCCCAGGGAGCCATTTTGAAAAGATTTTTATGAAACTGCGCTGACATGAACTATGATATGTTTCCAGTATGGGAAGAAAGTTTTTTCGAATCGGAAAATAAAGATCATGAATGATAGAGAAAAAAGGCGAGCCGTAATTGAATTCCTGGAAAAAGAGGGATGTGAGACTCCAGAAATCCACAGAAGAATCCTGGTGGTGTATGGAGCTGCCACAATCGATATCAGTAATATCAGAAGATGGATGATAAGGTTTCGACAGGGAGAAAGTTCAGTGTTGGATAAATAACGGAGTGGAAGACCCGCAACTGCAGTGACAGGTGACAACAGGCAACGATCGAAAGACCTCCTCACATCTAATCGTCGTGTCACCATCCAGGAGTTGTGTGATACAGTTCATTGTGGTCATAGTCTATGGAAACATTAATTAGGGATCTGGGCTACAGAAAAATGTGTTCAAAGTGAATCCCAAGAAAACCTGTGAGCAAAAGGTAACCATGTGCCGGAACCTCTTGCACTGTTATGAGAGGGAAGATGAGGGATGAAACCTGGGTGTTCTTTCATGACCCAGAAACAAAACGTGCGTCAATGGAATGGCATCGCGCGTCTTCACCTCGACAGAAAAAGGATGAAAGCAACTCGTTCTGCAGGCAAAGTTATGGTGACAATTTTCGGGACAAACGTGGTGTCATTTTGACTGATTTCCTTGAACGGGGTGCAACAATAAATAGTGCTCACTATGTGCAGACACTGAAGAAGTTAAAGAAAGCTATCAAAAGGAAAAAATGTGACATTCCACTTCATAGTGTTGTTTTACAACATGATAACGCATCTCAATGGATACTTCACAGGCTATTGCCAAAATGCAGTGGACGGTAATGCCCCAACCCCCGTACAGTCCTGATTTGGTTCTCTCAGACTTTTCCCTGTCTGCTCCTTTGAAAACCACCCTGCGTGGGGAATGTTTCAACGATGTGGCAGACATTAAACTGGCTGTAAACTCATAGGTGAAACGACAGAGTCAGGAATTTTTCCAAAATAAATTTTTACCCATGGGTTCAAAGATGGCGGAAATGTATAGAAAGTGATGGACAATACTTTGAATAGGCCAGCATTATTAACAATATATCCAAGTATTTTGCCACCAAGTTTCACATTTTTGCTGCTACAAATAAATATCTTATGAGGGACGAGGTATTACTTTCAGGATGCCCTTTATATTATGACCAGCGCGTCTTTATGCAAATCAAAGCAACTGTAGGTTAACGACGACGCGTGTGAAGGTCATGAAACGGTATAAATAACACCTGATATTATGCTTTGCTAATCAGTGGCATTCTTGTACTTCAGCTGGGAAAAGCCAAATTGTAATGGCCAGACGACTGGGTGAGAGGGTTTCCGACACGGAAAGGCTTCTGGGATGCTTACTGTCACCCGTGGTTAGTAACTTCAAAAAGTGGTCCCAGGAGGGAATAACCATGGGCCACCGTCAAGGCGTGAGCTGACCACGGCTCATCGATGCTAGACGTGAGCGAAGGATATTCCGTATAGTACGATCCAACAAAAGGGATACCGTGGCGCAACTCACGGGTAATTTGAATGCTGGTGACGGGAGTAATGTGTCACAATACACAGTGCATCAAACGCTGCTGAAAATAGGGCTGCGTAGCCACAGGCCCCTCCCAATGTCCATGCTGACCTCGGTTCACCGTTGAAAGCGCCTACCATAGGCACGCGTGCATCAAACCTGGACCTTGAATGATAGGAACAAGGTCGGCTGGTCCGATTAATCTCGTTTCCTGTTGCACCATGTGAATGGCCGCGAACGTGTGCGTTTACCTGGAGAACACCAGCATGCACCGCGGAACGAAAACAAGCCAGTGTAATGCTTTGGGCAATGTTCTGATGGGAAACCTTGGGTCTAGTCATTCATGTGCAGGAAAGTATGACATTTACCACCTACCTAAACATCATTGCAGACCCGGTACATCCTTTCCTGGCATCGGTATTCCCCTCTAGTAATGCCTTCTTTCAGCAGAATAATGTGACATACCAAACTGCCCGGATTGTTCGAGAATGGTTCGCGGAACATGAAGATTTCCAGGTACTGGCCTGGCCTCCAGATTGCCTAGACATCAATCGAATCGAACATCTGTGGTTTGTGTTATGATAGCAAATCCCATCTGCAGCGGCTCAGCCACGTAATTTATAAGAGTTAAATAATCTGCTGGTAGCGTGTTTCCTCTATATACCACAAAACACCTTTAGAAATCTTGTAGCGCGCAGCCTTGTCGGGTAAGAGCTGTTTTGGCGACATGTGGAGGACCAACATCATATTAGGCAGGTGGTAATAATGTTTGGCTCTTCGGTATATAATAAACCCATAGAATATCAGTTGCGTCCAAATACACTGCCTGACAGAGAAAATGCTACACCATGAAGGAATGCTCGAAAACAGACCAAACTGCACACACACATAGCCAAGTAGGTCCTGAACAAATGATTTAATTGTTACACACAGACTAGGCTCCAGTAGCCGAATGTACAGGATGATCAATAAGGAGTGTGGCCCCCATTTTGGGCGGTACAGTGTTGAATCCAACGTGGCATCGAGACAATGACAGTCCGAATAGTCCTGGGGTATCGTGGACTATGTGGTGTTGATCCGAATCCACAGTTCATCTTCATTTTGCGGGGGTGGGGAAAGTACTCAACCGACGTCCAATCTTGCTTCACAGATGCTCGATGAGCGAGAGGTTGGGTGATCGTGCTGGCCATGGAAGCATCCTCACACCGTGTAAGGCATTCATGTTGATCCGAGGGGGTATCCGGCCGGGCGTTATGCTGTTGAAAAACGGCGTTTGGGATGCCCTTCAGATACGGTAGTGCCACGGGCCACAGCAGCTCGTCAACATAGCAACGTGCCGTAAATATTCCCGTAATGCGTACCAGCGGTGAGTGGCTGTTGGCGCTGATAGCACCCCACACCATGATTCCGCGTTGCCGGGCTGTATGGCGCTCCACAATGGCGAAGGAATCCGCCCGTTTAGCCACGTCGCCTCCAGACTCTCGCACGACGAACATCCGTGGTGAGAGACAACTGCGATTCGTCGCTGAACACCACACTGTTCCATTCGGCACTCCACGCAGCTCTGGAGCGACACCACGCCAAGCGGTGATGTCAATTGCTCGCTGTAAACGGTAGCTTTCGCAACGGACGGCTGGACAGCAAACCAGACGCAGCCAATCGGCTAGACTCTGTCCGCGTTGATACTGGAGCATCCAAGCCTTCCCGTAAACTCTGTATAATGTCATCCGTTGTGGCCTGTGGATCCGCTACGGCATGACGTCGGATGCGACGATCGGTGCGCTCGGATGTCCGTCTCCGTGTTCCGGTCCACCTACGACGTTACACAGATCCTTCTTGGGACCACTGTCTCCAAATGCGACCGACGGTTGTGGTATCACCTTTCCGTTTCTTTCGCAATACGACGCAAGGACCAACCGGCGGTACGAAGGCCTACGATGACACCTCTCGTGAACTCATCCGTTTGACGAAATCGCGTACGACGGCGTCTTAAGAGGCATTGGCACCTCCTGTTCGTTCTCCAGACACGGTTACAGCAGAACCACTCACTTCTCCTGGCCGTGACGATGCCTCGACTGATGACCTTACGGGCTTGTTGTACGCTTATATCTGGCGCGCTGTTCGTGCGATTGACCTGCAAATGCAATCATTTGCATAACTTGTACGTGTGCACCCACCGTGCAATTTGCATGGCACTGCGTTCACTTCTGCGTGGTGTGGCATTTTCTCTGTCAAGCAGTGTAAGTTCAGTTAATATTTATTGAACTTAAATTACCTAAAAAATATATACACTGGCGGAAAGTGAAAAAAGAACACCAAGAAGGAGACATCTGATACCAACGAAATTTATACAGCATAATAACGGAATACAGAGGATAACGTGATCAAAACATTATGGCAAAATACAGCTGTATTTGCTGGTAAACTGAAAAATAACATTTCCATGTAACATGGTTAGTACGAGGTTGAACAGCCATGAACTGCGTCACACAGTGCAATTCTGGCATGGAGTCTGTCGTACAGATGTTGGATGTAAGTTTGGGGTATTGAGTTCCAAGCATCCTTAACATGGACGCGTAAATCGGGGATGGTCGTGGCTGGCCGTGGAGACCGGATAAGTCGTTGTCCCATAAAATCCCACACGTGCTCAATGGGGGACAAATCCGGTGAACGTGCAGGCCATGGAAGTTGTCTCACACCCTGAAGTGCATGTCGCGTTGCACGTGCCGTGTGTGGGCGTGCGTTATCTTGCTGGAAAACACCACAATGGACCGACCTTACAAATGGCACAACAACGGGCTGAATGATGTTGTTGATGTAGGAGGTGCTGTTAAACGTACCCGGTACAAACCCTAGTTGTGTACGGGAGTGATAGCTGATCGCTCCCCACACCAGGAGACCAGGTGTAGGCCCTGTGTGTCGCTGGCGGATGCAAGAAGGGTGGAGACGCTCCTCTGTGCGTCTGTGAACACGCATACGGCCATCGAAGGCTCCCAAGCAGAATCTGCTTTCATCGCTGAACACGACAGATCGCCATTGCGTTCTCCAGTGCAGACGTTGGCGACACCACTGCAGCCGTTCCTGACGGTGGGCTGGAGTCAGAGGTACACATGCCAGAGGCACACGTGCACGTAGTCCTGCATCCAGTAGACGGTTGCGGATTGTTCGCACAGTCACCTCAAGTGCAACGGCAGCTCGGATTTGCGTCGCAGTGGATGTTCTGCTTGACAACGCCGCTCTTCTTATGCGTCGATCGGTCCGCTCATCAGTCCGTCTGTGACTCCCGGTTTCGCGTCTTCTCGTGTGGGAATGTTCCTCGGACCATCTACGCCACCATCGTACCACCACCGATACTTCCCATCCAATTCGCTCCGCAATACGACGATACGACCACCCGGCCTCGCGGAGTTCGACTAGACGACCTCGCTCAAAGTCCGGTAACTGCTGAAATCGTACACATCTTCCATGTCCAGGCATTGCAGCTTCTTCGGGGTCTTCGTACGTGTCCGTACGCCGAAGACTGATTACATTCACTTCGCCGTACTCCTTAAATACCACCGACGATAATTTGCATATTATGCCGTGCTGTGGCGTAAGTGCTCACCGATTGGTCCCGAAATTAACATCACACCTACGTAAACTCGACCCCATTAACATATGTAAATTTCATGATCGTCCGCCAATTCCTTCTTGGTGTTCTTTTTCACTTTCCGCCAGTGTAATATGCATATAGTGGGCCGCGGGTGGCCTAGTGGGCAACGTTCGTGACTGCCGCGGAAAGGACCTCCGGTTCGATCCCTGGCAGGTACGAACGCTCGATCCACTAAATATTCGCTGTGCGTCGGATGGGCACGTTAAGCCGTCGGACCCCGGGTACTGGCCCCCCGGTAATAAATAAGGGCGTCTAAATCCCCCTTTCTACTTCGTCTCCGTCTCACTTTCCTATCGGGCACTCTAGCCCAAATCTCCTAGCTTCCTATTTCTAAGGGTTGTTTAAGACCTGGGGTCAGACACTCCCTTCCTAAAATCCTCTACATATGATCATTTGATCATAATATTCATATACATACACTAGAGATAGAATCCCGTAATCCCCACCCCCGAAAGGGTATCTTGGCTACGTCACTTCCATGGAACTATGCCAAAAAATGATATGTGCCATGCCGGCTGCCTTAGACTGGTCACAGAAAGCAAGCTTGAGGCAAATCGACCGAGTTGAGTTCTAGTAGAGTCCCGGATGAGGCATAGGTTGGGTTTTTTTTGGGGGGGGGGTGGTTCTGTCCTCTTCCTGCAGCCAGCGAACTTAAAACTCGGGACGGACTATGTCTCCTAGCTGTAAATACCCTTGTGGGTCTTCTTAAAATCCATAGTCAGTGGGACAGATATGTCAATTGTTTTTATCCTTTTGTCTGCTATTGTGCTATTATGTCTGATATGTTCAGCATTCTTGTCGATGATCATTGTTCTGTCTGCATTAACTGGGATATCCTCATTCGCGAGCACATTTCCGGGAGATTTCTTTTAACTATGGACCCTGTTCTTCAGGAAATGAAGGTTCTTTGCAAGTGCCACTAATAGTCACATGCAGGAACGTAGCAAGCTTTTATTATCTGGAAGGCGAGTCTTGAAATTACGCCCCTGGAGTTCAAAAGTTCCCTACTTCCACTCAAATAATAGGCAGTTTTCACATTCTCATACCTCCGTTGTGGGAAAATATTATGAATATTCAAAAATTGCATATCTGGTTTGGGGCACAATTTTACTAAAAATGTGAAAACTAGGTAAATATCCAGGAGTCACGTAAAAATTATGTGAATGCCGATACGCAGTACTACGCAGAAATGCAGAGTGATAAACGAACCAGTACAGAATGAAATGGTATCAGATAGTAAGTTTTACAGTTAAAAGACGTTCGGAGTAAGGCTTGGAAAAATTCCATTCAAGGATAAATGATCAGAGGGGCTTTCTACGATGGAACACAGATGATTAATTAGTTCTTTATCGCTTCAGCGTATTTGGAAACATCACGAAGGTTAGTCATATCCGCAGATTTCCTTATATGTCTCTCGTCGCTGTTTTGGACAATTCCTTTCCTGCATATGAGGATTCATACCTAACATAATAGGCTATTGTGTTCCCTGGTTAGCTGCATGGAATGCTTTATACTGATAACTGAAGCCTTTGAAAAAGAAAATACTAAAGTTCATAACTTTCTCTTTCAGTTAAAATTTTCAGTAAATTTATTCACATTATCTGTTTCTTACGTCCCTCAGAGCATGAATTTACGCCCCTAGTATGGCCATTCTGTCCTCCTGCTATACGGCCCTGCTCACATGCTGATGATGTCAGTCCAAGTGTCTATTTTAAGTGAGAGTGGGGTATTCTCTGACTTTATATGATCAACATTTCCATTGCCAATTGTACACCTGCTTTTGTATGCCGCTATGTTGATCTTCTCAAGGAACATCTTTTTATTTGTGATATTCATTACCTCATCCTGGATGGTAGCCAATGAAAACTTAAGTTTCATGTTACATCTCTCCTAGTGTTTTACCAGAGCTGGTTCACAGAGGGTTCGATAAGAACGTAATATAGTTTCCTGTGGCGAGGTTTAACTAGAGGTCTATAGCTCTTGCTTTTGTTTAGGGTTTTCGACAGTTCTTTCTCTCCGTGATACCGATGTTAGAGAAGTAATGTTTCTCAACTTTCGCAATATGTACATACATATTGTGTATGCAAAAGTGTTTGGCATATTTCTGAAGTAGATACCCATGGTTCGAATTTTCTTTCTGTATTTATATTTGATATCCCAAATTCCTCTACAGCGCGTCCGTTTGTAGCGTACCAGGAGATGTGACGTACCTGCCAGAAGGACGCACACGACATAAAGGCAGATAGCAATTAGAATCAATGTCCGCGTAGCTTAATTGGTAGAGCAACTTATTCCGGAATGAGTGGACCCGGGTTCGAACCCCGGCGCGGATAAAAATGACGGAGAAATTTACTCCGTTATAATGGCGCCCGAACTACCCGGATGACCCGGCCGTTCAAAATCTCGCATTGGTGTGATGTTATTTCCACACCGCGAGATAGGAAAAATATGAGCAGCACTTCGAAAGAAAAAAAGAAAAAGAAGGGGGAGATGATGTAACGTACCAGGAGATGTGACGTACCTGCCAGAAGGACGCACACGACATAAAGGCAGATAGCAATTAGAATCAATGTCCGCGTAGCTTAATTGGTAGAGCAACTTATTCCGGAATGAGTGGACCCGGGTTCGAACCCCGGCGCGGATAAAAATGACGGAGAAATTCACTTCGTTATACGTTTGATAAGGTCGCGCAAGACTCCATCCCACGATGAGCCCTTCAAGCTGACTATAAATAAGGGAAAAACCAAAGTTATGGTTTTTGAGTGAGGAACTATTAGCACTGAATGCAAGATAAGTCTAAATGGCACAGTGATTGACCAGGTGAACGAGTTTGTGTATTTAGGAAGCATGTTCGACAGGGAGAACACATTAGATAGTGAAATTAATAGGCGAGTGAATTCTTCATTGAAAGTCATAGCTACCTTAGTAGGATTTCACAGGAATGATGGGTTCTCAAGGAAGTCCCGAATGGCTGTGTATGAAAGTGTAATTGTTCCTACTCTGATGTACGGCAGTGAAGCCTGGGTACTGCAGAAGAGACATAGGAGTCGTTTGTGTTCTGGAGAGATGCGTTACTTGCGGAGAGTTTGTGGCAAGACTCGCTGTGAACATGTGAGGAATGAAGATGTGTTGCAGTTAATGTGAGGCAACATTAATGTTGTTAGTAAGGTGGAGACTAATATTCTCAGGTGGTTTGGACATGTTGAAAGAATGAGTGATGAGATGCTTACTAAGATAATATTTTTCTGCCCAAGTGGCAGGAAAGAAAGGTAGAGGAAGGCCCAGGAAATCTTGGAAGAACCAGATTCAGGAATATCTGCATGAGAAAATGATTTTGAGTATGAAGTACAAAAGGTCTTGAGTGCGTCGTATGATGGATGTCAGTGAAGCTCGAGCTGTATGCCAAGATCGATGTAAATGGAGACATCTGGTACATCAACATTTAATAAAATCTAGTTCCAAAAGTTAAACATTAATCTAGGAGATATGCTTTCTTTGACGAGCTAATCTCTGAATCTCAGAGAACAGCTTAGTGATATACATGTATGTAAATCAAACAAACGGAGAGCAATTTATGAAAAATCTGTGATTCAGTATTCTACCAGAAAACAACGCTGGACTGATATGTTCGAGTGTTCAAAAGCGGGGGATTCTGGCAAATTTCCCGAGTCGGGTTTGAGTCCAGTGTCTAGATTTTTTTTTATGTGACACTGGTCTCTTCTCTGGAACCAACGGCCCTAAATCGGGAATAACTACTCCTTACCATTAGATATCCGTGAAGATCGGTAACTTCCATCCCAAGATGTCGATTATAGGGATTACATACATAATAATAGCTCTTACTGGTTCTTGGCACTAAGACTGGACTTCACCCACATGTTATATAGGGATACTTTAAATTCAATTCAGAAATTGTAAATTTAAAAGGCAAGAAAGCGGTATCACTTAAAGTTCAATTTTGAAACATTTCAAAAGCAATATTTAGACTTGTTCAAAACGAAGGACAATAAATAATCGATTGTCGTTTGGATACAAAAAAAAATAGTGATAACTTTCTATTTATGGAAATTTAAAACACAGGAAAGCTATTTATGGAAGACATAGACTAGGTAGGAGTGGAGAACCTGCGGCCTTTTGAGTGAATCCAAATTTTGCGGAACAAATCCTTTTATTTTTATTAATATATTTTTGTTCGTCTTTTTTTCATTTTATTTTAATCTTAAAATGACCGCATTTAAAATACCAAAGAGTAAAAGAATCAACAAAATAATGCTCCCCAACGTTAGTAAGAGGGTTATTTTGACACCTACTGCGCTCATGATTTTGTTCTATGGCTCCTAAAGAACTACAGATGGAATTGATTGAGATCTCAGAAGTTGGCATATTAAATTCCTTACTTGACGCTATAAAAGATCCAATTGAAATATGGAAAAATGCAATAGAATGCCCACGCCTTCGGCAACATGCACGAAAAATGCTTTCTTGCTTTTCAACCACTTATTGCTGCGAATCTACATTCTCCTACCGAACCCAAATCAAGACGTTCTTAAGGTAACAAATGACGGATACCCATCTAGAGGATCAGCTGAAACTGCGGACCTCCGTGTTGCAAACAAATATTCAAATGCTTTCCAACAAAAAGCAGCCACAACAAAGTCTTTAAAAGGTTAGTTAACTTCAGAATTAAAATTGTGTTTTCATGTTTTGAAGTTAAGTTAGTACATAGTAAGAATTTTATAAAATAATGTACATTTTCATGAAGTTTCTTGAATGCGGCCTTGTTAGATTACAGCTAACTTAATGCGGTCTTCCAACATGTAAAGGATCCCCACCTCTGGCATAGACAATGCCAGTGCGCAAATCACATAAAAGCCACACAAATAAAAATTACGTAACATACGTAGTTTTTGTTTAACCCAAGTTTAGCAACAGTTCTACTTACACCGAAGAATCAAAACATTATAATCACCTGCCTAATATGATATTGGTCCTGCTCGTGGCGCCAAATCAGCTCTTATGCGGCCATGAAAGGACGCTACAAGTTTTCTGAAGGTGTCTCGCGGCATCTGATACCAACATGTTACCAGCAGATCCTTTAACTCCTGTAAGTTAAGCGGTCTTGCTGTTGCAACACAAACCACAAGTAATCGATTGGAACGATGTCTGGGGAATTTGGAATACCTGGAAAATCTTTATGTTCCATGAACCATTCTCGAATAATCCGGGCATTGTGGCATGGTATATTACCCTGCTGACAGAAGGCACTACTAAAGAGGAATGCCTTTACCATGAAAGGATATGCCTGGTCTGTAATGATATTTAGGTAGGTAGTAGACGTCATAGTTCCCTGCATATGAATGACTATACCCAGGGTTTTCCAACAGAATATTGCCCAAAGCATTTCACTTCTTCCACCTGCTTGTTTTCGTCCCACGGTGCATTCTGGTGCCAACACTTTTCCAGGTAAACGAGGCACATGTACTCAGCCGCCTACGTGATGCAACAGAAAACGAGATTCATAAGATCAGAAGACCTTTTTTCCAATCATTCAAGGTACAATTTTGATGTTCGTGTGCCCATTTATACGGTGAACCGAGGTCAGCGTGGGCACTCGGAGCGTCCTGCAGCTACCCAGCCCCATTTTCAGCAGGGTTCGATGCACTGTGTATTGTGACACATTACTCCCGTCACCAGCATTCATATTACCTGCCAGCTGCGCCAAAGTATCCATTCTGTTGGCTCGTACCATACGCTCACCTATAGCATCGATGAGCCGCGGTAGGCTAGGCTCACACCTTGCCGGCGATTCCTGATTTTCCTTCCTCGGGCCACTTTTTGTAGGTACTAACCACGGTTGACCGTGAGCACCCCATAAGCATTGCCGTATCAGAAATGCTCTGACCCGGTCATCTGGCCATTACAATTTGGCCTTTGTCTAACTCGCTGCCTTTCCCATCTGAAAAACAACACTGATTAAACAAAGCTCAGTATCAAGTGTTATTTATATCGTTTCATGACCTTCACATTCGTCGTCGTTTACCTGCAGCTGCTTCGATTTGCATAAAGACGCGCTGGTCTAATGTTTTGGCTTTTTGGTGTATATTATAGAGGGTGAGTCGAAAGTTTTGCAATATTCGCATAAACGCATGTGCTGCGGCGCGTATGTCACGTGTTCAAACTAGTTCAAGTTGCGCCCTGCAGTCAGTCGAAAGGGATGTAAAGTGGTAGTCGTTGCTGTGAACAGAATTGCATGTCGTCATTCTGTCTACGGTTGGGACGCCTAAAAGATGAACAGCCAAAACTGGCTAATTAGGAAACTTTTGCTTTACAAGTTTGAACTCGGCCATAACGCTGCTCAAGCAACACGAAACATTTGTCATTGGAAAGGGGAAGGTTCTGTGGACCACAGCACAGCAACCAGATGGTTGAAGAAATTTCGCTTACGTGACAGAAACCTAGACGATCAGCCAAATCAGGTAGGCTGCGAACGTGGATTCGGAGGCTGTGCGCCAGGCCGTAGAGGCAAATCCGACAACCAGCACTCAGAGATTATCAGGCGAGCTGGGCATATCACAGACCACCGTGGTTCGTCACCTTCAGGACCTCGACAAGGTCTACAGGAGCTGCCGCATTATCCCTCACGAACTGATGCCAGCTCAATCAAACCGCCGAGTGGAAATGTGCACGAAACTCCTAGAAAACCCGCGAGTAGTACGTTTCATCAAGAGAATTGTTACGTGCGATGAAAAGTGGATCTATTTCCGTAATCCTAACACACAATGGCAGTGGTTGAGCCCGGGCTAGCTTCCTGAACCTGTTGCCAAACGTGGGAGCTTCCAGCAGAAGGTGATGCTCTGCGTCTGGTGGAATTTCGAGGGGATAATCCATTACGAATTTGTTCCAGACGGTCAGACCGCCACCGCCAACCTCTACTCTGAACAGCTGGAGCGGATGTATGCCGTTTCGGAGGAGAAGCGCCCGGCACTGGCGAACAGAAAGCCCGCTCTCCTACAGCAGGACAACGCTCGGCCTCATACCGCGCGAACGACGCGGGCAAAACTCCAGAAACTTGAGACCATTGAACTGATGCCACACCCAGCATATAGTCCGGACCTTGCCCCGTCAAATTATTACCTGCTCCGGTCCATGACCCACTTCCTTCTAGGGAGACATTTCAACAGTCAGGAGGAGGTGGCAGCTGGGGTGAAGGAGTTCTTCGCCTCGAAGGATGGTACCACCGCAGAATCGAAGAACTGGCTGACAGATGGCTAAAGACGTTGCAACACGATGGCCTATACTTTGAATGCTAGTTAGCTTTCGTCGTAAAAGGTACATATGTAAACATAAAGTGATTCAAATATTGCAAAACTTTCGACGCATCCTCTGTACTTTTGTCAGTTGGTGGCTTAACATATTCCCGTTTTCATTAAAATTTAGAAAATACCCTAGCATTAAGAAGCAGATTCGTGAACGTAATTCCCACATATTCTTCATATTTTAACCTCTTAAGTGTACGTCTGTTCCTGGACTGTAAAAAATTTCCTGAAATTCACGAGCCACTTTCCGTCATTTCTTTCGTGAATTAACGAAGCATATTTCTGATACAATCTTTTCCGTGAAATGACAGGAAAGAAACCTGAATTTCACAGATTTTTCGTACCACGGGAAAATTTTGAATTTTCAGAAACCTTTCCGCAACTCTTTTCGTATATTAACGGAAAAACTCCGTTCTCGCTTGTTTCTATCCGTATGACGAGAAATTGCCGGTAATAGGAGCGATTAGTGAGAATACTTGAGGTTTGATTAACTTTTAAATTTCAATCGTCTGTCGAATTTTGAAGTTCCGAAGCGAGACAGGAAATTGTGGATAACATATTGAATGAATTTTGTTTATTGTGGCACAGGATATTTCTTCTCCTCTCCCCTCTTCTGTGCACCAGCAATATGACATATATTGCGTTACTGTAAAAAACCCGGGTACTTATTGTACAGATGTTATACGATGTCTATGTATCAGTCTTTGGACAATTTAAGACTAAAGCTATCATAGCTATCAAGAGTAAATTTTATATTTAGGAGCTTTTTGTGAAATAATACTATAAAAAAAGTACCCTTCACCTTTTTTAAAGATAACTGAAAGTCACTGTCATTTTTAAAAAAATTTAGTTACGAAGCATTTTGTTGCTTCGAAAAATCACGATGAAAAATGCTTAATTTGTGAAAAGTCCTCTTACAGAAAAACAAATTATTACAAACCTGTACAAAAAAATAATAAGCTCCAACAGAAAATAAAATGACTAAATCACTCGCATTAATGACAAAAAAAAATCATCGTCACGCTATTTGTTTTACGATATTCGGATTTCCGTGCGTTTGTAGCTCAGTGGTTAACGGGGAGTGTTACCTGTTTAACCAAATCAAATGACGGGGGTTCGATCCTGACTACAGCGGAAGGATTATCTGGGCTAAGGGCTGGAAAATGCAGGGTAGTCGATTTTGCAGAATTTCAGTTTAAATATGGAAAAACCTGAAATGGATTTTTCTGAAGTAAATGGAATTTCTGACTACGGAAAATCTGTGAAAATACGAAATTTGAAATAAACGGGCACTTTTCAAGACTGAAATTTCTGAAAAATACGGACACCTACCGGCAACTTTGCTGCACGTTATTTTCAGAAATGTTCCTTGAATTTATACCACTTATTTTGTACAGTGTATGCTAATGTACGCCAAAACTGTAGTTAAAAAGAATGGTAGAAAAATTGGTCTAATTTTGACTGAGGGTCGAAATCACGTTTTTTAGTTCATAAGTCACACCGTTTTACTTAAAAAAGGCTTTTCTGTTGTCCCCTTATATTAAATTATTCAAATTTAGTTCAGCGGCGTAAATAAAATTTAGAATAAAGCCTTAAAATCCTAAGGAATACTCTAAATAAAATCAAAATATTACCTATGACGATGAAGACCGGTGACATATCCCTTCCTGCGACTATTGTGATCAGCTGATAAACGTATTCACACTGATATCTGGCGAGACAGTGGCTTATTTATGCAACATCATTCGAACTTCCTCCAGAAACTCTTCCAGGAAACGACAGTAACTGAATAATGAAGCGGATGTCTGAGTGACCAACGTCATCGTAACAAAGTAGTTGACCTTTCATCTTCTCACTCAGTAGCAATATCTGATGAGGCAAATGTTTAGGAAACTCCCGAGAGAAATCACATCAGATTGGTTGAAACGATACCGAGTTCATACGACAACGTAAATACCCGCCAGAAACTCCAATTCTGGTTTTTAGAAAAATATTTACGATAAGTATTTTCGGGGGTTCCTCTTTGCTCGTTGCCTTCCTTGAAGAACATATAACATCGTAATGTGATTTAAAAAAGAAATGCTACAAGAGGCGCCAATTTTTAAAAAATAATGGGTGGGCTCAAAAACTTGAGTTATGATTTTATAAAAAAAAATCTCATAAACCCTCCTTTACATAGATCCTGATATTTACTTTCATACCATCGATATGACTACGGATAGTATATAATATAGAAAGCTAAAAAATAACAAATTGGAGATCTAACACAAATATTCTGAAATGTTGGTAATAACAATCACCTAAAATAGTTAGTAATTAACCTTGCAATGCATACTTTAGCCCAGCAATTATTTTCCATGTAAAGAAAAATAAATAAAATTACTTATTTGAATAAAAAATATATTTATATTAATAATTTTAAACAAAGTACTTACCAGAATATAAATACCAAATAATACTTTGAAAATAAAATTCATGCATTGTAGAGTTTAATTATCACAAAGGTGTTGTTTAACATAATCAACATAAATTCTTGTAAGTTTATAGTTATGCAAACATTTTTTTAACTTGGGGACTTGACGTCTTTCTAAAACAAAATAGAGCGCGCCCTCACCAATCACCATTATTTAGCACGACGTGTTGCAAATGTGTTTCTCTTGACTGCTCTTCTCCCTATAAATGCATCGCAAACATCTCTTAAATCCAACTTTTCAGCGCTGTCCTTAGGTATACTTAAAACAGCAATGTGATAAAGTCTTTCCTGGGACATTGTGGAAGGCAAAAATGTCTTTAGTCTTTTCAAAGTGGAAAAAGATTTTTTGTCTGTGGCTGTGGAAACTGGCATTGTCAGAGTTAGACGTATAAATTTCATGAATTCAGGCAAAATGTTATTTACTACATCACCAAAAGTTCTTAATTCTTTACACAACATTACAGCACTGTCACACACCATATTTCTCTGCGACCGTAAGATATCATAGTCATGAATGTCATCATTGAAAACACACCTGACATCGTCTACTTTTCGATAACAAAATTTCCCACTGTGTCTAGAATTTCACTCTTCTGAAAACGTCCTTTAAGGGATAAATTCACACAATCTATAAATTCGTAGAATTTGCACTCAAAATACTTTTTGACATCAGTAAATTCCTGCCGTGTGTGTTTACGATCATCTAGGGGTGAGACAGCTTCCTTTGCTTGGGGACCCTTTGTTATGACAGTTCAAGCTCACATGCTCCAGTAGTTTTCTCCCAGAACATTTCAAAATTATCACGAATTGCTTTGGAATGTTTGTATCAAATCCTGAATGAGACAATTTGCTTTATGGAGGTCAAGGTTTACACTTTGTAGTTTTACATTTGTTGCATTCAGGGGGGATAAAATATGTGACAGCATATTTAAATAAGCAAAATGTTCAAATGACTGTAGCAGGGATACGTAACCAGAGGCTTCAGTAGCAGCATCACTTTTATCGTTTTCAGAAAAATCTGAAAGAAATAAAAGGACATCTTGATAGTTGCCTATCAAGTATTTTAAACTAAGGCCCATGACAGTAAATCGTGTTGGACAAAGGGGTCTTAAATTTTGTTCTGAGTCATGTGTGTTGGTATCTCTTATAGCGTTAAACCGGCTCAATCTTTTCAGGGACTCTCTTATCATGTTGATCAAATGTTTAACAACATGATAAGATAGATGTAACATGATTTTTTTCTTATCATGTTGATCATTACAACTTGCAGAATGTAACGCATTTCTGTAAGTTGTAATGTGCTTCACGCTGTCTTGCGCCACTAAATTTAATGAGTGCACAAAACAATGCAAACACCTTGCTTTTTCATCGACTTTTAAAATCCTTGCCTGTACACCATTGTATTTCCCGCGTAAATTCGAAGCACCGCGACAATTCTGGATAATTAGTCTTAGTCTTAATAAAACGTCACTCACAATGTTGAAGAGACTGATTGCATCTGTTTCTGGCGTTTCGTAGAACCCGATGAAGTGCTCTTGCATCTCAAGTTCTTTAGGAACAACATGCAAATATATTGACACTTGTTTTTTCTTTACCACATCAGTAGTTTCATCTATAAGAAGGCCAAAATAACCCGCTTCTTGAATTTCATTAGCCAACGAACGAAGCAGTTTCATTGCCATAATTTCAAGCATTTCGTTTACCGCGTCGTGTGACACCCACTTACAGGATTATCTTTCAATATATCGCTTAAGTTCTAGAGAATCTTCACATCGGCGTTTCAGAAGCTGTTGAAAATTACTTGTTTTGCCCTTATGTCCCCGGATTGCCAGTCCCTGCTTTGATAAGTACAACAATGATGAAAATAATTTATATAAAGAGATACGGAAATTTTAAAGATCTTGCAACTTCGAAAAATTAAAACTAGATGCAACATTTACTCCACCCTGTACTGCCGCAACTTTGGAACACGATTCCTTGTGACACTGGGTGGTTTAATGAGAACAGAATTTTCTTAAAGTATGTTTCCAATTGGAAAAGCCAGAAGAAATGAAGCAGGGATCCGTTTTGGTGGAAAAACTTAATAGATTTTTATCATGAGCTTCCTTGCATACTTTACATAATACCATTTTTTTGTATTGCACGGATGGTTGCCCTGCCTTAAATTTTGAAAACGTTCTACCAGCACTCTTGCTTCACTTGATATTATAGAATCGCAAACTCCGGAATTATTTGAAGACGAACTTGATAAATAAGTAATAGCCGGTTTCCGAACCTAAATTAAATTTATAGTACCGGCACTCTGGGCTGTATTGTCCAGCCGGGGACGCTTAATTACAAAATTATCCATGATCAATTTATATCTTATGATATTAACATGTATGACGAAGAAGTCTTGTTTTACTTCTACGTTAATTTAAAACATCAACATACTAAGAAATAGTTCCTAAATTAAAGAAACCTTAACGGCCAGACGAAACATGTAAACAACAGAAGTCACACTTACGGAAAAAGATGATTTATTCAGGATGTAACAAACACATCGTAGCATAGCATATTGCACTAAACTCTCCACACACAACACAACGCTCTTTTCAATAATCAGTTTACAACCCAACGCTCTCAAGCAATAGATTAGTCGTCGTTTTTATCTCTTGTTCTTATCAAACCTCATGCATACGTCACATTCATTCAACCTCAATTGTGTTGCCAAACGTATTCGTTTGAGAGAAAGATATCACGTTAAGAGTGAAGAATAACAGAATAAACTCAAGATTTACATAGGGAAAGAAACTAAAGAGGAAAGTTAATTTAAAATATACGTAACACATGATTGACAATCACATTAAGAAACCCACACTACACCAATGCAATATTAGCGCAAACACAAATTAGCTTCAACTGATTCTTTCCGTGTGAATATATGGAAATTATATACCTAGAAAATACAAATCATTACAACCCACGAGCCACGAACTGTCAGCACCTGCACTCACCAAAACTCAGTGTTTCCAAATGAGCCTTCGTTCTCAATTCCCACGTGTGAGTGAATCCCGGCATTGGGACTGGAATTTTCTACCACCAAGCCCCACCTCATTCACTGCTAGACGAGAAGTCAGACTGTCTGGCGGCTATCTTGCCCAGGGGAGCGATTAGAAGGTGTATTGCAAGTATTTCTCACAACAAGAGGATACACAAAAAGAAACACCAAGTGTGAAAATTAGAGATATTTTTTTTAGACTTTGTTTGAGAACTCAGAGAAAAAGGTTCTGTTTCGAACGAGGAGAACCGACAATGGTTCGTGTTGCTTCGAATCGCCAAGGTGTTGCAAATTATATGTAAATAATTATATTTGAACTCAAAAAGGATAAAATAGATATTTGAAACTCGTTTAACTTTGTTACTTGAAACATACATTCTATACTTATGTTTTCCATAACACAAGATGAAATATTTTAATAAAGTAATTTCTTTAAAAAATTCTAGTATAGTCGTACGTAATATAGTACATAGTAATCATAATAAGGGATGTAAGGTCAGGTGATGCGTAACATCACAGCCTCTCCTTGACAAATGTCAACCCCGCCTTCTCGTGGTGCATCCTGTTCCCACTAAAAGGGCTCTGACGACCACCAATAACGGTATAACTATACCATCGGGATTAGAGAAAATGCTATCCCACACTCACCAACCCGCTTGACCAGCGTGGTGAGTTATGGCCAAACCCCTCCAAAATGACTCCACAACTTAAATCTTGGCCCTCAGTCTCCGGCAGCTGGAATGTACCTGGCCAAGGCAGTGGCCTGTGCGACATGAAGGCAGAGGGTGCTAAGAATCACCGGAGGACCGGACTAGGCTGCCATCTGATGCTGACCTTGGCTACGTATAATGGACGCTCCCTATCTTCTGATTCAAGGCTTCTTGAATTGGAAGAGAAACTACAAAGGATCAAGTGGGACATCGTTGGGCTAAGTGAGATAAGGAGAAAAGGAGAAGATCTCATTGAACTGAAAAGTGGACATCTCTTCTACTATCGTGGGACAGATACTGGCAGAACTAGTGGTGTTGGATTTATAATAAACAAGAAACTGAAGGATAAAGTTGTAGAAGTTGAAAGTTCCTCTGACAGAGCTGCACGCCTCGTTATCCAACTCTCTAGAAGATACCAGGCTCAGATTATTCAAACTTATGCACCCACCACAAGTCATCCTGAAGAAGAAATTGAAGAATTTTATGAGGAAATTCGTCATCTAAATAATAAAGGTAAGCAACACTTGAAGATAATTATGGGAGATCTCAATGCAAAAATAGGGCAACGGCAACAGAATGAAACTTCAGTAGGAAAATTCGGTCACGGCAACAGAAACCAGCGTGGAAATACTCTCGTTGAGTTTGCAGAGGCAGAAGGGTTTTTCATCTTGAACTCTTTTTTCAAGAAAAAGTCGCACAGGAAATGGACATGGAGACATCCAAATGGCACGACAAGTGAAATTGATTTTATCATGTGTAACAAAAAATTCGTCATAGAAGACTGCAGTGTGCTAAACAAGTTCAACACAGGTAGTGACCATACATTGGTGAGATGTAAGATGCCCCTCAACACTAAACTCGAACGTGGCAAGCTCATAAGACAAACAAAATGTATTGACATAACCAACCTTAAAAAACACCATAATACCTTCAAGTTGGAACTGAAGAACAGATTATCTGCTTTAGAAGGCCTAACATCGGAAGAAGTGGATATTTCTGAAGTTAACAGAAAAGTAACCAAAGCTCTTATGGAAACAGCAACAAAATTAGCTGGATCTAAGAACAAGTTGCATGTGAACAAATTATCAGGAAAAACCAAAATGTTGATGTAAAAAAGAAGAGTGATGAGGACAACTAAAGAAGATGTGACTTCCAAAGTGGAATACATAGAGCTATGCAAGACAGTACGAAAAAGTATCACTGAAGACGCAAGGAAATTCATCACTGAAGACGCAAGGAAATTCAACTGTGAACTAGTAAGGAAAGCAATTGAAAACAACCAAAGCCTAAAGATAGCAAAGGGACATCTCAGTAAGGGAAGAAAACAGATTATGGCACTGAGAAAAGAAGATGGTTCTGTAACAAGAAATAGAGGCGAAATTTTGACAAGAGTGAAAGATTTCTACTCCAAGTTATATGAAAGGAATGATGCATGTACTCCAGACATCATGGAAGGTACCAGTACCAGAGTTCTTCCAGTCCTCCCAGCAGAAGTTGCACATGCAATCAAGAACATGAAGCGGGGAAAAGCTCCAGTAGAAGATGGAATTACTGTAGACATCATACAAGAAGCAAGTGGAGAAATCGAAACAGTACTCGCACAAATTTTCACTCGATGCCTTAATGAAGGGAAGATTCCTGATGATTGGAACAATG
Source organism: Macrothele yani (assembly GCA_039090855.1). Lineage (NCBI taxonomy): Eukaryota > Metazoa > Arthropoda > Arachnida > Araneae > Macrothelidae > Macrothele > Macrothele yani. Next base: position 17,756,496 of record CM076996.1, on the reverse strand, counting down.
CTACAATGATCCTGCTACAAAAAAAAGGTGACATTGAGGATCTCGGGAACTACAGACCTATCAGCCTCCTATCAGTGGTTTATAAAATCTTCACTAAAGTTCTTTCATACCGTTTGAAGGTAACACTGGACATGGCTCAACCGAGAGAACAAACTGGATTCAGGAGTGGCTACAGCGCATTAGATCATATCCACGTACTGAGAGAACTAATTGAAAGAGCGAGGGAATATGAACTTCCATTATGCATGGCTTTTATCGATTATGAAAAAGCCTTTGATTCGGTGAAGTGGGATTAAAAATGAACTTTCAGAAGACAAAAGTGATGTTCAATGCTTTTACACGAAATGAAGATTTATCGATTGATGGAGAAAAGCTGGAGATAACAGACACATACGTTTATCTTGGGCAGCAGATATCAAGTGAGGGTCACATTGATGAAGAAATTAATCGGCGTACAAAACTTGCCTGGAGAGCTTATGGATGAAACAGCATAATTTTCAAGAGCAATATGCCATTATGTCTTAAAAGAAAAGTGTTTGATCAATGCATCCTTCCGGTGCTTACGTATGGTGCAGAGACGTGGACCTTAACTAAAAGAGACATACAAAGGCTGCAGACAACTCAAAAAAGCATGGAGAGGTGCATACTTGGTGTAACCAGGAGAGATAAGAAGAGGAACTCGTGGATCCTAAAAATGACAGGAGTGGAAGACATCATGATCAGAGTTAAATCCCTGAAATGGCAATGGGCTGGGCATACTGCCAGAAGGGCAGACCATCGATGGACAGCCAAAATTTTAAATTGGATTCCAAGGGACAGGAAAAGACCCAGAAGAAGACCACATGGGAGATGGGTGGATGAAATTCGAAAGTATGCAGGAGTGACATGGAGGAGACTAGCACAAGACAGACCGTTGTGGATAAAATTTGGGGAGACCTTCGTCCAGCAGTGGATTGATAATGGTTGACAATGATGATGATGAATCATGATAAAACACGGCAAATTATTGGGTGGGCTCGGCACCCATGGGCTAAGTTGGTGCCCATGAATGCTACATTAAGCAAAAATTGTTTATTTTTAAAATCTTCCTGCATTCACGTTTCTACATACCAAAAGAATACTTGGCCAAAGAGAGGTTGTGTTTTTATTTCGCCATTATGCTTCTTACTTTTACCTTTAGACGTACACTGTAAAAAATAAGTGATGTGAATTCACAGAAAATTTCTGAAGATAACGTGTAGCAAAGTTTCCGGTAGGTGTCCTTCTTTTTCAGAAATTTCCTTTTTTAAAAGTGCCCGTTTATTTTAACTTCCGTATTTTCACAGATATTCCGTTTATTTCAGAAAAGTCCGTTTTAGGTTTTTCCGTATTTAAACTGAAATTTAGCAAAAATCGAAGAACTTGCACTTTTCAACCCTTACACCAGATAATCCTTTCGCAGCAGTCAGGATCGAACCCCCGTCGTTTGGGTTAGTTCAATAGATAACGCGCGCCTTTAACAATTGAGCCAGAAACACTAGGGGATTTAACTCACGTTCTTAGTAAAACAAATTGCGCAACGATGGAAAAAAATTGTTATTAATGCGAGCGATTTAGTCATTTTATTTTTTGTTGGAGCTTATTGTTTTTCTGAATAGGTTTGTAACAATATTTCTTCTGTAGGAGAACTTTTCACAAATTAAGCATTTTTCAACGTGATTTTTCGAAGCAACAAAATGCTTTGCAGCTTGATCTTTTTAAACTGACAATGACTTTCAATTATCTTTAAAAAAGGGTGAAAGGTACTTTATTATAGCATTATTTCACAAACCTCCTAAGTATAAAATTTAATTTACTCTTGATAGCTGTAATAGCTTTTGTTTTAAGGGGTTCAAAGACTGATTCATAGACATCGCATATTCACCTGCACAATAAGTTAGGTATCCGGTTTCTTATAGTAACACAATATACACTGCCTGACAGAGAAAATGCCACACCATGCAGGAATGCTCGAAAACAGACCAAACTGCACACACAGATAGCCAAGTAGGTCCTGAACAAATGATTTAATTGTCACATAACAGACCAGGCTCCAGTGGCCAAATATACAGGATGATCAAAAACGAGTGTGGCGCCCATTTTGGGCGACACAGCGTTGAATCCGACGTGGTATCGAGGCAATGAGAGTCCGAATAGAGCCCTGGGGTATCGTGGTCCATGTGGTGTTGATCCGAGTCCACAGTTCATCTTCATTTTGCGGGGGTGAGAAGGTACTCAACCGAAATCTAATCGTGTCCCACAGATGCTCGATGGGCGAGGTCGGGGGGATAGTGCAGGCTACGAAAGCATCCGCACTCGTGTAAAGCATTCAGGCTCATCCGAGCGGCATGCGGCCAGGCGTTATGCTGTTGAAAAACGGCGTTTGGGGTGTCCTACAGATACGGTAGTGCCGTGGGCCGCAGCACCTCGTCAACATAGTGGTATGCTGTCAGTGTGCCTTTAATGCGTACCAACGGTGAGAGGCTGTTGGCGCTGATTGCACTCAACACCATGATTCCACGTTGTCGGGCCGTGTGGCACTCCACAATGGCGGAGGAATCCGCTCGTTGGCCACGTCGCCTCCAGTCTCTCACACGGCAATCACCCGTTATAAGAGACAACTGCGATTCGTCGCTGAACCCGACACTGTTCCATTCGGCAATCCAGGCAGCTGTGGAGTGATACCACGCCAACCGGTGACGTCAATTGCTCGCTGTAAAGAGTAGCCTTCGCAACGGATGGCTGGACAGCAAACCAGAAGCAGCCAATGAGCACGACACTGTCCGAGTTGATATCGGAGCATCCAAGCCTCCCTGTACGCTCCGCAAAATATTGCCCGTTGTGGCCGGTGAATCTGCTACTGCATCAAAGAGTATGAACGCTTCATATTCTTTGACTGCGTGACGTCGGATGAAGCGATCAGTGCGCTCGAACGTCCGTCTCCGTGCTCCGGTCCACCTTCGACGTTGCACAGATCCTTCCTGGGACCACTGTCTCCAAATGAGACCGACGTTTGTTGCATCACGTTGCGTTTCTTCCTCAATACGACACAAGGACCATCCAGCGGTACGAAGGCCTACGATTACACCTCTCGTGAATTCATCCGTTTGACGAAATCGCGTACGACGGCGTCTTAACGGCATTGGCACCCCTTGTTCGCTTTCCAGACACGGTTACAGCAGAACCACTCACTTCCCGCGCTCGTGACGACGTCTCGACTGATGGCCTCACGGGTTGGTTGTCCGTTTATATCCCGCGCGCCGTTCGTGCTATTGGCCTGCAAATGCAATCATTTGCATAACTTGTACGTGTGCACCCACCCAGCAATTTGCATAGCGCTGCGTTCACTTCTTCGTGGTGTGGCATTTTCTCTGTCAGGCAGTATGTAATAAATAGCTAAAATAAATGGGGAAGAGGAGAAGAAGTATTTTGTGCCACAATAAACAAAATTCATGCGATGTGATATCCACAATATCCGATCTCGCTACAGAACTTCAAAATCAAATACTTCGACAGACTATTGAAATTTATCAGTTAATCAAACTTCCAAGTACTCCCGTGAATCTGTTCTATTACCGACTTCGTTATGTGAATACGGAAAGAGTGATTGTGGAAAGGTTTCTGAACATTCAGAATTTTCCGTTAGCACATCTTGAAAACGGTAATTTACCGTCAATATAAGAAAGGTATTGCGGGAAAGTTCTTGAAAATTCAAAGTTTTCCCGTAGTACGAAAAATCCGCGAAATTCAGGTTTCTTTCCGTTATTTCACGGAAAAGGTTGTATTAGGAATATGTTTCGTTAATTCACGGAAGGAATGACGGAAAGTAGCTCGTGAATTTCAGAATTTTTTTACAGTATGCATTGCCTGCATGTTCTTCCATCTAATTGGATGCACGCAGCCATGGATTCAAATAGAGTTTCCCATACATCCCAGAAATCCTTGAGGAAGAAATCTTTCATTCCCATTGAAGGGACAGAAAGCCCTTTCTTAAGGCACAACAGCGTCAAAAATATTCATCCCTGGCCAACGCTTAAGGTGCAGCAGGTGACTTAAGGTGGTTTCACCTAAAATCTGTGCCTTATGTTTCCAATGGTAAAACTTCTTTACATATTTTCTTGGCAATTAATGTATTCCCAAGGATGAAAATCTGCACATCGATAAAACTAACTTTAAGTTATAGCATGGGATACTTAATGCTTGCTAAAACATAACCACAACTAAGCAATCCAACATTTTTGTCTGCTGACGTCATCAATGTACGGGTTGCGGTATCTATTAACATGTCTGAACATTACTCAAAGAAAAGTGATTATTTTTTTATATAATTATCGTTATGTTTTATTAAGAATTAAGTATCCATGCTATAACTTAAAGTTAGTTTTTTCAATGTGCAAATTTTCAATTGCGAAGAAAATATGTAAAGATGTTTTACCACTTGAAACATAAGGCCGAGATTTTAAGTGGAACCACCTTAATGGTTAGAGCGCTCGACATTGAAGGGGGGATACCATTCCTGCCCCTTTGTCGCCAAACACTTCCGTGGTTCGGAAGTTAAGTTATGCATTGGTCCCGGGGTGTCCCTGCTGCCTCTTAAATTTTTAGCACGTCTTTTGTAAAAATGATCGTGTTTATGTTATCGGTTTGTCCGTTCCCCTGTAGACACCATATCTCAGCAATTATTAGTCCGATTTGAACAATTCTTTTTGCATTGGGAAGCTTGAAATGTGCTAATGATGATCCTTGATTTTTTTTTTTTTTTTTTTACGATGTACAATTTCGCCGCTAGAGGGCGTAAATGCACATGATATCGAATTCAAAATACATCTTATTCCGTATACTTGATTCTAAGTTTCCGATTGAAAAAATTATTTGACCTTTCCATTCTATTTATGTTAAACAGTGTTTTAGGTATAGTCACTTTTTCAAGTTACTCATAGATTTCCTGCAAGGGGGAGTAAAGGTAAAGTGCGTTTTCCCCGATATCTCTACTTCTATAACTCCGATTTGAAATTTTTTTCTTCAGCAGATACAGCTCTTGATGGAAAATCTTTTGTATATATTTTTCTATTTTTTGGTAGAGAATTGTTTGGCCACCAGGGGGCGTAAGCATTAATTTCTGCTTCTGATGTATTTATAGCATAATCTTGCTTCTAAAATCTCGATTGAAAAAATTCGTTCGTGTACCGATGCCACTCACGTTGATAAACCTTTTTCGAAATATTTTCATTTTAAAATATTGCATGGTTTTTCCCCTGGGGGGCGTAGATGTATGGCTTATTTTTGTCAATATATCTGCTTCTAATAGCCCGATTTTAAAAATTTCTTCTTCTTCTTTATTAGATAGAGTTTCCGGTGTGACATGTTTTTCATATAGTTTCAAATTTTCAAGTTGTTTATAGACCTTCCGCTAGGAGGCGTGAAAGCAAATTGCGTTTTCCCCGATATCTCTGCTTTTAAAACTCCGATTCAAAAAATATTTCTGCACCGGATACAGCTCCTGGTGGGAAATCTTTTCCATGTAATTTCTAATTTTTGGTAAAAAAAGGTTTGGCCACCAGGGGCGTAAATCTTAATTTCCGCTTCTGGTGTATTTGCAGCAAATTCTGAGCTTCTAAAATCTCGATTGAAAAAATTCGTTTGTCGACCGATACTACTCACGTCGATAAACCTTTTCGGAATATTTTATTTTTAAAATAATGCATGGTTTTGGCGCCAGGTGGCTTAGATGCATATCTTACATTTGTCGATAACTCTGCTTCTAAGAGTCCGATTTGAAAAATGCTTTCTTTGTTGAACAGCGTTTTTGCTGCGAAATGTTTCTCATATAATTTCAGATTTTTCTTAACGCACAAGTCTGCAACCAGAAGGCGTAAGTTCACGATTCCGTTTACAACAATATCTGCGGGATTAAAAACCCGATTGAAAAATTTCTTTCTTTGGTCAGATACTACTGTTTTCCATACCGTTTCCATTGACTTTGAATAGCTTTGATAAATTTAATTCGCGTCAGAACGGATTCAAAAGACGTGCTCGTTTCACCCGAAAATTCGGTGTCATCTTTCTTGTCTGAAGTGTTGTCGAAATGTGTGAAAGTTAATCTCTGCTCCTCTATGCCATGAAATAAGTGGACGTTCAGGTTTTGGGGAGAAGCTTATGAACATTAAACGTTAAGCTCTTAGAAGGTATGAGGTATCTTCTTAATAGGTGCCGCACATGTGAAAACGGCAAAGTTGCAGCAACAAACTTCGTTGGTGTAGCTTAATTGCGAAAGTATTCGGCTCCGGAGTACAAAGGTACATACATATCACTAAGCTGTTTTATGAGTTTCAGAGGTTAGCTCCACAAAGAAAGATAATAATCCACCAGATAAATGTTTAACTGATTATTTACTTATTGTTGCGTTATCAAATGGCTCCATTTACAGCGATCTTGACACACAGCTCAAGCTTCACTGACATCCATCACACGACGTACACAAGACCTTCTGTACTTCATACTCACAATGTTTTTCTCATCCAGGCACTCCTAAATCTTCTTCTTCCGTGATTTCCTTAGCTTTCCTGTACTTTTCTTTTCTGCTATTGGGCTGAAAAAACTTTCTTAGTAAGCATCTCATCACTCATTCTTTCAACATGGCCAAACCACCTAAGAATATTAGTCTCCACTTTACTAACAACATTTTGTCTCGCATTACACAACTGCAGCACATCTTCATTCCTCACACTATAAGAAAGTGTCTTGCCACAAACTTCCCGTAAGTACCGCATCTCTCCCGCACACAAACGGCTCCATGTCTCTTCCCCTGCAGTACCCAGGTTTCTTTTTTTTTTCTTTCTTTTTTTTTTTTTTTTTTTTTTTTGATTGAAGGTTTAACGACCACCGTGAGCAACTCAGTTGGCTATGAGCAGATTCCCGTCCCTAATTTAGGGCCACTGGTTCCAGTGAAGAGAGAGAGCCAAAGCCGTAAGACAGACACAACATCCATGCCTCACCGAGATTCGAACGCAAACCCAACTCGGGCGAATGATCATGAGCCATCGCTTAGACCACTGCGCCAACGAGGTGGCTACCCAGGTTTCACTTCTATACATCAGAATAGGAAAATTACACTTTCATACACAGCCATTCGGACTCTCTTGAGAACCCATCATTCCTGTGAAATCCTCCTGGATGCGAAGCGAGAAAGCCAGAGCCGTAAGACAGGTTCGATTCGCACCACCGACAAATGGATTTTACGCTACATTTGCTCCCGAACGTAAAATGAATCTCCTGGCTGTTGTGTTCTTCGGAAAATGCGTGTTGTTTGTTCCACACATTGTCTAGAATTAATGAGAATTTCTTCGCTTCCACACATCGTCTGGAGTTAGTCAGAATTCTTTCTTCTACAGTGAGCTCTCCTTTAAGCGTGATTTGTCAGTTGACCCGGAAACCTAAGATTCCTTCTCAGCCCTTTCTCAAAGGAGGAGGAAATATATATGATGTACTTACCTCAGAGATGACGCGCATGTCAAGACGGCAAAGTTGCAGCGACAAAAAAATTCGTCGGTGTAGATTAATTGGTAAAGCATTCGACTCTGGAGCATAAAAATGCCGTTCCGAATGCCTATCAATTAAGCTACACCATTGGCAGATAGATACACACCTGAAGGGACGCAAAACAGATTATTTCCTTTTCGAATTTCCTTTCAGGAAGTTTGTCTTCAAAAGTGCAGGTGTAGCGCCTCAATTATAAGTAAGCCGAAGAACCCCGCTCCGGTGGCCCAGTGGTCTAAGCGATTACTTCTGATCATTCGTCCGAGAAGTGTCTGGGTTCGAATCCCGGTGAGGGGTGAATGTTGTGTTTGTTTCACGGCACTGGCTATCTCCCTTTCCTAGAGTCAAGGGCCCTCAATTAGGGACGGGCGACTGCTTATAACCCATCAAGTTGCAGGGGTCTTCAACCCCTCTCCAAAAGACCTCCTTTGTATTTTCAGAACAATACTAAATGCATCGTGTTTATCAGATACACTTTTCGTTGAAGGTGGAAATACTTATTCTTGTCCGATAACAGTACGTCGTATGTATTCTAAACTACGGTTGTCAATGGACGTTGAACGCTTGCTATCAACATCACCAATTTCACTTCACATGAGTTTTTGCGACTGCTGAGAAACGTCATCCGCGTTGGCTTTCGTTTCACATTATTTGCAACGAGTTGAGACGAAATTTTTTTTATCCCTGTCATGGTTATGCTTTATATTAGATTTCACTATAACTCGTTCAGGCAGCCCCGGTGGCGCAGAGATCTACGCGATGGCTTCTATGACGTACTACAGTAGTGAAAACATGTGTCAAGACGACAAATCTGGAGCGAAACATTCTGTCCACAGCTCAGTTGGGAGAGCGACTTACTCCGCAGTGAGGGGAAATGGGTTCGATGCTCGTCGAGGACAAACTTGTGTTTTCACACTTCTAATCATTCGTCCGAGATGGGTCCGCGTTCGAATCCCGGTGAGGCATGAATGTTGTGTTTGTCTTACGGCACTGGCTCTCTTCCTTCCTTGGAGCCTGTGACCCTCAATTATGGACGGGCGACTGCTTATAGCCAATTGAGTTGCTCACGGAGGTCGTTAAACCCTCAATAAAAAATAAAGCCGAAGAACGGTCTTAAAAGCCGTTCAACGCTGACGTCCATTCATTACCAAAAGTGCCTCAAGAACAAGCCCTCGCAATACAGTATAATTCAAGCGCGAAAAATACTTTTGAAAATTCAAGCTTGGAGGAATTTTGAATATAATATTTCCCAATTTACCCGAAAGGAAGAAGCGCTACGTAGTTTTATATATCACGTTTCCGTCGACGGCCCTTCATTAAAAAGACCTTACAAGTTTAATTCAAATTGAAAGGTAATCGAGAGACATAAAAGTTCAAACAGGTGAGTGTGTTATTATTCAAAGTTTGTGTACCTCATCCCACTGTGTATACATCCTGCTGATCTTACCATCAGACTTACACCTGAGGATGGATTCGTTGCAGATCTGAAAGATTCTAGTGTGCCTTTTATGTGAATGCTTTTATGACTAAGGTGTTTTTACATTAAAGATTTTTAAACTATTTTATCGTGCATAGACGGCAATGTACTTACATTAATTTTCTACCTCCAGCAGGAAGTGTTTTTACAGACTCAACGAACGCCGCTTACTGGTATATGTTATATATTTCTATAATCATTCGTCATTATGAACAGCGTGGTGAAGACCTTTGGGAAATGGAGACAACGATTGACCTCAGAAGGTATGCTCTTAACCTTCTTACTAAACTGTCGACATCTTGGCATTATCCCTAAATTCTTATTACTTCGTCAAAAACCCATATCTCTGAGAGACAGCATAATTTTAAAGACTTCCGAGACTAAACGACTCCGCTGCATTATCAGGTAAAAAAGAGGTTATATTGATTTCCTCAATCGACGTACTTATGAATCCTACAAACACATGACGGCTTCAATTCATCCTATTTTGTTAAACAGAGCCTTCATAACAGTCTATGCTTCTTGCCTCTCTCGGGAACTAGAACTGCAAAAAACTCACATTAACAAACTACAGAATCTTGTTGCTGATGAAACTCAATCACGTTACAAGGTAAGGAAACCTGAGCACTATTCAAACACCTCAACTAACCAATCATCCTTACCTTTTTTGAATCTCAGCAATCTGAACTTGAATTCCACATAATTTGCAACTCTTACCCACGGCTCAAAATTTGCCTATCCAGCTTCACGTCTCAATATCTTTACATTAATTCCGCAAATTGTATCAATTCTTAAACATCTGCCGGAACCTTTTCAAGAGACTTTTGGCTGTAGAATGGCGAGTGCCATTCAATCCTTTGATTCTACACTTGCACATAATCAAACCACTCAACAAAATGCTATTGATGAACAGGAACAACTACGTGCCCTCATAAAAAATCCTAACATTTCAATTATTGCAGCAGACAAGAGCTCACAGATTATTGTGCTGGGCAGATCTGATTACATCGAAAAAATGGAACAGCTATCAACAATATTTCCCACGTCATCTGCAACAAAGATCCGACCCCGGCTTTTACTGCCGCAATTCGGAAGCTAAGATCTCTGGACTCACTTCCCGCCAACATTGTTAAATGCTTACACCCCCCACCAGGACCTAGAGTCCCAGAACTCTTCGGTGAACTAAAACTGCACAAAGATGGCTATAGCCTCCGACCCCTAGTTTTAGGCTATGCCTCACCTACCAGACCTCTCGAACAGGCTTTAGCTTCCTTTCTTTCTCAATTTACCACCACCTCCAATTATTCAATTACAAGTTCCCACCAAGCTTTAACTCGAATTCGTTCCATTTCGCCCATCACCACCCCATTTATTATGCTATCTATGGATGTTTTTCCTTATACCCAAATATTCCTGTTCCAACCGTCCATAACCTCATAGTCGATAAAATGCAGGCAGCTTTATACTCCGATTCTGAAATACAAGCTATTCTATGTGCACTTCGTCTTGTCTATAATAAATCATTCTTCCGTTTTAATGAGACCATTTACCGTCAAACTGACGGAGCGCCATGGGATCCCCACTCTCCCCAATTCTTGCAGAAATACTAATGCAGCACCTTGAAAACGATGTTCTTTCAAACTTCTGCACCAAACCATTATTATACATTCGTTACGTTGATGATATCTTATTATTTTGGTCTTCATCTATTATTGATCTGAATACTTTCATTGATATTATGTCGTCTAAATTCCCTTCTATAAATTTTACCATTGAACATGAATCTGATCTAACATTACTTTTCCTCCATATTTTGATTAGACGCGAAGCTAATAACTACAATATTATCACTTCAGTATATCGAAAACCTACTGCTTCATTCTCTATGATCCCTGAAGCATCTTCTCACCCCATATCTCAAAAACTTTCCTCACTTCGTTTAATGTTAAATCGTGCAAAAACACACTCTTCAACCCTCGAGCTATACAATGCAGAAATTGGAAAAATCAGGGACCTTACTACAGCCTTTGGATATACACCACATACTGTCAATAGGATCCTACAAAAAATTCGAGAACGTACCACCTGCTCCTTAATTAACATTAATAAACGTGACATTCGCTACGTGGGATCTGTAACTTATATCCCGATTGTTATAAACAATCTGAAAAATATTTGTAAACCTTTTGATCTTAATTTTGGAATAAAAACACGCAATATTTACCCCATCATCAAAAAAGACAAAGATCCCGTACAGCTATCAGACCAACATGGAATCTATGCAATATCTCTCAAAGCTATCGAACCTGGAACGAAGGACTTACTCTATATCGGTTCAACAACTCGTAATCTGAGTACTCGCCTTAAAGAACACAAATATAATATAAAAACGTGTTCTTCCAATACAGCAATGTCACGTTCACTCCTTAACGAACCTTTTCAACCATTTTGGGAAAAAACCAAAATTCTCACCGCTCCCAAATCTAAGCATCTAACCCTACTTACTGAGAGTCTGCAGATTTTAGCTCATCGCCTCCAATGCTGTAACGACGATTACCCAAGTTTCGTTCATAATCCCTGGAGATTTTTGCTACAGATAGCAGCTTCTAAAAACATTTTTATAAACTTTGAATAATAACACACTCACCTGTTTGAACTTTTATGTCTCTGTAGTGCGCATGCCTTCATTACATCCTACGTCATTTGTGTATCTCATCCCGCTGTGTATATATCCTGCTGATCTAACCATCAGACTTACACCTGAGGATGGATTCGTTGCGGATCTGAAAGATTCTAGTGTGCCTTTTATGTGAATGCTTTTATGACTAAGGTGTTTTTACATGAAATATTTTTAAACTGTTTTATCGTGCATAGACGGCAATGTACTTACATTAGTTTTCAACTTCCAGCACGAAGTGCTTTTACCGACTCAACGAACGCCGCTTACTGGTATATGTTATATATTTCTATAATCATTCGTCATTATGAACAGCGTGGTGAAGACCTTTGGGAAATGGAGACAACGATTGACCTCAGAAGGTATGCTCTTAACCTTCTTACTAAACTGTCGACATCTTGGCATTATCCCTAAATTCTTATTACTTCGTCAAAAACCCATATCTCTGAGAGACAGCATAATTTTAAAGACTTCTGAGACTAAACGACTCCACTGCATTATCAGGCAAAAAAGAGGTTATATTGATTTCCTCAATCGACGTACTTATGAATCCTACAAACACATGACGGCTTCAATTCATCCTATTTTGTTAAACAGAGCCCTCGTAACAGTCTATGCTTCTTGCCTCTCTCGGGAACTAGAACTGCAAAAAACTCACATTAACAAACTACGGAATCTTGTTGCTGATGAAACTCAATCACGTTACAAGGTAAGGAAACCTGAGCGCTATTCAAACACTTCAACTAACCAATCATCCTTACCTTTTTGAATCTCAGCAATCTGAACTTGAATTCCACACAATTTGCAGCTCTTACCCACTGCCCAAAATTTGCCTATCCAGCTTCACGTCTCAATATCTTTACATTAATTCCGCAAATTGTATCAATTCTTAAACATCTGCCGGAACCTTTTCAAGAGACTTCTCGCTGTAGAATGGCGAGTGCCATTAAATCCTTTGATTCTACACTTGCACATAATCACACCACTCAACAAAATGCTATTGATGAACAGGAACAACTACGTGCCCTCATAAAAAATCCTAGCATTACAATTATTGCAGCAGACAAGAGCTCACAAATTATTGTGCTGGACAGATCTGATTACATCGAAAAAATGGAATCAGCTATCAACAATATTCCCCACGTCATCTGCAACAAAGATCCGACCCCGGCTTCCATTGCCGCAATTCGGAAGCTAAGATCTCTGGACTCACTTCCCGCCAACATTGTTAAATGCTTACACCCCCTACCAGGACCTAGAGTCCCAGAACTCTTCGGTGAACTAAAACTGCACAAAGATGGCTATAGCCTCCGACCCCTAGTTTTAGGCTATGCCTCACCTACCAGACCTCTCGAACAGGCTTTAGCTTCCTTTCTTTCTCAATTTACCACCACCTCCAATTATTCAATTACAAGTTCCCACCAAGCTTTAACTCGAATTCGTTCCATTTCGCCCATCACCACCCCATTTATTATGCTATCTATGGATGTTATTTCCTTATACCCAAATATTCCTGTTCCAACCGTCCATAACCTCATAGTCAATAAAATGCAGGCAGCTTTATACTCCGGTTCTGAAATACAAGCTATTCTATGTGCACTTCGTCTTGTCTATTATTGATCATTCTTCCGTTTTAATGAGACCATTTACCGTCAAACTGACGGAGCCCCATGGGATCCCCACTCTCCCCAATTCTTGCAGAAATACTAATGCAGCACCTTGAAAACAATGTTCTTTCAAACTTCTGCACCAAACCATTATTATACATTCGTTACGTTGATAATATCTTATTATTTTGGTCTTCATCTATTATTGATCTCAATACTTTCATTGATATTATGTCGTCTAAATTCCCTTCTATAAATTTTACCATGGAACATGAATCTGATCTAACATTACCTTTCCTCGATATTTTGATTATAGACGTGAAGCTAATAACTACAATATTATCACTTCAGTATATCGGAAAACCTACTGCTTCATTCTCTATGATCCCTGAAGCATCTTCTCACCCCATATCTCAAAAACTTTCCTCACTTCGTTTAATGTTAAATCGTGCAAAAACACACTCTTCAACCCTCGAGCTATACAATGCAGAAATTGGAAAAATCAGGGACCTTACTACAGCCTTTGGATATACACCACATACTGTCAATAGGATCCTACAAAAAATTCGAGAACGTACCACCTGCTCCTTAATTAACATTAATAAACGTGACATTCGCTACGTGGGATCTGTACCTTATATCCCGATTGTTATAAACAATCTGAAAAATATTTGTAAGCCTTTTGATCTTAATTTTGGAATAAAAACATGCAATATTTACCCCATCATCAAAAAAGACAAAGATCCCGTACAGCTATCAGACCAACATGGAATCTATGCAATATCTCTCAAAGCTATCGAACCTGGAACGAAGGACTTACTCTATATCGGTTCAACAACTCGTAATCTGAGTACTCGCCTTAAAGAACACAAATATAATATAAAAACGTGTTCTTCCAATACAGCAATGTCACGTTTACTCCTTAACGAACCTTTTCAACCATTGTGGGAAAAAACCAAAATTCTCACCGCTCCCAAATCTAAGCATCTAACCCTACTTACTGAGAGTCTGCAGATTTTAGCTCATCGCCTCCAATGCTGTAACGACGATTACCCAAGTTTCATTCATAATCCCTGGAGATGTTTGCTACAGATAGCAGCTTCTAAAAACATTTTTATAAACTTTGAATAATAACACACTCACCTGTTTGAACTTTTATGTCTCTGTAGTGCGCATGCCTTCATTATATCCTACGTCATTTGTGTATCTCATCCCGCTGTGTATATATCCTGCTGATCTAACCATCAGACTTACACCTGAGGATGGATTCGTTGCGGATCTGAAAGATTCTAGTGTGCCTTTTATGTGAATGCTTTTATGACTAAGGTGTTTTTACATTAAAGATTTTTAAACTATTTTATCGTGCATAGACGGCAATGTACTTACATTAATTTTCGATCCACGATTTTTTCCTTCGATCGGATGACTATTTGCTTAGAGCAGTTTTTGTTGTTGTTGTTGTTGTTGTTTTCTGATTCCCGGTCGCCCCTTATTTTGGTGAAACAAATATGCAATAGGAAATAATATTGCTATTTAAGTTAAATTTTAGCAGATATTATAGTTAGGCCTAAGAATCCGTACAAAATACAAACAATACGAAGTATTTGGCATTTGTGAAAATCTGAAGAGCAAGCAAAAGCCTTAACTAACGCGATTGGCGCAACAAAACTAACTATTCCGATCTGCAAAGCGATTATGCTACCGAGAAGGCATCAATCATGTGATGTGAGTAGCTCGGCTGGCTTCCTATATCACACAGCCAATTGATATCAACAAAACAACACTAACACGCTTGCTGCTCTGGCATCAGCCTGTATGTTGGTTTCTGTGCACTGCATCTTGTAATCCAGGATATGTCGACGCTAGTTACGTTTCGCCGAGCCTTAACTTCTTCTCGTTTAGATATTCTTTGACAGAGGTGAAGCACGTGTCAAGACGACAAATCCGCAGCGATATATTCCGTCGGTGTAGCTTAGTCGGTTAGAGCAACTAACTTCGGAGCGAGGAGACGCGAGTTCAATTTTCGTCACCCACAAATTACTGTTTTTACATTGACGCCTGAATATCAAAATGAATCTACTGGCCATTGGGTTCTTAGAAAAATATGTGATGTTCCGTACATCGTTTGGAATTAATGAAAGGTTCCTTCTTCGCTTCTAAAAAAAAAAAAAAAAGTAAACGGGAGATGAGGTGACGTACTCAGTGCCGTAGCTACCGGGAGGGCAGGGAGGGCGGTTGCCCTCCCAGAATGGTGGTTATTCGAGGGGATTAAATTCTTGCTCTGAGGAATGCAAAAAAATAGAAATTATAACTGAAGAAGAAAGTTATTACCCTTCAGTTTTTTTCTTTTCATCGACTTTAGTTAATCTATACAGTATTCCGTGCAGTTAAATAATGTATAGAGTAACATACACTATGAGGCGCGAACATCTCATATCCATGAACGGAATTTTCCAAAACAGTGAATTGCGGCCTAAAAAAACAATATGCTGATATGCCTAACCTCCATGACCTTTCCGAACATGTCGTTGGGATGAACAGCTAATTAATCATTCATGGTCTGTCGCAGAAATTCTGAGCGTTTAACATTTAACGGAATTTTTCCAAGCCATATACCCCTGAAGCTTTTCCTATTGTTACGTTCACTATCCGATACTCATTCGTTCCGCCCTGGGGTTTTTTTTCCGTTTTGCATTTCTGTGGAGTGTTGTGTCGTCGGCGTTCACATAACGTTTACGCTTTACTTGGTATTTGCAACCTGTGGTTCTTGGTTTTTACATTTTTAATTAAATTATGTCAAAAACCTGAAGTGCGATTTTTGAACGATCATAATACTTTCTTATAACTTCGGTGTGTGAGAAACTAAAAACCATGTATCATTTGAGTGGAATTCGAATGGGCGTAATTTTGAACTCAAAGGTGCGTGATTTCAAGTCTCGCCCTCCAAGATAAGAAAATCTTGCAACGGTCCTAGACGTACTACAGACTTGAAGCACATGTCAAGACAACATATCTGCAGCGATACATTCCGTCAGGGGAGCTTAGTCGTTAGAGTAACTCGATCCGGAGCGAGGAGACGCCGGTTCTATCCCCGTCAGTGACAAATTCCTGTTTTCACATTGGTACCCGAACGTCAAAATAGATCTACTGGCCGTTGGATTCTTCGAAAAATGTGTGATGTTCGTTCCACACATCGACTGGAATTAATGAAAGGTTCCTTCATCACTTAAAAAACATTAAGAGGGAGATGATGTAACGTACTACAGAGGGGAAGCACGTGTCGAGACTACAAATCTGCAGCGATTCGTTCCGTCGGTGTAGCTTAGTTGGCTGGAGCAAGTCACTCCGGAGCGAAGAGACGCGAGTTCAATCTTCGTCACCGACAAATTCCTGTTTCCATAGACGGTAAAGGAGAAATATCGGTCGGCAGGAAGGTTTTCTCAAAAATCAACAAGAAAGATGACACCGAATTTACGGGTGTAATGAGCACGTCTTTTGAATCCATTCTGACTCGAATTAAATTTATCATAGCTATTCAAAGTCAATGGAACCGGTATGAAAAGCAGTAGTACCTGACCAAAGAAAGAAGTTTTTCAGTCGGGCTTTAATCCTGCAGATATTGCTGTAAACGGAATCGTGAACTTATGCCCTCTGGTTGCAGACTTGTACGTTAAGAAAAATCTGAAATTAAATGAGAAACATTTCGCAGCAGAAACACTCTCCAACAAAGAAAGAATTTTTCAAATCAGACCATTAGGAGCAGAGATATCAACAAATATAAAATACACAGCTACGCCCCCTGGCGAGAAAAACATGCATTATTTTAAGAAGAAAGTATTCTCAAAATATTTTTCGATGTGAGCGGTATTGGTCCAGGAAAGAATGTTTTCAGTCGAGTTTTCAGGAGCTCAGATTTTGCTGCAAATGCATCAAAAGCAGAGATTAACACTTATGCCCCCTGGTGGGCAAACCATTCTTTACCAAATATTAAAAATTACACGAAAAACATTTCCCATCAGGAGCTATATGCGATACAAAAACAATTTTTCAAATCGGAGTTTTAGAAGTAGAAATATCGGGGAAAACACAGTTTATCTTAACGGCCCTAGCGGAAAGTCTATGAGTTACTTGAAAATTTTGAAATTGTATGAAAAACTCTTCGCACCGGAAACACAATCCAACAAAGAAGGAATTTTCCAAATCGGGCTCTTAGAAGTAGAGATATTGGCAAAAATAAGATATACATCTACGCCCCCTGACGGAGAAACCATACATTATTTTAAGAAGAAAATATTCCGAAAAGGTTTATCGACGTTTTTTTTTTTTTTTTTTTTGATTGGAGGTTTAACGACCACCGTGAGCAACTCAATGGGCTATAAGCAGTCGCCCGTCCCTAATTTAGGGTCACTAGTTCCAGGGAAGGGAGAGAACCAGTGCCGTAAGACAAACACAACATCCATGCCTCGCCGGGATTCGAACCCGGACCCCTTACGGACGAATGATCAGAGGCCATCGCTTAGACCACTGCGCCACCGGGGCGGCATTATCGACGTGAGTAGTATCGGTCCACAACGAATTTTTTTCAGTCGAGATTGTAGAAGTTCAGATTTTGTGGCAAATACATCAGAAGCAGAAATTAACCCTTACGCCTCCTTGTGGCCAAACTATTTTTTACCAAAAATTAGATATTATATGAAAAATATTTCCCATCAGGAGCTGTATCAGCTGAAGAAAAAAAAAATTCAAATCGGAATTTTAGAAGTATACAGATATCTGAGAAAACTCAATTTACATTCACGCGCCCTAGCAGAAAATCTGTGCGTAACTTGAAAAGTGACTATCGCTGAAATGCTCTCCGACCTAAATGGAATTGAAAGGTAAAGGATTTTTGAAACCGATGTTTAGAACCAAAGATATGGAATAAAATGTATTTTGAATTCGATATCATGTGCGCTCTCTGGAGGCAAAATTGTGCATCGTAAAGAAAAAAACGAAACAAAGAATCATCATTCGGACATTTCAAGCTTCCCAATGCAAAAATAATTTTTCAAATCGAACTGATAGTTGCAGAGATATGGTGTCTACAGACGGACGGACGGACAACCCGATGACGTAGGCACGATCTTTTTTTTCAAAAGATGTGCTAAAAATGGTGGTCGTGATGCCGAAAAGTTTGGAACCAGCTGACCTAGAAAATCTCAAATTTACGTACAGTGAAACATCGGTTATACGTTTTCCAATTATACGTTTTTTGCGTTTATACGTAAATTTGCGTTAGTCCTGTTATTTCACTGTAATTTCTATCGCATTTCCAATTTGTTTACACGTAATTCATCGATACGTTTTATGCGTTCAATTTTGATTTTCATATTATCAAAAACACACGGTTCTTTGATTATTTTATACATAACAGGGTACGTTACAACTTCGAGAGAATTGAGACAGAGTTGTGTTCCTTCTTTGTGCAGCCAAAGTTAAACCTTGATCCCATCAGAGAAAAATATGTTGTTTACTATCGGTTTGGGTAAAAAATTGGTTTCGCATTTCACGGTCTGAGTAAAAAGTGCCATCAACTTTCAGGGAAACTATAGCTCCTTTTGTTTTTTTTTTGTTTTTTTGATTGGAGGTTTAACGACCACCGTGAGCAACTCAATGGGCTATAAGCAGTCGCCCGTCCCTAATTTAGGGTCACTGGTTCTAGGGAAGGGAGAGAGCCAGTGCCGTAAGACAAACACAACATCCATGCCCGACCGGGATTCGAACCCGGACCCCTTACGGACGAATGATCAGAGGCCAACGCCTTAGACCACTGCGCCACCGGGGCGGCTAGCTCCTTTTGATGTGGTACTATCGGATTTTTCTTCAGCTATTTATTTTTATTTTTATTTTGATTGGAGGTTTAACGACCACCGTGAGCAACTCAATGGGCTATAAGCAGTCGCCCGTCCCTAATTTAGGGTCACTGGCTCCAGGGAAGGGAGAGAGCCAGTGCCGTAAGACAAACACAACATCCATGCCTCACCGGGATTCGAACCCGGACCCCTTACGGACGAATGATCAGAGGCCAGCGCCTTAGACCACTGCGCCACCGGGGCGGCGTTTCTTCAGCTACGTAACAGATGATGCAACTAATCATTTGTTACATAGCTGAAGAAAAATTCTTTAAATATCGTTCACATTTCTCTTTTTTCTCTGAATTTAGGAATTTTTAAACAAGCAAAAATTAGGGAATAATTTAATGGACACTTATGTTGAACCAACTAGTGGGGAAACAAAGTGCAGCAGTCACCCAACTGACCACCAGTACAACAGCGATGCAGTTCGACCTATTTCCACCAGCACCATGTATCGTACCTTGCTTCGCTTAGGATTCCACAGCCGGAGACCAACGAGGGTACCCATGATGACCCCCAATCGTATCAAACAACGTTTCAAATGGGCCAACGAACGTCGGCAATGGACCCTCAAGAGATAATAGAAGGTCGGCTGGAGTGATGAGTCCCATTCCTTACTGCACCATACTGGTGGCTGGGTTCGCATATGGCGTAAACAGCATTAAGCCCTATCCCATTGTTGAACGGTTGGGGTTCAACAGGCCGGTGGAGGCGGTGTTCTGCTCTGGGGGAGCTTTTTTCCTGGCAAACCTTAGGTCCGTTGGTTATCATCCTACAAACACTTAATAGTAGACGCTACAGAGACCTATCAGCCGACCATCTCCATCCATATCTGCAAGAGGTTTACCTGGATCACAGTGCCGTCTTTCAACAGGACAACTCACCGTGTCGTCGGGCTCGTACAACTACTAAGTGGTTGGAGGGACGCGACAACGAATTCACCACATTGCCTTGGCCCCCAAACTCCCCTGACTGTAACCCAATTGAACATTTCTGGAATATGCTAGAACGGGGTGTTGATATGTTGCTGAAAATCTGTGGACACCTGATCAATGTTTTCAGATTTTCATCAACATTATCCACGTTTTTCTTGAAAGAAAAAATTAATCGAAGGGTAATAGTGATCAGTTCAGGAAAGGGTGACGTTTCTTCCCTGGAGTGATTTGCTGTTAAACTTTTCGAAAACTTAGATTTCACCTCCCCTGGGTTCGATCTTTAGATCCAGAGAGAGAAAGTCAAGAAAAAGTTTCAGAAATTCTCTTTCTCATTTGTTTTTTTTTTTTTTTTCCTTCTTTGTTCTGTGGGGCCTGAAAGAAAGGTGTTCGGGTTTTTTTCACGAAAGAAAAAAAATGTATATAGTGTGGACTGGCAGTCACAATGCTGTCCTTTTGTTTTTGAATTACTCAGCCCAGCAGGAGGAAAGGATATAACGAAGTGAATTTCTCCGTCATTTTTATCCGCGCCGGGTTTCGAACCCGGATCCCCTCATTCCGGAATAAGTCACTCTACCAGTTGAGCTACGCGGACATTTTATTCTGATTCCTATCTGCCTTTATGTCGTGTGCGTCCTTCTGGCAGGTACGTCACATCTCCTGGTACGTTACATCATCTCCCTTATTTTTATTTTTTTTTTATTCGAAGTGCTGCTCTTATTTTTCCTATCTCGCGGTGTGGAAATAACATCCCACCATTGCGAGATTGTAAACGGTCGGGTCATCCGGATAGCTCGGGCGCCATTATAACGAAGTAAATTTCTCCGTCATTTTTGGTCTACGCCGGGATTCGAACCCGGGTCCACTCATTCCGGAATAAGTCACTCTACCAGTTGAGCTACGCGGACATTTTATTCTGATTCCTATCTGCCTTTATGTCGTGTGCGTCCTTCTGGCAGGTACGTCACATCTCCTGGTACGTTACAAGGAAAAACACACTCAGCAGAATTAAAGTAAGATCAGTGTTAATAATTTTTTTCTCTATGTGTATGAGCAAAATGTAGCATTCATACGACGCAGTACCAAAAGGTGCGATGTCGCAACATTCATGAGAATAAACCTGGGGTATGCTCATTAGAAATAATTAAGAAAAAAATATATTTTGTACTTCTTGCTTTGTTCAGTGTATGAGGTAACATGTTAAAACATTTTGTAAGCCAGATACAGCCTCCCTCCTTTAACAGATAGCGGTTAATGATCCAAGTTTCCCAGAAAAGGGCTGGAAGGCAGAAAATTCTTTCGATCCCTTTCAGAGATTTTCTTTCCTGGGAAAAGAAAACCAGGAGTAACCAACATTCTTTTCCCCATGGTCTGGCAAATCTCACTAGCTGAGAAGGGGCTTAGCGAACTGAAATAGATACCCGTGTAAAGCACTATGAAAGGGGAAGTGGTTGGCCGGTTGAATGTGGGAAGCAGCAGTCCCTCGCGCCAAAATTTATGAGGTTGTTTTCGAAATGTGGACCCTTGCGAAGCATTCAGCTGTCAGGTGTCGAACACGTGCATTTCACGTGTTCTTGGCTGGAAGCAGCCAATGGGATGGCAGGCGTCTTCCCGGGCTGATGCAATTGGTCGCTTGACCTATGGAAGGGGAGAAGAGCTCTGCGCGTCCATTTTGATTTTAGAGAGAAGTCGCAAAAATGAACTGCTAGAGGGAGGACTAAAAAAATGGTTGCTGGCTGTTGGGTGTATAGAAAATGAGGCAGATTGTCTTCGAGAAGCCCAGAGTGAGGTTAGGGGGTTATCCTCCTCCTGGGAAGCTCAAATTTTCAACATAGGCTACCGACTTGGACCTGCAGCCCCAGATAGGAAAAAAAACCACTCATTATGATGCCTCTCCGAGAACAACAGCGCTAAGTCCGGTTTTTTGAAAACAGCTATCCCTAGCTGTGAGGAGAGCCCTGGGCGACTAGTGGTAGCCGACCCACCTATATGGCCGAGGTGAAAAAATGAATGGAGACCAGGTTATCCACCTCTCTACGAGAAGTAATCAAATAGCCTCATAACAGTCTCCCCCTCCGTATTCTGCGCCATCATAAAAAAAAAAAAAAAAAAAAACACAAGATTGAGGAGTAAGAAGAAATTGTCGACAACCTAAGGTACCATTCCGAGAATACGGAAGATGTTGAAGGAGCCACTTCAACTACGCTCTTCGAGTGGAATTAGCTCGAATAACCCACAAAATGGTCCAGACAGGCCTGCCGAAGATGTGCTCATCAAGAGGAGCCAGTAATTCAACTAAGCGCGGCGGGACAGTAAAACAAAAAAAAAAAAAAAATTAGGTGAAACGGTGAACCCCACCAACAACAGGTCCTCGAGCTTAATTATGTAAGTTGTCTTTTATTGCTTTTTTTTCTCATAATATGGTTAAAGGTGGTTTTTTTTTTTTTTTTTTTTGTTTTTTTTGGATAAGGGGAGGTATAAATTAGCTGAAAAATTTACTAAGCGAAGCACTATTGAAGGGGAAGGCTGTAGCTGACCGTTACTAGTGTTATTGTTCAAAAAGAAAAAAAAATTCTCATTAAAAATCACTCATGATGTTTTGTAATGGCCTCAAAAATCCATGAAAATGGGAGAGGCATGTGAAGCCAAATCTACAAAAACAGGCAAAAATGTATCAACAGGAATTGTTATGACATAAGAAAAAGGTTGTGATCTCGCAACACTATCAGTACAGTTTGTTCTTCTAATATTCTTTTTTGATACCATATTGTTATTGTTTTACAAATAAATATAGGCATTAGCCTTTCAAAAACCTAATTTTAATAAGAATTGGCAATTCAGTTTTCTTGCTGTCTCTTAAATTTCTGAGCAATGGCACTCATCACCCAACGCTCTGACGTTGGCTAGGAAGTCCCTTGGTTGTTGTTTACATAATGATAATGTCCTAATAAGTACAATAATTACGGTCTGATATTTTCTTTTTTCATGCTTACAAACACGAGTTCATAAACACGGTCTCTTTGAGTTGACACATATGTTACACATGTACCAAAAACACAGTGCTGTAGTTATTCCTCGGTTGAAACAAAATTCACAGAAACACTAACACAGGTGAAAACTCAGGTGTGCTATAACAAATATGACATCTCAAAGTTTCTTCTTATAAGTTTAATTTTTGGTTGTTTCAAAATGCATCTACCCATCTCCCAAAGTTAAATTTTAGTCTAAATTCAAAATTTTCCTTCAAGTTTACTTTTGGCTATCAATGATAATAAACTTTATACAACGTGGCTGAGATTTACGCCACAACAGTGTGAGAACTGCTGATCTCCTTTCACGGAATGAGCGTGAACTGCTGACGGAGCAGCTGCAGCAGGCATAGGTCAAGTTACGTACGATGTACAGAATGGTGGCAATTATGTGAAATCCTAGGTACCTTATTTGTTGTGTTCTCCTCCTTAAATTGTAGCCCACCAAAACGGGTAGAACTTATGCACACACCCAATATTAAGTGAACTTTTGGGAGACGATTGCGGAGAAGGATAGAGAGTAAATTTTAATGTGTCCACGTCATGTCTGCTTTAGGATTTGCTGATAATTAATATGTACATAAGTGCTGTTTTTATTTTAATTTGTAGTACTGTGGTTAATTAAATTTTTTAAGAATACTCAGTTACGAATATATGAAATAAAAACGTATATCCATATTGTCATGTATGCATATTTTTACATAGCGGGCTCTACTCAAAACGGATTTAACGAGCGCCGAATATAGCGAGGTTTGTTTTTTTCGGTCCCGAGCTCCTCGTTATAAGCAGGTTGTACTGTATTTTAGGAAGTACAGTGGAACCTCGGTAATACGTTTCAGTTATACGTTTTTCACTTTTATACGCAATTCTGCGTTTGTCCCAATATTTTACTGTAGTTTCTGTCGCCTTTTTATTTTGGTTAAACGTAATTCATTTATACGCGTTTTGTAATTTTAAGTTAAAATTTTGATTTCAGATTATCAAAAATGTACGGTTCCGTTTTTTTATTCCTTTGGTGTAGTTTAATCGATTAGAACAACTGGCTCCGGAGTTAGGAGGCGCGCACTCGATTGCGTCACCGACAAATTCTTGTTTTCACACATGCGCGCGAACGTTAGAATGGCCGCCTCGGGTGGCTCAGTGGTCTAAGGGCTGGTTTGTGGCTATTCGTCCATGCAGGGTCCGGGTTCGAATCCCGGTGAGGCATGGATGTTGTGTTTGTCTTACTGCACCGGCTCTCTCCCTTCCCTGGAACCTGTGACCCTAAATTAGGGAAGGCCACTGCATATAGTCCATTTAGTTGCCCAGGGTGATTGTTAAACCTTCAATCAAAAAAAGAACGTCAAAATGGTTCTAATGGCAGTTGGGTTCTTCGAAAAATGTGTGATGTTCATTCCACACATCGTCTGGAATTAATAAAAATTCCTTCTTCGCTTCAAAACCAAAAAATTAAGAGAGAGAGATGATGCAAGGTACTACAGGGGTGAAGCACGTGTCAAGACGACGAATCTGCAGCGATATATTCCGTCGGTGTAGTTTAGTTAGTTAGAACAACTGGCTCCGGGGCGAGGAGGCGCAGCTTGTATTATGTCACTGACAAATTTGTGTTTTCGCAACACACACATGCACTATTTAAAGATTGTTAAATCTCTGTCGTAACTTCGTGGCTGGACTATTTCAAGGCGTAGTAGAATGGAAGCTTAAATGTATTATCAATACTCAACATTCTGATTTCAAATGGATGCTCTCAGAATCCGCAGAAGGAAAAGCTGTTAAATCATGAGTTACATAATGAAGCACAGATCTTAGATTCTTAGTTGTGACGATTTCACTTAATCTAGGATCAGGATTTTTATACACAGAGTCGTCAAACGAGAAGTTTGATTTTCGATAGGTTTTATGAACTTTGCAGTGCGATAAAATATATTATAATTTGTAACGCCCTTTTTTAGCCGCCAATTCGACTTTAAATAGATCATTATTAAAGAACTCATAAGTTTTACAACAGTATTAAACCTTTTGAAATTTCATTTATATGTTTCTCACATTTATACGTTTTTTAAGGCCATCACCTAGAAAAACTATAACCGATGTTTCACTGTATGTTATTACACTGTAGTAGAACAGCATTCTGAAATAAAATAAATTAATCGTAAACCAGTTGTTAGGTGAATTTATTTAATTTCATATACAACGGCAGTTCCATAAAAACAGAGTAAAATCCCACGAAATATAGGTACAGCAAAATATATGTTATTCTTTCTCAAAATATCTTCCCTCGGATGATACGCAACGGTCCCATCGTTCAGTCCACTTTTCAAAGCATGTGGCAAAGGCATTTTGTGGAAGCTGCGACATGTGGGCGGGCATTATTATGGTGTAGGGTGGTCCACTTGCCCACCAGTTCCGGTAGCTTAATCGATATGTGTCGTCGCAGACGCTTCAAAGCTGAAATGTAATACTCAGCATTGCCAGTAATTTGTGGAGGGATGGCATGCTGGTAGACTATACCTTTATGATCAAAGAAAATTATCATCACCACCTTCCCAGGTGATTTGGTTTGGCGGACTTTTTCGAAGGAGGCGAGCCTGTGTGTTTCCAGGCACTCGTTGCCCGCTTCGTGAGGGGGTCGAAATAGTGGACCCACGTTTCATCGGCAGTTATTACGGTGTTTAGAAAGTTTGGATCTTTTACAATCATTTCCTTCCACTAATGACACACCTGAACTCTGGCTGGCAATTGTTCTCTCATCAGGTGATGAGGTACCCATTTGGAGCACACACGATGCAGCCGTAATTTGTCGCGTAGAATGGGGAATACTGACGTTTTTGAAATATTAGTTGAAGCTGCTATGTCTTCCCACGGCATTCGGCGATCTTCTTGCAAGATTGTCCAAACAGTGTTAACAATACGCTCCGTAACAACACTTTCAGGTCGACCAGGCCTAGGAACGAGTTCTGCAGACAAATGCCCTTTTCTGAAATCATGGTGGCATCAAAAAATCGTTGACACACCCAAACATGTATCTTTGTAAGCTGTTTTCATTAAACCAACTGTTTCTGGAGCCGTTTGACCCAAACGATGGCAAACTTTTATCGCACAACGCATTTCACTCCTTAACTCTGAATTACTCACCTCCATAGCTGTATGGCAAACAGCAAACGTGCCTTAAAGAACTACGCAATAACAAAACCAGAACCGTCTGCCATGGCTAATAATTGTTGCCATAGATACTTACTTAATTCAGTTAGTCGTCTGCGTGGTTATTTTTTCCCTTCGCACTGTTGCCTACTCGAAAAAAACACCTTCAGTTTTATGGAACGCCGTTGTATATAACTCAATAAACAACACCCTCACCCAAACCAATTAACCCTCTCCCCAAACCAAGCCCTTCCCACAAATACAATCTTAATAGGAGTCATTCTCAAATTAAATTACGTCTACGGAATGACATTGAATCAGTCTTTCCGTGCGTTTAAACAGCGAATATTTCTCAATTCTTTTAATAAATGTGGAAATAGCAACAAGACAGGAGCCGATTTTGTTTTTCTGAATGCTTTTTATTTAGTTTCGATTAGCTGCAATGCAATTTCAATAGAATAACGGGTTTAAACCCAAAAAATCCTTAATTATTGGGAGAAATTTTGTGCTACCAGAAAAATTATTTTCTTGTGAACAAACACCACAGACACGCACACACTGTGTGAACGAAATAAGGATTTTCGATCATGCGTCAGAAGGTGGAACGGATATTGAATTTTTAGCGACGACATCATGAGAAATCTCGAATACTGGACGTTGGCCCATTGGCTCCAATCTTCTGCCATTCAAGTAAAAAAATGCAAGGTGGGTGTCAGTGGGGACTGTACCCATTAAGAACTTGAGGGCAGCGTTTCCGGTTCTGTCAGATTCGAAAGCAGACAGAAACCCCTGTGCCCTTTCTGGCTCCAAAATGGGAATTCTGTGCAGGAAATAAGTCTGAGCCTTCTCCAAACATGACTGTTCGGAGTTGTGTCCACGAACTTCATCATCAGGTTCAAGGATTGCAGTTTTTGGTACTGTGTCCTCAAATTCTGTCCAGTCTGTTAGACCGGTGAAATTCTTTTCTGGTGACTGCAGGGCGACTGTATGTGTCTGGTTCTGCAATTCCGTTGTGCCAGATACTCCAAGTAAGTCCGATTTTTCGGATATTAAGAACTGGTGTCTGCTCTTAGCCTTCTTGGTGCTGAAATATCTCTTCGCGAAATGGAACAGTTTACGAGCTCTTGATTTTTTCCATTTTTTTACTGATCCGCCCAGTAGAGGAGCATCTGAATCGTAATTGCTTTCATCACTTAGTGTTCCTACGGTCATGACTCCTTCCTGAGTTTGCACTACTGCTTTGTCTGCTCTTTCTGTACGGAGGTCATCTTGCGACCAATTCCCTTCATATTTATGTGTCTTCATTTCAGTGCAGCTCTGTAATTGTGGATGCTCATTGCTAGTCCAGCGTGCTGCCCTGATTTTGCGTACCGCTTTCCCTTGATGTACATCGCTTTTCGAGCATTGTTCTGACTCGGAGGTATCGATAGGAATGAGCCCGCGTAGTATGTCATGTTCCAACAGAGTGCTTGAAATCTCGTGCTCCGCCGTGTCTGCTGTTTCTGTACTGTGGTCATCTTGCTCCGAATTCCCTCCATGTTTACGTGTCTCAATTTCAGTGGAGCTCTGCAATTGTGGACGCCCATTGCTCCTCCAGCGTGCTGCTCTTATTTTGCGTGCCGCTTTCCTTTGATGTACATCGCTTTTCGAGCATTGTTCTGACTCGGAGGTATCGATGGGAATGAGCGGTCGTAGTATGTCATGTTCCAACAGAGTGCTTGAAATCTCGTGCTCCGCCTTGTCTGCCGTTTCTGTACTGGGGTCATCTTGCGCCGAATTCCCTCCATGTTTACGTGTCTCAATTATAGTGGAGCTGTGCAATTGTCGACGCCCATTGCTAGTCCAGCGTGCTGCCCTGATTTTGCGTACCGCTTTCCCTTGATGTACATCGCTTTTCGAGCATTGTTCTGACTCGGAGGTATCGATAGGAATGAGCCCGCGTAGTATGTCATGTTCCAACAGAGTGCTTGAAATCTCGTGCTCCGCCTTGTCTGCTGTTTCTGTACTGGGGTCATCTTGCGCCGAATTCCCTCCATGTTTACGTGTCTCAATTATAGTGGAGCTGTGCAATTGTGGACACCCATTGCTCCTCCAGCGTGCTGCTCTTATTTTGCGTGCCGCTTTCCTTTGATGTACATCGCTTTTCGAGCATTGTTCTGACTCGGAGGTATCGATGGAAATGAGCGGTCGTAGTATGTCATGTTCCAACAGAGTGCTTGAAATCTCGTGCTCCGCCTTGTCTGCCGTTTCTGTACTGGGGTCATCTTGCGCCGAATTCCCTCCATGTTTACGTGTCTCAATTATAGTGGAGCTGTGCAATTCTGGACGCCCATTGCTCCTCCAGCGTGCTGCTCTTATTTTGCGTGCCGCTTTCCTTTGATGTACATCGCTTTTCGAGCATTGTTCTGACTCGGAGGTATCAATGGGAATGAGCATTCGTAGTATGTCATGTTCCAACAGAGTGCTTGAAATCTCGTGCTCCGCCTTGTCTGCGGTTTCTGTACTGGGGTCATCTTGCGCCGAATTCCCTCCATGTTTACGTGCCTCAATTATAGTGGAGCTGTGCAATTGTGGACGCCCATTGCTCCTCCAGCGTGCTGCTCTTATTTTGCGTGCCGCTTTCCTTTGATGTACATCGCTTTTCGAGCATTGTTCTGACTCGGAGGTATCAATGGGAATGAGCATTCGTAGTATGTCATGTTCCAACAGAGTGCTTGAAATCTCGTGCTCCGCCTTGTCTGCGGTTTCTGTACTGGGGTCATCTTGCGCCGAATTCCCTCCATGTTTACGTGCCTCAATTATAGTGGAGCTGTGCAATTGTGGACGCCCATTGCTCCTCCAGCGTGCTGCTCTTATTTTGCGTGCCGCTTTCCTTTGATGTGCATCGCTTTTCGAGCATTGTTCTGACTCGGAGGTATCAATGGGAATGAGCATTCGTAGTATGTCATGTTCCAACAGAGTGCTTGAAATCTCGTGCTCCGCCTTGTCTGCGGTTTCTGTACTGGGGTCATCTTGCGCCGAATTCCCTCCATGTTTACGTGCCTCAATTATAGTGGAACTGTGCAATTGTGGACGCCCATTGCTCCTCCAGCGTGCTGCTCTTATTTTGCGTGCCGCTTTCCTTTGATGTACATCGCTTTTCGAGCATTGTTCTGACTCGGAGGTATCAATGGGAATGAGCATTCGTAGTATGTCATGTTCCAACAGAGTGCTTGAAATCTCGTGCTCCGCCTTGTTTGCGGTTTCTGTACTGGGGTCATCTTGCGCCGAATTCCCTCCATGTTTACGTGCCTCAATTATAGTGGAGCTGTGCAATTGTGGACGCCCATTGCTCCTCCAGCGTGCTGCTCTTATTTTGCGTGCCGCTTTCCTTTGATGTACATCGCTTTTCGAGCATTGTTCTGACTCGGAGGTATCAATGGGAATGAGCATTCGTAGTATGTCATGTTCCAACAGAGTGCTTGAAATCTCGTGCTCCGCCTTGTCTGCGGTTTCTGTACTGGGGTCATCTTGCGCCGAATTCCCTCCATGTTTACGTGCCTCAATTATAGTGGAGCTGTGCAATTGTGGACGCCCATTGCTCCTCCAGCGTGCTGCTCTTATTTTGCGTGCCGCTTTCCTTTGATGTACATCGCTTTTCGAGCATTGTTCTGACTCGGAGGTATCAATGGGAATGAGCATTCGTAGTATGTCATGTTCCAACAGAGTGCTTGAAATCTCGTGCTCCGCCTTGTCTGCGGTTTCTGTACTGGGGTCATCTTGCGCCGAATTCCCTCCATGTTTACGTGCCTCAATTATAGTGGAGCTGTGCAATTGTGGACGCCCATTGCTCCTCCAGCGTGCCGCTTTCCTTTGATGTACATCGCTTTTCGAGCATTGTTCTGACTCGGAGGTATAGATGGGAATGAGCGGTCGTAGTATGTCATGTTCCAACAGAGTGCTTGAAA
The DNA here is from genome assembly GCA_039090855.1 of Macrothele yani. Lineage (NCBI taxonomy): Eukaryota > Metazoa > Arthropoda > Arachnida > Araneae > Macrothelidae > Macrothele > Macrothele yani. The sequence continues at coordinate 17,726,238 of CM076996.1, read as the reverse complement.
TCTCGTGCTCCGCCTTGTCTGCAGTTTCTGTACTGGGGTCATCTTGCGCCGAATTCCCTCCATGTTTACGTGTCTCAATTATAGTGGAGCTGTGCAATTGTGGACGCCCATTGCTCCTCTCGCAGGCCACTTTGGCTGGATGGTCGTGGGGTTCAAAGCCCTCTTCTTCTGATTCGGGGACACCGGTGGGAATGGTCATGTGCAGTATTTCTGGCTCCAGCACAGAATTCGAATTCTGGTATTCAGCCTTGTGCGCATTCGGCGTCCGATTTGCTTCATGAAGATATCTGTCCATTTCAGTAGATGTATGTAATGTATACAAAGAAGAGCTGCGTTTCTGAGCACCTGTGTTATCTGAAAGAAAAAATTATTCTGAATTATGTCTGAGTTTCCTGTTTTTCATTGTTCGTGACAATTTTGCATATTCATTGTTTAATACGAAAGAAATACTTTTTCACTGCACAATGCAAATATGGATGTTGATTATAAAAAGTCGAAACATTGTTAACAAAAATGATTAACAATTTCGTTGGTGAACAGAGATTTCTTTTTGGATAATGATTAAACTTTGAAATGGTAGAGAGTATGCTTAAGTTTTATTTAAGTTAGGTTTTTCTCTTTGCGTGAACAGAGAGGTTGTAGTGTAGACAGACCATCTGCCGATCAAATCTTGATGAGAGAGAGCGCCCTAACGAGAAAAAGCAAGAAAACGGAAAAGGAGTTTGAATTGGAGAACTGTACAAAAAAAGTTACAGTGGTTTAGCTCCAAAAATATATTTGTAATAATATTTTTTATTAATTAATATTAAGCACGCGGCGTAAAGCAAAGATAAAGTCCACGTGGTGGACACATGGGTAAGTTTCCCATGTACTATGCGAACACGGCATGGTTGCTGAGTCAAGCCCACAAGTCGCCTGCGGCGATGTTGACTCATGTTCAACGATGTAGGGCGTCAAGGTCGCCCGCACCCTGTTTTGATAGAATGTCTTCCAAGGCGTGAACGGCTCCCGGAGGCGGAGGCAGGAAAGGGAAGGAGATTAGGAATGCTATAAAAGGGGGTGAGCGGTTTTTCTCGAGGCTTTGGGCCGCGGGTGTCCTAGTGGTCAACGTTCGTGACTGCCACGCAGAAGACCTCAGGTTCGATCCCAGCTGGTACAAATGCTTGAACCACTAAATATCCGCCGTGCGTCGGATGGGCACGTTGAGCCGTCGGACCCCCGGTACTGACCCCCGGTAATAAATGAGGGCGTCTTCCTCCCCCTTTCTACCTCGTTTCCGTGTCACTTTCCTATCGGGCACTCTAGCCCAAATCCCCTAGCTTCCTTTTTCAAAAGGTTGTTTATGACCTGGGGTCAGACACTCCCTTCCTAAAATCCCCTACATATGATCGGATCTGATCTTCTCGGGGCTTTTAGAATTGGCTTGCATGTTGGCGTTGAGGTCTCCGGACGTGGGGTCTCGGATTATTCCGGAGTGTGGAGAGAATGCTTTGTTAAGCTCTCCGGGTGACGTGCATCGCGGCTAACGAAAGAGCACGAGGGATGTTCGTTGATTGACCAGAGGATTTTCGGAAAATTCCGCGAGAGAACTACCTCAGAGCAAGAAAGTGTTATACATGCGCCTGGAAGCCGGTCCACGCCGGAATACAGTTTATCAGCAGGAGATTAATTTTGGTATTCGAATAAACTTGTTAAATTTGCACATGTTTGTTTACTCCAATGATTGACTGAATCCGAGTGCATGAGCTATTCAACGATCTGTTACGGACTTTACAGCTTCCGCGACAGTTCATATTACGCAAAGAAAGAACCTAAGTCGGAAGAGAGAAAGTGTTCGACCTCGACAGCAGGACTAGACCGGCGGTTCCCGACAATAACTTGCCACTAAGTAGGGTTAAATGGGCTGTGAAAGCCGAATGCATACGTGATTGATTCCAAAATTTGCAACAGGATTCATTTCTCAGATATTTCGGTTGTTATAAATAGAACCTGAGGCTATTTGAAATTGCATGTTTCATTCAACGGATAATACTACTCGTTTATTTATGGCACATTTTTTCATGTGCAAAATTCATATGTAAGTTATGCGCCTAACGTAAGTTAGTGCTCATACAACAAGCAAGAAACTGGCCGCGCCGTAAGCGCTGGCTTTTGACTATTCGTACAAGTTGGTCCGGGTTCGAATCCCGGTGAGGCATGGATGTTGTGTTTGTTTTGTGGCACTGGCCCTCTCCCTTTCCTGGAGCCAGTGACCCTAAATTAGGGACGGGCGGCTGCTTGTAGCCCATTGAGTTGCTCATGTGGTCGTTAGACTCTCAACAACAACAACAAAAAAAAGAGGGCAAGTAAGAAACTACTGGGTGATTGTAATTAAAGTGCCCCTATTAAACGCTGTCTAGAGAGATATTTAGCAGACCAAATACAACCAAATTTGTTATTGTGACATTTCAGGACATGCGGAAGACATTTCCGTAACAAAAAAGAGATAGAGAGAAAGAAAGAAAAGAAAAAGTACCAAAACTCACCACTATGGTACTTGTGGCGCTGCAAGCAACGAAAAAGCAGTTCATTTGCATATGCAGACGTGTTGCAGCCACGTTCTGGGTATAAATGTGGCCACAACAGTTTGTTGTTGTTGTTGTTTTTTTGTTGTTGTTGTTGAAGGTTTAACGAACACCGTGAGCAACTCAATGGGCTGTAAGCAGTCGCCCGTCCCTAACTTAGGGTCACTGGTTCCATGGAAGGGATATAGCTAGGGCCTTAAGACAAACACAACATCCTTGCCTCATGGGGATTCGAACCCGGACCCCTTTCGGACAAATGATCAGAAGCCATCGGCCCACAACAGTTGAATGACATTCTTGTCAGCTACGATGACCATCACTATGCCGGAACGCGCGATTCTTGTGAAGCTGTTTCATGAAAACAACGGCAATGCTAAGACTGCACTTCAGGAATTTCGCCGTCATAAGAAATTACGCGATGAACCACTGACTCCACAAGCTCTCAGGAGAATGATCACTCGATTTGAGGAAACCGGAACAGGAGTTACGCCCGGTCGAGGACGAAAATCTACCATTTCACAAGTCGTTGAAGATGCTGCCACAGCTGTCGTTGAACAATCAATGAATAATGTTGCAGACAGTTGAATTTATCCTATGGCACAGTGTAGAAAGGTGGTGCATTGTTATCCGTATAAGACCAGCCACAACCACCAGTTGCTTGCCGCCGACAGGGAAACCCGACTGACTTTCGACCTTCCTTGGCAGAATGGAAGTGGATGAGTCTCGGCCATGGAAGATCTTGTGAAGCGACAAGGCACATTATCATCTCAGTGGAACAATGAACAGCCGTATCTGTCGCATTCTGAACACGGAAACCCCTAATGCTTTCTAGTAGATTCCACTGCGCTCGCCTAAAATTGGTCTGGTGGGGATTCACAGCCACCTTTATCCTTGGACTATTGTTCTTCGAAGAAGCTCATCCCAATGGCCTTGTGACATATTCTGTGAAGGCCCAGAGATACCGACACTTTTGTCGTCCAACTGCAACAGCGACAAAGCCTTGAGTCAACCACTTTCATGCAAGATGGAGCGCCTCCACATATTGGACGCTTCGTACAGCAGTTTCTGCTACAACATTTCAACGAGAACAAGGTGAAATGTCGTGCGTTTCCTACCGCCTTTCCACCTCGTTCTCCGGAACTTAATCCTTGTGGGATTTCTGGTTGGGAGACACTTAAAACGTGTGGTTTATCAAGAACATGTTGCAAATTTGGCAGCCTTGAAAGACAGTATCACATTGCATGTGAGAAGCATCAGAGAGGATCAGTTACGATCGGCCGCTGAACACACTATTCACCGCCTTCAGGTTTTACAACTTCAGAATGGGAACCACATTGTCAGTATCCTTTGCATCGCTAAGATCAGTATCCAGTGCCGGACTAAGCTGTTTTGGGGCCCCTATTTCTGGGCATAAGTGCTTGTAAAATACCTATGTCCCATATCCTCTGCGAAAGATATGTATATCGTATACATATGTAAGATACATATGTCCTTTCTATATATGTTAAGGCCTTGTCGCCTTATAAAATACATCTTATGTGTTTGCAGACATGAAGAGATGCACTGAATTATCAGTTTTAATATTTATTATTAAAGAAACACAAACATTGAATCAAGTATAGACAACAAAAATTAGAAATGAATGCACAAAAACAAAAGTTCACACATAGTTCAGCAGTTCAGTTTGTCTTTTAAATGTCTGTTTAAAGATCTAAAAAATTAGGTGAAATATATCAACACATAGGTCTTCGTTCAGTTATAATTGCTTAATTGCCAGTGTTTAGAGATTTCTCGCAAAAGTTAGAGATTTAGGGCAATTTTTTCACTTGCTCTTCCTTTAGTTCTTTTAACTTTCTTTTTTCACATCCACTGAGATATTTTTTACTTCCAACCATACCTGAAGAGGGAAAAATCTAACAGCTGACCTCAGAGTCAATACAAGTAAACAAAAATACAAATGCTTTAGAATTTGTATTTTTAATAGCTATAGAGCTAGAGGGCAGTAAGAAAACGTTCTTGAAATATACATGTATAACTGGCGCGTTTTCACAATAAAACACTTTTGTAATTTAAATGCGAAAGTTTGCACTGGACACAAACACAATTCAACAATTATTATACAAAAGGCCACAGTCACGGTTGCCGCTTGCCAAATTAATAACTAATTTTACAGGCAAGAAAAAACAGAACCAGAAAAGAATTAAAATTTCTAAGCTCTTACTCAATGATTGGTGCTGCCATCTGGTCCACAACATCAAAATATGAATAACGGAAATTATTTCTTCAATTTACGTTTTTCGGAACTTTTTACCCACACAAAGTTTTCGGCCATCAATAAAACGGCTGTGGGTCACACTCGTTTTGCAGGGGTCCAAAAAATTTCAAAAACTCCAGGCCCCTTTGCCAGACCCAGAGTGGACCCCTGAACTAACCGGTTCCCTGGGCTGCAGCCCCCCCCCCATTAATCTGGCTCTGTCAGTATCTCTGTATAAGTATGAGCGTCTTGTAAAAATAAAATATTTTTACTTAATGGTGAGTTTTGGTACTTTTTTTTTATTTTTTTACGGAAATATCTTTCGCATGTCACCATACCAAATTTAGTTGCATTTGGACTGCTAAATATCTCTCTAGACAGCGTTGAACACGGGTACTTTAATTACAATAACCCTGTCTTTCGTTAGGTGTAAAGCAGCACTCAAAAATAATATCTGGTTCCTGAAACACCTCTCACAGAAAAAAAAAATGAGAATGTACCTTTTTCGGAAAACAGCAGCAGCACAGTCAGGACCGTCGCTAGTAGAGACTTAGAGGAGGAACCTCCCTCCGGAAACTAGACATTCTTGAAAATTTTGTGAATTATTTTCTGTGATTGTAAAAATTTCTTTTATATTACAATATAAACATAAATCATCATCATTGTCAACCATTATCAATCCACTGCTGGACGAAGGTCTCCCCAAGTTTCCTCCACAACGGCCTGTCTTGTGCCAGACTTTACCTTATTTATTCGTGTATTGCACATTTCTTTTTTAAAAAAGGCAAAATTTGCAAAAAAACGCCAACCTGACAACTAAAAAGAAATTACTTATCGAAGTGAATCGGTAGGAACAGCTGCACCAATAACAGCTGCTGTGCCGGACTTCTTGCTTTTAAGAGTCAGGAAAGAGAGAAATCTTTTTTTTTCTTTTTCTATTTCTTCTTTTGGATAAACGTAAAATACACCACTGTTTGTTAAAATTGCAACACCTCGGAGCTCTACCGGTATTAGCTTGAAACTTACAGGATATGGGACATGCAGATGACTAAAATGTCAGTAAAAATCCGCCTGCGGGTTTGGAACAGAGCCCTCTGAACTGTTCGGTCGTGGGTATAAAGAGCTGGCTCCAACCAGATGCTGCAATAAGTGAAGAGCCAACATTAGTCGAAAAGGTGTTTCTTGTGTCTCACTATGCCCCGTCGCCGAAGAAGGTCGCATTATGAACACCTGATGGATTTTGAGTTAGGACGAAGGATTGTTGGGAGGAGAGAAGCTTTATTTTTCTACAGCGAAATTGCCCCTTATACGGGGGAAACGCCAGTACATTGATACAAACATGGCATCAATGGACACGTGAGGTTCGGACACACAGAAATCCGGGAAATGGACTGCAAAATCACACACGACTGCACGGAATGATAGATACATCTACCACATGGTAATCACCGATCGCACTGCGACATCCACGATGTTAGCGCAGCAGTGGAGCACTATCAAAGGTCAGGCTTTGCCTCTAGCACAGTACAACGTCGTTTGCTTAACTGGTCGCTAGCAGCCCCCATTGCTGCGCCTTCCTCTGACACTCAACCACAGACGCCTCTGGCCGCAATGGGGTCTCTAACACAGACACTGGCGCGTTGATTGGCAACAGGTCGTGTTTTCTGACGAGTTACGTTTCAACTTGATGCACCATGATGGTAGCATACGCGTTCGAAAACATCGTGGTGAGCGACACCTTGCAGCGTCATACCGGCCCAACGCTAAGCGTCATGGTTTGGCGTCCCATTGAGTTCAATTCGAGATCTCTCCTGATATGAATTGAGGGAACCCTCAACAGCCTGCGATACACCAGGGATGTTTTACAGGCAGAGGTGATACCCTTCCTTCAAAGTTGCATTGGCGCTATATTCCAGCAGGACAATGCTGCCCGGAATGTCCAAGACCTCTTCCATGTAGGACAGATACCGCTTTCTCCCTGGCCTGCACGTTCGCTGGATATGTACCTGATCAAACATGTCTGTGACATGGTAGCTAAGCGATTGGCCCGTCAAGCTCCTCTGCCAGTCACCACGAATGAACTCTTGTCTCGCATAGAAACAGCCTATTAGGCTGTTTAGGCTGCCTATTAGGCTGTTTCTCAGGACAATATCAAAAACCTCTTCCATTCAATGCCACGTCGTGTAGAGGTTGTAAATCTTGTGCAGTTCTAGAAATGTAATCAGTTATCTCCTGTAACATGAGCAATCTGTGATGTAAATTTCATTCGAACAGTACGATTCTTCCGTGGTATGCAATTTTCACAAACAGCAGTGTACAACAATGTTTCGTGCAAGCGTAGCTGGGCTTACATGAAACATTCTTCGTCACTTGAAAAGTGACTATGAGATGCTAAGCTGCTGTTAAAAAATCCTGCAGGTGGTAAATTGCTTACAAAGAAGGACATCCCTTTTGGCGATGTAAAACAGTGCTAAAAAGAAATCGTCTTACGAGAGAGAGAGAGAGAGAGAAAGCTTTCATCTTCTTCCTGTTCATTGTTTTGTGGTCAGTAGGAGTGATTTTGCTAAGTGTGCGTGGGATATGAAGTGTTTAATGGTGGGAATCTAAGGGCTTTTGAGTGGGGAAGAGAGGTTTGGCTGTTATCTACGGTAAGAACCCAGTGGTTGAGTTGCAGGGTCATTATAGCTGCAGGAACGGTAACTTCCAACTAGCGTGGAAAACAGAAACAAACAAACAAACAAACTATTTTTTAGTTTACTATTCTTGCCCCTTTCCAGAGATCCACGCAGTAACATCGAGGAGTTTCGGATGCTTTGTCCTTTACGTACCCCCACAGGAAAAAGTCACAAGGTGTTAAGTCAGGACTTCTGGGTGGCCATTGGGTCAGTGGCATGTTGTAGTCAGCGGCTCGACCAATCCATCGGTGAGTTAGATGTTCATCGAGATAATCTCGCACGTCACCTAACCAGTGCGGTGGTGCACCATCGAATTGGAGAATAAAGTTGTCACTGTCGTCCTGCAACTGTGGCATCAACCAAAGACTTAACATATCCAGAAAAGAGCCTCCCGTGACTGTTTTCTCGTGAAAAAAGAAGGGGCCGTACACTTTCTTTTTGGACACAGCACAAAACACATTTACTTTAAAGGAATCTCGCACGTGTGGCACTGTAAATCTGAGATTCTCTGTTTCCCAAAAGCGAACACTGTGCTTGTTTACCTGACCACTCACGTGAAATGTAGCTTCATCGGTGAAAACTAAGTGATCGGCAAAATCGTCATTTTCAAAACGGTGCTGCATTTCGGCACAAAATTCAAAGCGCTTTGTTTTGTCAAGGTCAGTGAGATTTTGCAACATCTGCACTTTGTATGGAATCATTTTCAGCTTTCTTCTCAAAATTCTCCAGACAGTGGGCTGTGAAATCTGCACTTCACGACTCACCCTCCGCGTTGATATTCCCGGGCTTCGTTGAATGGCGGTGCAAACACTATCAACGAATTCTTCCGATACACGAGGTCGTCCAGGTCTTTTAAGTTTACACAAACAGCCCGTAGTTTCAAATTTTTTATGCCAATCGTAGATAGGTTTTCTGGTTGGAGGTTCTTTTTCGAATCGTGATCGAAAATGCCTTTGCACAACAGTTACAGATTCCGTTTTGTTCAATTCAAGAACACAAAACGCCTTCTCCACTGCAAACGCTGCCATTTTGACTGATAGTCACTGACACGCGCGCTATCGCCTACGTCACTTCCCTCAGTAGCGGAACACAAACTTTATTAGTACATCTACGTAACGGTTCGCAGTTGTGGTCCGTGTCTTCAACTGTTACTGTTTTACAGCAACTGGAAACTTTATACTTCTTCGTGAATCACCCTGTATTTAAGTACAAGTTTCCTTAGTGTGGTTTTTTATGCTTTCCAACCGTAGGTTGAAGAAGCGTATATGCTCCAGCTTTGTCCGTCCGTCCGTCCGTCTGTCCGCACGATAACTGGTGTAAAAATGGGTCGATTTCGATGAAATTTTAGTAAGCGGTAGGGGACCACCCGGGGACGAACCCTATTGAAAATGGGACAAATGGGGTCAAAGGTCACGACGTAGGAGCGGGATCATTCCATTACCCTTATGCGTCATAACTTGCGTAAATATCGTTCGATTTGCCGCCCCGGTGGCGCAGTGGTCTAAGCGATGGCCTCTGATCATTCGTCCGAACGGGGTCCGGGTTCAAATCCCGGTGAGGCATGGATGTTGTGTTTGTCTTACGGCACTGGCTCTCTCCCTTCCCTGGAACCAGTGACCCTAAATTAGGGACGGGCGGCTGCTTATAGCCCATTGAGTTGCTTACGGTGGTCGTTAAACCTCCAATCAAAAAAAAAAAAAAAAAAAAAATATGGTTCGATTTCAATGAAATTTTACTATGTGGTAAGGGACCACCTAGGGATGAACCCTATTGAAAATGGGAGAAGTGGGGTCAAAGGTCAGGACATAAGATCGCGATGCATTCCATTGCCCTTATGCGCCATAACGTGCGTAAAAATGGTTCGATTTCGATGAAATTTCAGTATGTAGTAGGGGACCACCTGGGGACGAACCCTATTGAAAATGGACGAAATGTGGTCAAAGGTCAGGACATAGGATTGCGATCCATTCCATTGTCCTTATCCCATATTATTAAGGTGGACGTCAAGTAATTTTGCTTCCTATACTTCCAATGGAAAAACTTTTGTGCCGCCCCGGTGGCGCAGTGGTCTAAGCGATGGCCTCTGATCATTCGTCCGAACGGGGTCCGGGTTCGAATCCCGGTGAGGCATGGATGTTGTGTTTGTCTTACGGCACTGGCTCTCTCCCTTCCCTGGAACCAGTGACCCTAAATTAGGGACGGGCGACTGCTTATAGCCCATTGAGTTGCTCACGGTGGTCGTTAAACCTCCAATAAAAAAAAACTTTTGTACACATTTCCTTCACAATTAATGTGTTCCCAAGGATGAAAATTTGAACATCGATTAAAATAACTTCATATTATAACTTAGAATACTTAATATTTTCTAAAACATAACCATAATTATATTAAAAATCAATAACTTTTCCTTTGGTGGTGTTGAAATCAGAGAAAAGATGGCGCGACCTGTACTTTGATGACGTCAGTTGACAAAAAAATGTTGGATTGCATATACAGTTATGGTTTAGAAAATATTAAGTATTCCAAGTTATGAAACGAAGCTATTTTAATCGATGTTCAAATTTTCATCCTTGTGAACGCATTAATTGTCCAGAAAAAAGATGGCGCGACCTGTATTTTCATGACGTCAGTAGACAAACAAATGTTGAATTGCATAATTATGGTTATGTTTTAAAAAATATTAAGTATTGCAAGTCATAAAATGAAGATATTTTCATCAATGTTCAAATTTTCATCCTTGGGAACGCATTAATTGTGAAGAAAATGTGTAAAAAAAATTTTCCATTGGAAGTATAGGAAGCAAAGTTACTTGACGTCCACCTTAAAGTAGCAATTCTTGTATGTATGTATGTACATTTTATTTTGAAAACGGCTCTAAGAATTTTGATGAAAGTCGTTAACCTACCGTTTTCTGGTACTAGAAATCGATTTAGCTTGATCTCGACTTTAGAAGAATTCGTTTAGTGGGTTAAATAACCACCCCGAATTATAATTTTTTTAGTGATGACGTTGTTCCATTAATGTTACCAATGGTTAGAAATCTTATGAGCCGCCCCGGTGGCGCAGTGGTCTAAGGCGTTGGCCTCTGATCGTTCGTCCGTAAGGGGTCCGGGTTCGAATCCCGGTCAGGCATGGATGTTGTGTTTGTCTTACGGCACTGGCTCTCTCCCTTCCCTGGAACCGGTGACCCTACATTAGGGACGGGCGACTGCTTATAGCCCATTGAGTTGCTCACGGTGGTCGTTAAACCTCCAAAAAAAAAAAAAAAAAAAAAATCTTATGACGTCACAACTCGCGTTTGAGAATGTTGGCGCGCGGTCACGCCATCTGTCTCTTTTCGTCACGCGTTGTGTGTGGATCCTATTAAAGATTTATGACGTCACACTCTTGCGGCGGGAGGTCGCGATTCCCATCTGCCTCATTACGTCACGCGTTGTGTGCGTATGTTCATCAGCACGATAACTCGCGTAACAACCGTTGGATTTCGATGAAAGTTTAGTATCTGGTAGGGGATCACCTGGGAAGGAACCCTATTTAAAGTGAACGAAATGGGGTCAAAGGTCAGTACATAGGTGAGGGATTCATTCCACTGCTCTTATGCGCTATAACAAACGTAAAAAAGTTCGATTTCGATGAAATTTTAGTATGTGGTAGGGGACCACCTGGCGACAAACCCTATTGAAAATGGGTGAAATGGGGTCAAAGGTTAGGACACAGGAGCGGGATCTATTCCATTGCCCTTATGCATCATAACTTACGTAAAAATGCTTCAATTGCGACAAAACTTTATCATGGTATTTCGGAGGTATACCAAGCCGGTTCTGTTGAATATCATCGAAATAGGATCAAAGGTCAGGGTACAGGACCGAGATTTATTCCACAGACATTATTCTCATAACTTGTGTGATAATTTGAGTAATGATTTCTGTAATGTTGGAAAGCGTATTATAATCAATGCATTGCATGATTTTACTAACTTGTTAGAAAAGCTTCTGGAACCTGTTTGTCAATAAACTGACTGATTAAAAAATGAACATTTTGAATAAAATCTTTTTCCAAGCTGCAGATTCTAGATAACCTAATGACCTGCGAGATAAAAACGTTCTCGAAAACCCTGCTGGAGATATTACTAGACCAATTTATGAATTTTCAAATTTTCAAACTGAAGTTATTTCTCTTATCGTACAGGTTAATAACAGGGTTCCCATTATTTAGATTAATAGACAAATCCAGAAAATCAAGTTCTTGGCTATTAGAATTAGTTTTAATTAACTTAAGGCAGCCTGGATAGATAGAACGAAAATAAATCAGCGTGTATATTATTTGCTTTGCATCAAACTAATTCGCAATCCACTGAAAAAAGTTAAAATTTTTATTTCAGAACTGTATGTTGAAACACATGGAAATGACGGTTATAATTTCTACAAATACACCAATCAGCCATTACATTATGACCACCTACCTAATAAGCTGTAGGACACCCCCCCCCCGAATAGCACATTACATCGATTCGACGTCTAATTTTTTATCGATTTTTGGTCGATATGAAACGTCGAATATAGATATCCATGTCCACTTTTATTAAGTCTTTTCGACGTCGAATTTTAAACCTATTAAGTCGATATCAAGTCAACAGTAGATGGAGATTTGACCTTTCGAGGGAAACATATACACTGAAGAGCAATTAAATTAGAGATACCTGTCTAGTAACGTGTAGCACCACCTTTCGTCCTGATGACGGCGGCGATTCGTTTCGGCATGGACTCGACAAGACACCGGAAGCGTTGGGAAGCCGTACGGATCCACGAGTCCTGAACAAGCTCCCACAATTCACGAAGATTTGATGGATGGGGGTCAGAGCCTCGAACATCTCTCTCCATGCCATCCCAGATGTGCTCGATGGGATTGAGGTCAGGTGACCTAGCTGGCCAAGGAAGCGAGGTCACGTCGGTGGATTGTTCATCCAACCATTCGGATACAATTCGGGAGCGATGGCATGGTGTGTTGCAGGATGTGGTCTCCAGTGGGATGTTGAAGACGCACAGACGGGAGCAATTGGTCGTCCAGGATATCCCGGTAGCGTTAACCTGTGAGGAACGATGTCACACGTACCGGGGGTCACATTTCAGTCCACGTAAACAGTCTCCAGACGAGAATGCCACCCCCACCAGCTTGAAGAGTACCCTGCTGGCAAGAAGGATCCATCGCTTCATGTGGTTTGCGCCGTACTCGTATCCTGTCATCCGCATGTACCAACGTGAATCTCGAGTCATCAGTCCAGGCAACATTTTTCTATATGTCTAGGGTCCAGTGGCGATGTTCCCGCGCCCATGCTAATATTTGCACCCTGTGATGTGCGGTCAGCAGCGGTACCCTCATGGGACGATGGCTTCTGTACCCACATAGCGAGAAGATGGTTCTGGATGGTGTGGCTGCTTACACGTTTTTGTGCACCAGCGTTAAATTGCCGAGTGATTTCTTGCACTGTGGCCCGTCTATCCGCTGTTACAATGCGAGCTAGCCGACGATGACCCCGTTCATCCACAAGCTGTTGTCCACGGCAGTTGGCCCTTGCAGAGATGGTTTTACCGGATTCGATGTACTCACGGTACACCCGTGACACAGTAGCTCGAGAAAATCCCTGTGCCTGCACAACTTCCGAGATGGAGTGACCCATTCGCCGGGCACCGACAATTTGCCCACGATCAAATGCGCTTAGATCCTTCGTCTTACCCATACTGCGTCCGACTCTTACTGATTCCCGTCGCATCACTCCTTATATTGTCGGATCGCTGCATACGTCATGTCGTTTTCGTTTCACAGGGCCGCCCACAGCGCCACATTTGCATAACGACAGCTGTTTCTAATTCAATTGCTCTTCAGTGTACATCGTTGCTACGTAGTGTAGACGTCGATTCTACGTCGATATTACGCAGTTTGGTCATCGATTCTAGTACTGTTGTAATGTCGAATCTACGTTTACTCTACAATTCAGATGTTGAAACATGAAATTCTAAACTTTTAATTGTGGCATAAAACATAGAATGTATTAGTATTTGTAGTACGATTCTACGACGCTGTCAATGATTAAAAGATAAGATAATTTTTTTTCTATGGTTTCAACATCCAAGTCTTTTCGGACGCATTCGAAAAGAACATAATTCTCAGAAATGTTCACAGAATTCCTGATCTGTCAGCATTGCGCTAGACCTGTCCGTAATTGGGATATGCGTACGTAAAAATTATATATCTTTAAAAGTAATTCTGCTTAAAGGAACGAGACTCAACTTCTTATAAACACACATAAGCAAAAAAAAAAAAAAAAAAAAAAACTTACCGGCGAAAAAAAAGACAGGTAAAAATCTCGTCTTACAACAGAAATGATACAACCGACCAACACCCCAGCATCCAAAAAGTTTGTTTAGCGTACTGGTTGCAAAGGCGCATGCGCGCGATGCTTGCAGATCGCATAAAAAACATCGATTATTCGGCCTAATGGAACTAAAGGGATAAACTGCGTAAAACCGTCTACATATACACTGAAATTCAATGTAATGATTTTACTTGACGTTCCGTCTCATCGATTTTACGTCGAAAACTATGCCTCGACGTAAAGCTAAAAATCGATGTCAATTCGACATTACTGTGCTACCGGGCCCCCTTAGCCCACAAAACAGCGGCCACTCGGCGAGACATCGATTTCATGAGGTGGTGATAGGTATCCTGGGGCATCTTGTACCATAATGTCAACAGTAGATCCTCCAGTACCCGTACATTTCGGGGTGGTGGTGATTTAGCGGGAACCGGCTTTTCCAAGTCGAATCACAAATGTTCGATTGGGTTCATGGCAGGTGACTTTGGAGGCCAGGATATTAACAGAAAGTCACCAGCATGTTCCTCGAACCCCTCCTTGACGATTCTGGCAGTGTGGCATGGTGCATTATGCTGTTGGTAATGGCCATCACCAGCAGGGAGCACAGTTGCCATGAATGGATGAACTTAGTCCGCAACGATGTTCAGATACCTGACAGCTGTCAGGGATTGTGCTAATGAGGTAATGGGGCCTAAAGTGTCCCAAGAAAACATCACCCACAGCATGACACCGCAGCCATCCTGTTTCCACCCAATAGTGCATCCAGGTGTCATAGCCTCCGTTGGTAATCGGCGTATCCGCGCTCGGCCGTCTACGTGATGCACCAGGAATCTTGATTCGTCAGACCAGGCTACTTTCTTCTAATCATCCACGGTCCAGTCTCGATGATCTTGGGCCCATTTCATGCGTTGTGGGCGATGACGTGCTTTGAGCATGGGGACCCGGCTGGATCTTCGGCTACGCAGGCCCATGCGCAGAAGGCTGCGATGAACTGTGTGCTGATCAAACTGTGTGTCCTGATCACCGCTGTTGTAGCTGCGAGTGATTTGTCGCACTGTGGCCTTGCGGTCGCTGTGAACAATGCTCGATAGTCTCCGCTCCGCTCTGGCATCAATGAGGTGCGGACGACACATGGCTAAACGGCGGTTTGTCATTTGGCCATCTGATCACCACTTTTGATACGTACTAACTACAGCTGCGCGTGAACAGCCCACAAACCACCCTGTTTTCGAGATCGTTGTTCCGAGGCACCGTGGCATCACAATTTGTCCTTTATCAAACTCCGATAAATCGGCAGCTTTCCCAATTCTGACTCCGAACACTCTACTAACCGAAAGCCGGTACTCGGGTTGTATATATACTGTTCTGTGAACTTCACCTACGCCACGGTTCGGTCTCCAGGCGCGCTCATTTCTCTAGGCTGGGGCTGGTCATAATATAATGGCTCATCAGTGTATATACATATAGAACACCATATAATTGACAAATTAATGTCTTCATCTGCCAATAATAAATATCTAACCGCTTCCTGCATAGTGGAACTGGTTACGTAGGGTGCATCCTATCACTGTTATTGAAATAGTTGAACTGTTCTACAAAGGAGGATCTCCAAAAGGAACTAGATTACATCCGACATATTGCTTGCAACAGAGGCTTCAAACATTCATCAGCTGTCAAAAAATGTGTTATAGACCTCGGTATAAATCCACTTTGACCCCGATCTCTACAAATTCTGAACGAAACTTGGCGGTTCTTCCATTCATCCCTAAAATTTGTTTCCAAATTTCAAAAATCCTAAGTGATCTTCACTCCTGTATCTAAGATGATTTACTCTGCAAAAAAGGACCTAATTCCTGACATAAATTCTTGGGTAATGTATCGCATTCAGTGTCAGTGTCGTCTGTCATGCATAAGTCAGACACGGAGATCGCTTCAATTCAGATTAAAAGAACACGAATTATATTAAAATGTGTGAAATCAAAAAATCTTCCATAGCACAGCACTGTTGGTAAAATAACCACCAATCTGTGTTTGATGACGCCAAACTGTTACATAAACCTAAATCAATATCTGACCTAGACTTTTTACAAACCTTTCATATATTTCAAAACCGTAATAACCTGGTAAATGATTTATCTTGTTCTCCATTGCTATCAAGCGCATGGCAAGCACTCATCAATCTGCAATCTGATTGGTAACATCGTCACAAGCAAGAAATGAAAAGCCCTAGTCCTGACGAAGCTGGACCATAGCTTTCCGCGAAACTATGGTAGACTCTAAATTATAAAAATTACATTCATACATGTTGTTTTCTGAATTAAATGAAACAATCACTGTTGCTTTTCTTTTTTTTTTTTTTTTTGATTGGAGGTTTAACGACCACCGTGAGCAACTCAAAGGGCTATAA
This sequence comes from Macrothele yani, assembly GCA_039090855.1. Taxonomy (NCBI): domain Eukaryota; kingdom Metazoa; phylum Arthropoda; class Arachnida; order Araneae; family Macrothelidae; genus Macrothele; species Macrothele yani. The sequence goes on along the minus strand of CM076996.1, from coordinate 17,709,965 downwards.
GCAGTCGCCCGTCCCTAATTTAGGGTCACTGGTTCCAGAGAAGGGAAAGAGCCAGTGCCGCAAAATTAACACAACATCCATGCCTCGCCGGGATTCGAACCCGGACCCCTTCCGGACGAATGATCAGAGGCCATCGCTTAGACCACTGCGCCACCGGGGCGGCCACTGTTGCTTTGTAATGGAAGGTATAACGAAGTAAATTTCTCCGTCATTTTTGGTCTACGCCGGGATTCGAACCCGAGGCCGCTTATTCCGGAACAAGTCGCTCTACCAACTGAGCTACGCAAACGTTTATTCTGATTCCTATCTGCCTTTATGTTGTGTGCGTCCTGCTGGCAGGTACGTCACAAAGGAAGCGTGGCCTAATCCGTTATGCGAGGGGCCTCTGAAAGCCTCTTGCCCAGGGCCGCAAATTGTCTAAGTCGGTCCCTGTCTGTTGTAGGGCGATTTGATTCCTAATATTATCAGTTCTTATCGCCCACAAAAGCATTTTCCATATTCAGTTTGTACAAAGGGTGAGTCGAAAGTTTTGCAATATTTGGATCACTTTATATCTTCATACGTACCTTTACGACGAAAGCTAACTAGCAATCAAAGTATAGGCCATCGTGTTGCACCGTCTTAAGACATCTGTCTGCCAGTTCTTCGATTCCGCAGCGGTACCAGTTCTTGTCCTTCGAGGCGAAGAGCTCCTTCACCCCAGCTGCCACCTCCTCTTGGGGTTGTTGAAGCGCTGCCCGCGAAGGAAGTCGGCCATGGTCCAGACATGTAATAATCCGACGGATCAAGTTCCGGACTACATGGTGAGTGTGGCATCAGTTCGATGGCCTCAAGTTCCTGGAGTTCTCCCCGGGTCGTTCGCGCCGTATGAGGCCGAGCGTTGTCCTACTGTAGGAGAGCACGCTTTCTGTTCACCAGTGCCGGTTACTTCTCCCCAAAAACAGCATACATCCGCTCCAGCTGTTTGGAATAGAGGTTGGGGTTGGCGGTCTGACCGTATGGAACAAATTCGTAATGGATTATCCCCTCGAAATTCCACTAGACGCAGAGCATCACCTTGTTCTCGAAGCGTCCACGTTTGGCAACAGGTTCAGGAAGCTGGCCCGGGCTCAACCACTGCCATTGTGTGTTAGAATTACGGAAATAGACCCACTTTTCATCGCACGTAACAATTGCTTTGATGAAACGTACATCGGGCGGGTTTTTTAGGAGTTTAGTGCACGCTTCCATTCGGCGGTTTGCTTCAGCTGGCGTCAGTTCGTGAGGGACAATGCGGCACCTCCTGTAGACCTTGCCGAGGTCCTGAAGGTGACGAACCACGGTGGTCTGTGATATGCCCAGCTCGCCTGATAATCTCCGAGTGCTGGTTGTCGGATTTGCCTCTACGGCCTGGCGCAGAGCCTACGAATCCCCGGTTCGCGGCCTACCTGATCTTGGCTGATCGTCGAGGTTTCTGTCACCTGAGCGAAATTTCTTGAACCATTTGGTTGCGATGCTGTGGTCCACAGAACCTTGTCCTTTTGCATGACAAATGTTTCGTGTTGCTTGAGCAGCGTTATGGCCGAGTTCAAACTCGCGAAGCAAAAGTCCCCTAATTAGCCGATTGTGGATGTTCATCTTTTAGGTGTCCCAACCACAGACAGAAATACCACATGCAATGCTGTTCACAGCTACGACTACCACTTTATATCCCTTTGGATTGATTGTAGTACGCGACTTGAACTAGTTTAAACACGTGACATATCAGCCGCAGTACATGCGTTTATGCAAATATTGCAAAATTTTCGACTCACCCTTAGGTTTCAAGAGTGTAATACACTGACGGAAAAAAATCCCAACACCACGAAAAAATAGTTGTAGAGGAATGAAATGGCGGCAATACATTTGTATAGGTAACATATTTAATCGATTAAGGTTTCAAGATCACAGCTTAATGTAAGCGCGAGAAGAGCCATTTTAAATGTGAAATGCTGGTACATTAATAACCGGTGTCACCGCCAGAATGTTGAATGCAAGCACGCAAACGTTCATGCATTGTGTCGTACAGGTGCTGGATGTCAGTTTGGGGGATGGAGTTCCATGCCTGTTGCACTTGGTCGGTCAATACAGGGACGGTTAATGCTGGTTGGGGGTGACGCTGGAGTTGTCGTCCAATGATGTCCCATACGTGCTCGATTGGTGAAAGATCTGGTGATCTAGCAGGCCATGGCAACATGTCGACACTCTGTAGAGCATGTTGGGTTACAACAGCGGTATGCGGGCGAGCGTTATCCTGTTGGAAAACACCCCTGGAATGCTGTTCATGAATGGCAGCACAACAGGTTGAATCACCAGACCGACGTACAACTGTGCCATCAGGGTGCGTGGGATAACCACGAGAGTGCTCCTGCTGTCATAGAAAATTGCTCCCCAGACCATAACTCCAGGTGTAGGTCCAGTGTGTCTCGGCCTCAGACAGGTTGGTTGCAGGCGCTCACCTGGTCTCCGTCTAACCAACACACGGCCATCACTGGCACCCAGGCAGAACCGGCTTTCATCAGAAAACACAACAGATCTCCACTCCGTCCTCCAATGAGCTCTAGCTTGACACCACTGACGTCGCAAACGGCAGTGGTTTAGAGTAAGTGGAATGCACGCTACAGTGCGTCTGGCTCGGAGCTGTCCTTCAAGTAACCGATTTGTAACAGTTCATTGTGTCACTGTGGTGGCAACTGCAGCTCGAATTGCTGCCGCAGACGCAGTACGATGCGCCACGGCCATACGCCGTACACGGCGGTCTTCCCTCTCAGTAGTGCCACGTGGCCGGCCCGAACCCGGTCTTCTTGAGGCAGTACCTTCCGTTGACCACCGCTGCCAACAATCATGCACAGTGGTTACATTCCTGCCAAGTCGTTCTGCAATATTGCGGAACGAAAATCCACTTTCTCGTAGCCCTATTACACGACCTCGTTCAAACTCCGTGAGCTGTTGATAATGGCTTCTTCTTCTTCTTAAAGGCATTCTTGACTAACATCAACACTCTACGTCGAATCTCAACGATAACTAACGCTCACGAATGTTACAGCGCGTATTTACAGCAAACCTGCTTTGCATGTTCCGAGGGGCGCTACTAGCGCCACAAGTATGCGCCGAGCGCGAAATTTGCATAGACGTCATCTTACAGATGTACTCTCACCGCCTACCAACTGTCGTTTATCTAACACAACCCCTTCTTGGTGTTGGGATATTTTTTTCCGTCAGTGTATGTGCAAAATCAGTTTAACTTACACTGTAAAAAATAAGTGGTGTGAATTCACGGAAAATTTCTGAAAATATCGTGCAGAAAAGTTGCCTGTAAGTGTTGTCCGTTCTTAAGAGTTCCTGTTTTGTTTTTGTTTTTTGTTTTTTGTTTTTTTTTTTTTAACTTTAATATTTTCCCAGGTCAGTAATTCCGTTTATTTCAGAAAAGTCCGTTTGTAGTTTCTCTGTATTTAGACAAAATATTCGCAAAATCCAACACTGAATATTTCAGTCCTTACGCGAGAGAATCCTTTTGCGCCGGTGGAGGATATCGAGCCCAAGTCATTTATTTTGAAGCCTCGCGTCTTAACCACTCGCCAGAAAGTCACAGGAATCAGACACACGTTCAGGGTGAAACTAATTGGGCAATGATGATTTTTTTTTCATTAATGCGAGTGATCTAGTCATTTTATTTTCTATTGGAGCTTATTACGTTTTTGAATACGTTCGTAATAATTTAATTTTTTCTGTAGGAGCTCTTATTACAAATTACCAGGGCTTGAATAAAGCGGTCGTTTGCTCACCTGTGACGTTTGAGAAGTTTTATTTGACGAGTTAAATACACAGTAGAGCAGTTTAAATTCAATGGGCAATTATTTATACCGTTACTGTGCTTATTTTTGAAATGTAAAAATATCAGTTTTTTAATAAAGCTTATTTTAATTCACAGAACTGATGCGTGCTTGTGCGTCAGCATCGTGAACCGGTTTTTTCGCGAAAGACACTGGACAGCGAATGCCTCGAGTCAAAACATCCGGGCATGGTGTGCTTAACAAGGAACACGAGGCAAGAAGTCGCAAGCCCGGTGGAATGATTTTCCCAAACGCAGTGTGAAAAGATAACCAGTGTAAGAGTCAAATGCGCCTCGCGAGCTGCCACTTAGCCAATTGCTGTCGTAGGTCAAGCCGTTGGAAAGTTCTAAAACACTGAAGGATTCTTGCATCATCTACTCTAGAGGGATAAAACTGAGTTTGGTTATTATACAATGGTTTAAGGTTAGCGTTAAAATATTGTTCGAGAGACGTGTAAAACTTTTTAGCAAATCAAACTTTAAAACACCGTTTTCCTAAATAGAGGCCTTGATTTTCTTGCTCGAACTCATATGAAAAAATATCGATAAAATATAAAAATATTTAATATCGATATATCTATCGTTTTCGTTATCCCATCCCTTGAACAACATCGTTGTCGTCGGTGGCTAAACATTGTAACGAACAGGACCATAAATTTCTCTTTGAAGAAGCAAAACTAATTGACAAGCCCAGATTCAACCACCGAACTTGACATTTTGGAAGCTTTCCATATACACTATCTACCAACAAGTAATTGGACACCCCTGCAATCGACGATATCTGCGGTCCTGATACACGTCACGGCCGCCGTCGTTAAATATCGCGTGGGAAATAACAACGCAACCAGTCGCATGCAAGATGCCACGCAATTCGGAGCTCTCTGATTTCGAGAAAGGTGTAATCGTCGGGTATCACAGAAATGGCCGATCCATACGTGACATATCCAGCGAGTTGAAGTGCCCAAAATCGACAGTGGCCTACGTGATTGGCAAGTGGAAGATGAGGGGTGACTGTCGGAATGTGCCCCGACTCGGCAGACCCACAAAACTGGGAGTTAGAGACCGACGGGTGCTGGCCAGAGAAATTCGGAAGAACCGCCCCAAATCGATGGGCCACATCCCCGAGGAGTTTCAATAGGCATCCGGGAGTGTTTTTTCGATGAATGTCATCCGTAAAGAAGCCCATCTGCTCGGTTATCATGGATGTGCTGCCGCCCACAAGCCTTTGATCACCAAGTCCAATAGCGCTGCTTGGCTAACGTGGAGCAAAGAACGTCGACAGTGGACCGTTGAACAGTGGAAACAGGTTCTCTGGAGCGACAAATCAAGGTTCACCCCCTACCGTTCGGGTGACAGGGTCTGGGTTTGGCGTCTACCTGGAGAACGCCTCCTGCCGGAATGTATTGTGCCAACTGTGAAGTTCGGCGGCGGTGGAATTATGTTATGCGGGTGTTTCTCCTGGTATGGCACGGGACCCTTGGTCGCAATTCCTGGTAGATTCAACGCCGAGACCTACTGCACCATTCTGGATGACCATGCGCTTCCTACGTTGTGGCAGTTTTACGGGGTGGACCCATGTTACTTTCAGGATGACAATGCCACCTGTCATGTTGCGAGGTCTACCATGGCTTGGTATGGTGACAATGGGGTTAATCGAATGGACTGGCCTGCACAGAGCCCGGGCCTTAACCCTATCGATCACCTCTGGGACGAGTTGGAGCGTCGACTTAACGGGTGCCTCCACCGTCCGAAATCGGTGAAGGAACTGACCTGTCTTCTCCAAGCCGAGTGGAAGAAAATACCGCTAGCCGTCGTACAACGCCTGGTTGAGAGTATGCCCCGGAGGGTCGCAGCTGTAATCGCCGCTCGTGGAGGCTCCACCAACTATTGAAGGTGAATAAACTTCGTTTTCCTTTGCTATTACAGGTGTCCAATTACTTGTTGGTAGATAGTGTATATATCGGAATTATTCGCAACTTGCTAATGACATGACATCCACACCATTTCTATCAAGCGTGTGAAGCAACTAATCAAAACCCGTGACTGTAAACACCGTTAATGATATCATGTACAATTTGAATATTTACGTGCTGTTCATCCGTATGAAGCTAGGTCAGTACCCAGCGTAACCTTGGTCGACTTGAAAAAAATAAAGTATTTGTGACAAACGTTGTATTATCTTAATACGAGTATAACTTATATAATCGTCACAAGACTGTAGTCTCTGATTTCAAGAATCGTTGTTTGCGTTTTTATGACTCGTATTTTGTGTCAGTCGCTTGCCACTTATCCTTCGACATCGTTCCAAAAATAGGGCGGTTCTCAAATATTTATGATCTCAACAGTTTTTTATGATGGCGCAGAAGAAAGTGTTCGACTATTTACAATGACTATTTACAACTGTTTGACTATGTTTGATTATTTATAATTAGCTTTTCATTTTTAGTACTGAGGTTTTCTCTTTGTTTTTTTGCGAACCCTGCGGAGCTGTCAATTTTCAGCTGGCGAGTGAGATATTTATCTGACTGGTGACCAGCATGAATTTTTTCAAGCGCTGCAAATTACGAATTTTTTTCATCATGATTTTTCGAAGCAGCAGAATGATTTGGAGTTGGTTGTAGATGTATTTTTCAACTCACAATAACTTTCAATTACCTTAAAGAGAAGATGCAATGCATTGTTTAACAATACAGGGTGTCCCAAAAAGGTGTAACCTATTTCAAATGATGATAACTTTGGATACAAAACTAATATCAGCATTCTGTTTGTCGCAGGTGGTAAGGTACTCAAAGGTGGTCAGCATTCTGTTTTTAAGGTGGTAAGGTACCTCACGTTTTCTAGAAGTGTACCCAATGGATTCTACGACGAAAGCACAGATTGTGGGGTGGTTTATTGAAACCCGATCCAAAAAGCAGGTTCAGCGGAATTTCAGAACAAAATATGGGAGCAAACCGCCCACACGTAACAGCATCAGAAAGTGGTACAAGTCATTCAAGGAAACTGGTAGTGTCCTTACAAAGAAACGCCTTGGACGACCATCGCTGGCTCCAGAAAGGGAGGAGGTTGTGAGACAAACATTCACTCCTAGCCCTCGAAAGTCAATCAGACAAGCAGCGCTACAGCTGGCCATCCCCAAGTCGTCAGTGTACAGAGTGTTGCGTCAGAGATTGGAAATGCACCCGTGTAAACTGCAGATAACTCATCATATAACCCCAGATGATTATGTGAAACGTAAACAGTTTATTGAAGAGATGTTGGAGATCACTGCAAGTGCTGAATCTTTCCTGAGACAAATCCGTTTCTCAAAAGAGTGCACTTTCCATGTTTCTGGAAAGGTTATTAAAGAGAATGTGAGAATCTGGGGAACTGAACACCCACGTTGCACAATAGAACATGAGCATGCTAGCCCAAGAGTGAATGTTTGGTGTGGCATAATGGTCGACCGTGTTACTGGACCCTCTTTCTTTCAGGAAGCGACCGTGAGAGCTGATAATTACCTGTACATGATTGAGCAGTTTGTGTATCTCCAGTTGGATGAACTTGCAACTCCAGGTATTTTCCAACAAGATGGGGCGCCATCTTATTGGGCTTTGATTGTGAGGAGTTTTCTGGATACCAACTTCCCCAATCAATGGATTGGGCGTAGTGGTCGCATTTCATGGCCTCCACATTCACTGGATTTAACACCCAGTTTTTTTGTATATGGATTCATCAAGAGTAAGCTTTACAGCATCCGTGTTGCAGATATTGCTGACCTAATGATGAGGATTACACACGCATTGCAGAAAGTTAGTACTGACATTCTCGAACGAACATGGTTGGAACTGGAATACCGTTTAGACAATGTTCAGGTGACAAATGCTGGTTCCCATGTCGAATGTCTACAAAACTTCATGATCTGTTCTGTCAATTAACACAAGTTGTATATTGAGTCCTTTATATTAAAACTGTTATGATTATTTGAAATTGGTTACACTTTTATGGGACACCCTGTATTATTTCACAAAACTTTTGAAAATAAAAGTTACTCTTGATAGCTCTTAAACTTTTGTTTTAAAGACTCAACAGACTTATACATAGACATCATACAATCACCTGTACAATAAATTAAGTATACCCAATCACTTGTGGTAACACAATATTGTAGCTGTGAACAAAATGAGGAAGAGGAGAAGAAATATTCTGTGTCCTGTGCCACAGTAACCAAAATGAATGCGATATACTATCCACAATATCCGATCTCGCTACAGAACTGCAAAATCAAATACTTCGACAGACTATTGAAATTTTACTTTTAATCAAATCCCCAAGTATTGCCATGAATCTCCTATTTTTCGGCATATGCATATGGAAAAAGTGAGATAGGAGTTTTCCCGTTAATATAAGATAAGAATTGCGGAAAGGTTTCTGAAAATTCAGAATTTTCCGTTAACACATCGTGAAAACGGTAATCCGTCAATATAAAAAAGGAATTGCCGAAAGATTTCTGAAAATTCAGATATTTTCTAGAGTACGAAAAATCCGTGAAATTCAGTTTTTTCCGTCATTTCACGTTTTATCAGAAATATGCTTCGTTAATTCACGAAAGAAATCACGGAAAGTGGCTCGTGAATTTTGTAACATGATCTACAGTGTAGAACACCAGGTTACGTGAAGCTTGTTTTTAAATATCGTAGCAGGTTCGAATTGGTACGAACCCAGAATAGCTTAATTTCAATATCATTAATAAAGATTTAAAATAGCACTTCAAGAAAACATCAATAGTTCTACTTACATCTTTTTAATTCTTTATCACAGTCAGCCAGTGTAGTCAAAATTCACCTCACGTTGACACATTAAAAAAAATGCCTTACAGTATTCATTCTAAGAACAGCACAGACGTTGTGCATCAACTATCTCACAACAATATTAACAAGAACTTGAATTGAATTTTAATGTAACGTGAGTTAATGTTACAACTTAATACGCATTTGTCTATACAATGTCGCGTGATACAAACTGCATGTAGCGCACGAGGATCGTAGGCGTGCTTTGCGACACACGGACTGTTTTGAAAAATAAGCAGAGCATCAGAGAGGGTATGAGGAAAGAATGCCCACGGAAAAAACGCCCACGGAAAAATCGCCCACGGAAAAAACGCCCACGGAAAAAACGCCCACGGAAAAAACGCCCACTTCGCGAAAGTAGGAAAAAACGCCCACGGAAAAATCGCCCACAGGCAAAATGCTCACGGGAAAAATATGTGATCGACTGATAAGTTTATATGTCTGTTATAAACGGTGTTCGGACAACTGGTCACACATTGCTGGCCAAAAAACCGTTAGGGGTCATATAAAAATTGCGGTTTCTTGGCCACCTCACCTACATAACGAAAATGGGTGTAGGAGAATTGGCCACAAAAGTTCAAGGGGGGGGGGTGTAAGTATTATTGATTTTTGGCCTACATTGAGAATTGAATTAGGAACTCCAAACAAATTTCGAGAAAACGTTCTATGTAAGCCAAGCGAGAATTACAGCATAATTCATGTATGTTCGGAAAAGGACCCTAAGGTGGGATTTTTAATAACGCTGCACTTTTACGTAGGTACTAAATATTTACATAACATGTCAAGTTTGCAATATTTTTCTTTTACTTAATTAATTCACAGGCGAAGAAAAAAGTGTTGAATAGGCTTAGGCCTACGGCCTATTAATTAATGTATGGATTGAATGTATGGTGCATAAGTAGAAGCGCAATATTACTGACAATTAATTCAGACATTTGACGTGGAATAGGAATAGCTGTGGTGCAGTGGAAGCATATCCGGCGCGTAACTGGAAGACCCTGAGTTCGATTCCTGGTGGCGGCCACTGAGAATTTTTCCGTGACTCACTTATAAACGTGGAAAGAGCGATGACTTCTGTTTGATTATTGACAATACTTGTTATGTAAATTTACGAATATGGGAATGGCGGAACGAAAACTTTTAGAAGGGCCTAAACGTTAGTCCTAATATTATTTTTTGCCTGAGTAACACCGCAATATTAATAATTTGATGTGTTACGTAAACGTTATGAATATAACATCGTTAGAATAAAAACTGTTAAATAGGCCAAGGCCTAGGACTTATGACTTAAGGGCCGCGGGTGGCCTAGTGAAGAACCAAATAAGATTGTTAACTTTCAACTTCCTACTGTAGAGTGGGATGTAAGGTCAGGTGATGCGTAACATCACAGCCTCTCCTTGACAAATGTCAACCCCGCCTTCTCGTGGTGCATCCTGTTCCTACTAAAGGGGCTCTGACGACCGCCAATAGCGGTATAACTATACCATCGGGATTAGAGGAAATTCTATCCCACACTCACCAACCCGCTTGGCCAGCGTGGTGAGTTATGGCCAAACCCCTCCCAAAATGACTCCACAACTTAAATCTTGGCCCTCAGTCTCCGGCAGCTGGAATGTACCTGGCCAAGGCAGCGGCCAGTGCGACATGAAGGCAGAGGGTGCTAAGAATCCTCGGAGGACCGGACTAGGCTGCCATCTGATGCTGACCTTGGCAACGTACAATGGACGCTCCCTATCTTCTGATTCAAGGCTTCTTGAATTGGAAGAGGAACTACAAAGGATCAAGTGGGACATCGTGGGGCTAAGTGAGGTAAGGAGAAAAGGAGAAGATCTCATCGAACTGAAAAGTGGACATCTCTTCTACTATCGTGGGACAGATACTGGCAGAACTAGTGGTGTTGGATTTATAATAAACAAGAAACTGAAGGATAAAGTTGTAGAAGTTGAAAGTTCCTCTGACAGAGCTGCAAGGCTTGTTATCCAACTCTCGAAAAGATACCAGGCTCAGATTATTCAAACTTATGCACCCACCACAAGTCATCCTGAAGAAGAAATTGAAGAATTTTATGAGGAAATTTGTCATCTAAATAATAAAGGTAAGCAGCACTTGAAAATAATTATGGGAGATTTCAATGCAAAAATAGGGCAACGGCAACAGAATGAAACTTCAGTAGGTAAATTCGGTCACGGCAACAGGAAACCAGCGTGGAAATACTCTCGTTGAGTTTGCAGAGGCAGAAGGGTTTTTCATCTTGAACTCCTTCTTCAAGAAAAAGCCACACAGGAAATGGACATGGAGACATCCAAATGGGACGACAAGTGAAATTGATTTTATTATGTGTAACAAAAAATTCGTCATAGAAGACTGCAGTGTGCTAAACAAGTTCAACACAGGTAGTGACCATAGATTGGTGAGATGTAAGATGCACCTCAACACTAAACTTGAACGTGGCAAGCTCATAAGACAAACAAAATCTATTGACATAACCAACCTTATAAAACACCATAATACCTTCAAGTTGGAACTGAAGAACAGGTTCTCTGCTTTAGAAGGCCTAACATCGGAAGAAGTGGACATCTCTGAAGTTAACAGAAAAGTAACCAAAGCTCTTATGGAAACAGCAACAAAATTAGCTGGGTCTAAGAACAAGTTGCATGTAAATAAATTATCAGGAAAAACGAAAATGTTGATGCAAAAAAGAAGAGAGATGAGGACAACTAAAGAAGATGTGACTTCCAAAGTGGAATATATAGAGCTATGCAAGACAGTACGAAAAAGTATCACTGAAGACGTAAGAAAATTCAACTGTGAACTAGTGAGGAAAGCAATTGAAAACAACCAAAGCCTAAAGATAGCAGAGGGACATCTCAGTAAGGGAAGAAAACAGATTATGGCACTGAGAAAAGAAGATGGTTCTGTAACAAGAAATAGAGGCAAAATTTTGACAAGAGTGAAAGATTTCTACTCCAAATTATATGAAAGGGATGATACATGCACTCCAGACATCATGAAAGATACCAGTACCAGAGTTCCTCCAGTCCTTCCAGCAGAAGTTGCACATGCAATCAAGAACATGAAGCGGGGAAAAGCTCCAGGAGAAGATGGAATTACTGTAGACATCATAGAAGAAGCAAGTGGAGAAATCGAAACAGTACTCGCCCAAATTTTCACTCGATGCCTAAATGAAGGAAAGATTCCTGAGAGATTGGAACACCGCTGCAATGATCCTGCTACATAAGAAAGGTGACATTGAGGATCTCGGAAACTACAGACCTATCAGCCTCCTATCAGTAGTTTATAAAATCTTCACTAAAGTTCTTTCACACCGCTTGAAGATAACACTGGACATGGCTCAACCGAGAGAACAAGCTGGATTCAGGAGTGGCTACAGCACAATAGATCATATCCATGTGCTGAGAGAACTAATTGAAAGAGCGAGGGAATATGAACTTCCATTGTGCATGGCTTTTATCGATTATGAAAAAGCCTTTGATTCGGTGAAACCATCAGCAGTCACAATGGCTCTGAAAAACCTGCGGTATTGAAGATGCATACATTAATATTATTAATAACATCTATGAAAATGCAAGTGCAAAGATTAGGCTGTTTGAAAATACAACACGCATAAAAATTGGAAAGGGAGTGAGACAAGGTGACACCATATCTCCGAAGCTCTTTAATGCGACATTGGAGGGTGTTTTTCAGTCGCTGAGCTGGGAAAACAAGGGGATAAAGATTAATGGAGATTATCTAACCCACCTTCGTTTTGCTGATGACGTAGTCATTTTTGCAACTAGCCCATCAGAGCTGCAGAGTATGATCCAGGAACTTGCTGACAAGAGTAAAGAAGTGGGATTAAAAATGAACTTTCAGAAGACAAAAGTGATGTTCAATGCTTTTACAAGAAATGAAGATTTATCGATTGATGGAGAAAAGCTGGAGATAACAGACACGTACGTTTATCTTGGACAGCAGATATCAAGTGAGGGTCACATTGATGAAGAAATTAATCGGCGTACAAAACTTGCCTGGAGAGCTTTTGGAAGAAACAGCATAATTTTCAAGAGCAATATGCCATTATGTCTTAAAAGAAAAGTGTTTGATCAATGCATCCTTCCAGTGCTTACGTATGGTGCAGAGACGTGGACCTTAACTAAAAGAGACATACAAAGGCTGCAGACAACTCAATGACGCATGGAGAGGTGCATACTTGGTGTAACCAGGAGAGATAAGAAGAGGAACTCGTGGATCCGAAAAATGACAAGAGTGGAAGACATCATGATCAGAGTTAAATCCCTGAAATGGCAATGGGCTGGACATACTGCCAGAAGGACAGATCAGCGATGGACAGCCGAAATTTTAGATTGGATTCCAAGGGACAGGAAAAGACCCAGAAGAAGACCACATGGGAGATGGGTGGATGAAATTCGAAAGTATGCAGGGGTGACATGGAGGAGACTGGCACAAGACAGACCGTTGTGGAGGAAACTTGGGGAGACCTTCGTCCAGCAGTGGATTGATAATGGTTGATGATGATGATGATGATGACTGTAGAGTAGCTACTTTCTTAAAAAAATCCAGTTCGGCTTTACTGTAAAAAATTTGTGACTATTCTTATTTTTTAAAGTAAGGTCTTAATTTTTATAAAACTATGCATGTTTGTTATTTAACTATATCAATTAAAAAGGGAAATCATTAAAAGTCAGATTATTTTATTTATAAAAACTTGTAAAGTATAGCATTTAATTGTAAAAGCGATTTTCGTAAAAGGCGCAATGTACAGATATAACTTTGTGTAATGTGCTTTCTTTGCACTCTTGTCTCTTTTGGAAATCCTCTTTTGTGTGTACGGCGAGCCGAAGGGGGACGGGGGAGCATCTGTCTTTCGTCAAAGTGGTGCTTTGCAGCTGCAGCTGGAACGTTTGCTAGCGACCGCACCCCAAATAACAAGGGATATATTTCATTTAAATTTATCGGTTGGCCACCGGTCAGGGGTGTGTCTTCCCCGTGAGTAGTATAATCTCAAGTTACAGGCATACTTCTTTTCTTCCCAGTGTAAAGAAAAAAATACGCACTCATAGCTTCCTGGGAGTTTTCCAAAGGACAACTAAAACAGTTAATTTCTACATGACGGGTGTAGGAGAACTGGCCACAAAAATTTTAAGGGGCCTCATAAAAATAACGTTTTCGACCGCTTCGTGCCCACGAACCCTAGAGGTTGGTAATTAGAGTCATATAAAGTTTCCGTAATTTCGTCTTTTCTTAATTGCGATAATTAATGTAATTCTTTATAAGAAATGTTTATGATCTACATCTCAGCAAAAGATTTAAGGGTTTTCAAACTACAAGTCTGCAAAATATCTGAGCGCATGTGCTGACTCAGGAAACCTGTCCGGGGGGGGGGGATATCAAAACTCTAAGATTTGAAAAATGTATCGTCCCATCGGGAGATTTTCAGCATTTACAAGCTACAGTTGGACAGATTATTTGAGGGTACGTGCCTACTCAGCAAACCTGGGGGTGGGGTGGGGGGGTTATATGATAATTGTGAATTATATAGAATTTCTTGTCCGATCAGGCGATTTTCAGCATTTACAAACTACAACTGGAGACATTATCTCCGGGCATGAACCTACTGAGCAAACCTGTCGGGGGGTGGGGGGGGGTAATACCAAAAGTGTAGAATATGAAGAATTTCTCTTCCGACCCGGAGATTTTCATCATTCACATGCCTTCAGATAATGTGTCGAGTTGTAGCTGCTAATTGCCGAGAATCTCCCGATCGGACGAGAAATTGTTCATATCTTACACTTTTGGTATTACCCCCCCCCTCCCTCTTCGCCGACAGGTTTCCAGAGAGTGACATGCGCTAAGAAAATTTGTCGAGTTGCAGTTTCTAAATACTGAAGATCTCCAGATCGGAAGAGATATTCTTGATATTTTACGATTTTGGTATTACCCCCCCCCCGACTATTTTCCTGAGGCAGCAGATACCCTCAGATAATTCGACGTGTTGTAGCTTGTAAACACTGGAAATCTCCCGATCGGACCAGAAATTCTTTATATTACATATTTTAGATTTTAAGCACCCCCCCCCCTCCTCCCCAGACAAATTCCCTGGGTTTGCACATACTCGCAGAGAATTTTTTATTTGTAGTTTCTAGAAAAATATCGTATAGCAGTTGGCTTGAAGACAACGGTGAATCATTAGTATGTTTTAAAATAAATGTTGCATAAGACTACCACGGCTTTCAGGCCAACACCATACAACCTCTACAGTCAATCAGTGCAATCCGAACTTTCCTCTCATATTTGTAAGGTTTGCAGAAAATATTTTACACATCAAATTATTAATATTGCGGTATTACTTAGGCAGAAAATAATATTAGTACTAACGTTTAGGCCCTTCTAAAAGTTTTCATTCCGTCATTCCCATATTCGCGTTATGTAGGTGAGGTGGCCAAGAAACCGCAATTTTTATATGACCCCTAACGATTTTTTGGCCAGCAGTCTGTGACTAGTTGTCCGAACACCGTTTATAACAGACATAAAAACTTATCAGTCGATCACATATTTTTCCCGTGAGCATTTTGTCTGTGGGCGATTTTTCCGTGGGCGTTTTTTCCTACTTTCGAAAAATGGGCGTTTTTTCCGTGGGCGTTTTTTCCGTGGGCGTTTTTTCCGTGGGCGATTTTTCCGTGGGCGTTTTTTCCGTGGGCATTCTTTCATACAATCTCAGAGAGAGCTACTGAGCAACATGTAATGTTCCTCAACGTTTAAACGCATTGTTACGAAATTAGGGGTCGAAATTAATTAACACGGGGGACGAGCCAAAAGAGTGTGATTAAATTATGCTAACGATTTAATTAAATATCTGGCCAATTGCAGAATTAATTGGAGAAATTAGTACGCTTAATAGGGGAGGTCGGTCAATGGGTTTCGGCTGGTTAAGAACAAAGGAATGGTATAGGTTGTGTGAAGAGTCCACCCAGAAGCGAGGAGACCCCCAATGTTCCGACAGAACGACGCTTGGGTCCTCATAAATAGGTTTTCAAGTGGGGCATTAAAGCCAGGAACCCGTTAAGCGACGCCTAAATTATGGTTATTACGGTCAGGGGCCGCCGCCGAGCATGACAAGCAATAAGCGCCTTGTACGAAGGAAGAGCAATCCCAAGAGGTTGACAAAAAATAGGCGCCTAGGAGAGGAGGGAGAAAAGGTACAGAAGAGAAAAACAGCAGATAAATCTCGAAGTCCGCAGATGGAAGACGGAAAGGGCTTGTTGCCTAAGGAAAGATACGTCGTAGTCTCCGCACGCAATTGTCAGTCGTCTGGCCTACTGATTATGGAGTAAGTAAAAGCAATAGTGATAAAGAAATAACCTGGATGGCAGAAAGTCAATCCATCCCGGTTGGAGATCCCTGCAGGTAAATTTCGAGCAAAAAAAACAAAAACAAGAACCGTCTTGACCAGTGTTTACTTCAACGCCCCGACATCAAACATCGAGGCAGAGATCAGCTTAGCTCTGGATGCTCCCATAGCTACGGATTATGCAGTAACAAAGTCGGATGCGGAGTAGAACCCACCAGCGAAATCGAAAGCGAGACTTCTAACACCAGCCCTCTTTCCCCGGCTGCTCTTATTAGAACCGCGCGAGGGGAAGCATCACTCTCCTGGGCCAACTGGGCTAACGCGCAGCCTCTCCCCCCCCCCAGGCCTGAGGAGAGGAGGGGAGGCGGTGCTGTAGCACCGGGCCCCGAGCCCCTACGGGGGCCCAGAGCTCGTTTCTAAAGTAATTTTTTTCTAATTATTTTATGGTGTCCGAATATTTTTCAAGCTAAACCGTCACCAGGGTTGTAAAGTTACGCGTAAAAAAATATTTTCTACGTGACGCGCAAAAATGCGTAATTTATGTCATAAACGTAAAAAGTTTAATAAATTCAAAACTTGCTTTAAATACAATAAAAAAAAAAAACGAAGTGTTACAATGTTACTCGAGTTCCCAGGCTAACTGCAACACGTGCGTGGGTTACCTGCGGCAAATCAAACGAGCTCTCCATATTACGTTTTTCATTTCTTTTTTCCTTTCCAACGACACGCCGTCACCACACATTGGGTTCTCTGTGTTGCTTTGCTACTCACCGACACAGACCATTGTGTATGATATACAACGTTATTGCTAGTCATCAAAGGCTGCACACAATTTTCATCATGGGAATTTTGTCACTTTGTGTTTCCTACCAGAAGCCTGCATCTTTTGTCTTTTTATTTTATGCTCATTATTTTCGCATTGCGACAATTTTTATAAATGAGTATAGTGTCTTTGTGCGTAATTCCGACTTCGTTTATTTTCGTTTATTCCGATGACCGATGAAGTCGTCCTGTTCACAGCGGCAACTTAAAAGAGAAAACACAAAATTTAATATTTACTTATGAGAACTCTTTGTGGATACTTTCCCAGAGGCTGCTTCGTTAGACGTACGTATATTACACTCTAAAAATGAAAGGTGAAAAATCTGATGATTATGAAAAAGTACTAAGAAAAATAAGAATGTCTGTCGGTAGATGGCGTTCAAGCGTTTTCTGAGAAAACTCTTTTCTCAAAAGGAAGGGTTCGAGGGTTTGTTTATGGAGGGGAGAATATGAAAAATTATCCACCGCAAAAAAAAATATTGAAGAGTTGCAACAAAAAAAATATTGAAGAGTTGCAAAAAATTTTAAAGGGTTGTCGGGAAGTAGGGTGGGTAGGGGTAGATGAGGAAACGGAAATATGGATTATGTGGTTAGTGAATGAGCCGAGGTGGGGGGGGGGCGGAGATTTTATTACACTGGGGCCCGAGCTCGCTCTCCACGGCCCTGCCCCACCCCCTACACACGTCTCGTATAACGGAGAGAAGTCTGCAAAACCTGAAGGAAAGAGAGGAGAAAACCAGCGAAGTGAGCGCCGACCCTCTATGACATACAGGTGAATTCGCCAACAACCTATTAAGGGAGCGCCGACCCTCTGTGACATACAGGTGAACTCGCCAACAACCTATTAAGGGAGCGCCGACCCTCTGTGACATACAGGTGGATTCGCCAACAACCTATTAAGGGAGCGCCGACCCTCTGTGACATACAGGTGGATTCGCCAACAACCTATTAAGGGAGCGCCGACCCTCTGTGACACACAGGTGAATTCGCCAACAACCTATTAAGGGAGCGCCGACCCTCTGTGATATACAATTGAATTCGCCAACAACCTATTAAGGGAGCGCCGACCCTCTGTGACATACAGGTGGATTCGCCAACAACCTATTAAGGGAGCGCCGACCCTCTGTGACACACAGGTGAATTCGCCAACAACCTATTAAGGGAGCGCCGACCCTCTGTGACATACAATTGAATTCGCCAACAACCTATTAAGGGAGCGCCGACCCTCTGTGACATACAGGTGGATTCGCCAACAACCTATTAAGGGAGCGCCGACCCTCTGTGACACACAGGTGAATTCGCCAACAACCTATTAAGGGAGCGCCGACACTCTGTGACATACAATTGAATTCGCCAACAACCTATTAAGGGCTCTGTGGTTTGTTGTTTCAGAGGGGGTGTGTCATGATTTCTACAAATCACTGGGTGGTGAAAGTGAGGCGGCTTACAAACCGTTAGGGTTTACCTCGGTACGCCCGAGTGCACGAAACCTATTTCACGGATTACCCAGCATCTGCAAGCTATATGCAAGTACCTGGTTTTATTATTTTCGTGATGGCTTTGTTTGTATTCTGAAAGGAGACCCATAAGAAAGTGTCTCTAGGAAAGACTGCGAACTTGGCCGAGCTGACAAAATATCTGCAGGTTCTGAACTTTTACGAACTCAGGTACGCCCGGCGGTCAAGAACTACTTCATGAACTCTAAGTGCAGGCTCAAACTTGTTAAAAAGAAGGGGAGACAAACTCCCGATTGTAAAACAATAAGAAACTCCTCCTGCCCGACAGGGTATTTCGCCAATTAAAAGTATTTGTGTGTTTAACTTTTGCTCAGTATTCCTTAGGCTCTGGAGTCGAATCCCAGCGTTTCAACACTTTAGCATTCGTTTCGCCTAACTTTACCAGCTCCCGAATATTTAAAAACGTCACACCCTATGTAACGAATCAAATCGCTCGGACCCGCTTCAGTATATATGTAATTTGGAGAACACTACGTAAAATTGATGCATCATGAAATTTCTGCATTAGGTGCTCTGAAAGGCGTATTTTTTCATCCTTATTAGGGTGAATCAACGGAAGCCTCGCACACCTCGTAGTTTTGGATATATTATGCATGCAAAAAACTAATTTATGGCACTAATGACAATTGAACAGGAGCAGTTTTGGAGAAACTATTTCCGAGAATCCCCCCCCCCCCCCCAGACAAGAAAAAAATTAGTTTTCACTTATTTGTGCCCCAGCCTCCATTTTCGGTCACGCTACGCCTATGATGGTGAGGATGCTATGATAAAGTCGTGTCTGAGTGGCATAATAGCCGAAAAAAACACGCATGACACGCTCGTAGTTTAAGACCATGCTTGTGTGTTGTTTTCGATCACAAAGTGGATAGTTCAGCACGAATTCATTGAAACGGGACAAACGATCAACCA
The DNA here is from genome assembly GCA_039090855.1 of Macrothele yani. Lineage (NCBI taxonomy): Eukaryota > Metazoa > Arthropoda > Arachnida > Araneae > Macrothelidae > Macrothele > Macrothele yani. The sequence continues at coordinate 17,690,672 of CM076996.1, read as the reverse complement.
GCTATGCTATTTTGAGGTGCTGAAAAGGTTACGGGATTCTGTTCGAAGGAAAAGAGTTGAAGTGTGGCCTGACAATGCCCCAAGCCAAGATGAGCTCGGTGTTCGCGACTTCCTGGCTAAGAAATTAATCACCAAATTGGATCATCCACCCTATTTACCTGGCTTAGCTCCTTGTGGTTTCTGGCTCTTTCCAAAAAACAAAAGCTGCTATGAAAGGACTGAGATTTTCAGACATCCAGCGTGTAACGTGACAAAGGAACTCGAGTATTCCAGAAACAGAGTTCCAGGTATGCTTCCAGGATTGACAACAGCTTCTAACTAAATGCATCGCTGCGGGAGGGGATTATTTCGAAGGTGATAGTAACAGCAAGTGCACAGGTGCGCGCGCATTTTTTTTTTTTTTTACAGGCGCATTCTGGTAATTAATTACCACACCTCATACTTACGGAACTACGATATTGAGATGGCTTTATAAACAGCTTAACTGCAAAGGAATCAGATGCGTATGAATCATAAATAGCCAGTGATGTAGAAGGGCCTTAGCAGCAAGGTACTTTTCTTCTACGGTTAGCGTCGCCAAGGCACTTTTTACGAGTAGATAGTAAGAAAATCAGCGTAAATGAATTTTTTAGATGGCTCTGTAGGGAAAAATAGCGAGTGCTGTGTTATATATGCAAACACATTCTTATACTAAACGAATGTCATATTACAGTATGAGGCTGAATAGTCCCCTCATGCAGTAGGGCGTTTTATGAATCACAAAATTTCTAGTGTAAAGAAAATGTTGACTTCTTTTCCAAGATGGCAGTTTTCAAAATAACGTTATAGGAGGTGGTCTTTCCGTACAAATACAACATCCATGCCTCACCGGTATTCGAACCCGGACCCATCCCGGACGAATGGTCATAGATCAGCCCTTAGACCACTGCGCTACCGGGGCGGTCTTTCCGTACTTCAAAACTTCACTGATATCAGGAAAATCAACACATAAATATTAAACAATCATGTAGGCTGACTGACAAGTGTTCTATGGTTGCAATGAGCATTTGTATTCAAGTCTCTACAGGCGTCCAAAAAAGTGTTCCCCTGAGCCCATTTCCTGATTTCTTACGGGTAACACAGAAAACAAGAAAGATGACACCGAATTTTCGGGTGTAATAAGCACGTCTTTTGAATCCGTTCTGACGCAAATTAAATTTATCAAAGCTATTCCAAGTCAATGGAACCGGTATGGAAAACAATAGTATCTGACGGAAGAAAGTAGTTTTTCAATCGGGTCTTTAATCCCTCAGATATTGCTGTAAACGGAATTGTGAGCTTACGCCCTCTGGTTCCAGACTTGTGTTTTAAGAAAAATATGAATTTATATGAGAAACATTTCGCACCGGAAACGCTCTCCAACACAGAAAGATTTTTTTTCAAATCAGACTCTTAAAAACAAAGATATCGACAAAAATAAGATGTGACTTTACGTCCCCTGTTGGGAAAACCATGCATTGTTTTAGGAAGAAAGTATTCTCAAAAGGTTTTTCAATATGAGCGGTATCGGTCATATTGAAAAACCTTTTGAGAATAAACACGCAATTACTTTTGTGCCCCCTAGCAGAAAGTCTATGATTTACTTGAAAATTTTGAATTTATATGAAAAACATGTCACACTGGAAACACTATCCAACAAAGAAGAAATTTTTCAAATCGTACTCCTAGAAGTAGAGATATTGCCAAAAATAAGATATACATCTACCCCCTGGCATAGAAACCATGCATTACTTTAAGAAGAAAATGTTCCCAAAAGGCTTGTCGACATGAATATAGTATTGGTCTACAAACGACTTTTTTTTCAATCGAGAATTTAGAAGCTCATATTTTGCTGCAAATACATCGGAAGCGGAAATTAAGACCTGGTAGCCAAACCATTTTTTTACAAAAATCAGAAATTATGTGCAAACAATTTCCCAGCAGGAACTGTATCCGGTGCAGAAAGAATTTTTCAAATAGGAGATTTAGAAGCAGAGATATAGGGGGAAACGTAATTTACCTTTACGCCCCCTAGCAGAAGGTCTATGAATTACCTGAAAATTTTGAAATTATATGAAATACATGTCACATTGAAAACACTATCCAACAAAGAAGGAATTTTTCAATTCAGACTCCTAGAAGTAGAGATACTGACAAAAATAAGAAATACATTTACGCCCTCTGGCGGAGAAACTGTGGAATATTTTAAGAAGAAAATATTCCGAAAAAGTTTATCGACGTGAGTGGCATCGGTCCACGAAAGAATTTTTTCAATCGAGATTTTAGAAGCTCAGATTTTATGGCAAATACATCAGAAGCAAAAATTAACCCTTACGCCCCCTGGTGACCAAAGTATTCTTTACCAAAAATTAGAAATTATATGCAAAAGCTTTTTCATCAGGAGCTGTATCCGGTGAAGAATTTTTTTTCCCAAATCGGAGTTTTAGAAGAAGAGTTATCGGGGAAAACGTAATTTACTTTTACGCCCCCTAGCGGAAAATCTATGCGTAATTTGAAAAAAGTAACTACATCTAAAATACTCTTCGACATAAATGGAATCGAGAGATAGGAGAATTTTTTCAATCGGATTTTTAGAAGCAAACATGTGGAAAAAAATTTATTTTTGAATTCGACATCATCTGCATTTACGCCCTCTAGTGGCGAAACTGTACATCGTAAAAAAAAACGAAATGAAGGATCATCATTCGCATATTTCAAGCTTCTCAATGCAAAAATATTTTTTTTTTAAATCGGACAAATAGTTGCAGAGATATCGTGTCTACAGACTGACGGACGGACAAACCGATAACATAAGCACGATCTTTTTTTACAAAAGACGTGCTGAAAAGGCCTGGATGGACTTATTGGTCAGAGGCTCTGGCTTCTGGCTAATCACTTGAGCTAGTGCCGGACTCGAGCCCAGAATGAAACCAGGCCAGGACACTTGCCGCCAGTGACGTCGGAACTCCCTTTGGACAGCGGGGGCAAGATGTCACAGAACAAAATATTTTATCATGGCATAAAATTTGTCGTACTACTTGTAAAAGAAGACATGCTGACTTCATTAAGAAAATTTGCTGTTTTTTTTTTTTTTTTCGATTAAACATGCGTCCATAAAAAAGCCCTTTCATATCCATATAGTTTCTAAATGTAAACTAACTGTACACATAAACGGCGTTAAACTATAGGTTTTGATACGAATTCAGCAGGGATTGTAGCCGTAGACGCTATAATTAAACATTGAAGGAACTTATATCTCATTTCGCACCCTACTTCCATTTATTTTTACTCATTTTTTTAGGGGAAGACTAATTTTTTACACGTAATGAGGCACAAAACGTTGCTGTTCTTCAAACGGGAACCAGCCTTCTGGACTGTTTAATGGTTCTAGCATTTCTTGGCCTCTCAGGAGTGGCATTAAAAAATATTCAGGTTTCTAGATACTTCATGGTAAAAAATGAAGAGCAATACTCATTTTTTTATCAAACTGAACTTAAAAAAAAACCGAATGTTTGAGATTTCCAATCACAAACATATGTAATTTGAAAAGGAAGAAAACTGAGGGGGCAAATGTGATGTTTTGCTCCCACACTCATTTGCGTGCGGGGGCAACTGCCTCCTCTGCCCCCGCGGTTCCGACGCCGCTGCTCGCCGCAGGGCTCTGGGCTCCCTTCTCCCGAAACCAGTGACCCCAAAACAGGGACGAGAGGCTATATCTTTTACTGCCACCTCAAATTCAAGTTTGTAAGTCACATATTTCAAAGTACCTTATTCATATTATTAACACTGAATGTTTGAAATCCTTTAGAAATACGTTCACCGCTAAGGCACTTCTTTTCTTAAAGAAATAAGAACAAAATTCAAAATTGTGTTCTTAATATGCGACTCGCACGCAATATTCTTCGTTTTGTTTTAAATTGCCTGAATTAAGCGATTTTGATAGAAATAGATAAAAATAATTAAAAATTTAATTAACATGCTAAATGACGAAACAACTTTAATTATCTTTTGAAAGCTTCTAAGCATGGGTGCCTGCAGGAAATTTTTCAAGGGGGGTCAAGTGTAATTAATTAAGGCTTGGCTAATATGTAGAAAACAGTAATTCGTGAAAATGGAAGATTATTACTATTATTACTACTTACTTACTACACTAGAGCACTATTTTTATTATTATTATTATCAATTGATGCTGCTCTTGAAGAAAGTGTATGTTAGTAATACTCATGTATTATCATGCACATTGGTAATTGTTTTCAAAATAATGAACAGTGTTGAGCAGGTCCACGCCAAGCCTTTTAAGTTCAGCACACACCACCCGGAGCGGAACTTGTTTGGGCGTACTACCTTACGGTTTGCTAAGTTTTCGGCTTTCACGTTATCATTTTCCAATTCCAAATTTTCAATAAAATTGGGATATTAAATTAAACGCCCCAAACTCCATCTTTCCTTGTGATCCAGTTCTGTGAGTGTAAAAAAAAGTAAAAAAAATAAAAAGAAGGGAAAAATAATTCTACAGGGGGTCAAGTGACCCCTAGGCGCCCGTGCTTCTAAGTCTTCTTTCCAGAATGTTTTTACCCAATCTATTTACCGCTAAGCCACTTCTTTTCTTAGAACTGCATTACTGTAGATAGTGGCAATATGGGGAAAATTCGTGATTTAAGCGACTTTGAAAGAGTCACGATAGTAGACAGGTGCATGCATCTCAGAAACGGCAAACCTTCTTGGTTAGGCCAGGACAATTGTAGTGTGTGCAATGAATAGTGCACAAATAACAGAACAAGCAGTTAGCATTCTTCCTGCAGGCAGAAATGTTTGGTCGATGTTCAAGGGCAACGGTGGCTGGAGAGGATCGTGAGAGGTAACAAACGAGCTCCACTGAGTCAAGTAACGGCCCATTATAACAGCGGTATCGAGAGGAAATTTTCAGTGTACACAGCCAGCCTCACATTGGCATGAACGGACTTTGTCAGACATCCCCTTCGTGTACCATTTGTCTGCAGCGGGCAAGAGAGTACAAAAATTAGACCCTTGAGGACTGGAAAATGGTCATCTAGTTGGATGAATAACGTTTTCAGTTAATACACGCCAATGGACAGGCTAGAATATGGCGTCAACCGCACGAATTTGTGGATCCGAGCAGCCTAGCGTTAACTGTACAAGCTTGCACGAGTTGTATTATGAGTTTCTGTGATTTTGTTTAGCTAATGAGTATGTATGCACTGTAAACTGTTGCCCATGTGTAGAATTGTCGCTCTATTTCACCATTGTTTTGCCCAACCTGTGTATTTCTTTCGTGCGCTTTACGTGTCTAATACTGTGTACTTGAATTTATGTTCCTTCAGTGTAATGCAACACGCTGGCCACCTTATGGTGGTTCTCCAATACTTGTTGTGTTTATAGCTTTATTGCAGCATTTCCGTATCATTCACAATTTTCATTGCAGTAAAAATTCTTCGTTGCACGAGTTGTACTGTGTTTTTCTGTCGTCGTTGCTTTGCGTTTGCGTAAGCCTGCACTATGTAATGTTATCTTCGTATATAATTGTCATTCTACTTCATCATTATTTTGCTCAACCTGTGCGTGTTTTATCATGCGTTTTAAGTTTTCAATATTGATTACCTGAAAATATGTTCCTTTAGAGTCATGCAACACGATAGCCACCTTATGGTGTGCTTCCCACATTTGTTGTGTACTTAGCTCATTGAGGTTTCCTCCTATTATCTACATTTTCATTCCAGTATTGTATCCATTGCACAAGTCGTTCTATGTTCTTCAGTGATTTTGTTTAGCTACTGCGTATGTTTGCACTGTATCCTGTTGCCCATGTGTAGAATTGTCACTCTATTTCATCATTGTCTTGCTCAGCCTGTGCCTGTTTTACCATACGTTTTAAGTTTGCAGTAATAATTATTTGGGAATATGTTCCTCCGGTGTCCTGTGACACGTTAAACAACTTATGGTGTTTTTTCCTATACACCTGCTGTGTATTTAGCTCAACTGCAGCCATTGCGTTATCATTACCATTTTTCATTGCAGTGTATATACACTGACGGAAAAAAATCCCAACACCAAGAAGGGGTTGTGTTAGATAAACGACAGTTGGTAGGCTGTGAGAGTACATCTGTAAGATGACGTCTATGCAAATTTCGCGCTCGGCGCATACGTGTGGCGCTAGTAGCGCCACTCGGAACATGCAAAGCAGGTTTGCTGTAAATACGCGCTGTAACGTTCGTGAGCGTTAGTTATCGTTGAGATTCGACGTAGGGTGTTGATGTTAGTCAAGAATGCCTTTAAGAAGACGAAGAAGCCATTATCAACAGCTCACGGAGTTTGAACGAGGTCGTGTAATAGGGCTACGAGAAGGTGGATTTTCTTTCCGCAATATTGCAGAACGACTTGGCAGGAATGTAGCCACTGTGCATAGTTGTTGGCAGCGGTGGTCAACGGAAGGTACTGCCTCAAGAAGACCGGGTTCCGTCTGGCCACGTGGTACTACTGAGAGGGAAGACCGTCGTGTACGGCGTATGGCCGTGGCGCATCGTACCGCGTCTGAGGCAGCAATTCGAGCTGCAGTTGCCACCACAGTGACACAACGAACTGTTACAAATCGGTTACTTGAAGGACAGCTCCGAGCCAGACGCACTGTAGCGTGCATTCCACTTACTCCAAACCACTGCCGTTTGCGACGTCAGTGGTGTCAAGCTAGAGCTCATTGGAGGACGGAGTGGAGATCTGTTGTGTTTTCTGATGAAAGCCGGTTCTGCCTGGGCGCCAGTGATGGCCGTGTGTTGGTTAGAAGGAGGCCAGGTGAGCGCCTGCAACCAACCTGTCTGCGGCCGAGACACACTGAACCTACACCTGGAGTTATGGTCTGGGGAGAAATTTCTTATGACAGCAGGAGTACTCTCGTGGTTATCCCACGCACCCTGACGGCACAGTTGTACGTCGGTCGGGTGATTCAACCTGTTGTGCTGTCATTCATGAACAGCATTCCAGGGGTGTTTTCCAACAGGATAACGCTCGCCCGCATACCGCTGTTGTAACCCAACATGCTCTACAGAGTGTCGACATGTTGCCATGGCCTTCTAGATCACCAGATCTTTCACCAATCGAGCACGTATGGGACATCATTGGACGACAAGTCCAGCGTCACCCCCAACCAGCATTAACCATCCCTGTATTGACCGACCAATTGCAACAGTCATGGAACTCCATCCCACAAACTGACATCCAGTACCTGTACGACACAATGCATGAACGTTTGCGTGCTTGCATTCAACATTCTGGGGGTTACACCGGTTATTAATGTACCAGCATTTCACATTTAAAATGGCTCTTCTCGCGCTTACATTAAGCTGTGATCTTGAAACCTTAATCGATTAAATATGTTACCTATACAAATGTATTGCCGCCATTTCATTCCTCTACAACTATTTTTTCGTGGTGTTGGGATTTTTTTCCGTCAGTGTATCATTGATTTTATCGTTTTGAATTTTGTTTGTATGACGCTCCATGCTGAACGTCTATTTTATTTCGGTATACCAATAAAGCGATTTGTAAAAACTGTACAAGCTGGTAGAGGCAGTGTAATGGTCTAGATCTGTTTTGATGGCAGACATTGGGTTCCTTAATACCTCTGTAACAGTATTTAGATGTCATGAGGATCTTAATTGCAGACCCCAGTCACACCCATGTATTCTCATGGTGTTTCCCCGATGGACAGGGCTACTTCCAGCAGGATAATGGGTCATACCCAGGCCCTGATTTACGGGAGGGCACACGGGGCACGTGCCCAGGGCCCCCGATTTTGGGGGGGCCCCAAATTTAAATTAAATGTGTACTTAGTTAATGGGAATTTTGTGTGTGTGTATTTAAAATTTATTTTTTTACTTTTGCATGCTCATGAGTCATGTGTTTATAAATGTGGTATTTGCATGCAGTGAGTTTGAGTTTCACGTAAACACGTGGCCATTAATGAGTTTCAGAGGTTTAATAACCTTCAAGTGGCCATCGAGAAGGAGGATCGTTCCGTTGATTCACATTACCTTTTCTTGATTCTCCGAACGCACCTAAACTTAACTGATCCTTCAACTTCCTGCACACGGCTTGTCGTTGTGGTAACTGTAACCGCGAACGCGATGGCTTGGTTGTATTTTGCGTTGCGTTTCTTGTAGTCTGATGGAATGTTGGATATATGTTATTTTTTTATATAATCAAATTTAGTTAGTTGTAACAATATATTTAAGTTGAAATATTTAACAGTTAAATTATGTCAAAACGAACATATTTATCCGGCAGTGCTAAACGGAAAGCCAAACAATTGAAGCTGAAGGATGATGACCTACAGCGTGGTAGCATTGGACGTTTTGCCGTTAAAAAATTGGATATTTCACTTGGTCCCAAAAGTCCTACACATTCCTCTAATTTTACTACTGTTGAGTCTCTTGAGTGTAATTTGTCTTTGGAAGCCAGTAATCTGATTCCAGAATCATCTAACATCACAGATGCTCCTAATTTGCGAAATCTTTTGAATTCATCTAATGAAGAGAGCACAAGTTCCACAATGAATGCAGTGGATCCTGCCTTATGGTGAGAAATTACAGAAGAAATGTGCGAATGCTTTTTGAACAATCCACCAGTCCAAGATTTGAAATTAAGTTGCTGGCATTCACAGGGAAGGATATCTGTGCCGCCCCGGTGGCGCAGTGGTCTAAGCGATGGCCTCTGATCATTCGTCCGAACGGGGTCCGGGTTCGAATCCCGGTGAGGCATGGATGTTGTGTTTGTCTTTCGGCACTGGCTCTCTCCCTTCCCTGGAACCAGTGACCCTAAATTAGGGACGGGCGACTGCTTATAGCCCATTGAGTTGCTCACGGTGGTCGTTAAACCTCCAATCAAAAAAAAAAAAAAAAAAAAAGATATCTGTGGTAAAAAACGTTTCCTAACAGAAGGTAATTTTTTCAGAATAAAAAAAATAATGAGAAGGTAAAACGCGACTGGCTACTTTTATCCCCATCAACTTGTTTACTATTCTGCTGGATATGCAAATTGTATGCTAGGAGCACTACAGCATTAGGATCCACAGGTTTTTCTGACTAAAAGCATAAAAGTGAACGTCTTAAAGAGCATAAAAATTCACACATACACAGGCGAGCAGTATGGGACTATTCATCACGCATGAATGTTTCTGCACTCATTGACTGTCAGATAGTTATGCAGTATCGAAATGAATCCAAGTACTGGCAAGATGTTTTGCATAGAGTTGTTGCAACAGTTAAGTATCTCTCAGTTCGTGGGTTCCCAATGTACGGTGATGATGAAACAAAACAATCAGTTCAGAATGGAAATTTCCTGGGCTCCTTAGAATTAATTGCAGAATTTGATCCATTCTGAGTTCAACACTTGGAAAAATTTGGGAATCCAGGAAGTGGCTAAACCAGTTACTTATCTTCAACATGTGTGGATGAATTTGTTGAATTATTGGCTGTACGTGTTTTTAATGTCATCACAGATGAAATAAAAATGTCAAAATATTTTTCTGTCATAGTTGAATCTACTCCAAACATTACACATATACACGGCTGGCCACCCAAAATACAACACCAAGAAGGACACGAGATAGCAAAGCCAGATTTACTGGACACATAACAACAGATACAAAGATGAAACGATTGAGCTTACAGGCCCGTACGACTTGCGAAACACGCAGACATCAATAGTTCGTGTGGCCTCCATGGCTGGCAATAACGGCCACCACACGCCGCGGCATCGAACGAAAGAGGCTTTGGATGAGGGCTTGGGGTGTGTCGGTCCAGGCTGCTTCCACACGTTGCCACAGTTCATCAGGCGTAGCCACGGGTGGTGCTTGCCGGGCCACTCGGTTGCCGATCAGCTACCAGACGTGTTCGATGGGTGACATATCGGAAAAACAAGCAGGCTACGGCAGCATTGACACCTGGTGGGCCGTGAAGAATTGTTGCACGATGCGTGCCCGCATTGTCTTGTTGAAACCTGGCCGATGGCAGGTCCTGCAGGTAAGGGAGAACTACAGGCTCCAAAACGTCGAAGATGTACCGGTTGCTGTTGAGTGTACCGGCGATGCGTACCAGAGGGGTGCGGGTGTCATATCCAATTACGCCCCAAACCATAACGCCAGGCGACGGACCAGTATGGCGATGCATAATGCAGGCGTATACAGTCTCTCGCCGCGGTGCCGCCACACGCGGATCCGACCATTGTGGTGTTGCAGACAGAAGCGGGATTCGTCAGAGAAGACAATGTCGTGCCATTCCGTAGTCCAGGTGCGGCGTTCAACGGCCCACTGCCGCCGCACTCGCCGGTGGTGTAACGTCAATGGTAATCGGAGCAATGGGCGCCGTGCGACAAGTCCCCGCTCCTGCAGACGACGTCGAACGGTACGTGCTGACATAGGTTGTTGCGCAACACACCCTAATTCTTGGGCTAACGTTCGTGATGTGGCGGTGCGAGCCGTCAATGCCCGCCGCACAACATGCCGGTCCTCTCGTTCGGTGGTGTGCTACGGCTGCGGCAATCGCTCACGTTGGTCCGTCGGTCCCTCCTGTACCCACCGAATCCATACTCGCCTCACTGTGGCTGAATATCGTCCCACACGGGTGCCTATATCTCGGTACAATAAACCGCTGTCGCGATAAGCCACTATTCGTCCTCTGTCGAACTCCGAAACGTGCTGGAATGACTGCCGTATTTTGCGACGAGGCATCAGGAAGCTTCCTACGCACAGGTCCGGCAGCACATCACACTTCCACTACTTACACCCCGCCTTCTGTGCACCCTTCTTATAGTGCACATGATTTGCATATGGCCTGCAATGGTAATCGTTTGCATATCCTTTCGCGGGCGACGCATGCTGCGAATTTCAGGCCAATCGGATGCTTCCTTGGTGTTGCATTTTGGGTGGCCAGCAGTGTAGATCAACTGGCTTTTATCATAAGGTATGTCAACAAACATTGTGAAGCAAAAGAACGGTTTTTGACATTTATTCCATTCCATGGACATACTGCAGAAAACATTACAAATACCAGGATATCTTTTCTACAGGAGGCTGGCCTTGATATTATGAATGTCAGAGGCCAAAGCTACGACAATGCCAGCAACATGTCTGGGGAGTATTCTGGTGTTCAAACACGCATTAGGGAATCAATCCCCTTGCGGAATATATGTCATGTTCTGCTCGCACTTTAAATTTAGTTGGTGTGAATAGCATCTAGTTGTGGTAATGTTCTTTCTTTTTTCACATTTTTGCAAAAGCTCTATACTTTTTTTTTTTGCATCAACTCACCGTTGGAAGATGCTTCAGGAGAAAGTCCAGGAAGCACATGGAAATTCATCACTCACACTGAGGAGTCGTTCACTTACCAGATGGTGTGCAGATGCTGCAGCTACACGATCAGTGAGGAAATATTATCGTGAAATAGAGAACGTTTTAGTATTTCTGTCAGAAAATGTAGATGATTCTCCACAGACAAGAGATGATGCAAAATCACTGCTGAAAAAAATGCGAACAATGGAAATATCTATCAGCACAGTATTTTGGGACACAATACTTCAGAGATTAAACTGTGCAAATCAAACTTTCCAGAATCCAAAAGGAAATATTTCTAAAGTACCTAAAATTTTCCAGTCGTTAATTGAATTCATTCAGTTCGTGAGGGAAAATTTTGAAGTCTATGAAGAGGAAGCTAAAACATTAGTGTCTGAAAATATGCAATACCATGGTCATGATTCCCGAAGAAAGAAAGTGCCCAAGAATAAACACCTAGATTAATGTAACAGTTAACATATAGAACTCAGTGCAAGGGATATATTTAGAACTCAGGTTCATTATGTGCTTTGTGATGCTTTAGTCACTCAGCTTTCAAGCAGAAAAAGTGCTTATGAAAAAGTAATGAGAAAATTTGAATTTTTTACAAAAAAATCAAGATCTGAAATTTTTGAAGGGGCAAAAGCATTGCAGGAATACTATAACAATGACCTTGATGACCAGTTTGCCGATGTGTTTTTGCAATTCTTCTCAATGATGGGGGAGCATGCAACCATTCCCCAGAAGGAATACTATAACAATGACCTTGATGACCAGTTTGCCGATGTGTTTTTGCAATTCTTCTCAATGATGGGGGAGCATGCAACCATTCCCCAGACGCTGCAAACTTTGAAGATAAATAATTTAGAAGCCACATTTCCGAACACTGAGACTGCACTTAGAATGTTCATGACATTACCGATTTCAAATTGTACAAGTGAGAGATCATTTTCTTTGCTGAAAAGACTGAAAAATCCCTTACGATCAACCATGCAAACGAAACTGGCATCATTAGCTCTGCTTTCTTTGGAGAGTGATGTGACACAGTCTTTAAATTATGATTCTCTATTACATGACTTTGCATCTAGGAAATGTAGAAGAAAAATATTTAACCCAACTGTTTCGTCATGATATAGGAGGTAAATTTTCAATTCTTTTTATTCATTCCTAAAAATAAAGAATAGTAAATGAGTCATTACAAATAAAAAGATCTGGTGCCCAAACACAGCACTTTGTCATCGTATTGTCAGTTTGGTTTGGCACTGGACAATTTATACATTCATGTCATTATGTGCTGATTAGAGTTTGGTAAAAATTGGGTAAATGTGTAGTTTAGCGTCCTAAATTATTTGGTCGGAAAAGATGTAAAATTTCGAAAAAGTGTGACGTACAGATTCCAAAATATGCAATTTAAGGGGAAATGGTGAAAAAATTTCATCGTTAGAATGAATATTAAAGATTATAACGAAGTAAATTTTTCCGTCATTTTTGTCCACGCCGGGGCTCGAACCCGGGTCCCCTCATTCCGGAATAAGTCACTCTACCAATTGAGTTACGCGGACGTTCGTTCTGACTGCTATCTGCTTTCATGTCGTGTGTGTCCTGCTGACAGGTACGTCACATCTCCCCCCTCCGAAAGAGGGCCGGGGGCATGGCCCACGGGTTAGCCGTGACCATGAATCGTCGCAGGCAGCCATCCGCTGTAGAACGTGCACTTGAGAACTCCCAGTCAATCTAGGGCGTGGAATGTAACATCACACACTTTTATTTTTCGAAGCGCTGAAGAAGGGATTCTCTTATTTTTCCTATCTCGCGGTGTGGAAAGAACATCCCACCATTGCGAGATCTTGAACGGCCGGGTCATCCGGCAAGTTCGGGCTCCATTATAACGAAGTAAATTTTCCGTCATTTTTATCCACGCCGTATCTCGAACCCGGGTCCCCTCATTCCGGAATAAGTCACTGTACCAATTGAGCTACGCGGACGTTTGTTCTGACTGCTATCTGCCATTATGTCGTGTGCGTCCTGCTGGCAGGTACGTCACAAGATGTTTACCGGAAAACTTGAACTCCAAGTATGACGAGTCGGCATACGCTGCGGGAGGCCTTTAACAATGATACGGCGATGACATGAAGCTGTGCTCCGTTGAAAGGAAGGATTGCTGAGACAGGATATTAACGGGCGGAATAGTACAACAGGAACCGTGACGCTGATGTCAGGAAAGAGTGTAGTGCTACGCTACAGAAAATAGTTAATTTCGGTGTCAGTTCTTGACATCGCAATCGGACGGTTTCTTGGTTTTTACGCACGGGATTCTTTGATGCTGAATGTATGAACTCATTTCTTCATGGAAGCTTCTTTTTTATTTAATAATCTAACTTTCACTTTGAGGCTTGCCATCTAACTTCCGTTGGAGAGAATGCGACACCTACTCTAACACTTTTCTAGAAACAAGAAAGGCATGTGCATACTTACTATTTCGTACCACGGAATTACATGCCAAAGAACGAAGACAATCTCTGCATGTGTCTTTAAAAAGTGAGACAGACATTAAAAACTACATTCTTTAGCGTCGCAGTATCTGTTACTCTTCCCTGACAAGAGCGTACCTGATTCCTGTTGCACTCTTCTGCCCATGAATTCCCCGCCGCAGTAAACCTTCCTTTCAACGAAGCAAAGCTTCAGGTCGTCGCCACAGCGTGTGTTTACTCATCCTACTTGGACTACTTGGAGGTAAGTTTTTCGGTAAACATCTTTAATATGCATTTCTTTTGAAATTTTGCAACTTTTCTGACCAAATAATTTAGGACGCTGAAGTACACATTTACCAAAAATTGAACCAGTACTAGGTGTTCCCCTCAGCTTTTCAGATTATTATTATTATATATATTTTTTTTTTGTATGACTCTTTTCCATCAACACAAAATTTTATGTTTTGCAGTGTTTTGATATATTGATCACGATGCGCTGATTTGATCTTGGTAGAAACCGGGAAGCTAGAAGTAGGAGTTCCCATAGCACTTTTTCAATTTGTTATGCAGCTTTACATCTCTATTTATGAGAAAGTCCAGTGGAAGTCACCATGGATTTTTTTTCTTGTTTTAGTTCACATTTTTTGTAGAATGCATTGTTCTCATGTTCTTGACGCAAGAATCAGTACATTGCAAGACCACAATATTCACTAAAATTAAGATGTCCGTCCATTTTGTCATAGATATATTGTTATAGTTAGAATCTATGGGTTCATTAACACCACAAACAACTGATCAACCAGTTGTCCCCGCACAGCAAGAGTTGTATAAAAATAAAATGTATCTGCGTACACAGCTATTGAAACAGAAAACTCGCTGCAAACCCGCAAACCATGATAACAATAGAATAAGATAATTTAAAGAAAAATTAATAAAACAAATAATTATTAGAACATTACAGATTCCAATGAGAACAAAATAAGTACATTCCAATTGAATGTGCAGCAATGTGTGTAAAATGGACTTTTATGGCAAAATATTAAAATATTGGACTACGAATCTCATAAAAACAAGATATTAATTAGAGAAAGTTTTTATATCCAGAAAAACAGTTCTATCAATGAACCTTCAAAAATTATAAATATCATTTTCAACAAGTTAATTCAAAAATACTGGACTTACAAAATGCATAAAGAAATTATTTTTATTTAATTGGCAACTGAAAGAGGAACCTGGCAATAAAATTTAAATTCTGTGTAAACAAAACTTTTAATACAGTTCGTATACAATCAGAACAGGTCTTTATAAAATCTAGAGTCCAGAAATGTCTGTAAAAACAAAAGAACTCAGAAGATGTGAAAAATAATTAAGTTCTTCAGTTGAAATAGAATTAAGTATATTAATCTGAGTAAAGCGTTGAGTAAATGTTTTAATTGCTGTATATAGGCCTAACATTTTTATTTTTTTAATCTACATGCAAAAACTATCTGCAAACCTGCTGATTTGGAAACTATCAGCATATGCACGTACGTCTACATTCTGCTACTCTGCACACAGTGACTATTATTTGGTCGATAGAGAATAAGGAGGGGGGCCCCGGAAATGTTTTGTGCCCTGGGCCTTGCATGAAGTAAATCGGGCCCTGGTCATACCGCAAGGCGCAGATCGTTACATACTGGTCCCAGTAGCACAACAGGGATTTCAAAGTAAACTAAGATGTCCCCCACAGTCCTCAGATGTTAACTCAATTTGAACATCTGTGAGGTGAGATCGAGAGAGCCATTCGTAATAGAGATCCTCCTCCAGCGAAGCAAGATAATGCACCATGCCACAAGGATCAGATCACTGCACAGTGGTTCCAGTCAGAGCGCATTTAAGGATACAGGGGGGCCCGGGAGCTGGACAGTATTTTGGGGTTCCAGTATTAGTGGCACATTTACATGTAGGATTTCATTATGAGTGGATGAATAAAAATACCCAGGATAAAACATTCCAAAATATGACGAGGAAGCCATAAAAATATCCCCTCCGTATTGAAGTGTGTACGCCACGATTCATGGACAAATTAGTGATAGCAAGAAAATGTAAAAATGCATGGCTGAAAAATAGATACCAGTTCTGGTCTGCTTTAATGCCCCCCCCCCCCCCGAGTTCAGCTTGTTAAAATTACTGTACATCGAAGTAGTGAACAAAACAACGATCCAAATATCATGATTCAAACGAATTGTTTTTTAATTCTCCCCCAATTACAGATGTGTACAAAAAAACATCTGTAATGCTTTCGAAAGATTTGAGAATGGTCTGTGGGGGACTATACTTTTTGCGGACTCCTCCTAAAAAAGATGAAAAAAATAGAATTTTTTTCCACAAGACAGTTTCTTATAGTTTTTGCTGTGCTATCTGCAAAAAAAAAACTAGAACTCTGTCAATTCTTCAAGCATCCTGCATAATTCTGGGGCCCCTTGAAAATGTGGGCTCCGGGGCTGCAGCTCCCCTCTTAAATGGGCTCTGGTTCCAGTAGCACAACAGCTATTTCAAAGTATACTAAAATGTCCCTCACAGTCCCCAGATGTTGACCCAGTTGAACACCTATGGGCTGAGATTGAGAGAGCCATTCGTAATAAAGATCCTTCTCCAGCGAACATTCGTCACATCCACTTGGCTGAACATACCGGTTGAACCACCATATCGGCACGACGTTGAGTAAATGCCACATCGAATTGAAGCTGTTTTGAATGCCAAGAGCTGCCAAACACACGTTATTATGTGTTTCTAATTTTTTGTTACTTCAGTGTACATGAATCTTAGCACACAAACGTATTTTATGGATTTTTCCAGAAAGAGTACATGTTACCGCATGATTTTTTTTTTTTTTTTTTACCTTTACATTACAAATATCACACTTTATAGAGATTTGTTTATAGATTTTCCTATGGGCTTGTTTTTCATCAACTAAATTACTTGCAGGTGCTATGCATAGATATCAATTATTTGTAACGTGAGTGTCAACACAGCATCTTGGTTGTCGAGGGGCAAGAGGCGCAAGCTTCTGACCAATAGACCAAATTGCGACCGGGCTCAAGTCACACATTAGCTGGTGTGTCTATATCATAGCGCTGTCTCTTCCCTGTTCCTGGAACAAGTTCCTCCTTGTTAAGGTAGGGGGATGCACTTCAATATCTGGCCTGCGTCGTCTGCTGCAATAGAGCAACGCGGAATCACGGGTAATATGACGTTTCCAGAGGGATATAGTGCTGCCATCCATCGGGCGACATGAAAAACACAGCGTGCGGTGTATTCACGGTACGAATATTTCTGAGGTATTCTGGCTGACCCTTAAAAGCAGGGCCGGCCTTTGGCATGAGCGAGCAAGGCGGCTGCCAATTCTAGGGGCCGCGGATTTTATTCACATATCGATTTTCTGTCATCATCCAATTTTTAATCTGTATTATCTTAAAAAAAAATCATTAAAAACATAAACAGTCGAAGTACGCCTTTTCTCTTGTCCCACTAGTTTTTTGGGGAGGATGCCGCTAAGTAAATCTATATAAAAACAGCTGTTCCCCCTTCTTTACGCTTTGCAGTGAAATTTAGTTTCTTTTTCCGCCGGCTTTACATATAAAACGGCAATGACAAAGGAGGAATGTGTAGGCAGTAAACAAAACGCCAGACAAAAGTTTCCGGGGTTGAGTGAAAAGTAGAACGTCTGAGATTTGCTAATTTAACCGGATTACAATTCCCACACATTTGACTACAGAAGATTGTTTGACTAATGTAATGTTAGCAAATTGTAAAAATTATTACACTCTAAGAAAGCATTTTTTTCTCGTTTGAGCTTTCCACAACAGTTGTAAACAGTGTGATTTAAGTTAAACCTTAAGTTGTGTGCCCAAAAGTTTATGCAGGAATAATTACGAAACAGCAAGTTACAATGACATTTACAAATAAGCATACTGTAGGCAGCATTCGGAGAAGTTCAGAAAATTTCAGGTAAGCCTTAAGTTCATATATTCAATAAAAACTTTGTGCATTTTTTAAAATTTTAGTTTCTTGTCATTCAGGGAAAAACACGTTACTCAAATATGATTGAAAACTGAT
Source organism: Macrothele yani (assembly GCA_039090855.1). Taxonomy (NCBI): domain Eukaryota; kingdom Metazoa; phylum Arthropoda; class Arachnida; order Araneae; family Macrothelidae; genus Macrothele; species Macrothele yani. Next base: position 17,672,744 of record CM076996.1, on the reverse strand, counting down.
ATTTTAACGATTAAGTATCATGTACGTTTTTCAGTTAAAAATACTATTAGGGGCAGCCGAAGTAAATCTTTGCCTAGGGCCGCCGAAGTAGTAAGGCCAACCCAAAGGGCCTTTCATGACGGATGATTGTGTTCGTATTCTGAAACATTTACAGGGACGGAATAGACGGGTTTCGTGCAGAATTAAAACCTGTCTTACTGGCACATAATTAAATTAATTAATTACGTCCAGGAAAGAACTGTTATATGATCCGAATCAGGGTCGGACTGGCCTTATACTCAGGCTGGCGAACGCCATTCGGGCCCCTGCGCTCCCGGATTTGTAAGCTGTTAAAATCGTTCACTCGCGAAAAATTATTAGCGTTTTTGATTTTGAAAAGTTGCATATACGAATACCCCAGAAGAAATAGAATCATCTATGTTTCTTATTTCTTAATCTTTCTTCAATATTTCAGATTGAGTTCTCTGATTCTAGTATTTTTTCACTAGTGCTACGTTTTTCATTTTGATTTTTTTTTTCTGGCAGCGCATGTGCCGCGGTGTGCGCGTGAACGGGGATGCAGGAACCGGGAGGGGGCGTAGCGGATGAATAAGGATTACAGTAGTTTTAAAGGTTTTCTTTTGAGACAGGCACAGAGCCGTCTTATCAAATACGGGGGCGCTGGATCAGAACATTTGGGGAGGGGGTCCTTTTCACACTGGTCATTCAATTTTTCATCTTAACATTTTTTTACCAATATTTTTTTGTTTCAGATTACAATTTTGTTTATGACGATACAAGATACAATAAAAAAAAAGTATGCTGATAAACAAGTAGACTCTTCTCAAAAAATAAGGGGGGGGGGGAAGTACTGAAATTTAAGTGTGCAAGCAAGGAATTTATTTGATCTGTTGGAGTCAGTGGGCGTTTTTATCCATGAATCTTACAAACGTACTTCAGTCTGGATTGAGACACTAGTGGCAATGACAAATGGGAGAGAGAAGTTGTGACGACTCCAAAATATAAGAAAGACAAGATGGTGGTCGAAAGACAAAGCCTTGGATACTATTTTTGATAAAACACGGTATGTTGTGCTGATTAAAACTCTTCATGAGATCTCTACCAGCAAGGAATTTGAGTCAAAGGTGGCATTCGAAGCAAAATCGCTTCTGGACTCATTTTTTTTTCATTTTTAACCATTCTCGTCGCATTTGTTTTCAAAGACCTTTTTTCCGTCACAATTTCAGTTAGCAAGTACCTACAGACTCTGAAAATGGACTATCTTCAAGCTTGGAACTTGGCTTGTAGAAAACAATATTAAAGAAAGCAGAAGAATTTGAGCATGTGTTTCAGAAAGCAAGGGCGTTTGCATTCGAACTTAAGCAAGAGTTCGAAACTGACGCTACTTTGGCAGAGGAAATTAGTGTGGAAACCGAGTTCGCGAAGAATTGCAAAGAAAAAGAAACAATTTGATGAGTTATGCGAAGATGAGTCAGTGCTAATCCCCGATCCTAAGGCAAAGTTTTGCATACAAGTTTACAAAATTGTCATGAATACAGCGATGGTAAAAATCATCAATAAATTTAACAGCAATGAAGGCCGCATGAAAGACGCAGCATTTCTGGATCCACGAAACTTTCAAAACATAGCCGCTAAGGGAGTTCCTGAGAGTGCACTACATGCGATTGCTAAGTTGAGCAAAATCGACAGGAATACGCTGGCAGAGGAACTTGAATCGTTTTCAGCGAATTATAAGGATCTGTCCCAAACACTTGGTGAAACATATGAACGGGACTGCGAATATGAGATCGACATGGAGACGAATGAAGATGATGCACTTGAGGATAATAACCAGGACGAGAGTGTCATAACTTGTTTATCGACGGGTTATAGTTGTAGAAATTGTGTGCCTTGTGCTTGCAAGCTGTTGTCTCAGTATAATTTACACATTAGTGCATACTGCAATCTCTATGTTGCATATTACACAAGTAACGTGCGAAAGGACATTTTCTGCTTTAAAGCGTAAAAAGACTAGACTTCGTGCCCTGTTAGGACAAGAACTCTTAGAAGCATTCGTAATCTTGAACACTGAAACAGATATTATTAATGACATGGATGTTGTGTTTCATGATAAAGTTATAAATGAGTTTGTCGCGTCATCCAAACATTTAACGAAGTTGTTGATTGATTAGTCAAGTTTCAATAAAATTCACTAGGTGCGATAACACGTAGTAACGAGTTCTATATATTTTATAATTTAATCATCAAATTACAATTTCCATTGCAATTTTTATTTAACGATTACCTGTGTTAATATGTGAATATCAGAATATGTAGGAATTCTTTGCTGCGTATACCCCGAGCCCTAATTACATACCTTTTTCTCATCTAAGAATTAGAATTTTGAACTCAAAATAATATAACTATACTAAAAATCCGAAATTTCTTGGCGTAGAATACAAATAAAACTTTCCAAGCTTTCGCACATCAACCAGATGGCTTTTTCAAGGAGATAGACAGCTAACTGCAAACTGGACAATAGAACGTTTCAACAATTTGAACGTGGGGACTTGACTAGAGCGCATACGTGATAATTCGAAGAAACGAGGTCACGTTGGTTGGGCACGCGGTACCGTGATTCCAAATGCGTGGCAACTCCAGAGAGACGCTATCATTGTAAGCCTCACAGCTGGTCAAGATTTCCAATGTTTCGCGAATGGCAGTAGATTTGGGTATGGAGTATGAAGCTAATTTCTTTACATCACTCCATATAGGATCGGCGGACTTGAACTTAACTTCTCTTGATAGGACAGTGGTTATATTCCCGTTTCTTGTATCCCTTTTATGTTCGCTGATTCTAATTCCAAACGAACGTTTGGCTATTCCGATGTAGTATCGCCTGGAGCCGTCCGGATATTGTAGTGGGATGGCATAAACACCTGCCTCATTGAGAAGAGGGGCTTGTCAATATTTCTCTTAAGCATCGTATACAAAGATGCCGGAGACCTTATGCCGACACCGCAGTCTATCCTCCTGAGTGCGTTTTTGAGTCGATAGGAAACATTTGGTATGTAGGGAATAGAGCCCAGGTAGCGAAGTTGCGGCATAGAAATATTAGCACGGCTAGTTCTGGCTTTCTCGAAAAAGTTATGCATCTGGTTCGACGAATAACCTGCCTGAATGGCCAATTCGACTTTTTTTTTAGTTCGGATTGTCTAGAACGGACATCGGATGAGACAGCGAAGGCTCTTCTAATTCGAGAACGGAAGAAGGCCGTCTTGTAATCATCAGGGCAGAATGAACTGCGGAGCATCAAGTTGGGAACTGAGGTGGGCTTATAATAGACTTCCGTATGAAGGCGGTCGTTATGCGATTTGCTCACTGAGACGTCCAGATAAGGTAAAGTACCATTGTGTTCAAGCTCCATGTTGAAATTGATCGTAGGGTGCATACAATTTATTTTATCGAGAGGAAACTGGAGAACCTCCTTTCCGTGTGGCCATATGAAAAATACGTCGTCGGCATATCGTAGCCAGGTGGTAGGCTTTGGGTTGATGTTGGTGAATATATGTTGCTCAATAGGGCGGAGTATTGCTTCTGCGAGGACGGCTGAAACCGCAGATTCCATCGGAGCGTCATTTACTTGTTTATACATTTGCCCTAGGAAACTAAAGTAGCTGGAATTTGAGACCAAGTCCATTAATTTCAAGATGCTGAGGCACGACTCCTTAGAATAAACTGATGAATTAGATATAGCCTCTTTTAATGTAATGATAGCTCCCTTCACGGGATCGATGGATAGCGGGAAACTACGTCGAAACTGCCAATAATGTCGCGTTGTTGAACAGTGAGCTGCTTGGTTTTCGTGATAAAATCTAGAGTGGAAGTTATAATTAACTCCGACTCCGGTAGATGATTAGTTAGGAATTTGGATAATGCTTTCTCTATATGGTAGGTCGGTGCGGATCTTCTGGACACGATCGGTCTCAATGGCCGGGCTTGTGGTGTTTAAGTCTTCCGAAGAGTTTTGGGGATCAGAGGGCCAGGCGGTAATTTGGCGGATTTCTTGAGATCATCCGGAATAGTGGTTAGCCTTGCAGCTCTTTTCACCTGTGCAATCCAAGAATTTAGTGGATTCCTTCCGTAAAATTATAGAACCAGAATCGGATATAAATTCTTCCAGTTTTTTATTATAGTCCGCTGCGTCCATTATCGCTGTATGGCCGGATTTATCCGTTAGCGTCAACATTATGGTGTGGTCATTTCTAAGGTTGGAAATCGTCCTCAGAATTTTGAAATTATTGAACGATTGCTTCTAATTAATTGTACCAGGATTTTAACCAAGAGCAACACAGATGGCGTAGTTCGTCTTTGTTGTCTTTTGAAACTCGCGATATTATGGTCTCAAACTCAGAAACGACGCTTTTTGGGTTCGGTCTCGATCGGAAGCAGAACTTTGGTCCAATTTCCAAAACTTTAGTTTCCTCTCGGGAGAGCGTTCGGTTAGAAATATTGACGAAGGGAATGGTGAAATCTTTAGGTTTGGAATTCTAGGAAGACTTCAGGTAATCCAGTTTCTTGCTGTGTCTGGATGAAAAGGAAGATTGGAGTCTTTCGACTAACATATCCACCGGGAGAGTAAGGTTGTTGAAGGTTATAGGGTCGCGAAGCCTATGCAACTTCATATATAGGTTATAGCACCTGATTTCTAATGACATGACGTCCTTTCTTCTCAGGTTCATTATCCCTGACAAGGTTTGGCGAAGAAATTTGTCCTTCTCGAACCATGATCCTTTTACTGGCGTCTTAAAATTAAAGAACTTTGGGATCAAGCCGAATGTCTTACAAGCGGTTAGGAAATTGAGATGGGACCGTTTCTTCTCCAGTTTGAGTCTAAGCTGTCGAAATAATTTAAAGGTGTTTCACATTGCTCGGAGACTGCAACAGTTGGTGTACAGTTCCTACTTATTGAATAAAATTTTAAAATGCGCTAAAACGTAAGAAAACCGTATCGAAATTAAAAAAAAATTCGCCTTTGGCTGCAAGGGGTGGCAATAGTCGCTCCCGGCCGCCTTGTTCTTTTCGCAGCCCCCCTCGCATCAATACGCCACCAGGGCCCTTTATACCCAGTCCGACCCTGATCCGAATCATGACTTCAAAGCAATGTTCTGACGAAAGTTCCGTCGGAATATTCCAGAATAAGGTCTGCCAAATGAAGTTTGTGAGTTCTATCACTAAGTTTGCGTTTGAGAGGTCACCAATTGCTCTTAACACCTTGGATATGAGCGCCAGTACTAGGATCCACAAAGTTCAGTGAGTGGTTAATTGTGAGGTGTTCGTATCCACAGCTTCCGTGGTTACGATATGCAGCCCACTGATCTGCCATGACAATAATTCGTGGTTGTACGTGTTTGTGTACGAGCAGCAGCAATGTACTCTCTGATCCAGGGACGAAGTGTCTCCGACGGCATGGGCACAAGACAAGATGGCAACCCCTCCCCCCTCACCAAATTTCTTTTGCTAAACGGTGCGGGCTCATGACGTGTATGTGTCTGGAGTGTGTTTTATTGCGTTATGTTAAGCAATTTTGCAATGATATTTGTTATTAATGGAAAATATAGTAGGCCGATTTTTTAGTGTACCAGCGTATGTTTCAAAATTATTGACCTTCAGGATTTTGTGAAAATTAAATACATTATGATAATATCATTTATTATTATAAAACAATATAATGCACCAGAAAAGACACAATAATGTGGGAAAGGAAGCAAATATTAAAACAATCTTAATGAACACTTACGAAGAAAATTAAAATTTGATTAATACCTAATTTACCACCATTCCACCCAATGTCGGACTGCACCACAATTATGGCATGATCATCGGTTTTTCACGGGCCCTTACATGCGCAAAATTGTCAATTACTGAAGAGTAGTCTATACCCAGAGTTATGATCTTTTCTACACACGAGTGAGATAAGATCTCCCCCCCCCCCTCCCAATAACAATTCGTGACTGGTAAGGTTAAAAACATTCTCAAAGCTATTTCTAAGTTTGGAAATGTACTCTATGAAAGTGTGCATATCCTGTGGTGTGTTCAAGTCTTCGGCATTCATATATGACTGGAAATGTAGAAATTCGTTGCTGAGAAAGTTTTCTATGTCTCCTTGGTACCTATGAACAAGTATATTTGATCTAGCCTCTATGCCACGAGCTCCGGTCTCTTTCAAATCCCTGAAAAGTTCAAACCTTTCCAGAACTTCGTATGATTTCCTCCTGTTTGCTAAATTACTGCTCAGTTAATGCTCTCCGTCCACGCATATGGAGTGATGACTACAAATAATATCTATATATTTAAAACACAAGGCAGTTTCTTTCTACAATCCGCCAGCGCCACCCGCTGAAGCGATTTTCATCTTTTTTTAAATAAAAGCTACTGACCCACATATTTGTCATTGCTAATTTTTATTGACATAAGTAATTTTTTTTTGTTACCATGACATTTACTTCGTACAATCCGCCGTTTGTTATTCTAGAGTTTGTTCTCGCTTCAGTACTTGCAGCGCCATCTGCCTTTCTGCTGTGGTCGGACTTGGAACTAAGCCCTCCACTATCAACTATGAAGTTGTAATTATCTGAATCGGTTCAGCAGTTTTCAAGATTATTAAAAAAATTTCCGTGGCGTATATTATGAAATACTTTCTTTCATGTTGGGTGTGAACAGGTTGTATGTAAACAAAGTGGAACGATACACAGGTAATCGGGAACTACTTCAAAGTGATCTGATTAGGTAGTACAACCAAAAATAATAAAAAATAAACGAAATAGCCTGTGTCCACGGGAAAGAAATAAGCTTCCCAACGGTGAAAAAATTATCCAAATCGGTTCAGTAGTTTTCGAGATTACCTCAAACTTTCTCTCTTTATACATTAGTATAGATTATCCAGAATGTCCGAGAATTATTGGACACATTACAAAATTATGTACAAAAAAAATATGAGCATTGTCTGTTTTTCTATATCACGTATTACTAACACAGTTTCCATATTTTTGCTTTGCAGAATTGTTATTCCCAAAATCCGATAGATGGTGCTAGGTGTGGCCTGATGAGGAATATATGAGATATGCGCAATCAATAGTCATGTCTTCCGTACAGCAGAAGGCGATGTGTGTGTTATGGCTTTTTTTTTTTTTTTTTTTTTTGATTGGAGGTTTAACGACCACCGTGAGCAACTCAATGGGCTATAAGCAGTCGCCCGTCCCTAATTTAGGGTCACTGGTTCCAGGGAAGGGAGAGAGCCAGTGCCGTAAGACAAACACAACATCCATGCCTGACCGGGATTCGAACCCGGACCCCTTACGGACGAATGATCAGAGGCCAACGCCTTAGACCACTGCGGCGTGTTATGGCTTGCGGAATTAAAGTCTGTCATTAAAGTTAAAAGACGGTACCGTTTAGAGTATGGTTGTAATCCTCCGTCAACGAATTCAGTTAAGCGGTGGATGACACAGTTTAAAGAAACTGGCAATGTCGAACATCGGGGAGAAGCCGGTAGGCCTAGCGTCAGCGGTGAGACGGTTGACCAAGTTAATGAAAGTTTCCGACGAAGCCCCAGGAGATCCGTTCGTAAACAAGCAGAGAACTGTGCATTCCGAAATCGACAGTTCACGATATCTTGCACAAGAAATTAAAGTTTCATGCTTATAAAATTCAAATAGTGCAAAAGATGCATGTAAATGATCACACTCTGCAATACGATTTCGCTGTGAATATGCTGAATCGAGTGGAAAACGATGAAAACTTTCGCAGTACTGTAATTTTTAGTGATGAATCCACATTTCATGTATCAGGTATTTTTTTTTTTTTTTTTTATTGAAGGTTTAACGACCACCGTGAGCAACTCAATGGGCTATAAGCAGTCGCCCGTCCCTAATTTAGGGTCACTGGTTCCAGGGAAGGGAGAGAGCCAGTGCCGTAAGACAAACACAACATCCATGCCTCACCGGGATTCGAACCCGGACCCCTTTCGGACGAATGATCAGAGGCCATCGCTTAGACCACTGCGCCACCGGGGCGGCTATCAGGTATTGTGAAACGTCACAACTGTAGGATATGGGGCAGTGAACCACCTCATGCTGCTATTGAATTGGAACGTGATTCTCCAAAAGTTAATGTGTGGTGCGCCCTATCAAAAAGAGAAGTGATTGACTCTTTCTTCTTCTGCAAAAAAAAACATAAATGGTGACATTTACTTGGATATGCTAGAAAATTTCGCTATACCCCAGATCAAAAGATAACGTTGTTTTCCAAGACGGCGCACCTCCTCATTGGTCAACGTGTGTATGTAAGTGCCTAAATGAGCATTTCCTCAACAGATGGATTGGGCGTGGTAGGCCCATTCCGTGGCCTCGTCGCTCTCCAGATCTTTTTTTTTTTATTGGAGGTTTAGCGACCACCGTGAGCAACTCAATGGGCTATAAGCAGTCGCCCGTCCCTAATTTAGGGTCACTGGTTCCAGGGAAGGGAGAGAGAGCCAGTGCCGTAAGACAAACACAACATCCATGCCTCACCGGGATTCGAACCCGGACCCCTTTCGGACGAATGATCAGAGGCCAACGCCTTAGACCACTGCGCCACCGGGGCGGCCTCTCCAGATCTAACTCCATTGGATTATTTCATGTGAGGCTAGGTGAAGGATCGTGTCTATCAGATGCCTTGTACTGATTTGCAGGAACTGAAGCAGCGTATCACAGCTGCTATTAATTCCATAACTCCTCAGATGCTTGCCAATACATGGCATGAAATCGAGTATCGCTTGGACGTACTACGAGCAACCAAGGGATCTCGCATCGAAATTTATGAACTTGTGTAGTTACATTGTAAGTTAGTACAGTCAGTTTCTTTTTATCTGTTTAATGTTTTGTTTTATATAAATTTGTAATGTGTCCAATAATTCTCGGACACCCTGTATAACGATACCCAAAAAAATTGGCAAAATAAAACATATTTTTAGTTATCTAGACACTATATCATTTCAGGTGACTGAAAGAATCCTCAATACTCCAATGCAAGCCCGTCAATGACGGGTAAGCACATATTTATATAAAATGAGGAACGTCATTGTTAAATCCGTATGCGAGTAGTTGGAAAAATGAAAAATTAATGGGAATATTACGAAAATTTTGTTGTTGGTGACCCATCTTAAAAACTGCCCATTAATAACTGAACCGTTTATTACAGTTATGCATTTTATTACGATTCGTATCATATGAAAAGAAAAAAATTCAGTCACGGCTTTTTCAACCGTGCATGGCATGGATTAGTAGTTTTTAAAATTAATAAATTTTGTAAAATTATTTAAGTAAAAATTTTCTTGGGTGGTGGTGCTAAAACATTCATAAAAAAAAAACTCTTCCAGCTTGCCCCCCCTTTTAAATCTGGTGCCCTGGGCTCGGGCCCATTGCTTAAATCAGCCATGCTCTGATCCGTCATTCTCAGGGCAGATTTTGACCCTGACTCGCTTGGTATCACGTTTTTTTTTTTTTTTTTTTTGACTGAAGGTTTAACGACCACCGTGAGCAACTCAATGGGCTATAAGCAGTCGCCCGTCCCTAATTTAGGGTCACTGGTTCCAGGGAAGGGAGAGAGCCAGTGCCGTAAGACAAACACAACATCCATGCCTCACGGGATTCGAACCCAGACCCCGTTCGGACGAATGATCAGAGGCCATCGCTTAGACCACTGCGCCACCGGGGCGGCATCACGTTCAAAGATACCAATGATTCAGGCACCACATGTCTCAAGTGCATATGAGACTCCTTGGAGCGTGATTCCTCTGACACCAGAATTGTCCATAACGACGAGACCTATCTACTCCGAGAGTCATTGAATGACCTTCCGAACATGTTCTACTGGTTGGAATCAATCCCTGCAGCTCACACCACGAAACACAAGTCTCCTCATCTTGGGCAACTTCTTGGAAAAAGCGCTTCCAATTCCACATGGTAAAAACGCTCGCAGAAAGAACAACAGAAGAAACACAAAGCAGCACTTACAGAATCAGGGGCAACACAAGCAAACATTTAAACACAAATAAGCAAACGGCGGTGACATAACGCAGTTACCAGCCTTGGCGGGGAAGGAGCGGAAGGCCGCCCCGGTGGCGCAGTGGTCTAAGCGATGGCCTCTGATCATTCGTCCAAAAGGGGTCCGGGTTCGAATCCCGGTGAGGCATGGATGTTGTTTGTCTTAAGGCACTGGCTCTCTCCCTTCCCTGGAACCAGTGACCCTAAATTAGGGACGAGCGACTGCTTATAGCCCATTGAGTTGCTCAAGGTGGTCGTTAAACCTTCAAAAAAAAAAAAGGAGCGGAAGCGCCACCTATCGGCACTTGCTCTGTGGTAGCAGATGACGCAGGCCAGATACAGAAGTATAGCCAATTGCTTTATTGTTTGACTACAGATTTCGGGGGTTTATCAGATGCAATGTATACCCTAATATAACTTTCCTTTTTAGTTCTAATCTCTACGTAAATTTTGGTATGTTGTCCTTAAGCAATTTCAACAGCAAATGAGGTTGTGCTACTATGTAGAAGGTTGTTTTCAATGTATGTTAATTGGCTGATAGGCTTACGAGCTACGAATTTGATTTTCGTTAGGCTTGCTTTCATTACCTACCTACTGTTGTACGTTAAGTGTTTTTGAGATAACAGTTCGACATTTTGAGTCTCTCATTGTGAGGTTCGAGTTACCAAGTTTGATATATTTGAAGAGTGTGCTAACTAGTGACTAAAGGACTAAATAAAATGTTGAATTAATAAACAGGAACTGTACACCAACTATACTCAAATTAGTATAACTATACTAGTGATCTGAATTTCTTGGCATAGAATAGAAAAAAGTTTCCAAGCTTTTGCACAACCAGATGGCTTTTTCAAGGAAGATAAACTGCAAGCTGAATAATATAACACTTCAACAATTTGAACACAATGATTTGGCTAGACAATAAATGAATAGAAGCAAATGTGATTATTCATTCACAGAAATGAGGCATCCTGTTGGTTGGGCATATGGTTCCACAGGAGAAAACGCAGAATTAGACTCAATGAACATAAAGGACACACACACGGGATGGAAAAGTAACCACTGCACTGTCCGGAGAAGTCAAGTTCAAAGTCGACTGATCCTACGTGGGATGATAAAAAGAAATTAGCTTTTTACTCCACGACTAAATCTACAGCCATTCGCCAAACCTTAGAGATCATTACCAACAGTGAGGCTTGCAATGTAAGGTCTCTCTAGAATTGCCATGAGTTTGGAACCAGTTTGTCAAATAATGCTGTGTTTTCACCCACGGTACTGCATGCCCAATCAACATGTCTTGTTTCTGTGACTGAATAATTACATTCGCATCTGTGCATTTATTGTCTAGCCAAGTCACAGCGTTCAAATTGTTGAAGTGTTCAATTATTCAGTTTGCAGTTTATCTTCTTTGAAAAAGCCATCTGGCTGTCGTGCGAAAGCTTGGAAACTTTTTTCTATTCTACGCCAAGAAATTCGGATCACTAGTTTACTAATACTATTTTGAAAACATTGAAGTTCGAATAAATACCGACTTGTTTAGTCATTCGATGCTTAAGTAAGGAAATAGAGTATTAAGCTGTTAGATGTTTTCAATAATTAATTAATTAAGCTTCACTTAATGTTGGTGTTCTAAGTAAACCAACTTTGCACATATATGAGGAGTGATCAAAAAGTATCCAGTGTGGTTGCATAAGTTTGGAATCACGTGACACAACAGGAAGTATTTCATTTAATTCAGAAAACCAACGTGAATGAATGCAATTTTCATAATTTAAAGTCCACTATAGTTTCTCTGAAAGCTAGGATTCAGCTTCTTTTTTTTTTTTTTTTTTGATTGGAGGTTTAACGACCACCGTGAGCAACTCAATGGGCTATAAGCAGTCGCCCGTCCCTAATTTAGGGTCACTGGTTCCAGGGAAGGGAGAGAGCCAGTGCCGTAAGACAAACACAACATCCATGCCTGACCGGGATTCGAACCCAGACCCCTTACGGACGAATGATCAGAGGCCAGCGCCTTAGACCACTGCGCCACCGGGGCGGCAGGATTCAGCTTCATCAGGACTAAGCGTTTTCATTTCTTGCTTCTAACGATGTTTCCAGTTTCACAAGTCAAACGCCTCGTACGGCCATTTGACTGATTGATTGATGAGGGTTTTCCATGTGCTTGATAGGTATTGAGATGAAGATAAATAATTTACCGGGTTATTATGGTTTTGAAATATATGAAGCCTTTCATATATTTTAAAAACTGTAATAACTTGGTAAATGGTTTATCTTCATCTCCATACTTATCAAGCGCATGGAAGGCATTCATCTGTCTGCAATCTGCACAAAGCATTTTACATATGAAACTGGTGTTGCTATAATAGTTAGCAGGATATGGGTCACCCAGAAATGTTCTGATTCTTGTATCCCAAAACTGCCTCTAGATTCTGAAAATTACCATTTGGAATAAATCTTGCATCAGTGTGTGGTAGCAGCCTCCATTTTTACAAAGAACATTACTTTTGTGAGTTGTCATCTAGAGTGTATCTGGCAATTTCAAATTAACAAAATGCTTCCAAAACAAAACTACAGGACAGATTTGTTAGACAGCACTTTTTGTTTTTGGTATCATTAGACTATGTTCATGTTTTCCAAGGAATTTTTGATTTACATAATTCTCAAATTATAACAATGTGTTTTATTCTCTTTACAAAAAACATTACACAAAATGAATATGATTACAGTTAACTTTACAAAAAACATTACACAAAATGAATATGATTACAGTTAAAACGTCTCGTTTGGTCACAGTGATCTTCAAAACATAAAAACTGTTTATTAAAAATCAACTTGTGTGACGTTGATTTCTCTTTCTGCGCTTGCGGCGAGGTTTACCTGATGAACTATTCTGAAATAAAAATATTTGTGCAACAGCAAATTAAGTGAAAGAAAAACAGAATTCTGCAGTTGATAGCATTTAGACACTATAATACATACAAAGACTAATAAGACTGAATTAGTTATATGAGGGGCATAACAAAAGCACACAATCTAAAATGAAAGCGGATGATGCAATTGGGGGAAATGATTGCGTCATGTCAAAGTCAGGCTCTCAGCAACACAGTGGTGTAAGAACAATGCGCTATCATTAGCTGTGTGGACGTGGGAGGGTTTGGAAATGGAAGCGTGCAGCTCCTCAGGTCGAGTCGAGGTGTAAGACCAGCGCTCGTACATGAAAATAGAAACTCTGCGGGAGGAGGGGGAAGGGGGACTCTGAAACAGATCCACACTGCCTTGCAAGAAGTTTTTGGGGAAGGAACTCTTGATTGAAGCACAATTTCTCACTGGGCATCACGCTTTCAGGATGGCCGAAGCAGCATCAAAGATGATTACCGCTCAGGTCGACTTTAAACGGTGACAGACAAGACATCTGCCGCCATTGTAGCACCGCTTCTCGAAGAGAATCACCATTTGACAGTTGAGGAGAATGCTTATTAGGCAAATTTGTCCTCCATGCCTGTTTACCGGATTTTGACCGACTCACTCGAAAGAGAGAAAAATCGCCATGCGATAGGTGCCCCGTTAACTCAACCCCGAGCAGAAGGCATCCAGAGTGAGAATCACACAGGATCACCTCCACAGGTTCGAAAGGGAGGGTGACACCTTCCTGAACATAACTGTCACAATTGATGAGACTTGGACCCGTGATTTTGAGCTGGAACTGAAGTCACAATCAGTGGAATGGAGGCATCCAAGTTCCCGATACTCCTCAAAGTGTCGTCAGCAACAATCCAAAGTAAAGCAAATGATGATTTTTGCATATGATGCCCAGGGTGTTGTGGTCTCTGATCGAGTGCCGGTAGGGCAAAATGTCAACGCATAATATTATCATGACTTTCTGAAGACTAAGTTGAGACCAAAAAAGTCAAAATCGCCCCAACTGGTTGGAAGCAGGAGCGATCTTGCTGCATGACAACACATCGTGTCATAAGCATCGGTACAGGGACTTTTGTCCAAACATAGCTAGGAAACTTTATCCCACCCCCCAAAGTTAAAAAGTCGGCTCTGTAGCATCCACTACGAATAACTAGACAAACTGTCATTGGACATGCCCTGAGTAATATGACAGCTGAACAAAGATGGGAGTACTATGTAGCATCCAGGATCTACCTCATCACTGGCAAGCTGTCATTAGCAGAGGAGGGGAGTACATTGAACTGCAATAAGGTAAGTTTTCTCCGTTACCTCACACTTTTCTCAAAAATGGACAGTGCAGAACTCCCCCCCCCCCCCAGTATAGCTCATTAATGTAACTACAAGGTTCAGTGAATGAGTATTGCATAAATTTGCATCTGGCGGGGCTTTCAACTAGCATTCTCTACTAGTTCAATGTTTTTTAAACTGAGAAAACACTTGCCATGCAGCAAATTTAATCATATATGACAGCAGGGCTTTTTTTTTTTTCTTGTAGAATGTACAGGAACAATATCTTGGCACCTTTTCCAATGAAAAAAAAGTTTTGGTTTTGGAATAATTATTTAATTAAAATACCATAATAACTGTGAATGTAATTATTTAATGTAATAATCACATGTGAGGGAGTGAGATGACAGGAGTTAACCCCTTCTGCTTAATTCTTTTCCTAATTGTACATGGACTATTCTGAAATAAAAATATTTTGTGGATCAGCAATAATATATCATTTATGTAAACCTTCGTACATATACAATATGGAGAACAAAAAATTAGAAAGGCATCTTACAGGTTTCAACTCAATGAAAGATCACATGATTTATGGCTTTACAGAATACCTATAACTTAAAAAAAAAAAAATATCTAAGCAGTTTTTACAGATGAAGTGAACTTTGCATAACACTGCTGTACTTTGAAACAAATATGAATGGGTATTTTCTCATATGAATTTAACCACAGCTAGGTATGTTCTTTTAATCTCATTATTATTCATAAAAATTGTTGGGATTCCACTAACCCACTTTAGTCCTACAGTATACTTCTCATGGACTGTATTTTAGGATCAGAATCTAGTTAACCTCTATGTTACTCAATGTACTTGTAATTCTTAGGGGATTTGAATTACAAGTACAATTCTTATTCATGGTAATTTCAGCTTTTGCTATGTATTATATGAGATGTGTTCAATAAGTTTTCCTAAGCCTGACCTTGAAAGTAGAGGTTGGTGGCTGACTCAAGTATTGCATCATCCTTCAGTTATATAAGAGCCATGCCTCATCACTGTGCCAGGATTTGAGATGGTGCCACAGTGCATTGAAGTCTACAAGGTGACAATGGATGAGCGACAGATGAAATTGTAGAACCGAGTGGTGATTGAATTTTTGACAAAGGAAGGTGAAATGCCACGCAGAATTCATAAATGGATGGTTCGTGTACCACAGTCAAAATATGGGCAGCTTGTTGGAAGATGACCACAGATGAAATGTGCCAAAAAGTGGAGGACCTAGTGACGTCAAATCTGTATTGTACAGGTTACCCAAGAACTGAAGTTCGATATCAGCAGCTTTTTGAAAAGTTTGGTGGCATACATATTCAAGCAAAAATTTTATACTGATAGCATTTTTAATTCAAACTACAGAATTATGGAACATAAAAGGGATGTCAGAAGAAGCCTTTCTACTTCTGACAATTGAAGATACCTCTGCCTCTCCAAACTGTACCAGACCAAAAGGATTACAGCTTTCTCAAACAAATTTTCATTATGCTACAGAGAAAGCATTGAAATTCTCTTCAGTAAAAACTCTTGTAATTCAGAAACAATGTCAACCACATGAGTGCTTGCTGCTAGTGTGAACAAGGCTGATGTTTCAGCCAAAAGATCTTACTATTCTTAATGCTTAATACGTAATAAATCGTGCATGAAATTACCTTTCTACTGATACAAAAATCTGAAGTCACAGCACAGCCTTCAATTCCTTTACAAAATTATACAGGATGGTAAGTATTTTGTATTCCCACAGGGGAAAAAAACTGAACACTCGTACTGTTTTAAGGTCACACAAAGCAGTAAGAATTCAGCAAAAAGACACCCATCTTGTGAGTGTGCACATACTTTCTGGTGACATAATATTCCCCTTCCCACTGCCATCTAAAAATATAATTGAAACAAAAACATGTTGTACTGCCATTACAGAACAAATTGCCAAAACCAGATCTGAAAAAGAAATAATCAGGACATAACTTGGGTAACAGATGCTCACAATCTAAGCAACAGTGAAAGTATCACCTGTGGGAGGTCATTAAAAAATTCAACCAACAAACAACAGAATATTAATTGCAAACAGGTTATAAATTCTGAATTTGCTTGTAGCTTTACTAGTCATCCATGTAATGTCTCTCAGAAAACTTTAAAATTTCATCACCCTGGAGGGGAAACCCACATCTCCTGAGTATGCTATCCAGACAATGAAGTTTAAGCAACCGTAGCTTAGGAATCTGGACATACTTCAGATTTGTGCTAGTCAAAGCATCGTTGCTTCCTCATAGCATTATTTTGACTCAAACAAAAATTGGCAGATGCAGGTTCAATTAATTCCTACTCCAGGGCAATGAAATTTCCAAGTTTTTGAGAGATGTTACATGGATGACCAGTAAGAGCTACAAGCAAATTCAGCCTTTATAATCTGCTTGTTCTGAATATTCTATCGAATCCCTATGTGTTATAGATAATATTTCTTCCTTCATCAATACACAATATTTCAATTCAGCAGTGTTAATACAGTGGCCATCAAATATTGAATGTAAACATTTTTTTTTTAGACTTGCATAATATCAAACCTGAATGTGATTAATTTTACAAGAATTGAAATTTCTAAAACCTATACTGAAAGTTAAGCTAGAAATAAAGCTACCGTACCCGAAATAAACATAAAACTATAAATTTCAGAGATAAAGGATTTCTATTGATCTAATAAAAACATGATACAGGGAGAAACCCCACCGCACCAGAAGTATAATTTTAAAAATGAGTTCTCAGAGGAGACTAACAAGAAAAAAATTATGTTTTAAAGCCTATGGTATATTTTACATGTCATTCTCTCATTATTATATAAACGTGTATACTTTCATGGCTGATTAACACTGTAAAACAACAAGCTGTAGCAAAAGATAAAGAAGCAATTTTTATAAATGAATCATGGACTGCATTTATCATGTGAACTGGACAAACTAAGCCAATTAATTTGTCATGTCATGCACTATAAATATCTCAAAATTATGAGGTTTTACTAAGGAATTTTCAGGTAGTATCCCTACCCTTCCTCAAGACTACAGCTACATTAGGTGCTGCCTATAAATATAAATTTGGGATATTTATAGTGCATTAAGACTAGGAATAGCTATGTCATCTATTATTACTAAATTGTTGTGTCATTTTAACTCTATTAAGTTTTATGTGATGCACAAATAAAATGTGTGGGTGATGTCTTGTTCTTAAAATACACTGTTGCAATAAAAAAAAAAGTTACTGAGAGTAAAAGACTACTACAGAAGAGAAGGTTACTATCTTTTCATGATATTGCAAATCCTTTGTAGCTGGGTTTTACTAAGAAAGATATCAACATCATTTGACTAACAGACCATTGCCATAGCTATAGAGTACTATATTTTTTGGTGTATACGTTGAGACTTTTTTCAATGACAGAAAAAAATGTTGTGCCTTAAATTTGGTCATAATCAAAGCATCCTAAAAGGCAATATTACTTTCTTAAGAAACCATTATGAAAGCGTAAAAAAAGTAAAATATTCTGTTCCTTAAAAGCTGCTGAAATGGATATTTCTCTTTGACAAAAACATCACCATGACAGATTTGGAGTGGCAGCTGTCTTATGCTAATTGCATCCCTCCAAGACCCCGAGGGTAGCGTTCACCTGCAGTTTTACAAAGCCGCTAGAACTACAATGGAACACATCGCTGCCACGCAGCTGATTGCATGGTAACCACTGTGTTGACAGCTGGTGGCACATGTGCTTTAAGAATAGTTGCTAATGAAGGCAGTCTTTTTTTTTTTTTTTTTTTTTTTTGCTTTGCTTTTCCAATCTCTCATCATTTTTGTCACTCAGTTATTGCTATTATTTATTATGTTTATCTTAATTTATTATTTCAGTTTCCGACTGAAATTAAAAGCTTTTTTTTTTCTGATTTTGATCAATTTTGTTTTCAATAAATAAATATTTAGAAATCATTTTTGCAGTTTTAATTTATAAATACTGGAAGACTGGAAAGCAGTTAGTATACTAGAGGACTTGAGGACCCTTTTCACAGCCAAGGCAATAGTTCCTATACATGTATATTAGCAAGATAATATAAAAGAAACATCAATCAATACAATTTTTATACCAGTGAGGATAAGGAGTTACATCTCACAGTCATTTCATGTAATTGTGCATCATTCAGAAAATAATGAGCGAAAAGATGCTCTTCCTGGAGACTTTTTACTACATGCAAAATATTGTCGCATGATGCCGAATGTTTTTTATATTCAAGAATACATAATTTAAGAAATTCTGTTTTATTGAGCCACATTCTTAATTGTTACAAAGTGCGACAAGTAACGAGACCGATTTTTTTTTAATCACGGTAAAATACACGTTGGGAAGGCACAGTTTTTTTTATAAGTCATTTACCAGCTATGCGGTGGCCACAAAGTTTGCATGAGAATTGCGCAGATGATTATATCGGTGGAAGAACTTTGTCACTGCTCTGTCATGGAGCAAAGATCTGGTTCCGTTAGAAAATCGGTAAAACTGCATCTGCGACAGCTGAATTGTTGCATGATGTGTATGGTGCTAATTGACTATCTCGTGTATAAATTTTCCGATGGTATGCATGTTTCAAGGATGGGCGGGAAGATTCGGAAAACGACAAAAGGCCAGGACGCTGGATTTCAGTGCACAAGTCTGAACGCATTGAGAAAGTTCGCGAAAGGACAAAAAGTGATCGTTGTGTTACCTTGAGGATGCTGGAATGTGAGAACGGTGTTAATAAGGAGATGATTCGTTAAATTTTAGTGCATGATTTGGGTGGCAAAAATAAGTTTGTGCTAATTTTGTTCCTCATGCTTTGTTAGACCAGCAGAAAACCTGTACGAGTGGAGTATGCAAAGGACATCCTGGAAACTGCAGAAACAATGCAAAAATTTCTCCAGAGCATTGTCGCAGGTGATGAGCATGGCGTTTTCACTATGATCCTGAAACGAAGTGTCAGAGTACTCAGTGGAAGTCAACACAGTCACCCAAAAGAAAGAAGATCAGGTTACAGAAGTCCAAAATCAAGACAATCTTAAGAAATGCTTATAGCATATTAAATCCATTTATTTTTGTGATGTAATAAGCACAAAGATTCGCCAAGCTTTCGCATTCCACTGGGAGGCTTTTTCAGGGCAATGGTAGACATGAAAATGCAAGAAATCAGAACATGTAAGAAACAAAGATGATTTTTTTGAAAATAACATGGGTGACATCACAAGCATTATACATGAATTTTTACCACACAATTACACGGTGTGCTGTGATGTGTTTCCATCTTTTAATAACACATGCCAAACCATTGTTAGTTCAGCAGAGACCATATCATTGCATGCTAGTTTGGTGGAGAGGATTTCGACTGTTTCCCTGATGGCAGTCTCTTTAAAGTTAATGTAAGGAACAATTCTTCCAATACTATTTCATACAGGAATGGCCGATGAATGCACGACTTATTTCTCACGTGTTCTAATTTCCTGCAGTTCCATTGCCTTGAAAAACCCTCACAGTGGAGTGTGAAAGCTTGGAGAATCTTTGTTTTTATTACACCACAAAAATAAATGGACTTAGTACCCTATAAGCATTTCTTGGAGTATTCACGGTCTGGTGTATTTAAAATAACATCAAGACAATCCTTGCATGCTTTTACGACAGCAAGGGAATTCTGCATCACGAGTTCATTCTTGAAGGTACAAATGTCACTGCCTACATTTTGGAATGATTGTGGAAGAGGATTGTTTGTGTTAGGACTGAGTTCAAAAACGAGGGGTGGTTCATTCTTCACGATAACGCACCCACACATAGAGCAGTCAAGAGTACAGCAATTTCCGGCACGGAAACAATTGCGTGTACTCAACCACCGCTTTACACTGTGCGACTACTTTCAACTCCCTAAATTAACGTTGCCTTTCAAAGGATAAATTTTTCAAGGCATTGAAGACATACAAAGAACTGTGACATCAGCTCTTCACTCCATACCAAAAGATGCCCTCTGCAAGTCCTTCCTCTTGTTGGCTGATCGTGCCATTTCCTATATTAACGCAGGAAGAATGTACTTCAAATGAAATATATTCACATACGTTTTCCTGCTTTTCCATTTTTTTTATTTCAGTCTCATTACTTAATTGCTGCACTGAGTGTTTGCTTATATATGTTCTGTATTTCGTATAAATCAGAAAAGGTCTTTAGACACTGTCACATATTATGTGTGCGAGCGTGAGATGTTTCAAAGTGGATGGTCTTAGTTCTCTAAAAGAATAAAATTTGAATTTGATTAACTTTGTATTGGTATAAAAGTAGGGCAGTCATTTTAATTACAATGTGCACATACACTGAAGTACAAAAAGCCATGGGATAGCAGTATGCAAATTTTTAACTGGTGCTGCCATCGTATAAAGGCTTTGACACATGACACAATTTTTATCAGTTGGGAGGTGGTGTAATCTCGTGAGTCAGGCTGAACAAGCCGACATGAAATATCAGAGTTTGAATGAGGCATGGTAGTGGGAGCCATAAGGATGGTACATTCAACATTCCACGAACCATGGTGTCACGTGTGTATAAAGAATACCTCATGGAAGGCATTACCATCCACTATGGGCAGCACAGTGGCAGATCAGCGGCATCTGACAAGGATTGTCCATGCTAACAGACAAGTGACACTGGCTCAAAAAGCATCCACATTCAATGCAGGAGGTACCAGAGATATATCCATCAGGTCAGTTCAGCATCATTTAGCGTCCATGGCATATGGGAGCAGAAAAACCACTGGTGTGCCTTTGTTAACACCACGACATCGGACACAGTGCCTCACCTGGGCTCGTGAGCATGGTAATTGGACCCTAGAAGACTGGCAACATGTGGCGTGGTCCGCTGAGTCATGCTACCAGTTGTTATGAGCTAATGGTAGGGTTCGGGTGCAGCGCAGACCCCATGAAATAATAAAACATACTAACATGCTATAAGCATCACTCTCATTTTGTACACTTTTACCACCTTGTTTTGTTTTACCTTAGTACAGCAGCTTCGCCAACTGTTCAGTAGGAGGGAAGGGATATGGTAGCATCAGTTTGTAAGAAAACACAAAAAACCGTGAATGTTTCTCCACTTTATCTTCCATTTAATATTTACTGAAACATTAAAAATATAATTACAGAATGTTGAAACACTAACTGCATTTGTTCTAGACTCATCTTGTACTAAAGACTGAATTATCCACGAATGAAGATAAGGAAATTGAGAAATTTAACCCATTCGACTAATACAGTAATTACAACAGAGTGTAAAATGAACAAACAGCATCTACAGAAGACTGAAAAAAAATACACACAAAATTCATAAATGCCTATATAGACAATTACGTGGAAGCCATGGGTACACTTACAGAAAACCATTTAGTAGCAATAAGACAATGTCTAATACTCATAAAAAACATTTCATTACGATATTACAGAAACTGGAAGCAGTGAATGGCACTGGACAGTGCTAAAAAAAATGGGGAATATTATTTTCCTCTAACACAACAATACACCGCCTGCTCTGCAAGATAATATTCCAACAATAAATTCCGTTTTTTTTTTTAAATAATTTTCTGCCACAGCAAAATAATTTTCAGTGAACACAAAAAAGTCAGCTGCATGACGCACAATGTCTAATATGAAAACTTATAATCTAAGCAGTAAAAGCATGATCAATAATATTACAATCACAATATAAGATGCACTTGTTTAAAAAAAAAAAAAAAAAAAAGTGTCAAAATCCCCCTGCGTCGTTTAAATGAACATTGTACTATGTATTGCCATAAAGACTTTTAAATAAGTATAAAATGTCACGATAATTAACGCAGCAATCAGACATCTTGGAATTGATTGATATTTTCTGTTTCACACGTAATATCAATCACACCAGAAAACTTAAAAATTTCATCACCCTGGGGGCAGGAATTCGAGCATGCTATTCATTTCCCCACCCAGGATGACAAAGTCCCAAGTAACTGAGTGTTAAGAGCATCAGACTATTCTCCTACCGCATTCTTAATCAAAGCAAATTGTGTTGCCATCTAGCGTTGTTGAGCGAAACTTCATTTATTATTTGCTTAATAATGCTAAATGGCAGCACAATTTGTTTTGACTAAAAATGCATTTGGAGAATAGTCCGATACTCTTAACACTCAGTTACTTGGGACTTTGTAGTCCTGGGTGGTGAAACAGATAGCATGCTTGAACGATAATCAGGAAATGCGGGTTTGATTCCCGCTCCCGGGTGATGAAATTTTCAAGTTTTCTGATATGATTGATATTATGTGTGAAACAGTAAATTAGTAAATTCAGATATGTCTGATTGCTGTGTTAATTATCCTGACATATTTTCCACATTTTATGAGAAGAATATTTCTTCCACACTATATGTATAAAATGTCATAGCTTTATCTTATTTGGTTCTAGTTGAAGAAATTTTCATTTCATCTTCCTGAAAAATCTAATATATTACTGAATTTTGGCTCGTGCCACTCAAAAGCAGTGAAAATTAACACAGGAAGAAATTTAATAACTAGAGCTAAATTACTTTCATCAGATAAAAATCAAGTAGAAGCAATGACAAAAATGTCAAAGTTAATAGACAATGATTTTCCCAAAAAAACTACCATCAACATTGTGCAAAATGTCAGACAAAAACTATCTAAAAAGAACAATGAAAAGTTTGAAAAAACTGATAAAATAATCAAGTATATACCAATGGCCAATTATGGAAAATTAAATACCAAAATTGATAAACATTTAATAAAGAATATAACATAAAAGTAGCCACTACAGCAGAAAACAAAGTAGCATATTTAGCTAATAAAGAAACATACAGAAATAAAATAGACAATATGGAAAGAAAAAATGTTGTATATCAAATTACACTTAATTGTAACAGTAATTATATTGGACAAACGTCTCAAAAATTGGAAATCAGATTTAAGGAACATCAAATGGCTATTAATAACAAAAATCAAAAGTGTATTAGCAAATCATATGCAGTTATGCAAATGTGAACCTTTATGGGAGGGAAAATTAAAATATTGGACTATGAATCTCAAAAACAGACTAATTAAAGAAAGTTATTACATCCAAAAAAAAAAAAAAAAAAAAGAAAGAAAGAGCCATCAATGAGCTTTTTTTTTTCTCTCAAATTGAAATTAGTTGTTCTGCAAAGAGAAGGTAAGCATTTCAAAAATTCCAACTAATATATGTTTCTATCTTTGTTGTGAAAAACTATTGGGTCTGCCAAGTCTTTCGCTATAAAGTCTATAAGTTGATCTATATTAATTTGAGTATACATAGACACTATGTCTTAAGTACCCATAATAGGAGAATCTAATTTAGGAAGAAGTTCTAATTTTTCTTTTAGCTGCATTGAACTTCTTCCTAAATCAGATTCTCCTATTATGTGTAGTTTAGACATAGTGTCTATGTATACTCACATTAACATAGATCAACTTATAGACTTTATAGCGGAAGACTTGGCAGACCTAATAGTTTTTCACAACAAAGATAGAAACATAGTAGTTGGAATTTTTGAAATGCTTACCTTCTCTTTGCAGAACAACTACTTTCAATTTGAGAAAAAAAATTTAATTCAAAAATCTGGTCTAGCTATGGGCTCCGCACTCTCAGTTAACTATTATGTGGGAAAACTAGAAGAAAAGATACTAGTACAACCCACATACTTCTGCCTATATAGCAGATACATGGATGACATCTTATTTATAATAGATAGCTCAGAAATTGTTCCAGAAAGAATTCTAGACTCATTCAATGAATTAGATGATTCCCTTAAGTTCACTATTGCACTTCAAAAAGAAAGAAGAATTAACTTCTTAGATATTACTATCTATTATGAAGATGAAAAATTCCTCACTAGTTGGTATAAAAAAACCAATGAATACTAATAGACTATTGGATTTCAATTCCTATCACCCAGTTTCTATTAAGAAAAATGTAGCAAGTCAGTTTTAAAAAAAAATTAATAAAATATTAATAATCTAAAGCAACTTTTATAGGAATTTTACTAGGAAATTTTTTCATTAATAGCAAATTTTCGGAGAAAACTCTTCTCCTTCTTCAGGCTGTCTTGTTGTTGTCACTTTTTACTTGTCACTATCACGGTTACGGTTAACCTTGACGGTTACGGTTAACCTTGACGGTTTAGGTTATTTTTCAACAAATCCTGCCAGATGTTAGGCAGGGAAAATCCTTTGCAGTCATTGATGATGGAATTTTGATTTTTCTCAATCTCTAATCCTTCTTTCAGTTTTCTTTTTTGGAAATTGCTTTGGAAACTGATTACTTTAAGGGAATTCCAATCCATGCTGTGCCCAGTTTCTCTAACATGCCTATCTAATCCAGTCTTGTTGGAGCAATTTTTTTATAGCTGCTTTATGCTCAGCTATACGAGTTTCTAGTCTGCGACCTGTTTCACCTATGTAAGATAGTCCACAACTACAATTTACTTCATAAACTACTCCTTGCATTTTTAAAATATCTTCTTCTCTTTGAACTATTTTAGGGAAAAAAATTTTTAACTTTGTTCTCTAAACTTGGAGCTAGCCTAATATTGTATTTCTTACTAATTCTCTTTAAAGACTCAAATAAACCTATGTGATAAGAAATTTTTCTAGTGAATTTTACTTGTTGCTTTTGTGGGTTCTTCGTACCATTAAAATTCAGAAGCTTCTCAATTTCTTCTTTAGGATAGTTATTCTCTGCAAGTATGACTTTAAGCTCTTCTTTATGGGCTTCTTTTTTATCAGCAGTAGAAACTATTTTATTAATTTTTTCTAAAAACTGACTTGCTACATTTTTCTTAATAGAAACTGGATGATAGGAATTGAAATCCAGTAGTCTGTTAGTATTCATTGGTTTTTTATACCAACTAGTGAGGAATTTTTCATCTTCATAATAGATAGTAATATCTAAGAAGCGTATTCTTCTTTCTTTTTGAAGTTCAATAGTGAACTTAAGGGAATCATCTAATTCATTGAATGAGTCTAGAATTCTTTCTGGAACAATTTCTGAGCTATCTATTATAAATAAGATGTCATCCATGTATCTGCTATATAAGCAGAAGTATGTGGGTTGTACTAGTATCTTTTCTTCTAGTTTTCCCACATAATAGTTAGCTAAGAGTGGGGAGAGTGGGGAGCCCATAGCTAGCCCCGATTTTTGAATGAAAAAGTTTTCCCAAATTGAAAGTAGTTGTTCTGCAAAGAGAAAGTAAGCATTTCAAAAATTCCTACTAATATGTTTTTTTCCTTGTTGTGAAAAACTATTAGGTCTGCCAAGTCTTCCGCTATACTCCGAAAATTTGCTATTAATGAAAAAATTTCCTAGTAAAATTCCCATAAAAGTTGCTTTAGATTATTAATTCAATTAAACTAGGAAGCCATTTCTCAACATGAGCTTTATTCAAAGAATTAATAAAATAGTTTCTACAGCAGATAAGAAAGAATCCCATAAAGAAGAACTTAAAGTCATACTTGCAGAAAATAACTATCCTAAAGAAGAAATTGAGAATGTTCTGAATTTTAATGGTACGAAGTAAAATTCACTAAAAAAATTTCTTATCACAAAGGTTTATTTGAGTCTTTAAAGAGAATTAGTAAGAAATACAATATTAGGCTAGCTCCAAGTTTAGAGAACAAAGTTAAAAAATGTTTCCCTAAAATAGTTCAAAGAGAAGAAGATATTTTTAAAATGCAAGGTGTAGTCTATGAAGTAAAATGTAGTTGTGGACTATCTTACATAGGTGAAACAGGTTGCAGACTAGAAACTCGTATAGCAGAGCATAAAGCTGCTATAAAAAATTGCTCCAACAAGACTGGTTTAGATAGGCATGTTAGAGAAACTAGTCACAGCATGGATTGGAATTCTCTTAAAGGCATCTGTTTCCAAAGCAATTTTCAGAAAAGAAAGCTAAAAGAAGGAATAGAGATTGAGAAAAATCAAAATTCCATCATCAGTGACTGCAAAGGATTTTCCCTGCCTAACATCTGGCAGGATTTGATGAAAAATAACCGTAACCATCAAGGTTAACCATAACCGCGATAGTGACGGAAATAAGTGACAACAAAAAGACAGCCTGGAAAATTTGCAATTTAAATAAAAAATGTCCTAGTAAAATTCCCATAATAGTTGTTTTTGATTAGTAAATGAAAATTTCTCCAACTGGAACCAAATAAATATATCTGGGTAAAGCCTTTTGAGTTAGTGATTTTTAAAAGTTTTACCTTAGGTACAGTAATTGATATTCTTCTGCACTTTTTCTACAATATCTTTAGATTGTATATATGCTATACTTTTATGTACAGTACAACCTCGAAAAGCCGGAATCGTACAGACTTTGCCGATTCCGGATTTTAGAATTTTCCGGATTATAGAGTTTGGATAAAATTCAAACTTAGTATTAAATAAAAACACAATATTTTTGTAAAAGTATTGACAAAAAATAAAGTTAACCAATTAAAAAATATTATTTAATACAAAATAATAGAACAGGAGAATTTTTAAGAAAAATATACAAATACAAAAAAAATATTACCTTGTATCATTTCGTTTAAACATTTCAACTAAGGATTGTTGTTTCATTCATTTTGGTTTATGAGAAAGTAGTTTTTCTTTTATTCTGTAGATGAACATTATTTCCTGTTCGGTTATGAAGTTTCCTTGTTCAAGGACTTTAATTGCATCATCGAGTATTTGTACGAGATTATCAATTTGTATTTTTTCTTCCCCAGATTTATCGTTGTCACTTTCATAATCTTCGTCGCTCTGTTCTTTTTGATTTAATATCAGATCGCGAATTTCGCCATCACGCAATTTATTCACGATCGGTGCATCATCATCACAGTGTAGAACTTCCGTTATATCGGTTTCATCCAGATCCAATAAAGTGCCAGAAGTAGTTCCTTTGCAATAAGCTAAAAGCTCAGAAATTTCTGCTTTTTCTTTTGAAATTTGAAAGCCTTCGAAATCACAATCGTCGTCGTCATCCATAAATATAGTTGTCGGTAGCAAATTGTGCCATGCATTCTTTAAGGTGTCTTTCGTTAAGCTATTCCATGCATTTGTAGCACACCATAATGCATCTCTAATATTGAAGTCTTTCACAAAATCACAAATACTTCTGTCACTATTGATGAAACGAAGCATCCTCTGTAAAACATCATTCTTGTAACGACATTTCAGTGTCCGCAATACTCCCATATCCATGGGTTGTATTAATTATGTGCAATTCGGCGGGAGAAAAAAAAACCTGAACATTTTGTCTACTTAAAAGTTCAGCTGGCGGACGAGCAGAACAGATATCCAAAATTAATAAAATTTTGGCGTCATTAGATAGCCCGATAGCTTTACAGTGTGTATGAGCTTCGAGTACAAAACAGTTTTCAAACCACTCTGTTGTTAGTTCTCTCGTTATCCAAGCGCGCTTGTTAGATTTATAATGTACTGGTAACGCTTTAACTTCTTTAAACGCACGAGAACGAGCAGACTTGCCGATAACCAATAGTTTACACTTGTGGGTACCAGCGGCATTTGCGCACCGTAAGTCGTTCTTTCGCATCTTTAATTCCACTAGGATTCGTTTCCTGCGCTGTTGCTAGAGTTTTTCTTGGAACATAACGCCACAATAGCGACGTCTCATCAGCGTTATATATCTACTCTAATGATAAATTTTCCTCTCTTACCATTTGGCTGAACTCGTCAACAAAATGTTCAGCAGCTTCTTTGTCAGCAGCTCCTTTTTCGCAGCATAAACGGAGTTGTCGAATACCGTGATGTTTTTAAAATTTTTCCAGCCAACCAGATGAATACTCACACGGCATATTTAGGTTCATGTCTGAATGAAATATCTTCGCCTGCGCTGTTAACATTGGTCCTGTTAACGGCACGTTCTCGCTTCTTCATTGGCGAACCCATTCGATCATCATTTTGTCCAAATCTTCATTGTTTGCCTGGCGTAAAGTTTTTCTCTTGTCCATCGCCAGTGGCGTATCACTATCGGCAAAAAATTTCAGATTGTCGCCCTTTTGTTTTTGGATATCATAAATCGTGGATTTACCGACACTGAATTCTTTGCAAAGATTGCGGACCGAAATTCCTCTTTCCAATTTCTGAAGTAAGTCAACTTTCTTCGCAATTGTTAGAAAGGTATGTTTTCTTTTGCAACAACTAAAGTATCCGATGGTCGTTTTTTAGACATACTGTTATTTGAAACTACAAAAACTATCAAATGTACTCAATCCCGATACGTAGCTGTAACTTGTTGAGGATGAGATTACCACGTGCAGTTAATAAAAAGAAGAGCAAGATTAATGCCTCTCCTGTGTTGCCAGTTGCTGGGAAAAGGATTTTTTTTTCTTTCTTTTAAGTGAACACATGAGCTGACCGCTAGAGAGAGAGGGGGAGGGGGAATGGGCTATGCAGGCTTTCAGCGAACATTCATTAAAAATAATAAAAAGAAAATGCCTAACTTCTGAAGTTTTCATTGGATTTTGACGAAATTTCACATGGGAGTTTATTTTGATGTGTCTTGGTTACTGTAAACGTTGCATTCGATTATTTAAAAAATTGGAGAAATTTTGTTTCCTAACATTTTTTCCCTAGTATGACTTACGCAACGTAGGCACTTGAGCTGTCAGCCATCATCCAAGAAGTGATTCATTGTTAAAGGGAAGAAACTTTCACCCCCTCCCCCAAGCAGCCTTCCGAACTGCATTTTCCGATGATGACACATCACCCATGGGGCATTCTTTGTGATCGAAAACCGATGCCCTCGCCTTTTTTATGTAACTACATATAAACTTTTTTTTCAATCTTTTCTGCTGTTCAAGCAGAATGAAAAAGGCAATGACCGACTTCCTTACTACTCAAATTTTGTACCATTTTGTGCGATTTCCATACATTTGGAGTAAAATTTTCAACAATGTGCGAGTTCCGTACAAGTCAAATTTTTTAATCCATACAGTACAGTACAAGTTAATTGAAAAGTTTTTTATGAAACCATTGTGAAATTTGTTGCTTATTTTAACGCAAATCATATAGTATACAGTACATAACTTAATATAAAAAGCATTTTAAGTTATACTGTACAGTATGTACGGAAATCTCACAAAATGAACACAATTTGAGGTGTACAGAAGTCGCATGTACGAAAGTACTGTAGCATATAACCAATTAAAAAAAGGAAAGTGATATTTTGTGTCTTGAAAATTCAACATCTGTACATACTGTATGTACATACATATGAACAATCGGCAGAATTATGAGAAGATGCATGTCGCACAACAAATAAAACTGGAAAACGTTCTCTCTCTCTCTCTGAGCATGTGCAACTATCTCTCTCCCTGCCAGTTTTTCTCCAATCGCAGCCAAGGTTCGGATCAGATTTTTGAGTTGGCCAGGGGCACATTTCAGTTCACGGTGAAGTTGTTTGTCGCTGGTCAGAACTCAGTACGTACATACAAGTTCAGTAATTTTATGGGATTTGTGGAGCACTGAAACTGTAACACCCAGTGGCGTAACTACAACGTGAGCATGTGCAACTATCTCTCTCCCTGCCAGTTTTTCTCCAATCGCAGCCAAGGTTCGGATCAGATTTTTGAGTTGGCCAGGGGCACATTTCAGTTCACGGTGAAGTTGTTTGTCGCTGGTCAGAACTCAGTACGTACATACAAGTTCAGTAATTTTATGGGATTTGTGGAGCACTGAAACTGTAACACCCAGTGGCGTAACTACAACGTGTGCCCCCTGCAAGCTTTACTTCTTTGCCCCCTAGCACAGTGATTTCCCCTGGTTTTCGAACCTGCAGTACGCCCCACCGCAGCTGCCGGGGTGGTATGCAGTAACGCCACTGGTAGCACTTATTTGCTCCCTATCAGCACCAGACCTACTTTTTGCGGTGTCAGATTGCGACAATTCTTGACCCCTGAAAACTCGCAGGAAATTTTCAGTGCCAATACAGTGTATTTTTATATGTACAACCCTGCACTACAGGAAGACACTTGCTACACTTTTCCAACTACCAATTGGCAAGCAGCATTCCTCATACATGTGCAACTTATTTCCATACAACACACTTTCTTCGTTACCACGGTTGCAGTTACATAGTGTTGCTGACTTAGGGATCACAACATCATATTCTATAAATTTCTGTAAAAATTTTATCGCATCTTTTAGTAAATAATCAGTATATTTGTTTTTGAAATATCATTATATGCATAATCTTACCCTGTTGTTTTAAATTCACGACCTCGGCAGTCCGGAAGATTAAAAAAAAAAAAAAAATGGAAAAGGTCCGCATTTTGGAGATCCGGGTTTTCGAGGTTGTACTGTATATCCATTTCTATCTACCCACATCTTTCATTAGCCAGGTTTGCTATCAACCTAGACATGTGTATACCTGTACAGTGAACATTTGTGCATGAGAAACCTGGAAACAGTATTTTTTTTTTAAATACACTTTATTTAAACACATACCTCATACTTTACATAGTGATATGAAACAGGCATAGAACTATCACAATTCCTTTAAAAAGAAAGGAAAGAGTTGCATTTTGGGATGAAACATCACAACAAACACTTAGCACATTCACCAGCAAACTAGAGGTGCAAATGTATTAGTGCTGACTGTTGCTGTAAATTCTTCAGTTTAGGCAGAATTTTTGTAGACAAAATCTTATTCATTCAGAATAACATAAATAATATGGAGTCATAATTTTTGGAAAAATCCATTCCTAAAACATGCAAAATTTGCTTGAACTTTAACTCGAGGGAAGGTTATTTTACTTGCAGTTTACAGATGATGATGAGTCCACTACATATGACAGTATTGCTTCCTTGCTGTTTGCAAACAATGTGCAGAGGTTAGCCCATTCACTTCTTTGATGATATTTGTTTTTTATTATTATTTTGAATGATTCTTGTCAAGCTTTGTGGGAAAATCCTGCAGCGCATGTACGCCATTGGCTGGTAGACAGTGGAATTTCTCTACATTGTTTTTATAAGTGCTATCACAAATTGCAAGAATTCAATTATTCATAAGCTGCTATGTTTACTCATTAAATTTTTCTCAACAAAAAATTTTTAAATGCCACTTTTTTTAAGATGTGAATCCGTTTTTTGGTGTAAATATGATATGGATGGTAAGTCAGATCATATCCGAAAACTTGAAAATTTCGTCGTCCTGGAGTGGGAATCATACCCGTGTCTCTCGGATAGCGCCCGAGTATGCTAATATGTCATGCATATATGCTCAGAGTTCAAATTAATCAGAAATTTGAGACTTGGTCATTCTGGGTGGTGTAGTGGGGAGCAAACTCTGGCGCTATCCAGGAGACACGGGTTTGATTGCCGCTCCAGGATGACGAAATTTTCAAGTTTTCAGATATTATCTGACTTACCATCCATATCATATTTACACCAAAAAACGAATTCACATCTTCAAAATTTGTATGGTATGGTGAAATCCTGTATTCCATTTGTGATGCCATTTTTTTGCTTAAATTTTTCTCAAAAAATAAGGGTGAGTCTTATATACTATTTATTTTATTTCAAAAAATATGGTAATTGAAACAGCTCAAATAGGTGAAGATAAAAATTATAACTTACATCAGGAATGACCTCTATTTTATCTTGAACAGCATCAGTGGAGGGAAGCTTTACTATTTTTTTCTTGAGCGGAGATCCCTCACTGATTGCTTGGAAGAAGAAGACATCATCTGAGAAAGGGCACCAAGGAGAGATGATTTACAATACATATTTCTGTTAAAGGCATGTGAATGCCTACTTCTAAATCAACACTTATTAAGTAAGCTTCGATAAATTGGATCTCACATATATCAGGAAATCAAAATAATATATAATTACAAATTTTGTTGTCCTGTTTTCATGGATTATGATATATATACCTGAACAGTTCACAAATGCCCCCAAAAGATGTTCTGCCATGGTTCAAGCTGCTTTCACTGAAAGCTCTTTTTTTCTTTTTTTTTTGGGGGGGGGGGGGGTTAACAACCACTGTGAACAACTTGATGGGCTATATAAGCAGTCACCCGTTCCTAATTTAGGGCCACTGACTCCAGGGAAGGGAGAGAGCCAGTGCCATAAGACAAAAACAACATCCATGCCTAACTAGGATTTGAACCTGGACACATCTAGGACAAATGATCAGAAGCCATAGCTTTGACCACTGTGCTATGGGCTGGTGAAAGCTATTTTATTCACACAGCTACAGCTTTCCTATTAATACATTTTTTTTTATTTTTTTTTACCACAACTACTTCTGGAAAACAAAGACTGCATTTTTTTTTTTTTTTACAAGATTTAAGGTAAAATATTTCATCTTGAACATTTCTGAAGGTCATGGGCTTCAGTATTTTTTTCATGAGTACTACGTCATCAGCAAAACCTTGGTTTTGCTGATGACGTAGTCATTTTTGCAACTACCCCATCAGAGCTGCAGAGTATGATCCAGGAACTTGCTGACAAGAGTAAAGAAGTGGGATTAAAATGAACTTTCAGAAGACAAAAGTGATGTTCAATGCTTTTACAAGAAATGAAGATTTATCGATTGATGGAGAAAAGCTGGAGATAACAGACACGTACGTTTATCTTGGACAGCAGATATCAAGTGAGGGTCACATTGATGAAGAAATTAATCGGCATACAAAACTTGCCTGGAGAGCTTTTGGAAGAAACAGTATAATTTTCAAGAGCAATATGCCATTATGTCTTAAAAGAAAAGTGTTTGATCAATGCATCCTTCCAGTGCTTACGTATGGTGCAGAGATGTGGACCTTAACTAAAAGAGACATACAAAGGCTGCAGACAACTCAAAGCAGCGTGGAGAGGTGCATGCTTGGTGTAACCAGGAGAAATAAGAAGAGGAACTCGTGGATCCGAAAAATGACAAGAGTGGAAGATATCATGATCAGAGTTAAATCCCTGAAATGGCAATGGGCTGGACATAACTGCCAGAAGGACAGACCATCGATGGACAGCTGAAATTTTAGATTGGATTCCAAGGGACAGGAAAAGACCCAGAAGAAGACCACATGGGAGATGGGTGGATGAAATTCGGAAGTATGCAGGAGTGACATGGAGGAGACTGGCACAAGACAGACCGTTGTGGAGGAAACTTGGAGAGACCTTCGTCCAGCAGTGGATTGATAATGGTTGACGATGATGATGACTCTTGTTAGTAACAAAAACACCCTGTTTTAACCTAATCACTTAGATTCTTCAGGACAAATTTTAAGAGAGCAAGAGACCCCCAAATACAATTCTCAATCACCTACTACCTACCCACCAGGAATTCTTGACATAGATGATAATGAGTCACAAACAAGTACTTACATCCGCCCTTCTATGTGTTAGTATTGATCACTGATGGCCCTCTTAGCATACTTTAAGTACAACTTCACAGTCTTATGTTACATTCTTTCAAGTTAATTGCGAATAATAAAGTGTCATAATCTCTACTCAGTGGAAAGAATCAAGAAAAAACATAGTTTTTATGCTTGTCTTGAGTGAACATTATCTAATTAAAACAAGAGTACCCAGTTCAATGTAGCCTGATGTTTTCTTGTTTTTATTTTGGAGTTTAATGACAGCTACAGCAACTCTGCTACAAGCAGTAGCCCATCCCTACCTTAGGGAATCTGATTCCAGGGAATGGAGACAGCCAATGCCACGAAACATATACACCTGTGTTGAGCCCAAGTTTCTCATCCAGGAACTTGAACCCAGGATGGCATCTGACATTTTATGGCCCACTGCTCTACAGTGGCAGCTCATGGTTGGAAAAATAGGTGAAGAGCTACAAGAGCAATATGAAAAGATATCTACTGTTTCAATGAAAATCACTATATGAGGACTGACCTATTTTATGTATATTAGGTCAATTCTTCTTACTTTTAGAGCTGCAAATTTGTCGATTATATCGTCATAGAATGGTTGTTTCTTCGTGAGCATCAATAAAATATCTTTCTGAATAGAAATATTTGCCAAAGAAGCAAGTCTATCTTGAGAAATAGTGTTTCCTGAATAAGTTTGTATTCTTTAAAGGCAAGAAAAACTTCTTTCCACTGACACATTTGTAGATAAAATTGTTAAAATGAGGGAAACCAATTTACAAGCTTCTGCAAAAATGTCTTTATCTCCATGAAGCACTTGAAGAAGTTCTTTAGTCGATATATTCCTTAATTTTTCATCAGCATATACAAGACTCAGTTCACTTTTAAGGCGCTGGAGTTTAGTAAATATTTTCCCATAAAAATGTTGTAGATTTTCAAAAGCGTCGGAGGGAAAACGTGAATTAAATTGGTCGAACTTGGTTGTGTCGGCAAGACAGACAAATTGAAGTTTCTCAGTCTTCAAATCTTATATCCATTTCCATAAGAATGTGGTCCGAAATTTCAAAATGCAATATAATTTTGAAAAATTGTTTCTTCTGTAAAAGCAGCAAATTCCCGTATAGATCTGCTTATTTCTGTGATTTTGCTAGCTTTTCCAAACAGTGTTTCAAATACCTCATCGTTAAGGCAATTACTTTTTGCAAATAAAATTTAAGAGGATTTAGTACTTAATTTGAATAAGTAATATTCAAATTAAGTACTAAATCCTCTTAAATTTTATTTGCACAAAGTGGGTTGCCTTACTCATCATTCCCTTTATGGCTCAAAATTTCACGAGTTGTTTTAATTTGAGTTACACATCAGTACTTTATGTCTAGTGATGTTTTTGCAAAATTTTGAATTATAGATCGGTGGAGCCAAAAATTTCATTAAATACTATTGCCAAAAATGTAAATTCAAAAGTGTTCATACCATTTAAAAACCCCTCGACAAGTGGAATTGATTTCTTGTCTGATTGTTCACTGTTTGTGAGAAATTCTAATGCTTCCTCCAATTTATACCAGTCGTCAACAATTACACTTACTAACTTCGAAGTGGAGGACTGTAGAGTTTCTGTTATGGTTAATATGCATCCTGCGGTTGTTGATGAGAGTGTATAAGATCGCTTCACTGAGTGGTGAAAAAACGAAGGAATTCCACTGAGACTTGCATAAAATATTCGACACTTAGAAATTTTAGAAAAACTCTGCTGTAATACAAGTTTCAAACGATGCGCTAAGCAATGAACAAAAACAGCTTGAGAAGCTTTATTCTTGATTTTTTTCTGGAGTCCATTCAAGTGTCCAGACCACTTGCCCCATCGTTACATTGTCCTATTAATTTGTGTTGATAATCAAACTGCTCCAAAATTTCGTGGAAACCCAAAAATCGCTCGGCCAATACACCTTCCGAACAACAAATCTTATTAATAAAGAGCACTGAGAAGTCTAATTTATGTCTGTGGTGTCATCTACTTGAATAGAAAAGCATTCAACTTCATTTATTTCATTTTTAACGTGATCGTTTATATATTCAGAAATACATTCACTTAATTCATTTTGAATAGTTTTTGAGTCACCTTGAAGACATTTTTTATCTTTTCGTATTGATTTTGAATTTCTAAAGGAATTCTTGATATCAACAATGAAAGTAATTCCGTGAAATTTCCATGATTTATCGAGTCGATGCTTTCGTCATGGTCACGAAATGCTAGTTCTTGTTTGCTCAAATACAGTACTGAATCAATCACTGTCTGCAGGAAAAGTCTATTTAAACGAACGTTTCCGTTGAAATGCCTTTTCAAAAGCCTAGCTCAATCACTGTCTGCAGGAAAAGTCTATTTAAACGAACGTTTCCGTTGAAATGCCTTTTCAAAAGCCTAGCACTCTCCCTTATGTTCTGATTTTTTTCAAAATTCTTAAACTTTTATTCGCATTTCAGGTGTTCGCTAGAATCACCATGTTTATGAAATGACCGAATGTTTATGAAGTGACCGTGTTATATTTAATAAATCTGAGAAACCGTCTTTATTCCACGCCGAATGTTTTTTACTATAAAGTAACACGGCCAAGAAAATCATTTTTGTAACACAGAAGTTCTACAAAGCCATTTTCTGTCATGAGAAAGAAGAGATATTCAGTAAACAGACAGTTTTTACAATTAAAATTGTAAGATTTACCGCTCTTCCTGATTTCTTTCTTGGCGACAATTATCAGTGAATCCGTGAAGATAAAAGATACATTTTTCCTTGAAGTAAAATGTCTCTTTTATCTTCATCTTTCCATCGATCAAATGGAGTTTGCAATAAATTACAGGCAATGCCGTTCGCAGAATACATACTAAAAACTTAAACTATCAGTTAAACTGTACTCGAAATTTAAGTATCAGGTGAAGGTTTTGATAAACAATCACAAAGCACGAAAAAACAAATCTCTTTCGGAAAGCATGTACCACAACGAGAAAACCCTAGTGGATTGCAAGGTACCATGGGCAATCCGTCCCGTTCCTCCGCTATCTTTTCCGTAGGTCACGACTCCAGGTGCAGAGCCTGAGTGTCTCAAGCTAAAACTCTTCACTTGCCTGGCAGATAGGAGAGGGTGACAACACGGTTACCATGGTAACTCGGCCGATAACTGCAGACTTCCAAGCATTCTCATTTTGGCTCTTCACTTGAACTGTTTTGCGTAGAGAGACTTGGTTTCCGTATTGAACGTCCATTGTGAATTGATCTAATAAGAATTTTGAGCATTTTGGATTAAATGAAATTTTATTTTAAATGAAATAGGTGAAGAGGCACTTCACCTACTTCACCTGAAAAGCCGCCACTGCTGCTCTACTACTCCAGCACACAGGTTACTCGCAGGATATTTCCTTTCTTCTAGAAGCAGAAGAATGCCAATAAAAAGTCATGCACATTTGTTTTCAGTCATCAGACTTATAATTTGTAGTGGGTTAGGGGT
Source organism: Macrothele yani (assembly GCA_039090855.1). Lineage (NCBI taxonomy): Eukaryota > Metazoa > Arthropoda > Arachnida > Araneae > Macrothelidae > Macrothele > Macrothele yani. Next base: position 17,635,528 of record CM076996.1, on the reverse strand, counting down.
TAACAGGCAAGTTTTTTTTTATTCTCGCTTAATAACAGTTAAATGTGCTCACACATTTAGGAAAACTAGGGATATGAGGAAACTGCAAACAGGATAAGCCAAAAGTAGCAGGGCATCCTTGCATTTCAGAAACAGGAGGGAAAATGAAATATCTGAATACCACAGCAAAGCATCTGTGATGGGGAGGAGGGCCTATCTTTTAGGCTATTTCTGGAACATGGCTGCCATCTTGAAATCCACCATATTGGATCAAGGTTAAATTTTTAAAATGGTAAGAGGGTCAGTTGCATATCAAACAATACCAGAATTTTCTCAGAAATTGATTGCCATAATTAGATTTGAAATAACAACCTCTACAGTGCCCTGTGATGTGCAGCTATTTGATGTGTTGTCCCTGTTGCTGAACACAGAGCTGAAGGTGCTTGATCCAGTTGTTATGCATCCGCACGAGAATATCAGGAGAAATGCAGTTACAGGCCTCCAGGATGCATTGGTGAAGGTGGTGTTTGTCATGGATTTTCTCAGCATACACCAGCTGTTTCAGTTTACCCCACAAGTAAAAGTTGAGTGGTGTGAGGTGGTCATGTGAATCTGGGTAGCCATTCCACGGGGCCACAATGGCCAATTAAATGACCAAGGAATTGATCATCTAGCCACTGAACGGATGCCAGTGAGTGGTGTAAAGAATCTGTACAGTGGCTGACTGGCTGATACCACATTCTGATGCGAGATGTTGTGTGCTACATTGTGCACTCTTTGAAAAGGATGCCAAGACCATTGTTAAGGTTACCTCATCGGTAGCAATTTTTGGCCAACCACTACGTGGCTTGTCATCCACAGTCCCAGTTTCATGGAATTTGGATATCAGGTATGCGATAGTGCTGTGTGAAATTGGTGGTCTTTCTGGGTGTTGGTTGTTGAAGTCATGATAGCTGCATTCCCCAGATATTAGGGTCACCTCAATCCTCTCCTCTTTCATCAATGCCATCTTCAGTTACCTGCAACAAACAATGGTTATTTCAAATTTCTGTGATGATAACTTGTGAACCACAACATATGTCAAATCTGATTACGACAATCAATTTCTGAGAAAATTCTAGTCTTGTTTGATATGTAACATGACCCCCTTATTAGTTGATCTTGATTTATTATGGTGGCCATGTTTCGGAAATAACTTAAAAGATAGGCACCCTCACCGATTCTTTGCTGGGGTACTCAGAGATATTTCATTTTCTCTCCCATTTCTGAAATCCAAGAGTGTCCTATGACTTTTGACTCACCCTGTACTAAGTCAAAGTGATATCAAACAATAGAAAAACAGTTTATAGTTCAATTGATCCTTATAATTCTTTATGATCAAAAGGGCAATATTTCTGGATAAGAAATATTTTTTCTACTTGCAAGCTCAGAACCTTTTCCTCCTGATGTTCAAAGCACATCCAGTGGACCACAAACAAAACAAAAAAATGTTATATGCTATAAATGAGAGTCAACAACCTAAAAAAAAAATAACATCAACTTTTAGACAAGTTCCTGAAAAATTTATCAGATGTGGTGCTCAAATCAGTCTAATATTCAAAAGAACCTCAGCAAGAAAAAAAACTGCATATGCAGCAGCACATGATAAATTACAGATATTGAAAAAAGAGCCAAAGAACAAATGCCTTTTTAAGTACTTATCCAAACACAAAATAAAATTCTGCTTCTCAGTTTGCACTTGTAAAAAAAAAAAAAAAAAAAAAAAGTACAAAACAAAATTTTGTACTTGGAAAAAAATAGTGCCACAGGAAGTTTATCTTTTGACCATACACATAGATTTGATTTTCTAAATGACCAGTTAATCTGCAGTGCACTGTACCTCTGGGGTGAGGGTGGGGGAATATACACCAGAGAGCCAAAGCATTATGACCACCTGCATACTATGATTTTTCTTACCCGGGTGAGACATCAACACTACAAGATTTTTGTGGTATCTGGTACCAACAGATCCTTTCACTCTTGTAAGTTATGTGGTTGAGCTGCAGCAAATCAGATTCACTGTTCCAACGCAAACCACAGATGCTTGATTGGATTTATGTCTGGGGAATTTGGAGGTCAGGGAAATACCTGGAAGTCTTTATCATGTTTGGAGAAACATTCTTGAACAATCTAGGCTGTGTGGCATGTCACGTTATCCTTCTGAAAGAAGGCACTACTAGAGGGGAATACAATTGCCATGAAAGAATGTACCTAGTCTGCAATGATGTTTAGGTAGGTGGTAGACATCATAGTTTCCATCACAAGAATGACTGGACCCAGGATTTCCCAGCAGAACATTGCCCAAAGCATTACACTTCCTACATTGGCTTGTTTTCATCTTGCAATGCATCGTAGTGCCAACACTTTCTCAGGTAAATGACGTACACGTACCCAGCTGGCCACGTGGTGCAGCAGGAAACAAGATTCATTGAACCAGACTACTTTCTTCCAAACATCCTAGGTCCAGTTTTGATGCTCATGTGTCCATTGTAGGTGTTTTCGATGGTGAACCAAGGTTAGCATGGGTATTTGGAGCGGCCCGAGGCTACGCAACACCATTTTCAGCAGGGTTTGATGTACTGGGCGTTGTGACACATTACTCCCATCACCAGCATTCAAATTACTAGTGAGTTGCACCACAGTATACTTTCCATTGGCTTGTACCATACAAGATAGCCTTTGCTCATTTCTAGCATCAATGAGCTGTGGTTGGCCCACACCTTGCTGCTGCTGCTTCATGGTTTTCCTCTCCTCGGACCATTTTTTTAAGGTAATAACCATGAGCACCCCACAAGACTTGTCATCTCGGAAATGTTCTGACCCAGTCTTCTGGCCATTAGAATTTGGTGTTTGTCAAACTTGCTTAAGTCTGCTGCTTATACTATCTGAAGAACACTAATTGACAGAGCTCAGTATCAGGTGTTATTTATATCATTTTATGACCTTCACATGTGCCATCGTTTATCTGCAGGTACTTAGATTTACATAAAGACATGCTGGTCATAATGTTTTGACTCTTTGGTATGTCTATATACAGGGTGCGACAGAAAAACAGGCATTTTTGATTTCTTCGCAAAAGTTTCCCTAACGATGTTGGCAATACGTATGGATCGCCATTCGTTTCACCAAACGACGCCATTTGCAGAGACATGAATTGGTGCAGTGGAGCTCAACACGCTGTAGCTATTAAGGCATTTTACAAAAAATGGTGACTGTGCTGCAGCTGCTAGACAAAAATATCGGCAGGCATGATCCTGTTCCATTAGAACATGGGTGATGACATTTGAAGCTACGGGAAATGCACTGAAGCAAAAACCTACATGTTGGCCTAGGAATATTCGAACACGAGAAAGAATACAGGAAGTGTAAACTGTTGTAACACAAAGTTCAAAACATTCTGTGAGACGTACTTTTTCAGCAGTGGGGATCTCAAGTCGTAATATGTCCATAGAATCTTACAGGACGAGTTAAAGTTACAGCCCTACAAGATACAGATTGTGCAGTAGGAAAATGATTATGAACACTAAATGGCTCTGTGTGTTCAGCTTTTGGCTAACATGCGAGGCAATGAAGCTTTCTTGCATTTACTGTGGATGAGTGACAAGGCTCACTTTCATCTTGGTGGTTTTGTGAATAAACAAACCTTTCACTACTGGTCAGAGGATAATCCCAGTCAACTGCATCAATGGCCGTTGCACAGTCAGTGAATTACAGTGTGGTGTGCAGTCTTTTCAATGGGAATAATCGGCCCTTACTTTTTGAGGATGAATAAGAACAAGCAACAATGGTAACATTTCACAGGTATGCCAACATGATAGACACATTCGTTGCACCACAACTTCCATGCTTTCCTTCAGATGAGCCATTTTAGTTTCAGCAAGATGGTGCTACCTCTCACTGTGTGAGAATTTCCATGGAAGCCATACACCGACTTTTTGGAAACCGCATCATATCCTAGAATGGGGACATTTTGTTGCCCCCCAGGTCACCAGACTTGTCAGTTTGTGATTACTTCCTGAGGGGAGTACCTTAAAACTAAGGCGTATGCAAGGAGCCCACACAACATCCGTAGAGAAGTCACAAACATTCCTACTGAGATGTTGGAATGTGCCATGGACAATTTTTGTCGCAGAATGTCCAAGTGTAGATGCCAAAATGGTCATCACCTGCTGGACATAATATTCAAAACATGAACATGACTCTGCATGTTTCACAAATGGCAATGCGTCAGGGTTCAATGGATGTGTTTGTCATTTTTTCTCATTAAACAAAGTATCAGTTTTGTTGCATTTAAAAACACCTGTTTTCCTGCTACACCCTGTATTTATAAAAAGAAAGTTTAGTAAAGATAAAGTTTTGCCAAACTGGCTTAGATATTAACAACTTATGATAAAAAAATCTGAATGCACAAATTGTTGCCAGGTAGGATTTTGCCAAAACAAAGTATAAAAAAATCCAAGAAGCAACGAGGTGGGAATTTCGTCAAAACCTGGAGGTGCAGAATAATTTGAGTATTGTAGCTATTTTGTGGAGCCAGGCAAGAAAATGAGACTACAAACTGTAATGCTCTGGGATGGACAAACAAGGGGAGTGAGAGTGAAATTGTATAATTGGAAAGATGTCCAAAGTTTGAGCCAATCAAACTATTTCAGAGGAGCCTCCATATCACTGTGGGTATTAACACTTTTCTTAATTAATAATGAGGACTGTACACCAACTATATTTATGATAGTGAAACAATACCAGTAATCCGAATTTTTTGGCGTATATATAATAGAAATCAGTTTCCAAACTTTCGCACATCAACCAGATGGCTTTTCCAAGGAAGATACACAGCAAACTGAATAACAGAACACTTCAACAATTTGAATGCAGTGACTTCATTAGACAATAAATTAATCATACATGAGACTGACAAAGAAGAAAAAAAAACTTTTTAACCGGGTGAAAAATCAGAATGTCTGACGGGAAAGTGTGAATATAACACAGCATGAGCAAGATGAAATTGTTCATTGTAATTTATTTATGTAAATATTAAACTGGGACACATTCCTACATTCAAAATATAAAATTATTGACATTTAACAACAACACATGATTGGGGGGAGGGGGGGGATTACGATTACAGGCGAAATCTATGCTCCCTCCAACTTCCATTTTCAAGCTAAAATACAAATTTATATGGAACAAAATTATTTTTAACAATACTGGGCAGAAAACACATTGCGAGAATATATATATATATATAAAAAAAAAAAAAGGTATGATTATGGGAGAAATCTTCACTTTATCTAACTTCCGTTTTTGAAAGTTTTAATAGTCTGGATTTGGTACTCTGATGGGTACTCAATTGGATTTAAGTGCAGTCAGTATTAACATAACTTTTACGTGAGAGTAACCACCGACTCAAGTATTTAATTAGTTTTCACACTTATAATAAAATTATGTGAAAAACCTAGAATTATGTCAAAAACCAGAATGTTTAATGCTCGTAACAAAAAAATTAGCGATGAAAAAAAACAAAAGTTGGTCGTTTAACTACGTTTATACCAGAATTGCAATTTCTAAATGGTCACAATATTAATGCTCTCTTATAAAGGTGGTGTGGGAAACATTTTAAGTCTTGCCCTCCCAGACTAAAAAAAGCTACCTTCGACTCTGCTTCCAAGGTACATATATCAGCCCCTCCTCTGGCAAACTAGCTAAAGTGCAAATCGCAAAATTTTCAGGAGAGCTAAAACGAATTTCGAGTCCTCAAGAAAAATCAGTTTTTAAACTTTTAAGGTATATTTTATCTGTCAAGAAACTCATTTAGCTGCAGATACGACACTTTGCCAGAGTATGAACTACACAGATCTTACATAAATAGAAAAAATAATGACCTTAGTGCAGATTCAATATTTTGTGACTTTTGCTAATTTGCCAGAGAGGGACAACGTATAAAGTAATAACAAGGTACATAAGGTATAAAAAAATAAAAAGTTATATAAAGTAATAATTCCCACAAAAAAAGCATAGCAAGTTACCTCCACCCCCAATGTAACAATATACACGTTCAAGAAATATTATTGTGACCACCAGCTAATATCTAGAGTAATGGCCGTGTGAAGCGCAGAGAGCAGCTAGATGGGCTGGGAGTGACTCAATAAGGTGCTGGAAGGTGTTCACAGGTATGTGGAGCAACACTGACTGCAGTGCATCTGACAGCTGCTGGAGGGTGCGTGGTGGATCCATAGAGCGAACAACACGATCGAGGTGGTCCCACAGATGATCAATTGAGTTTAAGTCTGGGGAATTAGGGGGCCAGGGAAGTACTTTGAAGTCTTCATTGTACTCTTCCAACCACTCTCGGACATTTCTAGCTGTATGACACGTCGCATTGTCATTCTGGAAGATCTCATCCACCCCAGGGAAGACAATCAGCATGTTTGTGGGTGTACATGGTCTGCAAGGATGGACTTATAACAAATTCAGTCCATAGTGCCTTCCACAGGTATGAGTGGACCTAGAGTATGCCACAAATATTCCCCAGACCATAATGCTGCCCGACCAGCTTGTGTTCTTCCAGCAATGGTTGAAGAGCATTTGTTCTCCGACATTTCTCACCTTATACGCCAACGTCCATCTGTTCAATGAAGCAGAAAATGCGACTCATCGGAAAAAGCAATCCTTTGCCAATCAGCGGAGGTCCAATTCTGATACTGCCGTGCAAATGTAAGCTTTTTCTGCCGATGCACCTTCGTTAGCATAGGTGCAGTGACCGTCCATCTGCATCAGAGTCACATACACAGCAGGGTTCGCTGAACTGTCATTTTAGACACACTTCCGGTAGCCCTCTGGTTCATTCTGCCAGTGAGTTGCTCCACTGTAGCGTGTCAGTCGGCCCTCACGCACCTTCAAAGCCAATGTTCACCTCTCACATCAATGGCATGTGATGCTCTGCAGTTTCCACATCGCTTATTCGCAATGGTGCCATTTCTCCAATCATGATACACTTTAACCACAGCAGCATGCGAACAGTTCACAAACTGTGCTGTTTCAGAAATAATGCCGCCCTTAGCTTGAAAGCCGATAATCATCCCTTTTTGTAAATCTGATAAATTGCTCGTTTTATCCATGACAGGAACGAGTGATATGTTTTCAGAATGCCTACAGCACATCTTATATACCCTTTAAGCCAGCTCACATGTGTCTTCTTTCATTGGCTACGCACTGTTGACGTCAAAAGTAGCAGCAGGTGGTCACAATAATGTGACTTAATTGTGTATAATGACCAGATGACTGGGCATTATACAATATATCAATTAATTCTAATTAACTATGGCTTTTTCCATGAGTTGATTTTCACCTCAAGTTTGTAAATCAGTTGAAAGTTACAACAAAGTGCACAGTGTATATGAGGTGAGCTTTGAAAACACACTGTTATTTTTGATTACCACTAAATCAATTCAAAAACATGGTTCTATTGGTGTGGAAAGAAAGTAATGTCTGCAAATGCAAAGCAACAGCAGAAAATTGCTAATTACTGTGCATACAAGTACAAATCAGTCCACAATGTAGTCTCCATCGTTTGCCACGACCTGGGCAGCTGTTGGATAGCGTCCCTACAGAACTGTGGCGGCTTGGATGCAAAGAAGCAAGTAAGTACGCGTTCGCCATTGTCCCAGTTGTTGAAACACTGTCAGTCCGGGAAAAAGTGGTAGTTGCTTGGGGCAATGTCCAGGGAATAGGCTGGGTGTGGCAGCAGCTCCCAGCCCAGGTCCCTGATCTTGTGACATAGGTCACCCGTACTGTGCGAGGTCTCACTCCATCCTGCTATAGGAGGACGCCCTTGCAGTTCAGCAGTGCTGATAGTTTCAACATGAGCAATGCGTGTACATCATTGGTGATGGTGGTTTTGTCCGGCGGCAGCTCAAAAAACATGACACCCTGCATATTCCACTAAACAGACAGCAAGACCTTACACGAGTGTAAGTTGGCTTTAGGGATCGGCGTGGGCTTCTGTTTTGGGTCCAACCACTGTTTTCAGGCACTGATATTGTCATACAGGACCTATTTTTCATCACCTGTCACACTGCATTCCAAGAACAGTTCAACTTGGTCATGTGTAAACAGGGAAACGCACTCATGCTTTTTACTTTCTGTTCCACTGTGAGTTGATGGGGTACTCAAACTCCCCTCTTGTGCACCTTCCCAAGTTGATGCAGGCGCACGATACTGCTTGTGTGGATAGTCCTCAGCTGTTCAACCAACTTGCACGTGGGTCGATCTCCACCATATCTGCTGTTGCGGGTCTTCCGGCTTTGGGAAGGTCCGACAGGTCAAAATTGCCCTCTCAAAATCATTCGAACCAACAACAACAAACCTGATGATGTGAAATGGTGCTGGGGTACACACTGGTAATTTTCCTAACAGCACTTGCGGCGGTGCTACTGTGATGAAACTCATACAGCATGCAATGGCGGATGGCTCCTTGTCCACTTCCACGTTGGCTGGCATTTACAATCTTTGCCTTCTGACGGCTAACTACCACTTACTTAAATGATGATGATGTCATGCCAATGCGTGCCATAGCTGGGGGCTTCGACTTTGGACACCTCGTCATCAGACATTACTTCACTTCAACCCAATAGAACCTAAGTCTGCATCTAAATTTTGTAGTAACAAGGAACGGACACTCATGGATTTTACAGAAGCACACAAATAAGATATCATTTTGTTGACTTCCCAGAATGTATAAATTTTATCTAAATACAACTATGTCACCCATTATCAGTCTTACATGTAACCATTGTTTCTCATTTAATTTTTTTACTACTGTAAATTTTAAATTATTAGAAGTGCACAAAAACTTTAATATAAGGGCATTAAAGCTGGAACTTGAAAAAATCACTTTCGCACTCCTGCAGTACTATACTTCATTACTTGAAATGATCAGTTGGTTTCGTAAAAATGTTGGGTCAGATATTACAGAGCAAAATTAACATAGTAAAAACTGGTCATTGATATTCATCATAATCAAATATGAAAAATATAAGAAAAGATTGTCAGACAGAACATAAATTCGTCAATGCTGCACCTTTTTTCTTGCTTCTCCTTGATCATTCTGTGACTTCTTCTCGGTCGGGGATAGATGAACAATGATACACTTCTATTAGGAACAACACAAAAAAAAAAAGAAAAAAAAGAAATGGTATAATATTACCGGGAGAAAGAATGCATACACTAAGTACAGTCAAACTTATTTATATCAAATTTAAGGGAGTGTCATAAATCTTTAATGAACTGAATCATCACTCAGTATATTGATATAGAATTTGCATAATACAAATGTTTTGCATGAATTTGTTGTACTGCTGTTATTAGACAGTACGTAGTTTTAAGATCATCTAAAATCGAGCCTTATTTATTTCTGTAAACTAAGGTACACCTTTTTTGGTATTAGAGAGACTTTGGTAGCACTAAATTTAGAAAAAGGTGTACCACACTATACTTTTTATTCTTCTATGCAGAAATCCTTTAGCATTGTGTTTTTTATATTTCATGCATGCATTAGAATGTTGCTTTCTACCTCTTGAATTTTATAAAGCAAGTTATATCCACTACCAGTAACAGCTGAATAACACCACTATAAGATATTAGCAGTATCAAGTGCTTAAGGTAGTTTGAGAGTACAACTGTGTGGAAACAGAACTACCTTTTCCTAAGGTAGTCGAGTTTTCACACAGTTGTAGTCACTCCCCTCATTTGTCCCTGTTGCATCTGCAATGTTATCAGCATATGTTTCTTCAGCAACAATTTGAATATCTCTATCTGCATCCAGAAAAACTTTAAGCTGTACATCTTCAGTCACAGCTTGATAAAAACTAAAAATTAAATCTCACCAGGCTCCTGAGATACATGAGGGTCATTTCAAAAGTTTTGCACACTGTGGGTTATCTCTTAAAAATGAATTTATTTCACAACATACCTTTACAAGCCTTCAAAGTAATCTCCACGTTTCTTTATGACAATGGCCCAACGTTTGGGCAAGTCTTGTATTCCAGTCAGGACATCTCCATTGTTCAGGTATCAGATTACTCGGGTCACCTCATTAGAAACATCCTAAATATTTTCCTGTGGAGTGGCTTCTTTAGTTTTGGGAGCAAGTCATAGTCTGGTGGGGTCATTTGAGGACTGTATGACATGTGGGGAAGCAATTGCCATCCAAACTTTTCCAGAATGTCTCTTACTGTACGGGAAACATGTGGCCTCACGTTGTCGTGAAAAATAATGACACCAGCTTCGAGCATGTCGAGCCTTCCTTGGGGAATCTTTGGGCACAAAACATTTTGAATTAACCTTCTGTAGAATTCCCCCATTACAGTGGTCCCCTCGGGCACTCTGTCTGTCCCACAAACTTCACACAAAGCTTTATGAATTTCGGTAGGGGATTTTCCTCATTAAGTTTCAATTTTAAGGTAAGATCGCTGGTCGCTACACGAGATCTAACCTAACTCACTTTCTTCCACCATTTCCACACAGAATTTTTTGGAACAGGAACAAATTAGCCAGCAAACGTAGACACGGCTTTGTATACTGAAGTCTGACTCACAACTAGCGCAACCACTGGAGCGATAGCATCCTCCTATGGGCAGCACCTGCGCAGTGTGCAAAACTTTTGAAATGATCTATGTACACTGAAGTGCCAGAAAAACTGGTACAGACGAGCTAATGCAAAATACATAGCAACATCACCTATGCGCGTACCCGGTTGCGTCTGCCAGTGCGTATATAAAGCGATAGACATCCTTGGCAGCTGTCAGAACAGTTTTCGGCATGAGAATGACAAGTAATAACGATTTAAGCTATTTTCAACACGGTGTCATAGTTGGCGCTCGTGAGATGGGCCATAGTATTTCGGAGGTAGAAATGAAGTTCGGATTTTCACGGATGACCACTGCAAGGATGTACCGTGACTACAAGAATTCCGGCGAAACCTCCAACCTACGATACCAGTGTGGCCGTAAAAAGACATTGGGTGACGTGACAATCGTCGGCTGTCAAGAACCGTTTCATGCGATAGGTGTGCAACACTCTCGCAGGTATCATCAGAATTCAATGCTGGAGCCTCAACAAGCATCAGCGTTCATACTGTGGAACGTACCCTGCACGATATGGGCTTTGGGATCCAACGCCCAACTAGAGTCCCCTTGATGGGTGCACGACACAGAGCTATGCGCCTTGCTTGGGCACGGCAACACCACCACTGGACACTTGATGACTGGAAACAAGTAGCCTGGTCTGACGAGTTGCGTTTCTAACTGTATCAGGCAGATGGAAGGATTTGTGTGCGGCGCAAACCCTATGAAGCCATGGATCCCACCTGTCAACAGGGAACTGTACCAGCTGGTGGTGGTGGTGGGGGGTCTGTAATGGTATGGGGTGTGTTTAGCTGGACTTCACTGCGACCCCTGGTATGTCTACAAACATATGGGACCGGCCAACGCTATGTGCGAATCCTTTCTGACGAGGTACACCCGTTTATGTCCTGCATTTGTGCTGATGGGTTGGGCCTGTTCCAAAAGGACAATGCACCTCCACACAAGTGTCAGGATACCACATTATGGTTAGAGGAGCATTCATCTGAGTTTGGGGTGTTGACATTCCCACCCAAGTCCCCAAATCTGAACGTGATAGAACACATTTGGGATGAAATGCAACGCGCTATCGAACACAGGAATCCGAGACCTTGGAATACACCTGAATTGTGGAAAGCTCTGCAGAAAGTATGGTGTGCATTGCCTACAGCATATTTTCAGAAGCTAGTGGAGTCCATGCCCCGTCGTATTTCTGCAGTATTGCACTCCCGCGGGGGACCTACCAAGTATTAGACTGGTGTACCAGTGTTTCTGGCACTTCAGTGTATAAGGTTTCAGCATTGCTTGGTTCTCTCTCTTATCAGAAAATTGCAGCCTGCTGGAAGGAATTTCTATTCATTTCCTAAGAAACATTCGTTCACGGGTTGCTTATTATTTCTGTTGTGCATGACAAGTTTATTTTTAGCTCTGCATTCAGGTGCAAGTTTGGGATCAGCATCAATAACACCTTGGTCTCAAAATTGGGTCACAAATGCTATATATGGTGGCAGAAATTTCATTTTTATATTTCTCATTTTTAAACTACAAATTTGTACCCTTGATTTGCCAAATCTTTACCCAGCCATGTGGCCAATTCAAAAATAACTCAGTAGTCATTCAGGCCTTTCCTTTAAACATAAGTTATTGGTAGCACAAAACAATTTTCAAAGCAACTAGGAGATTAGCTGTTTTGTCAATGGTTAAAAGTTTCAGTTTTACAGTCATTCACACTGGCAGCCAGCATTACTGTAATTCAAACTTTAATACCATTTCTTCTGTGACACTTATTATGAAAATATAGTATTTTGCTTAGAAGCAGTTACCGAAAGGAGCCAGTCTCATTGCTGTTGTAAATGTTGTGGGCTTGATAAAAATGACTGTGTGTCAACTTAATTACATACAACTATTTTAGAACAGCTTCAGTGTCTACCACTTTACTTTCTCCAGATGCTCAGTTTCCAATAATACCATAACGACTTTCGATCTGCTGCAGCTAACTGGTACGTGCAGTTAATTCCTTCTTGCCAAATTGAAATGAAAAATCTTTTGATTTCTCTTTCAACAGTAGGCCAAACACTGGAATGTTACAAGCCCTGACACCAACAAACCAATTTTTAAAGAGCTTTTTTTACATCATCGTTCAGTCATTCACTCAATTTCCTTTTGACATCTCCTTTGTTTTCTTTTAAAGTGTGCTTGGAGAATTCTTTGGTATTATAAAATGATTTGGCACATTACATTTTTCTCATCACTTTCAATTTGGTGAGTTACTCATATTTCGATTTCTGCTGAAAGCTTTGCTCTGTTGCCATTTCTTGAAACAGTATTGTGCTTGTGAGTGTTAAATGTGAGACATGAAATTTCCTTATTTCAAATTCTTTTTCTGGCAGTCAGTCACATGATCAACCCATCAGTTCAGAGAAAGCGTTTTCTAGGACAAAATGGTCCTCCATTTGTAAGCTGTTTTTTTTTTGCCATGAACACGATTAACTTTGTTTCTTCCTTTTTATAATCCTGTTCATTATATATCTGCATGACTTAGTCAAACCACACCAGGCTCAAGTTATAATGTATGCAGATGATACAATGGTAGTTTCCAGGTCAATGAACAAAGCCAGACCAGTGAAGCTTCTCCAAAATGTTCTATTTTAGTTGGGAACTTACTCAACCCACATAGGAGCTGTGCCTTGCTGGTCTTTAAAAGCCTGCATGGGATGAAAGAACTTACAGTATTCCAGTGGCCATACTCAGAGCCACTTCTACTTACACAGTAACAGTCTGAAAATGGATAGTCAGCTTTTGTACATAACTAACTACAACTACTGTACCTCATTAAAAAGCCACAGCAAATCTTGAACAACTGGACCCCCTTCTCTTCCAAAGGTGCTGCCAGACAATTCCCCACAAGGCATGCTATAGATGGTAGTCAGACCAGTTACCATGTACACTGTCCCAATGTTGGGAGGAGAAGGTAAGTTCTCAAAATCAAGACACTGAAAAAAAGAAAATCAAGGCACTGCATAGCAGAGCCCTTTGAACAATCACTGGAACTCCCACCACAGACCTGAGAAACTGGATCAAAGTTGAAAAAGTAAGCGAGTTAGCCCACAGATTCTCTAAGTTCTCTAGTAGCACAGAGAGCCACCCCAAACAGACTGATTGGCCATGGAGTATGATGCAAATGCCATCCTTAATTGCCCCAGGACCAAACCAGTGGTCCTTGTCCCTACTTACATGGGTGCAGAATAATAACATCTCTCACAGTGCCTTTGCCCCTCATACAAGTTCTGAGGTGAATACTCTTAATTGAATCATAGATAGAGAATACTAAACGAATCCAGACAACAGCCTGTCTGAGTGGTGTTAGATAAATCATACATGCAGACCTGCCAACCTCTCAGAACCAAAAAAAAAGTAACACTCAGATAGAAAAATCGTAACACAATGCATGCTGATAATTTTTGAAGCCTATTTCAGCTATATAAATTCTTGATGATGAGAATGTAGGGATTTTTTCCCTACACCAGAGTTTTATTGAGAAACTAATTAAATCTAATCATCACAAACACTTTTATGTTGTTAATTATTAGAAAAAAATTATAATTATGGGAGAAATCCTCACTCCACCTAACTTCCGTTTTCGGAAATTTTGAGAGGTGGAAAACTTGCATTTTAGTAGGTCTGCAAGATGGTTTAATCGAGTTTTGGGGATGTTTTTTATGTCTGCAGGACCAAAATAAATCTGCGATGTGCATCGGCTGTCGCCGCGATTCTATTACGAGGATTAGTAGAAAATGAATCTGCGATGTACGTTGGCCGCCGCGATTCTGCTACGAGGATTAGTAGAAAATGAATCTGCGATGTACGTTGGCAGTCGCCGCGATTCTTCTACAGGGGTGGGTACAAAATAAATCTGTGATGTTCGTCGGCCATCACCGCGATTCTTCTACAGGGGTGGGTACAAAATAAACCTGATATGTACATCGCCGCAGTTCTTCTACGGGGATGAGTATAAATTAAATCTGCGATGTACGTCGGCCGTCGCCGCAGTTCTTCTACGGGGACGAGTACAAAATAAAGTTGCGATGTACGTCGTCGCGATTCTTCTACGGGGTTGAGTACAAAATAATTCTGCGACATACATCATCCTTCGCGAGAGAAAAATTATGATTATGGAAGAAATCCTCACTATGCTTAACTTCCGTTTTCGGAAATTTTGAAAGGCGTAAAACTTGCATCTATGATAGGGAGTCTGCAAGACGGTTTACCAGGGTTCTGGGGATGTTTTTGTCTGCAGGACCAACTGCGACGTATGTCGCCCGTCGCCGCAATTCTACTACAAGGCTTCTGTCTAAAAAGGGGGAAATGGGGGGGAACATGACTATTAAAAAAATTGTATTTTTGGCTATAAAATCATATTAGCGTACTGCAGCACGAATTATCGTACTAAATACGATAAAATCGTAACAGTTGGCAGGTGTGCACATGTAGTAAATGCCTATTGTCTTTTACAGTTCTAATAACTACAGAGCTTTTTTTCCTGGTCATCAACATGTAGTAAGTGCCTATTGTCTTTTACAGTTCCAATAACTACAGAGCTTTTTCCCCTGGTCATCAAGTGGCTCATAACCAACACTGGCCCAGCGTGTTTTCTGGCTGATTGAAATAAAATCTGTTATGCAAAAATCAGAAGATATATGAATACAGACCACCATCACAACCTACAATTTATGCTTGCATAAGGAAACCAGTAGTGTTCTTTGCCAGGTTGATAGAGTGCAAGTGTAAAAAATACTGAAAGGATCTGAGAAATGTTTCAGCATAGCCCTCAAAAATACATTTTAACTGCAGTATGGGAACTAGCCACCCCACATTTGACTGAATATGATCTCTCTCTCTCTCTCTCTCTCTCTCTCTCTCTCTCTCTCTCTCTCTCTCTCTCTCTCACACACACACACAGTCACTGTATAGAAGGTCTTGTGATGGATGTCAGTGAAGCCCAAGTTGTGGGTCAATATCGCCGTAAATTGAGAAGGTTGATACGTCAACAGTAAATAAATAATCAGTTAAAAATGTATCTGGTAGTAGTATTTCTTTGTGCAGCTAACCTCTGAATCTCAGAGAACAGCTTATGATATGTATGTATGTATGTAAATTTGACTGTGCATGTGGTACTGCATAAACACTTGAACTTGTGTGCATAAAAGCCATTGTTACTGTTGTATGAAGTGAAATCTGGCAATAAACCTCAATGGCTGGCATCTGTGGAACAGGTCTTGAACTGCTTAGATGATGATGAAATATTTTTACAATGAGCTATGTTTTCAGAATTGATGCTTTATGTTTATGGGACTGTGAACAGTCATAACACCTTCATACCAAGCATGAATTTCAACCAGCTAGTCCCAGAGTCAGTGTCTGGTGTGGTTTGGTTTATATACTTGTATCATTTGACCTTTCTTCTTTTCTGAAGCAAATGCTAAATTTTGTAATTATCTGAACATACTAAAAGCAGTTACATGATTTCAAACAGCAGACACACAACCTAATAACATAATTCTTTCAACAAGATGGGGCACTTTGGTACTGGTGTTTGGACTGCATGATACAATGACCACCATGATTACTTAACATATCCCCACTAGAATTTTTCTTATCAGTTTATGTCAAAGATATGGTCTTCAGAATGCTAGTTCATGACACTAAACAACGGAAAGTCAATACAGCATGTACTGTATCTGAATAGACATACCACAATGTTAAAAAGAGAAACTCTGAACCTTTCACTACTAAATGTGTAGTATGAACAGCAAGTCTCTATCTTTCATTTTATTTCTATTAATTTTGTAAAGTGTACAGCAACTTTCTTGACATCCTGCATTTTTATAAATTAAACCCTAGTTGCTAAAGAGGTAGTCCAATGAAAAAAAGTGCTGCAAGGTAGAAAAAATGTTTTTAACTTTTCACAACATAAGAGATAACTCTTAGCAAGGGGAATTTTCTTAATTCTATCACTGTAATGTACAACAACAGGGACGGAGCATATAAACTACCATTCATGGTTTCCCCTACATTGAGATTAAAACTCATAAAATTACACACATTTGCCTTTCATCATGTGTATTTTGCATTGTTCAATAGCTTTATTTTTTTCTAGTAACAGCTTATCTTTATATAAATTAAATAACTATTCTTTCTGGTTTTGCCTTGATACTTTTGATAGCAAGAGCCTTTTTTTTTTTTTTTTTTTTTCTAAAATAAAACCTTTTATTCCTAGATGAAAGTTTATTAGAAGTTACAGCTGACAAGAATTATATAACAAAACCACTGTTTCCTAGCAAATAATTCAATGGCATTAATAGTGTTAATTTTATATTAGTTAACCAAATTATCACAAAGGCCATTCATTCTGTATCAAATCATTACAAATGAAATAGCCATTTTCAAACTCAACTCTTAAGATTTGGTGTGATTGTTGGACATGTATACTTATGCATAAATCCCAAATTTTAAATAGATGATGACATTGCTCTGTCCACGTTACAATAACCAGCACATAGCAACTGAAAAATTGTTCATCCGACACTGCTAGGATCGAACCCCAGAACTCTCGATAACTAGCCGAGTGCATTCGCTTTCACCACAGTGCCAACAATTCACAGCGCTACGCGTGGTTTATCAGTCAACATCTGACTACACAAATCCATATTGATGGGCTCAGCAACTGATGTGTCACCACCTGGTGGCATTCAACAGTGCAAGCTATGAAATTACAGCTGATAAATCCAAAGGGCGAAAGAAATAGTGAAGAAATTAGAAAGACGTGGAGATAATGCAAATAGATGATGACATCGATCTGTCCATGTTATAATAAGCAGTTCGTAGCAACTGAAAAATTGTTCATCTGACACCGCTGGGATCGAACCCCAGAACTCTCGATGATAACTAGCCAAGTGTATTCGCTTTATACCACAGTGCCAACAATTCACAGTGCTATGCGTGGTTAATCAGTCCGCATCTGACTACAAAAATCCACATTGATAAGCTCAGCAACTGATGTGTCGCCACCTGGTGGCATTCAACGGTGCAATAAACCACGCATAGCGCTGTGAATTATTGACGCTGTAGTGTAAAGTGAACACACTCTGCTAGTTATCGAGAGTTCTGGGGTTCGATCCCAGCGGTGTCAGATGAACAATTTTTCAGTTGCTATGCACTGGTTATTATAAGGTGGACAGAGCAATGTCATAGTCTATTTGCATTATCTCCACATCTTTCTAATTTCTTCATCCCAAATTTTAGCTCTGTCCACCCACAGCGTTTTAAATTACATGAGCTAAAAAAATTAGATAATTGTGATCAGACAATTTTTAAGTAGTTGTACCTCATTACCAAATTGAATTAGAAAGTTGAATTGGTGTCTTTTTATAGTATTTTATCATCATCATTGTCAACCATTATCAATCCACTGCTGGATGAAGGTCTCCCCAAGTTTCCTCCATAACGGTCTGTCTTGTGCCAGTCTCCTCCATGTCACTCCCGCATACTTTCGAATTTCATCCACCCATCTCCCATGTGGTCTTCTTCCGGGTCTTTTCCTGTCTCTTGGAATCCAATGTAAAATTTCGGCTGTCCATCGATGGTCTGTCCTTCTGGCAGTATGTCCAGCCCATTGCCATTTCAGGGATTTAACTCTGATCATGATGTCTTCCACTTTTGTCATTTTTCTGATCCACGAGTTCCTCTTCTTATCTCTCTGGTTACACCAAGCATGCACCTCTCCATGCTTCTTTGAGTTGTCTGCAGCCTTTGTATGTCTCTTTTAGTTAAGGTCCACGTCTCTGCACCATACGTAAGCACTGGAAGGATGCATTGATCAAACACTTTTCTTTTAAGACATAATGGCATATTGCTCTTGAAAATTATGCTGTTTCTTCCAAAGCTCTCCAGGCAAGTTTTGTACGCCGATTAATTTCTTCATCAATGTGACCCTCACTTGATATCTGCTGTCCAAGATAAACGTACGTGTCTGTTATCTCCAGCTTTTCTCCATCAATCGATAAATCTTCATTTCTTGTAAAAGCATTGAACATCACTTTTGTCTTCTGAAAGTTCATTTTTAATCCCACTTCTTTACTCTTGTCAGCAAGTTCCTGGATCATACTCTGCAGCTCTGATGGGGTAGTTGCAAAAATGACTACGTCATCAGCAAAACGAAGGTGGGTTAGATAATCTCCATTAATCTTTATCCCCTTGTTTTCCCAGCTCAGCGACTGAAAAACACCCTCCAATGTGGCATTAAAGAGCTTCGGAGATATGGTGTCACCTTGTCTCACTCCCTTTCCAATTTTTACGTGTGTTGTATTTTCAAACAGCCTAATCTTTGCACTTGCATTTTCATAGATGTTATTAATAATATTAATGTATGCATCTTCAATACCACAGGATTTCAAAGCCATTGTAACTGCTGATGGTTTCACCAAATCAAAGGTTTTTCCATTATCAATAAAAGCCATGCACAATGGAAGTTCATATCCCCTCACTCTTTCAATTAGTTCTCTCAGTACATGGATATGATCTATTGTGCTGTAGCCACTCCTGAATCCAGCTTGTTCTCTCGGTTGAGCCATGTCCAGTGTTACCTTGAAACGGTGTGAAAGAACTTTAGTGAAGATTTTATAAACCACTGATAGGAGGCTGATAGGTCTGTAGTTCCTGAGATCCTCAATGTCACCTTTTATTTATATTTTATTTATATATTTAAAATATATAGTATTTTATATGAGCTTTAATATCAAAACATGATTATGTTGACCTTTTTGAGGTTATAGAAATAACTTCTGACCTTGAGTATTTTAGAAAACTGCAATTTTGTAAGAAAAATTGCATGGCATCCTTCAAGTTTTGAATACCAATATGCCAACTTTCATGCTGGGACAGCAATGGGATCATTATTTCTAAAATATCTAACTGAAGTGAATTTCAACCAACATTCTCCAGAAGTGCTGAAAAGACATTTTGCAAGTGCTTGGCAATTAATGCATACATATCACTAAGCTGTTTGCTTGAAATTCAGAGGTTAGCTCAACAAAGAAATACAAATTACCAGATAAATTTCTAACTGGTTATTTACTTACGGTTGCTGTATCAAATTTCTCCATTTACAGTGATCTTGACACACAACTCGGGCTTCACTGACATCCATAAGACCTTCTATACTTCCTACTCATAATCTTTTTCTCATGCAGACACTCCTGAATCTGATCCTCCCATGACTTCCTTGGCCTTCCTCTGCCTTTCCTTCCTGCCACTTGGGCTGAAAAAAATTCTTAGTAAGCATCTCATCACTCATTCTCTTAACATGGCCAAACCACCAAAGGATATTAGTCTCCACCTTGCTAACAACATTTTGCTTCACATCACACAACTGTAACACATCATTCCTCACACAATCAGAACATGTCTGGCCACAAACATCCCGTAAATAACGCATTTCTCCAGCACACAAACAACTCCTACGTTTCTTCTGTTAGTACCCAGGTTTCACTGCCATACATCAGAGTAGGAACAATTACACTTTCATACACACAGCCATGCAGGACTCTCTTGAGAACCCATCACTCCTGTGAAAATCTCCAAAAGCAGCTATGACTTTCAATGAAGAATTCACTCGCCTACTAATTTCACCATCCAATTTGTTATCTCTGTCAAACATGCTTCCTAAACACACAAACTCATTCACCTGGTCAATCACTGTGCCATTTAGACTTATATTACATTCAGTGCCAACAGTTCCTTGGTCAAAAACCATAACTTTGTTTTTTCCCTTATTTATATTCAGTTTGAATTTTACGCAAACTTTGTACATCTGGGGCAACATACTCTGCAGCTTACTTTTGCTCTTTGCCAACAGGACTGTGTCATCAGCATACAGCAATCTGGACACATGAATATTACTAAGACATAAACCAGTATTGTCCATCTTGGTATCACACATCCATAAATATATTAAAGAGCCATGGTGACATTACACAACCTTGTCTGACTCCTGCACCAACAGAAAACCATTTTGATAAAACATCATTCACTCATACACAAGCTCTACTGCCAACATACATGGCTTAACAATTAATAACAAATGTATCCTTACGCATTCATAAAATGCAAGTTCGTCCACCACATGATACACTAAATGCATCTTTTTATTGCAGGTGTTGTGTGTGAGAGGGGTCAGCAGCAGCCACCCTACACTTTTGGTTTCATTCTGTTGCTTATTACAGAAAGTTTTTAATGTGTTACGCTACAAGCTGTTATGCTGTTTTTCCTTTTGGACTTGAAAGGTATTACACAAAAAATACAAGGCCTATTCAAGAAAGACTTGCGTGTTGTGTGTGTTAAATAGTATAGCCACATATTGGGATCAAAACATCATCACAGCATACACCCGAAACCCCTCCTTGTGAATGAACCTTTCCGAGACATTATGTTAACACGTTTCTTTGAGTAGAACAACGTCAAGGAGTGTCCACACATTCACCAAAATGTTTGGAAATTCCACCATGATAATGCTCATCCTTACATGGTGCAGAAAGTCACTACCTTCTTGGCTGAAAAAAATATTGGAACGATTTCACACCCTTCATACAGTCCAGATTTAGCACCATGACTTTTTCTTTTCTAAACTCTCAAAAAGAACTTGCAAGGACATAGGTTTACGTCAACAAAAGAGGTAGTCAAAGCTTCAGAGGCGGCTCTGAACGGGATGCAAAATGATTCTTTGAGGAATGGCAGCGACGTTTGGACAGGTGCACTGCCTTCGGAGATTTCTTTGAAAAGGACCATAGCCATATATAGTTCAGGTCTGTACAGTGTACATGCATGTTTATAAATTACCGTGCAAGTCTTTCTTGAACAGGCCTTGTATATGGCATGTAAATAAGTTGTTTCTTTAAAAAAAAATAGGGCAGGTGTTTTTCTGAAGAAATTGATAAAAATTCACTATAGCTGAATTTTTGGGGCTCTTGAAGTGTTAAAAATGTCCCATTTTATCCCTTTGCCGCAAGTTTTTCAAGAAAAGTGACATTATTATGTGAAGAAGAATATATGTTCTGTTTCTCAGTCAATGGTTCAACTTTCTATTAACAAAAAAACTCTGTGACAAGTCACAAAAGAAAAAATTCCAAAAGACTAAATATGCCTGTAAACTTGGAAAATAATGGCACACACAACAAGTCATGTTCATATATTGATGAAGCTGTTACTAAAACTAGCACAAGCTAGAGTAAAAAAAGAAGGTAAGATAAGCACAGAAATTTCTAAAAGTGAATTAGAAGGTTTGAATGTATTTTTACAATCAGTTGGTAAAACTCCTGTAAAAAAAAAAAAAAAAAAAAGACTACATGAACAAAAAATTTCCTCCGGCAAATCTGAAAAAATTACTTACATGTTCTCTACGGAACACAGTTATGTTAATCTCATCTGACTTGGATATATAGAAATTATTGCTCAACTTAAAGAAACGTTCAACCATACGAAGTCAAGAACTCAAAACTATATATTCTTACTGTACTACCAAAAAGTTGGAATTTCATTAAACTTGAAAAATTAGTTGGTTTCAAAGGTTGGAATTGCCATCCCGGTGGCATAGTGGTCTAAGCAATGGCTTCTGACCATTCGTCCAAGATGGGTTCGAGTTCATATCCAGTGAGGCATGGATGTTGTGTTTGTCTTATAGCACTGGCTCTCTCCCTTCCCTGGAACCAGTGGCCCTAAATTAGGGATAGGAGACTGCTTATAGCTCACGGTGGTCGTTAAACCTCCAATAAAAAAAAAAAAAAAAAAAAAAAAAAGGTTGAAATTTACCTCATGAATGGCGATACCTACTATAGCCGTAGTCCTGAGGAACGGTAGGGGTACTAACTTACAAATGCCTTTTGTATCTTAGTAAAACCCCATAATTTTGATGTTTATAGTGCATTAAGTCTAGGAATAGCCATGTAATTAATTATTACAGAGTTTGGTATTTCAAATTATTTGGCAAGAAAGGAAAAATTACATATAAAGGACATGTTTTTGCTCCAGACCTAAAAAGGTAGGCCAACAATTTTTTAAATGTTCAGTTCAAACCACTGCGAAATGTTTTTCATATATTTGAATAGAAAAACAGGAGACAGCTGACCTGGTGCAAAATTTTAATTGCCATGATTATGTAGGTAGGCCAATGCCTCGAAAAAAAAAAAAAAAAGGTAGGCTCAATTCTGATTGAGACATCAGTTTGGAACATAGGACTGCGACTTGCAGATTGGAGAGTTGAAATGAGCTATTTGGCTTTCCGCATTTCTACTATTCAATGTTTTGATTTTCTCCACTTTTGCTTGCATTCATTCTACAAATTCTACGGCATTGTCAAAACTGTTAACCTGTTCACACGAAAACAATTTTTTTTAATTTTAGTTTAAACCACTGTGATATGTTCTTTATATATTTAAATAGATCTTGTCGGGAGCTTTAAAATGATGCCACACACAGTCGTTTTGCACTCACACTTGTCCAGATAAACCACAATCTTGTCAAAAGTGTTCACTGGTTCACAAGAAAACAATTTTTTAAATGTTCAGTTAAAACCACTGCGAAATGTTTTTCATATATTTGAAGAGAACTTGTTGAAAGCTTTAAAATGATACCACGCACCGACGTGTTGCGCTCACGGTTGTCGAGATATACTGAGTCAAATGCAGCAGCACACCCAGAAATATTGCATCACCTCTCCCATAAACAGGGAGAGAGGGGAGCATTGCACACACAATGTATTGTGCAGTATCGAATTGGACTCCGTGCTGTTTATGAATATGCTAACACGATCAGTGTGCAGCATGTATTTTTTAACACTATAATGATTTCAATTGGGAATTATTTTTGTCACGAGTAGTCGGCAAGTCGCCCCTATACTATCCACAGAGTTAGACATAGTCCTACATCAAAACTGTTTCAGTACAAGTAAAAGCCGAAGAAACAATCTATAAAAAATGTTTCTGTTAAACAATCTGAGAGAATTTTTACAAACGGTTTAAGACTGCGTACCCAGAGGGAGAAATTGGTGTCTCAAAGTTTGCGGAGCTTCGTCCGAAAATTGTATCCTTGTTGGGGCAAGCAGTACATGTAGCGTATTTGTAGTAGTACATGTAGCGCATCAAAACTTTGAAGTCACGTATGAATGGTGTCAGATGGCAAATTACTGAAAATAAACTTCTTATCAATAGCTACAAAGACTGCACTGCAGGAGTTATATGTAATCCTTCACTTCCTGCATTTCCCTTCAGTAAACATCAACATCACTCGGGATCAGATTTACTGAAAAATAACATCAATCTTGTCAAAAAGAACAGCACTGGCTTTATCACATTTAAGCAGTGGGTATCTGTTGACCAAATGTCTCTGGAAACTGTGATAAAATCAATAGAAGAGTTTGTTTATAGTTTTTTTTTCTTTCTTTCTTTAAAAAACTAAAAGCACTCCTATAACATCCTTTTATAATATCACAGCAATCCAAACTGAATTAAAATTAAAGTTGCCAAAAATAATTCTTAGTAATTTGTGATTTTTTAAATTATTCTTTTGTTACATAGGACAATATGTGCAAGGGTACCATTGGAAAAATTTAAAAGAAATCATACATCCCTTTGTTGTATATTACATGGATAATTGTATAAGACATACATCTTTAGTAATCATATCAGTCACTATAACATAACAGACAGCAGTTGTGCACTTATTTCAGAAACTCTTTGTGTAGATTTCTTAACCCAAAAATTTAGCTGCAAACCAAAGAAGATATTTTATTTTTCTGTGATAAGTCAGCTGCCCAATACAAGAACAGAAAAGATTTTATTAACCTATGCATGAATGAGGCAGATTTTAATGGACATGTTAAATGGTAATTTTTTAGTGCAACTGCACTTCGAAAAAGTGCATCCGATGGTATTGGGGGAACAGTCAAAAGATAAGCTGCCCATACAAGTCTTCAGCATACATGTAATGACAATATTAGGACACCTCAACAATTTTTTGAGTTTGTCAAAAGCCACATATATTGATCACACAGAGTTTAAATATGTTACATTAGATGACCACATTGCTGAAGAAAGAAAATTTGGAGACATATTCAATTAAACATGCACAATCCCTGGTGCTCAACAGCTGCATGGATTCACAGAGCAAAAATACAATTGAAATCAAAATTTATTCCAAATCCCCTAGTAGCAAAATTGAATATGTGACTGCAAAACATTAACTCGTGCAAACTCATGGATACACAGTGTGCTATTATGAAAGAAAATGGTGTCAGGCTGCAAACTGAAAAAGATGAAGTAAAGGAAAATTTAACTACACAAATTTGGAAGATGTGAAACAGTTTATTGGTGTAAAAATGACATGGATATTAAGTCAGATAATACCCGAAAACTTGAAAATCTTGTCGTCCTGGAGCGAGAATCGAACCCGCATCTCCCGGATAGCGCCCAAGTATGCTAACCACTACACCACTCAGAACGACCAAGTTTCTGAATAATTTGAATGTAACCATCACAGGATTCACTAGTCGAAGTAACCAGCATTCATACATACAGAATCTGGAGGTTTTGAATCCATTCATTGAAAATTTAACTGTTAGACACTTGTGTCATTCATTGAAAATTTAACTGTTACCTTTTTTCACCTAAATGGTCCATGTCATTTTCACATCCTGAAAGATCAGACATCCAGATCGTACATAAAACACAAGTGTCAACTGTAGTGAGTCCACATACAGCAACTGGGCACATATACGAGGGGAGTGGGGCACATAACTGTTCAACAGAGCAGAATTCCATTTGGCTGGCTGTGACCTTGGAACTTACTACACATGTGCTGCTGAAAGAATACTTTTGGTGCAGCACCTTTGTAGCCAGTTGTTTGGAGTCTAGTCTGATCGGCATGTCGCATTAATGATATCTGAGAAAGTTAAGCAATGCACCTGCGTCAAATTCTGTCAGAAACTTCAGATTCTCGCAAAGAAACTTATAACAAGTTACTGAGAGTGTATAGTGAGGAGTGCATGAATCATACACGTGTGTACAACTGGTACAAACGTTTTGAAAATGGCTGTGAAAGTGTCCAAAGTGATGATTGTTGTGGAAGGCTCTCAACAAGCAGAAATGAAAGAAACATCCAAGAAGTTAATTCAACTGTGAGGGTAAATTGCAGAATTACTATCAGAGAACTTACTGATAACTTAAGCCTTAGATTTGGATCAGTACAAGCAATGCTCACTGAAGGTTTATGGATGAGATGTGTATCTGCAAGATTTGTTTTAAAAGTCCTCTCAAATGAGCAAAAGGAAACTTGACTGTCCGCAGGCACCGACATGTTGGAACTGGCCAGAAACAACAACTTTATAAAAAAGATTGTTACTGGTGACAAAACATGGCTTTATGGATATGGCCCAGAAACAAGGCTCAGTCCTCACAGTGGAAGACCCCCAGCTCACCAAGACCGAAGAAAGATCACCAGACATTGTTAATGCAACACGCCGATCAGACTAGACCCCAAACAACTGGCCACAGCACAAAAGGAGCTGCATCGACAGCACTCTCTCAGCAGGCACATGTGCAGTAGGTTCCAAAGTCACAGCCTGCTAAACAGCATTCTGTTCTGCTGCTCCCTTTAACAGTTATGTGTATGCAGTCTTGGTACTTTTTTATCATCCTAAACACACACACTATCACAAGAAAATATGCTAAATGCATCCAGAAATGAAGCACATAAAAATGAGACATTTATTGTACTAAGTCTTAAAGCTCAAAAACTATTCTAAATCATTAATATTGTAAACTGTTAATGTATCAAATTGATTACAAACTCAATACATGATTAATTATGATACAGGAGAAGCACCACTTTTTTTCTTCTTTTTTGCCAAGATGCTTTGAGACCAAATAATTTGCACCTTATGTTTTATTGCTACCTTAATTTCAGAAATGATTCATTTATTTTTAAGGCTTGAGGGTTATCATGGATAGTTTTCAAAATTCTTAGGGAGCATTAGTTGCTGAGAAACAATTTTATTTTCCATTTAGCTACATAATCTTCCTATCAATCTTCCACAAACTGTTTCTGTTATAGAATCAGCCATCCACAGAACTGAGACTGTTCAGCAGCCTATCCTTCGTGCCAACGCTGCTGTTATCTTATCCAAGCAAAATTCTGTGCCAATCAAGTACTCTTCCTCTTGTTTAAAAGAATTCAGGTCATTTATTCAAGAAAATGACCTAGCCGTATGCAAAGCAGATAAAGTTGGTTGCCCAGTCATCATTGGTAAAGAAACTCTAAACCAAAAAGTGCTTTCTTTTCTTACATCTGCTAACTGCATCCCTTTACAGTCAGACACCACCAACTCACTCAAAAACTCAGTTGACAGATTAGCTAAGAAAGAAACTCTTCAATCCTTCCTTGGTGATATATCACCCCCTCCTTACTTTAGAACTCCCAGGCTCTTCCTGCAAGTGAAACTGCATAAAGCTGGTAACCCCATCAGACCTTTAGTGGAATATTCGTTTTCTCCAGCTGTAAACCTTGAAAAGAGATTGGTCCACAAA
This sequence comes from Macrothele yani, assembly GCA_039090855.1. NCBI lineage: Eukaryota > Metazoa > Arthropoda > Arachnida > Araneae > Macrothelidae > Macrothele > Macrothele yani. The sequence goes on along the minus strand of CM076996.1, from coordinate 17,608,260 downwards.
TGCAAATCCCTGGCAGCCAACCATCCTCATACAGTTGTCTCTACTTCAAACTTCATCCACAACCTTCCTAATTCCTTTCCCCCTTGTGATAATCTGTATACTCTTGATGTAGAATCTTTGTTTCCCTCTGTACCATATTTTGATTCCTACATGCTCCTCATGAAGAAATTGATTCTTCATTTTGAACCCCCGGTCCTCTTATCAAAGATCTTTATGATTGTTTCCACACTATTCATCAACACAGTTGTTTTGTTTTCAACAAAATTGTGTATAGGCAACAATCTGGTCTCCCCATGGGCTCACCTCTTTCCCCTCTGCTTGCTGAAATCTACATGCAACATATTGAAGTTTCCATAATTCCTCTACACCCTTTTCAACCTTCCCTATGGTTAAGATATGTAGACGACATTTTCATTAGCTGGCCACATTCCGAGTCTGAGCTACAGATACTGATCAACTCCATTACAGAAAAATTTCCTTCCATTAAGCTCACTATATCTAAGGAAGTAAATCACAAAATTGATTTCCTGGATGTATCTATCTGCAGAAACGCTGATCTCTCCATTACTCGTTCCGTCTATCGAAAACCTTCTGCAGCCACTAACATCATTCCCTACAAATCTTGCACCCTGCATCTCTACAAGCTTGCAGCATTGAAGTCCTACATCCACAGGGCTCATATCATTTGCAACAACCAACTCTCTCTTCAAGAAGAACTCTCCAAAATTTCTACAATAGCCCTCTCTCATGGTTTCCCTGCTGTTACAGTTAACTCCCTCATAAAGAAATATGAAAACCATTCGAAAATCGAATGCCTCCTTCCTCACAAGAAAGAAGACCTGAAATTCTGTGGTTCTGTTCCTTACCATCCTTCCTATGCTTATAAGTTACAGATCCTTTTTAGAAGTTTTGGTTACCATCTTGCCATTAAATCTACCCCAAACATCTTGAAACTTCTACAAAGGGATAGGGACAAAGTTGAAAGCCTGAACCTCCCAGGAGTTTACTGCATTCCTATCTCTTCTTCTACTGGGGATAACTTATACATTGGAAGCACATACAGGAGCATTAGCCATAGAATTTTAGAACACAGAAAAGATGTTTCGAAAGGCAATCCCAACACTGCCTTGTCTATTTTGACAATGGAAGACACATCTGCAGTTCCCCACTGGAACGAAGCAAAACGAATTGCTTCGTTTGACAATCGTTTTGCCCTCCGTTACCGTGAAAGCATAGAAATTATTTTCAACTCAATGACTTGCAACTCCGAATCTCCTCTCTACATTCCGTTGATCTGGAGATCAATTCTAAGTTTTGGCAACAAAAATAGGAAAAATTCAAATGTAGAATCTGGCAACAATTTTAGTCCTCCATTGGCGTGATGAAGACCTAAGATAAGGTCGAAAGCTTCCAACTTACGAACTTTTTGTAAAAGTTTTAGTTAACGTAACTAGCGTGATCAAGTTACCTTTCTTTGTTAATATTGTTACGTGTTTTGCCCATAATCGTCATCGTCATAGCTACATATTCAAAGAATTTTAGCAGCTTTACATTTTCATTAATATTGTAGTAATTTTTAGTTCAAAAACTGGTAATTATTAAGTATTTACTGCTTAGCATATGATAGAGATACCTTATGTCTTATGAATCTTCCAAATTTAAATTTTCTATTTAATCCTGAAACACTTCCCTGTTTCATTTAATCATTTTAAGGCCATTTTTGGTAGGATGTATTTCATTTTAATATTTTATAATGATTCCATTGCTGTTCCAACTGGAAAGTTAGCATTCTGGTACTCAAAACTTCAAGATAGTCATCTATTTTTTTCCAAAATTAACAAATTAATGAGGGGGTTTTAATATTCACAGTCAAATGTTGTTTCTGTGACCTTGAAAGGGTCAACATATGTCCTTTTTATTTTTCTGTTCAGGACATTATCTATAAAAAGACACAAATTTCAACCTACTAGTCTAATTCTATAAAAAAGACACAAATTTCAACCTACTAGTCTAATTCTATAAAAAGACACAAATTTCAACCTACTAGTCTAATTAGGTAACAAGATACACAACTACTTGAAGACAGTCCAAAGACCATTCACAGCAATCAGAATTGTGTACCAAACTGGCCCATAGTTCACCATATATCTCAAAAAACTCGAAAATTATGTCACCTTGGTTGGTGCACAAGATAGTTGGTGTGATGTAATTTTAAAGTTTTCTAATGTGTTACATGGTGACCAATAAACTACAGGCAATTCAGTACCTAATTCTGATTGCTGTGAATAATCTAGCAAATTTCCCATGTATTTGTGAGGAATGTTTCTTCCTTAATTTATATGTCCAAAGATCATGATTTTCTAATGTTCAAGGCCATGTAATTTGAAATTCCACGAGTAGACACTGCTAAAATTTAAGATATGGCTACATGCCTAAGAATCGCACCAAATTCAAGGAAATCAAAAGAAGTCATTTTGTGACACTTGTTGATTTCACATGGAATGACCCACAAGTAATTTAAGACATGCAGCAAAATAAAAGGAAGTTTCAACACTGATCCAAACATAATTCCACATTTATCAATTAGACCTTGTATATTGTCATACATTAGATCACAGAATCTGGGAGTGGAACTCTTATACAGATACTGCTTTTACAAGTAATTCATTTTCTAAATACTGATATCTAATGCTAATGTTGCCCTTAGCCTGAAAATTACATTATGCAAAAGTACATGAATGTGCACTTTCGCTAATATTCAGCCAAGAGTCAAAAGGAATTTCTCTATTTGTGTGAAAATAACTAATTATTTGCTCTGCAGAAAACTGTAAGCAGAATGAAACTTCATGTCTGAAATACTTCTAGCACACTGGAACAGAACACAGTATAATTTCACTTAAAGTTTTTCTTCAGAAAAGCACACAATAAGTTATTTCCATTTCCCTTAATCCAGTTTAATAACAGCAACACAAAATACCAATTACAACAACACTAAATAAGTCTACAGAGGTCTAAAAGCCCACAGTGCAAAAAAAGTTTAAATAATGCAGCCATAAATGAGACTAAAGAATAACTGGAATGATGTATATATCACTGGCATACTAAGTACTGTATAACCTCTATAAAATATACTTACGCTTTCATCTGCTTTGATATAAGTCAGCTCAGACTTCACAGGTATCACTTCCTTAACTGAAAATAAATAAATAAGAGTAAGTAGAGCACAATCATCAACTCTTGCTTTCTAACTCACTCATACGGAGTAGGATCCAAAAGTTCCCAAACTGCACCTGTACAGCAAAGTACGTGTGTCACATATGGTGATTATTGGATTATGTAACATTATCCCCCTAGAAACTGATTTCGGGCATCTACGTCTCATGCTCGCTGCAGTATATCCGAGTATTGTGAGCAACTTACTCAGTGTTTGGCGACTGATTAAAAATGTTTTTTTAAACAGTGCATTAACATCAAATTTTTCGCTCGCTTGGGCAAAAGTCCAAAAGATGTTGAAGCAGGTTTATGGCAAAAACATTTTGTTGCAGTCATAAACATTCAACTGGCATTGATGCTACAGAGAAGGAAGGCAGGCAGGAAGGAAGACGAATGAAGCAGGAGGCTAGTGACAGTTCGCATGGGTGAAAACATTTCGAAAGTTGCAGCCATTGTACACGACAAGACAATCGAGCATATAGCAGAGGCTGCTGGAATATCAGAGACTATGTGTCAACTGATACTAACAGATGATCTGAAGATACACACCGGGTATGTCATCACATCATCTCATGCATGCTGACAGAAGATCAGTTGGCTATATAGATGGAAACGGGCGATCTCATAACCACCGCCAACCAAGACCCACAATTTCTTAGGAGAATCACAACAGAGAATGAAAAATAGTGCTTCCTCTTTGACCCACAGACTAAGCAGGCATCAGCTACTTGGAAAACACTATCGTCTCCATGCAAGCAGAAATTCCACCGTGATCACAAGATGGTGCTAGAGGTCTTCAACATTCAGCATATTATTCAGGTTGAATTCATTCTTGAAAAATGCACTGTCAACAAGGAGCTCTATCTGGACATCATGCGACGTCTGCATGAGTCAATCTGCAAGAGGCCTCAACTGTGGGGTGATCCATCATGGGCACTGTTGCATGACAATGCACCGGCACACAGGTCACTCCTCGTTATTGAGTTTCCCACCAAAACAAGAACTGTTGTCCTTCCACACCCACCATACTCACACAACCTCGCCCCCTGCGACTTCCACCTCTTCCCTCAGCTGACATGTTGACTTCAGGGTCGTCAGTTTTTGAGCACAGAAGTGAAAAATGCATCACTGGTTGCATTAAAGGACATTGCAAAGAATGTGTTCCAGAAATGCTATGACGAACTGTAGAGCCACTGACAGAAGTGTGTTGTTGCGAGAGTCTTATTTTGGAGGAAGGTGTGCCCTTCAGCTTTGTAATTCTAACTATCTATGGACTTGCGGACCCAGTCTGGGAACTTTTGGATTCTACCTTGTATGTCAGCATGACATAAAAGCCATCAGACGTGCCAACCTTTAAAATCTAAAAATCAGGAGATTTTTTACAGCTCATAAAATCACATGAGCGCTATTTTTTATAAACCTTTTTCAGATGCAGGAGCAATTTTCCAGAAGTAGTATTATTGGTACATAACATTTTTAATGTTTAAAAAGTTATTCTAAATGCAGACTGTGTGTTTATATGCAAAATAAAACGCATAGTGAAAATAGTTGTCAACCAGATACAATTAATAGCATTAATACACTGCTGGACAATTGCTAAGGACGGATCATAAACGGCTATATAGCGCATAAAAAATTAAGTGTGGTTGGATGCCAAGTGAAATAACATAATGTCAGAATGCCAGAACATTACAAGAAAGACAATTTATTGTGCTCTGAAATCCAGAAGGCTTTGGAATGTGTTCAAGGGACAAACAGGCCATTTTGTGCAGAATACGTAAACGTGAAAAAAATGCAATTACCGTCCGCCGGCGTTCCGGCGTAAGATGTCAATACGGGATATGGCCACCATGGAGGGCGATGTAAGATTCCACACGTCGTGTCATGCTTTGCACAACATTATCAAGCAGCTGTTGGGGTACTTTATCCCATTCCTCTGTCAGTGCACGGATTTGTTTATTGGAGGGCATTGGCGACCAGCAAGACTCCTCCCCAAAGCATCCCACACATTTTCAATGGGATTCAGATCTGGAGAACATGCTGGCCATACGAGGCGTTGAATATCCTCGCTCTCAAGACACTCCTGGACAGCGACTGTTCGATGACATGTTGCGTTGCCGTCCATGAAAATGAATCTATCACCGACAGCACCACGGAACATGCGAACATGAGGTAGCAGAACATTATTAATGTATCGTTGGCCAGTCATAGTCCCAGTTGGAAGCACATAGAGGGACATACGGCCATTGATCATGATGCCAGCCCATACCATGACACTACATGTCGGATATCGGTCCCTTTCCTGTATGTTTGCTGGACAATATGCAGTACTACTATCACGCCAGATCAGCTATCGACGACAATCAGACGATAGACTCTATCTACTCTCATCTGAGAAGAGGACAGCAGACCAGTTGTTATCAGTCCAATTGCGATGTTGAAGGCACCATTGCAAACGGGCGGTACGGTGACGTCTGGACAATGGGATGCAAACAAGAGGACGGCGGGCGTATAGTCCTCCTTCATGCAAACGTCTGGAGACAGTTTTTCGGGAGATGCGCTTGCCAGTAGCAGCCATAAACTGATTTGCTACCTCACTAGCTGTGCTGCGCCGATGTCTTTTTGTTGATAGCACTATGTACCGATCTTCTGCAGGTGTCGTACTGCGAACACGACCTCCCCCGTGACGTTTGCTACACTCTCCATTTGTTTGAAATGATTTCCAAAGCCTTGAAACAACACTGTGGCTGACGTCGAACTCCCTGGCAACATCTGTTATTTTTCGCCCTTCTTCAATCTTGCCAATAATACGGCCACGCGTAAAATCATCTAGGTGATGTCGGGAAGACATACTGAAAATTGCAAGTTCGTCAATTGATTCTTTCCCTTTCAACTTTGCGCTTGAACAACAACGGTCAATACGCGTCAAATCCTTTATATCTCTTATCAGCGCTATGACGTCACCAACAAGTTCGGCAATCCAAAATTTGCATACGTACAACACGTCTTACTGTATCCCGCACTTATGCTAATTTCCACATTTTCCTGCCTTCCATTTTATGGTTGCTATTGTCAACCGTTCTTAGCAATTGTCCGGCAGTGTAATTAATACAAGATATGTACTTAATTTGTGATACATTATTTAATCATAATTAATCTTTATCCTTATTTAGTGAATGTACAGTAGCCAATTTAACTATCTTTAACAAAGATCTACAAAAGTTTTGTTCAAAGCATTTTTCTTTCATTCAGAACTGTCAGCAGTTTTTCCAGTGTTGGAATAGAGTGTGAGAGAGAGAGGTATCTGTCAAAACAAATGTGGAAGTGTCAAGCTTTCTTCTTGGTTGGAGGTTTAATGACCACAGTGAGCACCTCAGTGGGCTATAAGCAGTTGCCCATCCCTAATTTAGGGCCACTGGTTCCAGAGAAGAGAGAGATCCAGTGCCATAAGACAAATGCAACATCATACTTGCCAACTTTGAAAAATGTGCATCAGTAAAACTTTTGCATGAATGCCATTTACCACAAAACAATTATGTTAATAAATATGCAGTAAAAATCTCTGCATATGCCACAATAACTAAACTATTAATTATCTGTGTTTAAAATAATAATTTAAAAAACCATAAAATAAAATCTTAATGTTGTTCAATGTTAGCCTTGCTAACCTGTGGTGTTTCAATACTACACTAAAATTTTCATTTGCTGATATCTTTGTTTCCCTTCTCATTTCTTCATTATAGTCTTTTTTTTAATGCCTTTGGGTGACAATTTTATCCATCATGAATGCATGACAGCTTTCACTATTTTAGACAAAAGATGAACAGTGTAAACTTTGAAAATATAAATACTTTTGAACACCATGCATCAATTTTTACAAATTTTACAGCTGGTGCGCGAGTGCGTTTGTAACCAACATAAAATAGACCACTGCTCCACCGGGGGTGGTTTTCTTTTCACACATGAGGAGAAGAAAAGTATGATACTGATGACTTTAAATGCCATCGAAAGAAAAAGATTTCACAAGTGGTTCGAAATCTTTTTCTTATGCGTCGATCCAAAGCAGTGGTTGATGGAATTTCGACCATCGTTAACGGCTAGTTATCGGCGAAAATCGGGAGAATTTGACATTTATCCGGAGGGCAGGAGGAATGGCTGAAAATCCGGAGTCTCCCGCCTAAATCCTGAGAGTTGTCACGTCATGATGACCTTAATTCTACATTATTTTATTCCACAAAATCTGCCAATTCTCTATGCTAGCTGACAAACTTATCCATAGTCATGATACAGTCTTAAATTAATCAGAATAAATAAAATTATAGTCAGGGCTTGAAAAATATATGAAAAGTTACATGCTCAGCCGGGCATGTACAGAAATTATTTTATCTGCCCAGGAAAATTTATTTTTTAAGATAAAAAAAAATGAGGGTTCTGTTTTGTTATCTTAAAAAATATGAACTTTTCACATATTTTGCCTTTTTGTTTTAAGGGTCTGTGTTAATGTTCAATGCATGAATGCATGTATCTCAAGTTTTAAGATGATGCTGAAATTGGTATGATTCTGCCATGTTCCTTTCACTGAAGTTTTAACCCTCTGTCACTAAGTATCGGAGGCTAGTTCCATCAGAGGCATGCATCCTGTTGCGGATAAACAACATTTGAAGCAAAACTACAAATAGTTCTAATTTCTGGACCTGGAGCAATTAAAGATAGTTCTAATTTCTGGACCTGGATAATTAAAGAAGTGATATTCTTCTGTCCTTGTTGGCATTCTGTAACAATAATACAACTTCTGGTGATTAGCAATGAAATGAAACATGACATGTGATGACTGTCATTTTTCTTGCAGTTGGTAGGAAATTCTATTCCAAACTTTATTTTTAAATTTAGTTCCCTGCACCGAGCAACTAGATTTTTTTATTTGCCTGTCCAGGCCAATAATTTACATGCCCTGGGCATGGTATTTTTCAAGTCCTGATAGTAATGATGATAACTCAATTGTGCTGAATAAATGAAAGGGCAGGTCCTCCTACATACACATGTCTCAGCTCAACACAAATGAGTCAAATAGTGCTGTTTATTAAAAATGCTGTACAAGAGAACATCAAAATATTCAGAATTCAGCAATACATCACATATACCCGTAATGTAGCACACACAGCAACCTAATCATCTTCTGCATATTGTGTGCCAGAATGCACATACTTCAAAGGTTGCGCCATTCTTGGAAGTACACTGGTACTCAAAATTTAAGGCTAGTCCAGAAAAATTTATATAGCTGTTGATGTATGCAAAATAATGCTCTGAATATTTGCAAAGCAGCAAATTTCGCTACACAAAATTCTATCCAGCATTTACTTTTGCCAAAGATAAGCCAGAATATGCAAATTAGGACTGCATTAAAAAGGCGAACGAATCTACTTATATTTTATTGCTTTTCTAGGCAACTCATACTTTTACTTTAGTAACAAACTGATTATGTCTATAAGATATCATATGAATGATTTTCAGCAGTTGAGAGTGATTGGCAGAGGATGGAAGTAGGTCAACCCTAGATGAAAGTTTCCAGAGCATTGAATGTTCTACAAAATCTCCTGTCAAGACACTGGAAACAGTTTAAACAGAGAGCAATTCATAGACCCCTAAGACAAGGATGTACCACAGCCACAATTGCTGCAGATGATCGCTTTATGAATCTGATGCCACACTATACAAAGAGGTGTCCCCTAGAAAACTCTCTTTGGAACTTGCAACAGCTACAGAAACAAAGGTTACAAACATGCTGTTTGTAGAATACTTTCAGAGCAATGCTATTATGCAAGGAAACAGTTATTTGTGACCCTCCAACTTCTGCCACCTGGAGAGCTTGTTTAGCATAGAGTTGATAACATCGTGATTAGTGTCCAGACCAGCAAATGAATGTTCTTTTCACAAGTGAATTGCGATTCAGCTAAAGTACTGATTTGCAATGTATACTTAGCAGGAGAGAATTAGGGACCTGAAACAGTTCCTTTAACAATAGAGAAAGGGACTACTCTGGTAGCATTGGCATGATGGTCTGGACAGAAATCATGAGGAATGGGCACACAGCCCTGCACATCTTTCAGAGTAGCTCAGTTATTGCACTAAGGTACAGACATATAAGTCAGGACATTCAGGGGAGCTATTTCTCCAGATTTTACTCTCATAATAGACAATAATGCTCAACCTTAATCTGGTGGATGATTTTCTTGAAGAGTAAGATGATTATGAGACCTCATTCAGTTCAGTTTGGTGGATGATTTTTTTTAAAGATATTTGCCAAATGGAGTGGCCACCCAGATCCCAAACATACATACATATCACTAAGCTGTTCTCTGAAATTCAGAGGTTAGCTCCAAAAAGATATACAAACTACCACATAATTTGTACTTACTGCTGCCATATCAAACTTCTCCATTTACAGCGATCTTAACATACAACTAGGGCTTCACTGACATCCATTACACGCCATACACAAGATCTTCTATACTTCATACTCATAATCTTTTTCACATGCAGACAATCACGAATCTGATCCTCCCATGACTTCCTTGACTTTACTCTGCCTTTCCTTCCTGCCACTTGGTCTAAAAAGATTTTCTTAGTAAGCACCTCATCACTCATTCTTTCAACATGGCCAAACCATTGAGGCATATTAGTCTCCACCTTGCTAATAACATTTTGCTTCTCCCATCACACAACTGCAACACATCTTTATTCCTCACACAATCAGAACATCTTTTGCCACAAACCCCCCATAAGTAATGCATTTCTCCAGCACACAAACTACTTCTATGTTTCTTCTGTAGTACCCTGATTTCACTGCCATACATCAGAGTAGGAACAATTACACTTTCATACACAGCCATGTGGGACTCTCTTGAGAACCCATCATTCCTCTGAAAACCTTCCAGAGCAGCCATGACTTTCAATGAAGAATTCACTTGCCTACTAATTGCACCATGCAATTTGTTCTCTCTCTCAAACATGCTTCCTAAATACACAAACTCAATCACTGGGCCACTTAGACTCACATTACATTCAGTGCTACCGGTTCCTCTCTCAAAAACTATAACTTTGGTTTTTCCCTTATTTATACTCAGTTTGAATTTCTTGCAGACTTCGTACATCCGGGACAACATACTCTGCAACTCACTTTTGCTTTTTGCCAACAGGACAGTGTCATCAGCATACAGCAATCTGCACACATGGATATCACCAGGACATAAACTAGTATTATCTAATTTGGCATCATGCATCCATAAATGTATTGAACAGCCATGGTGACATTACACAACCTAGTCTGACTCCTGCACCAATAGAAAACCATTTTGATAAAACACAATCACTTGTACATAAGCTCTACTGCCAGCATACGTGGCTTTTACATTATTAAGTAGATTCCCAGTAACACCATATTCATTAATTCAATTCAGTTCAGTTTGGTGGATGATTTTTTTAATAAGATATTCGCCAAATGAAGTGGCCACCCAGATCCCCTGACCTCAGTTCTACACAGCACGCATGGGATGCTCTAAGGAGACACATTGAAGGTTGCCAGCATCTCGCCAAAACACTTCAAGAACTCAGAGGAACTCTTATTGAGATGTGGTCATTAATCCCTTAAAACCTCATCAATACCCTCATAAACAGTACAAGGAGTTGTTGCTTGAGCCGCATGCATATGTCACGGATGATCATACTCCACATTAAAATACCACGTCTTAGGCAAAAAACTTAAAACATTCCATGGATTGCTCTTTAATGTAAATTTCAAATTATGAGAATAACACATGCAAACTGTACAGTTATGATTTTCTTCTGTAAATAATACAGTATAGTAAACCTATTGACCCAATTTCACTGAATTTCTTTTTAAATACTTTTGAGTTATGTACAAATTTATAAATTATCCTTTAATTTTTTAGCACCAGTGTACTAACAGAAGGCTTACCCAAATACAACATGGAGATTGGCAGGCATGCTGCACTGGCTGTCCTTTGCTGTTGCCCTCAAGCCCCAGTTTCTCTTGAAAGAAGCCAAAAGTTCACATGGTGTATATTCATTATTGAAGTGGCTATGGCATGATAGCCATCTGCTTCTCCAAAGTGTAATGGCCATGTGGCTTGCAGGGTTCCTACAATCAATAAGCAAAAACTTCCCTACATCATGAAATCCCTAAAGCAATATTGCATTTGGGAGGGGAAACTTAATAATGAAAAGTTTGTTTGCAGTTGTCGGACATGTGCTGGAACCTCTTGGACTGTTATGAGGGAGGTTGAGGTGTTTTGCTCTAATGTTGTGAGGGGGAAGAAACCTGGGTGTTCTTTCATGACTCAGAAACAAAACATGCATCAATAATTATGGCACCACACATCTTCACCTCGACAGAAAACAACTTGTTCCACAAGGAAAGTGATGCTGACGATTTTCTGGGACAAGTGTGGTGTCATTTTAACTGATTACCTTGAATGGGGTACAGCAATAAACAGTGCCCACTATGCGCAGACATTGAAGAAGCTATCAGAAGGAAAAGATGTGACATTCCATTTCATAGTATTGTTTTACACTATGATAACACAAGTCCCCACACCTCAATGGAGACTTCACAGGCTACTGCCAAAATGGGGTGGATGGTGATGACCCCCCCCCCCCCATCCTGATTTGGCTACTTCAGACCTTTTTCTGTTTGCTTCTTTGAAAAACACTCTTTGTGGAAAATTTTTCAATGATATGACAGACATTAAACTGTCTGTGAACTCATGGGTGAAACAACAGACTCAGGAATTTTTCTAAAATGGATTTTGCCAATGGGTTCAAAGATGGTGAACATGTATAGAAATTGATGGACAATACTTTGAATAGGCTGGCATTATTAACAATATGTCCAAGTATTTTGCCACCAAGTTTCACATTTGTGCTGCTACAAATAAAAATCTTATGAGAGACGAGGCATTACTTTCAGGATGACCTTTGAACATATGTATGTCCTACCAAGCTCTTTTCCAAACCTTTAACCCCAATTTGTAAAGCTGTCTTACCCCGATTTATTTTTAAAGCAAATTCATAATAACAAAAGCAAGTAAGGAACCATCTGCAAGCAAATTAGAGAAGCTGTTCAGCCCTTTCCTGCACCCCACTATGCACCCAACATTACACCTGAATTTTCCCTGCTAGCTCAGCTGTGCAGTTAACTTCCACTGCAATCATTTTAATGATTATCATTTTTTTTTTTTAGAAGAAAAGGGGAATAAAGAAATGGGTGTGTCACAAAAGGATGGCACAAAATTCAGCTAGATTACTTTTAAAAGAAAAATAAAGAAAACCCAATCAACTAAATGTGATGACATGTTTTAATGGCATCAATCAATCATTGGTGCCATTAAAAATTAATGTATAAAACAACAAGCTCTATAAAAAACAATGAAATTTTCTACAAGCTATAAAATAGTGAAAAGTTTGGAACATTAGAATTAAATGACATTACACATGGGTACATTAAAAAAATACATAAAAAACTCAACTACAAAATAAAGGAAGGAACATCAAAATTTAAATAACATTAAAATTGTACAATACAAATTAGGACAAACTTTGAACATGATAAAAAAAGAAAAATTTGCACTATGGAAATGTAAAAATATAATTACTGAGAATGTTATAAAACATGCCCTTACTGAAAAATAGATTTTATACTAAACAACCTGCCTTGCAGGTTTGACACCTACTAAGATATAAAAATAACTTAAGTTATAAATGTAAAACTAACTTCAGGGTCATTCCGCATCAAATCAACCAGTGACTGTTGCTTGACATTTTTAAATATTTTTTATATTTTGCATACAATATTCCCAATATATTAACACTTCAAAAATAAAATTTTTTTATAAGTCTTATTCTTATTCTGGCGGCCATTTTTCTTTGGCTTCACATGACGTTTTTGACCAAAATCATCGTTTACGTAAAATTTAATAACTTCTTTACTACTAGAGCTATCATGTTTAAATAAAGATCATTCTTTTTTACATGAAGTGTTCTACAGTTTTGATCAAGAATGCTTTAGCTACCTCTTGTGAAAAGATACGAAATGGACCTTACAAAATGTTTAATAATTTTGCTTAAATTGCTGATTTCAGGCATAATTTTTTTTAAGAATGGTAAAAGTCTCATACTTCAGACTTTGTATGTTTACATGTATCTAGTTGGACTATTAATTCACAAAATTTGAAACTTGAGACTGTAGTCCTTTTATTTCTATAGACCTCCAAACATAGTCCGAACCTTAAAAGTGTCACTTTTTTAGGCCTAATATCTCAAAAGGGACAGCTCCTAAAATTCTAATATTTTTACACAGCAATGTAGTCTGAGGGGTAAACCTGGAGTAAAAATTTCAACTTGTAGACACAAGTAGTTTTAAGGCTGTGCTACATCAAAATAGCGGAAAAATACGACCATTTTTATTTGTGAACTTGTGAGCCAGAGTTGCTTTTAAATCATCTTAAATATGTAAGGAAAATTATAAATGGTACAGTAACATTTTATTATTCATTGAAATAAAGAAATATTAAAAAAAACACAAAGAAGACAAGCAGCAAAATAAATTTACCTGATTTTGAGTGCATGATTTACAATCGTCCATAAACATATATGTAGTTATAGACAGTAATATGAACATTTTTGTCATATATATTTTTTTAGATGTATTCATGTGATTTCCTGTTGGAGGCAGCATAATTCCTGTCACTACATGTCCAGATGAGTCATTGTTTTTGTATCCTGTTCAATTCTTGTTAAGCTTTTAAGACTTATTAAGCTTTTAAGCTACCTGTTAAGACCTGTTTAAAGCTGTTACGACCTGTACATTTAATGCAGCTATATATACCACCACCCTCATTCTTGTCCCAGTTTGATGTTTCCTTTGTGACTGGCAAGTAGTTCAAATGTGACTTTGTGATATACCTGCAATAAGTGTATTTGTGCCAAATCAAAATGGAATGCTCTGTTGGTGTATATGTCAAAGAAGAATGCCATAAATGTGATTATGGATCTGTGACTAAGGATTTATGTAGTGATTTAGAAGCTGTTAAGTGCAGAAGTCTTTGTATTATAAGTGATCATATGGAGCACAACACAGCTGCATTCCATGTATTCCAGGGTCATCTAATTTCTGACATAAAAAAGTGGCACCTTCAGTGAAGATTTTTTTTTATTTCAGTGATGGTGCTGCCAGCCAATATAAAAATTAAAAGAACTTCGTTAACATTTGCAAACATTTTGACGATTTTGGACTTGAAGCCGAATGGAATTTCTTTGCTACAACATACGGCACAAATGCTAGTGATGGAATAGGTGGTACTACAAAAAGAGAAGTATCAAGAAGTAGTTTGCAAAGAACATATACAGACCAAATTTTAACACCACAGGATATGTATAAATATTGCTCCAAAAAAATTACTGGCATTGCATACATTTATGTATCAACTGATGAGGTACAATCAAAGTATGCAAGACTCAAAGCAAGATTTGCAAATGCCGAAACAGTACCACACACAAGAGATCATAGAATAGTTCCTCTCAATTCGTCTCAAATAAGATGCTTTAAAACATCCCAAACATCAGAATTTGAAGACATATTAGTGTCCTCAATCACATCTCATCAAATATTTTCATTCCATAAAAATGACTATGTTGCCTGCGTTTATGATAAAAAAAATGGTGGATTGGAAAGATTCAAGACATCAGTGAAGAAAACAATGATATGCAAATTCACTTTTTCCATCCACACGGGCCACGAACATCCTTTCAGTTGTCATTTCCACAGGACATTGTATGGGTTCCCATAAGCCATATCTTACAAAAACTGACTCAAATGGACGTGACGACAGTGACTGGCCGTTCTTACTATATCGCGGAAACACTGTGTAACAACATTTCTCAAGCAATGAATTCATTTATTTCTCAGTACAACTAGAACATCAATAGAACTGTAAGTAACTTATTTTTTCATAGTTATTGTAATTTAACGTGTTAATGTTATTGTTTATACTGTAGTAACACATATACATAAAATGGACATTTGTAAACCATGCACTCAAAATCAGGTAAATTTATTTTGCTGCTTGTCTAATTTGTGTTTTTTTAATATTTTTTTATTTCAATGAATAATAAAATGTTACTGTACCATTTATAATTTTCCTTGCATATTTAAGATGATTTAAAAGCAACTCTGGCTCACAAGTTCGCAAATAAAAATGGTCGTATTTTTCCGCTATTTTGATGTAGCACAGCCTTAAAACTACTTGTGTCTACAAGTTGAAATTTTTACTGCAGGTTTACCCCTAAAACTACATTGCTGTGTAAAAATATTAGAATTTTAAGAGCTGTCCCTTTTGAGATATTAGGCCTAAAAAAGTGACACTTTTAAGGTTCAGACTATGTTTGGAGGTCTATAGAAAAAAAGGACTACAGTCTCAAGTTTCAAATTTTGTGAATTGATAGTCCAATTAGATACATGTAAACATACAAAGTCTGAAGTATGAGACTTTTGCCATTAAAAAAAATTATGCCTGAATTCAGCAATTTGAGCGAAATTATTAAACATTTTGTAAGGGCCATTTCATATCTTTTCACAAGAGGTAGCTAAAGCATTCTTGGTCAAAACTGTAGAACATTTCATGTAAAAAAGAATGATCTTTATTTGAACATGATATGATTTCACATGGAATGACCCTTCAGACATAAATGTAACATACTGTTAAAATAATGAAAAACTACATAAAGTTTTCTAATGCTACAGGTTTTTCATTGTTTGGAGGTGAAATAGCTGTGCAAGGGCAAAGTATTCCTTATATCTATAATTTTTTATAAAAACTTTATTCTCGTGGCTACCAATTGCCTGGTGAGCCATGTTAATGAGATCAATAACTTTCTGGCACACCATATACCTTGCTTTGGTATTAGTTTCCATTCTGCACGATAGTGAACATAATGGGAAAATGTTTAATTACAGTAATATTGTTTGGTTAGTGAAAATTAACCTTTGGTTCACGTGGCTATATTATAAGTCAATAGTTGCACAACTATTAGCATTACTCTTTCACACGTTATAAAGTATCTTCAAGTCGAGTGCACTATGCTTCATTAATTCTGCTATTATATAAATTTGCAAGGAGTTGAAATATAAACATTTCAACAGTTATTAATTGTCCTGAGAATTTTGCACTTACCTAATATTGCCGTACAATTTGGAAGGTTACTGTTGGTTGATTTATTCTTCAGGTACAAATTGCTGCCGTCCCTGGTTGACAAGTCCTTGACGGACCAACTTTTCATGACTTGTCAAATTAACAAACCAACTCCTTATGGACTGGTCAACCAGGACGCCAGCAATTTGTACCTGAAGAATAAATCAGCCAACAATAACCTTCTAAATTGTGCTGCAATATTGGGTAAGTACAATATTCTCAGAACAATTAATAACTGTTGAAATGTTTATATTTTAACATCTTGCAAATTTATATAATTGCAGAATTAATGAAGCATACAGCACTCTACTTGAAAATACTTTATAACGTGTGAAACAGTAATGGTAATAGTTGTGCAACTATTGACTTATGTTTAATTACAGGTTTTAGAGGTAAATTTTAATACATTTCATGGTCAAATTTTGGAACTAGAACCCACTTCATTGTTAGGACTGTCACTGGAGTAGTTGTTGCCAATTTGTCGGAGTGCCAAACTGCAATTATCGTTAAACCTGGTACCTTTACTTCTCAATATTTAAATCTCTTCCTGAAGTTCTCTCTATACAACATGTAATTAGTGGGCGATTATTTTTACTAGGCTATTATTCCAGGGATCATAGCATACTTCTGGAAAATTTTAGGTAGGAATTTTAGGACTTTTTAAAAAAATTTTAGGAGTGTATTTCAATAAAAACTAGATGTATATTTGTATACATCTAGTAAAACAACTTTGTATACATTGTAAAGAGTTTGCTTCACACCCTTCAACCATATATACTGATAGACTGCGCATGACATCAAAATTTCTGGCTCCAACATAAAATCACATGACATCAGTCAAAAAGATGGGTTACACCTGCTGTGCTTATGGTTGCTCTGAGCGATATAGTAAAGAAAGTTCTATGATTTTTCATGGGTAAGAAACGAATTAAATACCTAAGTCAATAAAGTTCAATTACTTAACCAGAAACTTGCAGCTATTGATATAAAAATATAGTAACTTAAGAAAAAAAATGGAATGCATGTTCCAAATTCTTCGCAAATGTTCATCACATTACAAACCACAAAATGTAAACAACCCGATCATGCATGTATATAGCTCATAAGTAAACTTACCTGAAGAGTTTTCATTATATATGAGGCGCATTCACATAATACACCGAAAACACTGAAGTTCTGCAGCGTAAATTAGTAATCATAACAGCATTTGTACACGAAATTTGGAGTCTGATGATAACGTGCCCAATGTTTGAGCCATGGCGGCTTTGATTCAGCTATTGCCAATGCACAGTCCATTAGTATATATGGTTGAAGTTCACACCCAAATTTTTTGCATAACGTCTAATGTCTAAAGTTTAAGTATGATTTACTTCTAATGTTCAGTTCTTATCTTTTCACGTGTTATTATCATATTCAAGTATATTTACCACATTCAAGTTTCACTTTGAACATTAATATGCTGTTGAACCAGAAGCAATTCACGATTTTCACAGTAAAGTTTTCAGGTTTCACATTAAATTATAATATCCTAAAAAGGTAATTGAAAACCAAGAACTATGTACAATTGTTCACTGAATTACTTTTTTCATATTATTGTTTTAACCTTTTCCTGATAAGCCTATCTTTTTCTGCTTCCACCACAACTAATTTACTTTCAGTTTTCTTTATTTCAGCTGAACCTTGTATGATCAAGTTAGAGGCAACTGCTATTTCAACAGTATTTTGTTTTTCCACAGCTTTTCTCATTCTTTCTGTTCCCTCTTGAATTACTGCTAGGGAGGCTTCTTTATCTTTTTTATGCCTATTTATTTCTGCATCATTTTCTTTTATTTTGTCATCAAACTCAGCTTTTCTCTTTTTCTCTAGCTGCTTTTCCTTATTTTCCCTCTCTTTCTGCTTCCTTTCTTTTACCTTTTTTTATTCTTCTTCCTTCAGCTTATCAACATACTCTTTACAAAATTTATGTGAATCACGAACACTATTTAACAAATTTCTTGTTATGGGAACTTTACTTACACATCCATAGTGTTTAGTGGCCCCTTTAACTATTCTTAATGATGTTATAGTTGAGTCTTTTAAGTTAGTCTTGTCCTTCCTTAACAGAGCAGTGTTAACCGAAAATCCCCTTTCTGCATCAGCATTACCATGAGGTAAAACTAAAATTGACTTGATGAGTTTAGCAAGATTTGAGTATTTTTCTTTTCCGCTAGAGTCTTTAATACTAAATATATTACGCCAGTAATGATCAATCCGCACTGGAATATGCCCTTCCTCTGAAAATTTCACTAGTTCATCTAGAGTTGGCTTATTGCAATTTAAAAGTTTCCACTCTTCTCTTACTCTATCAATTTGTTCCTCAGAAAGATGCAAAACACTTGAAATTCTGGTTATTTCCGAAAGTCCTTCAGTGACTGAAAGTTGAGTTGACTCTTTCTTTAGTTCTTTTACCTTTAAAACTTCTATGTCTCTTAGCTTTTGATTGCAGAATGGCAAATTTGACTTTAAATATTTTGTGGTTGCAATTAGTGATGATCTTACATCTAAGAGAAATAATTTCTGCCTGGTCTCCTGAACATTCCTGAGGAGATTTTTTTGTCTTCATACCAACTTCTAACTCCCCTAGTTTTTTCCATGAATTTTTGTTTTCAAAATCTACATTCTTTAGGTCTTCTCCAAATTTCCCTGCAATAACATCATCTTGGATAAACTGAGCCATAACATTCCTCATTAAAGTATTTATATCAGAATATAACTGGTGTATTTTTGGTTCTTCACTCTGATAACATAATGAAAACTTTTCAAAATTTTGGTGTGAAAATGAAATTAATGCTAAATAGCAAGGAGTTAGCTCATTTTTCAGGAAACAGTGAATTCTTTTATACCTTGCCGAATTGCGTAGTTGTTTTTCAAATATTTTTTGAGATGGCAAGAAGTTTAAAAAATATTCTGTAATATTTAGCCATTGATCCAAGAGCCTCTGGCTTACAGAACCAACGGTTAACCATCTGTTGCTGACATGACGCAAAAGAAATTTGGCTGTGACCAATGTTATATCCTCGACAGATTTATAATCCTCTCGTCTTGCAGCACTACTCTTTAAAAAGTAATGCATATCCGTAGCAAATTCGTCAAAATCTATATTTAAGCTTGTCAAAAAATGTTTAAATGCATTACTAACAACATGCAGGTTGCAAAAACCTAGTTCCAAAGATTTCTGGCCTGTTTCTTGTTTTACAACTTCATTGAATTTGCGTAAAAAGCACTTATTTACATTTGGGCTGTCCATGGATACACAAATAATTCTGTTCAACGAAATATTGAAGGATGATAACACATCAAGAATTTCTTTTAGCAAAATATCTGCTGTTGCATGACCCAGAAAAACGCTTGTTAGGTATCGGCAAGAAACATAATTTATTTCTGAAGACCAGTACCTGAGATACACATCCAACTGCCGTTTCACTTGTGTATTTGTAGTTTCATCAAATGCTATAGTAACATTTCCTAGGCTACTAGATGCAATGTCTTTTTTCAAATCCTCTTCAAAATATTTTGACAATCCATGTGATATCACATAAGCAACTTTTTTTTTCTTTAAGTTGCATTTTGGCTGCAATAGCAGAATCAGGAAACATTTCTTTGAAAAGTTCAACTGTTTCAGTGCATGAAACAAAAGACATATTTGTCCTTAGCAACTTTCATGGCCCATAATGCTTCAGCTTTAGCCAACTGTAAATCATGACTCAGTACTTCACTAATATTTGTTTTGGGCTGAAGATCCCGTCCTCCAAAGGCTTTCAGGATGGACTTATTTTGAAATTTACTTTGAAATTTCTGCAAATGTTTTTTTCCTTTATGATGCGCTTTTACTTGTGAAAAGCCACTATTAGAAATATTGAAAATTTCTGAACACAATGTACACTTAGCAGAAAATATTGTTTCAGTTGCAGAACACCATTCTTTCAACTTCACTCCGTCCAATTCTTTGGCGAGCCACGCATCTTGAAATTTCGTTTTGGATTTAGGCATCTTAAACACTTGTATTACTAACCAGAAAATGAAAGGGAAGTACAAAAACACGTTCCAATATTGCAAAACCAGACAACTTCCCGAAGTTTGGCTGCGAGGATGTCAGAAGATAGAGGGAAAAAAAAAAAAAAAAAGCAGGTCACCACAAGAGAACTGAACCTGCACAGAGAACACCATAAAAGACGTAAAACCAGAAACTATCATACGCATCTCACGCAAGTTCAGTCAAAGCGAGTCGGAGAAGAGATATATTGCGCATCGAAGGTCGCTGTCGCCGACGCATGATCGAAGGTCAATGATCACGTGCTCTACTGCCTGCCACGATAACACTCAGCTACCATCCCATCGTCATTACCGGAGGTTACGGAAGGAGACCACGTTTCCTCTTTGCTTCCGCCCACCTGCGTTTTACAATAACAAAACATCAGCAGAAAGAGGAGGTTCCACAAGGCATGTACAAAAATAAAGTACGATCTTCTGCGTGCCACGGAGTTCGTCTGCAAAGCGCAAACCAGGGGTGAAAATGACCCCTCCCCTTTTCCCTTAGATCTCTTGTTACTCTCGAAAACTGTCCGAAGGCACAAAAGTGGAGCGCCCGCCCCGAAGCAAGTGCATCTCGATGGCGTCATTTTCCCTCCCTTCAGCAGCACTGCATATAGGCTGTGTTTCTACAATAACAGGTCTTTTTACCTTACCGTAATGGTAAATTTATTGGCGTTAATAACGGTTGTATTTTTAATAAATAAGCTTACGAAAATTTTAGGAAGAATAGCAAATTTTAGGTATAATTTTAGGAATTTAAGGAGGGTCACAAACTATTAGGAATTTTAGGAGGAATGCGATCCCTGCTATTCTCCCTTAGATTTTAACAAACCACTTTTCATTTATTCACACAACCTGCAATAGTAAACATAAACTATGTTAATAGTAATAGAGAAAAAAATCCATATATAAAAATATTATATGCAAAAACAGAAAGTATAACACAAAATTTAATGCATCACACAGAGTGCTTAATAAGTAATTTTAAAATCAGCTCCAGAGTCGAAGGGTGCTTAACTCACATTTCAAGCTTTAACATAACAGGATCAAATGCTCAGTACTGCAACCAGTTCTGTTTTTATAATTACACAAAAAACAGTACTAACATAATTAAATGACTTTTGCGAAATCATACGTACAAAAATGAAAGAAAAACAAGAAAAGGCTTTACAAAAAAAGATCCAATTGTAATTACTGAACACTGACAAAAACACATTGGATTATTTTTTTTAAATGTGATTACATGTGGCAACAGCAAATAAATGACTACCAATTTAAAAAAAATATATTAAAGCCACTAGTAGAATGAAAATGTTAAATTTATGTCTAATGCAGATTTTGATTCACAGTGCTGTATTCAGAGTTTGCACATTCAATTTCAAAAATATCAATGCATAATGGCTGACTCATCTCTTAAATATCCCAATGTGTAAATAATGTTAAAACCTGCTGTAGCCATTGATATTTCTCACAATGATAAACTTTTAGAAATACGAAATTGAAGGTATAACTGAAACCACCATACAAAATAACCAGCTAACCAAAACTGATTATAAAAAATTAAGACCATGCTGTCATAAAAGTGATGATCATGATCCAATTCTGCTCATGAGCATAGACAAAGTCAATAACAGTTTACAAAACAAAGAAAATTTGAGAAATGAGAAACTATAAGCAGGAAAGTTCTAGATGAGTCATTTCCCACAAATACTCTTGTGGAAAATGATGACACATCTATAACTTTTCTCTTTACAACATATGATTGGTGGGCAATTATTTTTATTGAGTCCCATTTTACGAAGATTAATAACTGGAGGTGCTGTGATGTCATTAATTATTCTGACCACTTTGGATGGATTGTGTGCTTATCTAGTCTGGATAGAATCCACTTCATTTTTGGATTATTATTCTTTCTTTGATTTTATCAAACCACTTTTTCATTTATTCACAAAACCTGCAATGAAAAAAAAACTATGTTAATTGTCATAGAATATATATATATATAGCAAAAGTATTAAAAGGGAAGAAACAAAAACCAAGAACAAATTTGAAATTTCAAAATGCCAGAGGCTGCATAGAAGAAAAATCAAATAATATAAAAATGTGAAACATAAAAGCAAATTTTGAACAAAGAAAAAACAAAAACCGGTGAACAAGAAATAATAAATACGAAGAATGCAGGAAAGCATAATTAATATGCTTCCCTGCATTCTTCTGTTTGTTAAATTTACATCGCTTGCAGCTCGCCTGCTTCGGGCGGTTGGAAAGTGGCGATTGTTGTTCTTTTTCTCGGTCACCGGTTTCTGTTTTTTGTTTTTTCTTTGTTCAAAATTTGTTTCTATGTTTCATATATATATATAAAGTTTACATGCAGTAATATAAGACATAACATAACTGTAATTCATCACAGAGAGTGCTTAGGTATTTTTATACAATCAGCTCCAGAGGCAAGGGGCGCTTAACTCCCATTTCAAGCTTTAACATAACATGATCAAATGCTCAGTACTGTAACCAGTTGTTTTTTATAATTTTAATAACACTAAAAACAGTGACATAATTAAATGACTTTTGCGAAATTATACATACAAAAATTAAGGAAAAACAAGAAAAGGCTTTACAAAACAAAATCCAATTTTAATTACTGAGCACTGACAAAAACACATTGGATTATTTTTTTTAAATGTGATGACATGTGGCATCAGCAAATAAATGACTATCAATTCAAAAAAAAAATATTAAAGCCAATAGTAGAATGAAAATGTTAAATTCCTGTTTGATGCAGATTTTGATTCACAGTGCAGTATTCAGAGTTTGCACATTCAATTTAAAAAATATCAATGCATGATGGCAGACTCATCTCATAAATATCCCAATGTGTAAATAATGTTAAAACCTGCTGTAGCCATTGATATTTCTCACAATGATAAACTTTTAGAAATACGAAATTGAAGGTATAACTGAAACCACCATACAAAATAACCAGCTAACCAAAACTGATCATAAAAAATTAAGACCATGCTGTCATAAAAGTGATGATCATGATCTAATTCTGCTCAGGAGCATAGACAAAAGTCAATGACAGTTTACAAAACAAAGAAAATTTGAGAAATGAGAAACTATAAGCAGGAAAGTTCTAGATGAGTCATTTCCCACAAATACTCTTGTGGAAAATGATGACACATCTATAACTTTTCTCTTTACAACATATGATTGGTGGGCAATTATTTTTATTGAGTCCCATTTTACGAAGATTAATAACTGGAGGTGCTGTGATGTCATTAATTACTCTGACCACTTTGGATGGATTGTGTGCTTATCTAGTCTGGATAGAATCCACTTCATTTTTGGATTATTATTCTTTCTTTGATTTTATCAAACCACTTTTTCATTTATTCACAAAACCTGCAATGAAAAAAAAACTATGTTAATTGTCATAGAATATATATATATAGCAAAGGTATTAAAAGGGAAGAAACAAAAACCAAGAACAAATTTGAAATTTCAAAGTGCCAGAGGCTGCAAAGAAGAAAAATCAAATAATATAAAAATGTGAAACATAAAAGCAAATTTTGAACAAAGAAAAAACAAAAACCGGTGAACGAGAAATAATAAATATGAAGAATGCAGGAAAGCATAATTAATATGCTTCCCTGCATTGCATTCTTCTGTTCGTTAAATTTACATCGCTTGCAGCTCGCCTGCTTCGGGCAGTTGGAAAGTGGTGATTGTTGTTCTTTTTCTCGGTCACCGGTTTCTGTTTTTTGTTTTTTCTTTGTTCAAAATTTGCTTCTATGTTTCATATTTATATATATATATATATATATATAAAGTTTACATGCAGTAATATAAGACATAACATAACTTTAATTCATCACAGAGAGTGCTTAGGTATTTTTATACAATCAGCTCCAGAGGCAAGGGGCGCTTAACTCCCATTTCAAGCTTTAACATAACATGATCAAATGCTCACTACTGTAACCAGTTGTTTTTTTATAATTTTAATAACACTAAAAACCGTGACATAATTAAATGACTTTTGCGAAATTATACATACAAAAATGAAGGAAAAACAAGAAAAGGCTTTACAAAACAAAATCCAATTTTAATTACTGAGCACTGACAAAAACACATTGGATTATTTTTTTTAAATGTGATGACATGTGGCATCAGCAAATAAATGACTATCAATTCAAAAAAAAAATATTAAAGCCAATAGTAGAATGAAAATGTTAAATTTATGTTTGATGCAGATTTTGATTCACAGTGCAGTATTCAGAGTTTGCACATTCAATTTCAAAAATATCAATGCATGATGGCGGACTCATCTCATAAATATCCCAATGTGTAAATAATGTTAAAACCTGCTGTAGCCATTGATATTTCTCACAATGATAAACTTTTAGAAATACGAAATTGAAGGTATAACTGAAACCACCATACAAAATAACCAGCTAACCAAAACTGATTATAAAAAATTAAGACCATGCTGTCATAAAAGTGATGATCATGATCAAATTCTGCTCAGGAGCATAGACAAAGTCAATAACAGTTTACAAAACAAAGAAAATTTGAGAAATGAGAAACTATAAGCAGGAAAGTTCTAGATGAGTCATTTCCCACAAATACTCTTGTGGAAAATGATGACACATCTATAACTTTTCTCTTTACAACATATGATTGGTGGGCAATTATTTTTATTGAGTCCCATTTTACAAAGATTAATAACTGGAGGTGCTGTGATGTCATTAATTACTCTGACCACTTTGGATGGATTGTGTGCTTATCTAGTCTGGATAGAATCCACTTCATTTTTGGATTATTATTCTTTCTTTGATTTTATCAAACCACTTTTTTATTTATTCACAAAACCTGCAATGAAAAAAAAAACTATGTTAATTGTCATAGAATATATATATATATAGCAAAAGTATTAAAAGGGAAGAAACAAAAACCAAGAACAAATTTGAAATTTCAAAATGCCAGAGGCTGCATAGAAGAAAAATCAAATAATATAAAAATGTGAAACATAAAAGCAAATTTTGAACAAAGAAAAAACAAAAACCGGTGAACGAGAAATAATAAATACGAAGAATGCAGGAAAGCATAATTAATATGCTTCCCTGCATTCTTCTGTTTGTTAAATTTACATCGCTTGCAGCTCGCCTGCTTCGGGCGGTTGGAAAGTGGCGATTGTTGTTCTTTTTCTCGGTCACCGGTTTCTGTTTTTTGTTTTTTCTTTGTTCAAAATTTGCTTCTATGTTTCATATTTATATATATATATATATATAAAGTTTACATGCAGTAATATAAGACATAACATAACTTTAATTCATCACAGAGAGTGCTTAGGTATTTTTATACAATCAGCTCCAGAGGCAAGGGGCGCTTAACTCCCATTTCAAGCTTTAACATAACATGATCAAATGCTCACTACTGTAACCAGTTGTTTTTTATAATTTTAATAACACTAAAAACCGTGACATAATTAAATGACTTTTGCGAAATTATACATACAAAAATGAAGGAAAAACAAGAAAAGGCTTTACAAAACAAAATCCAATTTTAATTACTGAGCACTGACAAAAACACATTGGATTATTTTTTTTAAATGTGATGACATGTGGCATCAGCAAATAAATGACTATCAATTCAAAAAAAAAAATATTAAAGCCAATAGTAGAATGAAAATGTTAAATTTATGTTTGATGCAGATTTTGATTCACAGTGCAGTATTCAGAGTTTGCACATTCAATTTCAAAAATATCAATGCATGATGGCGGACTCATCTCATAAATATCCCAATGTGTAAATAATGTTAAAACCTGCTGTAGCCATTGATATTTCTCACAATGATAAACTTTTAGAAATACGAAATTGAAGGTATAACTGAAACCACCATACAAAATAACCAGCTAACCAAAACTGATTATAAAAAATTAAGACCATGCTGTCATAAAAGTGATGATCATGATCAAATTCTGCTCAGGAGCATAGACAAAGTCAATAACAGTTTACAAAACAAAGAAAATTTGAGAAATGAGAAACTATAAGCAGGAAAGTTCTAGATGAGTCATTTCCCACAAATACTCTTGTGGAAAATGATGACACATCTATAACTTTTCTCTTTACAACATATGATTGGTGGGCAATTATTTTTATTGAGTCCCATTTTACAAAGATTAATAACTGGAGGTGCTGTGATGTCATTAATTACTCTGACCACTTTGGATGGATTGTGTGCTTATCTAGTCTGGATAGAATCCACTTCATTTTTGGATTATTATTCTTTCTTTGATTTTATCAAACCACTTTTTCATTTATTCACAAAACCTGCAATGAAAAAAAAAACTATGTTAATTGTCATAGAATATATATATATATAGCAAAAGTATTAAAAGGGAAGAAACAAAAACCAAGAACAAATTTGAAATTTCAAAATGCCAGAGGCTGCATAGAAGAAAAATCAAATAATATAAAAATGTGAAACATAAAAGCAAATTTTGAACAAAGAAAAAACAAAAACCGGTGAACGAGAAATAATAAATACGAAGAATGCAGGAAAGCATAATTAATATGCTTCCCTGCATTCTTCTGTTTGTTAAATTTACATCGCTTGCAGCTCGCCTGCTTCGGGCGGTTGGAAAGTGGCGATTGTTGTTCTTTTTCTCGGTCACCGGTTTCTGTTTTTTGTTTTTTCTTTGTTCAAAATTTGTTTCTATGTTTCATATATATATATAAAGTTTACATGCAGTAATATAAGACATAACATAACTGTAATTCATCACAGAGAGTGCTTAGGTATTTTTATACAATCAGCTCCAGAGGCAAGGGGCGCTTAACTCCCATTTCAAGCTTTAACATAACATGATCAAATGCTCAGTACTGTAACCAGTTGTTTTTTATAATTTTAATAACACTAAAAACAGTGACATAATTAAATGACTTTTGCGAAATTATACATACAAAAATTAAGGAAAAACAAGAAAAGGCTTTACAAAACAAAATCCAATTTTAATTACTGAGCACTAACAAAAACACATTGGATTATTTTTTTTAAATGTGATGACATGTGGCATCAGCAAATAAATGACTATCAATTCAAAAAAAAAAAATATTAAAGCCAATAGTAGAATGAAAATGTTAAATTCCTGTTTGATGCAGATTTTGATTCACAGTGCAGTATTCAGAGTTTGCACATTCAATTTCAAAAATATCAATGCATGATGGCAGACTCATCTCATAAATATCCCAATGTGTAAATAATGTTAAAACCTGCTGTAGCCATTGATATTTCTCACAATGATAAACTTTTAGAAATACGAAATTGAAGGTATAACTGAAACCACCATACAAAATAACCAGCTAACCAAAACTGATCATAAAAAATTAAGACCATGCTGTCATAAAAGTGATGATCATGATCTAATTCTGCTCAGGAGCATAGACAAAAGTCAATGACAGTTTACAAAACAAAGAAAATTTGAGAAATGAGAAACTATAAGCAGGAAAGTTCTAGATGAGTCATTTCCCACAAATACTCTTGTGGAAAATGATGACACATCTATAACTTTTCTCTTTACAACATATGATTGGTGGGCAATTATTTTTATTGAGTCCCATTTTACGAAGATTAATAACTGGAGGTGCTGTGATGTCATTAATTACTCTGACCACTTTGGATGGATTGTGTGCTTATCTAGTCTGGATAGAATCCACTTCATTTTTGGATTATTATTCTTTCTTTGATTTTATCAAACCACTTTTTCATTTATTCACAAAACCTGCAATGAAAAAAAAAACTATGTTAATTGTCATAGAATATATATATATAGCAAAGGTATTAAAAGGGAAGAAACAAAAACCAGGAACAAATTTGAAATTTCAAAGTGCCAGAGGCTGCAAAGAAGAAAAATCAAATAATATAAAAATGTGAAACATAAAAGCAAATTTTGAACAAAGAAAAAACAAAAACCGGTGAACGAGAAATAATAAATATGAAGAATGCAGGAAAGCATAATTAATATGCTTCCCTGCATTGCATTCTTCTGTTCGTTAAATTTACATCGCTTGCAGCTCGCCTGCTTCGGGCAGTTGGAAAGTGGTGATTGTTGTTCTTTTTCTCGGTCACCGGTTTCTGTTTTTTGTTTTTTCTTTGTTCAAAATTTGCTTCTATGTTTCATATTTATATATATATATATATATAAAGTTTACATGCAGTAATATAAGACATAACATAACTTTAATTCATCACAGAGAGTGCTTAGGTATTTTTATACAATCAGCTCCAGAGGCAAGGGGCGCTTAACTCCCATTTCAAGCTTTAACATAACATGATCAAATGCTCACTACTGTAACCAGTTGTTTTTTACAATTTTAATAACACTAAAAACAGTGACATAATTAAATGACTTTTGCGAAATTATACATACAAAAATGAAGGAAAAACAAGAAAAGGCTTTACAAAACAAAATCCAATTTTAATTACTGAGCACTGACAAAAACACATTGGATTATTTTTTTTAAATGTGATGACATGTGGCATCAGCAAATAAATGACTATCAATTCAAAAAAAAAATATTAAAGCCAATAGTAGAATGAAAATGTTAAATTTATGTTTGATGCAGATTTTGATTCACAGTGCAGTATTCAGAGTTTGCACATTCAATTTCAAAAATATCAATGCATGATGGCGGACTCATCTCATAAATATCCCAATGTGTAAATAATGTTAAAACCTGTTGTAGCCATTGATATTTCTCACAATGATAAACTTTTAGAAATACGAAATTGAAGGTATAACTGAAACGACCATACAAAATAACCAGCTAACCAAAACTGATTATAAAAAATTAAGACCATGCTGTCATAAAAGTGATGATCATGATCAAATTCTGCTCAGGAGCATAGACAAAGTCAATAACAGTTTACAAAACAAAGAAAATTTGAGAAATGAGAAACTATAAGCAGGAAAGTTCTAGATGAGTCATTTCCCACAAATACTCTTGTGGAAAATGATGACACATCTATAACTTTTCTCTTTACAACATATGATTGGTGGGCAATTATTTTTATTGAGTCCCATTTTACAAAGATTAATAACTGGAGGTGCTGTGATGTCATTAATTACTCTGACCACTTTGGATGGATTGTGTGCTTATCTAGTCTGGATAGAATCCACTTCATTTTTGGATTATTATTCTTTCTTTGATTTTATCAAACCACTTTTTCATTTATTCACAAAACCTGCAATGAAAAAAAAACTATGTTAATTGTCATAGAATATATATATATATATATAGCAAAAGTATTAAAAGGGAAGAAACAAAAACCAAGAACAAATTTGAAATTTCAAAGTGCCAGAGGCTGCATAGAAGAAAAATCAAATAATATAAAAATGTGAAACATAAAAGCAAATTTTGAACAAAGAAAAAACAAAAACCGGTGAACGAGAAATAATAAATACGAAGAATGCAGGAAAGCATAATTAATATGCTTCCCTGCATTCTTCTGTTCGTTAAATTTATATCGCTTGCAGCTCGCCTGCTTCGGGCGGTTGGAAAGTGGCGATTGTTGTTCTTTTTCTCGGTCACCGGTTTCTGTTTTTTCTTTGTTCAAAATTTGTTTCTATGTTTCATATTTATATATATATATATAAAGTTTACATGTAGTAATATAAGACATAACATAACTTTAATTCATCACAGAGAGTGCTTAGGTATTTTTATACAATCAGCTCCAGAGGCAAGGGGCGCTTAACTCCCATTTCAAGCTTTAACAAAACATGATCAAATGCTCAGTACTGTAACCAGTTGTTTTTTATAATTTTAATAACACTAAAAACAGTGACATAATTAAATGACTTTTGCGAAATTATACATACAAAAATGAAGGAAAAACAAGAAAAGGCTTTACAAAACAAAATCCAATTTTAATTACTGAGCACTGACAAAAACACATTGGATTATTTTTTTTAAATGTGATGACATGTGGCATCATCAAATAAATGACTTTCAATTCAAAAAAAAAAAATATTAAAGCCAATAGTAGAATGAAAATGTTAAATTTATGTTTGGTGCAGATTTTGATTCACAGTGCAGTATTCAGAGTTTGCACATTCAATTTCAAAAATATCAATGCATGATGGCAGACTCATCTCATAAATATCCCAATGTGTAAATAATGTTAAAACCTGCTGTAGCCATTGATATTTCACATGAGGATAAACTTTTAGAAATACGAAATTGAAGGTATAACTGAAACCACCATACAAAATAACCAGCTAACCAAAACTGATTATAAAAAATTAAGACCATGCTGTCATAAAAGTGATGATCATGATCCAATTCTGCTCAGGAGCATAGACAAAGTCAATAACAGTGCATTCTGTTTGGGAAATGAGAAACTATAAGCAAGAAAGTTCTAGATGTGTCATCATTTTCCAGAAATCAGGGATAGGAGGGTTTGGAAGCTAAAAATAGATTTCATAAACTATAATTTAAAAAAAAAAAAAAGAGAGACAAAAACAGAGTACGATTACCACAGCTTTGACTTGAAAAAAACTTTTTTTTTTTTTAAACCCTACCAAAGGCTGGTTAAGTCCAAAATGAAATGTCAATTTATTAGTTCTGACAAGTACTATAAATTGACATTTCATTTTCTCAGTTATAAGTAAATTGTTCATTTCCTTCTGAACATGGATGGGGTATGGCCAAATTTTCTTAATTTATCAACATTACATGAAATTTATAGATAAAAATAAAAATAGCACAAATAAACTTATTTCAAAGATCTATCAGCTTATTAATAAATCACAATAGTGAAATGTCTTTATTTCACTATTGTGATATTTATTAATAAGCTGATACCCCTCCACGTCATGCTACATATATGCGCATGCCCTACCGTACCGGACCCTGGTCTATCTCTTAAGTGGTCTTTCGGTCCGTTTTGCCTGCTCATTCCGCTGTTATGCTAATTTTTCCTCTTTGTCCTTAATTTTTGCACACCAGTGTAGTTTAAAGAAAGACTTATCTAAAACTGCAAAATTCTATCCCAAGATGGAAATGCCCCCCCCCCCCCCAATTATCCAATTTTGAATCGATTTTGAGAATGACCCAAATGAAAATGAAAAATGCGGAATTCCCCAAGTCCATGGAAGAATCTCAAGCCTGATTAAAATGAAGAAAATCTGTGTAGAAAGTTTTCGGTCTCCCTTTAAAGGATGCTATTCTCAGCAATTCTGCCATAAGTGTTTGCCCATACAAATAAAGCAAACATGGATAGCCATAACCTTTTACTTCTATTACATAATCACAGAATACAGACAAATGAAAACATTTATACATTTTTATTTTAATCTGAACAAGTGAATCCTATACAACATCGTTATTTCATTAACCAAAGAAACACAGTATTTTAAATATCATGAAAAGTTAGTACATGTTAAATTCTTAAGCACATGGGGCAATTTAAGAGAGTTAATGTTGTAACATCATCAATAACTGGGTCTGAAAACTAGCCATTTGGGCACAAATCATATATGGTTCAGCTCTTTCTCCACAACAATGTCATTTTCAGATCTTCTGCACGAGTCCTGTGCATGCTAGGCACTGGATAGTTGTCCAAGGCCTTTCTGAATGTGTTCCTTCTCAATTCACCCTCTCACCTTCCTCCCATAAAGTCTTACCATTCTGTTTCCTTTCTTATAAAAAAGGTCTAGCAGTCTAACCGTTTTCTCAACAGTGAGTCTATAAAATCATTTTTTGAAAATAAAATTAAAGAAAGGGAAAGGTAATTTAAGATCTGTAACTGTTTTACAATTTAGAACGGGGCCGTGATGTCATTGTGTACAGTTTGACGTAAAATGATAGCAGGCTTTGGCACCCCTTAATTTTAAATCAAAATTTCATGGAATTTTTATAGCATTTCAACATTTCTGGCATATTATCTTTAAACCTATCAGCATTTTGAACAGTAAAGCTAAACCACCCTTTTAAATATTTTGGTTTACAGACTATTTGGAATTTTTATAGCATTTCAACATTTCTGGCATATTATCTTTAAAGCTATCAGCATTTTGAACAGTAAAGCTAAACCACCCCTTTAAATATTTTGGTTTACAGACTATTCTAGGTGTACAGGCAAATGAAAACATCTATAGGAGTATCTATAGAAGTGGTAGAAAAATTCAAGCAGACAATATTCCAAAGTTGCCATTTTGATGTTTTTAGACTTTTCCAGGTATCTGGACTGAAGACCTATCAGCACACCAATTTTCAGATCTCTAGGTCATTTAGAAGTGGTTGAACCAATTTGTGGAAAATTCAAGCTGTTCCAAAGCCACTATTTTGATTTTGGACTTTTCTAGGTATACAGACCTTAAGGCTTATCAGCATGGCAATTTTCAGATCTCTAGTATGTTTAGATGTGGTTGAACAATTCGTGAGAAATTCAAGCAGGCAATGTTCCAAAGCCACAATTTTTTTTTTTTTTTTTTTTTTTGGTTTTCGAACTTTTCTAGGTACACTGGAAGATGTATCAGCACACCAATTTTCAGATTTCTACACCATTTAGAAGTGGTTGAACAATTTGCAGATGGAAACACATTTTCCCACTTTGCTTCATGCATATTGATGAACCACAGATGTTCACATTTTAGAAAAAGAGATTTTTAGGAAACTGCCAAATCAATCAAAAATTTTGGTTTAGATGATAGAACATCTGCTTCTTTTCTTATTAGAAATGTAATTCTCTCAGGGGTGCCAACTTCACCAAATTATTGGGTGGGGGCAGGCGTGAAGAGAACAGACATGGGAGGGGCACGTCTCTTCCATTGTAAGGAGGAAAATTTAAAAAAGGTGGGGGGATAAACTACCTGATTTCATGTATATTTTAAAATGCAATTGCAATTGCTCATCACCAAATGAACAAGGAAACAGTATTTTTTTTGCAGAATATTAATATTTTTAAAAATACAATTCAGCTGTGACTTTATAGAAACATCCAGAGAGATTTTATTTCCAAACATTTATACAAAAAAATGAGAAATTTGCTTAATTACTCTAACAAAGAGCAAGAAGTGAAAAAAAAAAAAAAAAAAAAAGATAAATAAAGGCACTACAGATTATGCATTCTGTATTTTTATTTATTTTATTTTCGATAATTGTTTTAAACATTTACCACACATAGCAAGAACATGTCAAACACAAAAGGTGGTAGCAAACCGGTTTCTTATCGAACGAGCAATGCTCAATATGGGAAAAAAGTTTATTTTGTTATTCATTAATTTTTTGAAAATAAATTGCTTTGGCTTCAGAAGGCTAAGACGTTTATTTAATTAAACAGGACAAAAAATAATGGGTTGGCACTGCCCCACCCCCAGTAATATTACTGGAGGAGAAAGATTCACCACCTTGTGCCAGAGTCGGTGTCTATAAATTCTCCTATTGTGGCAAATTTACGTATTTGAGGAAAGCAGGCAGACTTTGCTACTTTCTAGTAGAATACAAGAGTCTGGGGCCATAGGGGTTTGTTTCCCTCAGGCTACTGCACGATTATTTTACCACACACTGTTGTGGTCAATGCTGTTACAAAGTGCAACCCTCTATATACGAGGGTTGTCCTGAAAGCAATGCACAAGTGGGCATAACTTTTTTATTAACTGACAGAGGTCGTTCAAATTGCACATGTAGGTAGAGTAACTCTTTCCCTATACAAAGGCAATACTCAACATAGTCTGTATCACAAGCAATGGATTTGTGCCACTGCTGAACACAACTCTCGAATCCCCTTTGAAAAAATTCAGGTGTGGACTATTGTACCTACTTCTTCACAGCCACTTTCACCTCGTCTGTGTCATCAAATCATTGTCCCCAGAGATTGTCCTTCATTGGACTGAAGATGTGAAAGTCTGAGGGCACCAGGTCTGGGCTGTACGGTGGATGGGGACCACTAACCAGCCTAATTTGCTGATCGCCTGATTTGTTGCCAAAGTTGCGTGTAGTCCTGCATTGTCATGGTGAGTGTGGATCCTTTTCAGACTCTTGTTCGGTGTCTTCCTCCTTATGCTTCTCTAAGCTTTTTGTGTGTCTCAATGTACCACTCGCTGGTCACAATATGGCCATGTTCTAGAAAATCAAAGAGAATGACACCCCTGTTATCAAAAAAAAAAACAGTTGCCATGACTTTTTGTGCTGATCGCTGGCTCTTGAAAACTTCTCAGGCCTTGGTGAAGAGGTGCGACTCCATTCCATGGATTAATTCTTCATTACCAGATCGTAAAGATACGCCCACATTTCATCCCCTTTCACCAGATCGGAAAAAAATGTGTCTTCATACGCTTCCAGCAGATCAGAGCAGACTTCTACCTTTCTCTCCTTCAAATCTGCAATGAAGAAGAATGGTTACTATAAAGGAAGAGTTACTGTACCTGTATGTGCAATTTGAATGACCTCTGTCAGTAAATAAAAAAAATGATGCCCACTTTTGCACTACTTTCAGTACAACCCTCGTATTTGTCTATAAGTGTGTGTTGTGTGTGGTGGGAAGGTGAAGGAGGAAATGCATTGAAATGCTCTTTTGTGCAATAGATGAGAAGAAAAGGTGAAGTGTAAGCACAAATACATGTGGATGCTCAGTTTCTAACTGGTTAACAAAAAGTCTGGATGTCAATGATGGAGCTATCTAACAGTTAATTCTCTGAATGGCTTCAGACACATTCAGAATGCTTGGCCACTATACATGCTGCAATGATTCACCTGTATTAAAAGACTACATAAAGCTGATGAGGGAACACTGAAAAAGAAATGGGTAACTATTTCAAATCATATGTACAATCAAAAAGTTAAAAATAAATGTCAAGTTTTTTTTTACAAAGTTTATTGCATGGCATGAAAGAATAAATAATCAAATCAAATCTTACAACATAATAACAAAGTATGCAAAACTTTCACCAAGTACGTCGGAAAAGACAACAGAAAAATGCCTAATATCCTTACAATTGACAATACAACATAAAAAGTACACCAACAACAAAAGTCACATTGCTTGTTAAATTTATTGACAAATGGAGAGCCATTAGCACATTTCTTCAAACTGTCTATTCAACAAAATACTACTTTCGATGTTATAAAAAATGTACAGATGGAATTTCCTAAAAACCTTGGTTTTCATCAAAGGAAGGAGAGGATAATAAATCTAGGTACTGATGGAGCTAAATTAATGATTGCGGATAAAGTCAGGAGTTGCATGCAACAGGACTGAAGGACATTTGTCCTTGTTTAGTAGTCAAACAGTCCATGGCTCGCTGTCTTTCACTGGGCGTTATGGGAAGCACTTTCCACAGCTCTTCGAATTCATTTGAAGTAATAATGTATGTGACAGAGCAGAGAGTGATATCCTTGCTGGAGTCCACAAAACCAGTGGTCCACACCACTGTCTGAGCCATCTGACTCCCTCTGAACAGCAGGGACTT
Source organism: Macrothele yani (assembly GCA_039090855.1). Taxonomy (NCBI): domain Eukaryota; kingdom Metazoa; phylum Arthropoda; class Arachnida; order Araneae; family Macrothelidae; genus Macrothele; species Macrothele yani. The sequence continues at coordinate 17,572,238 of CM076996.1, read as the reverse complement.
TGGCCAGGGAGATCACACTGAACATAAATGTTTGCCACTCTTGCAGTCATACACCTACCTTTCTGAGCAATCTGCCAGTAATATTTTAATCAGAGCAACAGTCAGATGCTATAATTATGCAGTGAAAGTTGAATTGAGGATTGTACGGTTTTGTGCAGTTTTCTCTAAAAAACTGTACAATGAAATTATTTGCAAAGAATCCAACCTTCATTGGAAATTTTTCATTGAAAACACTTTAAAAAGTTAGTTTTTAGCTTTTCTTAGCAGTAATTAATAAAACTGCATTGTACTTTGTAACAAATTGGGGGGGCAGCAAAATAACAGCATTAATTTGCAAAACTAATTTTTGCTTTAGAAAACTGTCCATAAATACAACACTTCCTGTGGGAAACACTGTAGGAGGCACCATTTCTAGTTTTCTTCAAAAACTAATGTACCTACAGGGGTTAGACAGAATAATGTGAGCACCTAGGCAAAGAAGGCTTTACGTATTTTACGTACCTAATAGGGTGTGGGACCACCTTTAACATTCAAAACTACCTAAATCCTCCTTGGAATGGACGCACACAGATCCTGGATGGTGGTATGTTATACCATTCTTCATGCAGAAACTGCTCCAGGTCCTCGAGAGATGCAGGAGGAGGGTAACGAGATGTTACTCTGTTTTCCAACACAGACCATAGTGGCTTGATCATGTTTAAGTCTGGTGATTGGGAAAGCCAAGGAAGGTGTGAAAAATCGTCCTCATGTTCCTCAAATCATAATTGGGCATAATTGGGTTTCTTGCATGGCATCCCATGCAAGAAACAATGTCTGAGCCACTGGATGGACTTGGTCTGCCAAAATGGTTTCATACGCCCTGCCAGTCATCCGTTCTTCTAAGGTGATCAGTAGCCCCGCTGAAAACCACGATATGACCGCTCAGAGCATGACAGAACCACCACCATGCTGCACTGTTGGGAGCAGAAAGTCTGGGTGGTATGCTTCTGATGGTGTTCTCCACACATAAACACATCCTGTGGTGGGGAATAGTGTGAATGTGGATTCATCCGACCACATTACACGCTTCCATGCATCAGAAGTCCACGTATGCTCCTGGCACTACTACTGTCACTGTCATGCATTCACCTGGGTCACCAGCGGTTTTGCAATAGCAGCTCTCCCAGGAATATCTTGTTTATGAAGTTCCCTGCACACTGTTTTCATTGATACTGGGGTCTAGAGGGGTACTAATTTTTGGCACCAGGGTCTTCTTACAATGGGTAACAATCCTCTTTAATGCTCTCCTCTCTCTATCAGTCAAGGTCATTTTCCGGCTACTCTTGTGCTTTTGCAGACGAGTTTTTGTCGCGAACATGGTATGCTGTCCTGATGCTAGTCACAGTAGCTCTTGATACCCTCACTACCCTCGCTACTGTTGTCACGAAGGCACCAACTAGATGTCCACCAATAATTAACCCTCTTTCAAAGTCTATTGGATCACTCGTTTTGTTGTCACTCAAAGAAATTTTGCAACAAGACACTTTAAATGCACTTAAACAAGACCTTGAGGTTCTAAACAAAGCTATTACAACCAAAAAGTGGTGGATATCTTTGTGTATTGTGGCGTACACAGCTGCATTAAAAGTCACGTCTCTGAGTGTGGTGTTCACATTATTCTGTCCAACCCCTACATATTCTAATGAAAAGCCTGCAATAAACAAAGTGCTTTTACAAGTTGTACATAATTCAAACAATCAGAGGCACTTACTGTGCTTGTCTATATCACTGTTTTCCTTAAAGCAAAATTCCAATGGAAAATAGATACTTACCTTGTTACCTTTTTATTGTATTTTAAATTTAAAACCAAAATCATGCTGTCTAAACACGTTTAATATTAAAAATTATGAACCGCGCACTATAGGAGGACATAAATACATACAGTTAAAACGTGAAAAAAACACACTAGTACTTTCATTATTTCTTCAGATAAAAGCTCACAAATTATCATCATCGATACGGAGGTGTACAATCAAAAAATGTTGGAGGCTATTGAACAAATCCCACACTCCATTTGCCCTCGTGACCCAACTTCTGCCACGATCACTGCAATTAATAACCCAAAATCCTTTCCAGACTTACCTCCTGACATTATTAAAGGTTTACACCCCCTTCCTGGGCCCCGCATCCTTGCTTTGTTTGGAAAGCTAAAATTACACAAACCTGACCACCCAATTCATCCTCTGGTCTCAGCTTTTACTTCCCCCACTCGCCCTCTTGAGTGTACTCTTATTAAATTATTGAATCATCTCACTGCCAACTCACGTTACTCTATCTCCAGTTCCACCCAGGCTTTATCTTCTATTCACTTTATTCAACCTATTCTGGTTCCATTTATGATGGTCTCATTTGATGTCATATCATTGTTTCCTAATATTCCTGTTCCCACTGTTCATAATTTGATTCTTTCCAAACTGTTGGTTTCCAATACTTTTTCTGCCCCTAACACTAAAGCTATAATTCATGCTCTACAACTTATTTATAATAGGACGTATTAATTTAGGGTCACTGGTTCCAGGGAAGGGAGAGAGCCAGTACCGTAAGACAAACACAACATCCATGCCACACCGGGATTCGAACCTGGACCCCGTTCGGACGAATGATCAGAGGCCATCGCTTAGACCACTGCGCCACCGGGGCGGCAACGATGTTATTTATAAGCATATAAGCAGTTGGAAGGGGCCCCCAATGGGTTCTCCACTATCGCCCCTCCTTGCTGAAATTCTCCTACAGCAATTGGAAAATGAAGTGCTAAACACCTTCCCTATTAAACCACTCCTTTATATTTGATACGTTGATGATATTTTAATCTTTTGGCAGGGGTCAATGTCGGACTTACAGGATTTGGTTAATAGTTTTTCGTCAAAATTTGTGTCTATTAAATTTTCAGTTGAAACTGAATTGGATTTCACTTTGCCGTTTTTGGACATCCTGCTCACCCGCGATCCTACCACAAATTTAGTTACAACTTCAGTTTTTCGGAAACCTACCTCTCAGGTTTTAATGATCCCTGCCACTTCTAATCATCTGCATTGCCAAAAACTTGCTTCCTTGCGTTTTATAGTACACAGAGCCCGTTCTCACTGTTCTACTAAGCAAACTTATGAACAGGAAACCTACGAGTTGGCTAATTCCTTTGGGTACTCTAATTACATTGTTAATAAACTTATTAAAAAATTGCAATGTTGTGACTCTACAACACTAACCAGAGAAGTTAGAACCATAAAATTTGTGGGTTCTATCCTGTTTTTGCCACCACTTTCACATCTACTTAAAAATATCTGCAGACCTTTTGGTATTGACTTTGGGTTGTCTTCTTGTAAATTATTTTCGTTGGTTCATAGCGATCCTGACAGACATGATTTATTAGATAATTATGGAATTTACAGAATCCCTCTCCTGTCCTCTTACCCCGATGAAGGGAATACTTCCTACATAGGTTCCACATCTCGTAATATAAAGGTCAGACTGCAGGAACACAAATATAGTATTAAAGTCGGTAATGGCTCTACAGCTATGTCACGTTTGCTTCTAAGTAAACCTTTCAAACCAATATGGTCTGATGTTACTATTCTGACTATACCTAAGAATAAGAATTTATTACTATTTACAGAAGCCCTTCAGATTCTGGCTCACAGGAGAAGTTGCTGCAACGATGATATTCCTAACTATATTCCTGATGCTTGGAAATACCTTATACATGACTTACTGTGATTTAAATATTGTAATAATTATTACTGACTCCTGACCACCTGTTCTTTCTATGTCTCTCTGCACACCTGTCTGACCTGACGCATCATGTTGTACATATATGCTGACCATTGCTGCTTAGAACTGGTAATCACACCTGAGGAAGTGACAGATGGCGGTCACGAAAGTACTAGTGGGTTTTTAATGTTTTAACCGTATGTATTTATGTCCTCCTATAGTGCAAGGTTCATAATTTTTAATATTAAACGTGTTTAGACAGCATGATTTTGGTTTTAACTTGTAACACGTATCTTCATCAATTTTATTTTAAATTTGTTTAATGATTTTCACTTCAAACTCAGCTCTACTAAAAAAATCTAGACTTCAACATAACATCTTAACTGTCATAATTTCATTCATCTTGACTTCACATGACCAACTTAACTTTGGAACATTAGGCCTAATACTAATGCTTGAAGCAATGGATCATCGAATCATATCTTTATCAGATGGATACCACACAGATGTAAAATAAATGCACAGAATCAGTAAGTATATTTTTTCCCACCTATTTGGAGGACCCTAAAGTAAAAAAATGGGAGGCATACAACATTAATAGAGTTTAAAATATGTTATGTACACAGTTTATACACCTAAGAGCTAAAAAAATTATGACCAGCACATCTTCATACAAATGAAAGCAACTGCAGGTAAACAACAACGCATATGAAGGCTATGAAACAGTGTAAATAACCCCTGATACTGAGCTCTATTAATCAGTTTATTCGTGTTCTTCTGATGGGATAGTCAGCATGCAAACTTAACCGAGTTCAACAAAGACCAAATGACTGGATCAGAGCATTTCTGAGACAGCAAGGCTTGTGGGGTGCTCACAGTCAGTCGCAGTTAGTACCTCCAAAAAGCCATTTGATGGGAGAGGGGGACCACAGTTTATCGATGCTACAGGTGAGCAAAGGCTCTCCCATATAGTACTAGCCAACAGAAGCTGCACTGTGGCACAGCTTGATGAATGCTGGATTTGGAAGTAATATGCAAACATTAAAACTGGACCGTGAATGATTGGAAGGCCATCTGGTCTAATGAATGGGGTTTTCTGGTACATCATGTGAAAGGTTAAGTACTTATGTGCCGTTTATCTCGGGAAGGGTTGGCACCATCAGATGAAAACAAGCCAGTGGAGAAAATGTAGTGCTTTGGGCAATGTTCTGCAGCAAAACCTTGGGTCCAGTCATTCATATGCAGGAAACATATGACATCTACCACCTACAAAACATCATTGCAGACCTGGTATAACATTTCATGGCAAGGGTATTCCCCTCTAGCAGTGCTTTCTTTCAGCATAATGTGCTAAGTCACAATGCCTGGATTGTTCGAGAATGGTTCATGAAACACTAGAAAGATTTCCAGGTATTAATCCTGGCCTCCAAATTCCCCAGATATCAATCCAATCAAGCATCTGTGACTGCCGCCCGGATGGCGTAGTGATCAAAGCGATGGCTTCTGATCATTCATCCGAAAGGGGTTCGAGTTCGAATCCCGATGAGGCATGGATGTTGTGTTTGTCTTACAGCACTGGTTCTCTCCCTTCAATGGAACCAGTTACCCTAAATTAGGAACGAGTGACTGCTTATAGCCTATTGAGTTGCTCATGGTGGTCGTTAAACCTCCAATTAAAAATTAAAAAAAACAAAAAAACATCTGTGATTTGTGATGAAACAGCAAATTCCATTTGCAGCCCATTAACCATGTAACGCACAAGAGTTAAATGATCTTCTGGTAACATGTCGGTACCCGATACTAAAAATAAAAATTTTGTAGTGTCCAAGCCTCTCTGAATAAGAGCTGTTTTGGCAGAACGTGAGGACCAACATCACATTAGCAAGGTGGTCACAATGTTTTGGCTTTTCTGTTTATAATTAAAATGAATTTGCTACATGTTAATACATAAGTACATGCACAGTATCTGCATTTTAAAATGCAGTATACAATGTACCTTTTTAGATTTGTGTTTAAACAAACATACGTAAAAATCAAGCATGTCACTTTATGAATTTTAAAATGCACATACTTACTACTTATTGTTTAATTAAACCCATCAGCAATATTTGGCTGCAAAGAAATGTGTAAAGGTGTTTTTTTTTTTGTTTTTTTTTTTTTTTTTTTTTTTTTGCCATTTTGTAGCATGTTTGTAAATATGTTTGTGTATTTTATAAAATTTAAGAAACTATTATTTTTGAATAAAGAAAAAGGAGCGCTTAAAACAATTAAAGCGTATATATATATCACGCTATAAAGGTTTCAATAACAATTTGTAAGTTTTAGATTATGAATAAATCATTCACTTACCCAACTTGATTTGTAGGAGCACCACTATTATACTTATGCTTTTCACATTCACAACATGAACCTCATGCACTAGCTCACTGTTAGATTCATTTTAGACATTTCAAATTATTTTTTTCTTTGTTAAACTGTAATTAAAAACACTAAAAGACAATTTAAAAAATAAATTAAAAGCATAATGAATAACTGCTACCATAGTTATTTACATCACCTTAAACCACATGGCCGGCTTGAAATATAGTGTTCACCCATTATGCAATTACAGACTTTTTAACTTTAAAACTCATAAATTGATACATTTTACTATTATCAATTAAAAAACACCTAAAAAGCACTGAGGTCACCCCACAAACACTAAAACATCACAAAATCTTGGAACTAGTTTTCAGGCACATACTTATTTGATTGCAAATGGCGAGTGTTCCACTTCACTTCAAAAAAAAAAAAAAAAATGGCGACATTGATGCACTGTGATCAGCAAAAAAACAAGGAATTCTTCTTACGGCACTATCTCTTTTGGGAACATTGTGATCAAGAAAACTTTAGTCTTTTAGTCTTAAAATTAGGAAAATATTTTGTCTCCCCTTTCATTAAATATGTTTACTATTTTATCCACTATCACTGACTTTAGAATAGAGCTTTTTTTTTTTTTTTTTCTGAACAAATCTTGTTCTTTTTTAATTATCATTTCCAAGGATCTGGAAGAATTTCTGGATCTTGAAAAAAATATTTTATGCATTATTTTATATTAAGATTATTTTTTATGTTTTTCAGTACATACAACTTTGGAATATCGTAATTCTTTTTTTTTAATTTACGGGATGAAATCAATTTCATTTTTTCAAATGTAGGATGTTTTTAACACAATATTAAACAAGGGCTGTTCTTTCATCATTTTGGTTCCAATTTTTTATATGTTGATCTAATCTCTTTGTGAACCTATTTTTGGTGCTGGCTATATATGGAATGGTAGGGAAAGATAATTTTATTGGTATTTTATAAGTACCAACTTTTTCTAACAATTTGGGTTGACATTTAGTATTTACTAACAAATCATTAACTGAATGTCCAAAACGACAATATTTTCCCCAAGTTTACATAGTTCAGCAGCAACTTTTTTTATATACGAGAAACATCCTACATATTTTCTTTTTTTTTACTTTTAATATATTTTATTGATCAAAGTAAGATTCTCCAACTGATTTAATCCAATTTATTTCTTCCTAGCAATGTTTATTTTTCAAAGAATGAATAAAAGCATGTTTAACCCATATATTGTTGTTCAGATTTCACCAATTTGCTATGAACATATATTTTTACGTGGCCATGATAATGTAACTTATTTGACATTAAATGTCAGTCATTGCTGTTTCACACGCTACATAAGTTCTGCTATCAGGAGATTATTAAATGATGTTAGATACGTGTGGGGCACAGTATCAGTGATTAAAATCAAGACATATCATCAAGTACATATATAGTTCATTATTTCTTGATTTTAATTGCTGATACTGTGCCCTATACGTATTTAACATCATTTAATAATCTCCTGATTGCAGAACTTACGTAATGTGTGAAACAGTAAAGACTGACATTTAATGTCAAATAAGTTACATGTTTAACCCATGTTTGCAAATATTCATTTTATGACTTTTAGAATGAAAAGAGTCTGATGGTGTTATTACAGGAGTGAAAGACTGTTTTCTTCATATACTTTGAAATCCAAGCAATTTAAATTTTTAGTCGCTAAAACAAAGGAAAAGGTAATGTATTATTTGTTTAATTTTCAGTTGTAAAGTTTATTTATTCATATTGCTTGGACATTTGGATTCTCATGTTTTCAAAATAACTTCATTCATATTTGGCAAGAATAAAAATATTATCAACATATCTGCAATATATTCAAGGTTTATTGGGAGACATACTAATTATATTTTGTTCCATTTGAGATGAGGGAAAGATAGCACAGTACATAAATGAGATAGATCTCACATGGCCACCTGTTTTTTTTTTTTTTTTTTTTTTTTTTTTTTTTTTTGTTGTTTTTGCTGTTCTTATTTTTTTTTTTTTTTTCTGTAAGTCAATCCTTGGTAAGTAAAAACAAATTATTAATATATGGTACACCTTCCTTGTAATAAAGATAATTGATGAAGGTTTAAATATTGGATGCCTATGAATTTTTTTAAATGATTTTAATTGTTTTAAGAATAGGAGTTGAAGAATAGAGATTTTACATTAAAATTTTTCATATGAAAGTTGGTTAAATCCTGATTTATTTTTCAATAAATATTGAATTGTGTTTAATGGAATATTCACTGTTCATAAAAATGGGAGATAAAAAAGAAAGCAAATAAATTCTTTTCTAAATTTATTACTGGAGAAATTGATTTAGACACTAATTTTAACTGGTAAATTTTTCTCGAGTTTTTATTTTGGTGAAAATTCCTGGTAGAAAGATGCTCAAATTGGAGGTTTTGCATTCTTAATTTTAGACATTTATTAGAAATGCATTTATTAGGAACCATAGTTCCTAGTAAATGACAGATTTTTTTTATTTTTTTTTTTTTGTGAATCTGTTGGATCTTTTTTTTTTTTTTTTTGTGAACTGTTTCACAATTTAATTCTTTAAATGCTGTAATATGAATTCTAATGTAATCATTAGAATTCATGATAATCAATTGATTTGAATTGTCTGCTTCACATATTTTTAGGTTGGGGTCTTTTCTAAGATCCTGTTCGTACTGTAAGGACTATTATATGCCTAAATCAATTTTTCCAGTAATAAATTTAGAAAAGAATTTATTTGCTTTTTTTATCACCCATTTTTATGAATGATTAGTATTTCATTAAAGGCAGTTTAACATTTATTGAAAAATTAAAGACAATAAAACAGGATTTAATTAACTTTCATATAGCAAGTTTTTATGTAAAATTCCTTATCCTTCAACTCTCATTTTTTGAAGCAATTAAAAAATTCACAGATATTCTAATATTTAAACTCTCAACAATTATTTTCATTACAGGAAGTCTTACTATATATTTATAAACATATATATATATTTTTTTTTTTTTTTTTACTTATCAAAGATTGACTTATAGACAAAAAGCAGGTGGCCCTATAAGATTTCCCTTATCCATTATCTTTGGAGAAGTTATAATGAATCAAATAGAACAATACAATTAGTGTTTTCCAATAAACATTTAATATATTGCAGATACATTGACATTTTTATTCTAACCAAATATGAATCATGTGATTTTGAAAACCTGAGAATCCAAATGTCCAAGCAATATAAAGAAATAAACATAATGGAAAATAAAACAAATAATACATTACCTTTTCTTATTGTCCAATTTTAATTTAATTGTCCAATTTTTAATTAAATTAAATCAAGGGAATTGTCCACAATTTGGTTAAAAATTTTATATTATAATATGAGGCAGTAGGATAATTTCTCATATTAGAATGCATGTTGTACACAAATGAATATGATCATATATGTCAGTTAGTTATGCCCAAGGAGGTTAGAATAAGATATCTGGAGGTTGCCGCCATGAAACGTTCGCGGAAGTTCAAAACAAATATAACGTTAATCGGGCAGTTCAACTTTGCTTGAAACCTACTACTGCGAGCAGCAGCCATTAAAGTGTGGGAAAGCTGGTGGTTTCCAAACATATTGCAATGCATGTTGTTTTTGCTGAATCGCATTTTTTCATAGCAAATATTTCTAATTGTTCATTGTAACTTGCAGCCGACGTGTGAGAAAACGCTGCTGAATTTATAAAGTTCATAAATATTTTGAGGCACCTACCCATTTCTATTTCAAACTTAAATTCATGAAACGTTTGTGCAAGATCAAGACAAATATAACATTAAAATTAAAAACTTCACTTTTTTATAAAGTATAATTCATTCCCGTTTGATATTAAAACGATTACTGCTATCAACCACCACACAATTCGAAAATGCACACAGTTGAAACTGCATGAATGTCACTTAAACAAATTAAAATTTCTACACTTACATGCTTTGAACTTGCTTGCAGTGGCGGATTTATGGGATCGCGCAAGTCGCAATCACGAAGGGGCCAGCCTCCCGAAGGATCCCCAATTCACTGTGAAAAAAGAAGTAAAGCCTGGAAGGAAACAAAGAAAAGGAAAAAAAAAAAAAGAGGGAAAAGGTTATGTTGATGAATATAATATTTTGTGGATTCATATGAAAGCAGTCGTGGTTCAAACTTTATATAGTGCTTATAGTCTGTTCTCTTTTTAAGAAATGTAAAGTTGGCTATCTTGCTTGACAAGCGGGTAAAATTTTGCTAACCGTAGAGTAATTTCATTTGCACGTGGTGGCGACACTGACCACTGGTAACATCGCAACCTAAAATTTCGTCTGTAATCTGTATTTTTGTGTTGCCATTTGATCTCCACAATGTGGTATTATACAGTGTTACTTAATATTGTGATTATTAACACCTAACCATGCCCTTAAAATCAGATTGTTACAGCTGTTGTTTCTGTTTTGTTTACATATAATTTATGTGATTGATTCTCCTGAAAATGAAGACAGTGAAACGAAGTTATGAGTCAGGTTATGAAAAGCGGAAGAAAAAAAGAAAGACTAAAATCTTCAAGAGCAAAAGGATAGTTTATTAGTATTCCTGTAGAAGCCTGTGCAGAGTCATACCACTGATGAGCAAATTGAGCAAAAACCTCCGGATTCATGTGCTTAAAAAAAAAATGGAGAACTGGAACCTACACAGGACTCACCATTCAAGTTTGGAAAACAACAATGTAAGGATAGTTTGATAAATTCAGCTACTTAGATCCATGCGACAAACCATCCCATTTGCCACTGAATGATTTTAATTGTCGGCCCTCAGAGCTAGGTTAAATAATCAACCAAGAGCATGAACCAGAAAATCAAGAGAAAGAGCGTGGGCCTACCTGTTTTTAATGAAGTAGTATTATCCTACTGATATAGCTTTATGACCTTCTAACTCCACCTCTGATATGATAGATTACTTTATTAGAAACAAACCAGAAAATAAAGGAAAACTAAGAAATCTGAGGAAAGTATTTTCTGATTCTGGGAAAACATTTCAGGATCATAAATGAAAACCACTTTCATAAGTCCAAGACAAATGGAACAAAAGAAAAAAGAAACTGGTTAATTTTTTTCTGAAATTATTAAGTCTATTTACTGCTAAGTGTGCAAACTTTTTCCCCGACCGTAAACAATCACATTGGGTTCTTGTTGATGGATTTTCTGATTGGTCCCGTACAGAACGAGTTTTAAGAAATCATGAAACCTCGAAGTCTCACTTCCCAGCCATGGTCAATATTGCTTACAAGGATTAAATCATTCGGGAGAGTTGATTCTCAGCTAATGACTCAGATTGAAAAAGAGAAGGGCTATTGGGAGCAAGTACTATATCGAGTAGTGGCCACTGTGAAACTACTTGCGAGACTTGAATATTACTTGGGTCACAGAGAAACTGAATGCTCTCAAAATCTAAATAATGGTAATTTTTTAACTTGTATGGAGTATCTTGCAGAGTTTGATGACTTTCTGAAAGATAATTTTGAAAAGTATGAGCACCGTAGTTCAGGCAGAACAAACTATTTGTCTCACCAAACATATGATGAGATATTGACTGTTATGGCAGAAAAACTTGAGAAGGTTTTTTGTGAGGAGGTTAAAAATTCATAGTGCTTTTCAATTATCGCCAATTCTCTTGATGTAAGTCATGTGGACCAACTAACTTTTGTTTTGAGGTATGTAAAAGAGAGATTCTTCGGCTTCTTATCCATAAAATCTCACAAAGCAGAGCATTTGAAAGATACTGTCTTGAAAAAGATTTCAGATCTAGGGCTAGATATAAAAAACTAAGGGCCAATGCTAAGACAATTCCTTGAACATGTCAGGCATATCTGCTGGCCTTCAAGCAAAAATAATTTAAAGAAGTCCCTCAGCATTTTATGTGCCATGCTCCAGCCAATCTTTGAATTTAGTAGGTAATAATGCTGTTGAATGCTGCAGATATTCTGAAGTTTACTTTGATTTTGTTCAAAAAGTATATACTTTTTTTGGCCCCCACTCATCATTAGGAAATACTTAAATCCCACCATCAACACATTGTGAAATAGTTGAGTGATACTGCATGGTCAGCAAAAGTTGATGCTGTATCAGCCTTACAAAGAGCTTTTAGTGAGATTAGAAAAGCATTAACCTTTCCGAGAGTGAAATTGAAAAGCCTTTAGCCAAAACAGAGGCAAAAAAAGTTTGACAAATATTAAACTGCCTTCATGACTGTTTTGCAGGACCTGCTGTTGCAACGAATCGACAAAGTCAGCAAATCCTTGCAGAAAGAAGATGGAAACATGAAGATGGCAGTAGATCTACTTCAGTGTCTGAAACTCTTCTTTGATGATGTATGTAATGACTATTCTGGTATTGACATGGAAGCCTAGACTTTTCCTACATCTGCGGAGCAACCAGACAGTGATGAGAGTTACAAAAAGAGAATAAAACGAAATGGCTTTGCTGACGAAAGTACAGATAATGAAGTTCATCTGGAGGGAAAAGAAAAGCCTCTAGTGGAGATATTGAATGCTCTCTGTAACAACCTGATAGTTAACTTTAATTAGTTTAAAAAAAATTAAAACACTACTTACTTAGTAGCTAATATTCATTCGATAATGCAGGATGGGGGATGGGTTGAAATAGGATTATTGACAGAGGAGAGGAGGTGGGGGAATTCGAGACCAGACGATAATTCGCTGAATGACCAGAGGAGGAGGAATCTTTAACAATGGGATTGGGTGTGGAGGGACAACTCAGCTTCTCATTACCTTAATGTTTTATTTGAATTAATATACTGTCTATTGAATACAACACTAGATATCTACTTTAGTTACCATGTGGTTTTTTTTTTATCTGTTACTCTTCTCTCTCGACCTTGCTGCTGCTATTATGTTAATTACTCTTGGCTTGACTTATACCTAGGGAGATCAAGGCTAAGTCAGGTCTCTGTGAGGCCTTTTCCTTGATCTTCCTTGCTGTTATTTTTCTGCTTATATGCAACTGTTTCAAATTATTACTTTATTATGTAACATCAAGATCAATAAATGAATTGAATTGAAGTTGAGCTGGAGAAAGAAAAGCAAAGCTAGAATATATATTTGACCTATTCAAAGAAGTTTTTGCTGATCAACATGACCATTCTACGAAATGTGACCTCAGCAACAATTCCGAGGTATATTTAAATGAATTAGATGAAAATCTGTATTGTGATGAACTGCAGCACTTCCGTTGTTTTGTGAATCTCAAGGATTAAGCTCCATCCTCAGTCTGGCCGGAAGATTGAACTATTAACTGCATGTGGACAGTGACAGTTTGAAAGAGACATTTCCAAATGTGGAAATCATTCTTAAAATTTTCCTTACTTTACCAATATCTAATGCAAGTGGTGAAAGATCATTTAGTGCTCTTAAAAGACTTAAAAACTATTTACGACCAACACTTTCTCAAGAGGGCGGTCGTAGTGAGCAACAGATTTTCCTCCTCGGGGCGCTCCGTGGTAACAATGGCACACACAACAGCAGCAACTAGGGCCTCTGTGAATCTTGGAGCGGTGCAAGCTAGTTCTGTGTGACATTGGCGAAAAGACCCCCAACTCACTGGGTTTTGCTCCAGAATCCTTAGTTTGAATGACCAACTGGAACCCTCAGCTGTGGGCTAATCCCCCCACATTGATGTACTTACCTGATTAAAAAGACAAAAAGAAATATTAAGAATGACTCAAGTGTGGGATATGGTGGACCTACCACACTTGAGAAGGACAGTCCAACACGGAATCGACCTGGACTTTTTAAACGGCGTTTGAGAAAGAGATCTCAGCTGAGTGAATGTAAGATTGGTGTATGGAATACTAGAGATATAAATGGCAAGACGAGTGAGGTGATTGAGGAGATGAATAAGTATAGACCGGATGTGCTGTGTGTAAGTGAAACCAAAAAGAAGGAAATTGGGGTAGAAGTGAATGGCACAGTGAGTGTGTGGTCTGGAGTATTGGATAATATAAGAGGACAGGCTGGTGTAGGTGTGATTTTAAGTGAAAAGATGAAGAACAACTTGATTCACTATAGTTGCATAAGTGAGAGAATTCTCTGGATTCGTTTGAAAGTGAGACTTCAGGGAATTGTAATTGTAGTAGTTTATGCTCCTGTGACTCAGAATCTTCTGATAAGAAAAAAGATTTCTGGAATGAGCTAAAAGCTGTTTTGAGCCAGTTTGGTGCTAAAGAAAAAGTTATAATAGCAGGGGATTTCAATGCTAGAGTAGGTGTGCAGAATGCAATTTCTGACAATGTTCTGGGTAAGTTTAATGATCCTTGTGTGAATGATAATGGTGAAAGATTAATTGAACTCTGCATTCAGAATGGTTTGTGTGTATCTAATACATTTTTCAACCACAAGTATATCCACACATATACTTGGGAAAATCGTACTCTTGGTCAAAAGAGTGTGATAGATTTTGTTGTCTACGGCCAGCGTTTGAAACACTTAGTTGTTGACACCCGTGTGATGAGAGGTGCGGATGTTGGTTCTGATCATTACTTGGTAGTGTCACGAGTGAAACTTAATGTTGGTTGGAGGAAAAGGAATAGAAATATACCCAGGATAGAAAGAATAAAGGTTGATAGGCTCCTTAAAGATCATCAGCGGTATTCTGACTTACTCAGATAACGACTGAAGGATCTGAAGGCTGGTGAGAGGGATGTAGAAAAGAAGTGGGAATGTTTTAAGAACTGTGTTGCAACTGCTGCTAAAGAGGTCTGTGGCACCACAATAGTGGGTAACAATAGAGGTGATGCTTGGTGGAACAGTGAGATTGAAGAGGCAGTAAAGAGAAAGAAGGAAGCCTATTCGGGGATGTTGCAAGTTAGAGTCTCTGTGGATGAATATCGCTGTAATAAGCGTGAAGCTGTTAAGCTTGTTCGCCACAGTAAGGCAAAGATAGGAAGGAAAGTGGAAAGGCATGAACTGGCTTTTTGGAAAGATAGAAAGTCCTTCTGAAAGTACATGAGACTCAGGAAAAATAGGGGAAACAAAGTTGTAAGTTGTGTGAAGAATGAGATTGGGGAAATGATATGGGAGCCCAATGAGTTAAGTGACAGACGGGGTGAATACTTCTGTGAGTTATTAGATCAGGAAAGCAAAGATGATTCTGAGACAGGTGCAGATGATGTCACAATGAGGGTTGAAAGCACAGGAGGGGTCTCAAGAGAAGAAGTGTGTAAAGCTGTAAAATCTCTTCAGAATAGTAAGGCTCCAGGAGTTGATGGCATAACTGCAGAGATGTTGAAATATGGTGGTGACTCTATAATTGACTGGTTAACTGAAATTTGCCAGTTGTGCTGGGAGTTAGGAATGGTCCCTCGGGATTGGAAGGATGCTATTATTGTTCCCTAGTATAAGGGAAAAGGTGATCAGACTGAATGCAAGAACTATCGTGGTATTAGCCTACTGAGTGTGCCAGGGAAAGTGTTTGGTAAGGTTGATATTGAAAAAGTATGGGGTCTTACATCATTGAAAGTGTGGGATATTCAGAGTGGTTTTATGTCTGGTAAAGGCTGCACTAACCAGATTTTTGCATTACACACGATGATTGAAAAGTATCTGGCTGTTGGGAAGAAAGTTTTTACTGCCTTCATAATTTAGAAAAAGCTTACGACCGAGCGAATAGGACACTTTTGTGGAAGGTATTGAATGAATATGGTGTTACTGGGAATCTACTTAATAGTGTAAAAGCCATGTATGCTGGTAGTAGAGCTTGTGTATGAGTGAATGGTGTTTTATCAAAATGGTTTTTCATTGGCGCAGGAGTTAGACGAGGTTGTGTAATATCACCATGGCTGTTTAATATATTTATGGACGCATGCATGCGTGATGCCAAAATAGATAATAGTGGTTTATGTCTTGGTGATATCCGTGTATGCAGATTGCTGTATGCTGATGACACTGTCCTGTTGGCAGAGAGCAAAAGTGAGTTGCAGAGTATGTTGACTCGGATGCACGAAGTTTGCATGAAATTCAAACTGAGTATAAATAAGGGAAAAACCAAAGTTATGGTGTTTGAGAGAGGAACTGGTAGCACTGAATGTAATGTAAGTATAAATGGCACTGTGATTGACCAGGTGAGTGAGTTTGTGTATTTAGGAAGCATGTTTGACAAAGAGAACAAATTGGATGGTGATATCAGTAGGCGAGTGAATTCTTCTTTGAAAGTCATAGCTTCTCTGGGAGGTTTTCACAGGAATAATGGGTTCTCTAGAGAGTCCCGCATGGCTGTGTATGAAACTGTAATTGTTCCTACTCTCATGTATGGCAGTGAAACCTGGGTACTGCAGAAGAAACATACGAGTCGTTTGTGTGCTGGAGAAATGCATTACTTACGTGGGGTTTGTGGCAAGACACGATCTAATTGTGTGAGGAATGAAGAGGTATTGCAGTTGTGTGATGTGAAGCAAAATGTTGTTAGCAAGGTGGAGACCAATATGCTTTGGTGGTTTGGCCATGTTGAAAGAATGAGTGATGAAATGCTTACTAAGAAAACCTTTTCAGCCCAAGTGGCAGGAAGGAAAGGCAGAGGAAGGCCAAGGAAGACATGGGTGGATCAGATTCTTTTTTTTTTTTTGATTGGAGGTTTAACGACCACCGTGAGCAACTCAATGGGCTATAAGCAGTCGCCCGTCCCTAATTTAGGGTCACTGGTTCCAGGGAAGGGAGAGAGCCAGTGCCGTAAGACAAACACAACATCCATGCCTGACCGGGATTCAAACCCGGACCCCTTACGGACGAATGATCTAGGCCAGCGCCTTAGACCACTGCACCACCAGGGCGGCGGTGGATCAGATTCAGGAGTGTCTGCATGAGAAAAAGATTATGAGTATGAAGTATAAAAGATCTTGTGTACGGTGTGTAATGGATATCAGTGAAGCACGAGTTGTATGTCAAGATCGCTGTAAATGGAGAAGTTTGATACGACAACAATAAGTAAAAATATCTGGAAGTTTGTATTTCTTTTTGGAGCTAACCTCTGAATCTCAGAGAACAGCTTAGCGATATGTATGTATGTATGTACTTTCTCAAGAGCACTTGAATAGTTTTCAATATTGTACACAGAGAGTAATGCGCTGAATCATGCCAATTATGAAGAAGTCATCAATACTTTTGCTGCAGTTAAAGCCAGGAGGAATTTCTTGTAAACATTGTGACGTACTACAGAAGTGAAAACGTGTCAAGACGACAAATCTGCAGCAAGACATTCTGTCTGCGTAGCTCAGTTGGTAGAACGACTTACTCCAGATTGAGGGGACACGGGTTTGATGCCTGTCACGGACAAACTTGTGTTTTCACATTGGCACCCGATTGTGGAAAATGGATCCACTGGCTGTTGGTTTCTTTAAAAAATGTGTGACGCTTGTCCCACACATTGTTTGGAATTAATGAAAAATTCCTACTTCGCTTAAAAAAAATAATAATTTAGAGGGAGATGTGACGTACTATAGAGGTGAAAATAAGTGTCAAGACGACAAATCTACAGCGAGACATTCTGTACGCGTAGCTTAGTTGGGAGAGCGACATACACTGGAATGAGGGGCGCGGGTTCGGTGCTAGTCGCGGATAGACTTGCGCTTTCACACAACATGATGCTATGTTTGCAAGTAAATGAAAATTAATTCTCTTTGTTACAATATAAGATAATAATAGAACAATTTGATGATGAAATTTATTATAGTCCATTTAAAAATTGTAGTAAATATACCTGGGACCTGGATGTGTCGCAAAACACTACCGCCCCCCCCCCAAAGGTTCAGTGAGACAGGCCCCCTACAGCATAAATTCACCCCTGCTTGCTAGTGAGAATACAGTAAAACCTCGAAAATCCGGCATTCAGAAAACCTGCAACTTCAGAAATCCTGCACTTTTCTAACATAGTTTTTGTGAGAACATCTGATGTTTCACCAATAACCCTTAAAATCTCCCGATGTACCGCTTCAACAACTCATCACGATATCATGGTGCGAATTGCCGTAGCCGCCTACGTGTAACATCCGGAGGTTTCTCAAATTCGTCATCTCATTGGGCCGCACTGAAGTGACGCGGAACAATGAGGCAACGAACCGGCATGTACGTTTGAAATGCATGTCGAACGTGTGATGACGATCTGTGCTTGGTGGTGGCAGTATGGGGAATCGATCGTATAATGACATCTACATCGGCCTTCATGATGCATCTCGGTAATCGCCTTCGCTATGTATCGTAGTTTCGTCAGTCGAAAAACTGTAACATCGATGTAAAATTCACATCGGGTTTTCGCGATGTATCGATACATCACCCAGCCCTATCAGTTTCTCTGGCTTTTTTCAGGTTTTTGCCTAACCATTCGCCAAATTCAATTTTTTTCAACAGAGTTTTATAATAAATAGTACAAAAAGGTAATCGCCAATATTTTTGCCAAAACATTTTTTTTTTCACAAATTGCGAAGAATGCGATTGGCAGCGCGACCCCTGCATATTTACGAGGCGCAAACGTGCAATTTTTCGTTAAAGTTAGCTGTTACGTGTAAGTACATGCTTTACGTAATTCCTGTTACGCAATTTGTGGGTAGCTTCAGAAATCCGGAATTTTCATAAATCCGGCACACGTCTGGTCCCGTCAATGTCGGATTTTTGAGGTTTTACGGTATACAAAAGGCACACAGCAATACCTCATTTCTTTTATATAAAAATAACTGAAAAAAGAACGAGAAGTATGCAGTTTTGTAACCTACAGCAGTATACTAAAAGTACTAATGGCAAGGCAATGTTGTCTGTCCTCGGTAAAAGCGGCCTCTGGTGGCATTGGAGGAAATCACAAAGTGCTTCCGTTTTTTTCAGGAAATTTGGCCCAAAATAACAGGCTTCTTTAACGATCCTCGTAGGCTCCGGTTCAGGCAAGGCATGATAGTACAGCATAGTTTCGTCCACGTTGTAAATGGCATCTGGTGGATACCTTGCAATAATTTTTAGCCCCTCTTCTTTCAGCCATCTCTCAGATGCAGAAAAATCTGCATCCTCCTGTTCACCATTTGTGCATTTGTAAACAATATCCTCTTGCTTTTTCCAACTGAACCAGCCATCTGTTACGACGAAGCTTTCTTTTCCCATCTGCACTGCCAAATCTTCTGCTTTTTGCGTCATCATTGGGCCGTTAACTCGAGCATCTCTTTCGTATACATTTGCGAACCACAGTTTCAATGCTGATTCAACCTGCCTATCTTTCCTATGATTCCTCTTGAAATTAAAGTTATGATTCGCAATAGTCTTTTTTTCTATGTCGTCACGATTTTTTTAAATCTTGCACAAAAGTGGCTGAGAAAAATATTCACATTTAAAGCTGCATTTTGCAGACTCATTTTCGGGAGAGCATCATACCGTTCTAAAAGAGGTGTTTTCTCGTTAAGTGACAAATCATTACGCTTCTTTTCCTTAGAGACCATCTTGGATATGTGCGCAACCACTCTCTGACAGAATTACACTGAAATGAAGTATACAAGCGAAGATCCATTAGGTTAGCTTGAATAAAAGAATAAAAAGGGAAAGCAACCCTAACGCCGAAAGCCCCAGAGGGAGGAAGGGGAACCGTTGAACCTGCCAACCTTATCACCAGCACAACAAATCTTTTCAAATGGTATTTCCTGCCCCCCCCCCCCCCCCCCGACGGGAGAAATTCCGAGAAAGGGGTTTAGCAAACACCGTGAAAACAAATCCAACCTGCCTGGAAGCCGGAAACGCTTTCTTTCCCTTCTTGATGTTGCTGAGGGGGAAGACAAGTCTTCTCATCTCATGACAACATTAACCGAAATGTGATCACAATAAGCAGTTGATTTGCATATTTGTATGTTCATTTAAATACAACCGATCGGGACTTGGAGATTCCGATAACATTATGCGGTTGAAAACATTAACCGCGATCACATTAAGCGGCGACTACTTTATGTGGTATTATTAACTGTTATCCAGTAGTAAACTTTTGAATAAGTTTGATACTGCTCGTGTTTTATTGTCCCCATGCTTGCGAGTAAATTTTAATATATCACAGGCTAGAAAACAAAAACACCTTTTTTTTTTTTTTTTTTTTGGAGGATTTTAAGACCACCTTGAGCAACTCAGCCGATTTAGAAACATGTGACAGTTTCCTGGTGAAAGACCGGTTTTCGTGCTGGCGGAATTTTTCGCTTTCGCTTGTGAAGTGACAGCCGTTTTTGAAGTGCCTTTTACATTATCCCAGTGGTGTTTTCAAAGTGTCTGAATCAGAGATTTCATTGGCCGGTTGGAGGGTTAATAATTATACGACGAATGTGAAAATTATGAAAACAAAAATAAGCAGTGAACAAAAAGTTTTGAATAAAAGTGAAACAAACTCATATTGAGAGGTACTTCAAGCTCAAAAAGGTACCATATATACTCACGTATAAGCCAAACGTTTTTGGAAGAAATCCTGCTTTCAAAGTTGGGTGGTCACCTTATATGCAGGTCACTAAAAATTAGGGCTCGACTCCTGTGAATTCTCCCGTGGAATTTATTGGCAGATTTGTTTACATTTTAAACCACTTATTTCTGCACGATAGTTTTCTGACCTGACAAAAAATAATAAAAAAAAATTACGAAATATTTTTCTGCCCAGAGTGGAATTCCAACGGAAATAGCTGCCGCTAATATGACAAATATAAAGCCTAATCCCGTTTCAAATTGAGATTCTGAAATTTCTTGCTTCCAATCATGGGATACCTCATTACACTGTCAACACCATGTAAATCACTCAACTGGTAGGGTGGACCATAGCCAATCAGGTATCTTTCTCTCTTCTCCCGAATTTTCACCACAAGCATGGGTGTGCGTGTTTGCGCTCCATGCTGGCGAAAGCCATCTGTGATTAATAGCATTTTTGAAGAATATATTTCGTTCTTGTAAACTTTTCTGTTTCACACGTTAAAATTTTTCCGACTGTGGAAGGCAGCGTGCACAATTATTTAAGGGAGTTTTTTTTATTATAAAGTCTGTTATACTAATAAATGCAAAAATATTAACTCACCTTCGTTTTTCTGAACTTTGTACTAGTTGTTTGGTGTTCCTGTTATTATATATTGCTTATTCAATGATACCTCTTATTCGATGATATTGGTAAAAGCCAGATAAACTAATATCCCTTATTTGATGATTAGAAGATCCAGGATGAAGTAAAAGCCATTAAAATTGAAATAAAAGTCGGAATAAAATTCGAACACAATCGGAATAAAATCTGAATAAGATTATGATAAAAAACAAATAAAAAATGGCAATGATGAATCCTCCAAAACTTCAGATATGCCTATGTTGTTCACACACACCTTCTCAGTCATTCCACATGTGCTTCAACTGCAGAAGTCAGTATTCATCAGTGGTCGGCAATGTTCTTGTCCCAACTGCCTAGACATCAATGCCACATTGATTTCTTGCCAAGACATGCTCTGCTTCCACATCGTAGTCGTCATTGCACGTGTCGTGTTGTGCACCATCTGTCGGTGTTCTGTCATACGAATTTATTTGGTCTTCCCTATCATTTTTTGCTTTTTTCTTTCGTTGTTTTTCTTCTTGGTTAATTAGAAATTTCCATGCATATGATAGGTCATGTGGACTATTATTATTACAATCATAATGGCTTTGGAAATGAGGATCTGTTTGGGGATGCGAGATGTTTTATATTTACCCAATCAGGTTCTGTATTATTTTCCATGCAATATTGAATAACAAAGACATAGTGTTTAAAAAAAGGTGGTAATTTGAAAGAATGCCGACAACAGGGCTGTGTTATTTCTTGGATGAAAGAATTGTGGGATGCAATTTCACGACAAATGGTTATAAATTCTCTCAAAAAATACTGCAAAGTAATTCAATGGATGTTACTGAAGTTATTTGGAAATTCCAACAGTGAATTGTACTTTGAAGGTTTTTACAGAACATAATCTCAGAAATGTGCATAATGCATTTCAATAAATATATTTTCCAAAATCTTGAAATTTAAGGTTGACTTATAAGCGGATCAAAGTTTTTCACAAATTTTTTGCTCTTGAAGTAGAGGAGTTGGCTTATACACGAGATTGGCTTATATAGTGTGTCACATAAATATAGAGACAGAACAAATTCTCGAATAAAAAAGAAACAACAACGAGCTGAAATGTACACCTCATATTTATAGCAAAAGTAGCATTGGACACGCAGCTGCACAATAGTTTGACGGAAATATAACAATTCCAACGCCAAGTTTAAGAAAAAAACAGAAATACGCTGTCTCAAAAATATAAAGACTTACTAGTTATGAGCACCTCCGGTACGAATAGTGGAGCTGTTGTTCCAAATAACACTGAAAACCCGATTGGGCATGCTGTCCACCAAGTGATGTAAGTGTTCTGGACTGAGTGCGTACCAGCTTCGTTCAATCTGCTCTTTCAATGCCACCACACTTGAGAACTGCCGTCCATTCGCATACACATCACGAGCTATGATACCCCAGAAGTTCTCGATAGGGTTCAGATCTGGACTGAGTGCTGGCCAATCCATTATGGTCACATGATAAGTGTTAAACCAGCTTTTCGTTGATGCAAACCGATGGATAGAGGCATTTGTCTTGCTGGAACAGATAATCAACATCCGCTAGAGTTTCGGCAAACGGTAGAAGGTGGCTGCTGAGTATGTCCTGATACGTTTCGGAGTTTTGCCTGCCCTGCAGGAAAACGATATCCGTTGTCCCATTAAACACAAAAGCTCCCCAGACCATCACAGATCCCCTCCTTTCTGTCTTCTGAAGAAGATGCGTGGCTCGCGTCGTTATCATGCCAATAGCAGTTCCAACCGTCAGGGCCGTCCAGGTTGAACTTTTTCTCATCGGAGAAGAAAATAGTTGTGATCCACTCATCCGTCCAGTGCATGTGGCTGCTTGCCCGTAACAATCTAGCTTCCTTGTGGCGCCACGTGAGATGCGGCAGACAGTGCATTTTACGGAGCATAATGTTGCGACTTTCCTTGATTCGATGAACTGTGTCCTTTGAGACGGTGACACCAACAGTCCGAGAAACTTGACGTAGTGATAACCTTTGGGATGAAACTAAATGCATGATGGCACGATCATCTCGTTTGGTTGTTATTCCAGGCAGTTTTCTGGCAGTTAACGCACCACATTTCGATCAAGTCTTATAAATGACTGCCCTACTCCACCCCATGGCTTTACAAATTTTTGCTACAGGCAATCCATTTGCTCTCAGTCTCCAAATCTTCTGCACCTCCTCACCAGAAAGTTGACTGTTGCGTGGCATTTCGGCAAATGAATGTCTGACGGCAGGTCCGCTGTTTTTTGTAGGCTGGACCGAATTACGGCCCATGCACGTGCATACAACATGCTAATTTGTACATTTCATTTGCATATATGGCTACTTTACATAGTTGTCTTTATATTTATGAGACACCTAAAATTACACTATTTCACTTTGTGGTGTTCTTTTCAGACAATCCGGTCATCTCTATGGATCAAAACGTTTGTTTTAGGGTTATGTCTAATTAGGTACCACTTCAGCTTCCTACCTATATTCGCATTGCGTTCACGGCGTAAAGTCGACTGTCTCTATATTTATGCGACGCACCTTATGCAAGTATACATGGTATGTATGTTCTGTTACCTACAACACAGCAATTTTATTTTTTCTGAAAATGAAGAAATATATGCACAGTTGTTAAGTGTTACAAATCATATCATACATCATCTTAACAAAAACATCACAATTTCTTTAACGGGAATGTAGAAATCTTATTTTTCACTATGTGCAACATCTGTAGATAACACTGTACTACTTGATATTTATTGCAGCTAGAATAATGTGTTCACAGAATGAATTAATTTGTTTAACATTCAGTACCCAGCTGAGTTTAAAAATAGCTATAAATGTCATGTACATACCTGAAAATCAACTTTAGTTTTAAAAAAGTGGCAAAGGTATTTTCATGGTTTATAATAATAAAAAAAAAGGCAGTATTTCTTTTTTAAATACTGTCTACTTAAATAATTAATGTTATTGCAATTTTATTTTTGACTTTAAAAAGTTTCTGACCACAAATTCTGATTTTTTTTTATTTTTTTTTTCAATATAATTATATTTCTCCCTTGTTTGACAAGTCACAGTATCACTATAACTATTCAAAAATTTACGTGCCTACAATTACTTTAATAAGAGCAATGAGAGTAAACTTACCCATACCAGTTGGTCTGTTCTCTCTGAAAAAACACATTTCTTTGCACGTTAACTTCCATTTTAATATCTACGGTTGGTTTGGGCTGCTGGTGCGGCGGTTTTATGTTGTCTTCAACATCTTTTATTTGACTGAGTGAGCAATTTATTAATCCATACTGCTGAAATGATACTTGATCCAAGAAACCTCTTTTTACTTTAAAACAATATATTTACATTGACTTTGAATAACCCTAACCGGTAATCTAATTGGCTTATAAAACCTATCATTCAGTGAACCAAAATGCTTGAACATTCAGAAACCATAAACAAACTTCTTATTTACAAACACCAAAACATCTAACAAACACATTTAAAAGCCTAAAATTCAATTATTCACAACAAACTTATCTCATTGCTCTCTATTTACAAACTCATCTCACTCTCTCCTGAGGATGACCCTGGACGGGTGGAAAGCTGCTCGGGGCAATCTACGTTGGGAACGGCAGAGGTGTGGTGCATGAATGAGAGTGTGAGATGAGTTTGTAAATAGAGGGCAATGAGATATGTTTGTTGTGAATAATTGAATTTCAGGCTTTTAAATGTGTTTGTTAGATGTTTTGGTGTTTGTAAATAAGAAGTTTGTTTATGGTTTCTGAATGTTCAAGCATTTTGGTTCACTGAATAACACGTTTTATAAGCCAATTAGATTACCGGTTAGGGTTATTCAAAGTCAATGTAAATATAGGGTTTTAAAGTAAAAAGAGATTTCTTGGATCAAGTATCATTTCAGCAGTATGGATTAATAAATTGCTCACTCAGTCAAATAAAAGAACATGTTGAAAACAACATAAAACCGCCGCACCAGCAGCCCAAACCAACCGTAGATATTAAAATGGAAGTTAACGTGCAAAGAAATGTGTTTTTTCAGAGAGAACAGACCAACTGGTAGGGGTAAGTTTACTCTCATTGCTCTTATAATTATATTTCTTTTGGAAATAAAAATACATTTTGTTGCCCTGTATTTGAAGATACAGTGTTTCACCCCCTCTCAGCCCCTGATTTTCCCTTATAACTTGCAAACTAATGAACATAATTCACTGAAATTTGGCATGGACGTACCTTAGTGTATAAGAAGCATAGTCAGTGGCATGGACGTACCTTAGTGTATAAGAAGCATAGTCAGTGAACTGCCGAGGACAGCGAACATGCAATTGGACTTCATGCAGGCATGACACACAAGCTAGAGAGTAGCAAGTGGCACTGCCACTCGCTACTCTCACAATAGCCGTATTTGGCTAGTGAGAATCCTAACACTGTGCATGGAACACCTCTTCATGAAGAAAAAATTTGGTGTGGTGTGCTCTGAAGCGGCGCCACATTATTGGCCCATGGCCCAGTGTTCTTCCATTCACCAGTGGATACTGCAGTCTACATGGAAATCTTCCATGACTTTGTGAATCAGTTGGATGACATGGAACTTCGTACTGGCTATTTTCAGCAGGGTGGTGCCACCAGCCACACCTCCAATGCCAGCACAGCAGAAAATGTTTCCTTATTTGAAGATCTTGTCCTTTTTAAGGGGCTTTTGGCCACCAAGGTTGCCCGACCTTACCCCACCAGATTTCTTCCTATAGGATATGCTGAAAGGGAAAGTGTATCGCAACAAGCCACAGACTTTCGTGGAACCGCAGAAAAACATTTGGCAGGAAATTGAGGCTGTGACACCCGATGTGTTGGTGAATACCTTCAAGTAACATGGAGAGGCATGTACAGGCATGCCTTGATACTGTTAATGGCAACCACTTACAACACTTGCTCTGAATCATCATGCTTTTCATACACCAAGGTAGGTCCGTGTCAAATTTCACTGAATTACGTCATTAGCTTGCAAGTTATATGGAAAATTCAGGGGCTGAGAGCGAGTGAAACACCCTGTATTACCCATTAATGTCGTGGAAAATATTCTGATACATTTAATTTCATTTACACATTTGCCATAAAAAGTGTTGAATATTTTACTCCCAAAGTGTTCTCTTAAGTTTGTAAAACACTAAACAGAAAACTTCAGTCCTCAGCTGCTTTGCACCTTTGACGTCAGTAGGTACAGAGATATTTTTATTGCTTCAAAATTAACTCATACAGAATCAGATCTAAAACAATTTTTTTATAGTGTACTCTGAAATTAATCAGACTCTTGAACAATTTCTTAAGTTGCAACTAATTGAAAAGAAGAAGAAAACTGCCTTCAAAGTTTACAGAAAATGATCTTTTGAATCAACACTAATTCACAAAAATTCTGCACATCCATTAAACCATAAAATAAACAGTTTGCTGATATATATTAAAAGAGCTTTTACCAATTCATCATGGAGAAAATATAAAGAAATTAAATGCATTAAATCTGTTGCTGGAAATATGGTAAAGAACTAAAAACAAATTAATAAAATAATATGAAATCAAAATCAGATCAATAAGTAAACCAAAAAATATGAGGGCACTTTCTTCCCTTATATTAAAAGACTAACAAAAGAATTAAAGTTTGCAAAAATGTTGATTTTTCTTTAAGTTAATCTGCTATTAATGGAAGAATTGGGTAGACATACACCAGTAATACTAAAAACGCTGAAATCCGTTTTATTGGTGTAATATTAGAAACACTAGTACAAACACACTAGCTTTCACCACCACGGGTGGCTTCTTCAGGCACAAGTATTCCAGTGCAAAAACAAAAACAAACAGAGTTCCAGTTATGAATTCAAAAATAGAAGTTTGCTATAGATATTATAGAACGTGCGCGTCATATTCTAGATGTGTGATTGCGATTGCGCATATCAATGAGCGTGCCCCATACATGTGGGAGGTCCATTGACGTTTGCTCGTTACATATCCCGTGACTGGATAGGATTTCTATAGTTTCTCTGAGGAGGGTGGCTCTGGCGGTTGTGTATCGTGCTATTTTCTTTATTTGTCCCCACAGAGGTGTTGCAGAGTTGTTGGCGACTTCACGCGCTAGTGCCGTAGTGAGAAGTCCTCTTTTGACATCTCTTTGATGTTCCTGGAGTCTTAGTCTCGGAGACCTCTTGGTCATGCCCACATAGTTCTTGTTTGTTCCGTCCGGGTACAAGAGGGGTATAATGCATACTCCCGCATCTTCCAGGTCCACGCCGGCGTTTTTTGTTGATGCGAGACAAGATGCTATTGTCCTAGGTGCGGTAATCCCTATGCCAAAACCAAGTTTTTTTAGGGAATTTTTTAAGAAATATGTGAAGCCTGGTACGTACTGGCATGAGCCTATGTATAGCACTTGCCGATTCATCGCTTTACAATGAAAATATGCTGATAGAGATATCCAAAGTCAATGACCTAGTTACAGATGCTAACTATTTTAGTTTCCAGGACAATACCTACAAGCAGACCAAAGGGGTCCCAATGGGCTCCGCCCTCTCTGCAGTACTGGCCGAAGCAATCCTACGACCCCTAGAAGCCCGGATACTCAGCGCACCTGGACCAACCCCATGTACATGGCTACGATACGCAGATGACGTTTTCTTTATCTGGGCAAACACTGAGGAGGAACTAAATAGGTTTTTCACCGCCACCATCAATTTGGAACACCCTGCCATAAAGTTCACTATGGAGCGAGAAAAAAATGCATGAGAGAAAGCTAGCACTTTTCCGACACAGGGCCAGGCAAGCTTTCACCCACTCATCAGACAACGCCACACTCCACGCCGAGCTTGACACCGTAAGATCTTTGGCCTTTTCTGCAGGACACTCACCAAGCATGGTCGATCAGATCATACACCAGACAAAGTCTAAACTCGCATCCCATGGCACCATATGCCCCACCCAAAAACTACAATACATAGGCTCATGCCAGTATGTACCAGGCTTCACATATTTCTTAAAAAAATTCCCTTAAAAAACTTGGTTTCGGCATAGGGATTACCGCACCTAGGACAATAGCATCTTGTCTCGCATCAACAAAAAACATTGGCGTGGACCTGGAACATGCGGGAGTATACATTATACCCCTCTTGTACCCGGACGGAACAAACAAGAACTATGTGGGCATGACCAAGAGGTATCTGAGACTAAGACTCCAGGAACATCAAAGAGATGTCAAAAGAGGACTTCTCACTGCGGCATTAGCGCGTGAAGTCGCCAACAACTCTGCAACACCTCTGTGGGGACAAATAAAGAAAATAGCACGATACACAACTGCCAGAGCCGCCCTCCTCAGAGAAACTATAGAAATCCTATCCAGTCACGGGATATGTAACGAGCAAACGTCAATGGACCTCCCACATGTATGGCGCAAGCTCATTAATACGTGCGATCCTAATCACACATCTAAAATATGACGCACATGTTCTATAATATCTATAGCAAACTTCTATTTTTGAATTCATAACTGGAACTCTGTTTTTTGTTTGTTTTTGTTTTGGAATAATTGTGCCTGAAGAAGCCACCCATGGTGGTGAAAGCTAGCGTGTTTGTACTAGTGTTTCTAATATTACACCAATAAAATGGATTTCAGCATTTTTAGTAATCTGCTATTACTCAAAAAGATATTGTTACTAATAAAATCAAAAATAATGTAAAAACAAATATGTCTTAGAAAGAGCAGGTGTCTATAAAATTCCCATAAAATTGAACACTCCAAAAATTTTGTAAATTGGTATCACAAAAAAAAATAAGATTAAAAAAATGTTTAAATCAACATATAAAAACTTGGGCAGAAATAAGAGACACCTCCAATACAATACTGCACAAAAAATAATGTAACTGCACAATTTGAACAACTTAAACTCACAGATCAGAAAATAAACTTTGACTGGTAGAAACAAAGTTATTAAAGATAAAAACAAAACAAAAAACTAATAACTTGAGTAATGTACGACCCAACAAGTTTGCCTGAAGGGTGGAAATTAATTAAAAGAGAGAACAATAGGAACATCAAAATATTAAGAGAGAGAGGGGGGAGGGGGGAGAAAGAACAGCTAATTTGAGCTTGATTCTTCACCTAAAAATAATAGAGGGTCGTATTAATGATCCAGAGTGATGCGATCAGCATAAACCTTAAGCAGATGTGCAATATTTTAGATTTTTTTTTTCACTCCACCCATATGAAGAGATATACTCCTCTGATTAACTTGTGTGTCAGAAATATGGATGATGTATTCCATGAATACCAAGTCCAAAAATGCTTAGGTGGGAGTTCTGAAGATGGATTATGGGAAGTCTCAAAACATTAAACCTTAACCAATGTTTTTTTTTGGATATGGTTTCTATAGCTTATTTGTTCTTAAAACAGTAAGAATATCACTTCCTTTTTGATGGAATGAACGTTTTTTTTTTCAGTTCAACCTTGACAACAAGAACCAAACACCAAGTGGGCTTCTGAGCAAAATATTTTTTGGTTGATACACTTACGAAATTTAAGTTTTTAGGTAAATTTTTCAAGATTTAATAAATTAAGCTGTAACAAATAAAGGTAATTTGATCACGCTAGTTACGTTAAATGAAAAACTTTTACAAGAAAGTTCGTAAGTTGGGAGCTTTCGACCTTATCGAATAACTTTAATCATTTTTTAAATGAGGGCCAGGCTCAAAGACATACAGTGTGCATTGTATGTTCAATACTTTTGGGTAAGATCTTCACAGAATTTTGTTTTAGAGAGATGGGATTTCTTGCCTTGAAATGACTCAAAATTTAAATGAAGCATAAAATTTTGACCACAAGAATATTGGTACTTTTTACCAATTATTATCTATGTAACTGCAAACTCAAAGGATATGGTACTCGCATGCAATTAATTTCTTAGCATTCTACAGCACTGCTTAACTGCTATAGATTTAAAAGCAGTCAAGTCACATGATCTTTACTTATTATTAGTTTAAAACTCGGGCATCACGTGACAATAACACATAAACATATACAAAACGAGCGAAACACACAGTCACGTACGGTAAAAGGTTCGTTTAGCGGTAGCTTTCGGTCATCCTATGACCTTGATCACCCGCGATCGACTGGATGGGCTGGTTGCCAGAACTACAATTTGAAGTTGGGGTGTTGGAACTGTTGCCAGATTTTAGAAGAGAGATCCAAATAAATGGGATTTGGTGAGGGGTCTCGGAATTGCAGTTTTTGGTGAACAAAATTTCAATGCTCTCTTGGAAACGCAGAGATGCCTTGTTGATGAAAGGGGCAACTTTTTTGGTTTCTTTCCAAATGGGAACTGCAGAGGTGTCTTCAAGGGTTAGTGCAGATAAAGCTGTCTTTGGAAGACCATTGGAAACATCTTTTTTGTGTTCACCAAGTCTTGTTTTGATGCTTCGGTATGTGCTTTCAATATACACTGAGAGACCAGAGGAAGTTGAAATGGCAATAGCATAAACTCCAGGGGTGTCCAAGGGTGAGACAGGTTCCCTGTCTTTAAGCAGGCACATTATTGCAGAAGGGTTTGGTTTCACTGTGAGAGTGTAGCCCATAATTTTGAAAAGTTTACACATCTTATAAGAGAAGGATCCATGGAAAGGGATGGAACCAATGAATGGTGGTTTTTTCATTATTATTGGTGAGAGAGCAGACAGATTTTTCAAGTGGGAATTTTGGAGGAATTTTTGAATTGTAGAAAGTGGGAACTGATGGGCTTTGGCAATTTTCTTTATGGTGTCAATTTCTTCATTGAAGGAAGATTCAGTGTTGCAGACAATCCTGGCAGGATTGACATAAATTTTAAAGGCTGCAAATTTGTGAGCAGTTGGGAAGTGGGGTGAAAATGGGATTATGTTTGCTATTGCAGAGGGTTTTCTGTAGACAGATCTGTTGAGATGATTCCCTTGCCTTGCCAGGTGGACATCCAAAAAGTGAATGCCTTGCTGTGATTCTTCATTGATGGCAACTTTAGGGAAATCTTTTCAAAAAGAGATTCAAGGTCAGTTCTATTGTGTGGTCAAATTACAAAAATATCATCAACATATCGAAGCCAAATGGAAGGTTGTAGATTGTGTTCCATGACACTGTTTTTTTTTCGATATGTTGCATGAAAACTTCAGCCAGAAGTGGAGAGAGAGAATCCATCGGAAGTCCTTCTTGCTGACAGTAGTATTTGTTGTTGAACTTGAAACAATTAAGATCTCTCAGAGTTTGAAGGCAGTCATACAGGTCTTTTGTTAGTGGGCCAGAGAGTGACTGATTTTCTTTTAGCAATTGTACTAGCAGCATATGAGAGTGGAAAAGAGGGACCGAAGGGAAGAGAGACTACATCCAGAGTGAACATTTTGTCAGAGGGTTCAATGCTAGGAGGGAGTTTTCTAATGAACTCTAGTGGAAGAAATTGACAAAAGATGGCTGGAGGTGAGATGTTTACATTTTTCCACAATCCTCCTTTCAAGGTTACGGGTGGGAGAGAAAGTATATTCCACGAGTGGTCGAAGATGGAAACCAGTTTTATGAAGTTTAATTTGGAAGAATAAGCGTGGAGTTCGGAAATATGGTGGTGGTGTAAAATCTCCACGAAAGGTCTTTAGAGTGGGTTTCTTGTTGAGTCTTTCAACTGCAGTTTTAAGTTTGGGGGTGGTATCAGATTTTAGTACCTTACAATTTGAAGTTGAGAGGAATGGTTCAGCTTTTTCATTGAGAACAGTTTTGGAGAAAATGACAGGGCAGCCAGTTTTATCAGCTTTACAGATTGCAAGATTCTTTTCATTCATTAGATTTCTTTGAGGAATGAGGAAGAATACTGCAGGGGTTTCTTTTCCACTTTTGTAAGATAGAGTGCTGCCTTGGCATGGAGGATTGGTTGAGCTTCAGGTTTAGTGCGTTGAACTGCTGCTTCTAGCATGGAGATCGTGGCTTTTAGATTTAGATTAGTTTCAGGAGTGAATTTAGGTCCAAGTGAAAGGAAGGCTTTCAGTTTTGGAGGAAGTGAAGTATCCGAGAGATTCGCGAAGTGTGGGGGGGACGACGGACTTGCAGCTGTGATAGGAGGTTTGGCGGGACACTGTTGAGTAGAAACTGAAATTTCTTGCAATGTTTTGAAGGTTTCATTTTCAGTCACTTATGCAACGATTTCGGAGATGCATATCATAAAAATATCTAGCAAAGATGAATGGGTTTGGAAACTTAGAGCTTGGTATTCGGAATAGCAAAGGAAAATCTGGCAACAGTTCCAACACCCCAGCTTCAAATTGTAGTTCTGGCAACCAGCCCATCCAGTCGATCGCGGGTGATCAAGGTCGTAGGATGACCGAAAGCTACCGCTAAACGAACCTTTTACCATACGTGACTCTGTGTGCTTCGCTCGTTTTATATGTTTATTATTAGTTATTTGCCTTGAAGTTTAGCAGTTAGTATCAATGAACTTATACCAACAAAGATTTTTCTAGCTTGCATGTGCATATACTCCGCTCAAAAAATTTAGGGGATGTTATGTTTTAAAACTCCAGGTGCATGTTTATGCAAATGTCATGTCAGAATAGTAGCTGGGGCATTATGAAAAGCAACAGTATGTAAATTTCAAGCTTCTCATTGGTGTCAAGTACATGGAGGTACAAAAAAGATGTACATCGTATAACAGGACTTTGAAGCAATCAGTGTGCTAAGGTGTGCTTTAATGTTGCCCATCTTAAAATGCTACTGTCAAACTGTGAGCAACAAGGAGACATTTGACAGTCTTAGAACACAACTGGGCAATTGGAATGCTGCAACCCTGGCTCACACAAATGTTGCAGCAGCTCTTCATGTATCCCAAAGTACTACAGATCAACTATGTGTGCATTGTTAGGAGCAGTCAATGTTGTACAATGACAAAAAATGTGGTCGTATACAAAAAATGTGGTCGTACGAGGACAGCCATATTCTGGGAATTTATCGCGAGGACAACTAAATCCCCACAATAAAATGCTTGTAGAAACCAACAATGTCCACTCTCCACAACTGAGAAGTGCCAGTGGCACTGCAGTAAGTGATCAAATGGTTTGTAAATCAACTGTATCAGGAAGATCTAAGGTCAAGATGCCCATTGCAAACAATACCACTATCTGTGGCAACCGAAAAAAGAAAGATGTGAGCGGATGCAACATTTATTGTGACAGAAAGAGCGGCAAAGCATCACATTTCACAAAAATTTCAGATTTGGCTTCCTCTCTGAAAATCAACAACACAGTGCTTGCGGCATTTGTGCCAACCTGTCAATAATGATGTGGAGAGGGCTATGCTTTAATGGCCACACAGATCTGTATGTTTGTTAAAGGGCACACAAACATGCACCAAGACATATAGAGTATTGCAGCACCTTTACATGGTACAGCAGACCTTTGTGAACAACAATGCACACTCATTAAGCTGACATTGTTGTAAAAGCCAAAAGACTGTGGCATTCCATATTTACCTCTGTTTATAAGGTTTCCAGCATTAGTCTCACTGAGCACACCTGGGACGTACTGCAGAGCAGAGTTGGGCAGAAATGCATTACAAAGTAATGGAAGTACAGATTACAATTAACGTGTAATGCATTACAAGGTAACCCCAAGTATGGTTTGCACAAGGTAATGGAAATTCCGAGCTTTAACGACCACCGTGAGCAACTCAATGGGCTATAAGCAGTCGCCCGTCCCTAATTTTGGGTCACTGGTTCCAGGGAAGGGAGAAAACCAGTACCGTAAGACAAACACAACATCCATGCCTCACCGGGATTCGAACCCGGACCCCTTATGGACGAATGATCAGAGGCCATCGCTTAGACCACTGCGCCACCGGGGCGGCATAATGGAATTAATCTGTAATGCATTACAATGAAGAGGATATAATTGAATTATTTAATAATGTCATTCAAATGCAATGGAATTATTTGGTAATCAAATTACACAATTTGCAAATAATAATTACATACTGATAGTTTATAGAAAAGTACATGTGCCAAAAGCTATGTCTAGGAAAGTCGGCCATGTAACATAGCAGACAGAGACCGAAGTGCCGTGTAGAATGTTCTAGAAGCAGCAAGAATAGGTTAGACCTTTGTAGAATGTTCCAGAATGATCATGCAGTGGGAAGTTGGAGAGCTTTATATAAATCAAGAATATTCCAGAAGGTTCAGGTCCTGTCGTGAAGTATATATAAAGGAGTCAGTCGCTCACTAGTCCGGTGTTCGTATCGGACAAGTAATGGACACCACCACTTGAGAAGTACGGCAAAAATGTCAAGAGTTCGTAAATTTCTGTAATATTCGGCAGGGCACCCTGAGTTGCTGAACTGTGAGTGTAGTGCTAAAATGCGCTTATGGCTAAAGTTAGATAATTATTTTGGACAGTGAAACGTATGCAATGGACGAGAATACTGTACTGGAAATGGACAAAATGAGTATCTCTAACCGAAATAAACATCCCATTTGTACTTACTTCACATGT
Source organism: Macrothele yani (assembly GCA_039090855.1). Classification (NCBI taxonomy): domain Eukaryota; kingdom Metazoa; phylum Arthropoda; class Arachnida; order Araneae; family Macrothelidae; genus Macrothele; species Macrothele yani. The sequence continues at coordinate 17,537,421 of CM076996.1, read as the reverse complement.
ATTATTTCGTTCAAATCCCTTTACTTGCGGCGAAGACGGGGCAACTACTCATGCCGTACACGTACAATCTCCAATACCCACATACACGTATCTGAGGTCCGAGGGGTGGAACAATTGTCAAATAACCTACACAACATGTAAGGGTGTACTGGTTGCTGGTTTATTCATGTTGTATTGTTACCCATTAGTTATTGGTTAATTACCAACATATAGTTAACCATTATGATTATAATCGATAACTACTACAAGTCATTACAATTACCATGTAATTCTAATGACCAGTTCACCATTACATGGTAATGGTGACACTAAGTTTGTGTTCCCATTACCAATTAATTCAATTAGGATTTTTGCCCAACTGTGCTGCACAGTAAGATGGACAAGCACCACCTTGCTGACATGGCAGTTTTTGCCTCATCAGCGAGTGGCACAACCCAAATCATCTAATCTGCAGTATGCCATGGAGAAAACATGCTGTTGTGAACAATCGATGAAGAATCACAATGTACTTGTTGACAAAGGTAAGCCTTGTGTGCTTCTCATTTCTTCCAAGTCAATGAAGAGTTCTCTCATTAGAAGTACCATATGACACCTTTTGCCTGACCATTTCATGTCTATTTTGTGTTCTGATGCATCCCCTACATTGCCCATAATTAAAGACATGTAGTTGCTTTATGTGTTGTCAATTTATCTCTTTTTACAATGACCCAAACTTTTTCAAGCAGTTTATGTTATATAATTTGGTGTGTCAGCGTGTGTTTGTTCTGTTTTAACTGAAGTTCTATAATTTAATAAATGGCACATTTTATGTGAGATACAAGTTCCATGTGAACAAATTATCAGGAAAAACCAAAATATTGATGCAAAAAAGAAGAGAGATGAGGACAACTAAAGAAGATGTGACTTCCAAAGTGGAATATATAGAGCTATGCAAGACAGTGCGAAGAAGTATCACTGAAGACGTAAGGATATTCAACTGTGAACTAGTGAGGAAAGCAATTGAAAACAACCAAAGCCTAAAGATAGCAAAGGGACATCTCAGTAAGGGAAGAAATAGATTATGGCACTGAGAAAAGAAGATGGTTCTGTAACAAGAAATAGAGGCGAAATTTTGACAAGAGTGAAAGATTTCTACTCCAAATTATATGAAAGGGATGATACATGTACTCCAGACATCATGAAAGGTACCAGTACCAGAGTTCTTCCAGTCCTCTCAACAGAAGTTGCACATGCAATCAAGAACATGAAGCGGGGAAAAGCTCCAGGAGAAGATGGAATTACTGTAGACATCATACAAGAAGCAAGTGGAGAAATTGAAACAGTACTCACCCAAATTTTCACTGGATGCCTTAATGAAGGGAAGATTCCTGAGGATTGGAACAATGCTACAATGATCCTGCTACATAAAAAAGGTGACATTGAGGATCTCAGGAACTACAGACCTATCAGCCTCCTATCAGTGGTTTATAAAATCTTCACTAAAGTTCTTTCACACCGCTTGAAGGTAACACTGGACATGGCTCAACCGAGAGAACAAGCTGGATTCAGGAGTGGCTACAGCACAATAGATCATATCCACGTACTGAGAGAACTAATTGAAAGAGCGAGGGAATATGAACTTCCATTGTGCATGGCTTTTATCGATTATGAAAAAGCCTTTGATTCGGTGAAACCATCAGCAGTTACAATGGCTCTGAAATCCTGCGGTATTGAAGATGCATACATTATTATTAATAACATCTATGAAAATGCAAGTGCAAAGATTCGGCTGTTTGAAAATACAACAAACATAAAAATTGGAAAGGGAGTGAGGCAAGGTGACACCATATCTCCGAAGCTCTTTAATGCCACATTGGAAAATGTCTTTCAATCACTGAACTGGGAAAACAAAGAGATAAAGATTAATGGAGATTATCTAACGCACCTTCGTTTTGCTGATGACGTAGTCATTTTTGCAACTACCCCATCAGAGCTGCAGAGTATGATCCAGGAACTTGCTGACAAGAGTAAAAAAGTGGGATTAAAAATGAACTTTCAGAAGACAAAAGTGATGTTCAATGCGCTTACAAGAAATGAAGATTTATCGATTGATGGAGAAAAGCTGGAGATAACAGATATGTATGTTTATCTTCGACAGCAGATATCAAGTGAGGGTCACATTGATGAAGAAATTAATCGGCGTACAAAACTTGCATGGAGAGCTTTTGGAAGAAACAGCATAATTTTCAAGAGCAATATGCCGTTATGTCTTAAAAGAAAAGTGTTTGATCAATGCATCCTTCCAGTGCTTACGTATGATGCAGAGACATGGACCTTAACTAAAAGAGACATACAAAGGCTGCAGATAACTCAAAGAAGGATGGAGAGGTGCATGCTTGGTGTAACCAGGAGAGATAAGAAGAGGAAATTGTGGATCCGAAAAATGACAAGAGTGGAAGACATCATGATCAGAGGTAAATCCCTGAAATGGCAATGGGCTGGACATACTGCCAGAAAGAGAGGCCATCGATGGACAGCCAAAATTTGAGATTGGATTCCAAGGGACAGGAAAAGACCCAGAAGAAGGCCACATGGGAGATGAGTGGATGAAATTCGAAAGTATGCGAAAGTGACATGGAGGAGACTGGCACAAGACAGACCGTTGTTGAGGAAACTTGGGGAGACCTTCGTCCAGCAGTGGATTGATAATGGTTGACAATGATGATGATGTGCTTTTATTCTCAATCTCTGAAAAATGTATCCACTACATCTTTCACCTTACAATACTTTTCACAATCCCCAACTTGAATAACAGTCATATACATTTGAATTGAAGCCTGCTAATGATTATTTAAACACTGATATAACTTCCAATTCTGGGGCCATTGACATAGTACTCAGAACTGAACCCTTGTTAGATGGGGAGATAAAATGATTTGCAAAAAATATTAAAAGCATACTAGGTATAAATACTTCAAGATTAAACAGTTTCCTTCAGCTGTTCAGTTGATCCCGATATCATGGGAAATACAACAAATGAAATTTTTTAAATAATTTTTCTTAATGAATGAACATTTTTCTTATTCCTTATAGTCCCTTCTTGTAATAACCATCACAGGAGAAAGCATTTTTTTTTTTTTTAGAGTAAAAGTCAAATAGAAAATAATTACTTACACTGTGCATACTAAAAATAGCACCATTTCTGTGACTGTACAATTGTTTTCTAGCAGCGTGAGAAGCAACATTTCGTGTTTTAAAGATTAAATTTTGCTGAAAATGAATGTTTTCCTATTTATAAGTCACTGTTTCCTATATCAAGAAGCAAAAGGCACGAGTTTTTCATTTTGTTTGATGAGAATTTCACGTTCAAAATCGGAACTTCAACTGCGAGTTGCTCTATTACGATGCACGAATCCTTTTTTGCTGCACAATAAGTAGGAAGTGTCATTTTTGAATTTTAATTTCATTAAGCACATGCTAAAAATGCCTGCTCTGTCCCTTTATACACTGAGTGGCCACTTTATTATGACCACCTGACAGTTTTAAGCAAATGAGCTATGGCTGCACGCTGTTGTGGCCAGAGGGCGAGGATAGTATAAAAAGGGAAAGCTTAGTGCTTGCGACAGTAGTAGAAGTGATTTTTGTGTGACGAGATGGGTAAAAAATGCGATTTGATGCACTTTCAACATGGGATGATTGCAGGAGCTCGGAGCCATGGAGCAAGTATCGCCGAAACCGCCGCATTCGTGAAATGTTCCAGAGCAGCTGTTATTAGTGTTTAAAGACTGGACTGTCAGCCGAAAAACTGGGTCTCTACGTGCAACGTGTGGTCGTCATCGACTAGTGACTGCTCGGGCAGAACGGAGAGTGTCCAGACTGGTAACAGACAACAGAAGGGCAACAGTGCAGCAAATTACAGACCATCTTAATCAAGGATCCTCTCAAATGATCTCTGCACACACTGTTCATCGTACACTGCATCGGATGGGATATGGCAGCCGAAGGCCTGTTCGAACACCTTTGCTGTCTGCAGTTAACAAGAGAAAACGTCTCCAGTTCGCACAGGAGCACAAGGATTGGACAGTCAATAATTGGAAACAAATTATGTGGTCCGATGAATCACGTTTTCAGTTGCACCATGCCGATGGCAGAGTGAGAATTTGGCGGAAACAGCACGAAAGCATGGACCCTAAATGCATTGCTACAACCCTTCAAGCTGGTGGAGGCAACGTTATGGTTTGGGGAATGTTTTTCTGGCATGTTTTGGGCCCTTTAATTCATGTTGATCAACGTCTGACTGGCACATCATATCTAACCATTGTTGCGGACCAAGTGCATCCTGTCATGTGGATGGTTTATCCCAATGGCGATGGCTACTTTCAACAAGATAATGCATCCTGCCATAGTGCTCGTATTGTACAGGATTAGTTTCAGGAACATGCAGGTGAGATCTCAACCCCATTGAGAATGTGTGGGATGAAGTTGAACGAGCCATCAGACAGCTGGATCTACAACCCTGCAATCTCACACTCCTGGAAAGTGCTATTCATCAAGCATGGTCTCAGATTCCACAAACCACCTATCAACATCTCGGGGAGTCCATGCCACAAAGAATCGATGCAGTATTAAAGGCAAAAGGTGGCCCAACGAAGTACTGAGGGGGTGGTCATAATGAAGTGGCCACTCGGTGTATAGAAAGAGGTGACTAAGTAATGGCAAAACATGCCTTTTTAGTGAAATTAATCCCCAAAATTGCCACTGCCATAGCTCACTCTCCCATGAAAACAATATTATGGGTTGTAGAAACAGTGCTGATTCCACCACGGACAGATTAAGAACTGAGTTTTGAAATTAAATTTCGCTTAAAAATAATAATTGAGGGATGGGGGGTAAAAATGCAAGCTTCCTTGATTGATCTTGTACGAGGGATGTCGAAATAGGGAAAACCATGCATTTCATTAAGAAAAGTCCTTTAAAAAAATACCAAGTGGCTCTTTTGCACCATTACACAAAAATAAGAAATGAATATTATCACAAAACAATTAAAAATATAGATTACACTCAGGACAAGAAAAAAAGAAGTCAGAAAAATAAAAAAAATGTGGAAAATCATGGAATATTTTCCCTGCTAGAACGGTCATTTCTATCAAATTCACAAAATTTCGGCAGTGGATGGATAGCTTGCGAACATCTAGAAATGTAATGAAATCTGGTCAAAAGCTTTTTCTGACCATAAAACAACAGCAAAATCCAGAAAGCTTGACAGGCATACTATATACATCTTTTTTTTTTTTTTTTTTTTTACATTTAGGGATACACCACAATTTCAGCAATCACAGAAATAAGATTTTGCATAATTAACAGAGGAAAAACAAATGGGGGGAGGACACTTTAAATAATCTGAAAATTGTGACAGGTTTCCAAAAGACAAAAATCTGTTTCCAGCAACAAAAAGTGTAAATTACAAAAATAAGAAGGCATACCGAAATAGGCTGTTTACTATACATAGATATCTTAGTAGTGAGGAACTAAACGCACAGTACAAATAACAAAAAAAAAAAAAAAAAAAAAAAAAATACTATACATAGATATCTTAGTGAGGAACTAAATGCACAGTACAAATTACATTTAAAAAAAAAAAAAAAGAACAAGGGTAATGTACCAACAGTCCAAGCAGCGGAGAATTTTTCACAGGCATTTCTGATTTTGTACAAATTAATGGTCTAGTAAGGCATACATACAGTGACCTCTTATCTTAGAAGATACAAATGCCACACCGACATCTCATGCTATTGACAAGAGAAACAATACTCTGTGGCTCGAGAGTTCTGGCAGGAGGTTGACAACCTGAGCAGGAAATCTGGGCTAACTGGACAGAGATACAGAGACAAAATAAATAAATAAAATACTATATATAGATATCTTATTGAGAAACTAAATGCACAGTACAAATCACATTTAAAAAAAAAAAAGAAAAGAACAAGGGTGATGTACCAATAGTCTAAGCAGTGGAGAATTTTTCACAGGCATTTCTGATTTTGTACAAATTAATGGTCTAGTAAGGCATACAGTGGCCTCTTACATGATACAAATGTCACACTGATGTCTCATGCTGTTGACAAGGGAAACAAGAAGACTCTGTGGCAGCAAATCCCACTCCCGAACAAGAGCAAATCAAAGTTCCTCGAGAGTTCTGGCAGGAGGTTGACAACCTGAGCAGGAAATCGGGGCCGACCGCACACCGAAAAAGCCTCACGTAGGGATCAAGGGTTTTGTCTCTGTATCTCTGTCTGACCTGTTCAAGTTCCATCAGAATAGACAAAGAGCTGTGTGTGCCCACTGAACATAATGCCACCCCAAACAAGTACACCACCACCTCTGTAATGGTGCATTTCTCAGATGTTTGTGGGGGAATAAAAGTTTCCAGCAGAGGAGAATACGACAGCTGTCACTTTCGAGATTGAACCTCATTCACTGGAGAAGAGGACACTGGCCCATTGATTTTCATCCCAGTATTGATGTTGTCCACATCGCAGTACCCTGGCAATAATTTATTTATTTATTTTTTTTTTTTTTTTTTTTTTTTTTTTTTTTTGCTGACGGAGTGAGTGGGATGCAGACTTCAGGTTTTTTCATGTATAGTCCTTGAGAAGTCTATATATAACATTTGTCTTGAAATGGCTGGTCTACCAGCCACAGACAACTAGTAAGTGTTCTTGCTGACGTCGACCTTTTACGTCTCTGTGTGCCACATACCTCTCATTATGTGCAGTTGTAATCCATGGAAAACCACCTGCCAAAGGTTGATGATATTGATGATAAACATTTCTGGTGCCCTGGCACTTCTCCAAAATCTGAATGCAATGCATTGATTCACACCAGTGGCACTGGCAACATTACTCTGCGTCTGGCTGGATTCCAACATTTCGATAATCGGACCATGTGTGAACATACCTAATTGCAGTCTTTCTGACATACTGTTATAATAAAAATTAAATTCTACTACTAGCAGGACATAATTACAAGAAGTGCCACTTTTCACATTTTAGCAGCTCTTTCTCAACTCCACAGATGTACTGCTTAGCCTTTTATGCCAATTATCACTCATCACATGGTATTGTGTCATGATTCTCACACATGCATATTTCCATGTCCTCCATACTTTATTACCTTCACCTTTTGTTTGTTCTAAAATGTCTTTTTTTTTTCTTTTTAAAAACTAGGCTTAACTTTTGGACACCAGTGTATTTTACCATGTTTGAAAGGTATTTAGCAACAGTATATTTAATTTGTAAGATGGGGGAACTGGCTAATTGCTGTTGTCCTGTAGCTGTCTTCTGTCAGTACATCTAAGTTATAATATATTGGAACTCCTTTTTTATGATGGAACAATGACAGGCATTTTCAAAAACATTGCAAAACATGTGTGTGTGTGTGTGTGTGTGTGTAGAAAACACTTTGTTCCCAGGTTGATAGAACAGCAGACATTTGCTCTAGTGAATCTGTCCACCCCAAATAGATACACTTGTTGAAAACTTCTTTACCAACACTATTCCTCCCAGCTCCATTGACTACCATCTTAATCCACTCAGGTTGAAGTATTCAACTAGGATCTGCACTTGAAACATCCAACAACCGTGGAATTATTTTAAATGTTTAACGATTAAAGCTTTAGACACAAATGGAGGTAAATTCCTTTAACAAATGCATTAATATTTTCATTCAGGTCTATTTCAAACTGGCCAACTTTCAAGAATTGAAATCCATAAAAAATTTTCAGTGAACATTTAATTGCTATGTTCGACTGACTAATTTATTGAACATCTTGATTAAATTATTGAACATATCAATTAAAAGCTGAAATATTGTGCAAATATGTCGAATTTAACAATGTCATATGCTACAGAAGATATCTGGCCGGCTAATAGCAATTAAAATGCAATTTATACATAATTACCTTATATTAAATACTTTATCATTAAGCTACAAAAATTTCATTTGTAACAGCTGTAAAATTGTGGTGATACTGCAGTAACTCTTTAACTTAAGAAGTTTTGACCTTGAATTTTCATGCCAAAATGCAGGAATTTAAAAAATGTTTACATCTCATGTAAAGCCGATATTTTCCCTTTTCCTTTCAGACTTTTTTAGTAGTTATCCTAATCTTACAGCATTTTTACAATCTTTTCCACTGGCCTATGAACAGAGAAGGTTGTGATGCAGAAGCAGGTGAAATCGGGTTCAGGCAAATAAGCATACCTGCCAACTTTCAGAAACCGAAATCTGTAAAAAAAAAATTAATCGATATATTCAATAAAATTACTTGCCGCACATATTGATTAAATGTACCGAACGTATCAATTAAAAAATGATGTTACCTAAATCAAGTATCAACTTTTAATGGATATGTCTACAGATGTTTGAATTTATCAGCACGTTTATTTCGATTAAAATAGAATCTATACATAATTTCTCATTGCTATGCTATCATTATGATCTATTTAATAGGATCGTATCCCACGCCTTCATGGAACAAACTAAAATGTTTTCAAAAACGAACTATTTTCATGCTATGTTTATCTTACGAAGAGATGGACGATGAGACAGTCAAGTAAAAAAAAAATGAAATAAATGAGCGACTGAGGGACAATATACGAAAAGTGGATTGTGTACAACAACGTGCTGCGCAAACGGTCTTGGTCCCGACGTGCTGCTTCACCTCAAATGACATCCAAAGCAGACATTCATCAGCGAAAGGTTCTGGTCTCAGTGTGGTAGGATTTTAAAGGTGTCGTGTTTTTCGAGCTCCTACCACGGAACCAAACAATCAATTCGAATGTGTACTGTCGGCAATTAGACAGTTTGAACGAATCCATCATCCAGAAACGTCCAGAGCTCGTTCATCGTAAAGGTGTTGTGTTCCATCACGACAATGTGAGACCACACAAAAGTTTGATCCCCCGCCAAAAATTATTGGAGCTTGGGTGGGATGTTGCCACACCCAGCATACTCACCTGACCTTGCGCCGTCAGACTTCCACTTGTTTCGCTCTCATCAACAGTCCTTGCGTGGTATAACGTTCAATTCAGATGAGGCTGTAAATCAGTACCTTGTACAGTTTTTCGCCACAAAAGACAGGTCCTTCTATGAACGAGGCATTCTGCAGCTCACTGAAAGATGGTAAAAGGTTATTGAACAAAACGAGCATTATATCATTGATTGATCTTTGTTCTTTCTATCAATAAATGACCTTTGCAAAACATGGCTAAAATACGTCATGACTTTTCCGACAACCCAATACATCAGACGCAGAAATTAACTCTTATGCCTCCTGGTGGCCAAACCATTCTTTATGAAATATTAGAAATTATATGCTGAGCTCCTGAAAATTCTACTGAATTTCCTATCAGGAGCTGAATCCGGTTCAGAAAGAATTTTTCAAATCGGAGTTTTAGAAGCAGAGATATTGAGGAAAACACAATTTACCTTTACGCCCCCTAGCGGAAAGTCTATGCATTACTTGAAAATTTTGAACTTATATGAGAAACATTTTACACCGGATACGCTATCTAACAAAGAAGGAATTTTTCAAATCTGACTTTTAGAGGCAGGGATATTGAAAGAATGAAGATAGACATCTACCCCTCTGGTGGAGAAAACCATGCATTATTTTAAGATGAAAATATTACCAAATGTTTATTGACAGATGCAGTATCGGTCCACGAAAGAATTTCTTCAATCAGGCTTTTAGAAGCTGAGATTTTGCTGCAAATACCTACGAAGCAGAAATTTAATGCTTACACCCCCTGGTGACCAAACCATATTTTATAAAAAAATTTAAATTACAATAAAAAGTTTCCCACCAGGAGCTGTATCTGTTGCTGGAAGAATTTTTCAAATCTGAGTTTTAGAAGCAGAGATATTGGGGAAAGCACAATTTGCCCTTACTTCCCCTAGCGGAAAATCAATGAATTATTGAAAGTTTTGAAATTATATTAGAAACATGTCGCACCGGAAACTCTGCCCAACAAAGAAGAAATTTTTCAAATCGGATCATTAGAAGCAGAGATATTGACAAAAACAAGATATATATCTATGCCCCATGGTGGAGAAATCATACATTATTTTAAGAAAAAAACATTGCAGAAAGGTTTGTCAATGTGAGTAGTATCGGTCTACGAAAGAATTTTTTCAATCAAGATTTTAGAAGCTCAGATTTTGTTGCAAATACATTAGAAGCAGAAATCAACTCTTACGCCCCCTGGTGGCCAAATCATTTTATACCAAAAATTAGAAATTATATACAAAATATTTCCCATTACGAGATGTATCCACTGAAGAAAACATTTTTCAAATCGGAGTTTTAGAAGCCGAGATATCTGGGGAAAAGCAATTTACTTTTACGCCCCTAGCGGAGAATATATGCGTAATTTGGAAAAGTGACTATGCCTAAAATAACCTTAGACTTGAATAAAATCGAAACGTAAAAGATTTTTTTCAATTGGATGTTTAGAAGGAAATATATGGATTAGAATGTGTTTTGAATTCGATATCATCTGCATTTACGCCCTCTAGCGGTGAAATGTTGCATCGTAAAAAACGAAATAAAGATCATCATATTCACACATTTCAAGCTTCCTAATGCAAAAAGAATTTTTCAAATCGGACTGTTAGTTGCAGAGATATCGTGTCTACAGACGGACGGACAAATCGATAACATAAGCACGATCTGTTTTTTACAAAAGACATGCTAAAAAAGAACAGCTGCCACAAATTATTGAAGGGTACATGCTGTGTGACATCTTTAGTGCTGATGAAACTGGACTGTTTTATAAACTGCAGTCAGATAAAACAGTTTTTGAAATGACACCTGCCATGGAGGAAAGAAATCACGGTTCTTCTAGCTGCCAATGCAACAGGGTCAGAAAAACTGCAGTCATCAGTCATCATTTCTGCTAAACCATATTGCTTCGAAAATGTGAAATCTTCGCCCACCAAATATGAAGCAAATAAAAAGTCGTGTGTTACCACAGCTTTATTCAAAAATTATGTAGAAGCCTTGAATACTCAGATGTAGGCAAAAAAGAGAAAAGTCCTCTTATTCATTGATCAGTGTGCTGTGCATCCTCTGAAAAATGTTCAAGTCCCCCCCAAGCAAATTGTACTAGTGAACTACAATCTCTGGATCTGGGTGTTATTAGGTCTTTTAAAAGCTCATTATCGAAAACTTCTCATACGAAAAGTACTTTCTGTTATCAGTGCAAAGGATGATGCATCTAAAGTTAACATTCTCGATGCAATGCATTTCGTGAGACAGTCGTGGAATGCAGTTACGAGAGATACCATTAAAAACTGCTTTAACAAAGCAGGCTTCTCAGGTTGTGAACAACAAGAAAGTGGGTCCAATACCGAAAATCCTGCTGATAATTTTGCGGATGATGATCTTGCAGAATAGAATGAAATCGCCTCATCAGGTGGTTTCCAATTATGTTGATTGTGACGCAAATGTGCGTACCTGTCATATGCAATCTCTTGATGATGTTTTGGATGAACAGATCAGAATAAATGCGTCAGATTCTGATGAAGATGAAGCAGAACTGAAAGTTATCTGCTTTAGTGATGCTGCTAACAGTATAGAATGTGCTAAAAACTACTTGATGTGCTTTGATATTAATGATGATGTTTTTCATGCACTTCATAAAACTGAAACTGCAATTTATGAAGCTAAATGTTCAGAAAAAAATAAGCAATCTCTAAAACATTCTTTTCTACAGTGTAAAAAGGTAATCAACACATTCTGTTTTTACAAGTTAATTAATACTAATTGATATTCTGTTTCATGCAGTTATGAACACTGAAATTGTTATTTAAGAAGATAAATGCTATGGAAAATATCAACTATTGTATTCTTCTCGCAATTTTAAAGTACGCTAAATTTTTATGCTACACATTGAAATACCTACGAATTATGTATTTAATATTCAAAGTAAATGTGTACGTATTATATCAGTTTTGATAATAAATTTTGTAATTAAAAGTAATATACATAATTTAAATTTCACTGAAAGAGAACTTACTTAGCTGCTTACGTTTTCTGCAAGGAACACTAGCTTAATTTGAATGTTTCATTTGAAAGGCTTCCTCAATTTAGCGAATTCTGCAATTTTACGTACAAGACTGTTGGTCCCTATTGAGGTTTGACTGTATTTAAAACAAAGGGACAGAAGCTAGGATATATATACATAAAGTGGCACTAATAATGTTGATATAGTTTACCACATATATGTACTGTGGCTGATCTTCCCATCAGTGGTATTTCCCCACCACAATTGAACAGCATTTTGAGGATCAAAATCTTCAACTGATAGGTCATTGCATCTACTCATCATTAAGTCACTTAAAGTGACTTGTTTTTATGAGGTTCACTGCTGAAAAGCCACGCTCATAAGGAGCAGTACTACATGGCATTAGATGTAACAGCTGCATCATCTTAAAAATATTGCCATGCCAGTTTGTTTCTTTTTGTTCAGCATATATGCGGCTAAACAGAGATTCCAAGATAATTCTTTTACCTGTAGATGATGATATACTTTGAGCAAGGTATACCATGGCAAAGATACATATACAAAGATGCCAACCTAAGAAAGGGGTCATCAGTAAAAAAATCCAAAGTTTTCAGTAGAACTGCTTCGACCTTCAGTAAGATTTTCAGTATATCAAAGATATTTATTTTAAAATCTCAGAATGTAGTTTTATTTAAAAAACATGTATATATATCTGCAGAGGCCATAACTTAGCAGTGAAACTTCAGATTTAGCTCACCAGCCGCGACATATTAGCTATATAGGCATCATCGGTGTGGCAGGTGACATCCGACCTATTCCGCGAAAAGAAACATCGCACGAGCGTCGACATGTGAGCAATAGACATCATCGGCATGGAGAGCAGGGCTGTAGAAAGAGAAAGGCTGGGTCATTCCTTTGTTGTAGGATGAATATTTAAGCTCCTGCGAGGGGACGATTCATGGGCGTTGTGACATCACGACGAGGACAGTTGCTTTTCAGGGCTTCTCTCCACAAGCCTCTATCTCTAATCTTTTGGTAATAAACCTGAGTATGAAATAATAATTTTGCTCCCATTTCTTTGGAAATAATGTTTGTCATTTATTTTATTTTACAAAATGCCTTCATTTTGTGACCAGTTGTTACAATGTAATGAAACCATGGATCGCGTGTGAGCGGATGCACTGAAAACTTAGTGTGCGAGTGGTAGTGGTGGAAGGGTAAGAAATTTTTCAAAGGCTGAAAATTTTTGTTGTGATACATTTAAGCTTTAAACCTAAAATTTAAAATGGGAAGAATCTCAAAAAATGGTTAACTGCTGATTTTTTTATAATTAAAGATGGTTATACCAGGGAATCCTTTTTTTTTTTCTTAATTTTTTTCAGGAAACCTACACGCTGTTATTTTGGGGTTTGTTTTTTTTACCTTTCACATCTAAATGTTTTTCTAAATAAGGATACAGCAAAGAAGTATTACATGGGTTGCTGAAACAGTAGATATTGATATTTTCACAAATCTTGTGCATGCCACAATGATTTGCAAATATATGTAAAAAAAAAAAAAAAAAGTGGACAGAAGAAAATTTCTGGTGGCACTGTGACAGAGCTATTTCTAGAAAAGCATATGATTTCTGAAAGGATAAAATTGCCAACACTTTACCATGGGTAAGCACGTTAAGATGATGGTATACTAAATTTATTTGTTCTGGGTACATAAATGCTGAAGACATAGCTTTAGAAAAACTTTGCAGTAAATAAATAAATAAACTAGAAGTGTGAAGCCGAGAAACAAGCATTGGCTTTTAGTGCAGATTGTGTTACCTAGATATGGTGTCAAGAGATGCATTTTGTCCCATATACGGGACAAAAATGCATCTCTTGACACCATATCTCTAGGAACACTGAAAGTTTGAATTCTTTCCAGTTAATAAATATGTTATCTCTCTGGGATAAAAATCATCGAATAATTTGAAACAATTTTCCAGTCAAATGGAACAAATTTTTCTCGGGAAAAGGGTATCATGCGAAAACTAAGGACAACTTATGCAAAACATCATTTCCTGAACGTTTGCATACTCCTACAAATCCGGCATGTTAACCCCAAGAAAGCCTTAGTTTCAACAAGAAAAATTCATTAAAAGAAAACAAAGTGAATTATGTCCACCGTTAGAAAAATTTAGTTTAACGTTAGGAATCTTCATGGTGGAAAAAACTGCGGTAAGTGCATGAATCATGTATTTTTTTATTTTTTTATTTTTTTGCTTTTTACCGCACTTCTTTCTTGAAGATTTCTTTATTATAATTGAACTTTTAAATAGGCACAATAAAGGGGAACGAAATTGACAAATTGTTTATATATAAGTAGTTCCAAATACCAGTATCCACGTGCACCTATTTCTCTTTAACTACTGAGCTGTTGCTTTGCTCTGAGTCCTCACGGTGACGTCACACTCACAAGCGAGGGGGGTCCACGTTCAGATGCTCGATGAGCCAGCCCTTACTCTTTCTAAAGCCCTGCATGGAGAGTGACACCCAACACGCAAGATATTCGGCGAAAAGAAATGTCTCGCAAGCTCCGACATGCGAGCTATAGAGGTGTCATAGGCGTGGCGGATGACACCCGACACAAGCTATAGAGGCATGGCGGATGACACCTGACACATAAGCTATAGAGGCGTGGCGGATGACACCCGACCTATAGAGGCATGGCGGATAACACCCGACATGTGAGCTATTCGGCGAAAAAGGAATTCCTCGCGAGCTACAGAGGCGTCATCAGCATGGTGGATCACACCCGACACATCAATGACATTTTTTATCTATTCGGTGAAAAAGAAATGTTTCGCGAGCCCCAACATACGAGCTATAGGCGTCATCTGCATGGCGGATGACACCTGATCTATAGAGGCATGGTGGATGACACCCACCACACGAGTTATTCGGCGAAAAAAGATTCCTTGCAGGCACTGAGGTGCCATTGGCATGGTGGATAACACGACACACCGATGACATTTCTTTTTATCTATTCGGTGAAAAAGAAATGTCTCACGAGCCCCGACATATGAGCTATAGAGGCGTCGCCGTGGTGGGTGATACCAGACCTGTTCGGCGAAAATGAAATGTCTCGCGAGCGCCGACATGTGAGCTGTAGAGGAGTCATCGGCATGGTGGATGACACCCGACCTATTTGGCGATTTTGTAATGTTGGGCGGAATTTTCACAAGCACAAAACCACATGTAATCAATGTAAAGATTTTGCAAAAGGCGCTGGGCTGAGGTCCCTCTCAGCTTTTGCACACAGCACTCTGAAATGACTGTACAGGAATCACATGACAAACAGCATATGAGAAGCTCCACCTTTGTTGGCGGGGGAAGTCAGAACATCGAAGGCGTATAATAAGGACTACATGTAATGTGCGTTTTTTTTACCAAAAGACTGGAAAAAATTTTAAAAATTGCGTGCGTGAGCTTTTCCATAGTTTTTTGGGTGACTTCCGTAAAACCATAAGATGGAGTGAAAATCCGTGGAAGTTGGCATCCTGCATATACCATGGCAAAGGTTGTTTTAGTAATCTTGACCCTTTAGTCACTCCAGGCTAATCCGTCAGCAGATTTTCTCTTGAACCCCACCTTCACTTCCATTCATTTTCAAAGCAGCTGCAGGTACATGGGCAAGAAAATTGAACTCTATATTCATTCACAAGTGGAGGGGGGAGTTGAACAAAATAGTTGCTCACTTTGGAAAAAAATCTACCAGCCATCATCGGCTACTATATTAAAAAATTTACTAGCTACTACAAAATATCTGGTCGCCATTTGGTGACTGGCTACCAACATTCGCAATGGCTGCATAGCCACATAAGAGAAAATGACTGGTGTCATACTAAGAGATTAGTACAGTCTTTACTGATATCCCAAGCTAGGAAAATTTCCATGGAGTAGGTCAAGCACAGTTGCTAAATGCTTAGTTCTGCTGAAATATCACTGCTGGTTGACAATCTACCCACAGTGGAATGAAAAACAGATCACAATAAGTATTCACCATGACACCAAGAAAACTAACAGTCCAATAATTTGACTAGGTATCAAACACCAAAACAAAAAATTTAAATTTAGTGTTATACATCCTTCATGTTTTTTTTTTTTTTTTTTTTGGTTGACCCCAAAATATGGACATACTGATCATTCACTCTTCACAGATATGAAACATGGGTCTCATCTTTAAAAAATCAGCACCACTTTTGTAAACAATTGAGCCTGCTGATAGTAACCAGCTGCTGGCACTTGTCAAGAAAAGGCTGACTTTACAGACATTTCTTGAAAATTCAGCAAAATGTTGTGCATGGTAAATGTAACCACTGATGTCTTCAGAATGATTTTGTGGGTAACAAAATGCAATGTGCTACCTGTGGTGTGATCAGTATGAAATTTGCCAGTGTACACATGAAATTTCTTTGTAGTTTATCGAAACAAGCTCATGATAAACTTTATATCCAAAGCATTCAAATTTTCTGACATATGCTGGGAAGTGGCCATCAAAGAACAACATGTGTTCTCAAATCAATGAATGAATTTTCTTTAAAATAAAACTGGTCAATCAACATTAGGTAACAACTCAAAATTACTAACCATCATGTTCTGAAAATGTAACCTTTCTTCCTTTGTCAATATTTTGGTTTTGAAACATGTGACAGCCCTTGAAAAGGAGAAAATATGTGCCACAAATATATATTTTTTTCTTTTTTCCCCAAAATAACCAATTAAACAAAAGAAAAAAAATGTACATGTTTTTTCAATACAATGTTGTTGTTTTTTAAAACAAAGCTTGCAGTAAAGATATCAATGGACAATTTTTTCAACCCTTGAGTTAGATAAATAATAAATCACAAGTATGTGGTATTTAGTCAGTTTATTTCAATTACACCATTTACAAAACATTTCATATGTAAAATATTTTACACATTGATTCCATATAGTCACAAATTTACACACAAAACTGATGCCAACGAATAATGCTATAATCCAAATAACCATGCAATTTACTGAACACCAATTAATACTTTATAGCAGAGCTGGAAAAATATAAGCTCCAGATCTAGGAGCCAGGTGAAACGAAAGCAAATTTCAAAGTATCGTGCACAAACATAATGCATGGTGATGATGTCAGAACAAAGAGTAATAATATAAGTGTATTGAACACTCACTGCCTATTACCCAAACTACTTATTGCTAAATGAAATTCGAATTTAGTCTATAAATCTCAGGGTTATATTAGTTTTGATGAAAATCTAAACATAAACCAGTGGTCCACTGAAGTTGATGGCAAATTTATCCAGTGCTGGTCCATTCATGCTGATCATCATTAGGTTATGCAAACCATCAATTTCCATGTTTGATCTGAATTTGTTTTTTATTAAATTCATTGAACTGAACCCTTGTTCGCAGCACACTGTTGAAACTTGCAGCACAGCAACTATAGCCATCAGCTTTGCAAAATACCAGAAATGTGTCAAAGATCTTTGTACACCTATGAACACTTCCAGACAGTCCTAGAAACCAAATTCCAGACGCTTCTCCTTATCCATTTGAAATGAAGAATTGGCATTATTGTCAAGCCCATGCAGCTGCAGTTCTTGATGTATTCCTGTAAGAGTTGTATTATTAACAAAATTATCTTCATGATGGCCAGGTGCATCCTTCATTATCCTAGGTGTTGAAATGGCATTTTTAACATGAAGTTCCACTGCACTAATGATAAGTTCTTCCTTTTGAAATATGAGGGACAAATTCTTAAACACAGACAGGAAATCTAAAAAAAGTAAAGCATAATTACAAAACTGAAATCTTTTAACTTTTTCAGAAGGCCCTTTGCAACTGCTGAAGCTAAACTGTAATATTTTCAAGATGTATAATTACACACTTCCAGTCTTTCACAAAAGTGCAGCAAGAGCACCAACTTTACTTGCAACCATCTTACATTATGAAGGTATTGAAATTTTAGAGGTTGACTCTGAAGAATACGTGACTTCTTTAATTGACGCATTCTATTTGGGAAATGCTGATAGAATTTGTAGAGTTTTCAAAGTACTGAATCAACCTAATCAATGAATTTTACATTCTTTATTGCCCATATAACACACTTAAATTTAACTTGTAAGCAATGCAGTGAATCCCTATTAAATGCTTTAGCTTCTGATACAGTTTTTGTACCAGTCCATTTTCTGCACCTATCATACTTGCAGCTCCATCTGTTCCAATTCCAACCAGATGGTCAGAAGACAACCAATGTGAAAGTCCTAGTTTTTCTAGTTCACCTTCTATGGATTTCAAATATCCATCCACAGTGACATCTTCAAGAGGAAAAATAGATAAAAATCTCTCTTTTACCTTTTTTCTTTAATATACCTAGCATACACAAGTTTGATTCTTCCACACCTCCTTTATCAGTTAAGCCATCTTGCAACAAGCTCACACAGTTCTGGCCTTGAAGTTCACATACCAGTTCTTTTTGTATCACAGCTGCAATATGTGAAATAAACTCTTTGCAAGTCTTGTGATTACTATATTCGTTTCTAACTTCAACTTCTAACTTATCAGCCAGTATTAAAAGTTATTTTATGTCACTGAAAGGTTTGTTGTTTTTAGCAATGTAATATGCTACATTAAAACAAATCTTCAGAAGTTCAAACAGTTTTTCATCATTTTTTTTTTTTTTTTTTTTTTTGCATGTACAGCAAGTGGTGTTGCTTTTGGGCACATTTGCGCATTGTATGCTATCATGCATTTTTCATGTTGAAACGATTTACCAGGTTTCTTGAAGGTTTCTAGCTTGAATGGAAAAGTAAAGCCTGTCACTAATTTGGAATTTTTGTCTGATATTCCTGGAAACATGGTACAAACATCACATTTTCCTATGCCAGTTGTTTTGTCATAGTGCAGCCACCTCATTTCTTTCAGCCAAGCTTCTTGAAACTTCCGCCTTTACATCACTTACCTGATTGCTCAATAAGCATGGTGAACTTGAGTTTTCTGTTCCTGCATAGGACGCGGCGATAATAAAACAAGTGGTCAGCCTTGCTTCTTTTGAGGTTTCCTTTTCTCACTAGTAACAGCAGCATGCTTCATGATTCTATATAAGTTTACTACACATACACTGCCGGACAATTGCTAAGGACGGTTGACAATAGCAACGATAGCAACCATAAAATGGAAGGCAGGAGAATGTGGAAATTAGCATAAGTGCGGGATACAGTAAGACGTGTTGTGCGTATGCAAATTTTGGATTGCCGAACTTGTTCGTGACGTCATAGCGCTGATAAGAGATACAAAGGATTTGACGCTTATTGACCGTTATTGTTCAAACGCAAAGTTGAAAGGGAAAGAACCTACTGACGAACTTGCAATTTTCAGTGTGTCTTCCTGACATCACCTAGATGATTTTACGCGTGGCCGTATAATTGGCAAGATTGAAGAAAGGCGAAAAATAACAGATGTTGCCAGGGAGTTCGACGTCAGCCACAGTGTTGTTTCAAGGCTTTGGAAATCATTTCAAACAAATGGAGAGTGTAGCAAACGTCACGGGGGACGTCGTGTTCGCAGTACGACACCTGCAGAAGATCGGTACATAGTGCTATCAACAAAAAGACACCGGCACAGCACAGCTAGTGAGGTAGAAAATCAGTTTATGGCTGCTACTGACAAGCGGATCTCCCGAAAAACTGTCGCCAGACGTTTGGATGAAGGAGGACTATACGCCCGCCGTCCTGTTGTGTGCATCCCATTGTCCAGACGTCACCGTACCGCCCGTTTGCAATGGTGCCATCAACATCGCAATTGGACTGATAACGACTGGTCTGCTGTCCTCTTCTCAGATGAGAGTAGATACAGTCTATCGTCTGATTGTCGACGACAACTGATCTGGCGTGATACTGGTACTGCATATTGTCCAGCAAACATACAGGAAAGGGACCGATATCCAACATGTAGTGTCATGGTATGGGCTGGCATCATGATCAATGGCCGTACGTCCCTCTATGTGCTTCCAACTGGGACTATGACTGGCCAGCGATACATTAATGATGTTCTGCTACCTCATGTTTGCATGTTCCGTGGTGCTGTCGGTGATAGATTCATTTTCATGGACGACAACGCAACATGTCATCGAACAGTCGCTGTCCAGGAGTGTCTTGAGAGTGAGGATATTCAACGCCTCGTATGGCCAGCACGTTCTCCAGATCTGAATCCCATTGAAAATGTGTGGGATGCTTTGGGGAGGAGTCTTGCTGGTCGCCAATTCCCTCCAATAAAAAAGAACACCCTCATCCGTGCACTGACAGAATAATGGGATAAATTACCCCAACAGCTGCTTGATAATGTTGTGCAAAGCTTGACACGACGTGTGGAATCTTGTATCGCCCTCCATGGTGGCCATATCCCGTATTGACATCTTACGCCGGAACGCCTGCGTTCGGTAATTGCATTTTTTTCACGTTTGCGTATTCTGCACAAAATGGCCTGTTTGTCCCTTGAACACGTTCCAAAGCTTTCTGGATTTCAGAGCACAATAAATTGTCTTTCTTGTAATGTCCTGGCATTCTGACATTATTTTATTTCACTTGGCATCCAACCACACTTACTTTTTTATGCGCTACATAGCCGTTTATGATCCGTCCTTAGCAATTGTCCAGCAGTGTAAAATCAAAAGTTTGCAAACAGCCCAGAAATATTCCTGGCTCAAACTCTGAAACAACAGCGATGGTGGCAGAGAAAGAAACTGATACAACTGCATACTTTTCTCGAGGACAAGTCGCATTTTCCCACCAATCCCAAACCTTACAGGCTGTTAAGAACACGACAAAATCTGCTAAAAAAAAGAAGTTAATAATCTCAAAACAATATTTTTTTATTATACATAAATACATTCACTAAGCTGTTCTCTGAGATTCAGAGGTTAGCTCCAAAAAGAAATACAAACTACCAGATATTTTTACTTACTGTTGTCGTACAAACTTCTCCATTTACAGCGATCTTGACATACAACTAGGGCTTCACTGATATCCATTACACGTCGTACACACAATCTTTTATACTTCATACTCATAATCTTTTTCTCATGCAGACACTCCTGAAGCTGATCCACCCATGTCTTCCTTGGCCTTCCTCTGCCTTTCCTTCCTGCCACTTGGGCTAAAAAGATCTTAGTAAGCATCTCATCACTCATTCTTTCAACATGGCCAAACCACCAAAGCATATTACTCTCCACCTTGCTAACAACATTTCGCTTCACATCACACAACTGCAACACATCTTCATTCCTCACACAATCAGACCACGTCTTGCCACAACCCCCTCCCCATAAGTAACGTATTTCTCCAGCACACAAACGACTTCTATGTTTCTTCTGTAGTACCCAGGTTTCACTACCATACATCAGAGTAGGAACAATTACACTTTCATGCACAGCCATAGGGTACTCTCTAGAGAACCCACCATTCCTGTGAAAACCTCCCAGAGCAGCTATGACTTTCAATGAAGAATTCACTCGCCTACTAATTTCACCATCCAATTTGTTCTCACTGTCAAACATGCTTCCTAAATACACAAACTCACTCACCTGATCAATCATAGTTCCATTTATACTTACATTACATTTAATGCTACCCATTCCTCTCTCAAACACCATAACTTTGGTTTTTCCCTTATTTATACTCAGTTTGAATTTCATGCAAACTTCGTGCATCTGAGTCAACATACTCTGCAACTCACTTTTGCTCTCTGCCAACAGGACAGTGTCATCAGCATACAGCAATCTGCACACACTGATATCACCAAGACATAAACCACTATTATCTATTTTGGCATCACGCATCCATAAATATATTAAACAGCCATGGTGACATTACACAACCTTGTCTAACTACTGCACCAATGGAAAACCATTTTGATAAAACACCATTCACTCGTACATAAGCTCTACTACCAGCATACATGGCTTTTACACTATTAAGTAGATTTCCAGCAACACCATATTCATTCAATACCTTCCACAAAAGTGTCCTATTGACTCGGTCATAAGCTTTCTCTAAATCTATGAAGGCAGTAAAAACTTTCTTCCCAACAGCCAGATACTTTTCAATCATCATGCGTAATGCAAAAATCTGGTTAGTGCAGCCTTTACCAGGCATAAAACCACTCTGAACATCCCACACTTTCTCTGATGTAAGACCCCGTACTTTTTCAATAACAACCTTACCAAACACTTCCCCTGGCACACTCAGTAGGCTAATACCACGATAGTTCTTGCATTCAGTCTGATCACCTTTTCCCTTATACAAGGGAACAATGATAGCATCCTTCCAATCCCGAGGGACCATTCCTAACTCCCAGCACAACTGGCAAATTTCAGTTAACCAGTCAATTATAGAGTCACCACCATACTTCAACATCTCTGCAGTTATGCCATCAACTCCTGGAGCCTTACCATTCTGAAGAGATTTTACAGCTTTACACACTTCTTCTCTTGAGATCCCTCCTGTGCTTTCATCCCTCATTGTGACATCATCTGCATCTGTCTCAGAATCATTTTTGCTCTCCTGCTCTAATAACTCACAGAAGTATTCACCCCATCTTTCACTTAACTCATTGGGCTCCCATATCATTTCCCCAATCTTTTTCTTCACACAACTTACAACTTTGTTTCCCCTATTTTTCCTGAGTTTCATGTACTTCCAGAAAGACTTCCTATCTTTCCAAAAAGCCAATTCATGCCATTTTTTTATTGCTAATCCAATTCAAATCCCCCGAATTTAGTGACTTTTCCCCCAAATTGGTAACACTGTCAAGAAAGAACAAAAACAGGAGTGACTTTTCCCCCAAATTGGTAACACTGTCAAGAAAGAACAAAAACAGAGTATTGCCAGATTGTCAGGCTAAAATTTTGCTTCCTGGAAGCCCCAAGAGCAAATTCTTTTTCAGAAGTCTGCAATGCAGAAAAGAAAATCTAGAAACTGTCTGTAAGGTAAAGGGTGTCTAAATGTTAATTTTTCCATAAAATTTATTGTTCTGCACTGCACCAAAGCGATGTTTTAAAAAATGAGTCAAACCAGCTTTTCTCTGACAGGAAATGCAAAAAAAAAAAAAAAAAACTTGAACTATTTAACTTCATTCAGAACTGAAACATCATTTTTTGGTTTAAATGCTTTTGGATTTTTAAAAATAATGGTCAGAAAGTTTTTTTTTTTTTTTTTTTTTGATTGAAGGTATAACGACCACCGTGAGCAACTCAATGGGCTATAAGCAGTCGCTCATCCCTAATTTAGGGTCACTGGTTCCAGGGAAGGGAGAGAGCCAGTGCCGTAAGACAAACACAACATCCATGCCTCACCGGGATTCGAACCCGGACCCCTTTCGGACGAATGATCAGAGGCCATCGCTTAGACCACTGCGCCACCGGGGCGGCGGTCAGAAAGTATAAGGAATAATTTGAAATCCATACTTTTTTTATTTTGCATTTAGTCAATTGATTAAACTCCCTCCTTCGAAGGATTTTTGGCTTGATAGACATTATGCTCTGCTCTTACTATTTTCTGCAGCAATTATGTTGCACTAGGGGCCTCACCAGGTGATTATTTAGGTGATAGAGTTAGGGGGGTGGGATCACGTCAACTTAGGAAACAACAGTAAATTTCCCTCATTTAGCTTGATTTGTAAAACAAGAATCCATATGTAAGATTTTTGTTTGAACACCTATTTGTGAATTGACCACAGTTTAAAAAAATTTAGTGAATTTATGAAAATGTGATTGGAGCATTTCCGTTGATATAATTTAACCCCATACAATTAAAGTGAAAAAAACCGGCTATGGTTCTTGTAAAGCACAAAAAAAAAAAAAAAAAAAAAAAATCACCTCATCAATCTGAGATTAAACCATTTGGGAAAAAATAATACCTAAAAAGAAAAATTTCGACCATCAGTTTCCGGAATATCGCGCAATACAGCTTTGAAAACGAAGCAGGGAGCATTAAAAAAATACGCAAAAATATTGTTTTAGGAAAAAAAATCCCAAATAAATCTATCTAGAAGTAAAAAAGATAAATAAAATAAAATGAGACAGTGAATTTCCGAAATGCTGCATGGCCGCAGAAAAACGGAAGGGAATGTTGTTGCATACGCTTAACCAAATATGCATTTTGTAAAAAAAAAGAAAACCTGGCAATAATCTGATTAAAATGAAGCTATCAGGAAGCTAAAAAAGGCAAAAATTGCGATCAACTTCCAGAATGCTTCATAGTGTGACCGTGAAAAACGGAAAATAAAAAGGTGTAAAAATATGGTTTTAAAAAAAAATGAGGAAGAACAAAAAAAAATCCCCATCTTATCAATCTAACAATACTAAAGTTGAAGCTGCCAATAGGAAAAAAAAGTTGCGACATCAACTTATGGAATGCCGACAGCCGTGGAAACAGAAAACGCTTTTAAACTATGGTGTGGATCTTGTAATAAAGAAAAAAGAAATCACCTTAATTTAACTTTCAGTTAGATTAAAATTTAGGGCTCCATCAGGGTGTCTACTGATCTCCAGTGAACCAAATTCATGACTTTTTCATGACTTTTCCATGACATCTTCAGTTAAATTCATGACCTCGACAACACGTGGCACAATTACAACCATTCTAGATTCATAATCTAGTACCCTTGGCTTGAGACCCCAGGTTATTATTTTTATTTTTACAAACACTGAAATTAATTCCATGCGACAATAGTTTAGGCAAAACTGATGTGTCTATAATATCATTGCTGATAAAATGGCTATATGGTAGGGGAGGGGATGCTTTTTTATGAACCCCTACCTGAAAGCTGAATGTAATTCTTATTTCACTAAAATCGCTTAACATGAATAATGTAAAATTATGTATGACTTGCACTATGCCATTTACCAAATTTTGTGTGTTTAAAGAAATAAAAACATTCAACTGTCCTCTAGGATAGGGTATGGCTATTTTCAGAAATATTTATCATTACGTCTATTAATACACAAATTCTTTTAATATGGTAATGCTGTAAAAACTTACAAGTTTTTATTAAGGCAATATAAAAACTACGAGTGTACAAAATTTATGGAGACTGAAATTTCACAGTGAAAGACTCAGTGTTTAAGTATCTTAGCTAAACTTGTTATCTCAGAAGCTAGAACTTCAGCTTCTTCTTTTGCCTTTTCTATAAGCTTTCTTTTCTGATCTTCGAGTTCTTTTAGTTCTTGGACTGTTCTCCTTTTACGATTGGCCACCTCATCTTCGTCAGATTTCTTCTTTAATAAGGCTTCTACTCTTTTTGATGAAGCATTTTTGACAGCTAATATCATGATTTTGTGATGCCCACGTTCAGTTCTTTCTCACTATTAGCTAAACCACCTAATGATTGTATTGCACTGTAAACACTTCTGTCTGCAACAACAGCATCTTCTTCTAAGTTTTCAATTAAAAGTTCTTTGTTAACAGAAAAGCATCTTTCAACTGCAGTATTGCCATGAAACATGCATAGCAACTTCTGTAAGAACTTGATAAAGTCATGGTTCGCACTTTGTAGTAAATTTATCAGGAAGTGATCAAGTTCGTCCTCCTTAGGATTGAACTGTTTCAGTTGTTTTGAGAAAATTCACAAAATTGCAAATATTCCCTCTTCCCAACATCAGCTTTTGATGAAGCCATATGTTTTTTTACATATATGTCATGGGGCATAGACTACACACCAGTTTATAAGAGTGCTGGTTCGTGTTTTCTTTTAGGTGCGCAAACTTGTCTTCATTCAGGTGCTGATAAAAAAAAATTCATGACCACCCACTCAATTTCATTACTTTTTCATTACTTCATGACCGTCACCTGCTCAATTTCATTACTTTTTCATGACCAGTAGACACCCTGTCCATGCAATAATAAAAAAAAAAAAAAAAAAAAAAGGAAAAGTTGCAACTATTAGCTTCCGAAATGTTTTTATGCACTTTTAATGTTACCACGCACATCAAACATGCGTGGTGTGTTAAAAGTGCATACAAATACCGTTTCCGAGATTCAAGGCTCAAGAAAAGCAATTATATCTCATCAAGTTGAAGTTATCTGTTTGAAAAATACAGAAGAATAAAAGCTAAAATAAAATGTATGAGGGATCTATCGATTACAGCTTTACATCTTAAATATGAGTCTACGTTAAAAATGCTTGAAAATTTCCCTTCGTTTTAAACTTTTAAGAAATCTTAAAAACAATTAATTTCAGTATTATAAATATTTAACGGGAATTATCGAGGATAAATTTATTAAGGTACGTTACCTCTCAAATTTTCGATCTAAACACTAGATCTTCGTCAGGAGTTCTTGCTTCCTTCTACTTCCACAGGAAGTATCTACTTCCTGTGGAAGTAGATACTTCCTGTGGAACACACAGGAAGTTCTTGCTTCCTTCTACTTCCACAGGAAGTAGATACTTCCTGTGGAACACACAGGAAGTTCTTGCTTCCTTCTACTTCCACAGGAAGTAGATACTTCCTGTGGAAGTAGAAGGAAGCAAGAACTCCTGACGAAGATCTAGTGTTTAGATCGAAAATTTGAGAGGTAACGTACCTTAATAAATTTATCCTCGATAATTCCCTTTAAATATTTATAATACTGAAAGTAATAAGAGGAAGCCATGAAAATCATTAATTACTAGAAACAATTAATGTTAAGAAAATAGAAAAACAGTCTGCACACCTTTCCGAGAATCTGTGATGCAGTCGCCGCATCACGCTGTTTCTGCACCCGGGCGATGGCTCCGTCCCACGCTGGCAGCTGAACCAAAGCGTGCGATCTTCAATGCTTCCGCGATCGAACAGGCAAGGCACATGACTCTGAGACTCTCTGCTTGAAACACACGGAACACGATAAAAACTGACAGAATTTATAAATGTGATCAAAGCAGAAAATTTCAGAGTTTGATTTCATTAAATTACAATTTGTTGAAGTTACATTTTGCATCTATAAACTCAAAGTAATGACTGCAAATTACAAAATTTGAAGTAAAAAAGTTGGGCGCCAGGACCAAATTTCTAGGTGCCCGGTAATTTTCCAGCCCTGCTTTATAGAATAGTATTTATTGTACAAATCTGGAAATCTGAATTACAAATATACTTTGTATACAAACCTCTAATCCAGGATTTTTTATTGCAGTTTTCCCTGGTTGATTTATTGGTCATGAATAACCCATGACCTTTAGCATGGCTTCTGCTGAATTGCGCTTTGCAGTTTTCTTATTCGGCCCTGTTCCGGTTGTAGTTACTGCACCTAAGCAACACTATAAATAAAAATAGCAAATAGTTTCTGCACAGCATATGCAGCCTCACAAGCAAGAAATGCAAAATTATTTCCAGTAATATAAAAATATCAGTAACACAAAATGACCACAGAAGCTACCCCCTCCCCCTATTTAACCCATGCTGAAATGCCACTCTATTACTACAACTTTGCACATTTTAAATTTGTTGTAACAATGCCAACGAGAACATCTGACAGTTCCTCTTCTCAATGACAGCACTCTAATGAATAACTTTTCTTTAAACTATATCAACCTTTTTTTAGATAACAATGGGAACAAATCCTCCCTGAAGAAATGATTCTTCACAAATAAATGGAAAGCAATACAAATGTCATTATCAGCACGAAAGAACTGCATTTTCACTTTTACCCCCATGTAACCACTTCTTCAAAACTTGAAAATATACATCTACAAAACATTTGAAGAATTTTTCCTTCAGGGAAATTCATTTCCTATTGATATGTAAGATGTTCTCTGAAGCACTGGATCTTGTGACCTGTATCCATTTCTGGATGTGAGAAAACATATTGATGCTAAAAAGAAGCATTACATTGCTTTGACCAGGGCAAATTTGAACAGTATTCATACTTCTAAGATGCATCGGCTTAGCTTCAGTTGTTTGGAACTTCATTGTCCTGGGTGGCATAACAGTAGCATGCTTGAACAGAAATAGAGTTGCGGGTTCGATTCCCGCTCCAGAGTGATGTAATTAAGTTTCCTAAAGAGGTGTCGGCTACATGGGAAACAGTGAAAATATGGCTCCTTTGTGATGATATCGGCATTTATGAATTTTTTGTGTAATAAATTGATGTGCAGGATAATTGTTGTGGTCAATATGCAAAAACAAAAAACAAAAAGACTAAATTAAGCATACTTATATAAACAAAAACAAAAACTAATGACACAATAGTGATTACACAGAGTGGCTGTGTCAATCAACTGAGGATGATAAAGACAATAAATAAGTACAAGCTCAGTGAAAATAATACCACAATGAACATGGACAACAGTGAACGACAAATTAAAATCCACACATAAAAAAAGTCACACTATTGTGGTAACGACTACCAGGATACAAATGGATTTTGTGGTAACATAATACAATTCCCACAAGGATGGAAATCATGCCTTGGCCAAACCTTAAACACAACTCACTAAAAGACTAAGCACCGATTTAACAATCTAGATCAGAGGTGGGGAACCTTTTCATGTTGGAAGGCAACATTAAGTTAGCTGTAATCTAACAAAGCCACATTCAAGAATCTTTAATTAGATATACTTTGAAATGTACATTATTTTGTAGAAATCTTACTATGAACTAACTTCAAAAAATGAAAAATTTTTTTTTAATTCTAAAGTTAACTAACCTTTTAATGACTTTGTTGTGACTGCTTTTTGTTGGAAAGCATTTGAATATTTAGTTACAACATTGAGGCCCAAACTTTTAGCTGACCCTCTTGATGGATATCAGTCACTTGTGACCTTAAGGGCATCTTCATTTGGGTTAAGTAGGAGGATGTAGTTTTACAGCAATAAGTTATTGAAAAACAAGAAAGCATTTCTCATGCATGTTGCCAAAGGCATGGGTATTCTATTGCATTTTTCCGTATTTCAACTGGATCTTTCTTGGCGTCAAATAAAGACTTAAAAATGTCATCTCCTGAGAGCTCAACCAATTCCATCTGTAGTTCTTTAGGAGCCGTAGAATGAAATCATGAGCGCAGCAGGTGTCAAAGTAGCCCTTATGACTTGCAAATGTTTTAATTGTGGCCATCAGTCGAGGAGCATCATTTCATTGAATCTTCTTTTTACTCTTTGGTATTTTAAAAATGGTCATTTTAAGATTAAAATAAAAATAACAAAAGACGAACACAAAAACATTAATAAAAATAAAAAGATTTGTGGCGCAAAATTTGCATTCACTCAAAAGGCCGCTAGTTCCCCACCCCTGATCTAGATCAACAACTGCTTTTTGAACCAACACTATGAAATGGAAGTTTTTCTTTCTTTCTTTTCTTTCATATTGCATTATTACTGGCAATGACATGCAAATCTGCCCCTACACCCCCACAGGTGCCAACAGAAGTTTATATTTGCAACAACAGTACGAAAAGTTCAGTTCACATTTCTTTGGAATTCATGAGGGAAATTCTTCAGCATTATCATAGAAAAATTAATGTAGTTTTACAGCAATAAGTTGTTGAAAAACAAATTCTTCAGCATTATCATGGAGAGGGATATTACAGCAATTGCTAGAATTAGCATAATGTAGTGAAATGCTGTGGAATATGCTGATGCTGGATTACTGCACTGAGCTTAACAAATAATGGGTACATTTTATTTTAGTAAGCTCACCAGGGAAAAAAATTAGTCACGACTACCTGAATGTCACCTAACATAACGTAATGCCTCCATGGGACCAAAGAACAGCTGAAATTCTGCCTGGCATGGATGCCACCAGTGTGCAGATGTAGTTCACCCACTCTTCCAGCAACAAAGCCTGCAGTTCAGGCAGAGTGCTCCGACGGCATTTCACTCATTGCACCAAATAGTCCCACTGATTTTCTAATGGATTCACATCTGGAGATTTTGTGGGTCAGTCGAAATGTTCGAAGGCATTAGAATGCTTGTCGTGCCAATCAGACACACTTCGAGCCCTGTGCATGCGACAATTGTAGTCTTGGAAGACTGGGGTATCCATTTGCTGTTCACTCATGAGATGATGCACAAAGAGCAACATACGGTGGTCCAGAAGCTCAATGTAGCCCACCTGGTTTCAACTGTGACGTGACCTTAACCAAAAGGACCCATTTCCTCACAAGTGAAACACCCAAAGAACATAAGAGAGACTCCTTCAGCTTGAACAGAACCTTGAACACAGTCCTCATGGAAGGCTTCATGTGGTTTATGCTGTACTCGTTTTCTCACATCATTCGAGTACAAGCAAAAATGTTACTCATCTGACCAGATAATACACTTCCAAGAGTCAACAGTCCAGCATTTGTGGGGCCGTGCACACTGCAGCCATGCAGCTTGGTGCCTGGCTGTTAGCCTGGATATTTTCCGCAGTACTCTGCTCAAGACATCCATGGCATGCAGTTTCCTTCCGAGTGTTCGTTCAGTAACAGCTAATTTGTAGTCCTGCATTGATGAACTAGAGCAATTCCTGCCTCGTTGCAAAGCAGTTTGTCTTTGCAGTGCATGACACACGGCAGCAGTCCTTATTGGCAAGCAGTCTTTCTACCGCAGTTCTGCCGATGGTTAGCGGTGCACAGCGATGACCACCACTGCTGGAAAACCCTTTAGACAATATGTTTTGACACACTTGCAAAGTCAGCAACCGCCCCGGTGGCGCAGTGGTCTAAGCGATGGCTTCTGATTATTCGTCTGAGATGGGTCCAGGTTCGAATCCTGGTGAGGCACGGATATTGTGTTCGTTTTACAGCACTGGCTCTCTCCTTTCTCTGGAACCAGTGGCCCTAAATTAGGGACAGAAAAAAAAAAAATCAGCAACTTCTCGTACACTATGCCCTTTCGCTTGGCCAAATGCAATAACACCTTTTTGTTGCTCATTGACAACTTTTGCATGACCCATGTGGCATACAACCACTTCTACTCAATGCATGAACCCTGTAGCGCATGGCACAGCTATTTGTAGGACAATATTAATACTGATGCACCCTCTGTTGATGTCTAATGCCGGTAAACCTTTTACAGAAGGAGGTGACACATTTTTTGTCTGGTGAGCTCATTTAGCTGGTTAACTGAGATTACAATACATATTTTCTTCTCCCCCATACTAAATTACAATTCTTACTAATTTACGGAAAGGAACAGTAGCCAGAATAGTAGTTGCCATTGCACCCCCCCCCCTTCCCTTCCCAATAATTTTTCCTTGGTTTCTTGCAGTCACTATTTCCTTTCCTTTTCTCCCCCTTAATGGCTCTTTTATTCTACTCTTCCTTCTATGGCGCAGTGTTCTCTATGAACCCTTGCACACAAATGTTTTCCCAGTAGTCCTCTTTCTCCCTCACATAAAATTCATGGCTTGCAACAGTACCAGATAGATCAAGGTAACAAATAAATAGCAATACAGAATTTCTGGAATTGGAAACTTAGGAGGAGGATATTACAATAGTTAATCAGTAGAGTTTTTTGGGGAGAATTCTTAGGCCTGGATTTTTTTCTGTTTGTTTAAGTGGAAATGATGATTTGGGGAACAAAGAAGTTGAGGATATACATGTATCTTGGCATGTTTTCTTTCCAACAACTGGAAAATAAGAATCTGCTGAATAACTTAAAACAGCGGGGATAGCAAGGATGATAGTGGCATGGTTGCAAAAAAACTGTCAGTTAGGAGGACTATCAGTCCTTGCTAGAATGACAGCTCAATATTCAGTGTGTTCTGTACATCAATAAATGTATGTTGTAAGTAAGCATGCAATACATAGTTATGTAAAGAAATATTATTTCTTCATGTCACTACTGCATGCTAATTTACAACCTACATTTATTCATCACGTGTGAATTGCATTTTTTATATTTATGTACATCAATTGGTTTCTGTGAAATGCTGAAAAGCCAACTGCTTCAAAATGATTCCTGAATCTTCTAACACTGTTAGAGAATTGATCCTGGGCTAAGCTTGTTTTGTTAAAGAATTAATGATCATGAATATTAAGAAAGAAAAAATACATGAAATTTTGTTTGGCATTTGAAGGTGATGCAGTTAAGGCACAGAAGATAAGCTAATTTTCACTGCTCAAGAAAGGAAGGGGGAAAATTGAATCTTGCAAATTTTTAAAGCATACAGAAAAATGCAAAGTGCACACACACACACACACACACACAAAAAAACTTTACAGAAAATATTAATAATTGAAAGAGTATGAGGTTTATTTAGGAAAATACATGTTTGAAATTAACATAGATGGTGCAAGTATGAAGTCCAAAATTGACAAGTTAATACTAGGATAACATTTACTGTGTTTCACGCATGCCAAACACAACTTGCTGCTGTGAAGATGATATATCGATATCAGTATGAAAAGGTGGGAAGTGCGGAAAAGAATTTCAGTGACGGTAGTAATGCTATCGAATTTATAAATGAGACAAGTGATGTCACTTCTTCTAGTGCTGAAGCAGGAGACAAAGGTTCATCCCAGGGAAATGCACATGCATACGAGCTATCAAAACTGAACTTTAAAATATTGATTCAAAATGTGAAACACACAGATTACAGGAGAGAGAAATCACTTATTTTTGATACAAAAGCTCACTGAAGTAGTGTAGTTGACATGATTGAATGATTTCTCAAGCTCGAGACTTGCATAATGAAAGCCTTGAAAGACTTAACACTCATACATATCATTCACCAAATGAGAATTTGAACTTGCGTCTGTTTTAGCAACACTTCGGCCACTGAAAATTAGTGAAGCCCTTTGCCAACAAGATGTAAATCTTTTGATGTGGGATGCAGTAGTGAAATTTACAATAGAGAAGCTAATACAGAAGAGCACCATATGAGAAATGCCTTACATACTCAAATAATGAAGAGGTGAACTGAATTATCAGAATTACTGAAGTTCTTTCACTATGGCCTACAAACTCCAGATGAAATTCAGGATGAATGATTCTTTTTCATTTTTTATGTGCCATTCAGCAGCTAGCAAACACAAAAATATTTGCTACCCAATTTGTGGCAGGTTTTATGTTACTATCCATAAAACATCAACAGTGGACATGGATCAAGAGTGCCTTGCATCAACAAGTCAGTCTACTGAAGACTCACACAGTGAATGAACAGCAACATCTAAGCTTTCACAGACTTGTGGGTCATATTCAGAGAGATTTATACAACTCCATTTGGTCATCAGTCACAGTTTAGTTCCAACATTTACCAAAGAGTTTCCTTTAATTCTGTTCCAGCTCCACTAATCTGACAGTGACAGCAGCTCATGAACTCTGTGCATTCTACAAGAATGGATGCAGAAGAGAAAAACTACTCTTCCTTTATAAATATCTGCTTGCAATTCCCCCACAAGTGAATTCTCGGAAAATAATTTTCATCTTCTGGCATGTTTTGCACCAAATATAGATAAAAAATGTTTAAATATCTTTGAAGTGCTAGAGTACAATATAATTCTTGTTATATCTTATAAATGGATGTGTTTATATGTTATATTTTTTATTAATGGATGTGATAAGATAGTGTTTATCTTATTAATGGATGTATGACAAATGAGTCTAAAATAAAATGTGCAGACTTCTTAAGTTATGAAACTTGCCTTAATTTCTTTTTCAGTCACTGTGAGATCGTTCTTATGTTTGGTCATTAAAAGCTGCTAAAATGTAAATATGTTATGATATATATTTTGTGTATATTATATGCTATTAAAATAATGCTGGTTCAGATCTACATTGTTGATCTTATAGTGGATTTAATTGTGCATTGAATAATGGTCAAATCTTAGTGAAGCTCTGTCAATAAAAGTTTTTCTTTACAATAAATTGATTTCAATTTATTGTAAACCAATCTTCAATTAGTGTTAGTTACCGACTTTATCACAAATCAATGATTCAAGTCGATTAAAAATTCAAACTTTGTTTCTGTTCAAGGCTGTCATGTATGCATATATATTAGTTCCAGTACAGTGAACTTTTTTCTGTATTTGTTTTAAAAAGTTTCTAATGTGTGTATGGGATAATCATAGTTTTCTTAATGTGGATAATACAGTCAGACCCAGATATAATGAATTCGCATAATATGAAGTTCCACATAAATAGAAGTTCTTATACATTCCTTGAGCTTCGTAATATTCTCCCTTGTTATTTAATTGCATATTACAATAATTTTTGGAGAACCCACATCTATCAAAGTTCAGCATGGATTCCAGCAAACAAGATAAGTGGCAATTTTTCACCCAGTTTTTAAATCTTCCTCCTCCACTTTCACTGGAAAACAGTTACCTGCTGATGGAAACACCCAATCTCCTGGGTAAGCGCTGTTTTTAATCTGTTCTCCTCACCACCTTTCAATCACTTAATCTCTGTTAAGGAAATCTTAGTTTATTTTGCACCTAGAAATATCTTAACCACTGCATCAGAGGATGAAAAACATTTAAAACAGTGATCCTGATCAGTACAAAACAAGCAAAAATTGACTGATATATCCAACATAACATTTAACAGGTTAAATTTTAAATCTTTGTCAGTTACTTTCATTTTTACATTTGTTAAATGCTTTGCTTATTGCAGATATCACTCATATTATTTTGCTAGCTATAGTATTCAATTAACAAGTATGATAGACTAGTTTTAACCTGACAACATAATATGCCAAAAAACTGCCACTCTTTTTTGTAATCTGTCTGGCCATAACAAAAACCATATATATACCAAATGTTTTTGACTCTCCCTTCAACTCCATTACAATTATTATATTAAGAACTTTAAATAAATGCATGTAGAACATTTTCCCTATGTTCAATGAATCGTACCAAAAGCCAATCCCAGGATTGCAATCCCTACTGGTTTCTACTTAAGTGCAAAGATTTAATTAAGTGCCAAATTTATTTGGCTGTCTGCATTGCTGCTTACTCATCAGCTGTATGAGACAACAGATCTTCATTCAAACTGAACAGAACAATCAGTGTACCTTGAAATAAAAAATTAAAAAAAAAACCATTGATTTAGCATCATATATGTGCATTGTTTCATGAAAACCACATACACATATTCAAGTAAATATTATAAACATTTCTAATTATCCTACATACATAATTCAGTTTTCTATTAGTTTTTTCTCTATGATAAAGGTGGGCCTGACTAGTCTAAACATATGCCACAACAGCAAAAAAAATGTTGAAAAAAAAGCTGCTTATATAAGTTATAAGTGACAAAGCTAAATTTACAATAAGTTATTAAAGCAGTGTGTAATTTATTTTTAATTACATGCAAACTGCACGTAGTTTAAAAAGAATCCAAAATTTCATATTAACAACAAGTTAAGAATTTCTTTCCAGTTAAGAACTTATTTGTTTATATATCAGTAACCCCAATAACATATCCCACAACGTTGTAGAACATAAAACTTACACTAATTTTCAAATTTCTTGAACTATGACCTACCTGCATTATAAATTCTCTCTGACGAGGCTCACCTCGCTCATCAATAACAGTATATACAGGTTCCCTTTCTTTTTCGCTTGATGAATTTCTATCAAACGACTTATAGGATTAATGCCTTGGCCATACTGTGGATCCACCTTTTGCTCCTATTACAAGAAAAAAAAATCCATTATAGAATTTATAACTTACTCCAAAGCATGAACGAATGGGGATGGAGAATACAAAGAGCTTCAAAACATATTCACACCCGTGAAATAGTAAGATGTTTAGAAAACAAAAAGATGAGGGGAAGAAATGATGAAATCAATGATTAAGTACCATATACTGGAACTTGTACAATCAAATTCTGTACTCAGAACATATACACCTTATGTATGTGTCCTAAAAGTTGAGCAATCCTATAAATAAATTCAGTTGAATTTATTACCTAAAAACCCAATCAGTTTTATGAAAAATTCTACAAATTTTGCAAAGTGCTTTCAACTGATTGCACACACACACAATGAGTAAAATATATTTTCTGGATAAAAAGATAATAAAAAGGAGGTCGTACTATTTTTTTAAAAAAATCTATACTCAAATCAAGTCGAGGGAAAATAATAAAGACTATTTTCCAAATTCAGACTGAAATAAAGAATCCAAAAATTTTCAGGTATTTGTGGTCATAATTTCATTAATGACATACAGATACTAGTGTGCACTCTAAAAGCTTGTTTTTTTTTTTTAAGCCAGATTATGCCTAAGTATGTAATAACCTCACACACATAGGTCTAAAAACATGCTGCAATTCTTAAATTAAATTTGTGATCTTAACAAAATAAGATTGCTCTTTAACATTTTAGCATGTAGTGAGTGGAAATAAAAATATACTTTTCAAAAGAACTCTGTCCAAGAAAATACATTAAAAAGGGCTGATTAATGCAAATGAATTAAAAAAGCAAAGTAAACAGCCAAAAGACAACAAACTTTGATTATTACTTACTATTTGGTGCAGAATAAAACAGCATATAGGACCTTTTGATTATCCCAATCCCAGCTATGTTGCAACACCTGTTGTCTCTTGTAAGGGACATAAATAAAAATGCTTAGACAGGTGGAAAAATCTACTGAAACACTTAGAATACAAGGGCACTGAAACTGAGGTACGACAAAGATACTGAAAAAGGATAAAATTAAAAATGGTTCCCAAATAATAAAAGGAAGTATGAAAACTGAAAAAACAAAAATTTAAAAACAAGAATTTAATCTCTATTTCCACACCTTGTCCTCATTTCTTCATGGTCTGGAAACAGATACTGGACTCTTGATTTTTAATTTTTATCGTTCATGCAGTTCTTCGACTTCATTTCATTTATCTTTTTTAAGTACCTTAGTCAAACCTCGGTTTTCGGTGCATGTATTCAAAGTGTTTCAATAGATTTTTCATTTGCCTAAACATTTATACAGTTCTTAGGATGAACAACGTGTGTTGTCCTGCAGCCCAGACTGCCAAAAGGACTCATATATGTTTTATTCTGCACCAAATAGTAACAGTCAAAGTTTGCTTTCTTCCAGATGTTTACTCTGTTCTTTTACTTCATTTGCATTAATCTGTCCCCCTCCCTCCTTTAATGTTTTTATTCTTTTAAAGTTTTTTTTTTTTTTAAAGTGCATTTTTACTTTCGGAGTCAATACATGCAAAAAAGTTAAATAGTAATTTTAATTTGTTAAGATCACAAATTTAATTGATGTAAGATTGCTTGTGTTCCGAGTAGCATTTAATGTTCTCATTATCAAAATGTACTTACAATAAGTTTAATATTAGCAGGTTAGTCGCATAAACTCACCTACTTAACATCTAAGAGGGACGTACTAAATATATGTTAAGTAGGTGAGCTCATGTGACCAACTTGAAAATATTACATTTCAAAAAGATGGTTCTACATTAGAGCTATAAGATCATAAACTGAATACCCACCTAACATGCAAGTTGATACATTGCAAATCTAGATTATTCCTTGAGAAATGTTTTATAGTTATTTTCAAACTCAACCACATACAGCAGTTGTTCTGGCTTTTTCAAGTTTTCGCCAAACCATTCGCTAAAACTAATATTTAAGTATGTAGTGTCGCATAAAATTGTGGGACGTATGTCGTACGAACTTGGGAAATGGCTCATTTTAGAGATATTGATCCCGAGAAACAGGGGGAAATAAACCTTTTCTTCTAAATTTAACCAGCTGATTGTTGTACGTGTCACAAGACTCAGCCCAATTTCATCACCACAACACAGAGCAGACAGGTAGTCGCAGAACCTTCGGAGATGGCGCCAGCTGGAATCAGCGAGCAAGGAGCTGATTGGCTATTATCAAGGACAAATTGGCTGCACGTGCTTCCACTGTTATTCAACTGTAAATTGTGTTACAGTGAGGATGGAAACAAGGTTCTGTTATGAGTAGCATTCGAGGAGACCACCCAAAAGAGGGCGCGTTTTTCGTAGTGTACGTGAGCGAAGGAATTTCTAAAGCACACGTAATGATCGTGGTAATACACGTGGCAACCTATCTCTCCAAAAAGCTTTATTGGACGAAACTGCCATACATGAGCACAGCTTGCAGACTTGCCAACTTTCGAGAATTGAAATCGGTAAAGAGTTCAGTGAGCGTTTATAATCGATATGTCAGACTGACTAATGTATTGAATGTGCTGACGCAATGTATCGAGCATATCGATTAAAAACAGATTCATTATGAGATCCTTATATCAATTTCATATGCTATGCAAATAAAATGTTTGGCAGTATTTCTCGCTTATAATAATTAAAATACAGTCA
Organism: Macrothele yani; assembly: GCA_039090855.1. Taxonomy (NCBI): domain Eukaryota; kingdom Metazoa; phylum Arthropoda; class Arachnida; order Araneae; family Macrothelidae; genus Macrothele; species Macrothele yani. Next base: position 17,499,097 of record CM076996.1, on the reverse strand, counting down.
AAACATAATTAAGTCATCTGTAATATAGTCATTAGGCAACATATACGAAAAAGAATTCATTAGTAACCGCGAAAATGCAGCTGCAAGAGATATATTGCAGTGACTTTTTACTTAAAGTTAAAAATGGTTTTGAACTTAATTTTGTGTTAGTATGCTAAAGTACCTTTAAAAAAGCAATTTCCTCTCTCTCTCTCTCTCTCTCTCTAGTTATCGCTAATATTAATCTCTCAAAGTTTATCTCAGAGTCTTTTCAAATTGGATGAGATGCGATAGGGTTGGAAGAAATTATGATCCGAGCAATTAGAAACATACATCAGTCTAATACTTGGTAGGTCCCCCACGGGAGTGTAGGACTGCAGAAATACGACAGGGCATGGACTCCACTAGCTTCTCGAAATATACTGTAGGCAATGCACACCATACTTCCTGCAGAGCGTTCCACAATTCGAGTTTATTCCGAGGTCTCGGATTCCTGTGTTCAATAGTGCATTGCATGGCATCCCAAATGTTTTCTATCACCCTCAAATCCGGGGACTTGGGTGGGAATGCCAACACCCTAAACTCAGATGAATGCTCCTCTAACCATAATGTGGCATCCCGACACTTGTGTGGAGGTGCATTGTCCTGTTGGAACAGGCCCAACCCATCAACATGAATGCAGGACATCAACAGATGTACCTCATCAGAAAGGATGTGCACATAGCGTTGGCCAGTCACAGATGTTTGTAGACGTACCAGGGATTCCAGCGAAGCCCAGCTAAACACACCCCATACCATTACGGATCTCCTACCAGCCAGTACAGTTCCCTGTTGACAGGCGGGATCCATGGCTTTAGGGGGGTTTACGCCACACACGAATCCTTCCATCTGCCCGATACAGTTGGAAACACGACTCGCCAGAACAGGCTACTTATTTCCAGTCATCAAGTGTCCGGTGGCAGTGTTGCTGTGCCCAAGCGAGGTGCATAGCTGTGTCGTGCATCCATCAAGGGGACTCGAGTTGGGCGTCTGCTGCCAAAGCCCATATCGTGCAGGGTACATTGCACAGTCCGGATGCTGATGCTTGTTGAGATTCCAGCATTGAATTCCGATAATACCTGCGAGAGTGTTGCACGCCTACCGCGTGAAACGATTCTTGACAGCCGACGGTCACATTCACCCAATGTATTTTTACGGCCACACTGGTATCGTAGATTGGAGGTTTTGCCAGAATTCTTGAAGTCACGGTACACACTTGCAATGGTCGTCGGTGAAAATCTGAACTTCGTTTCTACCTCAGAAATACTATGGCCCATCTCACAATATACACTGGTGTGCAATGACACCGCATTGAAAATCGCTTAAATCGTTATTACTTGTCATTCTCATGCCGAAAACAGCTGTGACAGCTGGCAAGGATGTCTATCCTTTATATACGCACTGGCAGACGCAACCGAGTACGCGCATAGGTGACGTTGCTATGTATTTTGCACAAGCTTGTCTGTGCCAGTTTTTCTGGCACTTCAGTGTATATACACTGGTGTGCAAAAATTAAGGATGAAGAGAAATCATTAGCATAACAGCAGAACAAGCGGGCAGAACGGATCGAAAGACCACTCAGGAGATAGACTATGGTCCGGTAAGGTAGGGCATGCGCATATATGCAGCATGACGAAGGGGGAGGGGGTGTCGAAAGGGTATAAAGCACACGGGCAGTGTACGCTCAGCAATTCAGTGAAAGCTATTGTATGGTGTACATCGGTTTGAACGACGTCGAGTTGCTGCCACCGTGTGATATGGCCAACAGGCAATCCAGTAGACGACATCTGGATGACTTTACCTGAGGTCGCGTCATTGGGAAGTTGGAAGAAGGTCGAAGTGTGACTAGTGTGGCCGAAGAGTTCGGGATCCCTCACAGCATCGTTTCACGAGCTTGGAGAGCATTTCAAATGACAGGAACAGCTGTCCGAGAGTTTAGCAGTGGTCGTCCACGAGCAACCACGGCGGCGAACGACCGGTATATTGTCCTACAGGCGAGAAGAGACAGATGGCAGACAGCGGGAAGAAATCGCAAAGCACATGCAACAGACAACTGGACGTCCGTTATCACGTTTTACCATGACCAGGAGGCTGCACAAAGGTGGTCTATTTGCACGACGATAAGTACGGTGTGAGCCATACGCCTACTCATCGGAGACTGTGGTTTCTCTGGTGCCAGGAACACGAGAACTGGACACATCAGCAATGGGGTCGAGTTCTCTTTGCGGATGAGAGCCGATTTAGTCTGACGAGCGATTCTGGACGTATACACATCTGGAGAGAGCAAGGAACACGCAATCAAACCTCCAACATCATCGAAAGGGACCGGTTTGAAGGTGGCGGAGTTCTCGTTTGGGGCGGCATCATGCTTGGTAGCCGTACTGACCTCCACATCTTCCAAGGAGGTTCAGTCACTGGTGTCCGCTATTGTACCGAGGTTCTCCTGCCTCACATGTGTCAGTTTAGAGGTGCTGTGGGTCCTGAGTTCCTCTTCATGGATGACAACGCTACACCTCATCATACAGTGGCTGTCACAGAGCTGTGGGAGAGTGAAGATATTCAACGCATGGTTTGGCCCACAAGGTCCCCGGACCTAAATCCAATCCAACATGTGTGAAACCTTCTCGGGAGACACTTGGCAGCACGTCACCAGCTGCCAGCAACGATTCCGCAGCTGCGATTGGCGCTACAAGAGGAATGGGCTGTGATGCCTCAACAGCTCCTTGACAACCTCGTCCTCAGCATGGACAGATGTTGCAAATCCTGCAACGCAGTCAGGGGTGATCATATCCCCTACTAAAGACTGGATTTTTCTTGGCAGCCACCTGTCACATGGACGTTTCTGTCTTCTGTCCAGTTGTGCTCGAAGCTACCTTTTCAATAAAGTGCCTTTGTATCCTTTGGATTCCTTGTTTGGACGGTTTTGCTCACTTGTCCCATATTCTTACATCTTGGGGATCTTATGGTATGATTTGAGTCGATGTGGAGCACTTCTGCACGATGCTACATTCGAAAAACCATCTCGTCTTTAATTTTTGCACGCCAGTGTATGACCCTAATCTATTCTGAAAATAAAATCCGTAAAATGTGTCACTCCGTAAAATAACCATAAAACAAGTGCAATTTGCGTAAATTTTACGGTTAAACCATTAAATTTGGCAGGTATGAGCTTGGGTGCGATGCATTTAGAGTGTGTGCACTGCCACACTTTGCATTTTGCTAATGAGGAAACTAATGGTCATTTTAATTCCCACTGTTATCTTATTTCCTTCTTCTAGAACTACAGATAAATACTTATTTCCCTTCCAGAACTACAGATAAATACGGGACTGGAGGACTTACTTCTGAACATCTTATTTCATCCAGAACTACAGATAAATACGGGGTGGAGGACTTACTTCTGAACAGTTCTAATTCTGTCCAACAGATCCAGAAATACAATAGTGCAATGTCATTAACTTCCCTCTTGGCCACAAAAAATGAGATTCCAGGCACTACTTTAAAATTCAGGGACAGATTCACCAGTACATCTCGGATTTATTATCACTTACTGGTGAAAATTGTACCTTATACATTCCTCGACAGCTACGAGCTGATATATGTATTGGTCATAATGAAAATAAATTATTAAAGTCATCAATATTGACAGCCTTGGCAGATATTCTGGCTAACAGTCCTTACACTCAAGCATACAAGACGGCAGCTGAGGTGACTGAACATGAAATAGCAGGACACGTCCTGAACCTGCATTTTTGTTGATAATATATTTCCAAATTCTCTATATTCCCTCAACAGAATACATAAAAGCATGAAAAAAAAAAGGAGCAATTTTGTTACCACTCTAAAAAACCTAAATTTAGTGCAGAAATAAAACATAAAAGGCGAGCCTCAAATTGAAAAAAAAGGATACATCTTGATAAGTCAACATGAAAATTCCTCATCATGGAATGAATGTGCTTAGCCTGAAGGAAAGAGGGGATAAGTGGGACAAGATAGACAGCTTACTTCTTAGCAGCTGGAAGAAGAGACACACTACTGGAAGAAAGTGACTCACTGAGTAATAGTATGCACGTATTTCTCGACGTATCGAGATTAAAAAACATGTTTTATATATGTTTCTTTTTAGTTAAATCTATTCAATAGTGGTTTAACTGTTGGAACTTTTCACATGTTATAGTTCCTTTGTGTGAAATGCAATATCTCAGTTGGAAGTTATTAGTATTTACTGCGAAGAAACCCCTCGGTAATCAAATGTGGCACTGAGAAAAGAAGATGATTCTGTAACAAGAAATAGAGGTGAAATTTTGACAAGAGTGAAAGATTTCTACTACAAATTATATGAAAGGGATGATACATGTACTCCAGACATCATGAAAGGTACCAGTACCAGAGTTCTTCTAGTCCTCCCAGCAGAAGTTGCACATGCAATCAAGAACATGAAGCAGGTAAAAGCTCCAGGAGAAGATGGAATTACTGTAGACATCATACAAGAAGCAAATGGAGAAATTGAAACAGTACTCGTCCAAGTTTTCACTCGATGCCTTAATGAAGGGAAGATTCCTGAGGATTGGAACAACGCTACAATGATCCTGCTACATAAAAAAGGTGACATTGAGGATCTCAAGAACTACACACCTATCAGCCTCCTATCAGTGGTTTATAAAATCTTCACTAAAGTTCTTTCACACCGCTTGAAGGTAACACTGGACATGGCTCAACCGAGAGAACAAGCTGGATTCAGGAGTGGCTTCAGCACTATAGATCATATCCACATACTGAAAGAACTAAGTGAAAGAGCAAGGGAATATGAACTTCCATTGTGCATGGCTTTTATCGATTATGAAAAGGCCTTTGATTCGGTGAAACCATCAGCAGTTACAATGGCTTTGAAATCCTGCGGTATTGAAGATGCATACATTAATATTATTAATAACATCTATGAAAATGCAAGTGCAAAGATTCGGCTGTTTGAAAATACAACACACATAAAAATCGTAAAAGGGAGTGAGACAAGGTGACACCATATCTCCCAAGCTCTTCAATGCCACATTGGAAAATGTCTTTCAATTACTGAACTGGGAAAACAAAGGGATAAAGATTAATGGAGATAATCTAAATCACCTTCGTTTTGCTGATGATGTAGTCATTTTTGCAACTACCTCATCAGAGCATGATCCAGGACCTTGCTGACAAAAGTAAAGAAGTGGGATTAAAAATGAACTTTCAGAAGACAAAAGTGATGTACAATGCTTTTACAAGAAATGAAGATTTATTGATTGATAGAGAAAAGCTGGAGATAACAGATACCTATGCTTATCTTGGACAGCAGATATCAAGTGAGGGTCACATTGATGAAAATATTAATCGGCGTATAAAACTTGCCTGGAGAGTTTTTGGAAGAAACAGCATAATTTTCAAGAGCAATATGCCATTATGTCTTAAAAGAAAAGTGTTTGATCAATGCATTCTTCCAGTGCTTACGTATGGTGCACAGACGTGGCCCTTAACTAAAAGAGACTTACAAAGGCTGCAGGCAACTCAAAGAAGCATAGAGAGGTGCATGCTTGGTGTAACCAGGAGAGATAAGAAGAGGAACTTGTGAATCCAAAAAATGACAAGAGTGAAGACATCATGATCAGAGTTAAATCCCTGAAATGGCAAGGGCTGGACATACTACCAGAAGGACAGGCCATCGATGGATAGCCGAAATTTTAGATTGGATTCCAAGGGACAGGAAAAGACCCAGAAGAAGACCACATGGGAGACAGGTGGATGAAATTCGAAAGTATGCGGGAGTAACATGGAGGAGACTGGCACAAGACAGTCCGTTGCGGAAGAGGCTTGGAGAGACCTTCGTCCAGCAGTGGATTGATAATGGTTGACAATGATGATGATGATGAATCAAATGTAATTCGAGGAAAAATCTTTCACGTACCTCTCAGTCGCAAGTGGTCGATGTTCAAATCGTTCGTATGGTTATTCTCATCAGGCTCTTGAGAAAAGGTGCTGACTAATTTCTTTAAAGTCTAAACTCAAGAGGCTGATGAGAACAACCATACGAACGATTCGAACATCGACCACTTGCAACTGAGAGGTATGTGAAAGATTTTTCCTTGAATTACATTTGATTACCGAGGGGTTTCTTCGCAGTAAATACTAATAACTTCCAACTGAAAAATTGCATTTCACACAAAAGAACTATAACATGTAAAAATGTAAAAAGTTCCAACAGTTAAGCCACTATTAAATGGATTAAACTAAAAAGAATGAGTAATAGTAGTTACCAAAGTTCTTGTTTCTTGCAGTTCGACATTCAGAGGCTCAGAGGAGAAATTTTATAAGGTAAGCAATGGTACCATGATGTTTATTGAGGTAATATCTTAATTGGATCCTTTCTTAACTCAACACATTGCCAAGTTTGGAAACCCATGGAAATTTAGGATTTTTTTTTTTTTTTTTAAGAAAAAGACTTATCAGGTGGGTAAGTGTGCCAACCTGCACCCCTACTAGGGTTGTCTTAGCAGTAATTTTATTTTTATCCTGTGATACTTGTAACTCGTAAATTTATTTTTAAAATATACAAAATTTCAAAAAATCAACATTTTTGAATTGCAATATCTTGTACTTGTTTTCGTGTTTATGGCAAGTTCATGAAAGTGTTGGCCAATGAAGTACTTCTTCACATTCTGTTCGAAGTGAAACATTGGAAATATTATTCAACATCATGGTACTAGCTAGCATTTGCAGTTCAGCTGGCAGCTTATAAGGATTTAAGACCCTTTCCATCTCAATTCAGGCAGGGAGTGTCAGTTGACCACCTCCATTTTTTTTTTTTTTTTTGAAAAATTATGGTAGCTACTCCTAATAGAGATATAAAGTACTGCAGAAGGATTTTTCATAAAAAAAAAATTTGGTCGAGCTACAGCATTATGAAAATAGGCAAAAAATACACTTGTGACGAAAATCATGTGAAATGCCAAATTTTAAGTGCACACTGCTCCTGAACTATAACAGGTAGATACTCGAATTTTTTTTTATTTTGAAGCTATTGAATTGGCCTTTCTTCAAATTCACAGAAATTGGTCAAACGAATGTTACCAGAAGGCAAAAAAAAAAAAAATTATGTTTATTACAAAAAAAATTTTATTTCCCACAAATTTAGGATTGTTTTTTTTTTTTTTAAGAAAGACTTATCAGTTGGGTAAGTGTGCCAACCAGCACCCCTACTAGGGTTGTCTTAGCAGTAATTTTATTTTTATCCTGTGATACTTGTAACTCATAAATTTATTTTTAAAATATACAAAATTTCAAAAAATCAATATTTTTGAATTGCAATATCTCAATTGCAATATCCCATTTTTTTAAATTCTGAAATTTTGTCCAAACAATGTTCTAATGGTAGGTAGTTAACTGGGAAAATCGGGTTACTGGATTTTTGCCTTGAAATTTTCTTGCAAATTTTCGAAAATGCACTTCTCTCCTGCTCGAACCTCACGGTTGGGTTATTATTAAAAAAAAAAAAACTTCGAAAGATATTTCTGAAAAGTTTACCTGAGTATATATTCCAAATTGCAGTGTCAATCTATATTTTAAAGTCATTTTTATGATTTTCAATAACTGTCACCTATGTACATGTTTAATTTTCTTTAAATTCATAGTCTTTACACACATACAATACCTTATCTCAGTTGCAGTTAAGATTCAATTTCTATTTACATAAGAAAAAAAAGCCTAAAAAAATGAGCTTACCATCATAACTACAAATTATTCAAACTGAGAAAAGCTGCTTGATTTTATCAATTTCGTTCTCATCAAAGGTATGAAGTCGTGCAGAACCTCCAACAGGAGTTGGGGCATTCACCTTTAGAAGTACATTTTTTAAAGGCACTGGACACTTGACCTGTTTTCTTGTTACATTCTTCTGGCCACCAAAAACCTCTGGCTGGTCCATGAAAGATACTGTTATGTCCTTGAATTCTTTAGATATGTTTGTAATCTGTCCCATCCATCCACCAGTCACCGTCATAAATGCATCCTATAAATTCTCCTATTTGAAAACCATTCACAGAAAATGGGTTCTTTTTTTTTGTTGGCTTGAAAATGCACTGCTTTATGTGGGTGCCAGACTGTTCTGGCCATTGATGGTTTATTTCCTTGACCCTTGTACTAACCAGGAATGCTGTGACTGTATTTTAACAACAGATTTTACTGTATCCCACTCTTCTACTTTGCTGGTTTGACAGGATTGAACTTCACAAGTTGTGAGGAGTAGAAGTTTAGTCTTTGGGATCAAGGGGGAGACAGTTTCAACAAATGAAGGTACATCTCTTATAGCTTATGAAGCTTCTTTCTGTAAGTTGGATTTAGTAGCAAAATGTTTGCACAGGCCACCCAACACCATCACATGCACTCTTGCATTGGCCTGTGGCTGAGAAGATCCACTTCCTTGTTACATTTGGTTCCCCCTGCATAAGTTGATAGAACTGAAATTTGTTTTTGAAGTGATGTGCCCAGCTGCTCCATCTGAGATGTAAACAATTGTTTTAAATTCTTCAAAAGGACAAGTCTTAGCAATTTCACTTTTTATAAGCAGAATGGCACACAGAGCATGTGCTGTGTCATGGGTTATATCATTGCATGCTACCACAAAAGACTTAGTCTCATTTGGAAAGTATACAATGCATGTAAAGAGTGAGATCTGGTCATTGTTTGCCAGTAGTAACTTTGCACTTTATCAGGTAGAATTACAGATCAGTTCTGAGCAAAGTCAAAGTGCAACACCAACACTGGACTACGTGCTGCAGACGGTTTAACCTCTGCTATCTCATTTCTCTGGATCCACTCATTATAAATTACGGAAGATTTTCTTTTTTTCTCGATATCCCCCACCTTCAGTAGCTCTTATTTTCATTGACTCCCCCAATGACTCTCAAGCAGCCTTAATAGGTGTTTCACAGTACTCCATAAAAATTGCACTGGGCAGTACCATTTTCAGTGCCACAGCTTTGGAAATTCAAACTTTGAAATCACATCAGCTACAGTTTAGCCCAAAAATTACTGCAAATTGCAGTTTACCCATGAGTCAAAAATTGCCCAAGTTTCATAAAATCATTCACCACCATTTTCACTGTTACAAATTTTTTCTTGCCATTTTTGGATTTAGTCACATTTGGCTACTTGGTGAATGCTTAGTGCGAGCCCTTCTGTGAATTGTGCTCTCCTGCTATTAAAAATTTACTAAATAATGTTTACATTTCTCATTTTTTCACTTAATTCAAAAAAAAAAAAAAAAAAAAGAAATTGAAAAAAAAGTGTCATTTTCAAAAATATGTAAGAAATTTTGAAGGCAAAAATCCAGTAACCTGACTCCCCCAGTAAACTAGCTACCATTAGGACATTGTTTGGACAAAATTTCAGAATTTAAAAAATGGGGTTTTTGAGATATTGCAATTCAAATATGTTGATTTTTTGAAATTTGTATATTTTAAAAATTAATTTTGAGTTACAAGCATCACAGGATAAAAATAAAATTACTGCTAAGACAACCCTAGTAGGGGTGCAAGTTGGCACACTTTACCCACCTGATAAGTCTTTTTTTCTTTAAAAAAAAATCCTAAATTTGTGGAAGATAAAAATGTTTTTGTAATAAATATATATATATATATATATATATTTTTTTTTTTTTTTTTTTTTGGCCATCTGGTAACATTCGTTTGACCAATTTCTGTGAATTTGAAGAAAGGCCAATTCAATAGCTTCAAAATAAAATAAAAAATTCGAGTCTCTACCTGTTATAGTTTAGGAGCAGTGTGCACTTAAAAATTTGGCATTTCACATGATTTTCATCACGAGTGTATTTTTTGCCTATTTTCAAAATGCTGTAGCTCGATCAAAAATTTTTTTTATGAAAAATCTTTTTGAAGTACTTTATATCTCTATTAGGAGTAGCTACCATAATTTTTTCAAAAAAATTGGAGGTGGTCAGCTGACACATGTTGGTCATGCCTGCCTGAATTGAAATGGTCTTAAGCGAATTTCAGATGTAGTATGATAGTTGGATCCAGGGAGATGGTGCACTCCACTTAGAAATTACCACTAATTTGGATTTGCATGGTCAACAATTTCAAGGGTGTACCTGGACTACACAAACTCAGGGGGAGAAATCCACAGTGCGAGACTGATATGGCCACAGAAAACCCTGGGTGATCATGGACTGCGGCATATGCATCATAGCATCCATCCGGCGTGCAATTTTGCAGAAAATCTCAGCATGATTCAATGCTGGGGCCAGTAGTAGCATCAGTGTTTAGACAGTGCCATGTTCCCTGAGTTCTATGGGTTCTGGAGCCAACGCACAGTGGTCCGAATCGCTAAAAGCCTGGCCAAAAATAAATTTTTGAACTTCATATTTTAAAACACACAATTTGCTTAATAATAATAATCCTCAGTAGTCATTCTGAGAGGAATACGTGTTTTTCAAAGTATACTCCAATATTCATTCAATACCTTACACTTTTGTGGAAGGTATTGAATGAAAATGTTGTTACTGGGAATCTACTTAATAGTGTAAAACCCATGTATGCTGGTAGTAGAGCTAGTGTACAAGTGAATGGTGTTTTATCAAAATGGTTTTCTATTGGTGCAGGAGTCAGGCAAGGCTGTGTAATGTCACCATGGCTGTTTAATATATTTATGGATGTGTGCATGCGTGATTCGAAAATGGGCAATACTGGTTTATATCTTGGTGATATTCGTGTGTGCAGATTGCTGTATGCTAATGACACTGTCCTGTTGGCAGAGAGCAAAAGTGAGTTGCAGAGTATGTTATCCTGGATGTACAAAGTGTGCATGAAATTCAAACTGAGTATAAATAAGGGAAAAACCAAAGTTATGGTTTTTGAGAGAGGAATGGGTAGCACTGAATGTAATGTAAGTATAAATGGCACTGTGATTGATCAGGTGAGTGAGTTTGTGTATTTAGGAAGCATGTTTGACAGAGAGACTCTACAAATTAGATGGTGAAATTAGTAGGCGAGTGAATTCTTCATTGAAAGTCATAGCTTCTCTGGGAGGTTTTCACAGGAATGATGGGTTCTCTAGAGTCCCGCATGGCTGTGTATGAAACAGTAATTGTTCCTACTCTGATGTATGGCAGTGAAACCTGGGTACTGCAGAAGAAACATAGGAGTAGTTTGTGTGCTGGAGAAATGCGTTACTTACGTGGGTTTTGTGGCAAGACACGATCTGATTGTGTGAGGAATGAAGATGTACTGCAGTTGTGTGATGGGAAGCAAAATGTTGTTAACAAGGTGGAGACCAATATGCTTCTGTGGTTTGGCCATGTTGAAAGAATGAGAGATGAAATGCTTACTAAGAAAATCTTTTCAGCCCAAGTGGCAGGAAGGAAAGGCAGAGGAAGGCCAAGGAAAACATGGGTGGATCAGATTCAGGAGTGTCTGCATGAAAAAAAGATTATGAGTATGAAGTATAAAAGATCTTGTGTACGGCGTGTAATGGATATCAGTGAAGCACGAGTTGTATGTCAAGATCGCTGTAAATGGAGAAGTTTGATACGACAACAATAAGTAAAAATATCTGGAAGTTTGTATTTCTTTTTGGGGCTAACCTCTGAATCTCAGAGAACAGCTTAGTGATATGTAATGCAATAATAATTTTAAAAAAATAACCAAGTAGTATCCCTGTATCAGGTGACAAATGAAGCCAACTACTTGAAACTAAATGTGGTGCTTAAAACATCTTTCTACTCATAGCTTCCAATATCACCTACATAATTTGCACATATGTTGCAAGTTCTTTGCATCACATATGCTTCTACTGGGGTGTCCTAACATTTTTGACAACACAGCACAATTGTTCATTTCATGTGAATATTTCACAAATGCATGTGATTTGTGAAATATTCACTGGGTAACCTTCTCTTTAAAATACACACACACAGAAAAGCAACACGGAAATATTTTAATGACAAAGAAATGTAGCATTTATCATATATGTGATCACTTACTTTAATAAGTTTTTTTTTTTCTTCTTAACAACAAAATTCTTAACTTTTTGTTGTGCTGGAGGTAAAGGAGGAAGCTTCTTCAATTCCTCAAGCATTTTTTCTGTGGCTCTTTTCTTGGACAACTTCTTACCATTACCTTCACCATCAGTAAAGACGTCACCTACAGAGCATCGGGTGACAAATGTGCGCATGTGAGGTGGACCACTTTCTCTAGTAACTTCAAAATTCACACGAAGGCCCCTCTTGAGAGCTATCTCATGAACCAGACTGATGGGAGATTTTAAACCGTCATCATCACTATCTGTGTCTCTGTGTTCCCCATTACTCTTCGCAGCTTCTGAATGTTTCTTGACGTGGTCAGGGAAAGGTAGGCTTCGAAGAACCATCAGTGCTTCTTCCGCTGCAGCATGCCTTGCAGCCTGTGCTGTGCGACCCTCGCCAAAGAACTGTTGGTTCCCCAATTTTAAGGACACATAATAAGTAGGTATCTTAGGATAATGATAACGTTGGTTATACATTCCTCGGAAATTGAGGTTAGGAATGCACTGTAGTCTTTGGGGCTCGATCAACTGATATACAGCTGGTTCTCCACGTTTCGCTGCCAAAGCGTTCAATTCCACCGTTGGAGTAATAGGGCCCATTGTCTTTCTTTGGATTTTGGGAGGAGGATGTTTGTGAGATGTTTTCTCCAGAGCAATAGCAGCAGCCACATGCTGTGCTTTTTGATACTTGGCCCTGATGCTGTGTATTCTTCATTATCCAGTTTCAGCACGACAGTGAACATTTCCTTGTGAGGAGGGCCTGATTGATCCACAACTCTGTACTGATGCTGGACCTGCAAAACAGAAGTTTACCTTTTACAAAACATGCTTCATGCTAAGCTTGGCAAAATGAAGAATAAATGAAAATCATTACTGACGTAATACTTTTGCTGAAAACAAATTAGATGGTAATGAAACCACTGCAAAAGTGACCCTGTTAAAATAAAAATTAAGTTATAATCATACGTACAGATCATATAAACTAAACGATTTGCAAAACTTTAGGAGAAAAATGAATACAACAAAGAATTTTAAGCGCAGCCATTACATCAACATTCACTTTAATGCTAAAATCTACTTAACCACCAGTTGTTAAGAAATGTCTTTGCTTGCCTTCCTTTTCTTCACTCATAAAAAAAATCAATATGGAGTGGTGGTTAGTCTTCACCAAGGTCACTCACTGGCTAGCCCATAGACACATGCCATTGATAATAATTTCCCATTCAGACACTTGAATAGTATTTTCCATCAAATCCTTTGGCTTACAGCTGAATGTGTTAAATGTTTGCACAGATTCTTGCTATTTCAGTAGTCTTTAAGTTCTCATGCCCACCAGTTGCTAGTACAATCCTTTCATTTTCCAGGGGTTTGTCAGAAAATTCCAGAAGTTAAATTTTTGCTACAATCATAATGTTTTATTTCATATTTTGCAAATTGGGGTAAAATTTACTATGCATTTAGAATTCTTATGAAGTCCTATGGGTTCTGCGGTTATGGTGTTCTTCAGTGTGTAACATCTTCAATGAAGTAGCAAAATTTTCCTGTATAAAAATTGCTCTGTATAACTTATATGAAGCAATCTGGAACTTAGCACAATGATGATAATAATACAAAACAATTTTTGCCACTGCACTGTAGATTCCCTCTTCCATAGTCATCTATTCCCAATGACACCAAGGAGACCAAATATCATATTCCCAATGACACCAAGGAGACCAAATATCAATCTCCTTCAGCGAGGAAAGCGTGTGCTAGATGGATCAGCAATCTTAGATCAACAGGTAAGTTTCCACAAACTGGTCTGACACCAACGGCAAACAACTGATATACCACAAACCAATGTCGCTGAAAATATAGCATTCAAACTTCTTGCACTGCAGCATCACACGATGAAAGAAATGACATCACATCACATCCTACAGAAGGAAGTGATATCATTACGAGCAACCGTCACAGGGAGCTAGAACAAAGTGATGCAATGAATCCAAACATTTTGGACCATTTTTTTTTTTCTAATTGCTGGAAAAATTTAAGGACTTCAAGATTTTTCACATAATATTCCAGAACTTTTCCAGGACTCCAAGGGCTGTGTGAACCTCGATTTTGATATGACCCATTGCACTTACGCACTGCATTTAATAAACTACTACTGATGCCTCCCTCCACAGAGCTAAATAAAGACAAAAAAAACAACAACAACAGACAATGCTTTGTTGACATCTTTAGACAAGAAATCTAGTCACTGGATTAAGCAAATGAACGGATCCTCTGTATTGTTAAAATGCGTGGTACAGCTGCAAACGGTATAAAAACAAACTTGCAGCCGACCGCGATCATATCACACTGTGAGGTTGAGTGAAAATGTTGCGGCGGTAGAGAACTGACTTTGAGAAAGGAAAGATTGTTGGGTGTTATATTAGTGGGTTGTCCACAAGAGAAACGGAGAGGCATTTAAACATATGCAAGTCAACTGTTTTGGATGTACTGAATAAGTGGAAGACACATGGCGTGCCTGAAGCAGCAAAACGTACCAGCAGGCCAAAGAAAATCGGTGACGGAGGACGTCGTAACCTCAGGAGAGTTGTTACAGCTAATCGATGAAGTACTGCACAAGACCTCAGTGTACAGGCAAGTAAAAAATGCTGGAACCTTGATATGTACAACTACCATTCACAGAGAACTTCATTCCATGGGTTACCGTGGTCGTGCAGCTACTCATAAGCCTTTCATTTCCACTCAAAATGCTACTCGTCGTTTAGCAGGGTGTAAAGAATATTTATTGTGGACCATAGATCAATGGAAATGGGTCCTATGGACTGATGAATCCAGATACACAATCCATCAGTCTGATGGCTGTGTGTGGGTATGGCGGCAGCCGGGGGAACGCTATTCACCACAGTGCACTGTTTCTACAGTCAAGTTTGGAGCTGGCAGTGTGCTCGTGTGGGGGTGTTTTTCTTGGTATGGTCCTGGCTCATTAGTTATTGTGGACAAACCTTTTAACCAGCATGTCTACCTCGGCATTCTGGACAATTATGCTCTACCAACTCTGTGGCAATACTATGGAACCGAGCCTTGTTAGCACCAGCAGGATAATGCACCGAGCCATAAAAGCAAGGACTGTTATGACATTGTTTGACGATAATTAAGTATCGTGCGTGGACTGGCCAGCACAGAGCCCTGATCTTAATCCCATAGAGCACCTATGGGATGAATTAGAATGTCGCATAAGAAGTTTGAAACCAAGGCTAACTACTAAGCAATAGCTAGTGACAGCATTATGTACTGAATGAAAGCACATACCTATCGCTGTGTTCCAAAACCTTGTCAAAAAACATGTCTCGAAGGGTCAGTGCATGCATATTAAGGCCAAAGGTGGACCGACACCGTACAAATGTATGTCAATAAATGCTATGTTGTGATTTTCTTCTAGGTGTCCGGTGACTTTTGTCAATATAGTGTACATATCTACCTTTTCTTTTCTGCCATTAAATTACTTAAAGTTAATTTATCCTTTAACTTCACAGACTGTTTTCAGGTATAAATGTGGGCATATATGAAGTGAGTTGTTTGATCTCACTGGCTTTCATCTTTTCCTCCTTAAAAAACAAACCCCAAGAGACATTCAATGACAGAAAATGTGCTTAAGAAATTTCTGTTCTTAACTTCCATATAACAAAGTTCTGCAGATATTTAAACAACTTGCCTTTTGAAGCCTTTTTTAAGTAATATCCACTAAAACATGATCTACTTTAAAGGAAAGATACAAAGAACCCTTTTATGCCATTAAATTACTTAAATGACGTGCACAGACTTCCTATGCCCAATCAAAACTGGTACACTATCACAATTTAGTCAACACGACAACTAATAAGAATTCCATGGGAAGTAGAGTTATTTACCGAAAGACTTCTTATGCTGGTTCCAGTAGAATCACCATCTAATGCAGGGATAGACAACAAAACACTTTCTTTTTTTCAGGGTATCTGAATTATATAAACTTACAACAATAGGATGCCATCTACTGTTGCTATCATTACTTCCTTCAGTTGCAACAGAAAATAAGACATTCTTCAGTGCATGTATTATGAGCCCTTGCTCACCTGCAGCCCTCTCTCATTATAGCTGCAGTTTTGACACATACACAGCCACAATTGTTTGGCTGTTTTTGAATCTGGGGAACACCTTTCAAAATGACAGACCAGTGTGATGAGCACAAGAAATGGGCAAACTGTGTTCCACAAAAATTTTTAATAAACAGGCATTTTGCATTAATCACATGTGCCATTTTTTACAAAAAAAAAAAAAAGCTAGTTTTTTCAAAAATATGATTTTCCTGATGCTTAGCAGTTTTTTTCATACATGGCAATATCAGTTCTACTACCATGAGCAATATTAATATCACACTGGCAACTGACCAGTTACCCAAAAAAAAAAACATGAAACTTTTCACATTTCGATGATTTTCTAATGAAATTAAAATCTTCACACTCTACCTTGTATACTTGATAGCAATTTTTTGAAGACTTACAACTTGCCATGTTGGATAGAAAATACTCTAACACAGGGGTAGACAAATCTAAGGTGACCAGCTACCAATGGTGCCTGAAAATTTTCACCTGGTGCCTCAGTTTTTGAATTCCACTTTTCAAAACTTCGATTTCTATTGCAGGGTGTCTACCAAATTTGAGAAATGCAATTTCATGACCAATTAACAATTTCCACAACCATTTGTAAAAGCTATTTCATGCTCTCTCTCTCCCTTGATATATATAGACCTATCCAGGGCAGCGGTATATGCATGCATGCACATACATACAGTAAGTATACTAGTATGGTGATTTATAATTAAAGTGGTGGGCATTCCATCGCCTCTTTTTTCTATATCAAAGTGTTCCCTGCCCATCTGCTAGTGGCAAAAACTAACTTATCATACTTCAACTGTGCCTAAAAAGTAAGTTGAAATTTATTGAAGTCCAAAAAGCTACTTTCGCTATTGAACGAAAAATATATGTGGTTTAAATTTAAAACAAATGCTGTAACAACAATACTACACACAATGTGTAGCAAGAAATTACTGTTACACGTTTTTTTTTTTTTTTTTTTTTTTAATTTATTTACGTAGTGGTTGTTGGACAAGGACGCGTTTAGGGATCAGCTATTGTTGTATTTGATAAGAAATTCAGACTTACCCCATATGGCCTTGGAAGCTCGGTATTTCTTGAGTAGTTTACGAATAGCGTTCAAATCGATGTTCTGACTTCACTACTTCAGTCTTCCTTTTTAAAAAACCTTGTAGTAAACGAAATTATGTACAAGAAAAGCATTTAGGCTTGGAACGTATTGACAGCCGGAAATGCAATATAAGTTAACACTCAAAGTCTTGTTAAAAGGAATGAAATTTACAATGAAAGATACATAAAATCAATGAAAGATAAAATCAAATTAAAACCTGAATCCTAAAAGATATCCAAAAAACGAAATCCTCCTCCAACATCAGCACCACAATCCAAACATGTTTCGACATTAAGCTATGTCTTCTTCAATGGAGTACTTTGGCCTTCGAAGTATGTTATCTTTACAGCTCAAAAGGATCATGCAGATTCACTATCCGCCATGGCCCACGTCATATGTGTGATAGTCGCAGTATCTATTTTAGCAATTTCCCAATTAGGCTGTACATCAGCAAAACATCATTGATACAATACTGTTTAGATAATGATGTACAGATTAATTGGGAAAATGCTAAGATCATTACATCACATAAAACACATAAGCAGATTCTAAATGCTGAGGCTTTAGATATAAAAAAATTTAAAACAAAATGCTGTAACAATAATACACCAACAGAAATACCATATGCATGGAAACATCTACTTGAAAAAAACGAAGACATTTAAAAAGAGAAAGAAGAAAGAAACAAAAATAATCGATAGGAACAATTAGGAAATAAGGACTACAATAGATGGTGTTACAAGTTGATGCGGGAAAGACAGAACAAATAGATACTGCGACTATGACGCAGGCCATGGCGGATAGTGAATCTGCAAGATTCTTTTGAGCTGTAAAAATCACATACTTCGAACGCCAAAGTACTCCATTGAAGAAGACATAGCTTAATGTCGAAATATGTTTGGATTGTGGTGGTGATGTTGGAGAAGGATTTCGTTTTTTGGATTTGTTTTAGGATTCAGGTTTTAATTTGGTTTTATCTTTCATTGATTTTATGTATCTTTCATTGTAAATTTCATTCCTTTTCACAAGACTGAGTGTCATTAACTTATATTGCATTTCCGGCTGTCAATACGTTCCAAGCCTAAATGCTTTTATTGTACATAATTTCATTTACTACAAGGTTTTTTAAAAAAGAAGACTTAAATAGTGAAGTCAGAACAACGATTTGAACACTATTCGTAAACTACCCAAGAAATACCGAGCTTCCAAGGCCATATGGGGTAAGTCTGAATTTCTTATTAAATACAACAACAGCTTATCCCTAAACGCGTCCTCGTCCAACAACCACAACGTACTTAAAAAAAAAAGTGTGCAACAGTAATTTCTTCAGATTACCTTATATATTGGACACCTGTCCAACACCCAAGGTTTAAGTTAATGTGCAAAACTGTAATAACAGATTTAGGGCAACTTACCATTCTCTGGTTTTTGCTCCATATTTCACATTTCCAGCACGTGAGACAGCCGCAGACATAGTGTCACATGTTTCATAGAGGTAGCATGAGGGCTCTTTAACTTTTTAGCTGAAGTCATTCACTTTTGTTACTTTCTATTCTTGGTCATTCTGGAGGCTTCATGTAGTAATCTGCATATTTTTCTTTATTTATAACAAAAAGGTGGTCATGTCATATATATCTACACAACATAGTTGCGGTCCTATTGTACATATCAACATTCATAAAACTATCGGGTTGTTTACCTCCTTTGTCATACATACGTACCTTACATTCACACATTTCTTTATACATTATATACAACCTGCAAATACTCAAATAACTCACTATATACATATGACCCTTTAACCTCAGTTAACTACATCCATGTTTTATCAGAACAGCCTTCCGCTTGCTCATATCTCCTATTCTTTGTGAAAAGGCTTCGCAAAGGAGCTCTTCCATGCCGCTCTCCACCCTCAGCAAACACCTCAACCCAAGTACTTTCTCTGTAGCTTTCCGCTACCATCCTTAGGGGGACGGAAACTCTGACCAATACTCACGGTATCAGCACAGTAAGTAAGTGACTCCTCTGGGGGGGCAACATCAACCTTCGAAGCTTCATTCTCTTGGCTACTGTGGCACCATCTCTTGTTGGCTTTAGATTTCGATTTTCTAATCTTTTAATTTTTCTGTTCAACTCTAATTAAATTCTTCCAGTTATTTCGTATTATATTTGGATCATTATGGTTGCATACAATACTTCTAATTTTTCCAATCAACACAGATTCTGCAATTCTGAGGTGTTTTTCAGATTTAAAACTTTATTATTTCAATCTTGTCAAATTTTGGTTGGCCAGACAGTACTGAATGAGTGCTGTTTTTTCTTCCTTTTTCTGCCAGTTTTTTATATGTTGTTTCAACCTGTGTTTTAATTTATTTTTGGTACTTCCTATATATGACATTGGAGGATTTTCTGTAATAGGAATTGAGTACATGCCTGCTTTTTCTAATTTGCTGATATTGTCATTTTTTGACATCATATTCTTGATGGTACTCACTTTGCTTCCAATTTGAACATCATATTTTTTACATATCTTATTGATTTCTGTTGTCACACCTTTAACATATGGGAAACCATTAATAAATTTGGCTTGTTTTTTAGTTTCAGCAACTTTATAATTTATTTTATTTTGTACTTCAATATTCCACTTTTTTATTAATTGTCTGGGATAACCAAAACTGTCAGCAATTTTTTTTATGAATTCAATTTCTTCATTTACAAACTGATCATTTGTAGAGTGTGTATATGCTCTCTTGATTAAAGTCTTTAAGCTATTACATTTTTGAGTACTAGGGTGTGCTGAATTGAAAGGAATCAATACTGGAACATATGATTTCTTTCGGTACATTCTGTATTGCAAATTATTTCTGGTTTTTATTATTTGAACATCTAAAAAGGCAATTACATTTTGTTCTTCAATTTCAACATTAAGTTCAATTGTTGGGTACAAAGAGTTGTAGTTTTTGGCCATCTGTTTCAGTTCTTCCTCGCTCAACTTTGACAAAATGAAAATATCGTCCACGTATCGACAGTACACCTCTGGTTTTTCTTCCACACTGTGCAGGATATTTTCTTCAATACTATTCATAACAACTTCTGCATACAGAGCTGACAATGGTGAACCCATTGGACCACCTGAATTTTGTTTGTATATCTTGTTATCATATGCAAAAACATTCTCATATAAAAAGAATAAAACTTTTTTGAACTCATGAATCTGTGTGTCATTTAATATTTTAAAAGTGTGTAATTTTTTAATGATAATCTCTATAGCTTCAGGAACAGGAGTGCTTGGATACAAGGACTTAACATCCATGCTTGCCATGTAAAAATCTTTCAACTATGTTTTAACATTTTTAATTTTCTGAATAAATTCATAAGTGTTCTGAACTGTAAATTTATTCTTCATAAACATAGGTGCCAAGAATTTATATATGTTTTTTTTCTAATGTTATTAATGGTGAGTTTTTCTTTGACACAATCAATCTCATAGGTGCATCCCCTTTATGTGTCATTACTTTTGCAAATATATGTGGTATGCTTGCTCCTATTGGTGGAAATGAGCATTTTATTTCATCAGGTAATGTACTATGGTTTCTAATATTGGACAAGAATTTAATTTGGGCATCTGTTGGATCCCTATGTATCTCAGTACAATTCAACTTTTCTATTGCAGCAGCCATTTTCTGATCACATTCTTCAGTGTTAAGTATAATGATTTTGCCAATTTTATTTGCCTCACATAATTTGATATCTGGGTCATCTCTTAGCTCCAACAACAATCGCTTTTTTTTTTTTTCTTTCATATTTTAGTTTTTTCTCTATATGAAAATTTTTGTTGTTTTTTGCATTAAATTCTTTTAAGATTACCCGATATAGTTGACAAAAATGACAATATCAGCAAATTAGAAAAAGCAGGCGTGTACTCAATTCCTATTACAGAAAATCCTCCAATGTCATATATAGGAAGTACCAAAAATAAATTAAAACACAGGTTGAAACAACATATAAAAAACTGGCAGAAAAAGGAAGAAAAAACAGCACTCATTCAGTACTGTCTGGCCAACCAACAATTTCCAAAATTTGACAAGATTGAAATAATAAAGAGTTTTAAATCTGAAAAACACCTCAAAATTGCAGAATCTGTATTTATTGAAAAAAATAGAAATACTGTATGCATTCGTAAGGAAGTAGACATCCGTCATACATAACACGATATGCAACTTGTTCATTAACCACCTTTGACGAAATGATGAAGACCACTTCTACATTTAATCAAATTAAAAACGGTATTTACAAGTTAAAACGTGATAGATAAAAACACTAGATCTTTCGATCACACTAGTGATCTTCATCAGGCCACCCACTTAATGGCATCAGGGTACGTCAACACACAATATATAGGGATTTTTGATGACCCAAATAATAGGTAGAGCGCATGCTCACGAAAGTTGTTGTGAACACAGAGAGAGAGACATAGAGAGAGACAGGTAACAGGATTGCGAACGAGGAGAGTCAAAATGATGTTACACAAGTATTAATAATTCAGCTGTAATTATTATTTTTGCAATGTTCAAGTAGAGCAGTCCATGTTTGTGGGAGGATAGAAGGTACATCGTCATTACAGCAAATACCTCTATAATGGTGAATATACAAGCTTTATGCAAAGAGGGTCAATATTGGCTTTTGGTGCTGTGTGTAATGAGGATTTTACATTCATCCCATAATGCTCTATGTGTGCCGCTAGCTACCAATCGGGCTAGGGCTGTCGAATGTGAGCCTGTTCTGGCATCGCATGAGTGTTCAAGCAAACGGGTTTTTAAATTACATAGGGTTGAGCCTATGTACACTTGATCTATTTCATTAGGGTTTTAAGCTCTCAGGGGGATAAGGTAGACGCCGTACCTGTGTTTGGTTTCAATGGGATGCAAGCATAATGATCCAAATATATTACGAAATAACTGGAAGAATTTAATAAGAGTTGAACAGAAAAATAAAAAGATTAGAAAATCGAAATCTAAAGCCAACAAGAGATGGCGCCACAGTAGCCAAGAGAATGAAGCTTCGAAGGTTGATGTTGCCCCGGAGGAGTCACTTACTTCAGAGGTGTTTGCAAGGCAAGGCACGAAACCCTGAAATCACCGGCGTCTCCCAACAGTGCCAATGCATAAACTCGAGACATAAATGAACATGTGAGGGTAACCCCCCCCCAACAAAAGTATTTCCATTACTACTAGTACCTCTAATTATTATACTTATCAGCAAAGCTGTTACCGATACTTCGAAAGATAAAATGGTTTCACTTTGGGAATTACTTACTACCTACCTATACCTTTTGCTCACAACAGTAACTTATTTTTTGGGGTTGAGCTTGCAGTATTAATTTGTTGCTAAAAAAATTAATTCCTTCAGTGAAATTTAAGTAACTTTGATTTCGACAACTACATGATATTGTCTTTAACATATACCACACTAAGAACATTAATAAAAAATTTACATTTGTATAAAATAAACCAATTACACACATAACATACCTTTTAAAAAAGTTTTGCCTTTCTTTCCAATTGCAAAATTACCCATTTGGCAAATAAATAAAAGAAAATCTGCAGTCAAGTTTTTATGTTACTAGAAGGGCAACTCCTCTTTATCATAGGATATTGATCTTTTTTTAACAGAAATTTTAGTCGTTAAGTTTCAGTCAGGTGGTATTGACCTAAAGTTCTATTTACTAATAAAATAACAGTATATTTAGCAAATTGGATGCTGATCTAAGTTCCATTTATTAATTTAAAAAAACCCCATCAGTCTGGTGTGGTGTTAATCTAAAGTTATATTTACTAATAAAATAACACTATTTCTTAAAAAAGTGTGCAATCTTCATTTGTTTTTTAGCGGAGATGCTATCAGGCTGAAGCTTACGTTTTTTTTTTTTTTGTTTTTTGATTGGAGGTTTAACGACCACCGTGAGCAACTCAATGGGCTATAAGCAGTCGCCCGTCCCTAATTTAGGGTCACTGGTTCCAGGGAAGGGAGAGAGCCAGTGCCGTAAGACAAACACAACATCCATGCCTCACCGGGATTCGAACCCGGACCCCGTTCGGACGAATGATCAGAGGCCATCGCTTAGACCACTGCGCCACCGGGGCGGCACGCTTACGTTTCCAACATCCTTCATTTGCAGTGTCTTGTTTGTGTACCAAAGAGGAAAAGAACCTTTACTATTACAAGTAGCCGTTATAATTGCTTAACAGGTTTTAGAGGCAGAACTGTAGCACGTACTCCAGAGATCGTGCTAGGATTTTTCAAAAGAGTAAAAATACTCCTTCACATTTTTCAAAGGAGTATTTTTCTTTCCGAAGGAGTAATTTTTGAGAACAAACAAATATCACATTAAATTTTTAGCTAAATAATATTTAATATAAAAACAAATAATTAGATCTATATATAAATATGTCAACACGAATTAGCATGTAATTGAATTTCTTTTATATAAAATAAGTAAATCGTAATTTATCGAAATCTAACATACTTGTCTTGTTTTATCCATGAGGCTGCAAAAAATTTTGTTTTGCTTTTGAAAGACTGTACCAAAACTTGTGCGCGTGTGTTGCTTCACAGATTCAGTTTCTACACACTCAAACTTCAAAAAGAGTTCTATTGTGGAGGAAGGAAATCTACAGTCTATCTCAATCACAAAAGATAAAATAAACCTTCATTGGACATTGTTATGTGCAAGTTTATTATTAAAAAAGGTCAACTCATTTGTTATTTTTGAGCATGTTTTCCTTCAGCTCTGAAAGAAAAATATCTTCTTGAATACAGTTCACATAATTGATACTTGGTTGATTCAACCATTTTTCTGATATGAGGAATGTCCAGTTTCTCCCTTTGCAACTATTTATAGAGGAAAAATAACATTTAACAATAATTCAGGACAGTGGAAACATCGCGAAAAAAATTACGATTACGAAAAAATCTTCGCTCCGTCCGACTTCCGTTTTCGGAAATTTTCCCTCCGTTTTCAAGCTGAAACACAATCAGTTATCAAAAAAATTATATTTTACAATAAAAATGAGCAGAGGAAATATTGCGAGGGGGGAAAAATTACGATTACAGATTAAATCTGCAGTTCGTCTAACTTCCGTTTTCGAAAGTTTTGAAAGACGAAATTCCGTCCACAGCCGGAAAACGCCCCCTCCACCACCGCCACCACGTACGCACATCGCACACACACACCCCCAAAAAATTATCTTCAGTTTTGATGACAACAAAGTCAGAGTTACTCTTCGAATCCGCGGAAGAAACTTGAGGAAAACAAAAATTACAAGGAAATTTTTGCTCCGTCGAACTTCCGTTATCTGAAATTATTGTCTACACTTTCAAGCTGAAATGCAAACATTTATGCAATAAACTGATATTTAATAACAATACTGGACAGAGGAAACTTCGCGAGAAAAAGAAATTATGATCGCGGGGAAAAATTTCACTCCGTTTAGCTTTCGTAAGTTCTGAAAAACGGAATACCGCTCCCCAGGCGGAAAACGACCTCCCCCCCCCCAATCCTCAGAAAATAAAACATTACATTCATTTTATTTTTTTTTTCATCGCTCTGAAGTATAACCGAAATGTGGAATTCCGCGAATCCGAAGAACAATCTCATGCCTGATTCGTAACAGTCTGCGATATGCAAAATGAATTGCTCATACGGCTACGCATGGAAGCCTATTCACGCTTCCATAAACTCATTATGTTCCCGATGTATTAGATTGAAATTTTTGGAACTCTGAACGGTTCATTTCTAAATCACGTACTTTTACAAAGGATACGTTTTTAACGCACGAATTTTGCGAGCGATCCAAAAACGGACCCAAGATTTTATATTTATATATATTTTTTCTTAAAATTTCGTAAGGCGGGAGACCCCCGCTTAACAGCTTTGTTTCGGCGGAAAACCCGCCATCCAGCCCTGAAATGGCAATTAAGGTGGACATCAAGTGAAAATCCGCCAAGTATTTTCAATGGGAAAATTTTGTTACATAAGTTCTCATACAAGAAATGCTTCCTGACTTGTAAAAATTCGCACACATACGAAGAAGGCACTGAACTATAGGGAGTGGCAAATCAAATTTGAGAAAAAATTATAGGAAATATTTTAAAATTAAATTTCTTTGAGTGGAGTAGTGTAGCCTATCGTTACTAGGTGGCGCTCTAGGTACGCCAAGTACTGAAAATGTGGCATAACCTTGACGTTTTCCTTGAATATTAAAAGTTTTCACACAAATAATAATAACTGAGCTGTCATAGCCTTTAGTTTGGGATGTCAGTAATTATTTAAATCACTTACATTACAGTTTATTGGCTTTTCTACCCTCAAACTTATGTAAAAAAGAAATCACATGCTGGTTACTCTAAGATGCTGACCAAAGCTTTTATGAATCATCCCCAGCTAAGCAGGGGATGGGGGATGAGATTTCCCCCTCAGCGAAGGGGATCGACTGACGGTATCAGGTTTCTGTAGTATTTGAGGAAAGAGTAATTACGTGTGAAACCTATTGTGCTGACCCTTCTTCACGAATAATGTTCAGCGCTATTGGGACAAGGAATGAATCTTTGGTCGCGACAGAACGAACGAGTCTACATTAATTTTTCATTTATTATTTTTTTCCATGAAAAAAATGTAATTGTGAAAAATGAAAAGAAAAATAATTATCAAAAATAATGAATAGTAAAAGTAAGACACAGTGGCTCACGGAGGATTTCTTTATGGGGTGGCCCAAAATATTGAAGATGCAAATAAAAAGATATCCCGAAGAAAACATCTGCCAAAATATTGCAAAGCAATAAAAATATATACCCCATACTAAAGGGCGCTTCTTATTATTCGTAAAATATATATTTAAAAATATGTACCAACATATTTTTAAAAAAGCAGCCAGAGAACGAAGAACCAAGTGATACCTAATGAAGAGGGGCCCGGAAACCTTGTCCACCCCACACTGAACAGGTCACTGGTAAAACAAATGTATGATATAAAATTTTGGTACTTTATATTTTTAAGAAAGTTACATGTATTCTAGTGTCCAAATAACAAAAGCTAGGTATGAGCTCACAAACAGCAGCAACAGTCTTCGTTTCGGAATTTGTAATAGCTTTTTAAATTCGTTTTTCATCATGTTTCATTTCCTGTCTAGGATAAATCAATCTTTTTATTTAATTTGAGAAAATAACCCGTAAACCATAAAAAAATTTATGCATTTGCTGTAAATAAGTACACGATATTTACACACAAGACATGGAAAAACAAAAGGTTTATCCAGAAATGAGAACTGACCAAAAGCGTAACAGCGTGAAAGAACACAAAACTCATTCAGAGAACGTTAATATTGCCCTTAGTAACTTTCCCCCATCTTGTGTCAAAAATATTTGGCAGAATGGGATCAGGCAAAATGGGAAGACGATTTTAGACTGAAATTTTGTTTTTACGTCCACTAATGACCCCTCCCCTTCCTTTAATATCTGGCAATATGGGATTCGGCAAAATGTTTTTACACAAAATAGGAAGTAAAATTGCTACTGAAATTTCATTCCTCGTTTTACAGCCGCTAATGATTTCCATTTGGCAATATGGGATTAGATAAAATGAATTGCGGTTTTCATATGTGTCTTCTTCATACGCAGGAAATGTTTGCCATGGAAGCTAGCTGTGATAACAATTTTTCATTTTTTTTATTCTTTCCTTCCCTTCTTCTGTTTTTTCTTGTTATTTCACTCAGTGTGTTATTATCATGTAGGCAAAATGGAGCCGCATGCAAATAAATAAATAAAAATCTGATAATCCTCGAACGTATGACCGCGAGTAATGTGAGTTGAACTGACATAAAAGAACTGCAAATGAATAAATATGTATAAGTTTTATTAACATTAAGAAATATA
This sequence comes from Macrothele yani, assembly GCA_039090855.1. NCBI lineage: Eukaryota > Metazoa > Arthropoda > Arachnida > Araneae > Macrothelidae > Macrothele > Macrothele yani. Next base: position 17,471,848 of record CM076996.1, on the reverse strand, counting down.
TTTTACCCCCCCCCCCCCCCAAAAAAAAAAACAAAAAAAAAACAACTGTATGCCCACACAATACCACTGTCTCATCTACTCCCAGTCCTACCTCAAGCCATAAAATCCTGGAAATATAGTCCCCGTCAACTAACCTTCGTGGAAGGTACGGAACAGCTATACCTACTCTTCGGAAAACGGTGACGAGCGTTTAGGACGAAAATCAACATAATCATTGCTCAGAATCCATTTTTGTCTGTGTGAAAATTGATATTTAAAATTTTCAAAATGGCAGAGCGTTTCAGTAATAGATTTGATACGAGAAGTTACTCAATCAATATCCTTGCACTTTCGGCAGCTTAGTCCATCTGGCAAGTTTACGCAACTTGGAGACGGGTGGGGTGGGCAGTGGAAGGTACAGAAATCTTCTGCCAACATTCGCTAAACACAGGCAATAAACTGACAATCGGACAAATGCGTGGGGGTAAGCAACCGTGGGGAAAACGATTCTTCCAAGTTAGGACCCTACCTCACCCCAATTCTGTTCTATCTCCACTGTTCTTTCGAAAGATAGGAAGATGCAATGATCTACATTTAGGTCATCAAGTCGTAAATGAGGGAAGGGGTCATAGCTGGAGAAATGTTCACAGCAAGGAACACAGCGGGATTGGAGTATGATGCGAATTCATACCACTGGCTAGCTTGCCCTTCACAGTCCCCTTAGTTTGACGTGGAGTCAGTCAGTGTAGTTTTCCTAGGCATGTGTTCTCCGCATTTGTTGTTTTTCTGCCTATTGTTATCTCACCTCTTGTTCTTCCCCGTGTTTCATTAGTTGTAGATTCTTTTGCATTTTGAACTGATTTTGTATGTTCTGCCTAAAAAAAATGGGAACAATGGGGAACGTGTGAGGTGAAGAGACTGAATACAGGAAAAATACTCTATATATTTAGAGAAAAAAAGAAAATTAGGATTTCAGTGGGGAAGGAAATACTTTTTTTTTTTTTTTTTCATTTTTGAAGGATTTTGAATTATTTGTTTTAACGTAATTGCTAATGAAATCCAGATTGCTAATATAATAAAAAGAGAAACTAAATAAAAATGTGTACACTACAAAATTTAGGTAACTCCTCGTACCCTGTTTTTCTTTAGATACTTTCGTACATACAGTGCTATCTTAAGTTGGTTTCGAGCCTCGCATTAATCAAGGGACTACAACTTAATGTTTTAATCGAAAGGAAAAAAGAAATTCCCTGAGAACTTTAAAGTGTAAAATCAGTATTTGGGAATTTTCCGTGTAAGTTAGTTTGACCGACCCCCCCCACCACCACTACACACACACACACACACACACACACACACACACACACACACACCGGCTGTGGGAAGGAAACATACCCCGTCATCATTTCTGATATACATTCCTCAGTCGATTTTCAATATTTCATTTTTCTGTTGCCTGTTCTGAAAGTTCCTGGAAGTATTCCCATAGGATGCATTTTTTCCTGATGTGTATTCTTACAGGATTCTCCCTCGAAATACAAACTGGCAATTTGTAAGGGTTTTCATTGACTTTTTGGAAGATAATGCTATCACTATGTGGACTGCGTGCCTAAAGAAAAGCGTGTGTGTGGAGTGGGTGGGGGGTGGCATGTGTGTAACAAAACATCTTAATTTCATCTAAAGGCGGCCAGACCTCCACCTTGCCCATGCATTAACAATGGTTGGCGGAAGACCGCCACACAGGAAGACTGACACACGTCTTTCAGCAACTTAGAAAATTGCCACACATCAGAAAACCGCCACACAAGAAAACTGCCACACGCTTTCATTAAGGGGCCGGGCACAAATTGCTATTCCTCCGAGGAACACTTTGAATGTGTGGCAGTTTTCTGGTGTGGCAGTTTTCCAAGTTTCCGAATTATGTGCGGCAGTTTTCCAAGGTGCTTAATGATGGGAAGAGCTCTTTTGTTTGTCTGAATTTTCATGTCGGTTCATACTTAGGGCAACTGGCCACAGAAGTCCAAGGGATATGGGGGGGGGTATAAAGATTGCCGTTCCCTGGCCTATTTTGAGAATTGAATTGGGAACTCCAAACAGTTATTCTACCAATGTCATACTCACAGCAAATCATATTAATAATGTTGGGCACGCTTACTTAGGCACGAAATATTAATTCATAGGCCCTAGGCCTTTTTAAAAGTTTTGATTCTTTCAATGCCATATTGACAACATTTAAACAGCAAATCAAGTTAATAATATTACGCTTTTACTTGGGCACGAAAAGTTAATTCATAGGCCCAGACCTAAGGCCTATGAATTAATATTTCGTGCCTAAGTAAAAGTGCAATATTATTGCATTTATTTGTTGTGCAAACGTTGTGAATGTGGCATTGATAAAGTAAAAACTAAAAAATGCCTGAGGCATATGAATTAATATTTCGTGCCTAAGTAAACCCCAATATTATTGACTTCATTTGCTGTGTAAACATTGTGAATATGGCATTGGTAGAATGAAAACAGTCAAAAAGGCCTAGGCGTTAATATTTCCTGCCTAAGTAAAAGCGCAATATTATTATATTTATTTGTTGTGTAAACGTAGTGAATATGACAATGATAATTATGTGTGGCCGTTTTCTTAGGCAGGAAACATTAATTCATAGGCCCCAGGCCTAGGCCTTTTCAATAAAAACTGTTAAAAAGGCCTAGGCCTAGGGCCTATGAATTAATATTTCCTGCCTAAGAAAACGCCCAATATTATTAACTTCATTTTCTGTGTAAACGTTGTGAATATGACATTGGTAGAATGAAAACTGGTAAAAGAGCCTAAGCCTAGGCCTCGGGCCTGTGAATAAATATTTCGTGCCTAAATAAAAGCGTAATATTATAACTTGATTTGATATATAAACTCCGTGAATATGACACTGGTAGAATAAAAACTGTTAAAAAGGCCTATGCCTGTGGCCTAGAACTTTAATATTTAGTGCCTAAGTAAAAGTGCAATCCTATTGACTTGATTTGACACGTAAGCGTTATGAATATAAAGTCGGCGGATTAAAAGCTGTTAAAACGGCCGAGGTGTAATGCTTATGAATTAATTAAGTAAAAGAAAAATATTACAAATTTGACATGTTATGTAAATATTTAGTTCCTAAGTAAAAGTGCAGTGTTATTTAAAAATCTCATCTTATTGTCCTTTCCTGAACACAGCAATTTTCACTTGGCTTATATAGAACGTTTTCTCGAAATTTGTTTGGAGTTCCTAATTCAATTATCAATATAGGCCAGGAAACGGCAATCTTTATACCCCCTCCCCTCCCCTCCGAACTTCTGTGGCCAGTTGCCCTAAGTATGAACCAACATGAAAATTCAGACAAACAAAAGAGCTCCTTCCCATCGTTAGGCACCTTGGGAAACTGCCACACATAATTCAGAAACTTGGAAAACTGCCAAACATTCAAAGTGTTCCTCGGAGGAATAGCAATTTGTGCCCGGCCCCTTAATTTTGAAAAGCGTGTGGCAATTTTCCTGTGTGGCAATCTTCCGGTGTGGCAGTTTTCTTGTGTGGCAGTTTTCCTGTGTAGCAATCTTCCGGTGTGGCAGTTTTCTTGTGTGGCAGTTTTCTGGTGTGGCAGTTTTCCTGTGTGGCGGTTTACAGTGAACCATGTTCAATATCACGGGACGGCCCTGACTGCGGGGCAATAGGTTTGCAAAGAATCTGCTAGCAAGCTGTTGCTAAGAAAAGAGTGTCGGGTTTCCAAATGATGCCTCTGTTTTGTAAACTGTAGTCTGGTAGAGTGTACGATTTGCTGCAGCATGCACGCTAAGTGTCTGCACTTATTTCCGATCAACATGTGCGGACGTCCGGAACTGTATCTGCACTGCTGTGTCCATCACGACACCATGGGGTGCATAGCGTTGCACTTTGCTGGGTTGGCGTAACCTCAGGGTACTGCATTCCAGCTTTACAGATATCGATTATTCATATTTTCTCAGAGTTCAGTAATTTCCCATATGGATTGCCGTTTCCTTCCCCGGGCATATAGAGAAGTTCGGACATTGTGATCGACCTCTATTCTTTTACTTTCTATATTCTGTCCGCTATGACGAACCGAAATAACTCATTCTACGTGAATGCTTTTCATTTGCAAGCCACAAATCAGAAAAGAAATAAATTCTGTACTAGTACAAATATGTGTTTATAATGGTTGTTTGGAGTAACAAATAAACTTAATCTTCCGCTTGGGAAAAAAGCATCACTCCTTTAGGCTGCAACCGTACTATTGTAATATCGTAAATATTAACTTTGGGTGCATTAGACATATTTATCATACTCTAAAATTTGTATTCAAAGGAAATTTTGTGTATATAAAAATGTTGAAAAGCTATTATGCACTAAATAAAATTTTCGTCAATGCATAATAACATAATACTATTTACAAGCTGCGTGTATAAATTCATTCGTACTCGTGGATTATCAGTCGAAAAACATTCGCTTCCCAACACAGAAAATATCTTCGAAACTCACTTTCTATCCTTGGTACAAAAATGTTATTTGAAAAACCATTGCGTTTTGGAATATAACCTAGTAAATGACTCTTCACTTATTTTGTGAGCAAGTGTTTTTCCAAAATATTATTTATTGAAAACTATGTTACATCACGGACAGGTTTTTTATGCCACTAATGTATATATAATCTTTTTATAAACCCATTTATTCTTTGCAGGGAAATATTAGCGATTCCCTAATTTTTTCTTCTCTAATTTTCGAAACAACCTAGATGCTGATACAAATTTGCAAAATGCGGCTAGCGGATGAAATCGGTCCCAACTAATGTAACGGAAGAAATATGCACCGATATATTCGACCATTAGGCTCTCTGTATGAAACTAAAAATGTTAACATTATGAACTTCGTAATTATGTGCTTGGTTTATTCCTCTGTAGTACTGGAGAAATACGGATTGATGTGGGCCAGTACTATGCCCATAGCACAGATGCTTTATATTTCAAGTCACGTGTAATTTCTTGATTGCAAGAGCAATCGGAGCACAACATCCTATATTCTAAAGAGAATTTACTCTCCACACAAAAGACATAACAGCCATAAAAGGACAAGAAATTCAATCTAGGTTGAAGAAAATGGTTTATTGGCAAGGCACCTGCTGATGTCTTTTGGACGACATTCATATGCTATCAGGCATTACTGGTAAGAAAGTGCACGTATAAAACAGTGAAACTGCAAAAGGATAGAGTAAAAATGAATATATAACTTTAAAAATAGTGAAAAAAGATAAAATAGTAAAGTAAATTTCCTCCTTCACCGTTATCTGTTAAAATTTGAATTATTTATCAGTTCCCCTTTGCTGTCAATATCACAAATTTTCGGATCATTTGAGTTAGCAGAAAAAAAAAAGCTTGCGTTTTACTTGCCTAAAAAACCAGGGCTTTGCCTAAAACGCCGTTGTAAAGGAAATGTACTGAGCTTTCCCCTTGGGAAACATGGGGGTGAGGAAGGAGGGTAGAGAGCCAGGGCTTTGTAGGGAGCTGTAAACTGATCCTGCATCTGATAAGGGAAAGTGGTCATGACACTAAGACCCCCACAAGAAGGGGGAAGGAAATAACCGTGCGATTTTCAGTGCCACCTATGAGCAGAAGCTTTACGTTAGACATGCCTTTATATCCACCTTAAACGAACTTCAAAACACTTCCTCCACGCCACGCTGCACCGATACACTAGCGTCTAATCCCGACACAGCTGAATCGTTACCTCCGACCAATGCGCATGCCCATCGGTTGAGCTGCTCTGCCCCGAAGGTTCTTCTGAAGATTGCCGAAAGCGGATCCCTAGCTGACTAGCTCGGCAATGGGAACCAAATCATGATTTTTACATAAATTGTGACATAAAAGTTAACATACAATTTCTTTTTCAATTTACTTCCCATATTGGAGGTTATATTTTTTAACGTGCATTAATGCATTTGCATTTTTGAACTTCACTTTTAGTTGGTAAAGTTCGATGAACACTTACCGCACGTGGGGCTTGGCTTTCAATTCATATTTCCGTTATGTGGATGCGGCACGGGGGTTTTTCATTTGGCCACGGGTCCACTTCTTTTTTTCCGTTGGAATTTATTTTGCCTCATCACCAAATGAGTTTTTTTTCCTTTGCTGCATCCTCATTTACTTCAATATTTATTCATAACCCTAGTACTTTCGGTAATACTCCTTTACCGTCTTCGAGGGGACATTTTGCTCCGACTAGCACGGACCGTGTCAGCTGGGCATTTCGGTGGTTCTCGCGGGCTGCTTCTGTCATCGGCTATCGCTTCTTCTTGGGCGTTGTGGCGCCATCTCTTGTTGGTCAGTGATCTCATTTTTCGAACTTTTTCATTTTTTTGCTCAATTTTAATTAAATTTCTCCAGCTGTTTCTCAAATTATTAGGGTCATTATGGTTGCAAACTTTTTTCCTATTTTTTTCAATCATTACCGACTCTGCTATTCTGAGGTGTTTTTCGGATTTACAGCTTTTAATGATTTTTATATTTTCGAATTTAGGATATTTTTGGTTATCCAGACAGTATTGAATAAGTGCTGTTTTTTCTTCTTTTTTCTGCCAGTTTTTTACGTGTTGTTTTAATCTGTGTTTAAGCTTATTTTTGGTACTTCCTATATAAGCCATTGGAGGATTTTCAGTAATAGGAATTGAGTAAATACCTGCTTTTTCTAACATTTTTATTTTTTCATTTTTTATTACTATATTTTTGATGGTATTTACTTTTCCTCCAATTTGAATGTTATGCTTTTTGCAAATATTATTAATTTCATTGGTAGTACCTTTAATGTAAGGAAAACCATTTAAATATTTGACTTCTTTTTTATTTACTACAGCATTATTTTTTATTTTCTTTATTACTTCTGTGTCCCATTTTTTTATTAAATGGTTAGGATAACCAAAGCTACCTGCAATTTTTTTTATGAATTTGATTTCTTCATTAATGAACTGACTATTTTCAGAATGCGTATATGCTCTTTTAATTAAGGTTTTTATACTATTGCATTTTTGAGGATAAGGATGTGCTGAATTGTACGGGATTAGGACCGGAACAAATGAACTTTTCCGATAAACCTTGTATAGTAACTTATCTGTGGATTTGATAACATGTACATCCAAAAAGGCTATTGCATTATTTTTTTCTATTTCAACAGTGAGTTCTATAGTTGGATATAAAGCGCTGTAACATTTTGTTAATTTTTTTAATTCTTCTTCGTTCAGTTTTGATAGAATGAAAATATCATCCACGTATCGACAGTACACTTCTGGTTTTTCTTCCATACGATGCAGGACATTTTCTTCAATTTCGTTCATCACAACCTCAGCATATTGAGTTGATAATGGTGAGCCCATTGGGCCTCCTGAATTTTGCTTGAATATTTTGTTCTTGTATGTAAAAATATTATTTTCATATAAATAGACTAAAACTTTTTTGAATTCATGAATTTGTGTGTTATTTAAAATTTTAAGATTTTGCAACTTCTTAATGATAATTTCAATAGCTTCTGGAACAGGAGTGCTTGGATATAATGCTTAAACGTCCATGCTTGCCATATTTAAGTCCTTTAGGCCAGTTTTTACATTTTTAATTTTCTCTATAAAATTCATACATGTTCTTGATGGTAAACTTGTTGTTCATGAAAAAGGGTGCTAGGAATTTGTAAATGTTTTTCTCTAATGTTATCAATGGTGAGTTTTTTTTTAAACTATCAGTCTCATTGGAGCACCATCTTTGTGCGTTTTTATCTTTGCAACGATACGTGGTATGCCTGCTCCCATTGGTGGAAACGAGCGCTTGATTTCATCAGGTAATGTGCTATGATTTCTTTCCAAGCGACACCTGTGATAGCAAAGGAAAACAAAGTTTATTCACCTTTAATAGTTGGTGGAGCCTCCACGAGCGGCGATTACAGCTGCGACCCTCCGGGGCATACTCTCAACCAGGCGTTGTACGACGGCTAGCGGTATTTTCTTCCACTCGGCTTGGAGAAGACAGGTCAGTTCCTTCACCGATTTCAGACGGTGGGGGCACCCCATAAGTCGACGCTCCAACTTGTCCCAGAGGTGCTTGATAGAGTTAAGGTCCAGGCTCTGCGCAGGCCAGTCCATTCGATTAACCCCATTGTCACCATACCAAGCAATGGTGGACCTCGCAATATGACAGGTGGCCCTGTCATCCTGAAAGTAACATGGACCACCCCGTAAAACTGCCACAACGTAGGAAGCACATGGTCATCCAAAATGGTGCAGTAGGTCTCGGCGTTGAGTCTACCAGGAATTGCGACCAAGGTTCCCGTGCCATACCAGGAGAAACACCCCCATAGCATAATTCCACCGCCACCGAACTTCACAGTTGGCACAATACATTCCAGCAGGAGGCGTTCTCTAGGAAGACGCCAAACCCAGACCCTGCCACCCGAACAGTAGAGGGTGAACCTTGATTCGCCACTCCAGAGAACCTGTTTCCACTGTTCAACGGTCCACTGTCGACATTCTTTGCACCACGTTAGCCAAGCAGCGCTATTGGACTTGGTGATCAAAGGCTTGTGGGCGGCAGCACGTCCATGATAACCGAGCAGATGGGCTTCCTTACGGATGGTATTCGTCAAAAGAACACTACCGGATGCCTGTTGAAACTCCTCGCGGATGTGGCCCATCGATTTGGGGCGGTTCTTCCGAATTTCTCTGGCCAGCACTCGTCGGTCTCTAACTCCCAGTTTTGTGGGTCTGCCGAGTCGGGGCACATTCCGACAGTCACCTCTCATCTTCCACTTGCCAATCACGTAGGCCACTGTCGATTTTGAGTACTTCAACTCGCTGGGTATGTCACGTATGGACCGACCATTTCTGTGATACCCGACGATTACACCTTTCTCAAAATCAGAGAGCTCCGAACTGCGTGGCATCTTGCATGCGACTGGTTGCGTTGTTGTTTCCCACACGATATTTAATGGCGGTGGCCGTGACATGTATCAGGACCGCAGATATCGTCGATTGCAGGGGTGTCTAATTACTTGTTGGTAGATAGTGTACATTTTATTTAAAGGGATATTTTAAGCAAAAAATACCGAAAATTTAAAAATCCGGAAGAAAAGTTCTTCCAGCCGGAAAACCGGAAGACTGTATAAAAAAGCGGAAAACTTTCGGAAAATCCGGAAGAGTTGGCAGGTATGTATACCGGTACATCGCCCAGCCCTAATGACCCGCAATGTTTTTTTCTGCAAAATAAAAATAACGTTTTTTTCTGCGAAATAACCAATAACCTGCTTGTTTAAGCAGGTTATTGGTAGTTTACGTTCGACCAAAACACCTTACCATCTGCCCACAGTTGGCAAAGTGCCAAGTGGAGTCTAACGCTGAAGGGGAGAATGGTATCACGGTGTGTCCCTTTATAACTTGTCTGAAGGAAGGAATGATGCCATCGTCATTCGCGAAGACTTCTTTTCAGCTCAAAGCTGAAATTAGATTTTTACAGGGTAAGGTACTAAGGGAAAAAAATAAAAAATAAAAATGAAAAAATTGACCATGACCTACGACCTTAATTCCATTATCATTCCTTGACTTCTATGATCGTTTTCTCATTTCGTGACCTGGTAGACACTCTGTAATTATTAAACAAAAAGAAATTCATGACCATAATACAAAATTTGTGACTTTTTTGTGACTTCCATGATTTTCATGACCAGTAGACACCCTGTATTATGAAGCTTCCATCTCTTTAATAAAGAAACAAGTACAGTATACATATTTTTCCTGTCAGATTTTTTTTTGTAGACTAGTTGCCATAAAAAACAGAATACTGAAAATGCCATTATCAATTCTTGGCACTACTGCCATAAGAGGTACCTGCAGTGAAAACTGCACTTTCTAAATTGAATACCTATTCTGAAATGCAATTACTAATTAATGTAAGTGTATGATATGTTTTCTAATTTCTGTTGTGAATTTTGCACTGAATTATTCAACAATATCTAAAACAATACATCTTGACTGCTGAAGGTCACAACTCTGTATATGCAGTTTTTGTTCTGGCACCTGAAAATTTGGGGGCTTTTTCTACTCCTGCTCTAACAACAAAATTGGATGAAAAAAATGAAGCTAACATGTAAGGACGAATAACTCAGACATAATCACAGTCTGAACACATGCAACACAACATACCAACTAAAGCAATGATGGTTTTGGTTTATACTGACTGGAGGGCACAGCTCGACATGAGTTTCATAATGCCCCTCCCCTCCCCACATACAGCTGTTAGATGATTGATACCGGACCACCTAGCATTGCTTCTTGAAATACAACCAAAGAGAGTGCATTGAATCTATAGCTGTGAAAGAAAGTAGATATTTCTGACTGCAGCAAAACAAAAAATTAATGAAAAGGAAAAAACAAAGACCCTTTTAACATGGGAATTAAATTCCCCCCATCGTCTTGAGATATCTAAGTGACAAAAATCAGGGGAGCTGCCAGCCAGAGTTACAGAATGCAGACATATGACATTTGTGCATAAGCTGTATGCAAAGTTTCCAAAATATTCGCAGATTTTGCACAGTTTTTGCTTATAGATTAAAAGAATAAAAAAAATATTTACAGGAATTAAAACACTTAAGGCTTTACTCAGATCAATATACTTAATTTTATTTTAACTTGAACTTTCAATTATTTTTCACATCTTCTGATTTCTGTTTCTGACCCTTTCCATCTCAATTCAGGTAGATCACCTCCAATTTTTTTGAAAAAATTATGGTAGCTACTCTTAAATGGAGATATAAACTACCGCAAAGGGATTGTTCATGAAAATTTTTTTTGGCTGATCTACAGCATTTCGAAAATAGGCAAAAAATAAAGCAGAGGGGGAAAACCACGTGAAACAGCAAATTTTTAAATGTACACTGTTCCTGAACTATGACAGGTAGAGACATGATTTTTTTTTTTTTTTTTTTTAAAGCTATTGAATTGGTCTTTCTTTGAGTCTACAGCAATTGATCATAGGAATGTTGCCAGATGGCAAAAAAATCTATATTTATTACAACAAATTTGAATTTTCCACTAATTTATGATTATTTTTTTTTAAGAAAAGACTTATCAGGTGAGTAAGTGTGGCAACCTGTACCCCTACTAGAGTTAGTTAGTTAGTTAGTTAGTTCATTTTAGTGGCGCAAGGGCCAGGTTTGGCCAAAGAGTGCCAGACACAGAACTATCAGTTAAATTAAAACCCTACTCGGGTTGTCTTAGCAGTAATTTTATTTTTAGCCAGTGATGCATGCAACTCATGAAATTAATTTTTAAAGTATACAAAATTTCAAAAAATCAACATTTTTGAATTGCAATATCTCAAAAACCACATTTTTTAAAAATCTGAAATTTTGGCCAATTAATGCCCCAATGGTAGGTTATTAACTGGGTGAATCAGATTACTGGATTTTCTTCCTTGAAATTTTCCTACAAATTTATGAAAACGCTCTTCTCCCCTGCCAAAACCTCGTATTATTATTTTTAAAAAAAACTGAATCTGATAAGTTCACTGGAGTATTATTCCAAATTGAAGTGTCAATCAACATTTTAAAGTAATTTCTATGATTTTTAATAATAAATATCACCTACGTACATGTTTAATGTCTTTTAATCCATAATCTACACACATATAATACATTATCTTGACTGCAGTTAAGATTCAATTTCTATTTACATAAGAAAAAGGGCCTCAAAAAACAAATTTACGGGTTTACCATTGTAACTACAAATTATTCAAGCTGAGAAAAGCTGCTGGATTTTATTGATTTCCTTCTCATCAAAAGGTATGAAGTCATTCAGAATGTCCAACAGGAGTTGTAGCATTCATCCTTTAGAAGTAAATTTTTAAAGGGCACTGGACACTTGTCTCTCTTCTTACCACATTCCTCTGGCCACTGAAAACCTCTGGCTGGTCCATGAGGGTGCATGAAGGGTACTGTTATGTCCTCAAGTTCTTTAGATATGTTTGTAATCTGTCCCATTCACCGGTTACTGTCATAAATACATCCTATAAATTATCCTACTTGAAAATCATTCACAGAAAATGGGTTCTTTTTTGTAGTTGTTGTTGGCTTGAAAATTGCCATGTTTGATGTGGATGCTGGACTGTTGATGGTTTATTTCCTTGTGCAAGCCAGGAGTGCCATAACTGTATCCCAACAGATTTTACTGTATCCCTCTCTTCTGCTTTGCTGGTTAGGTAGGATTGATCTTCATCAGTTGTGAAGAGTAGTTTAGTCTTTGGGATCAAGGGGGCAACAGTTTCAACAAATGAAGGTGCATCTTTTATAGCTTGTGAAGCTTAATTTAGTAGCAAAATGCTTGCACAGGACACCCTCAGCATCACATGCACTCTTGCCATGTCCTGTGGCTGAGAAGACCCACTTCCTTGTTACTTTTGGGTCCTCCTTCGTAAGTTCATAGAACCGATATTTGTTTTTGAAGTGGCCCGCTGCTTCATCTGAGATGTAAACAATTGTTTTAAATTCTTCAAAAGGACAAGTCTTAGCAATTTCACTTTTTATGAGCTGAATAGCACACAGAGCATGTGCTGTGTTATGGCTTATATCATTGCATGCTACCACAAAAGACTTACTCATTTTACAAGTATGCAATGCATGTAAATAGTGAGATCTGAACATTTTGCCAGGGGTAGCATTGCACTTCCTCAGGTACACTGGCATGCAAAAATTAAGGACGAGACTGTTTTTTAAATGTAACGTCGTGCAGAAGTGCTCCACATCGACTCATATCATACCATAAGATCCCCAAGATGTAAGAATATGGGACAAGTGAGCAAAACCATCCAAACAAGGAATCCAAAGGATACAAAGGCACTTTATTAAAAAGGTAGCTTCGAGCACACCTGGACAGAAGACAGAAACGTCCATGTGACAGGCGGCTGCCAAGAAAAATCTTGTCTTTAGTAGGGGATATGATCACCCCTGACTCCAATGCAGGATTTACAACATCTGTCCATGCTGAGGACGAGGTTGTCAAGGAACTGTTGAGGCATCGTGGCTTATTCCTCTTGTAGCGCCAATCGCAGCTGCGGAATCATTGCTGGCGGCTGGTGACGTGTTGCCAAGCGTCTCCCGAGAAGGTCCCACACGTGTTCGATTGGATTTTTAGGTCCGGGGACCTTGCGGGCCAATGCATGTGTTGAATATCTTCACTCTCCAACTGCTCTGTGACAGCCACTGTACGATGAGGTGTAGCGTTGTCGTCCATGAAGAGGAACTCAGGACCCACAGCACCTCTACACAGATGCACGTGGGGCAGGAGAACCTCGGTACAATAGCGAACACCAGTGACTGAACCTCCTTAGAAAATGTTGAGGTCAGTACGGCTATCAAGCATGGTGCCGCCCCAAACAAGAACTCCGCCACCTCCAAACCGGTCTTTTACGATGATGTTGGATGGAGGTGTGATTGCGTGTTCCCTGCTCTCTCCAGATGTGTATACGTCAAGAATCACTCTTCAGACTAAATCGACTCTCATCTGTTAAGAGAACTCGACCCCATTGCTGATGTGTCCAGTTCTTGTGTTCCTGGCACCACAGAAACCGCCGTCTCCAATGAGCAGGCGTTAATGGCACACACCATACTGGTCGTCGTGCAAATAGACCACCTTTGTGCAGCCTCATGGCCACGGTAAAAAGCACTAACGGACGTCCAGTTGTCTGTTGCATGTGCCTTGCGATTTCTCCCGCTGTCTGCCGTCTGTCTCTTCTCGCCTGTAGGACAATATACCAGTCATCTACCGCCGTGGTTGCTCGTGGACGACCACAGCTAAACTCTCGGACAGTTGTTCCTGTCGTTTGAAATGCTCTCCAAGCTCGCGAAACAATGCTGTGAGCGATCCCGAACTCCTCGGCCACACTAGTCACACTTTGACCTGCTTCCAACTTCCCAGGGACGCGACCTCGGGTAAAGTCATCCAGATGTCGTCTACTGGATTGCCTGTTGGCCATATCACACAGTGGCAGCAACTCGACGTCGTTCAAATCGATGTACACCGTGCAATAGCTTTCACCGAATTGCTGAGCGTACACCGCCCGTGAGCTCTATACACTTTGACACACACACCCCCCATGCTGCATATATGCACATGCCCTACCGTACCGGACCCTAGTCTATCTCCTGAGTGGTCTTTCGGTCTGTTCTGCCTTCTCGTTCCGCTGTTATGCTAATTTCTCCTCTTCGTCCTTAATTTTTGCACACCTGTGTACAATTACAGACCAGTTCTCAGCAAAGTCAGAATTCAACACCAACACTGGACTATGTGTTTGTTGGTGGTGTGTCGCACAGAGAGTGGGATGACCCTAAAAGGAATCATCTGCTGACCTGCTCCTTATAAATTACGGAAGAGTTTCTTCCCTCCCCCATTCAGTAGCTCTTATTTTCATCGACTCTCCCCAGTGAGTCTTGAGCAGCCTTGATAGGTCTTTGAGGGGATTCCACGACATTAACACTGGGCATCACCATTTTAAGCACCACAGCTTTGGAAAATCAAAACTTTGAAATCATATCAGCAGCATTTTAGCCAAAAAATTACTGTAAATTTCAGTTTACTCACAAGTCAAAAACTGACTAAGATTCATAAAATCATTCTCCACCATTTTTGCCGATTCTAATTTTTTTCACCATTTTCAGATTTAGTCACATTTGGTGAATGCTTTTAGTGTGAGCTCTGCCAGGAATTGTGTTCTCCTATTATTAAAAATGTGTTAAATAATGTTTACAGTTTTTTTTCTATAAATTCAAGAAATTTGAAAAAAAAAATGCCATTTTTCAAAAATTGAAAAAAAAGTGTAGTCTTCAAAAATATGAGAAAATTTTCAAGGCAAAAATCCAGTAATCTGATTCCTATTTTGCAGTATATCTGAATGGACTCATTTTTTTCCCTTCAAAGTCAGCTTCTGCCAGTCCACAAGAAACTGAATGAATGTGAAGGTTTAACACCTTACCGCTATTGCATCTGTATGCTTTTCTAAGAAGCAAACAAAAATCAAGTGCAAATCAAAGACATGGTAATAAATAGACGTAAAATTTAGAACACAAATCACCAGCACATAAAGCTATAATGACTGCACTGTAAGAAACAAAATTAATAGAAATTTGAAACGTCATTTCAAATACTACTTACTATCTCCACCATCAGGATAAGGATAGGATGGGGGGGAGGCAACACCAAAACGGTGATCTAAAGAAGATAGATGTTACCAGTCCCCACTCAAATGTTCTGGTCTTAGATGCTTCTTGATTATTCAGACCAGTGTTTTTCAAAGAGTGGTCCCTGGTGGCCTATCAAGTGGCCTGCAGGAAATTTTAGAAGAAAAATTAATGAAGAATGTGAGAATCCCTGCTCTTAAATTTTGAGTGCATGCTCGACATGAATACCCAGAGCTATCAGAGAGAGCCATCAAACATCTTCCATTCCAGACGACTTACAACTTTGAGTTTGGATTTTCGAATTTAGGTGAATTAAGAGCAAGAAAAGAGATACAAGAGGATGCTAATAAGTTCTAGACCCCACCAAGAAGGAAATGGGCTAGAGCCATGAAACTTACAGACTATTCCACATATTCACCCTAAAGTTTAACACACTTGGCACAGAATTTTTGAAGTTTCTTTAACCCTTCAAAAAAAAAAAAAAAAATTCTGAAGTCTGATCACTTAAATTCAGTCTGCTGCTGATAGCACCACCTAATCATTCAAAAAATGCTTCCTTTCAAACTTTTTTTAAGGTTTGGGAACAGGAAATAGTCAAATGGAGCAAGGTCTGATGAGTAGGGTGGATGGTCTATGCACTTAAACCCCAGATCCCTCAAAACATCCATTCTTCTGCCAGCCTTGCAAGCCGGCGCATTGTCCTGCAAAAAGAGAACACCTTTCCGTAGTTTTCCTAGCCTTTTTCCCTTCAACGCCTCCTTTAATTGGCACAGCAAGTTGGAATAGTATTCAGCACATATAGTTTGGCCCTTCGGGAAATTGTTAGTCGGTAAAACGCCTTCCGAATCCTAAGAAACTGTTGCCATGACCTTTCCTGCAGACCTTTAAGTCTTGAATTTCTTTGACCGTAGAGAACCCGAGTGCCACCACTTCAGGGATTGTGGTTTCATCTCTGGATCGTAGTGATGTAACCACGTTTCATCAACAGTGGCAAGTTGCTGCAAAAAATTATCCCCAGATCACCCAAAATGCTGCAAAACCGATTTGGAAATGTGCACTTGTTTTCGTTTTTCATCGGCGTTTAAATATTGGGACCCACTTTGTTGACAACTTCTGCATATCCTAGTATTCATGAATTATGCACCCAAAACATTCCTTGGATATCTCCAGTGTCTCAGCTATTGCTTTAGCTGAGATTCGCTGATCTGAGAAAATCAAGTCATGAACACAATCAACAATTTTGAGTGTTGTCACTGTTGAAGGCCTCCCAGATTTTGCTGCATCTTCGGTCTCCAAGTCTACACACTGGAAGTTGGCACACCATTTCTTCCTACTGGAATATGAAGGGCACTTGTCACTTAATGTTTGCGTCACACACTCATAGATTTCCTTTGCAGTTTTCTTCTGCAGGAACAGAAATTTCATGACAGCCCAGAGTAGTTCCACATTTGAAAATTCAACACTTTGCATTGACATGTTTCAGTTCAGGATGTCAAACATCATTTAGAAAAAAAAAGAGCTGTTAGTCTGAAAATTGGCACTTTACAATACAAAAGAACACTCTTTCGTGCTGCAGTGGCAAAATAATGTTACAATTACAGGAAGTGGGTTAGGCTGAGAACTTTTCAGCATCCCCTCATAGATTAGATGTGGATGCTACTCTACTACTCAAACTACTGGTCATCCAACTGGATATAGATAGCTTGTTAAAAGATTGCAAGCAGCAGCATTCCTCTCACAGATGCTATGATTATTACTGTAGTTATTTTTTTTGTTATTAATTACTGAATCTTTATACGTGGATTTTCAGAAAAGCATTAAAATCAAAAGAGAAAATCAAAGCATAATTGTCCATATAACATTTTGCACATGACGCAACTTGAATTGTATGGAGAAATTTTTTACCGTGGCTCATGGGCATAGCTAGAATTTAGGTATGTGTGGGGGGGGGGATTTTCGGAGAAGGTTTAAGTAATTTCCCACATAAATATTACCTGTTATAGATTTTACTTTTTGACGTTTCGAGGAGAGTTTGAACTCCCAAAACCCCCTCCCCGACTATGCCCATGCTGTAACTACATTGCCAATTGTTTAATTAAGCGAATTATCTCTTTTTTGTTATACAACTGACAAAATAAAATCATAACCCACGGAACTATTTCTTTCTTTATCAACTATAGGTACTCTAAAAATTACTTTTGTTTCAGATAGGGTTGGCAACCGACCGGAATTTTAAGAACCTGGTCGGAATTTTTGGCGATTTTCTGCCTACGGCCGGTGGCAACGGTTTACTGGCCCTCTTTGGGACAGTGTTATTTTCAAGTAAAAAACAGTCGAAAATTTGCTGAAAAATCACCAAAAGAAGCTAAATAAAAAATCACATTTAAAGGGGGGTAAATCAAGCCGGGGCTCATATCTATAAGCCAGCCCATAAATCACATAAATCGGGGGATACTTTAGTTGGGTCCTCCCTTGGAGGATGTGGAGGGGGGGGTGATCACTCACCGGCTGATGAGGGTGTCGGGTAGGTCCTAATATTATTAACCAGGGTTGGCAACCTTAGTTTCAATTTCAAATTTCTCACAGGGAAGTCACCCAAACGAAGTCCCATCTCCCTCCCCGCGTGCATGCTTATTGGTCCGCGATAAGTAAAGAAATACTTCAAGTGGTCCATGAGGGACCAAAGTTTGAGAAATACTGGTTCAGACAACAGCAAAGCAATTTGCTCTATTCTGCAGCCACAGTTACTCAAATTTTGTGATGTATATTATGGGGTCTTACCATCAACTGATCAAACACATACAAGTTGTATCTTGGTTTCAAACTGGAGAAACATGAAGGCCATTCTACTGAAAATAGGAAACTTCAATAAACAGCCACTACTTACTGAATTTGTGCGATCCTATCGACAGAACACCAAACCCAGCTGCAATATGTGCGGTTTGTCAATCCATAAGGAAATGCATGAGGGTCATAATAAAAGTTCTGCACACATTAATCTAAAATGGAAGCAGATGATGCAATTAGAAAAATGATTGTGTCTTGTCAAAATCAAACTATCAGCAACGCAGCGATGTCAAATCAATGTGATATTGTTGTGTGGACGTGGAAGGGTTTGGAAATGGAAGCATGCAGCTCCTCAGGTCGAGTCACGGCATTAGACCAGCGCTCAAACGTGAAAATAGAAACTCTGTTGGGAAAAACTCCAACACAGATCCACACTGCCTTGCAAGAAGTTTGTGGAGAAGAAACTTTTGATTGAAGCACAATTTTTTTCTGAGGACAAAGTTAAGACTGAAAATTTGTCAAAATTGCCCCAACTTGTTGGAAGTGGGAGCAATCTTGCTGCATGACAATGCATCATGTCATGGTGCAGCATTGGTACAAAGACTTTTGTTGAACTATGGCTGGGAAACTTTATCCCATCCACCATACAGCCCTTATCTCAGTCCACCTGACTTTGATCTTCTCCAAAGTTAAAAAATCGCCTATGTGGCATCCACTACGAATTGCTGGATGAACTGCTATTGGACGTGACCCAAGTAATACAACAGCTGTGGTGTACTACGGGGAATCCAGGACCTACCTTAGCATTGGCAAGCTGTCATTGGCAGCAGAGGGGAGTACATTGAAAGGCAATAAGGTAAGTTGTCTATGTTACTTCACACTTTTCTCAAAAATGGACAGTGAGCACAACTTTTTGTTATGACCCAAGTAACAAGCTTCCACAGCACCTGGAAATAACGACTTCAGGTTGTCTCCACCCTATAAGAATGTAAATTTTGCACAATGCAAAATTACTCATGCACCATGGAAATGCTATGGCTGAAGGAGGAATGACTACACCCCACTGTTCTTTTATTTAAGGCGCTGGGTCTTTTCTTTTAAAACGGTTTGTTATCGTTATGAATGCGGAAAAAAAAATTGTCTATGAACAAGATTTTTCCAAAAGTCATCTGCAAGTTCGTGCAACACTTCAGAAGCACGATGCATTTTGTTGTTTGTAGGCCATGAATTACACCCTCAAACTTTGTATGTGACCTCCAAGCACTGAAATTTCCTTCATGACTTGTGAATTGATGCCTTTCACGACTGAACATGCATCAATAACTTCTGGGATTGTTCAGGCCTTGCTTTATAAAATCTAAAAACTGCATATTGGGGTACAAGGAGAATTCTAAAAATTCTTGCCAGATTCCTGTCTAAATATCAGGCATTTTAAAACCAATGTGGGCAACTATGGCTTGAATCCAATGAATTCTGGCATCAGATAGCTTGCTCAACCTCATTGTTTGGAACAAATAGCTTGTTTGAATATGAATTACAATGCTGAAACTGCTTGGTTCCTGCCTGAAATGATAACTTTTTAACATATCACTTACTCATCATTACCATGACAATAAAAATTCCAGCAGGAAGGTATACAAGTATGAAATTTAGTTTACTTGAATTAAATGCTTCAGAAAGGTGCACAAAATAACTAAAATTATAACACAGCAGCAGCTACAGTGATTAAATACCTTGTTAAAGCATGCTAGTTCATTGATTAAGCACATTGGAGTCTTCTCTTTCATGTTTGCCATGGTTACGGTGGGCTGAATAATGCCACCATCAGCAGAGGGCGCTGTGCTGCTGGGGGCAGTTCCTCCTGTGAAAGTTACAGATGTTAGCTGATCTTGAGGTGGACTCTGGGCTACAGATATGTTGGCTCCACTCATGGGAGAAGGGGTACCCTTAAAGTTCACAGCATGGTCTCCCATAGGTCTCATGGTATGACTACCAGGGGAAGGTAAAATAGGAGGTATTCCAGCAGTACCTCCTGATTGAAGCAAGGTCACTCCCACTAAAAGGCTGCTGCTGCCTATAAGAAAAACAATGAAAAAGTATCAATTACTGCATATGCAAGCAAATTCGTTTTCAAAAATCATAACTGAGTTATACTGAAATCACTAGACTACATACAGAATACAGTAGAGTCAACTTATAATGAACCCGTATTTAGTGAGATCTCAGATTTAATGAGCAAAACGAACTTTTATTTGGTATAATGTTAATTCAAAGCTAATATGACCATTTCTAATGAACAAAATTTAATCAAGTCTCTGGATTTAATGAGACAGAGAAAAGTCCAGATGGTCAATATTAACAAATGAAGTAACAAAATTTAATAAAAGTTCATATTTAACAACATAGAGAAAACCTGATGTGCACTCTCCTGGGATGGAGGAATGGAAATGGTGATGTAGAGGATGAAACTGCAATAGCGCATTGAAATCTTGGTGTGCTAGAGGCAGAATGTTGATACTTGACAGCATTCCAAATTACCCAGTGGTCCACTAGCCATTGGCCAGTAAAACTTCCACCGGACCAATGAACTATTGATTTTACTGGATTGGATGGCCAGTATTTATTTTTTTCTAATTTGTCACAAGTTAAAAAATTAATTTTTATTTCTTTTACCTTGCTGTTCCATTTTCTTTTTAGCCTGTAAAATCGTGATAGGTTCATGAAATGCTATTGGAGAACATTTTGTTTATCCCTTGTTATTGTAAAGAGGGGAAGAAACAACAAATACCAAAAAAAGTTTCCCAGTCCTCGTCTTGAAACAGCAAGAGTCGTTTTTTGTTACTTCTGTCCACATCATTCGTAATGAGCAGAAGTAAACAAAATAAATGTCCTGATTTACCTTGGATTCACCCACCCTAGTGAACGCGGCAGTTACCGACACCAGACAAAACCAGACTTTTGTTTCTGCCCCAAGAAAACTGCAGCAGAGGTGGTCAATTGAATGTGTGAAGGTAATTTTTGCAAAAGAGCAATTCACATGAAATGGTTTTCAAGGGGGACTAAAACTAACTTCATGGGGAAGTAGGAGGGATGAGCAATAAGACTAAAATAAGAAAAAGGAAGCAACCCCCTAAACAATAAAACATATAAAAAAGTCTGCTAATGCATGTAAATTTTTGTACCCTTGAAGTCTCCTTGTTCCCTTCTTACTTAAAAACAGATTGGGAATGCACTCTTACTCTGCTATATCACCAATCCATCGGAATCTTATTCTGGAAACATTCTTTGTCCTGTGAGTTGCACTTTCAAATTAGATGTTAAAAACAATATTACAGGTAATTCCATAGAAATACATTATTTTCTACATATATTGTAAATGTTTAAATGCCACCCCAGCGGTGCAGACGAATGATCAGAAGCGATGGCTTCTGATCATTCGTCCGAGATGGGTCTGGGTTTGAATCCCGGTGAAGCATGAATGTTGTGTTTGTCTTATGACACTGGCTTTCTCCATTCCCTTGAGTCAGTGGCCCTAAATTAGGGATGGGTGACTGCTTATAGACCATTGAGTTGCTCACAGTGGTCGTTAAACTCCCAATTAAAAAATGTGTGTGTGTGTGTGTGTGTGTGTGCACGTTTTTCTTAAGTTTTTACGGACCAGTGGGCATTTTGGTGGACCAGTGTTTTGCAAATTCTAGTGGTCCTTTGGGTCAGTAAAAGATTTGCTTCTAATTCTAACACTGCTTTACTAGCACACCAAGGGCACAATTCACTTGTTGAGCATTTGATGCTCAACAAGTGAGCTGTGCAAGAGAATCTCTGCCACCCACTCCCAGGACTAGACCTTGGAAATATCACATCAGCAGAGTTGAAAACAGATGACCCACTCCTAGGCAAAAAAATAGGGATAGGTGGAGTTCACATAGATGTATTAAGTAGATTTCTGGATGATGATTGTGGAGAGGAATAGGAGAGTAATGGAATGGAGATGTGGCCGGAGGGGACACAGGATATTACAGTTTCTAGAATTGTGTCTATTGTCCCTTTCACCCTCCAAGTGAGCTTTGCATTGGGAAGATTGGTGCTGCTTTTTGCTTTTAAGTGTTGTTAAACAGCAGTCAACACATGTAGCTGTCAAGCAGGAAATCTTAAAATTTTATAAGTGACAAAATGTTTAAGAGAAAACTTATCCATAAATGGCAAAGTAGCCATTAATTAGAGAACCAGAAAACAGTGAAAACATTTTGCCATATGTTATGATATATATGGATATATAAACGTATATACATATTTTTACAGGGTGGTATTTTTCATCCCAAAACGCATTTCATGAGCACCCGGATTTGGTGAGGATTTCTGTCGGTCTTGAGCCGCTCGTTATAAGCGAGCTCTATTGTACAATCATTTCAGTTTTGAAAAAATTTATGATGGAAGAACAAAAAATCAAACTCAAAATGCACAACAGTTTATGCAAACATGTTACAAACATGAAAATAATGCAAGTGAATGTTGTTAATCATTAAAAGGTTCAAACTATTTTTTTTTTTTTAACACATCTTCCTTTCAGTGTTTATTGCATTTTGGAAATGGAATTTCATGACGTTTAGATGAACTTCAGCACAATTTTCATGACCAGGAAAGAATCTGCAATAACGCTCCTAAATAACATCACTAATATTTCTGTGATGCCAAATACACAAACATATAGTTTCGATTACTACATACTCAGAAGCAGAATTTTTTTCAGGAGTCTGCAACGCAGAAAGGAAAAGCTAAAAACTGTATGCAAGATAAAGTGAAGCCTAAATATTAATTTTTTATAAAATTTATAGTCAAACTAGCTTTTCCCTGATAAAAAAAAAAAATTTTATTTTATGCAAAATTTAAACATCATTCCTTAAATGCTTTTGAATTTTATAATCATGAAGTATAAACAACGTAAATAATTTGAAATTCGTAAAGTGATTTTTTTTTTTCATGTAGTTAATCGATTTAACTTTAAACTCCCTCTTTTAAAGCATGTTCTACCTGCTACACATCGTGCTGTTATTATTTCCAGCATTTTTCACACATATATACAGCATTTCATTTGTTTGTAGAGCTGGAGCCCATATAGAATTTTTGTTTGAAATCCCTTTTGTGAATTGATTGTACGTTTTGAGAAAAATTTATCGAATTTGTGAAAATGTTATGGGAGCATTTTCATTGACACAATTAAATCCCAAAAAACTATAAAATTAAAGTCAGAAACAAGGCAAGAGTTCTTGTAAAGCAAAAATAAAAAACAAAAAATTCCTCATCAATCTGAAATGATATTATTTGGAAGTAAATAAAAAAATTGTGACCGACAGCTACTGGACTGTGCTGCACAATACGGCTGTGGAAATGCAACAGGAGACATTAAAAATGCATAAAAATATGATTTTAGTAAAAATAAAAAACTTTCCCCTTAACCTAACTAAAATGAAGTTACCGGAAGAAGAAACAAAAAAAAAACCTGCAACAGTCAACTTCTGGGATGTCACGGAAACGGAGAACTAAACGTTGCAAACGCTAAAAAATATGGCTCTTGGAAACAAAAACAAACAAACAAACAAATACACACACACACACACACACACACACACACACACACACACACACACACACACACTTCTTTAATCGAACTGAAACACTATCTGGAAGCCAAAAAAGGAAAATTTGTCCCCCTCAGCTCTCGCAGAATGCTGCATAACATGCTCATGAAAACAGAGTGACGATAAGAAATGCATAAAACTATGATTTTTGAAAGAAAGAAAAAAACTTTATAAATCTAACTGAGATGAAGTCATCTGGAAGCAAAAAAAAAAAAAAAAAATGGACGGCAAATTCTGAAACACCAATGACCGCGAAAACTGAGAAGGAAACGTTGAAAAAGCTTTTAAAATATTGCTCCAGTAAAACAAACATAAAAAAAGGATCGCATAAATCTAACTGAAACGATGCTATATGGATGCTAAAAAAGAAAAATTGTGGCCACCAGCTTCCGGAATGCAGCGCAAGACGGACATGGTGGAAATGGAGAAACCATTGAAAGTGCACAAACGTATCACTTCCTAACTTCATTACTGAAAGAAAGCAATATTTTCATTGACTCAAAGTTATCTGCTTGTAAAACAAGGAAGAAAGAATTGAAATAAAACAACGGGATCTATCAATGTAACTTCACGTCTGGAGGAGGGATCAAACGTTAAAATCATGCAAAAATTTCCCTTCCTTTACTTTAAAATTGAAAGGAATGCCAGAAACAATGAATGTTAAAGAAATAGTCAGAAAATAATCTGCACACAGTCCTAAAAGTTTGCGACAGGCGTCACCGTGCCACGCCGTTTCTGCTCTTGGGACTACAAATTAACTTTATTGGCTAGTACATTGCAATGACAAATACAGTTCCAGTTATTAAGCACTAACCTCATTCCAGTACTTTGAAATGATCAATGCATACATACAGTTTCAATTATTAAATACTAATCTCATTGTGGTATCTTAGTATGAAGTATGCAAAATGATTCTGCCATCCCAAATTTTACACCTATTCATTTGGCATGGGATCAAAACAGTGGAACGAAAATAATGGGAGAATGCAAAAAAGACTACTACTACTACTAAATGTGTATACTTTGGAACAATAAAAGTTTACATGTTGAAGCATTCAAAATAGACATATCCAGTGAAGACATCTAATTCAGTTTCAGTAATACGAGCAATGCATTGA
Source organism: Macrothele yani (assembly GCA_039090855.1). NCBI lineage: Eukaryota > Metazoa > Arthropoda > Arachnida > Araneae > Macrothelidae > Macrothele > Macrothele yani. The sequence continues at coordinate 17,447,087 of CM076996.1, read as the reverse complement.
AATGTCCACATTGAAATAAAAAATTCAGATATGCAAAAGTTTTTTTTTTCTACAATAACTATCTGTTTATATTACACAAGATTTTACTTTTGATGGTAGCACTATTATTTTTCTTTTCCTGAAACCTTTTTGCAATATACCTAAAGTGATCTTACCACCCCCCTTCAAGAGCTTATTGACATTTCGACAATGCTCGTCTTACTGCCATTATCATGGGCTTTGTAACTAAAATTTTGGCGTTCTCCGGATAACAAAACAGAAGAGTGCACAATGTGCTGTGAAATTAATGAACCTTTATTTAGATTTACTACGAAGTACTCATTTACATAGAGAATCCTTTTTATTGCGCCATTTTCACAAAAATTAGGAAATTTCTTGGAAACTTTTATTAGTGGCTCAGATGTATTTGTAGCACTAAATATGTCCAGCAAAAACACATCTAATCTATTCCTCAATTACAACTTTTTCTGAATCTCTCTCTGATCACACTTTTTTCTTGGTATGGGGAGATTTGGTCAGCTTTTATTGCAGCAATCTAGTTGTTTGATGTAAGTTCACTCAAAGTTGCACTGATTCAAGATTCAGCATCATACCTGATGACAAGGGATTCCACACATAATTGCTTCACATATTCTGTAGACATATTTTTTAATTTGCATAATGAAATAATCTGATATACTCATAGACAGGGTTCGACAAATCCCAGGCGCCAGGAGCCTAGAAATCTAGCCCTGGCGCACATTTTTTTGTTTTTTTGTTATTTCAGAATTTGTAATTTGCAGTAAATACCATAATTTGTTGTGTAATCTGTAAATTATCCGTTATATTGTTATAAATTTAGGTACTGGGTATAATACACCGGCAAAGAAAAGAAAAAAAAAGAACGAATAATGACCGTTGGTGCAGCGTTTTAAAAAATGTGTGAGGTAATTGTCCAGAGACGTGGTGTTATTAGAAAAGTACCAAAAAATGCAGTAACAGAAAAAAATGTAATGCAACACGAAGGTAGAGGACTGCAAAGAGATCATAAGAATATTTTTTTTTACTAACGAAAATTCTGACAGAGCATTAGAAAAATTCTTGATGTCAACATATGATGCAAAAGTTAGGTAATAATTACAAGTGGTGGGACGTTACTGCCTGAACCTTCCACCACTCATCAGTTTGTTGGCACTTAGCCTTTATCCTGGCCTTCACTCACAAAGTTTGCTCCATTTTCAAGTATTTCGGCTACAGGATTGCAGTTAAACCACCTCCATATCTTAACCTTATCCTTAAAGACAGAGATCCCAATAAACCCCAAGAGTTACAAGGTGTCTACTCTATCATTGCTAACATTTCCACTGGCGTTATCCACTATATTGGTAGTACTTACAGAAGCATCAACCAGCGATTAGTGGAACACATCGCTGATGTTCAGAAAGGCAACCGATCAACCTCCCTTTCAATTTTAATTATCAGCAATACGTCCACAATTTCTGATTGGCAAAATGTATCACTCCGTTCAGCAATTTGAAAGCCCTCAAGTACTGTGAAAGCATTGAAATCTTCCTTACTTCTAACACCTGCAATACAGATGCACCTTTCAACATACCTATCATTTGGAAAGCTATTTTGAAATCTGGCAACAACTGATGCTTATACCACATGTTTCATTCCATGGCTGATGAAGGCAGAAGTCACTACCAAAACATCCCACCACTTGTAAATTTTATGTAACTATTGCGTAATATGTAAACATCAATAATTTTTCAGTTTTGTGTGTTACGTGTTTCACTGCCAATTATTCTCACTACATGATTCTGACAGAGAATACGATGCAACGAAAGGGGGTACTATTTGCCCTCACGGAAGCCTACATGCTGTGAGAAGCTCACAGAGCTATTCCATGGCACGTATTTGGGGGGGGGGGGGGGTCTATTCACTTGAGACATTCTGAAAAGAGACAAATACTACAGGTCGTCTGTAATTTCTACAGATTTTTTAGGTCTAATTAATGAACTACGGTAGTGCTGTAAAAGCTACAGATTTTAGTTCTTTATTTACTTAAAAGTAACACAAAAGTATTTAAAAATAACGGTCACTTTTTTTTAATAAGACGATAGTTTCTTTCTTGTATCTTTGAACTTCTGAGTCAGTCATCCTGTGAATCACTGCTTTTTCCATTGGAAATTATAGTTCACGATTAATTAACATGACAAGTGCAGATTATACGATGATCTTGCCGTCATGAATCTTAGGAAGATATCTTTTTTCTGAATTTTATGGTCTGCAGATTATATGAATGCAATACTGCACTTTGAATTAATACAGGGCTGGAAAATTACCGGGCACCTAGAAATTTGGTCCTGGCACCCAACTTTTTTACTTCAAATTTCATAATTTGAGTTCATTACTTCAAGTTTATAGATGCAAAATGTAACTTCAACAAATTGTAATTTAATAAAATCAAACTTTCTGCTTTGATCACATTTATAAATTCTATCGGCTTTTATCCTGATGCGTGTTTCAAGCAGAGAAACACGACGAAACCCTTTGAGTCACGTGACTAGCCTGTCAGATCACGGAAGCCCCAGCAGCAGAAACTGCGATGTGTATCGCAGAACAAAATCAGTCTTTGCAGAACATTTGCTTTTTAATCTCAGATTTCAATGACTTGCGGAATATATTTTTTATCTTAAGAGTTCAGTTTCCTTTAGAATATTTTTACTTATAGAACATATTTTGTTAAATCTTAAATTTCAATTCCTCGCAGAATTTTTTTTTATCTTAAATTTACGAGCACAATGCTCGGTTGCGTATATGCCGGTAACTCCTGTAGTTTACACTCCCCCTCGCTTCTACCCGGAGCACCGACCCCACCTGCCCTCCCCCACACATCCATCCACTCCTACCATTTGGGATGGTAGGACATTGTTTCCCCCAGTGCTTTTTGAAACTCTTTTTCCCTCCCCACTAGCATGTTGTGAAAGTGGGAGGCGCCAAGCCGTGTTAAACCACATATTGAGATAGTTTGGTGTTTGTTAGGTGTCCATCTTGGAAAAAATCTCAAGTCAACAACAGCAGAACACACGGGATTGCAGGAATTTCGCCCAAATTTTTAAACTCCTGCCGAAATAAAGTTGCTAGGAAGGAGTCTCCCGCCTTAGAAATTTTTAGGAAAATATAATCTGGATCCGTATTTTGACCACTCAAAATTTGAGCTTTAAAAACATGTCATAAAATTACATGCATTAAAAATTAATCCTTCACAGAGCTCTGAAAATTGCAGTCGAATACGTCATTCATGTTGGAAATATAATCAATTTATGGAGACATGAATCGGCATCCATACGTAGTGGCCTGGACAATTCATTTTGCATATTACTGACTGTTACAAATCATGCATCAGATTTTTCGCAGAATCCCGCATTTTCATTATTTGAGATCGATACAAAACTGAAGAGAATTTGGGGGAGGGCATTAATGTGTAGGGGGAGGGCGTTTTCTATCTGGGAACAGTATTCCGTTTTTCAAAACTTAAAAAATTCCTGCAATCGATATTTCTTCTTCCGCAGTTGCCTCTGCCCAGTATTGTTACTAAATATCAGTCTATTGCATAAATGTTTGTATTTCAGCTTGAAACTGTAGGCAACAATTTTCGAAAACGTAAATTTGACGGAGTGAAAATTTCCCTGTAATCTTTAGCCACGAGTTTCTCTCGCGGATTAGGGGAATTTTGCCTTTGTTGTCATCATTTGTGTCATTCTCGAGAGCAATGAGAGGGGGGTTCCCCGGCTGAAAACTGAGCGACGGTTTTTTCCATAATCGTCTTTTCCCCCTCGCGATTCCCCTCTGTTCAGTATTAAATTAAAATACGCTTTTGTTCAATAAATTATTGTATCAGCTTCAAAATGGAGGAAAAATTTCTGAAAATGAAAATCAGACTGAGCAAAGAGTTTGAAAAAAAATGCACTCCACTCAGAATAACTGACATAACACCCTTACGTGTTGACATAATTATAAAAAGAGCAGGTATTTTATTGAATTTTTAATAATTAATATTTCCAAGAACTCATGTTTGTTCTGAGCAGAAGAAAGAATTGGAAGATCTTTCCACCAATTTCATTTAATTTGTAAAGGTTTCACCATGTGTTACACACTCTGAAGACAAAAAAAATAAAAAAATTGGGGGGGGGTATTCTTTGAGGAAGGTAATTATTATCTTATAATTCTAAGTCCTCAGTTATGAAACTATAACAGATTGTTTGTTCCATATTTTTTTGTTAGTATGTATTTTGGTTCTGTAAAACAACTTTTGTTTTTAGATAAAAGAAAAATTCAACTAAACTTGAGGTTCCATATATTTAAAATTCAGGAAATTTTAAAACATAACTTCCTTAAACTGTCATTTTCATGATTTTCTAATTTGTGCTGTACAATAACAAAAACCTGTAATTACGAAAGAAATCATGAAAGAAATACGGGATTACGCCATATAATACAAATTTTGAAGATGACAATCCGATTTTTGGCGTAAATGTGACAAGTATGATAAGTCAGATAATATCCGAAAACTTGAAAAAGGGTCCCAACCAGTAATTAATTATCCTGGAATATCATATTCTTTTTTATGTTTAGATTCTTATCAAAACTATAAAACCCTGAGACTTATAGACCAAATTCGAATTTCATTTTCAGCAGTAAGTAGTTTGGGTAGTAGGCAGCGCTTAATACACTTATATTATTACTCTTTGTTCCGACATTATCACCATGCATTGCATTTGTGCACGATACTTGGAAATTTGCTTTTGTTTCACCTGGCTCCTAAATTTTGGAGCTGGCTCCTAGATTTGGAAGCTTATTTTCCCAGCCCTGAATTAATATGTACAAAACACGAGTTCCATAAATAATGGTTTAATAAAATCAAAAATTTTTATTTTTTGAGAGCAGCAACTGGAAAAAGAAAATTATGAAGCAAACGAACTTTATTTGCAACAAGTGGTTTGGGTAAAAAGAAAAGAAAATTTACAAATATATTTTATCAATTTTCGTTCCAGCATATTACCTCACATTTTTATTCATGCATTATTTGAAATTTAACCACATCTTCTGAGTTCTTTTGTTTTTACAGATGTTTCTGCCCTCTAGATTTTATCAAGACCTGTTTCTCAATGTATAGGAACTGTATCAAAAGTTTCGTTTACACAGAAAGAATTTAAATTTTACTGCCAGGTTCCTTTCACAGTTCCCAGTTGTTAAATTAAAATCTTTTCCTTACGTATTTTGTATGTCTACTATTTTTGAAGTTGTTGAAAATGCTATTTATATTTTTTCAAGGTGCATTAATGGAACTATTTTTCTGGATATAAAAACTTTAATTGGTTTCTTGTTTTTATGAGGTTCACAGTCCAATATATTATATTTTATTTTTTTGCCATAAAAGGTCCATTTCACACACATTGCTGCACATTCAATTGCAATGTACTTATTTTGTCCTCATTGGAATCTGTGATGTTCTAATAATTATTGCTTTATAAATTTTTCTTTAAATTATCTTATTCTATTGTTATCATGGTATGCATGTCACAGCAAATTTTGTTTCATTGTTTTGTATGCAGATACATTTTATTTTTATACAACTGCCTCTCACGCTAAAATATTTTTGTTAAAATAAAATTTCACTGAAAATATTTTGAAGTTACCACTATAATTCAAAATACTTTTCTGAAAATGCCATTTGAGCTAAAAATACTTTTGCAAAGCTACTGAAAAATTGACTCCATTTTCAAGTCTATTACAAATCCACGTCTCTAGCTAAGCCGATACTTTGCAGCTCATTTTTTGCCCAGCGGAATGTAAGTCTGCATTTTACAGATCTTGGATTTGAAGAGCTTTTGCTTACTATAAGATTAGATGTCTCCACCAGACAATCTGAACTAAATAAAATAATTAATCTAGCCATGAAAGCAGGGTACTCATACAAAAGTATTCTCAACATCTTCAGAAAGACTAAGGCCACACTATGCGGAATATGCACTAATTCAATTACTCATCTGCAGTACATGGGATCAATACCATATATTCCAGGCTTGTCTTACATCCTGAAAAATGCCCTAAGAAAAATGGGACTCAGAGTAGGCATAAGGGCCCCAAAATCGTACAGCATAGCATTCTCTGACAGATCTACGATCAACAACGAAGCTGGTGTTTATGCCATACCGTTACTGTACCCCGATTGTTCACAAAGATATTACATCGGAATGACAAAACGCTTATTTGGAACCAGAATCAGAGAACACAAAAGGGACACAAAAGAAGGAAGATCATCTACAACTCTATCCAGAGAAGTGTGTTCCAAGTCAGCGGTACCTGTATGGGAAGGTATTAAAAAATTAGCCCCCTACACTAACCCAAAAGTAACAGCATTCAGAGAATCTCTGGAAATTATCACCAGCCGTGAAGCCTGCAATGAAAGTCTCCCTGGAGTTGCCAAAAAAAACCGATACAGTGCCTTAATGATTTCCCCTATCAAAACCGCCATGTTCCAAATTAACACATCTCGTGACTTCATATTCAGAACACGCTGCACTGCATATTTAATTATTCTTTGTGTCTCGTGTAACCATTCTCAAACTTAAATTGTAATCATTCAAATATTTCAGTCTGTTTACACTATTAGTCTTAAAAAAACCATTTGCAAATGAGCAAAAGCTTGACAAATTGTATTTTGTTTTCTTACACCAATTAAACAGAATACCACTTCAGTCTTATATACTTCGTATATTAATCAGTTGTGCTATTTATATTTACATTTAGTCACTTTTTGGATATGTCTTTACATTACACTTCTTATATGTGACCCTTTTTACTGCTTCAAAACATTTATTGACCATTAGTTTTCTTTCATTTTAGATAGTGTAAATAATGTTCAACCTCCTGTTCTTTACTCATACTCATCCAGCCATACAGATCCCACAGCAGATAGGTAAGCATTACTACTCTTCATAGAAAAGGTCATAGCATTCATCCTGCACCAATCTTAGGCTTACATGAGGTAATCCAGTGTAACTCACTATAAGCATTTTGATAATTCTGAAGAGAAAGAAAACCACACTAAAAATGTTGGAAATACGGATATATTCAGCGTCATGGTAGCACTGCTGATGTAACCATCATGACTAGCCAGTCCTAACATGAACGCAAGTCAGACTCCAATCATCACTACTGAATAGCAGAGTGCAGTCTGTCAATCTGCTGTAATCCAAAATTCCCTGTATCTATAATCAACTCACAAAGTAGAAAAACATCATAAATATTAGGGTTTTCCACTGTATGCAGCCCACTCCGCTTGATATAGTGATTACAGATTGACCAACAGATGGCAGCGTGTCACAGGGGTTAAAATTTAGGGCGGGATGGCAGGATTCCCGCCGAAATAAAGTTGTTAGATGGGAGCCTCCCGCCTTACGAAATTTTAAGAAAAAATATATATAAATATAAAATCTTGAGTTCGTTGTTGGACCACTCATAAAATTCAAGCGTTAAAAACGTATCCTTTGTAAAAATTCGTGCATTAGAAACGGACCGTTCAGAGTTCCGAAAACTTCAATCGAATACATCGTTCATGACGGAAACATAATCAGTTTATGGACACGTGAATCGGCTTCCATATGTAGCTACATGAGCAGTTCATTTTGCATATTGCGGACTGTTACGAATCAGGCACGAGATTCTTCTTCGGATTCAAGGAATTCCGCTTTTTTCTCCACATTTTGGTTATACTAGAGATTTATGAAAAAAAAACAACTGAGGATAATGTTTTATTTTCGAAAGATATGTATGTGTGTGTGTGTGTGTGTGTGTGTGTGTGTGTGTGTGTGTGTGTGTGTGTATGGGGGGGGGTCGTTTTCCATGTCTAGGGAACGGTATTCCATTTTTCAGTACTTCCGTAAACAAACGTTAAACAGAGTGAAAAATTTTCCCGCAACTGTAATGTCCTTTTCTCGCGAAGTTTTTTCGGTCCAGTATTGTTATTAAATATCAATTTATTGCATAAATGTTTGTATTTCAGCTTCTGATAACTGAAGTTCGACGGAGCAAAAATTTCCTCGTAAACTTTAGGCAAGAGTTTCTTCCGCAGATTCGAAGAACTCTGACTTTGTCGTCATCATTTGCATCGTTCTCGAGAACGATGCAAAACTGAAGATAATTGGGGAGGGCAGTGAAAGGGGGGGTTCCTGCTGGGGACGGAATTTCGTCTTCCAAAACTTTCGAAAACGGAACTTAGACGAACTGCAAATTTAATCTGTAATCATAGTTTGTTTTTTTCTTGCGATAATTCCCTCTGCTCAGTATTATTGTAAAATATAATTTTGTTTAATAGCTGATTGTGTTTCCGCTTGAAAATGGAGGAAACATTTCCGAAAACGAAAGTTGGGCGGAGCGAACATTTTTTTCAGAATCGTAATCCCCCCGCCCCCACGATGTTTCCACTGCCCTGAATTATTGTTAACTGTTATTTTCCCTCCATAAATAGCTGCACAGGGAAAAACTCTACTCATATCAGAAGAATGGTTGAATCAATCAAGTCTCAATTATGTGAACTGTAAACATCTCCTACATATTATTCAAGATTTTTTTTTTTCCAGAGCTGAAGGGAATCTTGTTCAAAAATAATAAATTAGTTGACTCTTGTAATACTAAACTTGCACATCACAATATCCAGTGAAGGTTTATCTTTTGTGATTGATATAGACTGCAGATTTCCTTCTGCCACAATGGAATCTTTTTTAAGTCTGAGTGTGTAAAATCTGAATCTGTGAAGCCACACACACACAAGTTTTGGCACAGTCTTTCAAAAGCCTGGCAGACTAGTTTTGTTTTTCTTGAAAAGTAATGAAGATGCAGTTATGGAATATTCACTATTCAAACATCTGTAAAAAATGAAGAGTGTATGTGCCAACATCCAAAGTTTTCTAAGAGTTTTATAAGCAACCATCTATCTGCACACATTTCCATTAGTGTCAAAAGTTTCTTTTGCAAGTAAGTCTTGTGTTGTGTTGTGTTTAACAAATGTACCATGTGAACGTGACTTTAGCACACAAAACAGAATTCAGCCAAAATTTAGGGCTTTACTGAGCAACAAAAATCTTAATGCACATTACTGAAATTGGGCCAGATAAACCCTCAGAAATAAAACAGCTTATCAAAGCTTGCTAACTGTGGCAAGGAATGAAAGACAGACATATACTTCATGTGCAATTTTATGATATCAATGTGCTGAAAAATGCACAACTCTATTTTGTAAACTGAATCATGGTAGTAATTAAATTTGCATTACTGAATGTAGTAAATTTTTTGATCTGATTCACCTGTTTGTTTTAAAAATCAAGTATAGCTTATATTGTTTGAAAAATTACTACTGTTTTCCCTGTCTTTTATTACACTGCTCAACAAAAAAAAACTTTTTTTATGTTTCCTTAATGAAAGTAGTTAAACTTTACTAATTTCTGGTCGAAGAAAACAAATCTGATAATATATTTTTTTTATTAGCTCCAGTTTCAGAGATACACAACTTATTCATCTATATATAATTATAGCAAAAAGCAAATTTCAGCAGTATTATATTATACTACTACAATGTAAATGAATGTTATTTTCATTCAATCAATCAATCATAAATTACACAAAATGCAATAACCCAGGAATTGAAATTACTACATGAAATACAGAAATGGGGGCCTACAAATGAGTGTGCCTTCTCTTTGTATGTCGCCTGTAATCTTGTTCTGGGGCGGGTATCTCTTGTCATCAATGTCCAACAGTAGTCTGCAAGCATGGAACAGTTCCACCAACCCTGATATCTTCGTTCCATTGTTGAAATGTCTTGGTGGAACCGCTCACCATGCTCACTACTCACTGCACCGCAGTTTTCTGGGAAGAAAGCGCATTTTGAGGGACATGTTGCAGCCTAAGTAACGATACTTGTCTAGAAGGTTGTTTACAAGCTCAACATAATTTACAGCTTTTAGTTACCTAAGAAGCCATGCACAACACTTTTAAAGGATGCCCAAGCTGGTTGCTCATTGCCCTGGAGGACTAGCTGGAAGTTTTCATCCACAAGAAGTTCACGAGTTTGAGGACCACTCAGCTGTGAAAATTAGTCTCTCAGGTACTTGCCTCTCCATCCTTGTTCATCCCCTTTACAAAGTTCTTCATAAGGGAGAGTTTGATGTGTAAAGGGGGCAGAAGAATTTTGCTTCGATCAACCAGAGGACTGTGCTTGACATTCTTTTCCCTGGGTCGCAAACTTTCCCTCGGAGACCAGTCTTTTCTGTTGTAGTGTGAAGATCTAGCCCGACTGTCCCACTCACACAGGAAACAGCAGTACTTGGAGTATCCCAACTGGATGCCCATTGCAATCACCTTCATGTCTCCACAGATCTGCCATTGGTGGTCTGTGTACTTAATTGCTTCCAGAAGTAATTTCATATTGGCATATGTTTCCTTCATATGGACAGCATGGCCTACAGGAACTGAATAAGAGAATTGCCATTGTGTAGGAACACAGCTTTTAAACTAAGCGTTGATGAGTCTATGAATAACCTCCAGTCTTGTCGCTTGTGCTCCATATTCAAAGCTGTCATTAAACCATTCACATCACAGCAGGCAACTAGGTTATTATCTTTTTCAAAATGTGGAAGCAAATCTTTCTGCCGACTCCTGTACACTGACACTTTAACATTATGTTCTAGAAGATTCCACTGTTTAAGCCTAGAACCTAGAAGCTCGGCTTTTCTTTTGGTAGGTCCAGGTCTCGAATTAAATCACTTAGTTCACCTTGGGTAAGTCTGTGTGGCTCACCCGGTGACTCAGGTGCGAAATCAGGATCCTGTGATGTCGAAGCCTCAGGGCATGGGTATGATGTCACCTCTGTACTGTCTTGCTCTTCATCTGAGTCCAGACTGTACTCCTCTGGTGGGTTCGGTATAGGGAGATCGTCCCAATGTGGCACTGGTCGGATAGCTGACAGGTTGTTGAGGTATATCATGCTCAACTTCCTCTTTCTTGATATACCTTTCTTAATAGGAGGTACCACGCAGAAATAGCAGTTATCTACATGATTTGTCAGCTCTCTCCAAATCATAGGGATGGCAAAGGGCATTGAACGTCCGTTTTTATGGGTCCATCCACATAGATTCACAGAACAAGTATTTCAGCAAACATGAGGTGCCCACGTTTTGTCTTGGTCCCCTACTTTCATACCAAAATAATGGTGGTAGGCTGTCTTCACGAGTGAAGTAATTGGGCGTTTCTGGGCGGCAAATGTCACATCACCACAAACATAACAAAAATAGTCAGATTTGTTTAAGCATTGACGTGGCATCCTTGCTTTTCAAGTTAAGTATGACCACAAAATCAACATGCAACAAAGAAAGGAACACTATAACTTTCACTCCAAGCAAGCTGTAAACAGACAATGAACTAAAACAAGTTATTAGTGAACAAAAGAAGATCTACAGTGACTCTTCATTCCCGCTCTCAGGTTTGCCAACCCCTATATTTGTTTTACGTAGTTACCTTAATCAGCCGCTCGGAGCGCCACACGCTTCATTTCATATACATATTCTAAAACATCATAAATGGGCTATATCTCGGAAATGAGAGAAATGAGAGCTAACTAAGCGTTTTAAATGTCATATTCGTTTTTTACATACTGAAATCAATACGAAATAAGTATTTTCAAGTCAGAAACATTTTTACTGTTGACCAGTGTTGTTATTATTAATTCACATATTCAAAACTCCCCACCTTAAATTTTCAATCCCCTCCATTTACAAACAGAAGTGGGGAAGACTCCCTTCCATTTCAATTTTTGAATTTTAAGCCCTGATGTCAGTGCTCCCTCCTCACTATCCAGTGGGAATGAGTAAGTACAACTAACTGCACTCGGCTTGTTGAGGGCATCTGGATTCGCCTTGGCATCTCAAACTTGAATATTCAGACATCTGCGAGTTAATTACTCCCTGAATTTTATGGATTCTCTTCCTGGGGCTCACCCTAAAGGTGTGTAGAGAAACAGGCTCTACATAAATTCTTGATGATTGGAATGTAAGGTTTATTCCCTACATCAAGATTTTATTGAGAAACTAATTATTGTATATACTCGTGTATAGGTAGACTTTTTTTAATGAAATATTTAGGTCAAAATTAAAGGGTCGAACTATACACGGAAATTATTTCTGATAGGTTGAAAACCAAAATTTTGATGCCGTATGGAAATGCACATACTTAACCCTTTGCGCTAACAGTTCATTTGCAGTTGTACATTTAGTCATTTTCCGGGTGTTACCGGTACAGAAGAAAATTATTGCTAAGAATTTTCTTGATTTTATATGTACGGGATTTTTTTATTCACTAATAGAAAAACTCATTTCGCAAGAATGTCTCAAAGTCCATTTTAGATCTGTCGATATGGCCTTGACTGCCGCGCTGGTAAATCACCCAGAGGAAAGAGGTGAATGGGTCACAGCCAGTAGTTTAAGTTGCACCGTACTCAATTCTCGACAGGATTGGGGGGGGGTGAAGAGGGAGAAGAACAGACTATTGCAAAAGGAGACCGCTGCCTCTGCTTAGCGACGGTGAAGAATAGAGGTGTGATAATCTACAGAACGGCGGTAACTTGATCAATGCATCCCGAAAACGAAAATGGACAGGTGTCATATGAACATTGAAGACAGCATTATTAAAGGTTTTCAGGTTAAATAAAAACTTGAATTAAACAAATATCGGCCCTTGGAAGTTTTAGAAGAAAAGAAAAACGTTAGGCAACTATAATGAACTTAAATAACTTATTAACAAAAAGACGTACCGTACTAAATTTGCACATATCTTCAAAATCCATAGAAATCAGATTCTTCACTATAGTCAGAGCCAAACAGCTCATCCCAGTCTTTTTCACCAATAATTTGGTTGCAGGGATCATCCCAATCTTCATCGGAAGTAGTGGCAATCTCGTCGCCCGATTCATCATCCCACAGAATATCATCTTCTGTCCCGTCGAGTTGATTTTATATGCCACATTTTTTAAATGCTTTAATGACAGTCTCGGCTTTTATTTCTGCCCATGTCTGTGAAACAAATTCACACAATGTCTGCAATGTTGGCGCACGCATGCTTCCTCCTTCAGTGAACGTTTTTTCCCCGTCTAACATCCACTCATTCCACTTTCTTCGCACATTATCTTTGAACGGCTTATTAATAGAAACGTTCAATGGCTGCACAAGGCTTGTTAGACCGCTGGGAATCACAGCAACATCAGCATTTTCCCTTCGCACTTTTCTAACATCATCTTCCATCAGGTGGGATTTAAACACATCCCAAATAAGCACAGACTTTTCTTTCTGTAACCCTCCTGGCCGAAAATTCTAAACTTTTTCAACCATAATAGTATTCCTCCTTCATTCATCCACCCTTTGTCATCAAAATGGCCAACAACACCAGTTGGAAATTCTTCTTTTGGAGCAGTTTTTCTTTTGAATATAACCATAGGTTTTAGCTTCGTACCATCAGCCATACGTGCTAACACAACAGTAAATCTATTTTTTTCATGGCCAGTTGTTCTTATCAGGACAGATTTTTTGCCAGCTGTATTCACGGTTGAAGATGACAGCATATCAGAATTCATTGGGGATTCATCCATATTTCCAATACAAGATGACATTTATTCTTTTGACGATGTCTGATGAGAAATCTGTGAAATGCCACAACCTTTTCTTCATATTCCTCTGGTAAATGCTGCAATGATTTTGTTTTCTGTCTCAACACAAAATTGTGCCTCCTCATAAATTTCATACACCAACCAGAGCTTGCTTTAAAATTAATTATTTCGAAACTCTTTGCTGTTTTCAGAGCAAAAATTCAAATTGTGCTGCTGGAAACAGCAAATCCATATTTCTGTTTTCAAGGACGCATTTTTCTACTTCTTCAAGTTCAGGCCATTGTCTGGGCTTTCCCCTATTTTCACATTTAGTTTTTGGACACTGCTTTAACTGTGCAGATAGTTTTCTCCAATCCCAAACATTTTTTTCATTCACTTTAAATTCCCTCGCTGCCACACAATTGTTTGTTTTCTTCACAAATTTTATCACTTTTTGCTTGAATCCAGGTGTATAACTGCACCTCTTTGAAGCCATATTTTAATTTTCATTCAATTTCACAACAAATATATAAAGCATAAACAAACAATTGCCTTATTTTTAAACTTGGCTGATCGCTCAGAATAACATTGCCATTCATAGTAAAAAAAGTGCATTAATTTAACAACCTACTTACGTTTGTCATTAAATTGAGTATTCCCCGGCTCTAAAAATCAAGCAAACAGTAACATTTTCAGAAGACAAAGAGCAAGCAAAAAAGATTGCATTTTTACTGAATGGGACGATGTTTGGTTTTGTCACTAAAGCTGATTGTTTGTTACAAATACGGAGGAGGGGGGTGAAACTCGGGAGTAGATGACACACACTCGCCCAGCTCAGCAGTCTACCTACAGCTGTTATGCTGCACAGGGTAGTGGGAGAAAATTTTATAGAACAAATGTTCAATTTTTAAATAGTTGCGTGCAAATTTTACAGTGTCTACAATACATCAAAATAAAGATTCATTTTAAATTTTGAAGAAATCCATTGAAAACTTCAAAAGTTACACATTTATTGTTTACAGCATGCATATTCTTTATGGGATCAAAAAACTATCAGGTTGACATCAAGACCTATTTACGCTTTCTAAATATGGTTGAGGAAGTTGGTTTTTTTTTGTTTTTTTAAATAATGATGTGCCTTATGATGCTTGGTAAATGCATCACAATTCATTTGCTGCAGGCGCAAATGCTTTACTCTCCATGAATGAAGTAACTGCAGAAAACTCGCTCACAAAACATGAGGGGGGACTATGTGCAAAAGTGGGTTCAAATATTGTTGAAGGGTGGTGGTGAGCCCTATCATCTTCAAAGAATTGTGCCTCCATTCCACCCACATTTTGTGGGAAACTAAAATGCTACAACAATAAATAGTAGGTTCACATTTCCGCATGCGGGCGCATTTTTGGAACTCAGAAAAGATTTTTTTTTTTTTTTTTTAATTTATACACAAGATACGTAGGTATACAAAAACTGCAGATATTCAGATAAAAATCGGGGGTCGACTTATACGCGGGATATACAAAAACTTCAAATATTCAGATAAAAATCGGGGTGTAGACCTATACACAAGTATATACGGTAAATCTAATCAGCAAAAACTTATGTTGTTAATTATTAAATTCAATATTTAACATTTCAAACACTCTTTAAATTTAAACAAAAATCTTAATTGCTCAGGAAAACGTATCAATATGAAACCATTAGAAAACTATAATGGAGCTCATGGATTTTTGCTTTCCATTAAAAGCATGGAAACATTAAATTTCACATATGACAACCATTAAGAAATCTCAGTTTTACTTAAAACAACATATGTGGCTGACTTCACTTTTTGTAAAAACTCAACAAAATATTTTTGCTGGAAGCAAGGTCCAGACATACTGGTTTTTGCAATTAAAAGTGATTCTAGTGTTGAAGTACTCAAAGAGCCTCTTACATCAATCTTATTTCTCCTTACTAAACTAAAAACTCTTTCTCACGAGGCATTACTATCAGGCAAGATTAAAATCCCTAACAAGACTTTACAAAGTCTGCTATAAAGAAATTTGCCACAAGAGTCCTTTTCTTTTGATAATAAATACCATTGTTCACTAATACTTTTTCTATTTAAAATGTTATCTGGTAATGATGCTACTTGAAATTTCAAAAATTCACTTTCTATGACATCAACAGGCTTCAGGAATTGTTTCATTCTCACCTTAAAAAGAGACATGGGAACATATCAATTGCATACTGAATTGATGAAAAATTAGACTGTTCTCTTCTAGAAATATCAGCAACTTGGACATGATTTAATATTTCCAAATTCCATGGAAATTTAGAAATTATATATTACATAGTTGACAACCATTAACAAATCTCCCTTAATAAAATAATTTCTAACTTTAGAAAAAAAAAATTCCTGCTCCTCAGTGCTAACTGTTTCAATCAATTCTGTGGTTTCAAAACCAACTAACTCTGCGTTGTCTTTTTTGTTCTTTATTTCATTATATTTAACATGAAATATTGACTGTGTTTGCTTAATAATGCTTACTTTTACAAATCTAATTAGGAGTTCATTAAAAAGACTTTCAATATCAGATTTAAGTGTATGCACTTGAGGTTCCTCCTGCTGAAACATTGTATTTTTCAAAACCTTTTGTAACATGACAAAGAAACAGTGCTAAGCGTGATTCACAGTTGAACTCAAGGTAAAAAAAACCTGTCTTGCTTATTTAATGCATTTTTAACAAGATTTTTTTCATGCAGTTCTTGTTGCTTTTTAATTACACGTGTTTGAGATTTGAAATCATGTTCGGTGTTAACTGCAGTCATTTTAAATTTCTTATCAACAGAAGTCAAATTCACGTTTTTCTCTTTAACATTTCATTGGGTTTACAACTTTCTGATTTTGAATGATCCAATTTTGGAATGATATCAGTTCTTGGTGAGAAACCAATCTTTTTTCTTTTTTTTTCGTTAGAACACTCTTTTTTAAAAAATAAAGTTAAGCATCGCCACTGCTACAACAATCTGTCAAGACATCTACCAAGTGAAAGCCAACAAGTGCAGCCATGCTTTAAAATCTTTTGTGTTTCAACATCACATAACTCTTGAATTTCTGTCAAAGCCTGTTTCCTTTTAAAACTTTTTTTCTAAATAATAGTATATAACTATATATGTCAATTAAAAGTTCATGAAATGTACAGGTAAGTTTCCGCAGATTTTTGTGCTACCAAATTCACCTAATGGCATAAACATCCAAAAGCAAATAAATTTGGCTGTTTACCTTTTAAAAATGCTGCAACTCCTTTTTTCTTGCCGATCATTACTGGCGTGTTGTCACACAATAGAGCAAGACAATTTTCCCACGTAATTCCGTATCATTGCAATTCATCACTTATTAATTTTACAATATTTTCCCCAGTAGGGAATTCCATTAACTTTGGCAAATACAAAAAGGTCAGTTTTTACCCCATTTGACAATTCCTTAAAATATGTTATAACGATCGGATACAACTGATCATTGCCACTATGGCTTCCATCGGTGGACACCGTAAAAGGATTTTTAGTAGCTGCAGCAATGATTTGTTTTTTACTAGCCAATTTTTTAATAATAAATGTTGTTTTGGTGCGCCCCCAGGAATAATTATTTGCATCTTTTGAATCTGGAAACATCGCCTGAAATAATGGGCGAGCATGGTCCACAGTAGCTATCGGGAGATTATGTTCCAAAATGAAAGATGTGAACATTTCTTCTGCTTGAGTAGTCTGCTACTCCTTATTTACCATTAAAAACTGATTTATAGGTTTTGTAAACATGAAGGTCTTTAAATTGTCCTCATGTTTGGCTGTTTTCGAATACCTAACTATATCCATACGTCCGCCATGAGAGATGAGAGATATTGCAGTTGCACACAACACAAAAAACAAAAGAGGCACTTGTTTTTTATTCTTTTATGAAATCAAACTCCTTGCAATACTTTGTGGAAAACGTTTGAGATCGGGCTTTTTTCTTGCAGACATCATTCAATCAATTCGTGAGAACTAAACACAAATAATTCAGCAAAAATGAATGAAAGACCACGTGCTCTAACCTCTCCGTGCATCGGTTCTTGCAGATGTAAGGGGAGGGAGGTAGCTTCCAATAAACAGACACTCATCGACATTTCAGTGCTGACCAATCAGCAGCTTTAAGTATGACAGAGTCGAAAGTACCATGGAGTCGCCACCAAATACCAAGGTGTTAGTGGAGTGGTAACCAAAGACAATCACCACTCCTATTCACGCAGCACTGGCCACCATAAGTCACCGTCCGTGCTGCAGGTGACACATCCATGCAAAAAGCTGCTTTGAAACTACTGAAACCAATGGAGCAAAAGCTTTGAGCCGTATAGACAGATAAAATGGATTTAATAATCTTTATCAATTATATAAGCTTACTGTTTTAGCAACTGTATAATTTAGTTTGTTTCTGCCTGTATGTGACATCACACCGAAGATTAGCAGTGACCAATGGCGGCAGAGCCAGTGGTGTCTCCACCTAATACAAGCTTGATGGAAAGTACGAATCAGTCCCGAACATTATACAAAACGAGTCGGAATTCGTTCATTGGTTGCTGATTGCACTTGACTTACTTTATTTCCATTGCAAAACTAGAGGAAGGTGAATTTGTTAAAAGAAATCGGAAACCTCTCCAAGGAAAAAAAATCTTTCAAAGGGGGAAAAAACAGATTACATGTAGATCTTCCCAACTTGTCAGAAAAGGGGGAAATAGGGGAAAACATGACTTTTTAAAAAAAATCGTATTTTTTGCAACAAAATCATATTATCGTACTGCAGTATGATTTATCGTACTAAATACAATAAAATCGTAACAGTTGGCAGGTCTGCACATACATTCAACTTGGTACGTTTTCTGATGCAATGTTGCCCAATGAATTTCACACCGATAGCAAAATTCTAGAAAAACATAGGAGAGCACATACTTATTATAATATTTCACTATGTCTGTAATCCTATTGTATAGTATCTTCTTTCTTCCTTTTTTTTTTTTTTTTTTTTTTGAGTTTAATGCCCTTTATGAGCATTAAAGGCTATATGGAATAATCTGCCCTGATTTAGGGATGGACAATTTTTTCAAAAAGAAACAGAACTAGCAATGTAAGACAAGTACATCATTTGTTCGTCAACTGGGCTTAAACTCAGTTCAATTAGCCAGAAGACCACACCTCTGACTATTCAGCTATTAAGGGCTTTAAGGCAGCACATGGGCATCTGCCTACAATCACATAGCACTCCAATACAATATGTAAATTTTATATAGAAGTGGCAAATAAAACAACTTTGCTGAAATCTAAAAATCTTTCATATGAAGGCATTTGATATATGTTACGTGGACTTCGTTCAGTGCCGAAGTGATGCATGCTGACAATTTACATTACAGCAACTGCCAACAGGGTAACCCGCTAAGCATTGTAACAATGAAATTCCGGCATGTGATTTCATCCAGTTTTGCAAACAGAGCAAAACCTCAGTAGCTCTGTTACATGGCAATTGGTCAAAAATATGTGTTAACTCACTAACATCTTCATAACATTCTAAATATTTGTCTATTTGAAATATTCCCTGTTTCAACAATTTAACTATTTTATTTTTATTTTTTATTTTTTTGTCCCATCTGCTTATTTAATGTGATTAAAATCACCCCTTCACATTCATTTTGCCTGGGAATGATTGCTATTGAAAAGTTTTAACAATGAGTTATACATTTAAATTAAATTTTGCAATCAGGGTCAGGGTTGGCATGTTTTTGCCACAGTGGGAAAAAAACGCGGTAAAAACAGTCCTGGCAAAAATATGTTTTCAATAATTGTTACATTTTTTTTTTTTTTGTAAATACTAAATATTTTGAAAAATGCTCATCTAAACAAATATTCAAGAATATATTTTTTTACTGCTAAACTGAGGATGCCTTGCAGATATCCTGTCTGGATTCATTGAAACTGGTTCTGCCTGTGTTTTCTACTCCTAATTGACAAAGAAGCTGACACTGCCTCAGAGGGAATTGAGAGTTCAGACAGGGGATTAAGGGATTAGTAGCAGGCAGAACCAGTTTCAGCTGGTGGTGGTCAAGACTAGAAGTTTCTTCTACTAAATTAGGTGACACAAAGAATTGGAAGCTGTTGTATGTCAATATAGTGCTAGTTAACCCTTCCTTTTTAGTTGTGTGTTCTAACTTGCTAAATTTAAATAATGTTTAAAGGAAGAAAAAAAGATCCTGTATGGGAGCATTTTCAAGAATTAGAAATTAATAGAAAACAGACTGCCAAATGCCAAAAGTGTGGCAATATACAGAGCAACAAAGCAGCAAGAATGAAAACACATGTGAGCAAGTGCTTAAAGGTTCCTTCAGCAAATGATTTTGACAATTTGTTGCAGTCTTCAACTTCAATTGCCATTAATAGGGATAATGGCATTCAGCATTTGACAACAGAACTGAATGAGCCTGCTGCTAAGAAGGCAAAGATTTTGCAAGACAACTTAAATAAATTTGTAGTGAAGACACCAAGTAATGAAAAGGTTAAAATTGATATTTTGATTGCAAACTATTTTATGGGTGCAACATACCATTTGCTGTTGTTGAAAAAGAAGCATTCAAAAACTTAATCCATGCATTACGACCTGGGTACAAACCTCCTACTCGGAAAGATCTTTCAAGTGAACTGCAAAATGATGTTTACACTGAATTGGAACAACAAATGAAAGAAAATTTTAAAGATAAGCAAGGTAACTTTGGTAATTGATGGCTGGAGCAATATTCGCAATGAGCCTATAACAGCTGCGTGTGTTCAAGTTGGAAAATCTTCATGTGTTGTGGATGTTGAAAATTCGAGGACAACCAAAAAGACTGCTGAATATTTAGTTGAAAAGGTCAATGGAATCATTGCTAAAGTGGGAAATGTGTACCAGTGTAAAATAAAAAGTATTGTTACAGATAATGCCAAAAATATGGAAAAGATGAGAACAGGAATAGCACAAAAAAGTGCACTGGTTGGATACGGCTGTTCAGCTCATCATCTAAACCTTTTGGGGGAAGATATAACTCTTTCAAATGTGTTGAAGCATGTTGTTGAAATCCAGAAATATTTTCAAAACCATCATGCTCCAGGAGCTTGGCTTAAAGAGTGTGCTGATTCTGTAAGACATCAGTTACCATGCAACACTCAGTGGAATAGTCAGGTTAGTTGTCTGGAATCGTTTGTACGCAACCACAGTGCCTACACAATGATTTCTAATGATTACAATGCCATAATGGACCAAAACATAGTACATAATATACGAGATTTTAATCTTTATCGTCAAGTCAAAGATCTGCTTCTGCAATTGAAACCTGTAGCAGATGCTTTAAATATTTTACAAAGTGATTCTGCTACAATAGCTGATGCTTGTAGTTAATGGTGTTCCCTGCTAAGAAATTATGTCTTACATCCTCACTATGCTATAATTTAGAAAAGGTTTAAGAAAGCTATTCAACCATGTCACTTGGCTTCATACTTACATCAAAAATATAGAGGTGAATATCTCAGCAATGAGCAGAAAGAAATTGCAAGAAAATGGCTGGAAGATAATTCTGAGTTTCTGCCTTAGGCTTTAAAATTTGATTTAAAAGGTAGGCCATTCCCTCCAATGTACTTTTCAGAAAATGTGATAATTTCACTGACTGCTGAAAAATGGTGGAACAGTGTATCAGGTGCCTGTGACATATCAAAGGACTTTTGTGATTTTGTAGCTCACCTTCAAATTTGTCCTGCGAGTTCAGCTGCAATTGAAAGGACTTTTTCGTACTTTGCGTTTATTCATTCAAATATTCGAAACAGACTTGGTGTGGAAACAGCAATAAAACTGTTGTTTTGTTTTGACATTCTTCAAAAACAAGTATAGCATTTTTTATACATCCTCAATGAAGTAAAAATTATTAAAACAGGTAACATGAATGCCTTCTCTTTTATTTCATAAGTTTTTCATCTTTTTTTTTTTTTATTTAAAGACATTTTTTTTCAATTTTGCCAGTTTTTTTCCATTTTTGCCTGGTTTTTACCAGTTTTTGCCACTGTCATACCTTTTTGCCAGCAAAATGACCAACCTTGTTTGCAATAATAAATATTTGGTGCACAAAAGGTTTAGACTTAATAACTCCAGAGATGTGACAGAACTATATTGGTGCAGAACAAAAAAAAAATTCCCTTATCAAACCTACATCAAACTAACAACCACAAAAAATGATTCATGCTTAAAGCAGATAACTTAATAATTCAGCAAAGGCAGTAATGGTCTTATCTGGATTTTTGTTGATGTTTAGAGAAGGCATAAGAGTAGCTGCCATTGAACTAGGATTAATGTTTCTGAAAAATAAAAAGAAACTTATAACAACAGTCCAAATAAATATGGTGCTTAAATTTCTAAGCAGCATAAACTTTTAGAATGACATTTCCTTACACTACAAAAGAAAGCTGGCACATGAAAAAAAAAAGAAAGGAAAAGCTACAATCTTTTAAGAAAATGTGAACTTTGAAGTTATGAATTCATGGCTATCTTTAGTCCTAATAAAAAAAGAGAACAAATTTGCTTCATTCATAATAACTGGAGTTGTATATATTTCTAATATGTGTCCATTCTAAACAAAAAAACCTCAACACAAAGAACTTAGTGTAACTGCACACTGATTATAGCATGTTTTACAGTAGTTGCAGGTTGGTACAAAAAAGACAGTTCTGAGCCCAACATTGAGGTCTTCTTGTGTGTTTAACAAATTAACTTTGCTTTTAATGATAGATCATCGTCATCATCATTGTCAACCATTATCAATCCACTGCTGGACGAAGGTCTCCCCAAGTTTCCTCCACAATGGTCTGTCTTTTGCCAGTCTCCTCCATGTCACTCCCACATACCTTCGAATTTCATCCACCCATCTTCCATGTGGTCTTCTTCTGGGTCTCTTCCTGTCCCTTGGAATCCAATCTAAAATTTCGGCTGTCCATCGATGGTCTCTCTTTCTGGCAGTATGTCCAGCCCATTGCCATTTCAGGGATTTAACTCTGATTTTGATGTCTTCCACTCTTGTCATTTTTCGGATCCACGAGTTCCTCTTCTTATCTCTCCTGGTTACACCAAGCATGCACCTCTCCATGCTTCTTTGAGTTGTTTGCAGCCTTTGTATGTCTCTTTTAGTTAAGGTCCACGTCTCTGCACCATACGTAAGCACTGGAAGAATGCATTGATCAAACACTTTTCTTTTAAGACATAATGGCATACTGCTCTTGAAAATTATGCTGTTTCTTCCAAAAGCTCTCCAGGCAAGTTTTATACGCCGATTAATTTCTTCATCAATGTGACCCTCACTTGATATCTGCTGTCCAAGATAAACGTATGTGTCTGTTATCTCCAGCTTTTCTCCATCAATCGATAAATCTTCATTTCTTGTAAAAGCATTGAACATTACTTTTGTCTTCTGAAAGTTCATTTTTAATCCCACTTCTTTACTCTTGTCAGCAAGTTCCTGGATCATACTCTGCAGCTCTGATGGGATAGTCGCAAAAATGACTATGTCATCAGCAAAACGAAGGTGGGTTAGATAATCTCCATTAATCTTCATCCCTTTGTTTTCCCAGTTCAGTGATTGAAAGACATTTTCCAATGTGGCATTAAAGAGCTTCGGAGATATGGTGTCACCTTGTCTCACTCCTTTTCCAATTTTCATGTGTGTTGTATTTTCAAACAGCCGAATCTTTGCACTTGCATTTTCATAGATGTTGTTAACAATATTAATGTACGCATCTTCAATAACGCAGGATTTCAGAGCCATTGTAACTGCTGATGGTTTCACCGAATCAAAGGCTTTTTCATAATCGATAAAAGCCATGCACAGTGGAAGTTCATATTCCCTTGCTCTTTCAATTAGTTTTCTCAGTACGTGGATATGATCTATTGTGCTGTAGCCACTCCTGAATCCAGCTTGTTCTCTCGGTTGAGCCATGTCCAGTGTCACCTTCAAGCGGTGTGAAAGAACTTCAGTGAAGATTTTATAAACCACTGATAGGAGGCTGATAGGTCTGTAGTTCCTGAGATCCTCAATGTCACCTTTTTTATGTAGCAAGATCATTGTAGCATTGCTCCAATCCTCAGGAATCTTCCCTTCATTAAGGCATCGGGTGAAAATTTGGGCGAGTACTGTTTCGATTTCTCCACTTGCTTCTTGTATGATGTCTACAGTAATTCCATCTTCTCCTTGAGCTTTTCCCCGCTTCATGTTATTGATTGCATGTGCAACTTCTGCTGGGAGGACTGGAAGAGCTCTGGTAGTGGTACCTTTCATGATGTCTGGAGTACATGTATCATCCCTTTCATATAATTTGGAGTAGAAATCTTTCACTCATGTCAAAATTTCGCCTCTATTTCTTGTTACAGAACCATCTTCTTTTCTCAGTGATATAATCTGTTTTCTTCCCTTACTGAGATGTCCCTTTGCTATCTTTAGGCTTTGGTTGTTTTCAATTGCTTTCCTTACTAGTTCACAGTTGAATTTCCTTACGTCTTCAGTGATACTTTTTCGTACTGTCTTGCATAGCTCTATATATTGCACTTTGGAAGTCACATCTTCTTTAGTTGTCCTCATCTCTCTTCTTTTTTGCATCAATATTTTGGTTTTTCCTGATAATTTGTTCACATGCAACTTGTTCTTAGACCCAGCTAATTTTGTTGCTGTTTCCATAAGAGCTTTGGTTACTTTTCTGTTAACTTCAGAAATATCCACTTCTTCCGGTGTTAGGCCTTTTAAAGCAGAGAATCTGTTCTTCAGTTCCAACTTGAAGGTATTATGGTGTTTTTTAAGGTTGGTTATGTCAATACATTTTGTTTGCCTTGTGAGCTTGCCATGTTCGAGTTTAGTGTTGAGGTGCATCTTACATCTCACCAATCTATGGTCACTACTTGTGTTGAACTTGTTTAGCACACTGCAGTCTTCTATCACGAATTTTTTGTTACACATAATAATGATAGATACCACGATATAAATTCAAGAATGTTTCAAATTTTACGTATTACAGAAACTTTCCCAAAATTACTGTCTCCTTTCTACAATACGGTACAGTACATTAATGCGTCAATAAAAAAAAATCATAATACTCTCACGTGGTCAAAATTCAGAAAATCACAATGCATTTATGTCTGAGAAATAATAACTGTTCATCACAGTAAGTGTTGTTTTTTTATAGATTTTAAAAAATATGAATGAAAACAAAATTTAATTATTTTTGCATTGCATATACAAGTGGCAATAACATGCTAAGTCATCTTAAATTATTTGGAGATGGGATGACTAGGAGCCCAAAGTTTGAATAGACAGAAGCAGACTACTTATCAAAACAAGCTATTTAGCATGTGTGTGTGTGTGTGTGTGTGTACCTTTACTTTTAGGAATAACAGAATAAACTAGCCAAAGCTCACTGCATATGATACAAGCTGAAAAATAAAAACCAGTTTCACAACTAATGCAATAAAAAAATCATACCAAATGCCAGATTAAGCTAGTAAAGGACTCTCGAGTATATTCTACGATTCCTTCTAAGTAACTTCTATCCAACCTCAGAATAATCAAGTGTAATTTCTGAACCTACATCATTCCTTGCTGAAAAGTTGTCAAGATCATCATGATATTTTAATACCTCACATTTCTTTGGCAGAAAATTAAAATGTTTTCATGGAAAACATCTCACTAACATAGAGCATGCTTATACTGAGCATAACTATGTCCATCTGTCTGTGTCTCTGTGGATATTACATCTCTGCATTTGATTTGAAAAATTATTTTCACAATACCAAAATCTGAAATGTGAGAACAATGATTCATACCTTTTGATTTATCTTCAGATGCACAACTCTGGCAGTAGGAGCATAAATGCAAATACTACCGAGTTCAAAATGCATCATATTTTATGATTCAAATAGATTGCCCTCTTGTGTATCATTGCTTCTAATCAGAATCCCTATACCAGAAAGTTTATCAGTCTGAGACAGATATCATGGTGCCACAATAAATATGCGGGTGGTCACTTTGCAAGTAAACTACTAAATGCAAAAATAAAGAAAAATTTGTATGGGTATAGATAAAAAAAATGAAACTATCCACCTACCTAAAATAACAAAACTATCCACCTACCTAAAATAACAAAACTATCCACCTACCTAAAATAAAACTATCTTCTACCTAAAATAACAAAAAAAATCTGGCCTACGTACTACAGCAATTGCAATAACAACGACCAAGAACACTTGGCCCTCTGTGCCTAGAATTTCACTACCATGTTCAACCTGAAACACAAAGATTTATGGAATAAAACTATATTTAACAAAAAATACAGGATAGATGGAACATCGCTAGAGGAGAAAAATTACGATTACGAGAGAAATCTTCGCTTCGTGCTACTTCCATTTTTGGAAAAAAAAATCTCCATTTTCTATCTTAAATACACACATTAATGTAATTAAAAGATATTTGAACAATAATACAGTGCAGGGAAAACACATCGGGGAAAACAAGGACTATTACAGGAGAAATCTTCGATGCCTTTATCTTCCGTTGTCAAAACTTTCTGCCTCCATTTTTCGATTACGGCACAAATCTTCACTTCGTACAAACTTCCGTTTGTGGAACCTCATTTTTGATCTTAAATGCAAATATTTATACAGTGTAATAAAACGATGTTTTACAACCTTACGGGGCAAAGGCGATATCACGAGAAAAAGTGTTTAAGATTACATGGCTCAGTCTAAACTTCCATTTTGATAAATTTTTGCCATTTATGCAATAAAATGATGTTTAACAAAAATACCGAAAAGACGAAATATCACGAGATGAAAAACATTGTGATTATGGGAGAAATTTTCACTTCGTCTAACTTTCATTTTTGCAAAGTTTTGAAAAACCGAAAAAAAAAAAAAAAAAAAAAAAAAAGAGAGAGAGAGAGGATTTAACAGGGGTTTGGGAATATCGTTTTTGTCTGCAGGACCAAAATAAAATCTGCGATGTATGTCGCCATGATTCTGCTTCAGGGACCCAATTGAAACAATTATTTTTTTCTTTAATACCAGGAAGGCCATTTTGCATTCAGTTTCTTTTTCACACAATGCACATCTCAGTAGAGGGAATAAATGTTATATTGAATTTTCCTGAACATCTCGGTAGGTCACCGCTTCTTTAATTATCAAAAATTATGATAAAGTATATTATTTCCAAAGATCAAAAATGCAGTTCACTTCAGTTGCAAACATTTTGACTGAATTATAAAGTTTCGAAATGTATCTGCTGATCTACAACATCTGGGAAATGGCAGTTTTTTACCACTGGAAAGACCATCTATAAAACTGCTTTCCAAAGCATATTTCAAAATATCTTAAGAGTAACACTTAAGTATCCCCTCCCTCTGCAAATCTGTAGCATTTTGCTCAAATCACATTTGATGTTCACTGAAGTGAATTAAATCTTTATTTTATACAATGGCAAGGCAAGGGAATTATCTCAACAGATCTGTGTACTAAATGAATTAAATCTTTATTTTATACCTGGCAAGGCAAGGGAATTATCTCAACAGATCTGTGTACAGAAAACCCTCTGCAATAGCAAACATAATCCCATTTTTATCCCACTCCCCAACTGCTCACAAATTTTCAGCCTTTAAAATTTATGTCAATCATGCCAGGATTGTCTGCAACACTGAATCTTCCTTCAATGAAGAAATTGACACCATAAAGGAAATTGCCAAAGCCCATCAGTTCCCACCTTCTACAATTCAAAAATTCCTCCAAAATTCCCATTTGAAAAACCTGTCTGCTCTCTCACCAATAATAATGGAAAAACCACCATTCATTGGTTCCATCCCTTTCCATGGATCCTCTTATAAGATATGTAAACTTTTCAAAACTATGGGATACACTCTCACAGTAAAACCGAACCCTTCTGCAATAATGTACCTGCTTAAAGACAGGGATCCTGTCTCACCCTTGGACACCCCTGGAGTTTATGCTATTCCCATTTCAACTTCCTTTGGTCTCTCAGTGTATATTGGAAGCACATATCGAAGCATCAAAACAAGACTTGGTGAACACAGAAAAGATATTTCCAATGGTCTTCTAAAGACAACTTTATCTGCACTAACCCTTGAAGACACCTCTGCAGTTCCCATTCGGAAAGAAACCAAAAAAGTTGCCCCATTCATCAACAAGGCATCTCTGCGTTTCCAAGAGAGCATTGAAATTTTGTTCACCAAAAACTGCAATTCAGAGACCCCTCTCGCCAAATCCCATTTATTTGGATCGCTCTTCTAAAATCTGGCAACATTTCCAACACCCCAACTTCAAATAGTATATCTGGCAACCAGCCCATGTGGGTGATAAAGGTCCTAGGATGACCGAAAGCTACCGCTAAATGAACCTTTTACCGTACGTAACTCTGTGTGTTTCGCTCGATTTATATGTTTATGTGTTATTGTCGCGTGAAGCCTGAGTTTTAAAAAATCCTTGCAGTGTGCTTAATGGTAATGTCAAGTATAAAGGATATTAGTATCCTGAATGATAAATTACATGTAAATTGTCACTAATATTTAATCTTAAAAAAATTTGGCATTTTGAAAGGTGTAAGGTTTAATAGAATTTTTTTTGTTTTCACCTGACTGGATCCATAGTGATACTGCAAGAAGTGCATCATATTGTCAGAACTGTCAATTTTGAAGAACACAAATTCCTAAAACATTTTAAGCAAACTTTTAATCAACGGGTTATTTCCATGTTAGATCACCTAGGCCATGTCACCCACCGACTCAGATTTTTATGAAACTTGGCAGGTAGATATACCCGATAAAGATATGGGAAAATCCAAAGTTTCAGTTTTTTAAACCTCATAGTTTTTTAAATGCAGTGCTCCAAAATTTAGCCGAACACCCACTTTTGCAGCTGTGCAGTAGCATGCCACTTTTTACATAACATGCTGTAGTTTGTGTGCTACTGAATTTAAGTGAATGAAACTTTGGAATCACATCGAAAACGGTCCCTACATTTTGAAAACACTTTTCATTTTACCTGAAACACCAGTTAAGTGAGCACCACCTAGTGCTGAAGTGAAAAATTACAGCAAAATTTAGACATTTAATGGGAAGCTCTGTAGAATATTGCTCTGGCATGAGGGAGATATATATATTTTTTTTTATATTGATGTTTAACACATCCTATAACATATTTGAAAAAAAATGGTGGTTATCAGCATATTTTCTCAGATGGTTAAAGTTATCTGAATTTCATAGAGGGCTCTCCTTCGACAGTTCAGCCATTTTGTTCTACTTAAACCTGACCCACCGTTTTAGATTTTGCTGAAAATTAGCATGTAGGTTTACCTAACAAAGCTGCAAAACACTGCATATTTTTTATCTTCCACATTCCATAGTTTCCGAGCTACAGCACTCGAAAGTTAGTCCTAACCACTCATTCAACAGGAAACTGATCCTGTTGCAAATGATGAAGCATATCATGTGGCAGCTTTTCACCTTAAATATTTGCGTGCGAGAGAGAGTGTTCACAAGATATAGTTACTCTTACATGCTGAGGGGTAAGAACCTCTGCAAAAATGAGGAGAAATAGTTTGTTCATTTTTTACATAAAATTTCAACTTTCCAATTTGCTACCATGTAGCATACCTTGAGAATAATCAAACATGTAATTGTGTTAATAAATTGCTAGCTAGGTAGCAACAAGATCAAAAAAAAAAAAAGTAATTTCTTGTATACCATGATTACAAGGATTTTTTTCCAGTTTTGGTAAATTTCCAAATCAAATTTAGAGGATAACTAGTTTTAAATGTATTCCTTATAGTTGAAAAAATAAATTCCTATATTCTTAATAACTAATAATTTGGACTCAACTGCAGTTTTTTTGCACCATTTTTTACAATTGACAAAGTGAAACAAAATCAAATAGAAATTTTTAAGCACTGACTAATTTTTAACTACTTTGAAGCATTGTGAAATAAAAATTTTCAGACTATCAGTACACAAAGCATCAACAGGAGTAACTATTTTTAGCATTACATAGAACACATTTCAGCATAACACAAGTTTGCTTTATCAGCTGATTTAATCAACACAAGGGGATGTGGGTAGAGAAAATGTTGGAAGATAAGAACTTTCTGAAATATGTTTCAGGGAATGGAGTTTTATTTTGGGTTTTAAACTTCCAGTCAGTGACAGTAGGGTTTTAAACTGACAGGCAATGTTTATTTTTGGTTTGGTTTTAAACTTCCAGTCAGTGACAGTTGGGTTTTAAACTGACAGGCAATGTTTATTTTTGCTTTTGTTTTCAACTGACAGGCAATTTTTATTTTTGGTTTGGTTTTCAACTGCCAATTAATGTTTAGTTTTGGTTTGGTTTCTAATCTGCTAATAAATGTTTAGTTTTGGTTTCGTTTCCAACTGCTAATAAATGTTTAGTTTTGGTTAGGTTTTTCTAACTGCCAATCAAAGTTCAGTTTTGGTTTCAGTTAACAAGCCAATGAGGTTTTAGTTTGATCTTTGGTTTTGGTTTGTTTTACTAGTACCCTGGTCATGACCAACCCCTTTGGTTTGCCTTTCAGTTCAGAGTTTTAGCTTGCTGAGAGAGTAAGATTTAAGTTAACTGTTACTGTTCTTTTGCTCAGAGGGGAAGTTTTTCTTAGTTTGTACATATTCTCTTACTGCTTACTTCCTTAGTAATGGGACAACAAAACCTCTGCAGTGTTGGGCAGTTGACCCAAACACCATGTCACAAAACATGCTGTGTGTCACAAAGGGGACTGAAAAGAGTTGACGAGATAAGTGAAGTTGATAAGAAAATACTGTGTTTAAGAGCTGAAATAGCAGACTGTGGAAGTATTGTGACATTACGTTTTCATCATGAATATTATGATATAACAAAATTTGAGGAACAACAAAAATCATGCTGCAATCCATTTAAAGTTCATAAAATATCTGTTAGAAGCTCTCTAAGGATGGTCAGTCTACGATTAGCAAAGGAATTTATGCAAAAACATGTTAATGTCAAGCCTGAGCAGAAGATCTGTTGTAACTGTAGAAATGTGGCTATGAGACTAGAGGAAGTACGCTCTGAATCTGGTTTAGACATCACAGCTGCACAGTACGAAAGTGAAAGCACAAGTGACAACGAATTAATGCTACTACAAGAATCAGTAGAAAAAGAACCAACACTAGATGAAATCAATATTGGCATGAGTAATATTGGCTGTTCTCCTTTGAAGCTGCATTCTGTACCACAGCACAGAAGATTGTCATATGGAAAAAGGAAAATAAAACAAATACAATCAAGTGTTAAACATAAAGTTGCCCGTGTACTGCAACATGATTTTTCAAGCTCTAAACATGAAGTACCCCTGAGACCAGTACAACAAAGCAAAAGGCCACATATTTAGATAAGCTTGTGGCTCTGATGAAAGAGAAACTTCCCACATTGAACAGGCAAAAAAAAAAAAAATTCAAATGCTAACAATGGCATCTCCATCCTGGTCCCAAAAGATGATTATTGAAACATTTCAGGTGTCAGAATATCTAGTGCAACAATCTAAAAAACTGATTAAGAAAACAGGAATTATGTCACTACCAGAACCAAGGATAGGGAAAAAACTGAGTAATGAAACATTGCAATTAATTCAGGGATTTTATGAAGATGACACTTCTTCTTGGCAGATGTCAGGAAAGAAGGATTTTGTAAGCATCAGAAGAAATCAGCATGTAAAGAAGAGGGTAATTTTGTGCAATCTTAAAGAACTGTATAGCTCTTTTAAATAGCAATATCCTGACAAAAAGGTTGGATTTTCAAAATTTTGCAGTGTAAGACCAAAATGGTGTGTTTTAGCTGGTGCTGCTGGTACTCATTCTGTATGTATGTGCACTATACATAAAAATGTTATATTACTTCTGAATGCTGCTCAGTTCAAGGAATCGTATGAAACACTAATGGGTTACATGGTTTGTGACTTGAAAGATCGTAACTGCATGCTCAGACACTGCAAAAACTGCCCATCTACAGATAACTTAGCAATTTTTTTAAAACAAAATTTGAAGACTATGATGAAAATGATACCATAGAATTCAGTCAGTGGGTATCAAGTGGAAGAACAGAATTAATTAAACAAACTTTAACAATGGAAGATTTTATGCAAATGCTATTGTTGAAGATGGAAAAACTTATCCTACATGCATACATTGCGAAGGAACAATCCAGGTTTCTAAAGGAACTCAAAGAAATGCTTATCCAGACATGGCAACTGTTCTTATGGACTTCAGTGAGAACTACTCATTTGGCATACAAGATGAGGCACAAGGCTATCATTGGGCATCAGAGGCATGCACAGTTCACCCAGTTATTATGTACAGAAGAGGTGAGACACAGTTGCTTGAAATCTCCAATCACTGCTTCTTTTCTGATGATCTGGACCACGATGCTTGTATGATGTACAGAATTCAACAAACAACAATGCAGTACATCAAGAATAAATATCCAGAAGTTGTGAAGGTTCACTATTTTACAGATGGGTGTGCAGCACAATATAAAAATCACAAGAATTTTTTGAATTTGTGCAAGCATGAAAAGGATTTTGCAATATCTGCACATGGTCATTTTTTGCCACTAGCCACGGGAAATCAGCTTGCGATAGTATTGGTGGTACAGTGAAGCGAATTTTAAGCAGAGCAACGACCTATCAAAAATCAAATCACAAAACCGATGGATGCCTTTAATTTTTGTGTTGCAAACATAAAAAACATTGAGTTTCACTTTATATCAAAGCCTGAAATTGTACGAAACAACCTACGGGAACGTTTTTTAGAAACATCAGTTATTCCAGGAGCCAGGAGTTTTCACTATTTTTGTCCACTTTCATCAAATACCATAGGAATGAAGAGGATAAGTAGAGATGACAAATATTGTTTGATATTTAACTTCAAAAGTAGCACTGAACTTATAAATCGGACACAGTTGCACACTATGTAGCATGCATATATGATAATTGGTTTTTGGTATGATCAGTAATATTGAAAAGGATGAAGACATGAAAATTAAGTTTATGCATCCACATGATCCTGCAAAGTCATTTTACAGGCCACTTCATGATGATATATGCTATGTGTCAATGCAACATATATTGTGTACAGTGCAACCCCAATGACGACAGGCAAACCCCAAGCATATTATTTTCATAA
The DNA here is from genome assembly GCA_039090855.1 of Macrothele yani. Taxonomy (NCBI): domain Eukaryota; kingdom Metazoa; phylum Arthropoda; class Arachnida; order Araneae; family Macrothelidae; genus Macrothele; species Macrothele yani. The sequence goes on along the minus strand of CM076996.1, from coordinate 17,414,131 downwards.
AGACATGAAAGCTGTTCAGATTAAGTGGTGTGCAGCACAGAAAAGTTCCCTACAGTTAGAAAAACTCCTACTGAGGCATGCATCGGAATAAATTGTAGAACATTATCTGTTATACGTGTAACTGAATATTATAACATTCAAGCAAGAAATGAATAGCAGTTTCATATTAATATGCAGGTAATTATAACTTATTCCACCATTGATTCAGGATAATGCAAATTGTAGTTAATTTTTAAAAACAACTGATTTTTTCCAGTGGTTTTTTTACAGCTACTTGAGAAATGGCACTTATTTAAACATATGATTTTATTTCTTACTCATCACTTCAGTTTAATTAACTGTTAATAACAGCATTTACTCATACTGAGCACTGTGGTTACAGGACCGAGCTCCTTATAGATCTTACACTTAAATAAAAGTATTTAAATGTTTGGATTTATGAGCCAGCACTGCACTCAGTAACTGTACATGTACACTCATTATATCTCATGTGATTCTATTATACAGTTCACATATAATTACGTGACCACAAGGTTCTTCAGGGTGACGCTTTAACGTCTGTAATTTCTGTTTTACACGTATTGTAAAGTGGATACAGTCTGTGGTGGTGCATAAACTTATTCCATTAAACTATAAATCAGTTAGAAGTCCTAAAGATGTTACTTACGGAATTGTGTGTCCAGTGCAACGTCAGTAGTTATTGAGTTTCTTTGTCCAGAGTTGAGTCTTGCGTCAATATGGTCAGTTGTTAGGGTTAGTTCAGTTTTGTTGAGTCAGTTGAGTCTTGCGTCAATATGGTCCAGTTGTTAGGGTTAATTCGAGAGCCATTTCGTTATAAGTTGTGCCCCACTTCGGACATGTCCAGATGTTAGGGTTAGCTCCGTTTTGGCTATGTCGACATCATGTTGAATGGGTAAAAGTTTCCAGATAATAATTAAAAATTCTTGAGTTAAGAGTTACTATTTACATACAACTTGAAGTTCCACGTCGTATTTGGCATTTAGGGCTATCTCGTCAATGCTGCACTTTCTTGGAAATGCTGAGGAAGTCTTCAAAGTTTGGTGAGGTTCTTAAAAAATTTAAAAGCTTTAAAAAGGGGTTCCAGTTAAAATCGTCACATACACCACCTCATACCGTCCACTGTCTCAATCACCGGACGCGCGTTTCACCTAGGCTTTACCCTGGCGTTTTCAACGGAGACTTCACATCATCTGTCGAAGTCTGCTATCTGAAAGTCTCGTGTCCACAGTACGCATGTTCCCCATTTAATCCATTGCCAATGCCATCTAGTGTCAGGTCACATCAACTTTATCTTCATCTACGTCACTCTCACCCTTCCTTTTTCTCTTCCTCTCTCTCCTCTCTATTCCATTTCTTCTCAGTTTCGATCAGGTTCCTCCAAGCGTACGAAAGGTCGTATGGACTGTTATTATTGCAGTTAAATGGTTTGGTCTTATTTATTATTACTGCTTCTGCTATTTGAATTGTTCTCATATTATTCTGTTGGTTTAATATTGTAATTCCTTCCCAATAGGGTATACATTGACTATCCAAACAGAAGTCAATGAGTGCTGTTTTATTCTCTCTTCTGCTCCAGTTCTTCATGTGTTCGGTCAATCTGATTTTAATATTTCTTTTTGTACTGCCTATATATTGGTTGACGATTTTATTTTGATTATTTATTATTGGTATAGAGTAGACACCCGCTTTTTGTAAGATTGGGGTCTTTCTGTGATAGTTACTAAGAGATTTCGTTATATCTCTCATTTGTACACCAAAATCTAGGTCATATTTTTTACATGTTTTCTTCATAATAGTTGTGATCTCCGGTATATATGGTAATGATCCACAAAATTTTTTTAACTGTTGAGTCTGTGTATTCCTTTGTTGTTTATTTCTAGGGTTGTATCTATTAATAAGGTTATTTATTTTCTTCACATCATAACCGAAGTTTATTGCTGTGTTCTTTATCCACTTCAATTCATTTTTTAGTAGTTGGGCGTTAGATGTATGAGTAAACGCTCTATTGATATATGATCGGAAAGCTGCAAATTTGTATGATGCTGGATGGTGAGAGTTCTTAGGAATGATATTAGTGATGTTGTCTGGTTTTCTATATACTTGGAAATCGATGTTATTTTGTTTATGAGATAACAATATGTCTAAGTATGGTAAGATTCCATCTTTTTCACGCTCCACAGTGACTTTAATTGTTTCGTAATAGCTATTATATTCGTCTATGTACAACTGTAGTTGGTTATCATCATGTTGCCATACCATAAGGATGTCATCCACGTATCTGCAAAATATTGATGGTTGTGGTATATTTGTTTTCAGTCTCATAGATTTTTCGATGTTCTGCAAAATCACCTCTGCCAACAAACCCGAAATCGGCGATCCCATCGGTGCTCCCGATAATTGTCGATATATTTTGCCTTCATAACTGAAATAATTATTTTTTTTATCAATAAAAAGAAGTGCTCTTCTTATGTCTTCAATTTGCTGTGTTGGTATTTTATTTTCGCACAACTTTTCAACAATGAGGTCAATTGCATCCAGAGTAGGGGTATTCGGGAAGAGGGATATCACATCAAGGCTGGTAAGTCTTATTTTCTTATTCCAATTGATTGTCTTATCCTGTATTAGAGTAATTACCTCTGTGGGACTGTTCACAGTATATTTATATTGTTTGTAGATAGGAGTTAAGAAGTTATATAGTGCTCATTCGAGATTTATCGTAGGCGACTTATTTTTCGCAACAATTGGTCTAAGTGGATTTCCAGGTTTATGGGTCTTCATTTTACCATAGATATTCGGGGTTGTAGCTCCCGCGGGAGGATATGCTTTCTTTTTAATCGTCTCAGGAAGGAAACTGTGATTTTTGAAAGTCATCAATGTACGTTTTATTTTTTCTGTTGGGTCTTTGTCTATGATTTCGACGCCTAAGTCCTGTATAGTTTTTTGCATTTTTTCATCATATTCTATCTTGTCCATGATGATTAATTGATTAGTTTTGTCAGATGTTGTTATTATGATCGATGGATTATTTCGTAATTCCATAAGTGCTTTTCTTCCATATTTTATTAAATTAGGTTTCTCTGTGTGTTTTTCTTTCATGATCTTGGTTGCCGCTCTATTTATTTTAAATCTCAGGGGTTCTTGAGCCTTCTTTGGAAGTACGTTGATAATCTCTTCGATCTTCATAATAAATTGCTCTGTTTTTCCGAGGTTTTCACTAAATGCAAACTTACTACCTTTATTAAGTGCATTTATTTGTAATTGATTAAGTTCCAATTGTGATAGGTTTACATAGGTATGGTTGATATTATCCTGATGTTGTTTCCTTGATATCCATATTGTCAGTTTCTTTAGAAGTCTATGTTGGTTAGCTTTCTTGTTTTTTTTTTCAAGCATATATGTATTCTATTCATTATATTATTGATTATGTCATCTATTCGAAACTATAAGAAAACAAGAGTAAAACTCAATGACCAAGTTGACCATCTTGATTTTTTGAAACAAAGTCGGGACAATGGAGTTATTCCCAATTACCTAAGAGTTAAGACCAGGGCCTTAAACACTAGAGATCAAAGAATACTCGAAATGAGCGAAACTAAAAGACTGAGAGCAGAAATAAGAACAAAGAGACAGAGGATCTACCAGCTATCTCGACAGTCATATAACCTATATACTAATATTAGAAAAAAATATATAGATGACATAATCGATAATATAATGAATAGAATACATATATGCTTGGAAAAAAACAGGAAAGCTAACCAACATAGACATCTAAAGAAACTTACAATATTGATATCAAGGAAACAGGACCAACAACATCAGGATAATATCAACCATACCTATGTAAACCTATCACAATTGGAACTTAATCAATTACAAATAAATGCACTTAATAAAGGTAGTAAGTTTGCATTTAGTGAAAACCTCGGAAAAACAGAGCAATTTATTCCGAAGATCGAAGAGATTATCAACGTACTTCCAAAGAAGGCTCAAGAACCCCTGAGATTTAAAATAAATAGAGTGGCAACCAAGATCATGAAAAAAAACACACAGAGAAACCTAATTTAATAAAATATGGAAGAAAAGCACTTATGGAATTACGAAATAATCCATCGATCATAATAACAACATCTGACAAAACTAATCAATTAATCATCATGGACAAGATAGAATATGATGAAAAAATGCAAAAAACTATACAGGACTTAGGTGTCAAAATCATAGACAAAGACCCAACAGAAAAAATAAAACATACATTGATGACTTTCAAAAATCACAGTTTCCTTCCTGAGACGATTAAAAAGAAAGCATATCCTCCCGCGGGAGCTACAACCCCGAATATCTATGGTAAAATAAAGACCCATAAACCTGGAAATCCACTTAGACCAATTGTTGCGAAAAATAAGTCGCCTACGATAAATCTCGAACGAACACTATATAACTTCTTAACTCCTATCTACAAACAATATAAATATACTGTGAACAGTCCCACAAAGGTAATTGCACTAATACAGGATAAGACAATCAATTGGAATAAGAAAATAAGACTTACCAGCCTTGATGTGATATCCCTCTTCCCGAATACCCCTACTCTGGATGCAATTGACCTCATTGTTGAAAAGTTGTGCGAAAATAAAATACCAACACAGCAAATTGAAGTCATAAGAAGAGCACTTCTTTTTATTGATAAAAATAATTATTTCAGTTATGAAGGCAAAATATATCGACAATTATCGGGAGCACCGATGGGATCGCCGATTTCGGGTTTGTTGGCAGAGGTGATTTTGCAGAACATCGAAAAATCTATGAGACTGAAAACAAATATACCACAACCATCAATATTTTGCAGATACGTGGATGACATCCTTATGGTATGGCAACATGATGATAACCAACTACAGTTGTACATAGACGAATATAATAGCTATTACGAAACAATTAAAGTCACTGTGGAGCGTGAAAAAGATGGAATCTTACCATACTTAGACATATTGTTATCTCATAAACAAAATAACATCGATTTCCAAGTATATAGAAAACCAGACAACATCACTAATATCATTCCTGAGAACTCTCACCATCCAGCATCATACAAATTTGCAGCTTTCCGATCATATATCAATAGAGCGTTTACTCATACATCTAACGCCCAACTACTAAAAAATGAATTGAAGTGGATAAAGAACACAGCAATAAACTTCGGTTATGATGTGAAAAAAATAAATAACCTTATTAATAGATACAACCCTAGAAATAAACAACAAAGGAATACACAGACTCAACAGTTAAAAAATTTTTGTGGATCATTACCATATATACCGGAGATCACAACTATTATGAAGAAAACATGTAAAAAATATGACCTAGATTTTGGTGTACAAACGAGAGATATAACGAAATCTCTTAGTAACTATCACAGAAAGACCCCAATCTTACAAAAAGCGGGTGTCTACTCTATACCAATAATAAATAATCAAAATAAAATCGTAAACCAATATATAGGCAGTACAAAAAGAAATATTAAAATCAGATTGACCGAACACATGAAGAACTGGAGCAGAAGAGAGAATAAAACAGCACTCATTGACTTCTGTTTGGATAGTCAATGTATATACCCTATTGGGAAGGAATTACAATATTAAACCAACAGAATAATATGAGAACAATTTAAATAGCAGAAGCAGTAATAATAAATAAGACCAAACCATTTAACTGCAATAATAACAGTCCATACGACCTCTCGTACGCTTGGAGGAACCTGATCGAAACTGAGAAGAAATGGAATAGGGAGAGGAGAGAGAGGAAGAGAAAAAGGAAGGGTGAGAGTGATGTAGATGAAGATAAAGTTGATGTGACCTGACACTAGATGGCATTGGCAATGGATTAAATGGGGAACATGCGCACTGTGGACACGAGACTTTCAGATAGCAGACTTCGACAGATGATGTGAAGTCTCCGTTGAAAACGCCAGGGTAGAGCCTAGGTGAAACGCGCGTCCGGTGATTGAGACAGTGGACGGTATGAGGTGGTGTATGTGACGATTTTAACTGGAACCCCCTTTTTTAAAGCTTTTAAATTTTTTATGAACCTGACCAAACTTTGAAGACTTCCTCAGCATTTTCAAGAGAGTGCAGCATTGACGAGATAGCCCTAAAGGCCAAATACGACGTGGAACTTCAAGTTGTATGTAAATAGTAACTCTTAACTCAAGAATTTTTAATTATTATCTGGAAACTTTTACCCATTCAACATGATGTCGACATAGCCAAAACGGAGCTAACCCTAACATCTGGACATGTCCGAAGTGGGGCACAACTTATAACGAAATGGCTCTCAAATTAACCCTAACAACTGACCATATTGACGCAAGACTCAACAAAACTGAACTAACCCTAACAACTGACCATATTGACGCAAGACTCAACTCTGGACAAAGAAACTCAATAACTACTGACGTTGCACTGAACACACAATTCCGTAAGTAACATCTTTAGGACTTCTAACCGATTTATATTTTAATGGAATAAGTTTATGCACCACCACAGACTGTATCCACTTTACAATACTTGTAAAACAGAAGTTACAGACGTTAAAGCATCATCCTGAAGTACATGTACATGTTTTCAACTAAAAAGGTACCATATAACTCGTTCAACAGCAACTGATCCTGTTTTCACAAGTTGAAACAGGATCAGTTTGCTGTTGAACGAGTGGTTAGGCAGCCCTAACTTTCGAGTGCTATAGCTCGGAAACTATGGAATGTGAAAAATAAAAAATTTGCAGTGTTTTGCAGCTTTGTTAGGTAAACCTACATCCTAATTTTCAGCAAAATCCAAAACAGTGGGCCAGGTTTGTAGAACAAAATGGCTGAACTATCAAAGGAGAAACCTTTATGAAATTCAGATAATTTTATCCATCTGAGAAAATATGCTGATAACCACCATTTTTTTTTTCAAATATGTTATAGGATGTGTTAAACATCAATATAAAAAAAATTATCTCCCTCATGCCAGAGCAATATTCTACAGAGCCTCCCATTAAATGTCTAAATTTTGCTGTAATTTTTCACTTCAGCACTAGGTGGCGCTCACTTAACTGGTTTTTCAGGTAAAATGAAAAGTGTTTTCAATATGTAGGGACCCTTTTCCATGTGATTCCAAAGTTTCATTCTCTTAAATTCAGTAGCACACAAACTACAGCATGTTATGTAAAAAGTGGCATGCTACTGCACAGCTGCGAAAGTGGGTGTTCGGCTAAATTTTGGAGCACTGCATTTAAAACACTATGAGGTTTAAAAAGCTGAAACTTGGGATTTTCCCATATCTTTATCGGGTATATCTACATACCAAATTTCATTAAAATCCGAGTCGGTGGGTTACATTTTGCAAAAAAAATTTGTGATTTAACATTGAATGATCCCAACATGTTCGATTGACTGATGTATTGAACATATCGGTTAAATGCCAATTTGTTGTGAAAATGATTTATCAATTTTAATCGCTAATGTTCACAAAACCCCGAGAGAAATGTAAAAATATGTTATTAAAAGAAATTGTAATTTTTCTTACAAGGCAGCACATACTCAAAATATGTGTCATGACTGAAGATGTGTTGTTAACGTGCTATTGGTCAGTAAGAAAAATGCTCTCCCTACACTAAAAGGTGAGCAATCTTTGTCATCTGGGATGTCAGCACTTGGCAGACATTACTCCTTGGGAGTTCAGGGTGTTTTGATGGTTCTGAGAATGATCTGGGAAAGAGTGAAAGTCTAAGCCAATATGAGAATATGCTGGCAAGAGTCAGGGAACCACGAGTGAAATACAGAAGGTATGTTTGTCTTTCTGCACTTTTAAATGTTGTTTTTAAAATAGTTGGTATGTTTTTAGCAATCAAGAATTGATAGTAGGATGGAGTTTTTATTATAAGTGCACGCGGGTATGTAGGGTCATTCTGTAGAAAATCACCCAATTTACAAAAAAGTGGTTGCAGACACATTTTTTGTACACTTATAAAAACATATTTTGAGTGTTCAAATTTGTGGTTTATTTTTTAACATCCACCACTTTGGATTTACAAACCAAAATGGCTGCCACAACGTGAAAAAATCACACACAATACAGCCTTTTTGTTTGTTTTAACTGCACAAAAACCATAAATAGCAGAGCTCCAATTGGTCTCATTTTAAAGAGCACAAGCCCATCTATAAAGGTAATGTATAAATGTTTACTAAACCTTAACATAATTTTTAACTAAAATTCATGATCGAAATTGATGTTCTTTAGTTTTTGATCCATACAGTTCTTATAAGGGATTAAAAAAATGGTCTTTGGCTGACATTTAGTCTACAAGGTGTGCTTTGAGCTGAAACAAATAAGTATTGGCTGGGTGTGGTACCGAGTAGCTAATACCGATTGACCGGCTTATGGGCCTACTTCTATCTACTTACCTTGCTAGAATGCCATCCCTATAGCTTTGCACCTTTGATGTCACAGGGGCGTAGTACTGAGCAGCCAATACTGCTTGACCGGCTTATGGACCTACCTCTTCTATTTACTTACCAAGCTAGAATGTTGTCCCTACAGCGTGCAACAGTCAGGGTGCCTTCTCGAAACACATGCAAAGGCATGTGCAGATACAACATACTTTGCACCTTTGACATCACAAGGGTGTGGTACTGAGTAGCCAATACCGCTCACCCAGCTTATGTCGGACCTACCCAGGGCTTGAAAAATACCATGCCTGAGATGCCCGTGGCATGTAAATTGTTGGCCTGGGCAAGTAAAAATGAAATCTAGTTGCCCGGTCGGGCAACTAGATTTAAAGAGAAAAAAAGTTTGGAATGACGAATTTTCTACTCTAGAAAAAAAGATGGTTGTCACATGTTTTTCATTTTACTGCAAATCACCAGAAGTTGTATTATTATTACGGAATGAGTGCCAAGACCAGAAGAATAGTGCTTCAATTATATTATGCCATACGTAGTTTTGCTCCAGATGTTGTTTACAGTTAACGACAGGACGCATGTGTCTAATGAAACTAGCCTACGGTGTTTAGTGGCCAAATGCGTAAACTGCCATGAAACAGGAGGAAGCAGACTGATGGGAGAAAAAGCCATGCTTTATGGGGAAAGAGTGACAATGGATTATTTATTGCACAGCCACGGATGGTGTGGGGTCCCTGATATAACTTGTGCGAGTGAAGGAGGGGTAAGCGGAACCTTCCCCCTGAGCGTGTGCGCATTCACACACACACACGAACTGACAGCGGTACTACTGGAACAAAAGCTAAGTTTCGTTTAAGAATGAGCCTGCGCAATGCGTTCCACTTAACCAGGAGAAGAACGAAAATTACTGACGCTGATAACTTAGTTTATCTGAGAGAACAGTAGTTCGTGTTAGCTGCGGATATAAGTTGTATTTAGTAATGGATGCAATTTTTTTTTTTTTTTTTTGGAAAAAAAAACGGCAATGACAGTATATCTCATAGTAAGCAATTATGTGAAATTCCCGATCTGTCAGCGGTAATTACAAATTCGTCTTTCGCATGGTTGAGTGACTTCATTTCAGAATCGGATTCTACATCGTTGGCAAAACGGAAACTTGCACAAGCGGGCTATGTATGATAAAGCGTACGAAAAAAAACCCACAAAAAAACAAACAAACAACACACTGTCGCACAGTTGAGGAATCTTGGATAAAAACATTTAATTGGCTATTTTTAAAGTCAAATGATGACAAGACTATTATGTGGCTGTTTGCAAAAACCATCCTAAAATTGCTGATATCACTAGCAATTTTTTCAAGGATATGGGGTTGTCAGGTGGTGATATACGTTTAATAACTATAAGTTCTTACATTAGTAGTCAAAGACATAGGGACTGCCTTTGTTTCTAAACAACAATTCTTGGGATATTTTATGATGCAAAATTACTTCTGTTTGCACAAGAGAAAAAGGTAAATAATTTTCACATTCAAAATTGTTGTTAAAAACTAAAACTGCTATACAGTTAACTATGATTACTTATTTTTTGCAAAACACAGGACATATATTAAAAATTCTTTAACGTAGCATCATCACCAAATTTCTCAAACGCCATTATCTTTCTTAAAACTTGAGATATATGATTTTGTGCATTTAATACACACTTCAAAATGGCCATGCAAAAGATGTATAAAAAGTTTATCACAATTTTTAACTTTAAAAAAATGAGGCTTCTGTTTTGTTATCTTTAAAGATATGTTTTTCTGGGCATGTAGATTTTACTTCTGGGTAAGTAAATATTTTCTGCACATGCCCAGCTGGGCATGTATCTTTTCAGATATTTTTCAAGCCCTGCTACCTCTTATATCTACTTACCTAGCTAGAATGTTATCCCTATAGCGTGCATCAGTCGAGGTGCCTCCTAGAAACACATGCAGAGGTGAGATGTGTGTCCATCCAACATGATGGCAGACCAAACCAGGAGTACACCACCTCAGTGGTCACTTTCCCTAATGTTGGAGGGAAGATTTTGACTTCCTGCCTTGCTCCAAATGTACGCATGTTGAGAACCCACGTTAAGGCTCTATTGCGACTCGTCGCTGAAGAGAACACAGGCTCAATGATGTGTGATGCGGTGAGTAGGGTACTGACAGTTGGCCTTCTTGCATGCAGACCTCTCTCTGGAGTCTTCTGTAAACTGACTGGATATCGTACTTCCCATAGGAGAGCTCCTGTGCAAGTTGCCAGGCTGTCGACTCCCTATAGCGGTGAGCCCTTAGAGACAAGTAAGGCTGTCTCGATTTGTGGGCATCCTTGTCCTGTTCTTTTGGTTATTATTCTGATTTTCTAGAACTGTCTCCAGAGATTGGAGACCACTTGCTTTGACACATTCGGCCATCTTGTGACTGCCCTGCTTTCAATCTACCGATAGCTCCCCACCGTAAATTGTCTTTTAAGTAATACATATAATGGGAAATGAATCTCCCTGAAGAAGCAATTCTTCACAAATACATGGAAGGTACAAATGCTTTTTTTTTTTTTTTTTAATTGGAGGTTTAGCGACAACCGTGAGCAACTCGATGGGCAATAAGCAGTCGTCCGTCTGTACTTTAGGATCACTGGTTCCAGGAAAGGGAGAGAACCAGTGTCGTAAGACAAACACAACATCCATAATAATAATCTTTTGTTCATAAAACATAACCAAATCAATTACGTGGCTAAATATATGACTGAACAATAGGTCAATTATCTTTTATACTATTGTTTCACATGTTATTATGCGTTTTGCAAGTTGAGTGCGCCATGCGCATCAAAAATATATGCATACCTGCCAACTACTATGAAATGTCCATAGTTTCTACGGACTTTGTTGTCTGACTACAGAACTCACTGTTGAAACTACGGATTCTACAAATTTTCATTTTGTTTAATTTTTTTTTTTTTTTTGCTGTTATTTTGATATACACAAGATTCTTGAGTGGATTCGCAGAATACCGCTTTTTTTGTCATCATTTATATCATTATCAAGATCGATGCAAAACTGGAGAGAATTTCGGAGGTTGGCTTCTTTTTCCGTCTGAGGGACAATATTTCATGTTTCAAAACTTTCGACAACGGTTGTTAAACGAAGCAAAAAAAAAATTGCAGTAACTGCATTTTTTTTTCACCCGGTGTTGCCTTTGTCTTCAGTATCCTTGTTAAATATCATTTTATTGCATAAATGTTTGTATTTCAGCTTGAAACTGTAAGCAACAATTTGCGAAAACAAAAGTTAGACGCCACGAAAATTTTCCTGTAATCTTCAGGCACAAGATTCTTCCGCTATTTCTAGAAATTCCTCCATTTGAATTATTATTTTTCTTATTTGCAAGATCGATGTACAATTGAACATAAATTGGGAGGGGGGTCCTCGGAGGATGGAATTCCAGCTTTACGAAATTTTCTAAAACGGAAGGTCAACGGAGTTAAGATTTTTTCCGTAATCGTACTTTCTTTTTCTTGCGATGTTGCCTCTGTCCAATATTATTGTTAAATAACATTTTGCTGTGTAAATATTTTTATCTCAGCTTGAAAATAGGGTAAAAATTTCCAAATCCGGAAGTCTAGCAGATCAATAATTTCACCCGTAATCACCGATGTTTCTACTCTCCTGTGTTGCTAAATATCCTCCGTCCCATAAGTTTCTGCATTTAAGCTTGATATGGAAGGGGAAATTCTTGAAAACGGGAGTAATGAAGTTGGAAAATTTGCTAAAATTGGTGCATTTTTTACAAATTTTAGATTTCCTGTCTGTCAGGCGTTGTGGAATTCTGAACTATCAGACTGATTTTTAGTGGTGAAAGTTTCAAACTTAAATCTCACAATGTTACCCATCATGTCCTTTCCAGGAGAATCAGCTTTGTGTTTTTGCACACGTTAAGTTTGTCATGACGATTATGGGCAAAACACGTAACAATATTAACAAAGAAAGGTAACTTGATCACGCTAGTTACGTTAACTAAAACTTTTACAAAAAGTTCGTAAGTTGGAAGCTTTCGACCTTATCTTAGGTCTTCATCACGCCAATGGAGGACTAAAATTGTTGCCAGATTCTACATTTGAATTTTTCCTATTTTTGTTGCCAAAACTTAGAATTGATCTCCAGATCAACGGAATGTAGAGAGGAGATTCGGAGTTGCAAGTCATTGAGTTGAAAATAATTTCTATGCTTTCACGGTAACGGAGGGCAAAACGATTGTCAAACGAAGCAATTCGTTTTGCTTCGTTCCAGTGGGGAACTGCAGATGTGTCTTCCATTGTCAAAATAGACAAGGCAGTGTTGGGATTGCCTTTCGAAACATCTTTTCTGTGTTCTAAAATTCTATGGCTAATGCTCCTGTATGTGCTTCCAATGTATAAGTTATCCCCAGTAGAAGAAGAGATAGGAATGCAGTAAACTCCTGGGAGGTTCAGGCTTTCAACTTTGTCCCTATCCCTTTGTAGAAGTTTCAAGATGTTTGGGGTAGATTTAACTTACGAACTTTTTGTAAAAGTTTTAGTTAACGTAACTAGCGTGATCAAGTTACCTTTCTTTGGTACGTTAAGTTTGTTTCATTAGTGTCCTTGTTTGTTGTAACGTTTTGTTATTGCATGTATTTCTTTTTTACATAAAGGTGGATCATTTTGTAAGAAAGCTTCTATATGTGCCACGCAATAATACTAGTTACTACTGATAAGGTTCTTGCCAATGTTGGCAGGTATGTATATGTAACATTCATTTATGAAATAGGTTAATTACTGGGTATCTAAGTATGAATTTTAACACCAAATACTATAGCATAGTTTGGAGATCCTTTTCGACATTGTTATTTTCATGTTGTATCGGCATTCAGTCATTATTTTGCATATTTCTCTTTGAACATGGTGAAAAACTTTACAAACTGTTGTTGTCCCATTTTGGACACCAGTTTATAAGGCAAAACTACAGAATTCTTTAGCAGCTAATTAAGGTGGTTCCACCTTAAATCTCTGCCTTATGTTTCCAATGGTAAACTTCTTTACATTTTAGGATGAGGCCAAATGACAAAATTTTTGTCATCTGGCCTCATCCTAAAAATAAAAAGATCTATTACAACTCACAAATTTAATCACTGAAAAATTCCTGTTCATTAGATTCACTATTAATGAAGAAATTGATGACAAGATAAATTTCTTGGATGTCAGCATCTCTAAAAATAATAATAATCTATCCACTTCAGTCTACCAAAAACCAGTTTCTACCAATAGCATTATGCCTTTCAATTCTCATACTTTCCACCAATATAAATTCTCAGCTCTCGAGTCTCTCATTCAATGAGCTCATTTGGTTTGTAACACTGAAGTTAATCTAAAAAATGATATGAATTAACCAACATCTGCTTGTTTGCTACTCAACATGGTTTTCCCCCACTCCTGGTTTCTAAATTATTTCAAAATGCTAAGAAAAAAACAGTTGTTGTTCTTCAACCTGTTTCACCAAAAAAGGAACTAATGTTTGCTGGCTCTATCCCTTACCATAAACTGTCTGCATACAAGCTCATCAGTATCTTCAAAAGAGAAGGATACAGACTAGCCATTTTCTCTTCTCCGTCAATTTCTGTTATCCTACGTAATTGACAGAGACCCAAGACCTCCACTTTGTTCACCTGGAGTGTATAAAATTCCTATCATGACTAACGTTGGATTAACTGCATACATAGGAAGTTCATTCAGGAAAATTCTCTCAAGACTTCAGGAACACAAATCCAGTGTGAAATTTGGAAAACCTTTCCCTTCCTTGTCTCAACTTTACCATGGCTGACACTTCTGCTACTCCACTTTGGTCCGATACAAAAAAGTTGGCTTCCTTCCAAAATCATTTTGCTCTGAGGTTTAGAGAAAGTTTAGAAATTTTATTTTCCAAATATTGCAACTCTGAGCTCCCCAGTTTTACGTTCTATACATCAGGAAATCTCTCATTACATCACGTCACCCGGAGTTACTGTTACAAAACTTTCCTTTCTAATCTGGCAATGAAACAAATCATAGTCGCACTGATGAAGGCCATAATAATGGCTGAAATATATTTGCCTTAAAAACGTTTATATGTAACTTAGCGTGCTCTCAACTACCATCTACTTAACTTGTTTGTTAGTTATGTGCATTGCCTACCACTCTTTTATACTTAATACTTGCTAAAACATAACCATAATTATATTAAAAATCAATCATTTTTCCTTGAGTAATGCTTAGACCTGTTAATAGATGGCGCAACCTATACATTGATGATGTCAGTAAACAAACATTGGATTGCTTAATTATGGTCATGTTTTAGCAAGTATTAAGTACCCCATGCTATAACTTAAAGTTAAGTTTTATTGATGTGCAAATGTTTATCCTTGGGAATACATTAATTGTGAAGACAATATGCAAAGTTTTACCACTGGACACATAAGGCAGAGATTTTAGGTGGAATCATCTTAATGAGAAGGACAAAATCATTACTAATCACTTTAAACAATTCACTGTACAGCTTACTAATATCAGCACAATTTACAAAGCATCAAACATTTTTCATTGACATGAACCAGGAATTCTGGGTTGATTGAGCACAGAAACCCGGAACACAAGCGTCACTGGTTCTAAGAGCGTAGTACCCTTACTAGGAAGTCTCCCCCTCCCCAAAAAAATGTTTTTATCAGGAAGCCTGTCACATTACAGGTAATCCGAGAAAGCCATTGAATGAGCCTCACAGCACTTTTCTTTGGGCACCTCTTCTTGACTCATTGTTTTGAATGTGCATTTGTCTGCATATCCTTGAAATGCACATTCCTTGGGCTCTTTGCTGTGGAGTAAGATAAAAAGAACAAGGACTATGGATTCATGGCTGGCTGCTACTATGTCTGTTGCTGCTTTTTATTTTCTTGCCTGTTGCGTGGCGCATGAAATTTTCTGCTTTGTTGGGAATTTGTTGACCCTGTAGGAACCATGCATCTGGAAGAGCAGATACTGACCCAGTGATGCTGAAGTGGATTTTTGTCCTCACCTGCCTTCCTGTGCCATTGTTTTGTGCGACAGTTGGTTCTCATCTGCCTGCCGGTGAACATCCATGCAGAGGAGTGTGATGTGTGCCGAATTGCTGCTGGAACCGATACTTGCCTTGTACCGGACTGACTTGGTTGACCGCCTCCTGCCTATGTGGTCCACTTCATGTTACAGTTGGTTCTCATCTGCCTGCCGGTGAACATCCATGCAGAGGAGTGCGACGTGTGCCGAATTGCTGCTGGAACCAATACTTGCCTTTTACCGGACTGACTTGGTTGACCGCCTCCTGCCTATGTGGTCCACTTCATGTTACAGTAGGTTCTCATCTGCCTGCCGGTGAACATCCATGCAGAGGAGTGTGATATGTGCCGAATTGCTGCTGGAACCGATACATGCCTTGTACCGGACTGACTTGGTTGACCACCTCCTGCCTATGTGGTCCACTTCATGTTACAGTTGGTTCTCATCTGCCTGCCGGTGAACATCCATGCAGAGGAGTGCGATGTGTGACGAATTGCTGCTGGAACCGATACATGCCTTGTACCGGACTGACTTGGTTGACCGCCTCCTGCCCATGTGGTCCACTTCATGTTACAGTTGGTTCTCATCTGCCTGCCGGTGAACATCCATGCAGAGGAGGGCGATGTGTGCCGAATTGCTGCTGGAGCCGATACTTGCCTTGTACCGGACTGACTTGGTTGACCGCCTCCTGCCTATGTGGTCCACTTCATGTTACAGTTGGTTCTCATCTGCCTGCCGGTGAACATCCATGCAGAGGAGTGCGACGTGTGCCGAATTGCTGCTGGAACCGATACTTGCCTTGTACCGGACTGACTTGGTTGACCGCCTCCTGCCTATGTGGTCCACTTCATGTTACAGTTGGTTCTCATCTGCCTGCCGGTGAACATCCATGCAGAGGAGTGCGACGTGTGCCGAATTGCTGCTGGAACCGATACTTGCCTTGTACCGGACTGACTTGGTTGACCGCCTCCTGCCTATGTGGTCCACTTCATGTTACAGTTGGTTCTCATCTGCCTGCCGGTGAACATGCATGCAGAGTGTGATGTGTGCCGAATTGCTGCTGGAACCGATACTTGCCTTGTACCGGACTGATTTGGTTGACCGCCTCCTGCCTATGTGGTCCACTTCATGTTACAGTTGGTTCTCATCTGCCTGCAGGTGAACATCCATGCAGAGCAGTGCGATGTGTGCCGAATTGCTGCTGGAACCGATACTTGCCTTGTACCGGACTGACTTGGTTGACCGCGTCCTGCCCATGTGGTCCACTTCATGTTACAGTTGGTTTTCATCTACTCGCCAGTGAGTGTCCATGCAGAGGAGTGGCACGAGTGCCCATATTCTGCAGAGCTTGATAATTATTGCATTTTTTGTTCTATGCTGCACTGTTCAGTAAAGAATTGTCGGTGCCTCTTCTGCGGGGTAGAGCATCTCAAGGTAAATTTGATATTTAATTTAAAAGCTAAAATTTTCTTGTTAAATTAAATAGTTTGAAAATTGAAGTCTTGTTGCAAAGTTTTTTGAGCACTGTCCAGTGGTGTAACACAAAATCTCTGCCCGGTCGTTTTAGAAGGGTGCAGCACCCTGCCCGTTTTTGAAATGTCAAAATTTGCTCTGCCGTCTTTTTGGATGGTAAAATGCCAGCTGCCCTCCCTAATTTTTAACCTGCCTTTATTCTTGTATCGCCCTTGCCGTTCTGCAGCTTGCCACGCCCACAATCACAGAGTCGGTCGCAAACGTACCTGTGTAACTGTCTTGCTATGTGTAGATACCCACAAACCTTACAGTTAACAAGATCTCGTAGAAACTGGTTCCAAGTAAAGATAAAAATTAGCAGTCTTCACTAGCAGCGTGGCGACTGGATAAAACACAGTGGCCGGTTTGAAAAGTTGCTTTACTCACTAGGCTTGAAAATTTGCCTTTCCATATGGTCTGGTGGTCAAATTATTTTTTCATTACTAAAGAATTTATTTGCATTTTTCAAAAACCTCCTAAAAATTTGCAAGGCATTTTCTGTCATCCAACTCACATGTGGGGAAAAACAGTGCTCCCCTCAGTAAATAAGTGGGTGTGATCTATTTATAGATTCATTCTTCAAAAAAGGGGAGACGGTTTTTCTCCCCATTGAAGTTTGAGCACTAAGTAATGATAATGGACATCTGAGCTTCAGCCGGAGCTCTGATGTCACAAACCAACTTCAGCAGCTCGCTTTTATTAAGTTTTTCCAAAAGTGCAGGATTTCGCATTGATTAGTCACCCGGATTATCAACAAAGAGCAATAATTATTACTTTTGTTAACAAAAGAATTGAAGTTCAAAATGGAAACTTTAACTTTCCGTTGCGGTCTTTTGTTTCCCATTGAGTCATGTTTCCTCTGCACGATGAGTACACAGTAGTGTCTTTGGAGCATTAATTTTGCTTTAAACAAACTAAAATATTTTTACTCTGCTCTTAATACAACAAAATGTTACTACAGATTGAGAAAACACGCTTAAAGTGAAATTAAATGTAAAAAATCGTTGTTCTGGTTATGGAAAAAATAGATCTGATTCTTATTGAGTAAATGAATATTGTTAATGAAATTATTTCAATATATTGAAATCAATTTTAATTTACATTCTTTGGTTTTCATAAAAAAATATTAAATACAAAATATGTATATATATTACAAAAACCATAGAGCTCGTTAAAAAAATTATTCCTACTTCACCACTGTATATAATGGTTATTATGCTTGGGATGAGAACAGGGTCAGAGGTTGATTTCAGGGAGGTGGGATAGCGGGGTCTAAAGCTTATGAAAACATAAAATGCCCCTTTTAAAAAAAAAAAAAAAGTGCCCTTTTTTCCAGATATGACCTGTTCACATCCCAAAATGCCCTTTTTTTTAAGATCTTATAACATTTTGCACACATACCATGCCCCTTTTTTTTTATACAAATGTGCCCTTTTTCAGAAAATTACCCTGCCCTATTCAATTTCAAGGGTGAACACTAGTAAAAATTAATGCAAAAATTGAGGGTAAATATTTAACTTTGCCGTAGTAAAAATATATTTTCCAGATATTGATTCTATGATCACTTATGTATTGTTTTTAATTATGTGAGCACTTATTCCGGCAAGTATCCTTAATAAATTTAGTACTCAGGGAAAAAAGTGCAAAATCTTCAAATGACAAATGTTCACGATATCAAATCAAGTAAAAACAAATACTGATCTTCGAGTATTTGTTTATAACTTCCTTTAAAGCTCTTTAATCTGGTTTCGAACTTCCTTTACAGCTCTTTAATTCCTTAATACAATAATTTTTGAGAAAGAGGAAAAACAAGTGTTCATATTTTTCTAGTTTTAAATATTTCAGCGATATTGTTTCTTTTTAATGTCTTGTCTTTTAAATTCAAGAAGCAAGCATACTTTACAAAATAAAGAAAACTTACGTTACTAAAATCTGGATTCCCTTCTAACATTCTTCTTAGCGAATATTTCAATCAGTTTCATCACGTCTTGTTTTCTGGCTCGGTCATTTTCAATGCTAATCATCGAAAGTCCCTCAAACATACTTTGGTTTAAGTGTGCGATGACCAAAGGTAGAAACCTCAGGTTCGATCCCAGGCAAGTATGAACGCTCGAACCACTAAATATCCGCTGTGCACCGGCTGGGCACGTTAAGCCTTCGGACTCCGGGTGCTGGCCCCTGGTAATAAATAAGGGCGTTTTCCTCCCCTTTTACCTCGCTTCCGTGTCATTTTCCTATCGGGCACTCTAGCCCAAATCTCCTAGTTTCCTATTTCTAAGGGTTGTTTAAGACGTGGGGTCAGGCACTCCCTACCTAAAATCCTCTACATATTTTTCCTTTTTTTTTTTTTTTTTTTGATTAGAGGTTTAACGACCACCGTGAGCAACTCAATGGGCTATAAGCAGTCGCCCGTCCCTAATTTAGGGCCACTGGTTCCAGGGAAGGGAGAGAGCCAGTGCCGTAAGACAAACACAACATCCATGCCTCACCGGGATTCGAACCCGGACCCCGTTCGGACGAATGATCAGAGGCCATCGCTTAGACCACTGCGCCACCGGGGCGGCCCTCTACATATGATCTGATCTCTAATCCGCACACAGATAAAAGTCTGTGTCAATGGGGCCCTTCAGTTCAAAAACTTTTATAACCAAATGACAGAAAATTTAAGACAAAAATTTTTAAAGCAAGTATCAAACCTCTTGTCTAAAATTAAATTGCTAAACAAAAAAAAATAAAAAATACATACATAGATCTGGGCCCCCTAAAATTCACCCCCCCCCCCGAAGCGGGGGTTGCGGGGCGGCTATTTTACGCCTCTGGCGCTGTCAATATTTAATTTAACATGTCAACTTAGTTAAGACAGTCCTTCCTGCAGGGGG
Organism: Macrothele yani; assembly: GCA_039090855.1. Classification (NCBI taxonomy): domain Eukaryota; kingdom Metazoa; phylum Arthropoda; class Arachnida; order Araneae; family Macrothelidae; genus Macrothele; species Macrothele yani. The sequence goes on along the minus strand of CM076996.1, from coordinate 17,394,176 downwards.
TTTGAGCTAGTCGTGTTGGGTAGAAGGGTGGTGCAGCTCGGACCATTGCAACCCCCCCAATGTTTTAAACAATATATCACACACACATTTTTCATAGATGAACACCTGGAACTCTAGGTTTGCGAACAGAAACCAAGAACACAAACACCACTGGTCCTAAGAGTGCCGTCATCAGGATCTTCCAAATATGGGAGAAAACTGGTGACAATGGGATTTTATTTGCAACTATTTACTCCCTATAAAAGGAGAGATACGTGCCACTCAAGAATGTGAAAACGTGATTCTCGTACCCCACAATCTGATATAACATTGTTCAGCTTATTCTCTGCCCCTAAGTTTATTTCAGTTCATACCTTGCATTTTTCATTACAAATGTTTACATCATTAAGCAACAGCATTTTGGCTTACTAATGGGAGACTTTATTTCCTAATGCACCTTTTTGTTCCAGTACTTACGGTTTCTGCATTAATATATCATTTAACAAAGCAAAATTCCTGCACTTGTGATCATTGCACAGGGTCCATACCCTTTTCTGTGGAAAAAAAAAATAAGGACTTTCTAAGGACCTATACTCTAATTGATATTTTGAGTCATTGGAATATCACCAGGTGTGTGTGTACGTACATATACATACGTAGGGGATTAAACAGCACTAGTAGCCATTTACCAAGTATTTTGCCCCAAATATAAAGTACTTTGCCTACAACGAACAAAATTAAATAAATACACACACACACACACACAAAAGGACAAGCAGGAGACACAGCGACAATGAAGCAAGGTGAGTTAAAAGAGCAGTAGGCACTACATAGATCAGACCACATGAGACAAATGGCACCATAAATTGTGAAGAAGTCAAACCCCTGAAAAGACACACAACACAGATGTTGATCCCACTGGTAAGGTCATGCTGGCTACAATGGAAAAAGTGGGGGGGGGTCAGTGTCGAAGGGAGATCATTTCAAAGAACATTCCAGGGGATTATCGCCCTTCAATGAGGTAGAAGAAAGCTCCCCTGGTGAACGGGTTAGCATATTTACAGACACACAAACAAAAACTGGGGCAGGGTTTCCATGCCCATTACTGCAGTGCAAAAAAAAAAAAAAAAAAAAAAGACAAGGGAATAAAATAAGCACTTGTTTTTTTTTTAAAAGACTTTTAAGGGCCTTAGAAATGGAAATCAAAAATAAGTTCTTAAGGACCGTGCGAACCTTGTTGCATGATCATTAATGCACTTGTACATATAAGCACGGCAGATGGTTAATAAAGTCCCTCACAATACTACCTGCTACTATTTAAATACCGAAATTATTATCCTGGAGAAGTTTCAAGTTTTCTGCCCTTTGTCTCCAACTAGAAGTTTTCAAGTAACCGGAAACCGATTCGAACTGTACTTTCGTTTTAGGTGTAGTTCAGCGTGTAAAATTATCTGACGAAAATTTTCGAGAAAAAATTACATACAAAATTTAAAGTATGTATTTGATAGAAAATGTTGAATATTTTTTAGGTCTATAACTTGTTTTAAAAATTTTTACCGTACAACTCACCTCCAAGCACGCGAATCTGAAGGAAAGCTGCCGCGATCCTACCTCAGTGCTGCGGCGACTTTAGCCAAGACTCCGCCGAAAAGATCAGCGTCCTGCTTAAAACTCCGCATAAAAAACACACACACACACACGCGCGACTCACGTGCCTGTAAAACAATACTGATATTCGGAAATTAAAAAAAAAAAACGGCACAAAAGGATTAAAATACATCTTAAAGAAACAGCACGTGCCATTACCTACTGCCTGGATGGTTTCCATTCCACCACTGTGGTTGTTTTTTTCTTTTTTTTTTTTAATTTTAATAAGACGATGAGGCCTATAGACTAAGCTTTGTGCCTCACAGCAACTAGTTGGCCGTGCGGAAATAGCTAAAATATCTTCTGATCACTAAGACTCTTGAAGATGCACGACCAGCCACGGAGGACAACCTCCTTGCGACCAGCACGTGAAGTCACAGTAGCAGCACAAAAGTCCATCAAAGGGGCATGCTCATGAGAAGGAAGGTTAGAAATGTGGCGTCCTCACGGAGAAACGTCTTGAGAGCATTGGCGCAGCCACGGGGAGGGACCAAGGGGACCGGTCCCCTCCCAGAGACCCATTAGTCTTTTTTTCTTTTTTTTTTTTTTTCAGCATTAAAGAGCAACTTTTGGTGTGATATTTTTAATAAAATAAGAAAGCAGAAAAGTGTAAATTAGTGTTTTTCATTTTCAGTATTCAGTATTGAGTACTGAATCCAGAACGAATTTTTCTTATTTGTTTTTTTGTTCTTTTTGACTGGCACCTCTTGCAAATCTCTCTCTCTCTCTCTCTCTCACACACACACACAGAGGAGAGGGGGCGATTACCGCCCCTTTTTATCAGCCCCGCACAGGACAGGAGCTGGTTGTTCTCAAAAAAAAAAAAAAAAAAAAAAACAGAAACGAACGGCTATGTGGGTGGTGATTCTCTAGCCCTGGTGATCACCACCCTTACTCTACATTATGCAACTCGTAGAGGAAGGGCAGCACTGCCTGACCTCTTGATTCCAAGGTCAAATGTCCACATACTTAACCGAGGTTGAGTGTGACCGTTTGTTTATAGCTAAATAAAACAACTGCCCCTTCATCGTCTGGCTCTGGGGAGAACCGGGAGCGGTCGAATAGTCCTTTCAAAACTTGTTTTGTTGGCAGAAAATTGAGACATTGTCAGTTTGCCATTACTGTAGGAAGAAGCGTGATTTCACTTTCTCAGGGCTGCTCGACGCAAAATTGCTACTGTGATAAAAGTCACAAAATGAAAAGGAACTTCATTCAGGAAAAATTAGTGTCATTTTTTAAAAAGGCAAAAATTGATGATACCAACAAGAGTGAGAATAGACAGGATGAGAGAGAAGTAGAACAATGTAGAATACCTACTGATAATGAACATAATGATGAGCCTACTAACAACGCAAGGAGCGAAACCGATTCTTCCGTATCTTATCCTGTGCATCCCAATGATATTGGATTGTACATCAAGAAACAAGTAAGTTACACACGTTTTCATATGTTTTTTAAACTTATTACGTATTGTATATTCACCTTAAGCCGTATGAATGTTCACATTCAGTTTATGTATTTTACAACATTAGGGCCAAGAGAAGGCAATTTAATAACTTATCTAAGAGTTGCACTATCGACTGCTCCAGGGCTCGAGTAATTGGGGAAGGGGGGGGGGAATATATAACAACGAATGTGAGGAGAACTTGATAAATTGGGGCCGCGGGTGGCCTAGTGGGCAACGTTCATGACTGCCACGGAAAGGACCTCAGGTTCGATCCCAGCAGGTACGAACACTCGATCCACTAAATATCCGCCGTGCGTCGGATGGGCACGTTAAGCCGTCGGACCCCGAGTACTGCCCCCCCCCCGGTAATAAATAAGGGCGTCTTCCTCCCCCTTTCTACTTCGCTCCCGTGTCACTTTCCTATCTGGCACTCTAGCCCAAATCTCCTAGCTTCCTATTTCTAAGGGTTGTTTAAGACCTGGGGTCAGACACTCGCTTCCTAAAATCCTCTACATATGATCTGATCTGAATTTGATAAATTTATTTGTTTATAAAAAGGCAAAGAAACTGGTAAACTTGTGTCATCACATCAGGAAGGGGATCACATGAGAGTATATATGTGTCTAAATGAGAACGATTAAGAGAATTCACCAAACCTTCCTTAAATAAATTAAAAAAATGGTGAAATTTAACAGTATGACGGGGGTTTTGTCTTAAAGATGTCGGTTCGCCTTCTTTAAGATAAAACCCGCGTCGTACGGCTAAATCAATAATAATTTTACCTTTATCACTTCATCTTTTTTTTTAAACAAAATAATTTTTTGGTATTCTTTCTGAAATCTCTTTGTCACGCTGTGAAACTCATATACAAGTACGGAGTATATATACATTTCAAATAATGTTTCATGAATAAAATCACAATTTTGAAGAATTAAAGGTAAGTTAATTCTGCAAAACTTTATTTACATCGTAAAATGCATTATCCTGGTACGAAGGTCATGTACATGTAGTCTGAAAGTGTACAATTAACGAAATTTAGGAAAATTCTAGTAAATATATTATAGAAAGATGTAAATTCATTTATTATTACATCATATACTAATAAATGAAATAAAAAGAACTGAACGGCAAAGCGTTTAAGATGTTTGGCATCGACAATTGTAAGAGAAAAATACTTATTATTGTTCGATAATAAATTTATCTTTATCCTTAAATGTTTGTTTTTTTAAACCGAACAGGCGTTAGGTACCAGAAAAATTCCTTGTAACACTTATGCTGTAGGAAATCGGGTATATGTATATGTGCGTGTGTCGTGTATGTGATTTTTAAATAATATTTCAGCACTCCCCTTGACTAAACGACTTACGTGACATGAAAAAAATTATTTTTCTGAATCTCTGTAAAAGTTTTTTTTTCATAGAAAATTCATTATTAGTTAATACAATCACGTTGAGCCCTGTTTCTGTCTCGGTAATTCTTTTCGACGGACGTCTCTGTAGGGAGGGGAGAGGAATCTAGGGGGAAAATCCAAGGAAAAAAATCCAGGAAAAAAAAGCCAACGGAAAAAAAAGCCAGGGAAATAAAATTCAACTCCAACAAAACAGTCAGCCATTTACATAATCGACACAGGGCCGGATTAAGGGGGGGGGGTTTCTAGCCACATGGTTTTCATTAAGGGGCCAGGCTCCAATTGCTGTTCCTCCGAAGAACACTTTGAATGTGTGACAATTTTTCCAGTAGGGCAGTTTCCAAGGTGCCTAACGAGGGGAAAGAACTCTTTTGTTTGTCTGAATTTTCATGCCGGTTCATTTGAGTTTAGGGCAACTGGCCACAAAAGTTCAAGGGATTGTGGGGGGAGGGCTATAAAGATTGCCGTTTCTGGGTCTATATTGAGAGAACTGAATTGGGAACTCCAAACAAACGAATTTCGAGAAAACGTTCCATGTAAGCCAAGAGAGAATTGTACTTTAATTTGAAGAAATAAATTGACGAGAATCCAAGGTACACTTGGTTGGTGGGGGAGGGAGGATGGGGGGGTGCTCTACCTTCAACTTCCGTAATATTATATTCTGGGCCGCTGGAGTCTGTCAGTGTATCCAGGATGTTCCACTTGAAGTCCGTGAGCTTGGGAGGGGCTTTCTCCCAAAATGTTAAAATGGACGTAGAGCTGTAAACATTAGTACTATGCCTTATATAATGATTCTGTACAAAACCACGAATCTTCAGGAGGGTGGGGTGTATTCGCCCCCCAACCCATGTTTCTAAGAGCTCTTCAGGGGTAACATCGATAGGTTACACTGGCCGACTCTAGAGGTCCAGATATTCTGGACTCCAGAATATAAAATTACGGAAGTTGGGGGTAGAGCCCTCCAAACCAAGCACCTCGTATCCCTTTTACAGACTTCACCAAATTTCTGGGGGACGGGGGAAGAGCATACATAGTCTGTCACTAAACACAACATGAAGCACAGAAATTGTGAGCAAATCTCTTACCTTGAGCACTTGTCTGCGCTCTTAGAAACTTGGGGAGGTTGAATTCATCCCACCCTCCTGAAAATTCGTGGTCGTGTACAGAATCATTATATAAAGCATCGTTCTAATGTTTACAGCTCTACGTCCATTTTAACATTTTGGGGCAATCCCTTTCCCCCGCCAAGCTCACAAACCTTGAGGACGCTTCAAGGGGAACATCACTGACAGACTCCAGCGGCCCAGAATATAATATTACGGAAGTTGGAGGTAGAGCCCCCCCTCCCCGCCAACGAAGTGTACCTCGGATCCTCGTCAATTTATTTCTTCAAATTAAAGTACAATTCTCTCTTAGCTTACATGGAACGTTTTCTCGAAATTCGTTTGTTTGGAGTTCCCAATTCAGTTCTCAATATAGACCCAGAAACGGCAATCTTTATAGCCACCCCCCCGAACTTTTGTGGCCAGTTGCCCTAAACTCAAATGAACCGGCATGAAAATTTAGACAAACAAGAGAGTTCCTTCCCCTCGTTAGGCATTTTGGAAAATTGCCATACATAATTCGGTAAACTGCTCCACTGGAAAAATTGTCACACATTCAAAGTGTTCTTCGGAGGAACAGCAATTTGTGCCGAACCCCTTAATGAAAAATGTGTAGCAGTTTTCCGGCAACCGCAGGGCCCGTGCCTCCTTTTTTTGAATTTTTTTTTTTTTAGAAATGACCTAATCATTATTGAAATTATTTTCATTATTATTATTACTGTGAAGGTATTAATTTATGTTGGGTTTTAATGCACCCTTCTTATTGGCCAATCTGCAATGCATTCATAAAAGGAGCAGTTTCAATATTCACAAAACCCTGTGTTAATCTTCTATTAAATTGCTACCAAACTTCAAAATCGCAATCAGTTTTGCTTTACCAATTGTAAGATTATAAATATTTATTATTATTAATTCGTAGGTTATTAATTAATCAAACTCTGCTGCCCCTGTGGCGTCAATCTAGGAAAAAAGATCCACGGGGAAAAAACAGAGAACCAGGGAAAAAATCCAATGACAATTTTTATACGACCCTCTAGGCTTCTTACACAGAAGTGACGCAAAGAAATCAGAAAAGAAATTTTTATACGATCCCTTAAACTTCCTACATAGAAGTGACACAAAGAAATCAGAAATGCAATTTTTATACGCCCCTCAATTTCTCGAACCTCCATGGAAACATTGACTTAATGACTGCCGTTGAACATGCAGAAGATACTGCTCCTATTATTCAAGAAATCAGAGACCATGCTGAAGAGGAATTTAACATTCTGTACTTAGAAGCTGAAAAAATCTGTGATAGAGTAGGCATACCAGTTACTGTTCCTCGAGTATTAAATCGCCAAACACACCGCAGCAATATTGAACACGATTCGGCTGAAAGTTATTACAGAAGAACGACCTTTATTCCTTTCCTTGATGCGTTTTTAAATGAGATGAAGGAAAGATTTATTGCACATAAGGATACTCTGAGATCGTTCCAAGTGCCTTTGCCTCAACAAGGAGTGGAAACTACTTCTCCAAAAGATGAAGAATTTGTAAAGTCACTATGCGAACAGTACGCATCTGACATTGCATACGCTTCACCTTCTGCAGTATGCGGGGAACTTAGAGTCTGGTACAGAAAAATAGCCAGGATGGAAAAAAAGCCAAAAAACGCCCTTGATGGATTAGCCGAATGTGATGAACTTATGTATCCATCCATTCGAAAACTTTTGCAAATAATGGCGACATTGCCAGTAACAACATGTTCTGCAGAACGTTCCTTCTCCACCCTGAGGTACTTAAAAAATTATTTGCGCAGTACAACAGGAGAAACCAGACTGAATGGTTTAGCTTTATTGTACATTCATAAGGATATTTCTGTCTCTCCAAAGGAAGTACTAGATGACTTGGCTAAGAAACCTAGGCGCCTAAATTTCAAACTGTAAATAATTTAAATTAGTAATAGATATATACACTATCTACCAACAAGTAATTGGACACCCCTTCAATCGACGATATCTGCGGTCCTGATACACGTCACGGCCGCCGCCGTTAAATATCGTGTGGGAAACAACAACGCAACCAGTCGCATGAAAGATGCCACGCAGTTCGGAGCTCTCTGATTTAAAGAAAGGTGTAATCGTCGGGTATCACAGAAATGGCTGATCCATACGTGACATATCCAGCGAGTTGAAGTCCCCAAAATCGACAGTGGCCTACGTGATTGGCAAGTGGAAGGTGAGAAGCCGGCAGACCCACAAAACTGGGAGTTAGAGACCGCAGGGTGCTGGCCAGAGAAATTCGGAAGCACCGCACCAAATCGATGGGTCACATCCCCGAGGAGTTTCAACAGGCATCCGGAAGTGTTCTTTCAATGAATACCATCCGTGAGGAAGCCCATCTGCTCGGTTATCATAGACGTGCTGCCGCCCACAAGCCTTTGATCACCAAGTCCAATAGCGCTGCTCGGCTAACGTGGTGCAAAGAACGTCGACAGCGGACCGTTGAACAGTGGAAACAGGTTCTCTGGAGCAACGAATCATGGTTCATCCTCTACCGTTCAGATGGCAGGGTTTGGGTTTGGCGTCTGCTTGAAGAACGCCTCCTGCCGGAATGTATTGTGCCAACTGTGAAGTTCGGCGGCCGTGGAATTATGCTATGGGAGTGTTTCTCCTGGTATGGCACGGGACCCTTGGTCGCAATTCCTGGTAGACTCAACGCCGAGACCTACTGCACCATTTTGGATGACCATGCGCTTCCTACGTTGTGGCAGTTTTACGGGGTGGACTGATGTTACTTTCAGGATGACAATGCCACCTGTCATGTTGCGAGGTTCAACACGGCTTGGTATGGTGACAATGGGGTTAATCGAATGGACTGGCCTGCGCTGAGCCCGGACCATAACCCTATCGAGCACCTCTGGGACGACTTGGAGCGTCGACTTAAGGGGTGCCCCCACCGTCCGAAATCGGTGAAGGAACTGACCTGTCTTCTCCAAGCCGAGTGGAAGAAAATACCGCTAGCCGTCGTACAACGCCTGGTTGAGAGTATGCCCCGGTGGGTCGCAGCTCTAATCGCCGCTCGTGGAGGCTCCACCAACTATCGAAGGTGAATAAACTTCGTTTTCCTTTGCTATCACAGGTGTCCAATTACTTGTTGGTAGATGGTGTGTATATATATATTTTAATGTTTTGTATTGTCAATGCAAATGTCTCTTCCAGTTTTGTAGACGATTTTACTTTAGTACATGATTTTAAGGTTTCTAATGATAAGTTGAGTATATTTCGGAATAATTACTGTACAGAACTAATGATAAAATATTGATCGAAGTCATTAAAGGCACTTTTTTATTCAAGGGGACTATTTTCTGAAAATGGTGAGAATAAAGGTTTTATTTTTGTGAATAAGAGGCAGCACATTCTTTCTTGCTGGAAAAAGAAAGCTGAATTAAATTTAAATTGTACATAGGTGAAGCATTCTATTTGAAGTCACAAAACTCACTACTACTAGGAAGGCAATAACATGGATTTGACAAAGTTGAATTTCGCATGAAAGTTAACTTAAATTTCTTTATATATGGAAATATGAAAATTATTAGAAATTAATCCAAAACTCGTAATGAGATTTATACATTGCTTTCATACTGTCTGCTCATCTCTTTCTAGGTAGTCAAAGACATATTTATAAATAAATTTATTATTTGTTATAATTTTTCAACTCTATGATTCCATATGTATGTATGTGGGGACATATAGTTGTTTGTGTTAAATATATATATATATTCTATTCAATTTATTCATATATATATATATATATTGTATTCAATATGGCCGGTTGGTGGTCCCCCCCAAGCTAAATTCTGGCTGCGCTACTGCTTGAGAGAGTAATAAATTTCTCCAAGGCCCGAACTTTAACTGCCTGCTAGGCATCGCAATCGCACCGTGTTTCCTCGGGGTTGCTGTTGTCAACAAATGTTAGGGATCGGCGATTGCGTTGCCTGACAAGCTGTCCCGGATGATGGTCGAGAGTTTGGTTTGAGGCTGAGATTAGTACTGCCTGCTAGGCATCGCAATCGCACCGCGTTTCCTTGGGGTTGCACCTTGGACATCTGTCATCTAGACGACCATCATCCGGGACAGCTTGTCGGGCAACGCAATCGCCGATCCCTAACAGCACCTCCGAGGAAAACGGTGCATTCACTAAGATTAGGAACTAGTAACAGTCTCAGGCCCGGAGCCACAGAAGCACATCGGGGAAGAACGTTTTCGAATCAGAAAGAGGTAGCTGTTTAAAGGTGCCGTGTCCGTGCGTAATTTTTGAATTATGATTGCTGAGGAACTTCGATAACAGTGTTCGCTAGGCCATCTGTGACGGAAGCTGATGAACGGATATAGTGCTGCCTACCCGGACGAAAGCCAGGCTGAATCAGAAGCGGAGATGAGCATGTTACCACTGTGCCGAGCAGCGTCAGAGGCTGTAACTGGAGGGGACAAGGCCAGGCCCTCAGCATGGCCCCGTCGGGCGGCAGCGTCAGCGGCCTCATTCGCTGGAAGACCAACGAGCACAATGTCCTCGTAGAAAGAACGGAGGCGTTGAAGAGAATCATGCAGAAGAACGATAATGTCTTGAGATTTGCGATTTAATGCCAACAAGGCCTGTAGAACAGAACGACTATCCGTAAGCAGCAAGAGGCCACCGCACGGGCCGGGAGCAAATTCAATCGCTGATATTAGGGCACACGCTTCAGCCGAGAACACTGAGGAAATAGTCGAGAAGGAGAACGAACGGTTGGATTTGTTCCGTGGAAAAAATGCCCGATCGCCACCGAGGAGTTAATCTTCGAAGCGTCAGTAGCAATGTTGTGGTGCGACGCTGAGAACTGGGCCAAGAACACCCCAAAGCAATGTCTGAGAAGCATCGGATGCAGATATCGTTGCTGAAAAGGGAGACCCGAGCAAATAATCGAGTAGCAGGGAGCAGACGAAACAGGGGGGGGGGCGGCAGAGCCTGAAGAAGATCGCTGTTGACGAAAAACGGCTCCTGTCGGAAGCGACTGAGCACGATTCCAAGAGGAAAGCCATGGGATCTCCAAGCGTAGAATGACAAGGCGCCCTCTTCCAGAAGAAGATGAGCGATAGGCGAACGCTGACCCATCGACAAGTGGCGGTACAAAAATCGGACTGTCAGGAGGGTGATTCGAGAACGCACGCTAGCGATTCCACATTCGGCACGCAAGACCGCCACAGGCGTCGAACGAGGGGGTGAATGGCTGCACGGAGGGCATGGTTGAGCAGAACTTCTAGAGCGTCGTAGAGATAGGTGGGGGAGGCGAACAGGACCGGAGCCGCATATTCCAGAATAGGCCGAATCACAGCAACGACAAAGGCGAGAGCGTTGGGGAAGCCAAGACCCCACCTGCGATGACAAACAACTTTAACAGCAGACAAGGCTCGGAAGACTGACTTCTTGACGTGCGTGAGGTGTGAAGACCAGGTCAGGGAGGAGTTAAACCAGACCCCTAAAATCTTGATGGAGGACTGCCAAGTCACTGAGTCAGAGCCCAGCAGGAAAGGAGGGGCAGGCGACCGGCGCTTACGAGAAAAGTCAACCGCGAAGCTTTTAGAAGGAGAGCGACGTAAATCCCAGGAAGATACCCACTGAACAATGGAATCCAAAGAGGATTGCATATAGCTAAGTGCCGCCGCCCGGTTGGGACTATAGGAAACAATAAAAATATCGTCTGCAAATAAGAACATATGCGCATTCGGATGACAGCAATCTACCACATCATCAATGTATAAGTTAAAAAAGATAAGTGAAATGAAGCTACCCTGAGGAACACCTCGACACTGCGGAAAGGAGGAAGACACCGTTCCCCGCCAACGAACGCGAAATCTGCGCCGAGCAAGGTAGTCAGCCAGCCAACGGAGAAGACGTCAACGAACACCCAGAGACGCCAATTTACCTAGGAGAGCAGGATGATAGACCGAATCATATGCCGCCTGAAGGTCCAAAGACACCAGAAAAACATAATTATGTCGAGCTCGAGCCACCAGAAGATGACGTTGGATCGACAGAAGGCACGCCGATGTGAAACGTCCTGGCAAAAATGCGAATTGCAGCTTGCTGATCCGTTGATGAGAGAGAATGAAGTCTGTTAGGCGAGAGACCAGGACTTTCTCCAAGATCTTCGAAAAAACTGAAGTGAGAGTGATCATTCGGTACGATGATAAGTCGAGAGCAGTTTTGTTAGGCTTCTTTATTGGAATCACCCAATACTCTTTCCAGCATGAAGGATGAACGCCGGCAGACCAAACGAGGTTAAGGAGGTTAACCAGCCAAGACGAATTCCACCTGCATATACGTCTCACCAGTTCGTAAGTACATCCATCAGGGCCGGGTGCAGAGCGTCGGGGCGATCCATTAATAGCCCCAGCAACTTCACCGGCAGTAAGTAACGCATCCATCTCAAGAGAAGAGTCATCATGGTCAATAGAAAAGGAGTGCACAGAACAGCCAGAGGCTGTGGAAAAGAGTTCACCAAACGCCAAAGCTTGCTCCGCCGGATCAGCAACAAGGAAATCGTCAATCCGAAGCAGCAGGTGATCCGGGCTCGAACCAACATGAGATTTCTTTTTTTTTTTTTGATTGGAATTTTAACGACCGCCGTGAGCAACTCAATGGGCTATAAGCAGTCGCCCGTCCCTAATTTAGGGTCACTGGTTCCAGTGAAGGGAGAGAGCCAGTGCCGTAAGACAAACACAACATCCATGCCTGACCGGGATTCGAACCCGGACCCCTTACGGACGAATGATCAGAGGCCAACGCCTTAGACCACTGCGCCACCGGGGCGGCACATGAGATTTCAGACGGCGCAAGAGGGAGAAAACGAAGCCTGGCCTCGAGGTGTCGTTGCATTGTGCCTTCCAGTAGGCACGTCTCTTAAGAATGAGGAGGTGGCGAAGATTCCGTTCTTCCTGTCGATATATTGACCAAGCGAAGAGGCAGCCGGATGACTTGGCATAGCGAAGGAGGCGGCGTTTCTTGCGAAGCCGCTGAGCACAATCAAAGTCCCGCCAGGGAGACCAACGTCGACGCTGACCACTGGGCCAACGAGAAGCGTGGAGAATCAGGGAAATGCGGTCCAGGATCAGAGCGGCACCGTCAGGAGTGGAAGGAAGTTCACCACGGATAATCTTCTGGATCGAAGGCCAAGCCACTGACCAAGCAACTAGTTGCAGACCCAGTGAAGGAGGGGGAAGGGAGCCAAACATCCCTGCCTCCAATGTTGTTATGACAGGATGATCGTAGCACGTCAAAACATCGGGCGACATAACATCGCAGGTCAAAACATCGCGGTGACAAAACATCGCAAGCCATAACATCGCGGACACAAAACATCGCAAGCCATAACATCGACACAAAACATCGCAGGTCAAAACATCGCGGTGACAAAACATCGCAAGCCATAACATCGCGAGCCATAGCATTTCAGGATCGGGCATTAATTAAACGGCTTTTTTTCTTTTCATTTTTTTTCTTCTGTATTTTTCTAAACATTTGATCTTTGGTAAGAAAAATTCGTTCAGACACTGATTTAATTTGCGGAAGACTAGTATGTGGCACTCATCAAAATATTTCAGGAGGGAGCACTAATTAAACTCTCATCTCATACAAAATTTTCGTAAAATCTACAGTTTACAATTTAGAACCACCAAATTTGGTATAATAACTCACGGTGCTCTAAATTAGACCGTAGACGGTTTTGGGAAGTGTTCGCGGCCCGAGGTCGAGGGGCCCCCATACAATATTTTCGTAAAATATACTTTTCAATTTAGAACCACCAAATTTGGTATACTATCTCATGGTGCTCTAACTTATCACGCAGAGGGTTTTTGGAAAAGGGTAGGGGGCCCGGGGTCGAGGGGCCCCCATAGAAATTTTTTGAAAATGTACAGTTTTCAATTAAGAACCACCAAATTTGGTATACTACCTCATGGTGCTCTGACTTAGACCGTAGACGGTTTTTGGAAGTGGTCTGAACCCAGGGTCGAGGGGCCCCCCATGGAAAATTTTCGTAAAATCTACAGTTTTCAATTAAAAACCACCAAATTTGGTATACTACCTCATGGTGCTCTTACTTAGACCGTAGACGGTTTTTGGAAGTGGTCTGAGCCCGGGGTCGAGTGGGCTTCCATAGAAAAGTTTCGTAACATCTGCAGTTTTCAATTTAGATCCACCAAATTTGGTATACTATCTCATGGTGCTCTGACTTAGACCGTAGACGGTTTTTGGAAGTGGTCGGAGCCCGGGATCGAGGGGCCCCCATAGAATATTTTCGCCAAATCTACAGTTTTCAATTTAGAACCACCAAATTTGGTATACTACCTCATGGTGCACTAACTTAGACCGTAGACGGTTTTTGGAAAGTTAGGGGGCCCGGGGTCAAGAAGGGCCCCATACGCAATATTCGTCAAATCTACAGATTTCAATTTAAAACCACCAAATTTGGTATACTATCTCATGGTGCTCTGACTTAGACCGTAGACGGTTTTTGGAAGTAGTCGGAGCCCGGGTCGAGGGGCCCCCATAGAATATTTTCGCTAAATCTACAGTTTTCAATTTAGGACCACCAAATTTGGCATACTTCCTCATGGTGGACTAACTTAGACTGTTTTGGGAAAGATATGGGGCCCAGGGTCAAGGGCCCCCCATACGCAATATTCGTCAAATCTACAGTTTTCAATTTAAAACCACCAAATTTGGTATACTCCCTCATGGTGCTCTAACTTAGCACGTAGAGGGTTTATGGAACGGGTGGAGGCCCGGTCCGAAGGGGGCCTCCTACAAAATTTTCGTAAAATCTACAGTTTTCAATTTAGAACCACCAAATTTGGTATACTACCTCGTGGTGCTCTAACTTAGACCGTAGACAGTTTTTGGAAGTGGTCGGAGCCCGAGATCGAGGGGCCTCCATAGAAAATTTTCGTAAAATCTACGGTTTTCAATTTAGAACCACAAAATTTGGTGTACTACCTCATGGTGCTCTTACTTAGAAGGTGGCGGTTATTGGCACGGGTGAAAGCCCGGTCCGAAGGGGGCCCCTACAAAATTTTCGTAAAATCTACACTTTTCAATTTAGAACCACAAAATTTGGTATACTACCTCATGGTACTCTAACTTAGACCGTAGAGGGTTGGGGGAAAGGAGGGGGGGGGTCGAGGGCGCTCCATATGAAATTTTCGGCAGTTTACAGTGTTTCTTCAAATTAAAGTGCAGTTCTCGCTTGCCTTACGTAGAACGTTTTTTCGAAATTGTTTGGAGTTGCCAATTCTACTCTCAAAAAAAAATATGTATATATGCCAAGAAACGGCGATCTTTATTCATACACCCCCCCCCCCTCGTTGAACTTTTGTGGCCATTTGCCGTAAACTCGTATGAACCGGCATGAAAATTCTGACAAACAAAAGAATTCCTTCCCGTCATTAGGCACTTTGAAAAACTGCCACACATAATTCGCAAACTGGGAAAACTGACACACATTCAAAGTGTTCCTCGGAGGAACAGCAATTTGTGCTCGGTCCCTTAATGAAAAGCATGTGGCAGTTTTCCAAGTTGCTGAAGGATGTGTGGCAGTTTTCGTGTGTGACGTTTTATCGGAGACCAAGAATTTTAGAAAGTTCTTTGGATCGAATTAAAACTTTAAATTCAAATAATTCCCGTATCAGCGGCGGGGTATATTCGATTTAGGACGAAACAAGATAGTAATTCCGCAACTTCATGTATGTTTGAAATGTGAAAAGATGAAGGAGAGTAAAAGACTGCAGGTAAAAATATCTGATCTTGAAAGTGTACTAGGTGCTTTAAAGAATGATAAACGTGAGATTATTAAATATCTCTGCACAAATCAGAAATGCATACATCATTACAAGGTTCTGGTCAAAACAAATTATCCAACTCAAGAAGCAATTAAAAGAAATTAAGATGAACTATAGTACGTTGAAAAGATTAGGTAAAGGTATCCATGATATATTTACGACGCCCAAGTGATAAGAAAGGAAGCAATGGATAAAATGGGCACCTGAAGATGTATCGAAATGCATCGTAATAAGAGCTCTCTTTAGAAAAATCATATATGACTTCTGAAGGGGGAAAACATTATTCCATTACTTTGAAAAGATGGTGCGCAAAATTTACCCGTAATCCAGGCATTCTACACGATGTCTTTTTGTTGATGGGGAAAAAAAGCTATGAAAGTTTAAATCGCTCTGCAAAGCTTTATGTTTTAAGCTTTGACGAAATTCATATTGACTCTAGGCTATACTACGACACCAGAATGGACAAAATTCTTTGCCCTTTCAAGAAAGCCCAATTTTTCTTAATCCGAGGATTATTATCGCATTGGAAGCAGCCAATATTCTTTAACTTACAAATGAAAAAAATATTGCTTTTTTTTAATAAATCAAGGTTTGGAATCTACTGGAGTTGAACTAAAAGTTATTTCTGACTTAGGATGATGCAATACGTTGTGGAGAGAACTTGAAATTTCTGCGGACAGGTCATTTTTCGATAATCCATTTTTTCAGGGGTCAAAAATATGGGTATTTGCTGATAATTTTAGCTTTTAGATCTTCGAATATTAAACATTCTGCTTAATGATTTCAAAACAAATATCCCTTCTGTTTTAATGTGTTTCAGTGATGTTCGTTGAATTTACTGGGGTATAAACATGGATTTAATTCCTTACCACGCTTGCTTCGTGCGCTTAGATATCGGAGGGGATTAGATTACTCTTGCGAAGAGAGATGGCACCGCAACTATGCCACAGCCTCCCTCTTCAGGAAGCAAAGTATGCTTCACTAAAAGAACCAGCCTTTGTACCAATAGCCCTGAGTTTTTACGCTCTTTTACCTCCTCCATATTGCGCCGTTCTGTGGAACAATAGCAAAACAACCACTCCATCTCCAGATGTTTACTTGCTGCGGTTTACTTTTAAAGACCAAACCAATTGTCCTCATTTAAGGAAGTACTCTCGTGGGGAAGGAATCACAATGTGACGGGCACATACTAAGATTTCTTCCCTCATGAACAAGGGGGGTGAAAAACTTAACTATACCAATGCTTATATATAATTTATGACTACAAGCTTGTGGTGTTGAATAAAGTAAAAATATCAACGTTTACCACAATCAAAGGTTTATTATATATCGACTATAGTTTCGCAGAGCTTCTGGCTCGGCTTCATCAGAACGAATGGAGCGTAAACATTCGAATCATTGTGACAGCATCAGAATTCTGACGGTCACGGTTTTTGGTAAGTTGTTTCCACGCGCTTGAAAGAAATGGAGTCGACGTCATGTCGTTGACAAGCAGTGAAGAGTTCCGGTATATGTGAAAAGCTTCTAATACATTAAGCTTCATCGTTGAATCAGGTTTATCAATGAGCATAGCGTTTCCGAACAGAAATTTATGGTTGTTTTCGTGACAATGCTGGGCTATAGACGACTTCTTCAGTTCACAATTCCGCACGTAGGTCTGGTGTTCCTTCACACGGAAAGTTAAAGCCCTGCGGGTCTGTCCTATATACGAAAGAGATAAAGCTGTAGATAAAACTGTCGACAAATTTAGGAAACCAAAGCCTGTCTGCTCACTCACGCCGGTAGACCACCCAATACGACAGAATTGGGCGGTTATCCCATTTGCTCCACAGATTTGCTTCGGAATTTCAAAAATTCTCAAGAATTTTAATTTTAAAGTTATTTTCAAACCCATAAACAAGATAATTTTTTTCGGATCCAAAGATTACGTCGATGATATAAATTCCTGGAGAATTTATCAGATACCTTGTGAATGTGGACTTTCGTATATAGGACAGACCCGCAGGGCTTTAACTTTCCGTGGAAAGGAACACCAGACCTACGTACGGAATTGTGAACTGAAGAAGTCGTCTATAGCCCAGCATTGTCACGAAAACAACCATAAATTTCTGTTCGGAAACGCTATGCTCATTGATAAACCTGATTCAACGATGAAGCTTAATGTATTAGAAGCTTTTCACATATACCGGAACTCTTCACTGCTTGTCAACGACATGACGTTGACTCCATTTCTTTCAAGCGCGTGGAAACAACTTACCAAAAACCGTGACCGTCAGAACTCGGATGATGTCACAATGATTTGAATATTTACGCTCCATTCGTCCTGATGAAGCCGAGCCAGAAGCTCTGCGAAACCATAGTCGATATATAATAAACCTTTGATTGTGATAAACGTTGATATTTTTACTTTATACCAATGCTTCTTCATCAGTTCCACCGCCCAAATCCAGGTGGTTTTGGGAATTGTGAGCTATTCTTACAGATCACATGTCACCCAGTGACGAGGCGCATTTTCCGTTTTGTGGAAAAACAAATTTAAGTCAAAAGTCGGAACAACAATTTACCACAAAATAAAAGTTTTGTTGCAATTATCTTACCATTTATTAATCAATACATGAAGCAAACTATTGATCAGTCAATAAAATGAAATTAATAAATGAAAAATAAAGGTCCTTATCATTCGCTGAAAATAACTTAAAAACAGTATGTCATGACTTAAAGGAACTGCAACCACATAAACTTGATACTTTAATTGAATCCTTACTGGATGTTTTTCACTTATATAACAGTAGACAACACAGACGCAGACTTAAAAAATTATTGGGAGTTCCGGAAATTTTTAATCGAATTACCAATTCATTTTTCAGAGTATTTAAGTCTAATTTAAATTTCTTTCAGTGAGATTATCTGGCACAATAAGACGCCTGAAATGCTAAAATGAAGCAAATTATAGTTAATTACAGATTTTTTTTTCTCTAGATAATTATTTATTTTATTTATTTTGCTTTTGTAGGCGCGGCATTATCATATACAATACACAGATACTATGTGAATATTCAACTCAATTGTCTTATAAAAGTAACTAAAACATGTAAAATATATTTTAAGGTTTTTTTTACCAATTTTAAAACTTCCCAAAATTTTTTCTTCAAATGATTTCTGAGTTTAAATAGGAGGTTAGAAGGGAGAAGACATGACATCAGCCCCATGCCCTACGTTTTCCGTGGGCTCTACTTCGCATCAGCTATGTATGTCCAGGATGCTCAACTTGGGCTGCTTCGGTACTTACACTATGGGGAAATCGTTGACTTTCAAGAGGTTTCAAAAGCACTTGTGCATCATGTACAGTCAGGAAAAAATGAGACCGAAATATACATGCACATAACTAAAAATTTGCAAAAAGTTACAGAAATACTGTTTAATATATTTTTAAAAATTTAAACAAAATTATGCTTTGTCGAGCGGAAGTGCATATTGCGTATTAACCAATCACGGCCTTGCTATAGCTGTGGGAGTTTTGTTGACCTTCAGGGAATGCTGCTGAGAGTAAGAGACGGCCGCTATCAACCTGTGCTCTAGCACAGGTCTTCAGTAAGTGACGTCACGCCACTGAACCTCCCCAACCGGAGGGCCCAAGAAACCAGATGATCAGACTAGGTTTCACCAGCGGTTGCTGATGCCATCTTCTCTCTTTTCTAACCTTCTTGTTTCCTGACTGCCCGAAGATAGGGCGGGTCAACTGACTGTGCAACATATTTCCACCTTTATCACTATGACCTCGAATAGGTTCTCGTCTCCGATTGTAGAGCTAGACTTTTGTATTTTGTGGGAACCCAGACAAACCGAAGAACTTTCTAAAGGAGGCAGTTTTAAATGCTCTTAAACAACGGTACTTGATGTATTGTCTGTCGCGTCAAATTTTATGAGCACGAACAAACACTAATTCTTTTTTGAGGCACAATAAACAGTCCGAGGGGTAAATTTCTATACACACTTTTTATATACTATAATAAACGGGGAATGAATAATAAAAACCTTGAACCAAAATTTATGCACATATGCGTACGTGTATTTTTTTCACGAAATACGCGCAAAAATATTAGGGGTTCGAGGAACCCTCAACAAAATCATTGGAGGGTTCAAAAACTGTCTCGAACCCACGAAGTCGGCGCCTATGCTAGACAGTATAAATATATTTACACACAATGTTGAATAATCGAATAATGGATCCCGGGAGATTGGTACCCGGCAAATTGGTGCCCAGCAAACTCGTACCCATGCAGTTCCGTTCCCTCCTGTTCCGTTTTAATGCCTGATTTTCAGGATTTGGCATCATCTTCACTTCTTCTAACTATTCCGATACATTTTCCCCTCTTCAAATTCGTAAATTATTTCACAAATTGAAGCAATCGCGGCATTTTCCTAAAATTTAATTTTAGAAAACTCGTACCCGGGAGATTGGTACCCTTCTGTTAGTGAAACTTTACTGGGACATATACAAATTGCATTAAAGGAAGGTCTTTCCTCTTTGGTGATTGCCGTTGTTGAACAGCTGTTCTCTTGGCGGAAAACTCCTATTCTTTCTTCCACCGTTAGCAAAACACACCGCATAAAACTCCTACACCTTAGACACTGAGTCTCCACTTTATTATGACCACCTGACAGTTTTAAACCAATGAGCTATGGCTGCATTCTGTTGCCGCCTGAGAGCTAAGCTAGTATAAAAAGGGAAAGCTTAGGGCTTGCGACAGTAGTAGAAGGGATTTTGGGGTGACGAGATGGGTAAAAAATGCGATTTGACGGACTTTCAACGTGGGATGATTGCAGGAGCTCGGAGCCATGGAGCGAGTATAACCGAAACCGCCACATTCGTGAAATGTTCCAGAGCAGCTGTTGTTAAAGTGTTTAAAGACTGGACTGTCAGCCAAAAACTGGGTCTCTACGTGCAACGTGTGGACGTCATCGACAAGTGACTGCTCGGGTGGAACGGAGAATGTCCAGACTGGTAACAGACAACAGAAGGGCAACAGTGCAGCAAATTACAGACCATCTTAATCAAGGATCCCCTCAAATGATCTCTGCACGCACTGTTCACCGTACACTACATCAGATGGGATATGGCAGCCGAAGCCCTGTTCGAACACCTTTGCTGTCTGCAGTTAACAAGAGAAAACGTCTCCAGTTAGCACAGGAGCACAAGGATTGGACAGTCGATAATTGGAAACAAATTATGTGGCCCGATGAATCACGTTTTCAGTTGCACCATGCCGATGGCCGAGTGAGAATTCGGCGGAAACAGCACGAAAGCATGGACCCCAAATGCATTATTACAACCCTTCAAGCTGGTTGAGGCAACGTTATGGTTTGGGGAATGTTTTCCTGCCATGCTTTGGGCCCTTTAATTCGTGTTGATCAACGTCTGACTGGCACATCATATCTAAACATCGTTGCGGACCAAGTGCATCCTGTCATGTGGATGGTTTATCCCAATCGCGATGGCTACTTTCAACAAGATAATGCGTCCTGCCATAGTGCTCGTATTGTACAGGATTGGTTTCAGGAACATGCCGGTGAGTTTACTTTGCTTAGGTGACACCCACGATCTCCAGATTTCAACCCCAATAAGAATGTGTGGGATGAAGTTGAACGAGCCATCAGACAGCTGGATCCACAACTCTGTAATCTCACACTCCTGGAAAGTGCTATTCATCAAGCATAGTCTCAGATTCCACAAACCACCTATCAACATCTCGTGAAGTCCATGCCACGAAGAATCGACGCAGTGTTAAAGGCAAAAGGTGGCCCACCGAAGTACTGAGGGGTGGTCATAATAAAGTGGCCAGCACTCAGTGTATAAGGGAATGTATACGCAAATTGCATTTCGTTCTAGATTTTTTAAAGTGTAGGAGTTATTATAGTGGCATAAAATTATAATAGGAGATTCCTACTTACAGAAAATGGCATATAAGATCCGGTTCACTATAAACCGCCAAACAGGAAAACTCCCACATGTTTTTCATTAAGGGGCCAGGCACGAGTTGCTGTTCCTCCGAGGGGCACTTCAAATTTGTGGCAGTTTTCCAAGTTTCCGAATTATGTGTAGCAGTTTTCCAAAGATACATTGACATACACACTGAACTTGGTGGACAGATACATACAGTATATAAATTCTGTGTTTCAACGACAGGAATGTACATAGGTGAACTAGGAACTCAGCAAATAAACCTCCGAAAGACAAACGCAAACAACCATTGCCGGGATTCGAACCCAGACCCCCTCCGTTGGGCGAATGATCAGAAGCCATCGCTTAGACCACTGCGACACCAAGGCTACTCCCCAAAGAGATCAAGAGCGACGTATGTCACAAATTAAACATGCAAAAATATTATTTTACATGTTCAAATAATTACATAGTGTCTCCTTCCCAAAGACATTATATATATATATAGCGGTATAACTATACCATCGGATTAGAGGAAATGCTATCCCACAATCACCAACCCGCTTGGCCAGCGCAGTGAGTTATGGCCAAACCCCTCCAAAATGACTCCACAACTTTAATCTTGGCCCTCAGTCTTGGCAGCTGAAATTTACCTGGCCAAGGCAGCGGCCAGTGCGACATGAAGGCAGAGGGTGCTAAGAATCCCCGGAGGACCGGACTAGGCTGCCATCGGATGCTGACCTTGGCTACGTATAATGGACGCTCCCTTTCTTCTGATTCAAGGTTTCTTGAATTGGAAGAGGAACTACAAAGGATCAAGTGGGACATCGTCGGGCTAAGTGAAGTAAGGAGAAAAGGAGAAGATCTCATTGAACTGAAAAGTGGACATCTCTTCTACTATCGTGGGACAGATACTGGCAGAACTAGTGGTGTTGGATTTATAGTAAACAAGAAACTGAAGGATAAAGTTGTAGAAGTTGAAAGTTCCTCTGACAGAGCTGCACGACTTGTTATCCAATTCTCGAGAAGATACCAGGCTCAGATTATTCAAACTTATGCACCCACCACAAGTCATGCTGAAGAAGAAATTGAAGAATTTTATGAGGAAATTCGTCATCTAAATAATAAAGGTAAGCAGCACTTGAAGATAATTATGGGTGATTTCAATGCAAAAATCGGGCAACGGCAACAGAATGAAACTTCAGTCACGGCAACAGAAACCAGCGTGGAAATACTCTCGTTGAGTTTGCAGAGGCAGAAGGGTTTTTAATCATGAACTCCTTTTTCAAGAAAAAGCCACACAGGAAATGGACATGCAGACATCCAAATGGGACGACAAGTGAAATTGATTTTATTATGTGTAACAAAAAATTCGTCATAGAAGACTGCAGTGTGCTAAACAAGTTCAACACAAGTAGTGACCATAGATTGGTGAGATGTAAGATGCACCTCAACACTAAACTCGAACGTGGCAAGCTCATAAGACAAACAAAATGTATTGACATAACCAACCTTAAAAAACACAATAATACCTTCAAGTTGGAACTGAAAAA
Organism: Macrothele yani; assembly: GCA_039090855.1. NCBI lineage: Eukaryota > Metazoa > Arthropoda > Arachnida > Araneae > Macrothelidae > Macrothele > Macrothele yani. The sequence continues at coordinate 17,371,238 of CM076996.1, read as the reverse complement.
CAGATTCTCTGCTTTAGAAGGCCTAACATCAGAAGAAGTGGATATTTCTGAAGTTAAAAGAAAAGTAACCAAAGCTCTTATGGAAACAGCAACAAAATTTGCTGGGACTAAGAACAAGTTGCATGTGAACAAATTATCAGGAAAAACCAAAATGTTGATGCAAAAAGAAGAGAGATGAGGACAACTAAAGAAGATGTGACTTCCAAAGTGGAATACATAGAGCTATGCAAGACAGTACGAAAAAGTATCACTGAAGACGTAAGGAAATTCAACTGTGAACTAGTGAGGAAAGCAATTGTGAACAACCAAAGCCTAAAGACAGCAAAGGGACATCTCGGTACGGAAAGAAAACAGATTATGGCACTGAGAAAAGAAGATGGTTCTGTAACAAGAAATAGAGGCGAAATTTTGACAAGAGTGAAAGATTTCTACTCCAAGTTACATGAAAGGGATTATGCATGTACTCCAGGCATCATGGAAGGTACCAGTACCAGAGTTCTTATAGTCCTCCCAGCAGAAGTTGCACATGCAATGAAGAGCATGAAGCGGGGAAAAGCTCCAGGAGAAGGTGGAATTACTGTAGACATCATTCAAGAAGCAAGTGGAGAAATTGAAACAGTACTCGCACAAATTTTCACTCGATGCCTTAATGAAGGGAAGATTCCTGAGGATTTCAGCAATGCTACAATGATCCTGCCACATAAAAAAGGTGACATTGAGGATCTCAGGAACTACAGACCTATCAGCCTCCTATCAGTAGTTTATAAAATTTTCACTAAAGTTCTTTCACACCGCTTGAGGGTAACACTGGGCATGGCTCAACCGAGAGAAGAAGCTGGATTCAGGAGTGGCTACAGCACAATAGATCATATCCACGTACTGAGAGAACTAATTGAAAGAGCAAGGGAATATGAACTTCCATTGTGCATGGCTTTTATCGATTATGAAAAAGCCTTTGATTCGGTGCAACCATCAGTTGCTACGATGGCTCTGAAATCCTGCGGTATTGAAGATGCATTCATTAATATTATTAATAACATCTATGAAAATTCAAGTGCAAAGATTCGACTGTTTGAAAATACAACACACATAAAAATTGGAAAGGGAGTGAGACAAGGTGACACCGTATCTCCCAAGCTCTTTAATGCCACATTGGAAAATGTCTTTTAATCACTGAACTGGGAAAAGAAAGGGATAAAGATTAATGGAGATTATCCAACTGACCTTCGTTTTGCTGATGACGTAGTCATTTTTGCAACTATCCCATCAGATCTGCAGAGTATGATCCAGGAACTTGCTGACAAGAGTAAAGAAGTGGGATTAAAAATGAACTTTCAGAAGACAAAAGTGATGTTCAATGCTTTTACGAGAAATGAAGATTTATCAATTGATGCAGAAAAGCTGGAGATCACAGATACGTACGTTTACCTTGGACAGCAGATATCAAGTGAGGGTCACATTGATGAAGAAATTAATCGGTGTACAAAACTTGCCTGGAAAGCTTTTGGAAGAAACAGCATAATTTTCAAGAGCAATATGCCATTATTATGTCTTAAAAGAAAAGTGTTCGATCAATGCATTCTTCCAGTTCTTATGTATGGTGCAGAGACGTGGACCTTAACTAAAAGAGACATACTGAGACTGCAGACAACTCAAAGAGGCATGGAGCGGTGTATGATTGGGGTAACCAAGTGAGATAAGAAGAGGAACTCGTTGATCTGAAAAAGGACAAGAGTGGAAGACATCATTATTAGAGTTAAATCCCTGAAATGGCAATGCCATACTGCCAGCAGGACAGACCATCGATGGACAGCCGAAATTTTAGATTGGATTCCAAGGGACAGGAAAAGCCCCAGAAGAAGACCTCATGGGTGATGGGTGGATGAAATTCGAAAGTATGCGGGAGTAACATGGAGGAGACTGGCACAAGACAGACCGTTGTGGAAGAATATTGGGGAGACCTTCGTCCAGCAGTGGATTGATAATGGTTGACAATGATGATGATGATGTCGAATGTATTTTCATTTGTTCGTGTTAGTTTGGGAGATATTTTCTTCGGGGTATTTTCATTTACATCTTCAAAATTTTGGGATACCCCATAAAGAAATCCGGAATGCGCCACTGAGTTCTTGGTAACATGTGATTGACCCAGGTAAAGTACTTTTATATGTCGGAACAAAGCGTTTACAAGGCCCGTTGTGATTGGGGTGTAGGAGAACTGGCCACCCGGAGAAGTGCCCACCGGAGAACTGGCCGCCCGGAGAAGTGCCCACCGGAGAAGTGCCCACCCGGAAAAGTGCCCACCCGGAAAAGTGCCCATCGGAGAACTGGCCACAAAAAAATTAAGGGGCAATATAAAAATTGCGTTTTTTGACCGCTTCGTGGCCACGACCACCAGAGTTGGTTATCTGAGTCATATAAAGTTTCCGTAATTTCGTCTTTTCCTGCAAATTATCTGAGGGCATGTGCTGAGTACTGACTCAGGAAACCTGTTGGGGGGGGGATACCAAAAGTGTAAAATATAAGGAACTTTTGGTCCGATTGGGAAATTTTCAGCAATTAGAAGCTACAACTCGACACATTATCTGAGGGCATGTGTCTACTCAGCAAACCTGTCGGGGGTTCCAAAAGTGTAAAATATGAAGAATTTCTGGTCCGATTAGGAGATTTTCAACATTTAGAGCCTACAAATCAACAAATTATCTGAGTGCATGTGCTGCCTCAGGAAGCCTGTCGGATTGGGGGTGGGGATGGGGGTAACACTAAAAGTATAAAATATAAAAACCTTCTGATCCGGTAGGGAGATTTTCAGCATTTACAACCTACATCTCAACAAACTCTGTGAGGGCTTGCGCTGACTCAGGAACCCCCCCCCGACAAGTTACCTGGGTTTGCACATACCAGCAGAGAATTTGTTTAGCTGTAGTCTATAGACCTAGAAGAAGGGGTTTAATACCGAAAATATAAAACAAAGTATTTCTGGTTGTAAATGGTGAAAATCACTCGATCGGACGAGAAATCTTTATATTTTACATTTTACACTTTGGTATTACCCTCCCCCTCCTCCCCGACAGGTTTCCTGCGTAGGCACATGCACTCAGACAATCTTGTAAAACACTGAAAACTCCCGATCGGACCGGAAATTCTTGATATTTCATATTTTAGGTTTTAAGCACCCCCCCCCCCCCGACAAGTTACCTGGGTTTGCACATACCAGCAGGGAATTTGTTTCGCTGTAGTCTATAGACCTAGAAAAATATCGTAGATAAGAATATACGAAATTATGAAAATTTTATGTGTGTCAGATATCTCGGGAGACGTAGCCACGGAGTGCGGCCACTTCTCCGGTGGTCAGTTCTCCGTACCTGTTGTGGGGTTGTGCCTAATAGGGAAATTTTATATCAAGTTTGTTAAAACATATAAAATTCTACTAAAGAATAACAGACTTACTTTGCCGGTAATAGGTATAATCAATATTTTATTCTAGCTGCAATACATCGAATATTTGACCCGATATTAAAAGAAAATATTCTGCACACGACCTCTTCCCTCTGAACTAGAGCCGGATGGAAGAAGCTTTTACAAGGCCCGGGGCGAAATTTTATTGCGGGGCCCGAACCAAAAATTCATTGCTGGCACTAGGAAATAAATCTCATATTTTAATAAAGTCGTTACGTGAAATATGTTCTCAAAGAACACACACGATATGAAACTCACAAATTTTGACGGCACAACGAATCCTCATCCCTCTACTCCAGGGCCGAATGCTTTACCAATTAAGCTACACCGAAGGAATTTATTGTTGCAACTTCTCCGTCCTGACATGTGCTTCACCTCTGTAGTATTTCATAAAGAAAACTATCATAAAGACGAAATGATTATGTCAAAGAAATATTTGCTTTAAGCTTAAGAAAAGACCCTAATATGATTAAAAGTTCAGACAGAGAGAGAGATAAAGAAAGAGAGAGAGAGAGAGAGAGAGAGAGAGAGAGAGAGAGAGAGAGAGAGAGAGAGAGAGAGAGAGAGAGAGAGAGAGAGAGAGAGAGAGAGAAGAGGGAAGGAGAGAGAGAGAGAGAGAGAGAAGAGGGAAGGAGAGAGAGAGAGAGAGAGAAGAGGGAAGGAGAGAGAGAGAGTAAAAAGTGTTGAAATCTACGATTTCCTTTCCGGGGAGTTGGGGTTGAGATTGTATTATGACTCTTATAAAAACTTCTATACAAAATTATAAAAAAAAATACCTGCATAGCGAAATTTTTTGAATTGCGAATATTTTAGTGTAGGAAATAATAAGTATTCCTCTAAAATAAATTCGTACAAATAGTTGTTTTTCCCCTGATACAAGGTTTTAGTGATTGATTTTTAATGCAAAGTAGAGCAAGTGACAAATTAGCGACTTTTTAAACTTTTATACGCGCTCATATATGATTTTTTTTTAATTTCCAGTAATGTTTTTAAAGTCACTGAATAAATGGCCTCTATATGTAACCCGAAATCAACTTTGATATTGTTCTTTTTATTTCTTTAAATTTAAGTATCTGGTTTGCACGCAAATTGTTAAATACATACAAGTAAGGGCCACAAAATGATGAAGTTTAATTTGCTCTTTATCAATGCGGAAAATAGAAACGTAGTTTCAATAACCACTTAAAATCCCCAAATTTAAGTATTTGTACGGTGAAGGACGATAACCTATTCGAAAATGGAGTGATTGTAAGCAAAAAAAAAAAAAAAAAAAACCTTTCAAAAAAGAACTTTTTAAGGGCTTCGCACCCCAAAACTTACACACACAAAAAAAATTGTTAAAAATTCTACCAAAAATGATTTTTTCCCTAAACTGTGGGGCGGGCCCCTTGAAGCCGAAAGCTCTAGTTCCCCTTATGGTCTAGGTCTAGTCGGCTTTGCTCTGTACTGTGGATTCAATTTAAGGCTTTGCTGAAAGACTGATAGAGCAGACGGGAACAGTTCAAGGGTTCTTTGTTCATCAGTCCCATATTCCTTTTCCGTAGAGCGAAAACTTACGGGGGGACGCAATTGTTTAGACACAGGAGACATCCTGCGTGACCTTGTAACATTGCTCCTGGGAATAGTTAACAATCGAGTTTTGACCTCCCCGATGTTTTGAATGTTCTTAGATTCTACCTTGGATTCTACTAACGGATATTTCACTTACAAAACACGGGACCTAGAAACAGCGGCGTCGGAACCGCGGGGGCAGAGGGGGAAGTTGCCCACGCACGCAGATGAGTGTGGTGGCAAAACATCACATTTGCCCCCTCAGTTTTCTTCCTTTTTAAATTACATGTGTTCGTGATTGGAGATCTCAAACATTCGGTTTGGGGGGGGGTTGAAGTTCATTTTGATAAAAATTGAGTATTGCTCTTCATTTTTTACCATGAACTATCTAGAAATCTGAATATTTTTCTTAATGTCATTCACTCCTGAGACGCCAAGAAATGCTAGTTTCATTAAACAGTCCAAAGGGCTGGTTCCCGTTTGTAGACCAGCAATGTTTTGTCTCATTAGGAGTGCAAAATTAGTCTTTCTCTAAAAAAATGAGTAAAAATAAATAGGGAAGTGAAAGTAGGATGAGGAATGAGATATAAGTTCTTTCAATATTTAATTATAGCGTCTACGGCCCCAATTCCTGCGGAATTCATACCAATCCGGAAGTATCAAGATCTATAGTTTAATGCCGTTCATGTGTACAGTTAGTTTGCATTGAGAAACTATATGGATATGAAAAATGCTTTTCTTTTATAGATTAATGTTTAATAAAAAAATGTTTTTCAGCAAATTTTCGTAATGAAGTCAGCACATCTTCTTTTACAGTAGTACGATAAATTTTATGCCAGGGTGAAATATTTTGTTCTCCGACATCTTGCCCCCGCTGTCAAAAAAGAGTTTCGACTCCACTGCCTAGAACGACAGCCTCGGCCAGGAATAACAAGACGCTGAACGCGGTTCCTTTCGTAGCATGAAACTGGCACCCTCTATGAAAATAGCGTCACAGAACACGGGATAATGTGCCTATATTATCGTTATTTTTTTCATATTTTTACCAATTAACAAAACAACGGAAATAAAAAAATAAAATTTAAGTTTTCTTTTTGGTATTTTGAGGCCCCTGCGATTCCGAGGCACCAAGCGCACGCTTCCTGCCCTTGTGCGGTGGTCCGCCACTAGTAGGGGCTATTTAAAGTTTTGTAATCGAGTAAAAGCGCAACACAATAAACTTGACTTTCTGTGAACTTTTTATGCATATGAGCACGGTTGGGGTTGATTGAGAACTGATAAAAAGGCTTTAAGCCTGTTTATTAATTTTTGTGCCTGTGTAAAAACGCAGTACCATAACTTTGGCATGTTATCGAAACCTTATGAATACGTCGGACTAAAAATTCCTAAAAAAAGGCTAGGCCTAAGGTCTTGCAATTAAGGTTCTGTGACAGAGTAAAAGTGCAACATTAATAACTTGACATGTTATGTTAACGTTGTGAATATGAGCACGACGGATTAAAAATTTCAAGAAATCGCCTTTGAGATTAATGTGTTGTAGCAGAGTAAAAGTGTAACATTATCTTTATTTTCTATATAAACCATACTACGTGCTGAAATGGCTCAACTATATACGTATACTTCAACCATATACCGAAGCGCGGACACAGGGAAACTAAAGTGCGACTTTGTACGGTCCCTTAAAATTTTGTGGCCAGCCCACATGGAAGAGGTCACGTTGATGTCAAAAACGTACTTTTCACACTGCTCCATAACAGATAGCAATGGACATGTCGCAATCTTTTTTTTAGTTGGGAGGTTTAACGACCACCGTGATCAATTCAGTGGGCTGTAAGCAGTCAGCAGTTCCTAATTTTGGGTCACTAGTTCCAGGGAAGGGGGAGAGCCATCGCCAGAAGTCAAACACAACGTCCATGACTCATCGGGATTCGAACCCGGACCCTTCTCGGACCAGTGATCAGAAGCCATCGCATAGGCCACTGCGCCACCGGAGCGGCTCACGTTGAAATCATCCATGTATTTTTCATACGGCCTTAAACGCTCTTATGGACATACTAATGGAACTGGATGCAAAAAAATCATTAATGTAATTTGTACTAGCGTTGTGGTATTTCCCGGGTAAATAGCTGTGCAATCACCAAGTTCAGCGGGTGAACGTTAATGAATGAAAAATATATTCCTGTACTTTTCCAGCAAACTTATCTTTATTTTTTTATTTAGTTAATTTAATTTTATGAAACAAAAAAGAAAGGAAGGGGAATGGAAATACTTATCTCCGAGGAGACACCTATAGAACAGCTGACGTTGGCATTGATCATGTTTTTCTTACCATTTTAAATTTTGAATATCTGGAACTCTCTATTACATTACATTGTACTTCTGCCTGATAAGCTGCCCGTTGGTGGTGAAAGCTAACGTTTATTAATTTGTGATTTTAATACACCATTAACCGGATATTTTTGCACTTGATTGTTATCTACGGTCTGACACTTAGACCGTAGGTCGGGTATTGGAATGCTGAACTGTGTTGCAGATCTTAAGAGTAAAAAATGGAACTTTTAACGAAAATTTTGTATGGGGGCCCCTTGACCGCGGCTTCGATCCGTTCCAAAAGCCGTTTACGGTCTAAGTTAGAGCACCATGAGGTAGTATACCGTATTTGGTGGTTCTAAATTGAAAACTGTAGATTTGGCGAAAATACTCTACGGGGGCCCCTTCGAACCCGGCCTCCGATCACTTCCAAAAACTGTCTATGGTCTAAGTCAAAGCACCATGAGATAGTATACCAAATTTGGTGGTTTTAAATTGAAAACTGTAGATTTGACGAAAATTGCGTATGGGGGGCCCTTGACTCCGGGTCCCATATCTTTCCCAAAACAGTCTACGGTCTTAGTTAGTGCCCCATGAGATAGTATACCAAGTTTGGTGGTTTTAAATTGAAAACTGTAGATTTGACGAATATTACTTATGGGCGCCCCTTGACCTCGGGCCCCCTAAATTTCCAAAAACCGTCTACGGTCTAAGTTAGAGGACCATGAGGTAATATACCGAATTTGGTGGTTCTAAATTGAAAACTGTAGATTTGGCGAAAATATTCTATGGGGGCCCCTTCGAACTCGGCCTCCGACCACTTCCAAAAACCGTCTACGGTCTAAGTCAGAGCACCATGAGATAGTATACCAAATTTGGTGGTTTTAAATTGAAAACTGTAGATTTGACGAATATTACGTATGGGCGCCCCTTGACCCCGGGCTCCCTACCTTTCCAAAAACCGTCTACATTCTAAATAAGAGCACTATGAGGTAGTATACCAAATTTGGTGGTTCTAAATTGAAAACTGTAGATTTGGCGAAAATATTCTATGGGGGCCCCTCGACCCCGGGCTCCGACCACTTCCAAAAACCGTCTACGGTCTAAGTTAAAGCACCATGAGATAGTATACCAAGTCTGGTGGTTTTAAATTGAAAACTAGATTTGACGATATTTTTGATTGAGTGGCCCATGACCCCGGGCCTGGGCACTGTTGGAAAAGCGGTACTGGTAACCCCAATTTCTACCAAAATTTAATCAGGACATCAATTTCTTGAAGTCTCCCTCCCCTTAAATATACTTTTTTTGCAATTCATCAAAATCTATCTAAAGCAATTTATTTAGGGATTACTGCGATGTTATGACCTGCGATGGTATGACTTGCGATGTTATGGTACCACGATGTTTTGCCCTGCGATGTTATGGTGCCGCGATGTTTTGCCCTGCGATGTTATGGTGCCGCGATGTTATGGTGCCGCGATGTTTTGACCTGCGATGTTTTAGTACTGCGATGTTATGGAACCACGATGTTTTGACCTGCGATGTTATGTTCGGCGATCATATGTCGTGCGATGTTTTGACCTGCGATGTTATGTCGTAGACCCCAGGATGATGGGTGCTACCGTAGAGGTCACTATCCACAGACCAGGAGCAGTACGGAACCAGCTGAGGAGAGCACATGGTGAGGTCCAAAACAGAACAACTTGACCCCCTGCAAAAGGTAGAAGCGCCCGAGTTTAGGATACAAATATCCTGCGAGCAAAGCCAGTCCACGAACTCAGTACCTCCCCGGCTCGGAGAAACAGAACCCCAGCTAGGGTGATGAATATTGAAATCCCCAACCACCATACAACAATCAGTGAGCAGTTGTTCGATCCGTCCAAGCAAGAGCGCCGAGAGGGGAGGAGAGGGAATTTATAAATTAATAATCCTGAGCATGGTGTCGCCAGAGAAGATATCCGTCGCAAGAAGCTGCTCGTTCGAATCCAAGCTGAAGATGTCCACCAATCTGGAAGAAATATCCGACCTAATTGCAGTTAAGAGGCCACCCCCGACCCTCCCCCCGATCACTCCTATACACCGTACGTGCTGGGAGGGAAAAAGAGAGACCAGGAGATAGCCAGGATTCTTGGATAGTCAAGACCGTGGCTGTAGAAAAAATAGAACTGTTGGTGAAATAAGGTCTTTTGGAGCGAAGGGACTGCGCATTCCATTGGACCAGCGACCAACTATTCATGAAGAGAAAAGTGATCCGCTAGGCCAGATGCCGTCTTGAACCGCATGGAACAGAGGCCACAAAGAAACTTACCGTCGTCACGATGAGTTTTCAGGTGTGACAGCAAGGCTGGACGAGAAGAGAAGGGCATGGCGCATGGAGGACACGAGAAGGTTCTGGATTGAGAAAGTTTGACGGATTCCGCAGCAGAGTCCACATACGGAACGACAGATTCTTCGCATGACAGGAATTCATCGGCTCATTCGTCCGTAAGTGGTCCGGGTTCGAATCCCGGTCAGGCATGGATGTTGTGTTTGTCTTACGGCACTGGCTCTCTCCCTTCCCTGGAACCTGTGACCCTAAATTAGGGACGGGCTACTGCTTATAGCCCATTGAGTTGCTCACGGTGGTCGTTAAACCTCCACTCAAAGAAAAAAAAGAATTCATCGGCGCTTAGGCCAGTGTCAGGAGGCTGCTCAGTAGGCACTGAAGAAGCTGGGCACGCTGCAACTGTAGTAGGAGGATTCTGCAAAATTTCAGCCTGTGGCACCTGTGCAACGGATGATGTGGGGCCAGCATGTAGGAAAGTAGGTGAAAGAAGATTCGTCAAAGCGTCCAATCTACTGGTGAGTTTAGAGATAATATCCACAACCTGAGAGAAGGCAGAGGAGCAAGCACACGGAGGTTGAGCCTGAGTCGCCGCCGACGCCGCATATGACGCCTGGTGGACTTGACGTACAGAGTCCCGAGCTTCTGGATAGCTGAGATGCTTCGAAGCCATAATATCTAGGATCCGCTTTTCTTGGAGATAAATTGGGCAGTTCGTGTCAGAAGCAGGATGAGAGCCCTTGCATAATACGCACTGGAAGCTCGACGCCGAGCATACCGTAGAGTCGTGTCCTTCACCACAACGAGAACAGCGAGCGGCACTACGACAGGTTGACAGCAGATGTCCATAACGCTGACAATTTTTACACTGCCTAGGCGAATCCAAGAAGGGTCTGACCGCACATCTGGAATACCAGAGATAGATAGTGTCACGGTTAGTAAAGCCCAGTTCTTTCACTGGGACCGAAGAAGTAGGGACCCTCGAGGAATTAACCAAACGTGGGAACCGAACAACACGAAGACAGTTCATACCACGGTCCAACAATTCCGAAGCAATTTCATCAACAGGGTCTTCAATGTCCACATCTCGAACTAAAAACTTCGTTGTCATAAGCTTAGTAAGGACCTGAGTTTTGACAGGTACCTGAAGAAAATTAGAAAGTTGACAAATTTCCAGCAAGCAAATGAGATTCGAGGAACCCACCAATAAGTCACCCGAAAGTAAAAACTGAACGTCTGAAATCGAGTCATGCATTGAAATATTGTCCGCGAAGAATCTCTTCAACAACATGGGACGGACTCTGGGTAGCTTCCCAGAAGTCGCGGAAATAAATATTTCACAACGAGTCACTCCGCTCGCAAATGCCCTACGCAGCAATTCCTGAGGAGACCATTAAATCGAACAAACAAAATCATTAACTGGAACTAGCAAACCACCCAGCTGAGGAAGCTCATCACCCGGTGAAGAACGCATAGTTTTAGCCGGAGTCGAAGAATCAGAGTCCCCCATTCCCGCCGGACCCACCGGCGGCAGCTAGGGCCCACCACGAATCAACAGACCACAACAGACAAGAGCATGCAAAGACAAATATCCTACCTTGGATATGTGAAGAACCAACCGCTTTCAAAACTTTAGCAGGCAAAGAAACGAAAATAGAAGAGGAAACAGCAAGCCGCTGTTTCAAAAATGCAACGAAACAAGAACGCTTTCGCCAACGACGACGCAGCCGCCCCGGTGGCGCAGTGGTCTAAGCGATGGCCTCTGATCATTCGTCCGAACGGGGTCCGGGTTCGAATCCCGGTGAGGCATGGATGTTGTGTTTGTCTTACGGCACTGGCTCTCTCCCTTCCCTGGAACCAGTGACCCTAAATTAGGGACGGGCGACTGCTTATAGTCCATTGAGTTGCTCACGGTGGTCGTTAAACCTCCAATGAAAAAAAAAGAAAACGACGACGACACACCCAAAAAACACAGTATCCTACGGGGTTCACCGACTAGAAACAGGAGAGCCAACTTCACACCAGCCAACCGTTGCCAATCCGACCGACAATTCCTCTGTGGTTTCCACTTACCGATTTTGGTGTAAACCGAAAGAGGTCGTTGTACTACGCTTTATGAAAGGAACTGAAACTAGACTCAGGGAATATATTATAATGTCTGCTGAAAAATTTTGCCGAACTTTCAACAATCATACATGTTCTTTTAAAAACTTGGTACATTATATAAAAAATTTACCACTTTCTGTTAACTTTCCACTAGCGTCTGCGTCTGCTCTCTTAGACAGCTGCATCACAGGGGTGTCATCTTTAGAAAGACCAACTGCTGTGGATGTTTCTGTGATACATGAACCTTGTATTGCAAAGAGATTGACATGCAACCACTGTGAAGTAACATTTGGAGTAAAAAAATGTTTGTACAGACATTTGAGAAACTTACATCCGGATAAACTTGCTCCGGTCTCAGATGAGAATTCCCATGCACAGCAATTGGTTCCAGGGAAGGGAGGGAACCAGTGTTTAACATCTATGCCTTGCTGTGATTCAAACCCAGTCTCACTTGAACGAACAGTCGTAAGCCCTCTCTTAGATAGCAGCACCACAGGGGTGTCATCTTTAGAAAGGCCTACTACTGTAAGCAAGGTTCCTACCGATATCTCTTTCTGTGCCAGTGAAAGTTTACCTGATGCTGAACATGTTCTCTGCAAAACCACTGGATCTGATATGTCCATTTCAAGTGCAAGTAGCACAGCAGACAGTGAGGAATTAAATGTGAATGCTAATTCCAACAGTTCTGAATGTGAAATGCCTTCTGTTCACACCAAGATTTCCTGCAACTTCTGTAGCCCTACTTTTTCAAGAAAACGAAATTTAAATAGACACATGAAAATGTTTCACTCAACAGGAGATGAGCCATTTTGTGATAAAGTTGTTTGTAGCATGTATGAGATCACTTGTAGAACAGTAGAAGAATTGCAAAATCATATTGGCACAAGTCATCCTGATATTTTACTTTCATTGGAAGATAAAGTTTTTCACAACACTGATGATTTTCTAGAGTGGAAAACTAAGATAGAGTGTGATTCTCAGTCGCATTTTGTAAAATATTGCGGTGACAGACAGACACCTTGCAGATGGAACCACTGTTTTGTACTATTATTGTCATCGAAGTGGAATGTACAAATCCATTGAAAATAGGAAACGCCATATAAAATGTACAGGTACCAATAAAATTGGCAAAACTTGTCCTGCAAACGTTAAAGTATATAAGCAAATTAAGGAAGGAACCATGACAATTAAGGTGAAATACCAATCTGTCCATGTTGGACATAAAACTGAAATTGGCAGAACAGTGTTGACAAAATCTCAAAAGGGGCAACTTGCAGCTCAGATGAATCTAGGAATTCCCAAATCAAGAATTCTGCACAATGTTGCAGCATCATTCTCACCAACAAAACGCTACAGTTATACCACCTGAAAAGACTTGCGTAACACCAGTAAAGCCTTTCATGTTGATAAACATGTAACTTTCGATAAAGATGATGTCATATCTGTTGAAATTCTTGTAAAAAAGATGCAAGATGAAAAAGATAACCCTGTGATTTTGTACAAACCAGTATATGTGGTTTTTTTGATTGGAGGTTTAACGACCACCGTGAGCAACTCAATGGGCTATAAGCAGTCGCCCGTCCCTAATTTAGGGTCACTGGTTCCAGGGAAGGGAGAGAGCCAGTGCCGTAAGACAAACACAACATCCATGCCTCACCGGGATTCGAACCCGGACCCCTTTTGGACGAATGATCAGAGGCCAACGCCTTAGACCACTGCGCCACCGGGGCGGCATATGTGGTTTTACTTGAACATCCTTCAATTACTAGTGAGGAATTTTTATTGGCAATAATGAATGACGCACAGTTAAAGCTTTTGAATTTGTATGGTAGTACGGGTGTAATGATTGATTCCACTCATGGTTTGAACCAGTATGGTTATCAATTAACCACATTAATGGTGAGTGGTTCGAATCATGAGGGGCTTCCAATTGCTGTATTATTTTCTTCAAGAATTTCTCATGACACCTTTGTGGCATTCTTTAAAGAAATCAAAAACAGTCTGCTGCATTTTCAGACACAGGTGTTTATGTCTGATGATGCAGCACAAATGTACAGTGCCTGGAAGGAAGTTTTTGGGGAAGTCAAAAATAAATACCTGTGTTCGTGGCACATTCAAAGAGCTTGGAGAGCAAATATTCAAACAAAAATTGCCAAGAAAGAGCAGCGTGAGTGTGTAACACTTGCCCTCCAAGAAATTACCAAACAGACTAACATAGCAACATTTCGGCGCATTGCTGAAAGTTATATTGAAAAGTTTTTGTCAAGCGAAGAAACTTTCGTTTGCAAAATATTTCATTGATCACTACATGAACCGTGTTGAGGAGTGGGCAAGCTGTTACCGTGTTGGGTGTCCAATGAACACCAATATGAAAGTAGAAAGGTGGCACAGGGAGTTGAAATATGAAGAAGCGCATGGCAAAAGAATTGGAAGGATGGATAAAGCCATTAGATTGGTACTGAGCATAGTCACCAAAAGATTAATTGGACGGCTAATTTCCCTTGAACGCCCAAAGCTAACTGCTCGAATTGCGGAAATTAGAAAAACGCATATTGCCAGCAAAGAGTTTCCAAAAGATTATATTCTTGAGATGGAAGAACAGAGATCCTGGGTTGTGCGATCAAGCACAGCATCCGACACTCTGCTTCATACATATGATGTTTCCTTTGTAAAGAACTGCCATTGTGAAATTAAGTGCCACAACTGTAATGTCTGCATACATGATTTATCATGTATGCAGACATTACAGTTGTAATGTCTGCATAGAGCTATGCAAGACAGTACGAAAAAGTATCACTGAAGACTTAAGGAAATTCAACTGTGAACTAGTAAGGAAAGCAATTGAAAACAACCAAAGCCTAAAGATAGCAAAGGGACATCTCAGTAAGGGAAGAAAACAGATTATGGCACTGAGAAAAGAAGATGGTTCTGTAACAAGAAATAGAGGCGAAATTTTGACAAGAGTGAAAGATTTCTACTCCAAATTATATGAAAGGGATGATACATGTACTCCAGAGATCATGAAAGGTACCAGTACCAGAGTTCTTCCAGTCCTTCCAGCAGAAGTTGCACATGCAATCAAGAGCATGAAGCGGGGAAAAGCTCCAGGAGAAGATGGAATTACTGTAGACATCATACAAGAAGCAAGTGGAGAAATCGAAAGAGTACTCGCCCAAATTTTCACTCGATGCCTTAATGAAGGGAAGATTCCTGAGGATTGGAACAACGCTACAATGATCTTGCTACATAAAAAAGGTGACATTGAGGATCTCAGGAACTACAGACCTATCAGCCTCCTATCAGTGGTTTATAAAATCTTCACTAAAGTTCTTTCACACCGCTTGAAGGTAACACTGGACATGGCTCAACCGAGAGAACAAGCTGGATTCAGGAGTGGCTACAGCACAATATATCATATCCACGTACTGAGAGAACTAATTGAAAGAGCGAGGGAATATGAACTTCCATTGTGCATGGCTTTTATCGATTATGAAAAAGCCTTTGATTCAGTGAAACCATCAGCAGTTACAATTTCTCTGAAATCCTGCGGTATTGAAGATGCATACATTAATATTATTAATAACATCTATGAAAATGCAAGTTCAAAGATTCGGCTGTTTGAGAATACAGCACACATAAAAGTTGGAAAGGGAGTGAGACAAGGTGACACCATATAAATCCGAAGCTGTTTAATGCCACATTGGAGGGTGTCTTTCAGTCGCTGAGCTGGGAAAACAAGGGGATAAAGATTAATGGAGATTATCTAACCCACCTTCGTTTTGCTGATGACGTCGTCATTTTTATAACTACCCCATCAGAGCTGCAGTGTATGATCCAGGAACTTGCTGACAAGAGTAAAGAAGTGGGATTAAAAATGAATTTTCAGAAGACAAAAGTGATGTTCAATGCTTTTACAAGAAATGAAGACTTATCGATTGATGGAGAAAAGCTGGAGATAACAGACACGTACGTTTATCTTGGACAGCAGATATCAAGTGAGGGTCACATTGATGAAGAAATTAATCGGCGTACAAAACTTGCCTGGAGAGCTTTTGGAAGAAACAGCATAATTTTCAAGAGCTATATGCGATTATGTCTAAAAGAAAAGTGTTTTATCAATGCATCCTTCCAGTGCTTACGTATGGTGCAGAGACGTGGACCTTAACTAAAAGAGACATACAAAGGCTGCAGACAACTCAAAGCAGCATGGAGAGGTGCATGCTTGGTGTAACCAGGAGAGATAAGAAGAGGAACTCGTGGATCAGAAAAATGACAAAAGTGGAAGACATCATGATCAGAGTTAAATCCCTGAAATGGCAATGGGCTGAACATACTGCCAGAAGAACAGATCATCGATGGACAGCCGAAATTTTAGATTGGATTCCAAGGGACAGGAAAAGACCCAGAAGAAGACCACATGGGAGATGAAATTCGAAAGTATGCAGGAGTGTCATGGAGGAGACTGGCACAAGACAGACCGTTGTGGAGGAAACTTGGGGAGACCTTCGTCCAGCAGTGGATTGATAATGGTTGTTGTTGTTGATGATGATGATGATGATATAATGTGACCAGATATGGGGACACTGATTTGAGGACAAAAGGGCGTGGCTTCCCCAAATCAGTAGTTCATTTGGGGACATATACGAACTGAAATTAAATATACAAATCTTTTTGTCACAAAACTGCATTGCTTCAATAAGTGTAACAGGAAGACCCTGGGTTCGACTTCCAGTGGCGGCCAATGAGAATTTTTCCGTGACTCACTTATAAACGCGGAGAGAGCGAAGATCTTTGTTTGATGTTCCTGGTTCACGTTAAATGTCTGTATTCATTATTCATTCGCCTTCTAATTATTTCTTTTTTTTTTTTTTTTTTTTTTTTTTTTATTGGAGGTTTAACGACCACCGTGAGCAACTCAATGGGCTATAAGCAGTCGCCGGTCCCTAATTTAGGGTCACTGGTTCCAGGGAAGGGAGAGAGCCAGTGCCGTAAGACAAACACAACATCCATGCCTGACCGGGATTCGAACCCGGACCCCTTACGGACGAATGATCAGAGGCCAACGCCTTAGACCACTGCGCCACCGAGGCGGCAATTATTTCTTCAGTTGCTGCTTACCATCTTTGGTGAATCCCCAGCTTTGTGCGGCGCTCCAAGAAGCAATCTGCCAACTTGGCTTGGCAGTTAGCGTGTGTGAGTCTGGAGGAATTCGAGGCCGCTGTGGTGTAGCGGAAGCTTATCCGGTGCGTAACTGGAAGATCCTAGGTTCGACTCCCGGTGGCGGCCAATGAGAACTTTTCCGTGACTCACTTATAAACGTGGAGAGAGCGAAGATCTTTGTTTGATGTTCCTGGTCCACGTTAAATGTCTGTATTAATTATTCAATAAGTGTGTTTTTACATATGAAAATTTGTCTTAAAAGGATATATCTTGCAGAACGTTGTTAATTTGTATTGACAAAGTAGAATTATGATGACGAGAACATATTAGCAAAAGTGAAATGCTTTACCTTAGGTACATGCGCTGAATTAAAATTAGGCTGCACACCATAGTATCATTGCATGGCGAATTTTTCATTTTGCCAAAGTTTTTGGAGAAACTCAGAACAAGTACAGACGAAATTTTACAGCGCCGGTGGTGCATGGACCTAGTGCTGCATGGCTACTGACCATTCGTACAAATGGGTACGGGTTTGAGTTCCGAATGAGGCACGGGTGGTGTGTTTGTTTTACAGCACTTGCTCTCTCTCTCTTCCCTAGAACGAATGTCTCCAAATTAGAGACAGGTGACTGCTTATAGTCCTTATAGTTGCTCGTAATTGTCTTTAAACCCAGAAAAAAGAGAAAAAAAGTAAAAATAAATTTTCTCAAGAAGCATGTTGGAAAATTAGTTGCCGCCCCGGTGGCGCAGTGGTCTATGCGATGCCCTCTGATCATTCGTCCGAACGGGGTCCGGGTTCGAATCCCGGTGAGGCATGGATGTTGTGTTTGTCTTACGGCACTGGTTCTCTCCCTTCCCTGGAACCAGTGACCCTAAATTAGGGACGGGCGACTGCTTATAGCCCATTGAGTTGCTCACGGTGGTCGTTAAACCTCCAATCAAAAAAAAATTAGTACAACGAAAACTACTTTTAAGAACATTTTTTATTGAAAATCTAAAAAGTTAATGAGGAAGTGTAAATTCGAGGACATTTGGGGACAAACATTAACATTTGAGGGCAATTTACGTCCCTAAAAGCTTCAGACGTTTTTGGGGACGGTAAACTAAATTTGAGGACTGTCCTCAAGAATTGGGGACGTCTGGTCAGCTTAGTAATATAACCTCCTTGGTCACTCCAAGAAGGTTATATTACTGGAGACACCACTGGCTCTGCCGCCATAGGTCACAGCTAATCTGTGGTGTGACGTCACAAGCAGGCAAAAACGAACTAAATAATACCGTTGATAACACAGTAAGCTTGTGTATCATTCATAAAGTTTATTGAATTACTCATTTTATCTGTTTATACGCTTAGAAGCTTTTGTTCCATTGGTTTCAAAGCAGCTTCTTTTCTGCGGCTGCGTCGTGCCTGCTCATGACATCATTTGCAGCACGGACGGTGACTTATGGCGGCCAATGCTGCGTGGATAGGAGTGGTGTCTCCAGTAATATAACCTCCTTGGGTCCCTCGCGGTTATAGGCTTCACGCAAAGCGGTACTGCTCCATTAACAAGGGCATCTCCAGATATCTTATTCTAACCTCCTTGCTTCTAGCCCACTGAGTTGCTCACGGTGGTCGTTAAACCTCCAATAAAAATAAAAATAAATATATATATTACGTGAAATAAAAATATATGCATAACTAATTAATTAAAGCAACGAAATACTTTTTATCAAAATGTTTAGCAATTAAACTACGTCTCTTTAAAATATATTTTTTTTGAAATTTCATAGGTTTCTGAAAATTTGAATGACTTACGTTTTCTTTTCTTTTTTTTTTTTTTTTTTGATTGGAGGTTTAACGACCACCGTGAGCAACTCAATGGGCTATAAGCAGTCGCCCGTCCCTAATTTAGGGTCACTGGTTCCAGGGAAGGGAGAGAGCCAGTGCCGTAAGACACAAACACAACATCCATGCCTGACCGGGATTCGAACCCGGACCCCTTACGGACGTATGATCAGAGGCCAGCGCCTTAGACCACTGCGCCACCGGGGCGGCGACTTACGTTTTCTTGGTGTATGATCGAAATAAACTTTTTTGAGTTTAAAATGTTCTGACCTTTTTTCCAAAAAGGCGTAGTTTCCAAGAAAAAGTTATTTTTTAATTTCTGTTGTACAGTTCAATTACTGACATTAAATTCTTTAATTTTCCCTTCATCAGAAGCACCAACTTTGCGATGCCGCAGTGGTCTAAGCGATGGCCTCTGATCATTCGTCCGAAAGGGGTCCGGGTTCGAATCCCGGTGAGGCATGGATGTTGTGTTTGTCTTACGGCACTGGTTCTCTCCCTTCCCTGGAACCAGTGACCCTAAATTAGGGACGGGCGACTGCTTATAGCCTATTGAGTTGCAGTGGCGGCCCGTCAGATGAGGCAAGTGAGGCGCCGCCTCACCTGAAATTCCGCAAAGGGAAAGAAAAAAAAAAACCTTCTGTCCGTAACAAAGGTATAAGAACTTTGCAGGATAAATGAAACACTGAAATTCACATTGTGATTCATGAATTAGGTTAAAGAAAGGCTTTCGAGAAGAGGAATGAATCATTATTTTTGCAAAGCAGCTAGCTGCATGTTTTAAGCGCTGAGAGGCGACCGGCTGAATCGTCTCGATGAGAAGTCGGTTTTGGGAACTGGGGATCAGAGAAGAGCCCTACAGACTGAACCCCCCACCCCCACGGTCCGAGGTCTACCTAAAGAGGTGCCGGACTTCCAGTAAGAGAAAGGAAATTTCTGAGGCGACCCTCCATTTCGCTTAAACTGGAATCGCATCTCCGCTGTTATTGGAGAACCCAAGGATTGTGTATCCAATGGGCGCGGGAAAATGAGCAGATGACCCTTGTGAAAAGTGGTTTCACAGGCGATGACGCCGTTCGCCTCTATAAGCTTTGGAGTACGAAGATTTCTACGTAGCTTTAACTATTCGTCAGAGTGTATTTGAATCTAACTTTTTGTAGTGTGTTTTCAATCCTCTCTTCTGCGGGTGTTTGCTAGTTCATAGTAATGTTGAGTTTTTCTTTTTTTATTTTGTTATTGTTACTAAACAGCATATTTTGATTTTTGTTGGAAAATATGAATGGCCCAACAAACGACGTGATTTGTGTTCTGGAAGAAATTCCTTTTAAACACTGGAAAGATTATGATAACAAGGATGTTCTCATATCTGGAAGACCGACACCTATAATAAGTTCAATATCTAAAGATAAGAAGTGCGGCAAATCGTTTTTTAGGTCTTTCAATAAATCATAGTACGAGATTTTTCCCTGGCTTTCTGGTGCTATTACAAGCAAACTCTCTTTTGCTGGCCATGTTTACTTTTGAGCAATAAGAAAAATGTGTGGAATACAACGGGTTATTTTGATCTAAAAAACTTTTCTCGTAGTGCAAAATTGCACGAAAGCTCTAAAGAGCATAGAACTAACCACGTAGGTCTAAAACGAATGGAAAAAAACAAACACTATTTCTGATATGCTCAAAGAAAATTGCTGCTCTTCGTGAAGTCAAGTTTAATGAAAAGGTCAGACTAAATAGGCTTTTTATGGAACATATAATCGATTTAGTTGTCGTTCTAAGCAAGCAAGAACTGCCTTTTCGAGGACATGATGAAACTATTTCCTCATTAAATAAAGGCAATTTCAAGGAAATGTTCCAAATGTTACTTCGTAGGAGCATCCGAGAATTAAAAGCACATTTTGAAGAAATACGAAGCTTCTTTTCTGGACAATCTAAAACGATACAGAATGATTTAATGGAGTGTATTCATGAATATATAAAAGTCCAAATAAATACCAGATTTGAAGATATGGGAAAGCTCGAGTTTCTGCAGCTAGTTGACAGCTCAAAATACCATAGTTATTCAGAGTCATTTCCATCCAGTGCCCTTAACACTCAAAAAAATTTATCCAAACATTTTTACAGACACACAACGACTAAAAAACGAATTAGATTTTTTATATAATGATCACAACTTCAGGGAACTCAGTTTTCAGAAAACCTTGAAAACAATGAAAGAAAACGAGCTGAAAGATGTGTTACCAGAAGCCTACAAATGATTTTCTCTTGTATTGACACTGGCGTCAACAAGTTCTTCTGCTGAAAGGAATTTTTTCTTGTTTGAAGAGAATTAAGACTTACCTCCGTAATACAACGGCACAAGATCGTTTGTCTTCACTCGCTAAAATTTCAATCGAGAAAGAATTGCTGAACCATCTAATGTCTACTCAACCATTTTATGATCTGATCATAGACAAATTTGCAGCCAAAAAGGATCGCAGAATTGAACTTATTTATAAAAAATAAACTGAAAGCATTCTGTTCGAGCCCAAAGCAAATTAATTTCGTATTCCTCTGTTTTTAATTCCAGGTTTAAATTATTTTATACTTTTTTTATATAGAAATGTACTTCCTTAGCTTGACTTCTCCTGTACATAGTTATCACGAGCCTGGACTTCAGTTTGTGACCCGTGCTAAATGCACCTTCACTAATATGCCAATCGAACTGTGACTTTTATTCAAGCTCAAGAAACACTTCGTGAGAAAAAAAATTATATTCAAATGATTTACTTTGAATTTTTTAAGAAGTGGATCTCCGATTGGCGTTGGGATGTGAGTGACGCATTGACTAGCTAAAGAAACCGCGCAAATTGCGTATTTTCGCTCAAGTGTATTACATAAAAGAATACTGGTGAAATATTTCTTTCTTTGTTGTAAAATTATCGAATAATTGTCTTCATAAAAATATTGTTGCAAAAGTAGCGTATATTACACACACACATATATAGAGAGGTATATGTACATTTTTTCTCTAAAATTTTTGGATTTTTTCGTGAAGAAAGACTCCCCACGCCGTGTTTCATATATTTCTATAATTTTATTCCATTACTGTTGAATAATATTTGTATATAAGGGCTAAATTCCGAATCTCAGCGGATTTTAATGATTCAGCCGACTCGAACCCAGGACTTCAAAGATATCTAATGGGGGATACTGCCTTTGACATGAAACTTTTTGAAGGGGGGGGGGTTCTGCGCTTCTGCTGTATAACTGTGCATAAGTGCATATAACAATTTGGGGGGGCGCTTCAACAAATATTTTCCTATTGGTACGTACGCACATCTTGAATATTAATACAAAATGAAGCTAATTTAATAAAATGAAGAAAATGCAATAAATTATAGTTGTTTTAATAAAAATTTAATAAAGCAACTTCTTTGGCCGCTTTGCTTTACTTTCTCTTCTATTATCAAGAAATTATATTGCTTTCCGAGTTATATAAAAATCAAAGAATTTAAATAGGGAAATTATCTATAAAACGTACTTAGAAAAAGCTGTCTCGCCTAATAAGGGGGTGCAAACCACGACCCCCCCCCCTGCTACGCCACTGATATATATATATATATATATATATATATATATATATATATATATATATATATATATATATATATATATATATTCGTATAACGTTATACGAATTTATATATTTTTCAATAACATGTTTTACTGTTTTACATTTACATCAAGACCGTTCGCCTCACCAGCATTTTACACCACGAGCCGCCACTGTTGAGTTGCTCACGGTGGTCGTTAAACCTCCAGTAAAAAAAACAACTTTGCGATCGGTCTAATGGAATATTTGTTTAGACGCTTTTGTAAAAACCAGCACTTAGATCCAGGGGCGCCGATTGTGTGGGTGCTCCGGGGCCTGCGCACCCAATGAATGTTTTCAATGGGTGCCTCGCACCCATTGAAAATTAATTTTTTTCTCCTTTTTTTATTTATTTATTTTATATATTATAATTTTTTTCTTGTTAATGGAAAACATTGGGGGAGCTGACTGTGAACAAAGAAGGAGTAGCAAAATGTTGGGCTGCCAGTAGGAAAAAATTATTGCTTCATTTCTTTTACATTGCTGATGGTCGGAAACTAGAAATGACGGGGAAACGATTTTAGGCGGCTAAGTGTCTCACTGATCGCCTAAACGAACCATTAGCGAGGGATTAACGTTGTCGTGTCAGTAAGTCTGTGGGATGAAAGGACAGTCTACTGCGGACCTCCCATTTCGTCTCGAATAGGGGTTTGATTAGTGGCTCCAAGTCGGAACCGAGCCGCACTGTCCGGCCGGGTTCGGGCTTGTTCAAAGCAGCCCGGTCAGGGCAGACTTATACAGCACATCTTTCTTCGAAGGTTGTGAGGGAGGAGGAGAGGTACTTAGGTGGAGGGTCAACTGTTACTAATGCGGCGTTTCATTAGGGGAGAGAGTGTATGGGACAGGAGATCTGAAAGAGTAAAGTCGTTTTGATGAACATATAGCATTGTTCATTGCTTTCCGTTGTTACGTTTTTGACTAGGAGCTCTAGACATTCAATCGACGCTCCGTGATTTCCCTTTCCCATTTTTAAAGTGTTGAAAATGGAGAAATTTGTTATAAAATTACACAAATGTAATACGCCTGTTTTTGCCGAAAGTAATGGAGGGAGGAGTAATATTACAAGCACAACTTGCCCAACCACGAGTACATTGCCTAATTCTTTGCTCAGCAAAAAACAAATGGAAAGACAAAAGGGAAGATGTTTTCAACAAAAGTGGAAGATTACATATGCATGGATTGCTTAAAATTCAGACGTACACAGAGTGTTTTGCTCTGTTTGTACGCTCGCTGTTGAACAAAAGGCGAGTCTTCCAGTGTCAGCAAAAGATCAAAATGTATTTCGCGCCTTCGTTACTGGTGGATTTTCCGCTTGGCAAAAAGCAATCGAATAGCTCAAGATTCAGGAAAAAGTTCACTACATAAAACAGCAGCCTTACTGTGCTCTTCCGTGGAAATAAGAGTAAACATTGCGGCGTCCGTGTCAAACAGTAAGCTAAACGAAATGAAAGAGGCAAGGCCGGCACTCATGAAAATTATTTCATCTCTGAAATTTCTGGCTCAGCAAGGTTTAGCCATTCGTGGTCATGATGACGCAAGTTCGAATCTTGTGCTAAATTTAAATGAATGTCGCACGTCACCACTGAAATTCTTTGCCTTATGTCGAATCATGCCCCAAAAAAAGCTGCTGCTGGAGATAAAAAATGCTGCCATTTATTATTTCGTCATCGACAAAACTTGTGATATTTCAACTAAAGAACAGGTATCCATTTGTTTTCGTATAGTGGACACCAGGTTAAAAGTGAAATAACTTTTCTTTGGATTTTATGTTCTATTTTATGCTATTCAGGATATATTACTGCGCGATTTGATCTTGATATACGGAACTGTTGTGGGCAATGTTACGATGGAGCAGCTAATGTAAGTGGACACTTGATAAGTTTGCAAAGTTGGCTGTTGAAAATAGAATCAAAGGCCATATTTGTACACGCGTAGCCCATATGTTAAATTTGGCTGTAAGATGCCATGCAGAACATCGATTGTATTCGAGATTTTCTAGCTCTTGTGCGTGAACTCGTATCTTTTATTGGAAATTCGCCTAAACGACTTGCAATATTCAAGCCACTTCAAAATGCAAGTGAGATGTCTTTGAGGCCTTTTTGCTCCACAAGGTGGTATCTACGAGTAAATTCGCTGAAACCCCTTGAAGCAATTTATGACACCTTACTACTTTTTCTGGGAGATCCTTCAACAGAAAGAAATGAAGTGGGAGCAAAGGCGAGCAGGTGTCTCCAGAAATTGCAGGAATTTCAATTATTTTTTCAACTTGAAATGGTAACTGTCATTTTTCAGAGAATTTAATAATTTAATTCAGCAATTCAGAAAACGTCTCTCTACCTTCAGGAAGCAAAATCAAGTATAGAGACTCTGACGAGTTCTCTTATAGCTCAAAGAGAGAATGGGTTTGATTCGCTAGGGGACGATTCAATACAAAAGGCGCCGCCCCAGTGGCGCAGTGGTCTAAGGCGCTGGCCTCTGATCATTCGTCCGTAAGGGGTCCGGGTTCGAATCCCGGTCAGGCATGGATGTTGTGTTTGTCTTACGGCACTGGCTCTTTCCCTTCCCTGGAACCAGTGACCCTAAATTAGGGACGGGCGACTGCTTATAACCCATTGAGTTGCTCACGGTGGTCGTTAAACCTCCAATAAAAAAAAAGTAACTATTGGCATTACTGTAAACTCGTTGCAGAACAGGTTTCAAAAACAAGTGATAAATCATCTCGCTAAGACGGAGCCATTTGCTACGGTTAAAAATAACACTAAGAACATTATAGCCTTTTATAGATCTGATTTCGATGAAGATAAACTGATTCTGCATCGGGATATGTTTTTAGACGTGTTCAAGACTGAAATGATTTCAATGCACACTACCAGAGATGTTGTAAACCTCTTCAGCAGTGATGACCGCGCTTCTTTCCGTCTTTTGCTTTCGGAATACGCGAAGTTTGTCAAACTGATTCTAACTGTTCCCGTATCCACGTGTTCCGCAGAACGATCATTTTCGGCTCTTCGGCTCTTGAGAACATTTTTGAGGTCAACGATAGGGCAACAACAACTAAATGATTTGGCTACTTTACACGTAAACAAGGAACTATAACTTGTGATTTAGACCTCGTCAACGTCGCAAAAGAGTTTATTCAGAGAGCCATTGTAGGCAAAACACAGTGATATAGAAAGGGCTTAGCGCACCTTAGCGGCGCTAAGGCACTTTTTTTGGCATAGCGCTATTAAGTCACTTTTCGCGGTTACATGGCAAGATAATCTCGGCAAAGGAACTTTTAAAATAATCATATATTTAAAAATAGGGAAAACTGTGTCCTGTATGCAAACATACTCGTATCTTAGTCGAATGTTCACACTACAGAAATGGCCGCCCTGGTGGAACAGTGGTCTGAAGTCTGACCATTTTTTCGAACTGAGTCTCAACCCCGGATGAGTCATGGGTGGAGTGCATAGCCAAAGGTGCGGGATCTATCTCTTCCCTGGAATAAGTGACCCGAACTTTGGGACGGGCGGCTGCTTATAGGTATACGCGTTGGCCACGGTAGTTTTTAAACACAAAAATAAAGAAACAAAAAATACTGTGCAGATTGATCTACACAGTTGGATCACGCAGTATGGTGTCTCACAAATCATAAGATTCTATCACAAAGAGAATGTGAACTCCTTTGTCCAGACAGCAGTCAAAATAAATTTGCAGGAGATGGCTACTTGGTGGGGTTAAGATTGCAGTGCTCGGAAAGAAAGCGGTACTGATGGACATTGATATTATACAATTTGCCGCTGATATCGGTTCCAATAAAAGTAATTCCTTGAGCTCATTCTCTGCCTCCTTAAGGTAAGGTGACCAGATATTGGAACACTGATTTGAGGACAAAAGGGCGTGGCGTCCCCAAATCAGCAGTTCATTTGGGGACACATACGTATCCAATATAAATATGCAAATCTTTTTGTCACAGAACTGCATTGCTTCAATAAGTGTGATTTGCATATGAAAGTTTGTGTCCTAAAAGGATATATCTTATAGAATGTTGGTAATTTTTATTGACAAAGTAGAACTATGATGATGAGAGCATATTAGCAAAGGTAAAAGGTTTTACCTTGTATATATGCCGAATTAAAATAAAGCTGCACACTAAAGTAATTAATTGCATGGCGAATTTTTCATTTTGCCAAAGTTCTTCGAGGAACTCAAAACAGGTGCAATCGAAATTTGACTGTGTCAGTGGTGCAGTGTCTTAGTGCTGGTCACTGACGATGATTCGTACAAGTTGGCACGGGTTCGAGTCCCGAATGAAGCATGTGTGGTGTGTTTGTCTTACAGCATTTGCTCTCTCCTTTCCCTAGAACGAATGCCTCTAAATTAGAGACCAGCGACTACTTATAGTCCTCTGAGTTGCTCGCGGTGGTCGTTAAACTCGGAAAGAAGAAAAACAAAAATAGGCAAAATTTGTTTTCAGAAGAAGCATGTAGGAAAACTGGTACAACAAAAACCACTTTTAAGATTTTTTTCATTAGAAATCTAACGAGCTAATGAGGAAGTGTAAATTCGAGGACACTTGAGGACAAACATCAAAATTTGAGGACAATTTGCGCCCCCAATGGCATCAGGCGTTTTTGGGGACAGTAAACTAAATTCGAGGACTGTCCTCAAGAATAGGGGACTTCTGGTCAGCTAACCTTACGGGCAATACAAAAATCTTTCGCGTGTACCACATAATCTTAGTAGAAACGGCGCATTAGTCATATTGAATTGATGTTGCTCTGTTAGTTCACAAATATCCCCAAATATTTAAAATCGTATAGAACGACACAGAGCCGTATTTGAATAAAAATTTTATAATCTTAGCACATGTCTCTCACGTTACATTTTTCCTGTTCTTTAAAATTGCTCAGATTACGCAGTTTTAATATAAATTGATATTGTTAATTTGTAATGAAATATAAAAAATAATAAATAATGAAAACAATGAATCAGATTTAGAAAATTTTGAGGGTAACTTTTCCTGGTCCGTTCACCGCTAAGGCACTTTTTTTATTTAGAACTGCATCACTGGCAAAACATATTTTACATCAATAAGTGAACGGATTTCTCCTGGCAAGGTAATATTTTTGTTTTCGCACTATTTCTTAGCAACCCTCTTTTCTTGTTCAGTTTTTTAAAATCTAAGGGAAAAATTTGTCTTCATTTGTCACTTATTCTTAATAAAACTAAAAGTTCATCTCTTATTATTTTTAAGGTGTCTAGTGATAGTTTGAAGTTTGTCCGGGAGAAAATTATTGAGCTGTCATAAAAAAATCATTTAACACTTTGATCGTCAATCTTTTTTGGTTACTGAAACAGTAATAGCCGCCCCGGTGGCGCAGTGGTCTAAGCGATGGCCTCTGATCATTCGTCCGAAAGGGGTCCGGGTTCGAATCCCGGTGAGGCATGGATGTTGTGTTTGTCTTACGGCACTGGCTCTCTCCCTTCCCTGGAACCAGTGACCCTAAATTAGGGACGGGCGACTGCTTATAGCCTATTGAGTTGCTCACGGTGGTCGTCAAACCTCCAAAAAAAGAAAAAAGAAAATATCTTAAAAAGCGCATAAACCTGGGTAAAGTCTACGGGGGACGTCACTAGAAGCTCTGTATCTGAAGGAAAGAACGATTTGATGAAAATGCCCCACAGGAGTAAAAATTCAGCAAATTTTTAAGCAGACAATTTTTTCGTAACTTATTACAGGAATAGGGAAGCTTAACCGTACGAAGGGTGTTTAAAGAAATCAGCACTTCCGTGTAAATGGAACCTCACTGTTCAGTTTCAGTGCTTAGAAACCAGCCAACATAAGCGTCAAATGATGCAGCGAAACATTTTTATAGAAATTTATTACTTTTTGATTGATTCTGGTAACTTTGAGCTCCCATATTCCTGTAATATCATAAAGAAGTTACGACCAAATTGAGCTTTTTAGTTGTCTGTTGTACCAATAAATTGCTCAAACACTTATTGCAGTGTTCTAAGACTTTGAGAGAAAAAATCACTTAATACAGTGTTCTAAGACTTTGAGAAAAAAAGCATTATTTATTGTTTTCTGTACAAAGTTCTTTGAGAGAAAAACGCCTTTTTTTCAGTTCTTTCACCTTTTTATTAATGTGTTTTACATTAAATGCACTATATGTTTAACACAAATACTTGAATTTAGGGAAAATTAAATGTTAGGGAGCCCTGAATGTTAGACAGCGTTACCTTACGACATTTACTGCGGATGTTCTCTTTTAATTCATCCAGCGTTCGAGTCCCATTTAGGCGCAAACTGAAAATGAGAACTGCTGTCGTTCCACAGGAAAATCCAGGGGAGTCAAATTATAGTAATTTTACTTTTGACCATACCATGTATACGAACGTATTAGACATATAGGAGTAAATAAACACTTTTTTTTTAATTCGTATCGGGGGGTGGGGGGGACTCGAAAGTACCCAAGACGTGCATCAGTGCAAATTTTTAACCTAAAGTGCTCCAGGGGTGTTAAAATTAAAAAAAAAAGTTTTGCGTCTTTTACAAGAATTTTTTATTCACAGTATTTTTACAAATTTGAACTACCCTAGGATTGGAAAAACGCAAATAATAATTCAGAAAAAAAAATCAAAAATTTTGATCTTTTTTTTTTTGATTGGACGTTTAACGACCACCATGAGCAACTCAATGGGCTATAAGCAGTCGCACGTCCCTAATTTAGGGTCACTGATTCCAGGGAATGGAGAGAGCCAGTGCCGTGAGACAAACACAACATCCATGCCTCACGGGATTCGAACCCGCAGGAGTAGTATATAGGGGGTACTACGGCACACCCCCAAATCACATGAAAACCTCAAAATCAGGCGTTTTTTGATTTTTCAGACCTCAATAATCACGAACATTTTAAGGCTTTTTATGATCAAAAACACCATATTTTCATTAAAAATCATTGATTTTTGAGCATAAAATAGTCAAAAACATCAGATTTTTGAAAAATGAAGTTTTTACTCTGTTTTTTCATAAAAACAGACATCATAAAAACACGCATTTTTGATGATATTTGAAGACTTTTTTGAACAATTGCAATCATTTTGAGCTTTGAATAGCTTTGATTTTAAAAGTGATGAAATGATGGATTTAGTGATGAAAATCAATAGAAAAGTTGTAAAACAAACTACTTTGAATTGGTACTTTGCAAAGTCCTTTTTAAAAATGCATTAAGAAAAGGGGTACCCAAAATGGATACCCCTTATAGAAAGATTAAAAATTGTTGGAAGATTAAAAATATAGAAAGATTAAAAATATTACAAAGATTTAAACGAATTCAATAATATAAGGTTTTGTTATGTAACACTTCATTTCTATGTTTCTCTTTAAAGATATGTCCTATTTTATTTTCTGTTTCAGTAATTCTTCTTTTGAACCTCTCTCGATCAACTGCATATATTTCCCATATACCTTTTTGTTTTTCATTTCCTACATATATGACAACAGCATTAGGATCGAAGTGAACTTTCATTTTAATAGAATTCGTTTTTTAAAGTTTTTACTAATTCATAATCATAATATAGATCATCAATTTTACCTCTGAATCTCAATATATAATTACCTTTATTAATTTTTTTAATTGCGCTGTCAAGTTTTCCGTGACATTTTCTAAGATAATATTCTCTTTCTTCATCATTGACTTCTATTTTTACAATAGTTGCATCTCCGAATTTCGTTTGGATTTTTTCAGTGACATCAATTTATAATCTCCAGGATTCAAATCTTTTAATTTCTGTGTTTCTGTAAATAATCTGATGCTACTGAACTCATCCATTTATAAGATTTTATTTTTTTAAAGGCTTTTGAATACATGTGATGAGAACTGTAAATTACAATAACTTACAAACTCATTTAAAATTTCTAATCCTTTGTTTTTAATTTCCTCGTTTTTTTCTTTTTTATCAATTATTCTTTTTATCTTTTTTAAATATTTATAAACTATATCTCTGCACCATACGTAAGCACTGGAAGGATGCATTGATCAAACACTTTTCTTTTAAGACATAATGGCATATTGCTCTTGAAAATTATGCTGTTTCTTCCAAAAGCTTTCCAGGCAAGTTTTGTACGCCGATTAATTTCTTCATCAATGTGACCCTCACTTGATATCTGCTGTCCAAGAGAAACGTACGTGTTTGTTATCTCCAGCTTTTCTCCATCAATCGATAAATCTTCATTTCTTGTAAAAGCATTGAACATCACTTTTGTCTTCTGAAAGTTCATTTTTAATCCCACTTCTTGACTCTTGTCAGCAAGTTCCTGGATCATACTCTGCAGCTCTGATGGGCTAGTTGCAAAAATGACAACGTCATCAGCAAAACGAAGGTGGGTTAGATAATCTCCATTAATCTTTATCCCCTTGTTTTCCCAGCTCAGTGACTGAAAAACACCCTCCAATATGGCATTAAAGAGCTTGGGAGATATGGTGTCACCTTGTCTCATTCCCTTTCCAATTTTTATGTGAGTTGTATTTTCAAACAGCCTAATCTTTGCACTTGCATTTTCATAGATGTTATTAATAATATTAATGTATGCATCTTCAATACCGCAGGTTTTCAGAGCCATTGTAACTGCTGGTGGTTTCACCGAATCAAAGGCTTTTTCATAATCGATAAAAGCCATGCACAATGGAAGTTCATATTCCCTCGCTCTTTCAATTAGTTCTCTCAGCACATTGATATGATCTATTGTGCTGTAGCCACTCCTGAATCCAGCTTGTTCTCTCGGTTGAGCCATGTCCAGTGTTACCTTCAAGCGGTGTGAAAGAACTTTAGTGAAGATTTTATAAACTACTGATAGGAGGCTGATAGGTCTGTAGTTTCCGAGATCCTCAATGTCACCTTTCTTATGTAGCAGGATCATTGTAGCGGTGTTCCAATCCTCAGGAATCTTTCCTTCATTAAGGCATCGAGTGAAAATTTGGGCGAGTACTGTTTCGATTTCTCCACTTGCTTCTTGTATGATGTCTACAGTAATTCCATCTTCTCCTGGAGCTTTTCCCCGCTTCATGTTCTTGATTGCATGTGCAACTTCTGCTGGAAGGATTGGAGGAACTCTGGTACTGGTATCTTTCATGATGTCTGGAGTGCATGTATCATCCCTTTCATATAATTTGGAGTAGAAATCTTTCACTCTTGTCAAAATTTCGCCTCTATTTCTTGTTACAGAACCATCTTCTTTTCTCAGTGCCATAATCTGTTTTCTTCCCTTACTGAGATGTCCCTTTGCTATCTTTAGGCTTTGGTTGTTTTCAATTGCTTTCCTCACTAGTTCACAGTTGAATTTTCTTACGTCTTCAGTGATACTTTTTCGTACTGTCTTGCATAGCTCTATATATTCCACTTTAGAAGTCACATCTTCTTTAGTTGTCCTCATCTCTCTTCTTTTTTGCATCAACATTTTGGTTTTTCCTGATAATTTATTTACATGCAACTTGTTCTTAGACCCAGCTAATTTTGTTGCTGTTTCCATAAGAGCTTTGGTTACTTTTCTGTTAACTTCAGAGATGTCCACTTCTTCCGATGTTAGGCCTTCTAAAGCAGAGAACCTGTTCTTCAGTTCCAACTTGAAGGTATTATGGTGTTTTTTAAGGTTGGTTATGTCAATAGATTTTGTTTGTCTTATGAGCTTGCCACGTTCAAGTTTAGTGTTGAGGTGCATCTTACATCTCACATTTGGATGTCTCCATGTCCATTTCCTGTGTGGCTTTTTCTTGAAGAAGGAGTTCAAGATGAAAAACCCTTCTGCCTCTGCAAACTCAACGAGAGTATTTCCACGCTGGTTTCTGTTGCCGTGACCGAATTTACCTACTGAAGTTTCATTCTGTTGCCGTTGCCCTATTTTTGCATTGAAATCTCCCATAAATATTTTCAAGTGCTGCTTACCTTTATTATTTAGATGACAAATTTCCTCATAAAACTCTTCAATTTCTTCTTCAGGATGACTTGTGGTGGGTGCATAAGTTTGAATAATCTGAGCCTGGTATCTTTTCGAGAGTTGGATAACAAGCCGTGCAGCTCTGTCAGAGGAACTTTCAACTTCTACAACTTTATCCTTCAGTTTCTTGTTTATTATAAATCCAACACCACTAGTTCTGCCAGTATCTGTCCCACGATAGTAGAAGAGATGTCCACTTTTCAGTTCGATGAGATCTTCTCCTTTTCTCCTTACCTCACTTAGCCCCACGATGTCCCACTTGATCCTTTGTAGTTCCTCTTCCAATTCAAGAAGCCTTGAATCAGAAGATAGGGAGCGTCCATTGTACGTTGCCAAGGTCAGCATCAGATGGCAGCCTAGTCCGGTCCTCCGGGGATTCTTAGCACCCTCTGCCTTCATGTCGCACTGGCCGCTGCCTTGGCCAGGTACATTCCAGCTGCCGGAGACTGAGGGCCAAGATTTAAGTTGTGGAGTCATTTTGGAGGGGTTTGGCCATAACTCACCACGCTGGCCAAGCGGGTTGGTGAGTGTGGGATAGAATTTCCTATAATCCCGATGGTATAGTTATACCGCTATTGGCGGTCGTCAGAGCCCCTTTAGTAGGAACAGGATGCACCACGAGAAGGCGGGGTTGACATTTGTCAAGGAGAGGCTGTGATGTTACGCATCACCTGACCTTACATCCCCAGAAAGCAAAGTAGTAAAAAATAGAACGCATAGAAAGCAAAGTAGTAAAAAATAATAATGATACTATAGGAACTGATAATGTTACATTTGTAAATGGTGGGAATCTGTTTAGATCCGCTTCATTAACTATAGGAAAAGAACAAACTGATTCCAATATTGAATGTGCTTCATTAATTCATCAAATTAACGGACTTATAAATTTCACAAAAGATTATTCCACTTCAGAGGCTACAAATATGATGTATTATGTTGATACATCAGAATCATCTGATAAAGATAAAATAGTAATAGATGATCCTAATAAAGATGTAAAAAAAAAGGATCAGATATCAAATTAAAAGAAAATGCCTCTTATAATAAAGGATTTAGACAGAGATGGCTTTTAACAAAAAACAGCATTGTAATAAAATTTTGGATTCCTTTAAGACAACTGTTTGGGCT
This sequence comes from Macrothele yani, assembly GCA_039090855.1. Taxonomy (NCBI): domain Eukaryota; kingdom Metazoa; phylum Arthropoda; class Arachnida; order Araneae; family Macrothelidae; genus Macrothele; species Macrothele yani. The sequence goes on along the minus strand of CM076996.1, from coordinate 17,337,760 downwards.
TCTCAACGATTTTAAAAGATTAATTTCTGATGTAAAAGTTACATTTGAATTTCAAAGAAATAGTCATAATGATATGTTATGCACGGATGTTGCAAATCCTAATTATAAAGTTATTATATCTGATTTTCAATTATGGTTACCTTATGTAGAGTTGTACCCATCCATTGAGGCTGAATTTAAAAGTATAGCTTTGAATTCTGCACCTATGGAAATTACTTGGTGTTCTGCTTCAATTGAGAAAAGTAATCAGCAAACAACATCAAGTGGTGCATGTCATATAAGAACTACATCTGATTAGGTGTCAAGTGTTCTTGCCATTCCACAGTATGTAGAAAAAGAAAACAATCAAAATCAGAATAATATGATTTTTGATAATTTAGATCTCATTGAATGCTAGATATTATGTAATAATAAAAAAGTTCCAGAAGAAATTTATAAAACGAATTTTAAAGATGGGCAGTTAGATTATAATAGATGTTATTCTGAATTATTAGCAGCTGGATTAAATACTCATAATACTGAAAGTGGATGTCTTATAAGTTATGTAAATTATTACGAGATTGTATCCTACCTTTTATTTTAATTTATCTAATCATCCAGAGTATACTAATATTTCGAATTTAAGATTAGAATTTAACTGGAGATTAGGATCAAATCCAGGTAAACCATATAGATTTTATTTCATCATGAATGAAAGAAAAAGAGGATCACTTAATATGGCTAATAAGGAATTTAAAACTTTAAAAACTTTAGATTAAATAAATGAATTGGTACCCTTTTGGTTCACCTTATGAAGAATTTGGAATTGGACCACCTGGACCTCCTGGAAATAGATTTACATTAACAGATGATGGTAATTATGATGTGGAAGAAAAAAATTTAAAAAATTGTAAAGAACCTATAGATGAACATGATATTACTACAAGAGAATATGTTTTAAAAAAAATAAGAGAGAATAATCTGGAAGTTAAAAGTGAAATAGAAAAAAATATTAATGGTAGTTTTTCAGATTTTGTTCAAGAAACTGCTGTAAGAATAAGAGATTTAGATGCTGTACTTAAAGGTGAATTAAGTAATTTGGATCAAAAATATTTACATATTTAAGATGGGAATGTAATTAATGCAAAAGGTAAAAGAATAGGAAATGTTGCTGATCCTACAGCAGATAAGAATGCAGTGAATAAGAGGTATTTAGAAAACAATGTTTTAATTTTAAAAGATGAAAAGTTTGATGTTCAAAATAAAAGACTAGTGAATATTCCATCTCCTCAGGATACGTATGACGCAGTTAATAAAAAGTACATGGATAATCAAAAATTTTATGCAACAATTCAAGAAGATAAAAAAGCATATAATACTCTTGATGCTATGCGTTACTGGGAAACAGTCGTTTTTATGAAATTCAGTAGCAATCTCCTTGACAGAAATATGAAACTGAGTGAAAATATGGATATGAAAATTACATTTTATTTACATCTTAATTATACTAATGGGAAATCAGAAGTTTTAATTACATTTGGGGAGAATATATTATTTAATGGTGATGCCTACACAGATAAACCTTTATTACTCTTTGCATCAGGAAAAAAGAATTATGAATTAAGCATACAAGTCATGTCTTATTTAGAATTAAACATTTTTAAACTTTACTTAGAAATTGAAAAAATAACATACCATTTATAAAAATACATTCCATATGAATGGATAGGTTAATTAGGAACAATGTTAATTGGGATTCATTTTCTAAAGATAATGAACTTTCAGAAGATATAATTAGAAGTGTAAAAGATGCAGTAAATTGGGATTTAATATCAGAATATCAAAAATTATCTGAATATTTTATTTCAGAATTTCATGATAAAAGTGAACTGGGATAAAATTTCTCAATATCAGATTCTTTCTGAATATTTTATGAATAACAATGAATTAAACTGGTCTTTGATTTCTCAATATCAAACACTTTCTGAGGGTTTTATATTAATTAATATTGATAAATTAGATATGAGAAGAATTTCTATGTATCAAAAATTAAGTAATGATTTTATAAAAGAAAACTTTCGATTCTTAGACATGTCAATAATTCCAATAAAACAAAAATTAAGTGAAGAAACTATAGATTTTCTTAGTGATTTTATTGACTGGAAAGAAGTTACAAGAAAACAAGAATTAACAGATTTCATTATGAAATATAAAGATAAGATTAACTGGTGTGATATTGTTATCAACAGAAAATTCTCTGATGATTTTATAAATGTAAACTATAAAAAACTTGTTGTGTATTTACTTGCAAAGATATGTCATAAAATTTAAATATATTTTAATCTTCCTATATTTTTAATCTTCCAACAATTTTTAATCTTTCTATAAGGGGTATCCATTTTGGGTACCCCTTTTCTTAATGCATTTTTAAAAAGGACTTTGCAAAGTACCAATTCAAAGTAGTTTGTTTTACAACTTTTCTATTGATTTTCATCACTAAATCCATCATTTCATCACTTTTAAAATCAAAGCTATTCAAAGCTCAAAATGATTGCAATTGTTCAAAAAGTCTTCAAATATCATCAAAAATGCGTGTTTTTATGATGTCTGTTTTTATGAAAAAACAGTAAAAACTTCAATTTTCAAAAATCTGATGTTTTTGACTATTTTATGCTCAAAAATCAATGATTTTTAATGAAAATATGGTGCTTTGATCATAAAAAGCCTTAAAATGTTAGTGATTATTGAGGTCTGAAAAATAAAAAAACGCCTGATTTTGAGGTTTTTATGTGATTTTGGGGTGTGCCATAGTACCCCCTATATACTACTTTCAGGTGTTTCGAAAACCCACTGGTTTTCCAAAATTCATGGGGGAGGGGGATAACTGCCGAAAATGTTATGGTCTTCGACAACAGGGTGTCGGCCGCCCCGGTGGCGCAGTGGTTTAGCGATGGCCTCTGATCATTCGTCCTTAAGGGGTCCGGGTTCGAATCCCGGTGAGTCATGGATGTTGTGTCTGTCTTACGGCACTGGCTCTCTCCCTTTCCTGGAACCAGTGACCCAAAATTAGGGACGGGCGACTGCTTATAGCCCATTGAGTTGCTCACGGTGGTCGTTAACCTTCAATAAAAAAAAACAAAAAAAAACAGGTTGTCGCATTTGGGACAATTATTTATCTAACAGCATCAGAATTTAAGTTAAATAGACACTTTTTGAAAAAAAGTTAATCTGCATTGAATTTCCATACCTCACCCCCCGCGACCCCCTCTTTTCCCTGCTTGTACTCCATAACATTGTTATCGACTTGAGCACCCATTGGATTTCTGGAAAGTTGGCGCCTATGCTTAGATCCATTTAAACAGTTCATTGAAGTACTTCGTTCAACCGAGTGAAAAAAATGAATGTTAGACACATTACTTTCGTGAAAATGGCGTTGCATTTACTTTTCGAAATTATGTTGCCTAAATCTGTGATATGAAAATAAATGCATTATTTACTATAATAAAATAAATGCCTATAATTATTTCCAGCACAATAAGATTTATTTTGCAGAAAATTGTAAAAAAAAATCTATATGCTATCGTGGATTACTTTCTTTCGTGTTGGGTGTGATCTGGTTGTAGATAAACAAAGCGGTATGATACGAGTGAAATCGGGACGATGGTCGTGACCACGGTGTATGATAGTCAGGTGATACGACTCTGGAAACAAAAATCGCCCGTTAATGTCACTTGTCCCTAGATAGCGCGAGGAACGTGTGGGCCGATGATTTGATACAACCTATGCTTTCTTATGGGAGGAAGCGGCAGAAACATTCGTATTTTACGAATGCTATTTTGCTTGGAATTAAAAAAAACAATAACCTGGAACGCTTCTCAAACATGCACTTTTGTGCCTATCAGATGGAATTCGTCAAATAAGAGTTATATATATACACTGACGGAAAAAAAATCCCAACACCAAGAAGGGGTTGTGTTAGATAAACGACAGTTAATAGGCGGTGAGAATACATCTGTAAGATGACGTCTATGCAAATTTCGCGCTCGGCGCATATGTATGGTGCTAGTAGCGCCCCTCGGAACATGCAAAGCAGGTTTGCTGTAAATACGCGCTGTAACGTCCGTGAGCGTTAATTATCGTTGAGATTCGACGTAGTGTGTTGATGTTAGTCAAGAATGCCATTAAGAAGACGAAGAAGCCATTATCAACAGCTCACGGAGTTTGAACGAGGTCGTGTAATAAGGCTACGAGAAGGTGAATTTTCTTTCCGCAATATTGCAGAACGACTTGGCAGGAATGTAGCCACTCTGCATGATTGTTGGCAGCGGTGGTCAAGGAAAGGTACTGCCTCAAGAAGACCGGGTTCCGGCCGGCCACGTGGCACTACTGAGAGGGAAGACCGCCGTGTACGGCGTATGGCCGTGGCGCATCGTACCGCGTCTGCGGCAGCAATTCGAGCTGCAGTTGCCACCACAGTGCCACAACGAACTGTTACAAATCGGTTACTTGAAGGACAGCTCCGAGCCAGACGCCCTGTAGCGTGCATTCCACTTACTCCAAACCACTGCCGTTTGCGACGTCAGTGGTGTCAAGCTAGAGCTCATTGGAGGACGGAGTGGAGATCTGTTGTGTTTTCTGATGAAAGCCGGTTCTGCCTGGGTGCCAGTGATGGCCGTGTGCTGATTAGAAGGAGGCCAGGTGAGCGCCTGCAACCAACCTGTCTGCGGCCGAGACACACTGGACCTACACCTGGAGTTATGGTTTGGGGAGCAATTTCCTATGTCAGCAAGAACACTCTCGTGGTTATTCCACGCACCCTGACGGCACAGTTGTACGTCGGTCTGGTGATTCAACCTGTTGTGCTGCCATTCATGAACAGCATTCCAGGGGGTGTTTTCCAACAGGAGAACGCTCGCCCGCATACCGCTGTTGTAACCGAACATGCTCTACAGAGTGTCGACATGTTGCCGTGGCCTGCTAGATCACCAGATCTTTCACCAATCGAGCACGTATGGGACATCATTGGACGACAACTCCAGCGTCACCCCCAACCAGCATTAACCGTCCCTGAATTGACCGACCAAGTGCAACAGTCATAGTAATCCATCCCACAAACTGACATCCAGCACCTGTACGACACAATGCATGAACGTTTGCGTGCTTGCATTCAACATTCTGGCGGTTACACCGGTTATTAATGTACCAGCATTTCACATTTAAAATGGCTCTTCTCGCGCTTACAATAAGCTGTGATCTTGAAACCTTAATCGATTAAATATGTTACCTATACAAATGTATTGCCGCCATTTCATTCCTCTACAGTGGCGGCTCGTGGTGTAAAATGCTGGTGAGGCGAACGGTCTTGATGTAAATCAGTAAAACATATGTTATTGAAAAATATATAAATTCGTATAACGTTATATGAACATATATATATATATATATATCAGTGGCGTAGCCGGGGGGGGGGGTCGTGGTTTGCACCCCCTAAGTAGGCGAAACAGTTAGCTTTTTCTAAGTACGTTTTATAGATAATTTCCCTATTTAAATTCATTGATTTTTACATAACTTACAATGTAATACAAATAAATTACATTGATACATAATATCAATGTAATTTCTTGATAATAGAAGAGAAAGTAAAGCAAAGCGGCCAAAGAAGTTGCTTTATTAAATTTTTATAAAAACAACTACAATTTATTGCATTTTCTTCATTTTATCAAATTAGCTTCGTTTTGTATTAATGTTCAAGATGTGCGTACGTACCAATAGAAAAATATTTGTCGAAGCGCCCCCCCAAATTGTTACATGTACTTATACACAGTTATACAGCAGAAGTGCAACCCCCCCCTCAAAAAAGTTTCATGTCAAAGGCAGTATCACCCATCGGATATCTTTGAAGTCCTGGGTTCGAGTCGGCTGAATCATTAAAATCCACTGAGATTCGGAAGTCTCATTAAGCCATTGGTCTCGGGTAGGCGTCTTGTTATAAACAGCTGTAAACCCCATCCCTTAGGGCTTCAGCCTATGCCATTTAGCCTTTATATACAAATATTATTCAACAGTAATGGAATAAAATTATAGAAATATATGAAACACGGCGTGGGGAGTCTTTCTTCACGAAAAAATCCAAAAATTTTAGAGGAAAAATGTGCATATACCACTATATATATATGTGTGTGTGTGTGTGTAATATACGCTACCTTTGCAACAATATTTTTATGAAAACAATTATTCGATAATTTTACAACAAAGAAAGAAATATTTCACCTGTATTCTTTTATGTAGTACACTTGAGCGAAAATACGCAATTTGTGCGGTTTCTTAAGCTAGTCAATGCGTCACTCACATCCCAACGCCAGTCGGAGATCCACTTCTTAAAAAATTCAAAGTAAATCATTTGAATAGAAATTGTTTTGTCACGAAATGTTTCTTGAGCTTGAATAAAAGTAACAGTTCGATTGGCATATTAGGGAAGGTGCATTTAGCACGGGTCATAAACTGAAGTCCAGGCTCGTGATAACTATGTACAGGAGAAGTCAAGTTAAGGAAGCACATTTCTATATAAAAAAATTATTAGGTAATTTAAACCTGGAATTAAAAACAGAGGAATACGATATTAATTTGCTTTGGTCTCGAACAGAATGCTTTCAGTTTATGTTTTATAAATAAGTTCAATTCTGCGATCCTTTTTGGCTGCAAATTTGTCTATGATCAGATCATAAAATGGTTGAGTGGACATTAGATGGTTCAGCAATTCTTTCTCGATTGAAATTTTAGCGAGTGAAGACAAACGATCTTGTGCCGTTGTATTACGGAGGTAAGTCTTAATTCTCTTCAAACAAGAAAAACTCCTTTCAGCAGAAGAACTTGTTGATGCCAGTGTCAATACAAGAGAAAATAATTTGTAGGCTTCTGGTAACACATCTTTCAGCTCGTTTTCTTTCATTGTTTTCAAGGTTTTCTGAACACTGAGTTCCCTGAAGTTGTGATCATTATATAAAAAATCTAATTCGTTTTTTAGTCGATGTGTGTCTGTAAAAATGTTTGGATACATTTTTTGAGAGTGTTAAGGGCACTGGATGGAAATGACTCTGAATAACTATGGTATTTTGAGCTGTCAACTAGCTGCAGAAACTCGAGCTTTCCCATATCTTCAAATCTGGTATTTATTTGGACTATTATGCTGTCAACGATTTCGTAAAACAAAATTTTGTAATAATTTTCCACTTCTTCTTGAGTCAAATGTTTCTTTTGGCGACATTTAGGACCTCCACTCAAACTAATTGCTTCACTGAAATGTTTCAAGTAAGTGGTTACATTCCTTTTCTTATTTATTCGTTCGCAACATTGTTTAATTTGTCTTTGGCAATAACTGATATCTAAAGTCTTTTTTTGTAAAACATCAAACAGTACATCCGTAATTCCAAAAATGTCATCAAAAATCAGTGATAAAAAAGCAAATTCAAAATTAGTGAAATTTTTCAAATATCCTATGGCTCCGTTGTTTGATTCTGCCGTTGATTCCGGGTCATTCATTATGTTTTCAAACACATTCTTTAGTTTGCCCCATTCGCTTACAATTAAACGCAAAATTTGCGAACGTGATGCCCAACGTGTTTCCGCTATTTGAGGAATCCGTTTCCCAACAACTGAATCTGCTACGTGGGTTCTCTTGGCAGATTTATGAAAAAATGAGGGCATGCTGGATACAGTTGCGAAATATATGCGACATTTTACAATACTTTTGCACCCCTGTTGTAGGACAAGGTTAAGGCGGTGGGCGAAACAGTGGGTAAACAAAGCTTGCGGGGCTTCTAGCTTGACTCTTTTCTGCAGGCCGCTCAACTCTCCAGCCATAACGCTTGCACCATCATAACACTGGTCTACTAACTTTGATTTAAAATCAAACTCCTCCAAAACCGATGCTAGCAGATCATACAGTGCCACAGCAGTCATGTCAGTGCTGATATCATAAAAACCAAGGAAGCGCTCAACTACTTCACAATTTGAGTCCAATATGTATCTGACAATTATTGAACACTGTGATTTTTGAGTAATATCTGTTGTATCGTCAACTTGCACTGAAAAAAAATTTGACTCATTAATTTCGCTTTTAACACATTCGTTTATATATTCATGAATACACTCCAGTAAATCATTCTGTATCGTTTTAGATTGTCCAGAAAATAAGCTTCGTATTTCTTCAAAATGTGCTTTTAATTCTGGGGTGCTCCTACGAAGTAACAAATGGAACATCTCCTTGAAATTACCTTTATTTAATGAGGAAATAGATTCATCATGTCCTCAAAACGGCAGTTCTTGCTTGCTTAGAACGACAACTAAATCGATTATATGTTCCATAAAAAGCCTATTTAGTCTGACCTTTTCATTAAACTTAGCTTTATGAAGAGCAGCATTTTCTTTGAGCATATCAGAAATAGTGTTTATATTTTTTTCCAATTGTTTCAGACCTACGTGATTAGTTATATGCTCTTTAGAGCTTTCGTGCAATTTTGCACTACGAGAAAAGTTTTTCAGATCAAAATAACCCGTTGTATTCCACACATTTTTCTTATTGCTCAAAAGTAAACATGGCCAGCAAAAGAGAGTTTGCTTGTAATAGCTACCAGAAAGCCAGGGGAAAATCTCGTACCATGATTTATTGAAAGACCTAAAAAACCATTTGCCGCACTTCTTATCTTTAGATATTGAACTTATTATAGGTGTCTGTCTTCCAGATATGAGAACATCCCTTTTATCATAATCTTTCCTGTGTTTAAAAGGAATTTCTTCCAGAACACAAATCACGTCGTTTGTTGGGCCATTCATATTTTCCAACCAAAATTAAAATATGCTGTTTAGTAACAATAACAAAATAAAAAAGAAGAAAAACTCAACATTACTATGAACTAGCCAACACCCGCAGAAGAGAGGATTGAAAACACACTACAAAAAGTTAGACTCAAATACACTCTGACGAATAGTTAAAGCTACGTAGAAATCATCCTACTCCAAAGCATATAGAGGCGAACGGCGTCATCGCCTGTAAAACCACTTTTTACCAAGGTCATCTGCTCATTATCCCGCGCCCATTGGATACACAATCCTTGGGTTCTCCAATAACAGCAGAGATGCGATTCTAGTTTAAGCGAAATGGAGGGTCGCCTCAGAAATTTCCTTTCTCTTACTGGAAGTCCGGCACCTCCTTAGGTAGACCGTGGGGGTGGGGGTTCACTCTGTAGGGCTCTTCTCTGATCCCCAGTTCCCAAAACCGGCTTCTCATCGAGACGACTCAGCCGGTCGCCTCTAAGCGCTTAAAACATGCAGCTGCTTTGCAAAAATAATGATTCATTCCTCTTCTTGAAAGCCTTTTTTTAACCTAATTCATGAATCACAATGTAAATTTCAGTGTTTCATTTATCCTGCAAAGTTCTTATATCTTTGTTACTGACCGAAGTTTTTTTTTTCACTTCTCATTCTGCGGAATTTCAGGTGAGGCGGAGCCTCACTTGCCTCATCTGACGGGCCGCCACTGTTCCTCTACAACTATTTTTTCGTGGTGTTGGGATTTTTTCCCCGTCAGTCACGGTCAGTGTATATATTGGCCATAGAGTGAGTACTCTAACGTGAAAATTTCTGAGCAGACGATGCTGAGTTTTTTTTTCTGAGGCAATAAAGAATAGGCCTTTTATCGTCAAAAATATTGTACTTCTTGTAAAATGAGATGGTGTTGTACATTCTGAGGAGCTATTTTAACATGGAATATCAGTTTTTGCGTAAGTCATTGGAACATCGTTAACGAAAACTGTTGATTTTCAAAACTTACCGTAATTTTCGAGTAAAATAATTTTGATTTATCTTTAGCTCGAGAAATCATTCACGGCCGCCCCGGTGGCGCAGTGGTCTAAGGCGCTGGCCTCTGATCATTCGTCCGTAAGGGGTCCGGGTTCGAATCCCGGTGAGGCATGGATGTTGTGTTTGTCTTACGGCACTGGCTCTTTCCCTTCCCTGGAACCAGTGACCCTAAATTAGGGACGGGCGACTGCTTATAGCCCATTGAGTTGCTCACGGTGGTCGTTAAACCTCCAATCAAAAAAAAAAAAAAAAAAAAAAAAAAGAAATCATTCACTGTTGATGTTTTCATTTAGTAGTAAACAATATATCTTACACATTTGTTTTATTTTTGTACGTAATCATACTAATGAATAAGGCTCCATCTGTGCTGGCGATATAACGGCAGAGAAAGTACATCCTGTCAAAATGGCTGCTTTTTCTCGGCGGAGATTTACCCGACCTGCGTGCATATAGTACAATGAACATGTTTGATATCAAGGGATAAAATTTGTGATCCTACATTTAAACAACATTTTCCACACTGTAAGCTGTGGAAAAATTCATCACATCCTAATGCTTGCCGCCATTTTTCCAACTCTGTTGGTGTTACATATTAAGCCTTAATAAGAGACACGAACTTACTTTTAAGCAGTAACGAACTCCATTCGAGAACATAAACTTTTATTTCATAACAACAATAATTCGTCCGCCTCATAACAACTCCGCAATTACCATACGCCGCCCGGTGGCGCAGTGGTCTAAGGCGCTTGCCTCTGATCATTCGTCCGTAAGGGGTCCGGGTTCGAATCCCGGTCAGGCATGGATGTTGTGTTTGTCTTACGGCACTGGCTCTCTCCCTTCCCTGGAACCAGTGACCCTAAATTAGGGACGGGCGACTGCTTATAGCCCATTGAGTTGCTCACGGTGGTCGTTAAACCTCCAATCAAAAAAAAAAAAAAAAAAAATTACCATACATACCTCCTTGCCACAACTCCCAACGTCCCTAGTAATTCTTTATTATGTTATAGTTGGGTCAATAAAGGTTGATGCAAGTTCTTTATATGCTGCATAACCTGTCCGATAACCTATAGTTCGGTACAAAACACTTTCGCCCATACCTAAAACAGAACTGAACAGATTCTAGTCCAACATTTAGCTACACTATAAATTTATCTCCCGTTAAGTAGAAACAGAGTTGACGTACTTTACCTTCTGTATAGAAACTTCAAATTTTCTGGAACTCCATACAATATAATTACACAAAGTAATTAATAAAAAATACTCAAGATAAATACCGATTTTGCACTGATGAAATCATAAACAGCACATAATCCCGTGATGGTTAGCCTGAACGATCGGCTCACAATTCCTGAACACCCCCTGGCGAGCTGTGACATTAACAGTCCGTATCACCTGACTTATCATACACCGTGTAGTGACGTAGAAGCTCTCCCCACCCTAGCTGAACAGGCCTGCATTTATCTCGTTAGTCGTTAGCCACGCACGGGTAAAAAGGGTGTGTTTGTCTTTTTGGTCTTACAACACTGGCGACAGCTTATTGCGTTAGAGTTCTCACAGTTTCTGTTAAAACACAAATAATCCCCATAAAAAAAAAAATCACGTGACTTAGAGTCAGACTGTTTTTTGTGTTGGTATATGCGGTTGTTAACACTAAAATGATATTGTTCGCATTCACTGTAGTTTAAGACTTATTTTTTCGACGCTGATGCATTTGCACTATTCCACAGCTTTGATTAATTCTTTACAGAACATCGTTAGAGAATAACGTCTGAACTGAATCATTATGACACCGTTTTATCGCATTGTGACGGATGTGTTTCATTACGCCCAGGCAAGGCAAGGCAAATAGGATGTTGTATGTTGGCATAACAACAGAATGTTTTGCTCTAGCTGCTGAAAATTGAACGGCGCTACAGTATCTCAGGTTCCATATTCCAGAAGGGGGCAGGTCCCTTCTTTTCGGGGCAGGTCCCTTCTTTTCGGCTTCGACAATGTCTCAAAATTTTAGTGCAGAACAGGTAATACTTTTATTGCTAAAGGAATAAATTATATACACAAGTTGTAAAATTTTGATTTCCTCCGAATAATTAAGTCGACAGAAAAATGTCAGCATGTGCGAGTTTTTATCGTTATATTTAAAGATCTCAATAATTTGTTGTTTTAATCATAGTGGTTTAGTAACTGTCAAATCAAAAATATTGTAGATGGTAATTTTGTCATTGGAGAATGAGTACACATGTCTTACATTTGTGTTTGTCAATAGAATTTCATAGTCTGTAGCAAAATGCAGACATGATGATGAAACGTTTACATTTTCTCTTGGGACGTAGGAAATCATACATGATGTGGCCAATAGAGGAACAGAAATGGTATGAGAAGAACTGTATGAAATCATTTTGCTACAGTAATAAATCGCTCAGTACTGTTGGGGATGGTGTTTTAAATAGCACAGTGTGACAGAATAACTGTTGGGCTCTATCTTCTAATGCATGTATGTCATGCCTATAGACTGCTTTTGTTCTTACATAATAAGGATCAGCCCTTTGTTACATGTTGATTTCTCATACTGTTCAGCACATTATTGGTTCTTAAAAAGCAGTATTCACTGTTGAATGCTACACAAGACCTTATTTATAATGTTCCTGATTATATTGGTACTACAATACTGGATGCTGTATATTATACATAAGTATATGAACAGTCATTATCTTTATGGATATCAGAAAAGTAACTTTACCTTCTTGTTTTCATTTAATAATCTTCATTCCTGAACATGTTGCAAATTCAGCTATATTACATGGTATTTGGCAAAGACAGTTTCCCAGGCCCTTAAAAAGTGCTTATTTTTTTTTAATGTGCTTAAAAGTCCTTAATTTTTGCCCGAAAATCTCCAAAGTGCTTAAAAAGTAGTTATTTTTTTACCCTGCCTGTGTGAAATGCAGAAGTTACATACAATGTAGTGCATGCAACTTCTTCTGCTGGTTGTCTATGTTGATGGTGATGCCATGTGATGTTGGTAGAAAGCCCATGGTAGAACACGGGGCAGGAGGAATTGCCATCAGTAGCTCATGGCAAACTTGACTTTGTTATTTTGATTTCACAATTCAAGCAATGAAATAATTATGTGAAATATCCAAATCTAGATCTTGTAACTCTAACTACAGTTTTACAATTTCCATTCTTTTTGTTGCATATGTGATTATTCTCTCATGTGAAAACTGATTTGACCAACAGAACTGTCTTTTAAATTGCATACATTCTAATTTATTACATCCACAAACTTGAATTATATGCAACAATATTGCAGGCTTCATTAGCAGACTTTAGTTTGTATAGTTAAGTTGTGTAAAAGTTTATTTGCATATGTGTTATTTTTGTGTGTGCAATTTGTAAGGTCCTCAAAAACTTTTGTTGGGTACTTAAAAGTCCTTAAAAAGTGCTTATATTTTTTGGAGAAAATGATTGAGAATCCTGAAAGAGTAACAGAACCACAGGTGTAGTGTGATGTTAGTTGTAGGAAGTAACCATGACAAGTCTGGATAATTCAACAGATTATTAGGTAGCGCGTATTTAAATATTTTCTAGGGAAGAATTAAAAGTAATGGAAGTCATAAAATCTTTAATAAAAGGCAAGTTAAAAGATATTGTTTGACCTACACTGAAGCTGAGCCCTCTGCGTGTTATAGTCGCTGGAAGTTGTTCATAAATTTGAACTATAGGGATATCATTCCATAAAATAAGTATAATTCCAGTGAAATGTAATTTTTTATAAAAAAGGGGAACTTAAAGTATTTATTTACTATACTGTTTGGTGTAATTTAAGGTATTTCACAGTGGTTGTCATATATCAAATAGATATACATCTTTTTACAATAAAATTTTGCACTTCATTTGCAGTAGGCTTTTGTGCAATATGTTCAACATTTTACATGTTGTCGTGATTTGAATTCTTGTACTGCTTCAGCGTCTGTAATATGAACAGTGTTTAACTTCAGTGTAGTGCAAATTTATTAGCTCTATGCATAAGTTTTCTGTGCTTTATGGTTGAATAGATGCTGTACTTGCAGCAGCAGGCGATGTTTAAAAATTGTGGAAGTTTATCTCTGCACATTGCATGATTTTCTGCACTGGGCATGACCAAAGCAGATGCAAATCTGAATCTCCTTTGATCATTCACTATGCTGCTTGTCTTTGAAGCTGTAATTACCACATCTGAACTTCACAAACCACTAATGACATGTGTTTGCACCCAGCGATGTAGTTCTAAATAAAAAAGTGCCTTGGCAGTGAACAGATTAAGAAAAAACTACCTCCTGTTATTATTATTTATTTTTATAAAATTTGCAGTAATTACTTTGATCAAATTTAGCAATTTTCATGTAAATTGATAGATTTTAAACAAAAGAATGTTACAGGAGTCATATGCTAAGAATATCAATTTTTTTATTTTAATACCACTCTGTCGTTCTACACGATTCATAGAAAAATGCAAATAAGTTACATTGAGCAGATTCAACTAACATAGTCACATCAATTCAGAGTGACTAATGGGTCAGTTTTCCTAAAGCTATGAAAATTGAATGTTGATTTCTTTTGTGTTACCCATAAAGAATCAGAGCAAGCTCAGAGGATTACTCTTATTATAACCCATAGCAGGTGACATGCAGTTTAGTATTTCCTACTTCAAAACACTTTTCCCTCAGTCTTCGTGATTGCTTAATTTTTCATCTGTTGTTTTTTCTCTCTGAGCAGTGCAATTGCAATCCCACGGAGTAGTTCCACTGCCTATAGCATTTTTTTAATGGCCATCAAAATCAAGACACTCGCACTCTTTTTGCACTGGAATCTTTGCGATTCGTGATGTGCCCTATTGCGTTGATTCATCTGTATCTTATTTCTACAGTGCATTTTTGTTTTGTTTTTGAGTTGAACGATCATCATAAACAGCTTCTGGGGCTTATGATGATCGCTATACATTGTATATGTCGTGATAAGCAGCTCCGCCTGTCCTGAATTTGGAGCTTGTGGTTTCATAGAAGTGACAGAGCCAGCGCCTTCGGACAAACAGAGCTTTTATGCTTTAACTGGGATTCGAACTCGTGCCCATCTCCGACAAATGGTCAGATGCCAGTGCCTCAGACCACTCAACCACCAGGGCTGCCATTTCTGCCATATAAACATTCAATTAAGTTACTAGTATGTACATATGCATACAGAATACAGTATTCTTATTATTTCACACACGATCTCTCATCTAAAAAAATTTTTTTTGTCATGCTTTTCTTTCCAGCTTACCTCAAAAAGTGCCTTAGTCAGTGGCGGCTCGTGGTAGGAAAAATAGGTGAAGAGCTACAAAAGCAATATGAAAAGATATCTACTGTCTTCAATGAAAATCAGTTAATGAGAACTTGCCTATTTTTTTGTATATTAGATCAATTCTTCTTCCCTTTAAAGCTGGAAATGTGTCGATTATGTCGTCAAAAAATGGCTGTTTCTTTGTGACATCAAGAAAATGTCTTTCTGAATAGAATAATTTGCCAAAGAAGCAAGTTTATCTGGAGAAATAGTGTTTCTAGAGTAACTTTGTATTCTTTTAAGGCAAGAAAAACTTCTTTCCACTGAAACACTTGCAGATGCAATTGCTAAAATCAGGGAAACCAATTTATAAGCTTCTGTGAAAAAGCCTTTATCTCCATGAAGCACTCGAAGAAGTTCATGAGTCGATATATTCCTTAATTTCTCATCAGCATATACAAGACTCAGTTCATCTTTAAGGTGCTGGTGTTTAGTAAAACAAATTCCATAAAAATGTTGTAGATTTTCAAAAGCATGAGAGGGAAAGCATGAATTAAATTGGTCGAATTTGGTTGTGTCAGCAAGCCAGGCAAATTGAAGTTTAAGTTTCTCACAGTCTTGAAATCTTATATCCATTTCCATAAGAATGTGGTAAAAAAATTCAGAATAAAATTATTTATAATTTTGAAAAATTGTTTCTGGTGTAAGAGCAGCATATTCCTGTTTAGATCTGCTTATTTCTGTGATTTTGCTAGCTTTTCCAAACAGTGTTCCAAATACATCGTTCCTTTTATGGCTCAAAATTTCATAAGTTATTTTTAATTTGAGTAACACAGTAGTTTATGTCTATTGATTTTTTCTGCAAAATTTCGAACAATAGATCGGGGAGGTCAAATATTTCATTAAATACTATTCCCAAAAATGTAAATTCAAAAGTGTTCATATAATTTAAAAACCCTTGGGCAAGTTGAATTGGTTTTTTTTTCTGACTGGTCACTATTTGTGAGAAATTCGAATACTTCCTTCAATTTGTCCCAATCTTCAACTATTACACATACTAACTTCGAAGTGGAGGACCATCAAGTTTCCGTTATGGTTTGCATGCATCTTGCGGTTGTTGATGTGAGTGTATTGTTTTTTCACCACTCAGTGAAGTGATCTTTTCGCTGAGTGGTGAAAAAACAAAGGAATTACACTGAGGCTTGCAAAAAATATTCGGCAATTAGAAATTTTAGAAAAACTCTGCTGTAATTACAAGGTTCAAACGATGTACTAAGCAATAACAAAAACAACTTGAGAAGCTTTATGCTTCCTTTTTTTCTGGAGTCCAGTCCAGTGTCCAGACATTATGTTTGCCCCATCGTAACATTGTCCTATTGACTTGTGTTGATAATCAAACTGTTCCAAAACTTTGTCTAGCATTTTGTATAAAGCTTCTGACGTTCTGTCATCACTCACACCATGGAAACCCAAAAATCGCTCAACCAATACACCTTCCGAATCAACAGATTGTATTATTAAAGAGCACTCGGAAGTCTGGTTATGGCTTACCATCTACTTGAATATAAAAGCATTGAACTTCATTTATTTCATTTTTGACGTGATCGTTTATATATTCAGAAATACATTCAATTAGGGATGTAAGGTCAAGTGATGCGTAACATCACAGCCTCTCCTTGACAAATGTCAACCCCGCCTTCTCGTGGTGCATCCTGTTCCCACTAAAGGGCCTCTGACGACCGCCAATAGCGGTATAACTATACCATCGGGATTAGAGGAAATTCTATCCCACACTCACCAACCCGCTTGGCCAGCGTGGTGAGTTATGGCCAAACCCCTCCAAAATGATTCCACAACTTAAATCTTGGCCCTCAGTCTCCGGCAGCTGGAATGTACCTGGCCAAGGCAGCGGCCAGTGCGACATGAAGGCAGAGGGTGCTAAGAATCCCCGGAGGACCGGACTAGGCTGCCATCTGATGCTGACCTTGGCTACGTACAATGGATGCTCCCTATCTTCTGATTCAAGGCTTCTTGAATTGGAAGAGGAACTACAAAGGATCAAGTGGGACATCGTGGGGCTAAGTGAGGTAAGGAGAAAAGGAGAAGATCTCATCGAACTGAAAAGTGGACATCTCTTCTACTATCGTGGGACAGATACTGGCAGAACTAGTGGTGTTGGATTTATAATAAACAAGAAACTGAAGGATAAAGTTGTAGAAGTTGAAAGTTCCTCTGACAGAGCTGCACGACTTGTTATCCAACTCTCGAAAAGATACCAGGCTCAGATTATTCAAACTTATGCACCCACCACAAGTCATCCTGAAGAAGAAATTGAAGAATTTTATGAGGAAATTTGTCATCTAAATAATAAAGGTAAGCAGCACTTGAAAATAATTATGGGAGATTTCAATGCAAAAATAGGGCAACGGCAACAGAATGAAACTTCAGTAGGTAAATTCGGTCACGGCAACAGAAACCAGCGTGGAAATACTCTCGTTGAGTTTGCAGAGGCAGAAGGGTTTTTCATCTTGAACTCCTTCTTCAAGAAAAAGCCACACAGGAAATGGACAAGTTCAACACAGGTAGTGACCATAGATTGGTGAGATGTAAGATGCACCTCAACACTAAACTTGAACGTGGCAAGCTCATAAGACAAACAAAATCTATTGACATAACCAACCTTAAAAAACACCATAATACCTTCAAGTTGGAACTGAAGAACAGGTTCTCTGCTTTAGAAGGCCTAACATCGGAAGAAGTGGACATCTCTGAAGTTAACAGAAAAGTAACCAAAGCTGTTATGGAAACAGCAACAAAATTAGCTGGGTCTAAGAACAAGTTGCACGTAAATAAATTATCAGGAAAAACGAAAATGTTGATGCAAAAAAGAAGAGAGATGAGGACAACTAAAGAAGATGTGACTTCCAAAGTGGAATATATAGAGCTATGCAAGACAGTAAGAAAAAGCATCACTGAAGACGTAAGAAAATTCAACTGTGAACTAGTGAGGAAAGCAATCAATTGATAACAACCAAAGCCTAAAGATAGCAAAGGGACATCTCAGTAAGGGAAGAAAACAGATTATGGCACTGAGAAAAGAAGATGGTTCTGTAACAAGAAATAGAGGCGAAATTTTGACAAGAGTGAAAGATTTCTACTCCAAATTATATGAAAGGGATGATACATGCACTCCAGACATCATGAAAGATACCAGTACCAGAGTTCCTCCAGTCCTTCCAGCAGAAGTTGCACATGCAATCAAGAACATGAAGCGGGGAAAAGCTCCAGGAGAAGATGGAATTACTGTAGACATCATACAAGAAGCAAGGGGAGAAATTGAAACAGTACTCGCCCAAATTTTCACTCGATGCCTTAATGAAGGAAAGATTCCTGAGGATTGGAACACCGCTACAATGATCCTGCTACATAAGAAAGGTGACATTGAGGATCTTGGAAACTACAGACCTATCAGCCTCCTATCAGTAGTTTATAAAATCTTCACTAAAGTTCTTTCACACCGCTTGAAGGTAACACTGGACATGGCTCAACCGAGAGAACAAGCTGGATTCAGGAGTGGCTACAGCACAATAGATCATATCCACGTGCTGAGAGAACTAATTGAAAGAGCGAGGGAATGTGAACTTCCATTGTGCATGGCTTTTATCGATTATGAAAAAGCCTTTGATTCGGTGAAACCATCAGCAGTTACAATGGCTCTGAAAACCTGCGGTATTGAAGATGCATACATTAATATTATTAATAACATCTATGAAAATGCAAGTGCAAAGATTAGGCTGTTTGAAAATACAACACACTTAAAAATTGGAAAGGGAGTGAGACAAGGTGACGCCATATCTCCGAAGCTCTTTAACGCCACATTGGAAAATGTCTTTCAATCACTGAACTGGGAAAACAAAGGGATAAAGATTAATGGAGATTATCTAACCCACCTTCGTTTTGCTGATGACGTAGTCAGTTTTGCAACTACCCCATCAGAGCTGCAGAGTATGATCCAGGAACTTGCTGACAAGAGTAAAGAAGTGGGATTAAAAATGAACTTTCAGAAGACAAAAGTGATGTTCAATGCTTTTACAAGAAATGAAGATTTATCGATTGATGGAGAAAAGCTGGAGATAACAGACACGTACGTTTATCTTGGACAGCAGATATCAAGTGAGGGTCACATTGATGAAGAAATTAATCGGCGTACAAAACTTGCCTGGAGAGCTTTTGGAAGAAACAGCATAATTTTCAAGAGCAATATGCCATTATGTCTTAAAAGAAAAGTGTTTGATCAATGCATCCTTCCAGTGCTTACGTATGGTGCAGAGACGTGGACCTTAACTAAAAGAGACATACAAAGGCTGCAGACAACTCAAAGAAGCATGGAGAGGTGCATACTTGGTGTAACCAGGAGAGATAAGAAGAGGAACTCGTGGATCTGAAAAATGACAAGAGTGGAAGACATCATGATCAGAGTTAAATCCCTGAAATGGCAATGGGCTGAACATACTGCCAGAAGGACAGATCATCGATGGACAGCCGAAATTTTAGATTGGATTCCAAGGGACAGGAAAAGACCCAGAAGAAGACCACATGGGAGATGGGTGGATGAAATTCGAAAGTATGCAGGGGTGACATGGAGGAGACTGGCACAAGACAGACCGTTGTGGAGGAAACTTGGGGAGACCTTCGTCCAGCAGTGGATTGATAATGGTTGACAATGATGATGATGATGACATTCAATTAATTCGTTTTGAATAGTTTTTGAGTCACCTGTGAAGACATTTTTTATCGTTTCGTATTGATTTTGAATTTTTAAAGGACTTCTTGATATCAACAGTGAAAGCAATTCCTTGAATTTCTACGATTTATTCAGTCAATGTCTTCGTCATGGTCACGGAATGCTAGTTCTTGTTTACTCAAATACAGTACTGCATCAATCATTGTCTGCAGGAAAAGTCTATTTAAACGAACGCTTTCGCTGAAATGCATTTTCAAAAGCTTAGCATTCTCCCTCGGGGCATCGGCAATGGTATTCTGATTCTTTTCAAAATTATTTAGCATTAATTCGCATTTCAGGTGTTTGCTAGAATCCCCACGTTTGTGAAGTGACCGTTTTATATTTAAGAAATCTGAAAATTGTCTTTATTCCACGCCAAATTTTATTACCAAAAAATAAGCAGGGCCAACAAAATAGTTTTTGTAACACAGAAGGACTACAAAGCCATTTATATTCAGCAAACCAACAATTTTTAGAATTAATATTGTAAGATTTGCCGCTCTTCTTTATTTCTTTCTTGGCGACAATTGTCAGTGATTCCGTTGGTCGTCGTTGAAGTAAAATGTCTCTTTTATTTTCATCTTTCCACCGACTGAATGGAGTTTGCAATAAATTACAGACAATGTCGTTCACAGGATACATACTGAAAACTAATACTATCACCGTCAGTTAAACTGTACACAAAACTAAAGTAACTAATGAAATTTTTAACAAACAATCACAAAACACGAAAAAACAAATCTGTTTCGGAAAGTATGTACCAAAACACTGCAAAGCCCTAGTGGATTGCCACGGATTCCCGTTCCACTGCGATATCTTCGGAAGGTCACGACTTCAGGTGCAGAGGCTTGGCGTCACAGTTACCATGGCAACTCAGACGGAAACTGCAGACCTCCAAGCATTCTGATTTCAGCTCTTCACTTGAACTGTTTTGCGTATAAGGACTTGTTTTCCATAGTGGACGCGCATTGTGAATTGATATCTAATCAAAATTTTGGGTATTTTAGCACGCAATAAAGGCAAAAAAAGAATATATTATACGAAATTATTAAATGAAATTATTTCAAATAAAATAGGTGAAGAGGCACTTCACCTATTTCACCTGAAAAGCCGCCACTGGCCTTAGTGCTGCTAAGCCTAGGAGAAAAAGTCCCTTAGCAGCGGTTGCTCTGGCTTTTTTACAGTTCCTGCCAAATTAAGTTTTTTTTTTTACAAAAAGGTAATTGTCAATATTTGCGCCAAAACGATTTTTTTTTGCAAATTGCAAAAATGCAATTGGCAGCGCATATCTTGCCTTGGCACTGCTAAGCCTCTTCTACACTGCTTGTGCCCACATTTTTCTTGCAGTATGCTGAATAAATCCATTCTCATGCTTCTTCAGTTATTTTCCAAAGATTAAACATGAACAACAGATAGTGGTGAATGTTGGTCACCATGTCCTAGCTCAACTACTTGTACATATGGGCTGTCTGGTAACATTTGTTGTTTGACACCTATTGTTAGCTTACCCCCATAGCACAAAATTTTGACATTCAACAATTTTGAACCATTTTGCTTTAACAGCTCACTACATAGAGCACTGGAAACTTATGCATAGGCCTAATGCATTTCTTTATAGTAGTAATATATATTGTACAATATCTTTTATAGTTTATCTCTGACTAAAGATTTCAGGACTTCAGTTTTTGCCACATTCTTCCTTGAATTCAAGGTAACGTTTAATTATCAGTGTTAAAAAGTGAAATATTGCTGAAGATTTATATATTACAATTACATTTGACCGAGCAAAACCTTTTGTTATGGAAAAAGTGGAAATATTTGCTACTGAGAAGAATTCAGTCGTAGAGGATTGGTACTTATTTATAGGAAAATGATTTACTATAACACCCTAGGATACATAGTGGAGAGATACAATCATTTTTAGTCTGAGTAATTCCTTTCTGTTATATGAGTTTAATTGTTCAGTCCATCATTTTATACTTTGAGTGACAAAAAAGGCCATTCACTAGAAGAAAAAAGTGATGATGATATAACAAGTTGCCATCCAAGGAGATGGGAGTGATTCCTCTACCTGCTAACTTAAGATTCAGCTTCTCCCATGAAACGATTGTGGCTTCTCATTTTGGGTTAGCCAGATGTTCAAGTTCCTGTGCACAGTAGTAAATAATTCCACTTTTGTAAGTGCTTCTTTATTTTGATCTGTCAGATGGAGTTCACATGATTTGTGAACTGTTAGTAAGATTCTGTTGCTTAATTCTTCCCTAGAAAATGTCTAAATGTGGTCTGCCTAATCTGTAGAATTACATGTTCAAGTTATATCTTCCCCCTCCACATAATTCTTCAGCCATTTGTATTGTTGTGGCTGATTTGAAAGCATACCAACTCTTGAATTCAGCAGGTCAGAAGATTTTCAATAAATCATGTCCATGATTTTTGCTTTGCTTTCAAATCTATGCAACATTTTGTGTGTAAACAAATTGTAAAACAGCAGGTAGAATACACCAAGACAATAGCTGTAATGTATGGAAAGCCTGTTTATTGTTGTAAATATATATTAGAACACAAATGCAAGCTTTCACCACCAGATGGGTGGCTTCATCAGGCAGTTGCTCAGTCTGAATGAAGTAAATGAGAAGTTCTAATTAAACATTCAAAATCTAAACAATACAAAACATGACAAATGCTTAGATTAAACCTCACTCAGGCTACATTAATTCTACATTTATGAGCACAGAACATCCAGAAGCTTGCGCCAAACAGCAGGAAGGTCGGTGGAAATGTCCTCATTGCACCCAAATGCTTGCAACGAGGATGACCTTCCTGCTATTTGGAGCGTGCTTCGGGGTGTTTTGTGCTCATAAATCTAGAATTAATGTAGCCTGAGTGAGGTTTAATCTAAGCATTTGTCAAGTTTTGTATTGTTTAGATTTGAATTTTTAATTAGAACCTTCCATTTACTTCAGACTGAGCTACTGCCTGATGAAGCCACTCATCTGGTGGTGAAAGCTTGCATTAGTGTTCTTATATACAGGGTAATTCAAAACGATTGCCCCGATTACACATGAAAACAACGTGTTTATGAAGATAAACAGACAGCTGATATCCCTACATAAGAAAGAAGAAAGTTTACAATTTTATTGGAACCTACTGCTGTGTTGCTATGGTGACGTAGGAAAGTGAGCTGCCCGTGCGCCAAAGCCAGTGGGAAGAAATGGCGACTGCAGCAGAAAAAGTGTTTTGCATGCTGGAGTTTGAATCATTTTGTTGTTACAGTGCAGAGAATGTTTCGTAATCACTGCAAACGAGCATAAGGAGGTGGCTAGGCAGTTTGTAGAAATAGGATGTCTTTGTAAAGGTAAGAGTACCACCAGCCAACCAAGTGTTTCAGAGGAAAATGTTGACAGAATTAGTCACAGTTTTGAACGCAGTCCATGCAAGTCAACTTACCGCGCCAGCCAGGAGCTGTAAATGCCACAAACAACTGTTTGGTGTGTTCTTAAATGGAAGCTGCAAATGAAACCCTACAGAGTTCAAATTTTGTACACACTGAAGACTGATGACAAAGTGCAGCATGCTATCTTCGCTGAAGCCATGGAGAATGACATATTTGCTTCATGCCTAAATTTCAGTGATGAAGCTATCTTTCATATCAGTGGAAAGGTAAACCGCTACAACACTCGCACATGGGATACGGAAAAACCTGTTGCTGTGATTGAACATGAACGTGATTCACCGAAAGTCAATGTATTCTGTGCAATTTCTAATGTGAAGGTCTATGGGACCTTTTTTCTTCATTGAAGATACAGTAACAGATAATGTTTATCAAGATATGATCCAGCAATGGTTACTTCCACAACTGGATGACAATTCCGGGGACTACATCTGACAGAAAGATGGAGCACCCCTACATTGGAATATGCACGTTCGCCAATTTTCGAATGAAATTCTTCCGAACCGTTGGAGTCGTCATTGGGGACAGGTTTTTTTGTCTTCATCCTGTGGCCCCCCAGGTCTCTGGACCTTACTCCTTGTGACTTCTTTTTGTGGGGATATGTCAAAGACCATGTGTATGTGCCACCTGTGCTGAGAACACTGCAAGAACTAAAGATTCGCATTCAGCTTGTACTGGCATCAGTGATGATATAGACATGCTTCATAATGTATAGCGTGAAATGGATTACCGTTTAGATGTTGTCCGCGTGACCCAGGGGAGTCACATAGAACATTTGTAGGGTATGGAAACAAAATTCTAAACTTCCTTCTTTATTGTGCAACAATGTGACCTCTGTGTCTATGTTCATAAACCAGGTATTGTCATTTGTAATTGGGGCAATCATTTTGAATTACCCTGTATATATTTACACCAATAAATGGACTTTTCTTACTTTGCAGCGATTTTGTGTGTTGTTAAAAATCTCTCATCATTCAAAATTAAAAAGACAATTTGCAAAGGTTAGGACAAACCATGCATTTTACAATAGCATGTGCAAATGCTGTGATATGTATGCTGAGGAGGCAAAAGTATCCAAGTGCATTCCTAAGCAGTGCAATATCATTGGATTGTAGTGCAGAGATGGGAAGACCTTAGTGGAATACATTGTTTGGACACTGGAATCCCCCGCTCCTCATTCATGTGAAACTGCTGAGTTGCTTTCATCAGTTGCAATTCCATTTGCATACATGTCATAATCACTTTTATATGAACAGGGAGGGAATGTGTGTCCTAATGTATATTCTACTCCACTTAGGGGCCCTCCCATAGCAGAAAAAGTGTCTTCAGTTCACATCCAAATTGAAATAGAGTCCACACAGCAAAAGTTGGCTAAAAATAAATAAATAAACAAATAATTAAAAAAAAACTTTGCAAAACTTGATTTACTTTAAGTAGTTTTTCCAAAGTGTAAGTTTATTCTAATAATCTGAAACATACTTGCATCTTTCAGAAAATGAATTGAATTCCTTGCACACATAGAGTACTTCTATACATCTGTTTGGTGATCTTTTGTAAATAACATAGTTCTAAATATATTTATCTTAGAAGCAGTAATTAGTCATTGCAAACAAAATCATCTTGTAAATATGATATGTCCAAAAGATACTAAATACACCTTAATAACCGAGAAGACAATAAAGTCGCACAAATTACAAATTCGTAACTGGTATAGTAAGAAAGAGCATTTTCATTTGCCTGCCAACAAGAGGCTTTGTCAAGGCAAGTATACCTTATGTGTTACATTTACTTTATCATTAACAGGACACAATATTTGTATAATGAGAACACACTGTATAATGACAAATACCAAATCACACTAATGTGCATATCCCAGTGAAATATTCCTCTAAAGCATCTGGGTAAATCGCTTTCCCCTAAATTTGGTGCAGTGCATTTTTTACTAATTGACTTTGTTTTCCATGGGGGTCAGTATAAATAATTTTCATATTTTTCAGAAATTATTCATTCCAGGGGTTCAACGATCACAGCTGAATTGTCCTCTGTTTGCTGAGTATTTTACATTTTTCACTTTACTGCTATGACCAACCGTTACTTTCCTTTTGGACAATCTTCATTAAACACCCTGTTGTGGGCAAAGATCAGTCTTTGTCTCGAGTTCGGGAACTGCCATCACCATAGACTCTCATTCTCCACAGGCTTTGAACTCAAGACAAACAAAGACTATGTTGTCCTTGTTTGTTCAGTTTGTATTGTTATATTTATGATTTCAAACCTTGTTTTCTTCTCTGGGTTTAAACTTCAAACAGGTTATTGTTTGTCTAATGTAACTTGCTTTGACCTCCCATTGGCAGGCAAAAGCTTGGTGATTTAAAATACCTACTCTTTCTTACTTCACCAATTGCAGATTTATGTGACTTTATTGTCTTCTCAGTTGTAAATGTGGTGTTTCTAATTATAACAGACTGAGTAAGTCGAACATTTAACATAGAAAATTCATTGTATTACTCTACGTACTTGAGTATAGTGTGAACTTCTACCAATGTCTAATTTTTTCAATTGTTCTTGATATTATGACTAAGTTATGGCTTCTAGAAGGAATGTTAAATTTTGCAAATAGTTCATTTTCTAAGTTAAAGGGAAAAAAGTTTTTATCAATTGCATCATTAAAAATGTTAAGTATTTAGCTCTATGCCATACCCTTTTACACTGCTGTCATACTGTGTTTTACAAAGTGGGATTTTTTATTGGCCCATTTTATGGAGTATCTGCTTGCTTGTATATGTCTTGTCTAACACTGTCTTGTTTGCAATATCAGACAGACATACACAAGCAAGTGGGTACTCCATAAAATGGGATTCAACAAAAAAAAAAAAAAATCACACTTAGTAAAGAGAAAAC
Source organism: Macrothele yani (assembly GCA_039090855.1). Lineage (NCBI taxonomy): Eukaryota > Metazoa > Arthropoda > Arachnida > Araneae > Macrothelidae > Macrothele > Macrothele yani. Next base: position 17,311,493 of record CM076996.1, on the reverse strand, counting down.
TTGAAAAAGAGATAGAAATAGAGAGGAGTACCATGCTCATAACAATAATTGTGGATGAGCACTCTCGACCGAATGACAACTATAACTCTGGTGACCTGTTCCCGACAATAAACTAGGTTCTAGTTCAAAAATTTGGCCACCAAATACGTTAAAGCCCCAATTATCGGTGGCTCAGTTATTTATGGGGTCAGATTAACCATGGTCCTCTTTAGTACATGCAAATTTTATTCTTTTTTAAATTTTCTATGCCAGTGGATTTGTAAAATAACAGAAGCCATTACTGTGTATTTTAAATAACATTGCATCATAATTAAACAGTATTGCATCATCATTGTGGCAGAATTCATTAGTCATCACTGTTGCAGTTTCTCGTTCTGCTGCCAGAGTGAGTAGTAAAGTGCATTACAAATTTAATAGTCTTTTTTGTCTGTTAAACATTATGATTATTACTTAATTTATGCAACATTTCAACCCCTAAAATGTTAGGAAAAAGAAAGAGCTGTTTTAACAGTGGAAAATAAATTTGAGATTATTATGAGATGTTGATTAGAAATTTATGGATGTATAAAAAAAATAATATACATATTTATGGACATATAGAAAAATAGAGCAAAAAGAAAATGCTACAGAGAAAAACAAAAATCATGGACTTTCTATCTAAATAAGTTTTAAAATGTTCATCTTTGTATTTACATACTACAAGAATGTTTATCTTATGTTTCTGTAACTTCTTTATATATTTAACGCAATAAAACATAATTTGGATTAACCATGTTTTTCAGTTATCTGGGCTCTAACATCCCTCAATTGCCACTGATAATTGATGTTTTCCTGTATATACAAATTACCTGTATAAAACCTGTAATTTCAGTTTTTCACTAATGCAAAATATGCTTTATTGTGCTTATATTTTTATTTTTTAATGATATGTACATATTTCAGTTTGAGGATCACTATGACCCAAAGAAGATAGGTAACTGGGAGGTCCCAAGGAAGTTCAGGAAGGTATCATTTTAATTCTGTAAATAAAAAAAATTGTTAACTTCATAAAAATGAGAGCTCATATTCTTATTTATAAAAGTAAGCCTCAGCAAATGATACATATATTGTTTAAGCACACTGTCAGTTTCTTTATCAGTTTTTCCTTCAAATTTCTTTAGTAATGCTGAAAAAAAAGGAGCAAAAAGTAATTGGGTACTCTATTAATGGTATATGAATTGTTTGAAATCATTTTATTTTCGTAAAACAAAAATCTTACATGAAACTGACTGGCTTGCAGATTGCATTATTTGTATGCAAATTGCTTTTCATCAATTCAGTTTGACCCAAGGAAGAAAAAATAAAGTTTCTCCTTTTTTAGCAACTTTTTCAAAGTGAACTGTATGGATTTAAAAGTTGTGGCAATCTATAGTTTTTTAAAAATGGTAACATTAACTACTAACATAAAATATTTTGACAGTTCTAGTGCAATATGACGTAAAAGTACTGTCGGTGCACAAATGCACACCTAGTTTATTAAAATTTCAACAAGGATAATGTACAAAGTGGTACATAAAACTTAAAATACATTCACTTAACAGGTGAAATGTAAAGAAAATATGCCGCCCTGGTGGCACAGTGGTCTAAATGATGGCTTCTGATCATTTGTCCGAAAAAAGGTCCGGGTTTGAATCCCGGTGAGGCATGGATGTTGTGTTTGTCTTATGGCACTGGCTCTCTCCCTTCCCTAGAACCAGTGGCCCTAAATTAGGGACAGGCAACTGCTTATAGCCCATTGAGTTGCTCACGGTGGTCGTTAAACCTCCAATAAAAAAAAAAGAAAAAGTATGAAAAAATTCTTGGTACATCAGAGACCCACTAACTTAGGTGACAAGAGGAAATTAGGAACATGCAAGTAATTCACAAGTGCACAGTGCTTATGTACAGTCATAGTGCCATAGAAAACTGATATCACAATGTCATACAATCTTTCTGTAGGCACAAAGCCATGAGCATTATGAAGTGAAGACATAGAGTACTACAAGATGAAATTATAGGAACTCATGGCATACAAAATGATATAAACAGGGAATACAATAGTGACAAGAAATACTATGACAAGTAAGATAAGATCACACAAATTGCTAGTAAGACTACAGAAAACTGGCACAAAGTCAGCCAAATACCATCCAAGCCATTCGGCAATACATCAGAACAAAGGCACACATGATGGTAGTTACCACTGAGCAACTAAAGCAATGATATTTTCACAAACACATTCAACATAATATAGAAACATAGAAATAGAAACACTAAGTGAATGAAAGGTTAACCATAGTACAAAACAAAACATATGATATTCCCTGGGAATGACACCTTCAAAAGTACAAACTTACGACATATGAAATAACATTTTCAGTACTGCATACCCGGTCCAGCAGCCAGAAATGCACTACAAAAAAAAAAAGTTATACTCCATAGACCAGTAAACAGTAAATCACAACAACTCATAAGAAACACTGATGAAAATATAGTAATACAGACAGTAATGAAAATGCTGGAGAAAACCCATACATAAGTTCAATAATTAAAATTAATGACAGAACTATACCCATTTGTAAACACTTTAAGAAATAACATCTTAAAACATTGTAATAAATAGACAAGTAGGCCTAGGCAAAGAAACCTCCCCCCCCCCCAAAAAAAAAGACATAAGAAGATTTGAAAATCTATAGACTAGGTGCACTTGTTTACCACTGTGGTAAATAACGAAAGAAGCCTCTTAAGTTGAAAAGAAAAGAAAAGTAACAACTATATCATTATACCATACCATACAATAACATAAGGAGGCATACAGTAAAGTGAAATTGGAAAAAAAAAAAAAAACATTCAACGCTACAAAAAAAAAAAAACCCTTGGAAAATATATACATATGGTACATTTGTAAAAACAATCGAGCATAAATTATGAAAAGGAAATCAATGACAACAATCATAACAATAATCTATTAAGCGTATGTACCCCCAAACAACAATAAAGAGGTGAAACATCTACCATAATTTCATGAAACTAATGCACTTGCCTACCAGAGTGATTAGTAAAGAAGTACTCCTCTTAAGTCAAAAAGAAAAGAAAAGTAAATTAACAACTATAGCATTATATCATACCATACAATAATACAAGAAGCAAACAGTAAAGTGAAATTAAAAAAAAAAAAAAATTAAACATCACAAAACCATGAAAAGCATATACTGTACATATGGTACACATGCAAAAAACGTCGAGCGTAAATTATGATAAGAAAATCACTGACAATGATCATAACAGTAATTTTATGAACATGAGTACAAAGGGCATCCTGAAAGTAATGCCATATCCCTCATAATATTTTTATTTGTAGCAGCAAAGATGTGAAACTTGGTGGCAAAATACTTGGGCATATTGCTAATAATTTTATTCATTTTATTTTATTTTGTAAAATTTCTGCTGTACAATATTATAGAAAAGTAATATCATACTCGGTAACAATACAATATGTGCCACAATCATAATCTAATTGTACAAATAAAGTAAACAAATTCACCAATGAAACTAACAAAACACGACAAATCACCAAAACTTTCACAATAAATACAAATTATGCACAACAACAAAACTCGTTCCATTGATAATTAATATCAATTGTCAATATGAATCAAATATTATATGATAGTAATAATTAAATGTACAGCAAGGGGCCAGGAAAAAAGGCTGACATGCTACCTGACAACAATGCTAGCCTATTCAAAGTATTGTCCATCATTTTCTACACATTTCCGCCATCTTTGAACCCTTGGTAAAATCAATTTTGGAAAAATTCCTGAGGCTGTCCTTTCACCCGCGAGTTCACAGCTAGTTTAACGTCTGTCACATTGTCAAAACGTTCCCCACGAAAGGTATTTTTCAAAGGGGCAAACAGAAAAAAATCTGAGGGTGCCAAATCAAGACTGTAGGAGGATTGGGGCATCACCGTCCACCCCATTTTGGCAATAGCCTGTGAAGTCTCCACTGAGGTGTGGGGACGTGCATTATCATGGTGTTAAACAAGGCTATGAAGTGGAATGTCACGTCTTTTCCTTCTGATAGCTTTCTTTAGCTTCTTCAATGTCTGCCCATAGTGAGCACTGTTTATTGTTGTACCCCGTTCAAGGAAATCAGTCAAAATGAAACCACGTTTGTCTCAGAAAATTGTCACGATCACTTTCCGTGCAGAACAAGATGTTTTCACCTTTTTCTGTTGAGGTGAAGATGTGCGATATAGATGAGTTCGGGCTCAATTTTAGGAGCCCGGGTCCAAAGGCCTAGAGCCCGGCCTGCTTTCTTCGATTACATGTGTTTGCTGAGCCTGGGCCCGGATTCTTGGAAAATTTTGCTTATCAAGGCTTGCATTTATACATTATACACTGGCCAAAGATATGACCCAAGCAAGGATTAGTTTAAAAATCATTAGTTTAAAAAGTTTAGTTCAGTTAATTCACTTCACAATATTAGTATGTTTTTAGAAATACTGCACATAAAGCCAAATGTTCTAAAATGTGGATTTGAAAATAAATAAATAATCAATGTGCCCTTCGACCGTATCAGGGGAATCAGTAATTTTGGTAAAAGCTGAAGAAAAGAAAATCGTTTAGAAACAAAAAATTTCATTTGTCGTTTCTTTTTGATTTCTAAATTTACTTTTATTTTGAATAAATTGCATTATAAAATGTACAACACTGTACAGACAGTTGCAAGTGTTTGAAATTTTGACTCCAGAAAACTAATCTTTGCAATATAATTTACATACATGCTAATTGGTAAAGGTAGTTTAGAGTAATGTAGTAGAATATAAAAAAAAGCATGTAGGGAAATTTCCAAAATTAAAAAAAAAAAAAAGAAGGTCAAAGCATTCCAGACCAGATTATTCTGCATTTTGTAACATTAACAAAGCTTTGCGCTTAATAGTATAATAATCACAATATTATCATATGTGTGTGCAGTTTCCAGATCAAGTTCATCATGAAACGAGAGAGAGAGAGAATTGCATCTAATACCTCAGCGCTTCAACTTGATCTTCTTTTCTCTAAAACTCGACCTGCTGCACTAAAAACCAACGTCACCCCAAAAATCGCGGGAGTGAGGAAATTAAAAAAAATAAATAACAATACTTCTAACTGCACAATTTTGGAAATTAATACATCATTTTAAAGATAAGATTCTTGATTTTTAATAAAACACAAAACATGGGAATGCATCCCCCCCCCCCCCCAGTTTTTTGATACCAGACCTCCTTAAGGCTGTCTTTGAATGAGTGTTAAGCTTCATCTTCTGCGATAGATGGTGCAAAATATCACTCCTTGGACGTGGCTTTTACGTCTTGAGGGATTGTCCCAGAAGTTGGTGTCAGCAAATGACTGAAGACCTTACCATATTCAGAATGGAAGCGGTCTCTCGTTGGCTCCACAATGAAAAGACAAAAATACGCATTGTTACGTTTTAACCAATGACATTGTTTGCGGGTGTGTCATGGCGAAAATTTTAACCTCTGGTGAATTTCAGAGGGACCTGATCAATCTTTCTGTTGGTTTATCAGGGATTAATTAATGCAAAATTTTCTCCCATGACATACGTTAGAAGAAAAATTCCTGGTTGAAAGGCAAGGGAATTCGTGCGCAAAATTCGCTTGTCTTAATCACAACCAGGAAAACAAAATTTCATGTTATAGAAAAAAAAAAGAGGAAGAGAATAATATTTGATTTAACTGACTTTGGGCTTTTGGAAATAATTATTTTATCTGTTCTTTTATCGCGATAGGAAAAGGCGAGTAGGTGTGCAGCTCAGAGAATCAAAATTAATTTTACTTTTATATCACGGAATGGGGGAAAAGCATTTCTGAAAAAAAAAGAAAAAAAGAGAGTTGTGAGAAAAGGAAATCTTCTTTCAGATCGGCCATTTTAAGGGTTCGGTCTTAGAAGTCGCTCAGAAATGTTGCAGAAAAGCTCTTAGGGGGTTGGCGCTGTTCTATTTTTGGGGACAAGGTCACAGCCGCACATAGGAAGTTACTTGGTCCCTACGTGTTGAAGGTCAAGTTCATCTTCCCCTGGCCGATCAAAGATGCCTTGTGCCTGGTAACATTTTTTTCGTTGAGAGTACTGGACGCTGCAACGATGCTTACATGTGAAAGTCAGAGGTCACTCGAGGCGTGGGAGAAAGCCGTGGCTTGCAGGGCTGCTGTTACTAGGGAAAATTTCAGCCAATCAGGGGTCAGCATTTTCCAACACCCCAGAGTTCTTTTACACTTTGAGAGGCTTGTCTCAGTTCACTCTGTCTTTTGTCTTCGCTCTTGCTGGCCGGCAGAAAGAGGTCCCGGCCGAGTTTTTCTCCTCGCCTTTTGGTGGGGAGAGGACCCACAGAAGAAAAAGAGTTTTTTTTTTTTTTTTTGACTGCTTTTGCTGACCACCAGTCCACCACAATGGGACACTCTGGATCTGGGCTGCTATTGAAAGTTTGACGATGTAGAACGCGGATAATTTTTTTCTCCGGCCGGGAACTTCGCCCTGGAGAAAAAAATGGCGGGGAGACGGCAGGCTAAGATGATGTCACTCGTGGAGAGAACTTAGCCGAGGAAGGCAAGACATGCCTCCTCCCTTATTGATATCCTGAAAAAACAAAAAAAAACATCGACAGCTTCTCCATTCTGTTGCTGCTTCCAAAGGGGAGGCCTGCTTCAAAGGCCGGAGGAAAGAAGCCAAAAAAGGTTCCATCTCATCCCAAAGTTTCGAAAATGGTTACCTCGGCTATTAACCGTTTAAGGAAGGGAAACAGGGAGGCTTTTCCCTGCAGGCCATCGAGAAACACATTGCTTCTAATCACTAGGAGAATGTTGCAAGGCCCTCACCTCACCTCTCATCAAAAGGTACCTCAAGTCTGCAGATTTCAGCGATGCCCTTGTTCAGAAAAAAAAAGACTGTGGTTGTGCCTGGACCGTGAACTGTAAAAAAAAAAAAAAAAAAAAAGAAGAACAAAAAAAGAACGCCAGCTCAAAGGTAATGCTTTAGTCCATATCTTTTAGTATTGATATATAAAAGCCCAACAAATACCTAAGCTTCGAGTTGAGCATAAAAAAAAAAGCAAGTTTTTTTTTTTTTGCCGCTGATTGTGGCTGTGTTGTCGTTCAGTTTTCAAAAATAAGATTTATTAGTTCCTCAGGTATGAGTTCAGAAAAAAGAAAGAAAAAAAGAAAGGGGAGTTGAAAATGCTTTCATTTATGTTTTTTTTGGTGTTGTCATGTCTGGTATTTTAGCAACTCCCCAGGCCATGTAAATTTTAATGTATCGGAAAAATTTGGTTTAATGTTTGAGCACAGTGAATTTTGTTGCATCGATGGTAGGTTAGTTGGGCATGTGATAATTGAAAAGCAGTGTTATTGGAATTCCGTGTGTGATAAAATAATTGTAAACATTTTTCTCTAGCCTTTTACAGCGTTGAGTTTTTTTTCTGAGTGAAGATAAATTATGGGATGATTTATATTGGGAGCATATGTATAGTGTGATAAAATTGGAAACCTAAAGTGCTGTTTACATTCTTGGAGTGTTGAGTGTCGAAATTAAGAGTGTTGGTGTGTTATTTGAGGACCAGTATTTTACATGCTCCAGATGAGTGTTAATCTCCCATTGGAAAGGGGTGATCTTAGGGCAAGCCGGGAACTTGTCCTAGGGCAGAGGGCTCTGAGTAGGGAATTTTCACCAGGATGCGATATGTGCAAAATAGAAGTTAAGGTATTTGGGTTCTCAGGTTTAGTATTTCACAAAAAGAATGAACATCATGGGTTGAGAAGACACACTTTTGCTCACCAGTTCCAGTATTAATTGTTCTTTTCTTTGGTCTAAATTTTCTTGTTTTTACAAAAAAAGTTAAGAGTCGAAATGTAATTTTAATTTTCAGTAAGGTGAAAATATTTAGTAGGTTATGTAAATGATCAGTGTAATTGTCTGCAGTGTGACCTGCACATTGCTATGGTACAGAGGAATTTCCTTGCTGGTAATTTTTCCTGGGATACATGTGGATAAAGTGATTTTGGATTCCTGGGATATATAGAGACAAGTGATTTTTCCTGGGATATATAGAGACAAGTGATTTTTCCTGGGATATATGTGGATAGAGATAAGTGATTTTTCCTGGGATATATGTGGATATTGTGATTTTGGATTTCTTGGGATATATAGAGAGATAAGTGATTTTTCCTGGGATATATGTGGATATGGTGATTTTGGATTTCTTGGGATATAGAGAGATAAGTGATTTTTCCTGGGATGTATGTGGATATGGTGATTTTGGATTTCTTGGGATATAGAGAGATAAGTGATTTTTCCTGGGATATAGTTTTGTTAGTTCTGGGCCGGATGTGCCTGTAGTATTTAGGGTTGAAGTACGACAGGCTCTTGCAGGCGTGGTTGATCAAGGTGGGATCATGCATTGGTTCGAAAAGGGGGAGCCTTGAGGACGTGGTTTTTTGGGGAAAACTTGTCTTCAAACCCCCCAAGTAGTTTCGCTGCTCACGGAGATATGTACTGCCAGCGAGGGTCGGTCGGGCGTTGCTTCAATAAATGTGGCGAGATCATGTTAGAGGAAATTCTGTGCCTGATGATGATGTGTCGCACTTGGGGATTTTTCCTTTTCCTAGGCTGAAATTGGATTCACGACCCAATTTCACGCCTTCAGACCGACTGATATTTTCTTCCTGTGTTGGTTCTCAAAACCCAGGGTCGTGTCTGAACTGAGAGTATTTGCCTCACCGCTACCTCAGTAATTCACTGCAGGTGTTAAAATTAAGCTTTGTTTTGTGATTTAAAGTATCTAAATTAATTTGTTTATGATATGCTGTAGTGCTAGGGATGTAAATTCTGGTTGTTAGTGTTAGTGAACTTGATATTTAGTTTGGAAATTTAGTTAATTGGTATTTTGAGCTTTTGTTTACAGTATAGAGTTATTAAGTATCTTGAGCTATTATTTGAAGTGCAGAGTGAGGTGATTTTTATGAGCAAGCTAGTGCAGGAAGATTGTTTGAATTTCTGAATTATGTTGATGATGTTATGAATAGTGATAATTTTAGTTAGTTAGTGAGGTTTCTTTATAAGTGAAGTAGGTTTATTCAGGATAGTTCTATAGGTTATGTAATGTTAATTAATGCTTGTGCTCAGTGTAAATTCTGTTTTGAGGATGATTTACTTGGTTTGTTTACTTGCGGATAGTAGATTTGTTAATGTATAATTTGTGGCTCTTATTATAACTGTAAATTTAATTGAAGTCTTTGAAGCTGGTCTGGGAGATTGCAGAGTTTGCTAAGATTGTTTAGGTGCTGTAAATTTAAATCAATAAGTGTAAAATTGTAAATTTGTCATTGAGCTAAATAGGTGGAGAAGAGAGTATGTTTCAAAAGAACAGAACTTGTCCACCTTGTGGAATTAAAAATAAAAAAAGAATCCAGTATTTTTTTGTGTAAACCATGTGAATCATAGTATAATTTTGGATGCATAAAGTCAATGCCTGATGTTCAAACCAACTGTGTTGTAATATGTCAAGTTGTGCTGTTCATAAGGCCAGTGGCCAAATAGAAATAGAAAAAAAAATTGAGATTCTGTTTTTATACTGCTGTGTTTAAGCAAACAAGAAAAAAGGAAATACCATCTGATTGTCCACTAAATTACCTTGTTAAGTTTTTAAAGAAAAAAAAAATATAGGCAGTAGCCTTTCAAAAAAGTTCAAAATTAGTGCAGTGTGAAAATTTTTGTGTGCTGTTGTCTTCCATGACTTGAACCCATGTACCCACCTTAGCTTGACTAAGGCTATCGATCCGAATCCTGGTATTATAAGGTATTTCATAACCGCAATTTTTGTCCTGCCCTTTTAAATTGACTTTCACAGCTTCCACAAGTTGTTATTGAACGAGTACATTTTATCCTATGACTTATAGCGACACATTTTCATATACATGCAACAATATTCACTTATTTTTGCACTTTCAGATGACTCAACTCTGCGTGAACACAAACTTTTCAATAACTTCTTGTGGAAGGTAAATTCTTAGATGCATTTTTGTTTAGGATGTTCATGGCCTTCTAATACTTAGAAAATATTTTTGTTTCGAAATGCATCTACCCATCTCCCAAAGTTAAATTTTAGTCAAAATTCAAAATTTCCCTTCAAGTTTACTTTTGGCTATCTATTATAATAATCCTTATATAAGCTGGCGAAGATAACCCCACAACATTAAATGGTGCCGTGACCTGAGATTCCGCCACAATAGGTGGAGCTTAGTAGGTAGGCATAGTTTTTGCCTCAAATTCAAGTGTTTTCTGGTTATAAACACATTTTCTCTTCAGAAAATGAACGTACAGTAGAATTTAAGATGATCTATAGAAGACAAGATTCCAATCTCACTTCTGTGCCCATTCTTTGATTTCTATTTGGCCTAGATAATTAAAAAAATCAGACAGAAATGAGAGATTTCGTTTCTTCCACACAGAAACACTACCAAGCTAACTTCTTGCGCCATCTAGCGCCAAATTGGAATACTTTCGAGTTAGATAAATTGAATTAAAAAAAAATTCTAACAAATTTTTTGGAAAAATAACTGCGACACATATTAGCTATCGGTTGTTTTTATTTGTGCTAAAATTTCATACTCTACAAAGTAATAGTTTTTGAGAAAATGTGTACAAAAGAATTTGCATTACAGATATAGGACAGAATTTCTGTTACACTCATTCAAAGACAGCCTTAAACTAATCCTTGCTTGGGCCATAGCTTTGGACAATGCATAATGCAAGTCTTGCTAAGCAAAATTTGTCTTGCAATGGCAGCTAGCTTAGGAAATTGAAAATCCTTCCACCATGGTAACAAATCCACAATGAAATTTAACACGTGTAATCCCCCCCCCGGGCTGGTTTTTCGGTAGTTAAGGAATTCTGAGCCCATCCGAGCCCGAGCTCATCTCTAATGTGCGGTGCCATTCCATTGATGCACATTTTGTTTCTGGGTCATGAAAGAACACTCAGGTTTCATCCTTCATCAAAACATTAGAGAAAAACACCTCACTCTCATAACAATCCAAGAGGTTCCTGCACATGTCCACCCTTTGCTCACATTGTTCACAGGTTAGGTTTCTTGGGATCCACTTTGAACACATTTTTCTGTAGCCCAGGTCCTTAATTAATGTTTCCATAGCATTGTGACCACAATGATTGCATCACACTACTACTGGATGGTGACACGATCAGCTGTGATGAGGTCTTTCACGTGTTGCCTGTTGGCATCTGTCACTGCAGTCGCCGGTCTTCCACTCTGTTTTTTTGTCCGACACTAAACTTTCTCCCCTTGAAACCTCTTCATCCATCTTTGGACATTACTGATATCGATTGCGGCAACTCCACACACCGCCAGGTGTCTTCAGTGGATTTCTGGAGCCTCACATCCCGCTTTTTCCAGGAATTCAATTACGGCTCGCTGCTTTTCTCTGTCATTCATGATCTTTATTTCTGATTCTAAAAAATGTGTTCCCACATTGGTGACATATCATAGTACATATCCGTGCAGTTTCATTAAAATCACTTCAAAATTTCAAAAGTTATTAACCCTCTGGGCGCCAAGAGCGTGTTAATGCGTTTTCATTGTCCGTCCCGCAAGTGCCAAGGGAGTCTGAACTCGTCCTGAAATCGGTGTCCCAATAGCGGCTTGAGCGAGCTCAGACGTCCTGTAAAAGATTTCCCAACATCGCCAAGAGCACGTTTAGACGTTTGTTCTTTTCCCCTGTGTGATAACCTAAGATACGCCCCATGTCAGTTGTTAATTGATGAATGGAGTTTAGCCAAACAAAATCCTGTGACCCAAAGAGTGCGAACAAAGGCTCCCCGATTACCCCTATGGCGGGCATTTAGAAGGCAACATCATTAGGGCTATGTGAAATGGGAAAAGTAAAGTTGCCATATCATTCAGGTGCTGTTCCCTTATTTTCTTCCATGAAGTACCCAGAAGGAATCAATAGCTTTTGCGAGCTATTGATTCCTTCTGGGTGCTTCGTGGAAGAAAATAAAGAAAAAGGCTGTTTTATAACTTCTGCAAGCTGCATGGCTTTTCCCTCTATGGCAGGGAAGACATTTTCATCACGAAGGGTGTCAATGTAACCTACAAGCGAGTCATAGAGCTTCACTACTGTCCCAATGCCAATTTCAGGTGTCTGAAGTGATAAGTTAGCTCTGTTTAAATGTTGTAGTATTTTATCCCACAATATTGCCGTATGTGCAACTTCAAATTTTGATGATAGTCTTTCAGCTTCTATGCGGGTTTCTGATTTCTGATCAGTATTATTTGCGAGTTACATATGAGTCTGCTGAATTTCACGAAAACTTGTCATAAATGATTGAGCTGCACCTGCACATGCAGATCAATGAGTTACTGAGAGATTTCTTAGAACTGTACCTCCATCTTTCAAAGATTTTATAAAACAGTTTCACCGATGAGTTGTGGCTGAGAAGAAAATGTATAATAAAAAAGCGCTCCACTACTTTGCCACACTTTTTAACATATCGTAATGTAAATATCAATTGATCTGTATGCGAAATGTCTGGTGTAGAGTCGACGCTGATGGCATAATACTTAGATGCTTTCACTTCATCCACTATAGCCTGAGAAACCCTTGCAGTGAGCAGCTGAATGAGTTCTTCATACACAGTCGATGATAAATATGATGGGTTTCCTCAGCCCTTATTACCATATCATTCAAGGTGCTGTTCCATGAATGGATCAAACTTTGCCAGCAATTCAATTATTCCTAGGAAATTTTTATTTTGCAGTGATCCAATAGACTCGTTGTTTCCTATGAAACACAAATTTCGCTGACATAAGAATTTTGTCACTTCAATGACTCGCTTAGAACTTCTCTCCAATACTGATACTCCTTTTTGCACTGACTTTGCAAATGAGTATACACTCCTGCTTTTTGAAAACATCTCCTCGACCAAGTAACAGCACAATTTTGATGCTGAATGCTGTTTTCATGCATTTCCACACCACGAGTGGCATTTTTCCAGTCACTGAAACCATTCACAAATAGTGACTCTTTGATTGAGAAAAAGCTTGCATAGAAAGCAATATGCGCTTCCTGTAGATTTGGAATAAATTAGCCAGTCTCGTTCAACCTTTTCTCCATTCAGCATCATGAAAGAGAACAAATCTTTGGAAAGGTAGCGGCGTTGATTTTGGTATACTCTCATTGATTCGGGAAACTTAACAGCTATGTTTCTATCTGGAAACTTGATTGCTGCAAGATGATCAATTACCGTATTTTTCCGTGTATAAGAAGATATTTTTTCCCAAAATTTTTAGACCAAATATTGGGGGTTGTCTCATACACGGGGGTTAACCTTTGTCACAAAACTTCGGAAAAAATATGATTTTGAACCGAGTCAGATTGCAAACATGGATGAGGTGCCTCTCAATTTTGATGTGCCTTCCAACAGGACTTAATGTGAAAGGAGTCAAAACAGTGGCAATCAAAACAAGTGGCTATATAAAGACACACTATATTGCTGTCCTTGCATGCTGTGCAGATGGTACCAAGCTGCTTCCTATGCTGATTTTTAAGAGGAAAACATATCCTAAAGAGACCATACCAACTGGAATTATTGTCCAAGTTCATGAGAAGGGCTGGATGAATGAAGAGATCATGGCTATTTGGTTTGCAAAGAGTTGGTCCGTAAGACCTGGATGGCTCTCGAAGAAGTCAGCTCTGCTCGTGTTTGATCAGTTCCAAGCACATTTAACAGAAAAGACAAAAAGGATTGCAGCGAATTTGTGAACACAGCTAGCGGTTATTCCTGGTGGACTTACAGGTCACCTACAGCCTCTAGATGTTTCCATCAACAAGCCCTTTAAAGCCCTGATGAAAGAAGAATGGAATAAATGGATGTAAAAAGCAGGTAATAACTTGACACCGACAGGGAGAGTGAAAAAAACAACCATTACTGAGGTCTGCAACTGGGTCCTAAACTCATGGAATGGAGTCAAGCAAGAGGTGGTTGTGAAGTCCTTCAAGAAATGTGGAATCAGCAATGCCATGGATGGAACTGAGGATGATCTAATATATAGAGACAGTGACTCAGACAACAGCAGTGATGCAGTTGAGGTTGAAAAAAGTGATATGTCTGAAACTGATAGTGCTGAAGAAAGTGATGCATAATTTCATAGTTTGTATCTTAAAAATATTACATAATTTCTAAATAATATAAATTTCCAAACTTCTTTTTTTAATATTAGTACAAGACTTTGTCTGTGATATTACCTAATTTCTAAATGTACTTAAGTGATATTACCTAATTTTGAAATGTACTTCAATGATAATACCTAATTTAAAAAAAAATATGAAATGTGTCCTTTTTTGTAATAAAAATATTGATTTCTTAATTTTCGGTTCGAAAACATAGGGGTCGTCTTATACATGGGGGCGTTTTATAACGGAAAAGTACGGTAATTCTTCCTTATCATTAGATTTCCAGTTAGCTGAATCTTTATCAAATTTGAAGACTGCTGGTGCTACTACATTCTCGGATGTTGATGGTTGGTCTTCAGTTTCAATAACATGTGCAGAGGAATTAGACTGTGCCTGTGCTCCAGTAGCTGTGGAGTCATCATTTCTTTCTCGTTTGTAAAACTTGGTCATCATGGGAACCTCGCCAAGCAGTTTGGCACGAGCAGCCTCACTTTCAGCTCTGTTTTTGACCCTGGTGACTACTTTCCTTTCGTTCCATTTCAGTCTTCTGACACTGTTATGTCTACTTCAGGGGTCCTTTCGTTTTCCGCAAATGAACACACACTGGTCACTGGACAGTGGAAGACACAAACAAAATCTTATCAGATATAATAAAGAGCCAGATATGTTTGGAACGCATGGCATCACAGCAAGCAACGTCTGCATTTTTGCGTAATCACACATGGTCAGGTTTAGATGTCAAGGTGATCGTGTCTGTGGACGGCAAATCTCTGGCAGAAGATGATTTCCATTGCACTTGTATAAAAAAGTTAAGAACGTATCTTTGCAAATATTTTGTGAAACTGGCTGAAATTTTAATAAACACCATAAATTACTAATTAGGAACATGACCTCCAAATTTCGCCTGAATGGGTAAAAAACTTTTTAAATTAGCCGTCAAAATTTTATTACCCGTTTCTGTTTACTGATGAATTAAAAATTCCATGCCTATTTTAAAAAGTTTTTAACCAATTCTGGTGAAATTTTGAGAGTGTCTTCCTATTACCAATTCATAGTGTTGATCAAAATTTCAGCCCGTTTCATTAAGATTTCGCAAAGTTCGTTTTTGCATTTTTTTTATGCACTGTTCTGATTCAATAAAACCAAAGTGAGCAAAATTGCACCTAAAAACAGGTGTCGCCCCAACAGAATGTTGTCAATAATTTAATAACAAAGGGGGCGGGCATGGATAAACCCACAGACGATGGTGACAGTTGATGAAATAATATAGGATCATGTATAACAATGTTTAAGTATACATTACATCATCATTACTATGCATTACCAAAGTACAGGGTGCCATCCATTGTTTAACGCATATCAGCCAAAATAATGTTTTATGCATAATAAAACATTTTGTGCCCGTAAAAAACCGTGCACCATGAGGCAGTAGCCTCTACAGCCTCATGGATAATCTGGCTCTGACTACCCTCATACACCACTGGGTTGTGTCCTCCTTTGACCCTTTGGCACCAGCGCAGTCCGATTACAATGTCGCTCCGACCCAAATGCCTGGTGATATGGCGACTTGACCAACCGGACTTTCTCAGCCCAATTATATGTCCTCTCTCAACTGCTTATATTGTGCATGGATCTGACATCGAGGCATCCTCACAGTCCATGGATGTTATCAGGATCGAATGACTTCTTTGGGGTGCTATTGGGTGCTTCATTTTTTGGCAGAGTGTATTTGCTTAGTAGAAAAAAAATTCTGTCAGGGTTAGTGTTTTTCATAAGTAGTAGTACACAACACTCACTATTTTTAGATCAATTCAAGGTCAAGCTTTCCTTGCTCCTTCAGTTGCTGTCATTAAAAAAGCACACAGCAGGTGTGTCTGCCCTGGCTTAGCTAATTCACTTAGTTGTTCTTCAGCTGCAAACATGAAAGGGAGAGTTAGTGCATTGAATTTTTTTATGCATTATTTCAGGTATGGCTGACAGTTTTCTCTCAATGTGACCACATTGAGAGAAAACCGTGTACAATAACGTAGTTATCAAAATCATTGCACCATAGTTAAAAAGCTAATTTTAAACTTATGGTGGTAAGATGTGAGTAATGAAGTGACAGCTGCACTCCAGCCAGAATGTATGACATAACTGAAGCCAACATGCATCATTGGAGAAATTCCAATGAAATAATTTGCTCTTTAGAGGAGGGAAGTACTGTATAATATGCTCACATATAAGCCAATATCCTTACTTCAAGAGCTAAAAATTTGTAAAAAACCTTGACCACATATAAGCAGACCTTAAATTTTCATGATTTTGAAATATATACAGGGTGATTCATAAAGAAGTATACTGTTTCAACACACTATAAAACAAGAACAATGTAAGATATTTTATGTTACCTGTAACAGAATTGTAGGGGAATGTTTAAAGTTTTTTAGAGACAGTCACAGATGTTCTATATGTGCACCCTTAGTCACATGACACACATCGAGCCGGTAATCCATTTCCACCAAAACGCAAAGTAAGATATCTGAATCAAGTGCAGGGATAGTGGCTGTGATACGCTGTTTCAGCTCCGCTAGATCAACAGGAAGGGGTGAGGCGAATACCTTTGTCCTTTAATGTAGCTTCATCAGTGAAAACTAAGTGATCAGCAAAATTGTAATTTTCAAAACGTTGCTGCATTTCGGCACAAAATTCAAAGCACTTTGTCTTGTCAAGCAAGGTCAGTGAGATTTTGTAACATCTGCACTTTGTATGGAATAATTTTCAGCTTCTTTCTCAAAATTCTCCAGACAGTGGGCTGTGAAATCTGCACTTCACAACTCACCCTCCGTGTTGATTTTCCCGGGTAGTTCGTTGAATGGCGGTGCAAACACTATCGATGACTTCTTCCGATACACATGGTCGTCCAAGACTTTTAAGTTTGCACAAACAGCCCATAGTTTCAAATTTTTTATGCCAATCGTAGATACATGTTCTGGTTGGAGGTTCTTTTCCGAATTGTGATCGAAAGTGCTGTTGCACAACAGTTACAGATTCCGTTTCACTCAATTCAAGAACACAAAACGCCTTCTCCACTGCAGCCCCTGCCATTTTGACTGACTAGTCACGTGACATGCGCACTAGCGCCTACGTCACTTCAAACTTTATGAGTACATCTACCCAACGGTTCGCAGTTGTGGTACATGTCTTCAACTGTTACTGTTTTACAGCATCTGGAAACTGTATACTTCTTTATGAATCACCCTGTATATATATATATATTGAAATGAATTATGCAAATTTTGGAGATTATCTTCTGTAAAAACCTTTGAAGTACGATTCACCATCAGTTTCCAAATAACACCAGTAACATCCATTGCATTACTTATGCAGCATTTTTTGAGAGACTTCATAACAACATCTGGTGAAATTGTGTCCCACAATTCTTTCACCCAAGAAGTAACAAGGCCATGTCGGCCTTTTTCAAGTTACCACCTTTCGTAAAACACTGTGTCTGTTCTTCCACAGCACTGATGACTTTTACCAGTGAGGACCAGAAGATGCACACACCCATGCTTGTTGTGAAAACTCAGGAGAGGAGAAATGCCTGATTGGCTGTGGCTAACCCTAACAGCTAAGTGATTTATGTGTTGTCTAACTCACTGCATGTCCAGTTTGAAAGATGGCATCCTGCAGCTGCACACAGGAAATAATGAGGTATTCCATGTTTGGAAGCAAGCAATTTCAGGGTCTCAATTTGAAATGGGGATTAGGTTTTTCACTTATCATATTAGTGCCACTTATTCCTGTAGGAATCCTACTCTGGGTGGAAAAACATTTCATAATTTTTTTTCATTTTTTTGGAAGTGCTTCGAAGTAGTGTAATGTGTGAATCCTCGCGTTGCAGTTGTCGGCAATTTGATTACTTTGAGACCACGGTATTCCACGTTCCGCTACATGGCATAAATACTGAAATGCAAAACAGGGTCAGATTTTTTTAAAGAATACATGCATAAATATTTCAATGAATACAAGTAAAATGCATAGAATGGAATGGGAAAAATCTCTGTAATCATAATTTCCCTCTTACTGTAGTGTGAAATCAGTGCCTCCTTTTGCATCACATGTATGCCATTGGTAGATGGAAGGAATGTAGTTTTTCCACAATGTCTTGAAAGCAGAATAATGGTATCTACCAGTTATTATACATAGCCGCGCTCCCCACCCAAAGTGGGGGTACAGCTGAGGATAATAACTGACAGGTCAGAAAAGTATCGTGGAGAGCTGCGGTCTGACATGTAAACGAACCCTCCGGTAAATTCCACGGGAGAATTCGTGTAACACTTCGGAAGTCCAGCCCTATTAATTTACTGACCCGCATGTAAGCTTACCCCCCCCCCACACTTTGAATGCAGGATTTCTTCCAAAACCTTTTGGATTATATGCAAGTATGAACAGCATGTTAGTTTATGAACTAGTTTATCTTTGACTTCAATGTATTTTAGAAGTCTGTCATTCCCCACAGTCTTCAGTGAAACTAATAAGCTGTTATCTTTAAGATTAAGAGGTGAGTTTAGATTTCTTTTGTTTTTAAATAAGGAGTCAGAGAAAGAGCTCTGGGCATTACTTTTACTGGGGTCTCCCAGCAGTGGTGAGTTGTTTAGAAGAAACACCTTTAACAACCATAAGACACTTGTCACTCAGTGTTTTACACTTGCTTAATTTTTCTGTGCCATTTCCCCTCCAAGCAGTGTGCAATCGTGATCCACAGGAATACATCCTTAAATAACTTTATTTTGATGATTGCTATCTTCACAAAGAAGTTCCCATTCTCTTTACACTAGAGCCATTATGATTCATAAGAAACCGAACTGCATGATCCAAATGTGTAGTCTCATCCCTGCAACATTAACATTTATTTAAGATAAGAGTATGAATACACAGAAAACACAATAATCCCCATTTTTGCGTACATGATCATATAAAAAAAATTCCCAGCTATTCGTAACATCTAACCACAAAAGGTACCTTAGTGTTGCTTAAATCTGGTAAAAAAAAAAAAAAAGCTCTGCGAATGCATTTCTGCATAACTAGTTTCATTGCAACAGCAATGTTCACTGTGATAATAGGTTAACAGGTTGTGTGAAATTGCCAGTTTAAATAGAATAAATACATAGGAAATATTATATCACCTATTTTTCAGTCCTCAAGTTTCATAAAAATCCCAGAAAAGACATAATTTCATTAGCAACTGTACTTCATGCATTGGAATATCTCAGGCGTCTTGAAAATTGGTGTAATTGTAGCATGCTTAACCAGAAAACAAAAAATATGAATTTGATTCCAGCACCAATATGATGACCATAGGAAGTCAATTTTTTGTGCTGAAGGATATTAAGAACACAGTTTGCCGTCTTTACACGATTTAAAAAAATTACAGTTAAAATGATATATACATTAAATTAAAACATGAGCACTTTCAAGTCCACTGTGGACCCGTCATCAGATGGTGTGGTTGCATTATGCTGTTACCATGGAAACTACTTTGTAACTATTACAGCGAAAGAGACAATACCGGCTGCTCCAATGAAACGACATGATTTGTAATGCGCATGCCAAAACATACTGTTTTGTCAGTGTGCTTATTATACAATATATACTCTCCCAGGGCATAATGCAACCACACCATCTGATGACGGGTCCACAGTGGACTTGAGAGTGCTCATGTTTTAATTTAATGTATATATCATTTTAACTGTAATTTTTTAAAATCGTGTAAAGACGGCAAACTGTGTTCTTAATACCAATGCTAATTTCTAAAAATCTTTTGAGTATTTACTGAAAGAAACTGGCAATATTCAGGAAATTTCATCAGCAGCAACACTGTTGTCAAGGTGATTTCTATTTCACTTGCAATCAATTCTTATTAGCAGAAATGCTTAGCTTTTGATCAGTGTACTATATTATTACCACATTTTGTACTTTATTTCATGAATATATTGAATAATCAGTTACTTAGGAAGAATAGATTGTATCACTATGTAACTTTACACAGTTCATAAGTATTTTGATGCTGATAAAGTAGCTAAGATTTTTTTCTCAGCACTGATGAGCTATTATCAATACAGTTATTCCTCATCTGTTAAATTTGTTTTATTATAAATATAAATACATACGTAATGGTCACATCCTTTCTAGCACCCACATACTCTTGAGGGCTTTACTCAGCCAATAACTGACGAAAATGGACGCTTCTTACCTGATGTGCCAAAACCACCTTTTGAGGAATGGAGTTGCTTCAAGGGAACTTGGGGCCGAGATTGTTTCTCTCAGCCTGGTAGGATTTTTTACGTTTCATTTTTGCATTCCAGTGCCAAATTTTACTTGCATACTTTACTTTTCATGGATGTCAACAGAACTAGGATTTTCATGTCAATGCATATTTTTTTTTCTCTACAGTGAGTTTTCATTTTCCGTATGTTTCAAGGAGGGTGACATAATCTTAATTTTACATATACATCAATGAGCAGTTACATTATGACCTTTTAGCCTACAAAGCAGCGACCACTCGGCGAGGCATTAATTCGATGAGGTGGTGGTAGGTATCCTGGGGTATTTGGTACCATAATGTTAACAGCATATCCTCCAGTTCCTGTGCATTTTGGGGTGGTGGTGATTTAATGCGAATCCACTTTTTCAAGTCGAACCACAGATGTTCGAATGGGTTCATGTCAGGTTAATTTGGAGTCCAGGGCATTGCAGAAAGTCACCAGCGTGTTCCTTGAACCACTCCTTGACGATTCTGGCAGTGTGGCACGGCACATTTCCTGTTGGTAATGGCCATCACCAGCAGGGAACACAGTTGCCATGAATGGGTAAACTTGGTCTGCAACGATGTTCAGATGCCTGACAGCTGCCAGGGATTGTGCTATTGGGATAATGGGGCCTACTAAAGTGTCCCAAGAAAACATCGCCCACAGCATAACACTGCCACAGCCAGCCTGTTTCTGCCCAACAGTGCATCAAGGTGCCATGGCCTCTGTTGGTAATTGGTGTATCCATGCTCGGGGCCGTCTATGTGATGCAGAAGGGATCTTGATTCATCAAACCAGGCCACTTTCTTTCAATCATCCACTGTCCAATTTCGACGATCTTGGGCCCATTTCATGCATTGTTGGCGATGACGTGCAATGAGCATGGGAACCCAGCTGTCTTCGGCTATGCAGGCCCACGTGCAAAAGTCTGCGATGAATTGTGTGCTGTGACACATTGTCCTGATCACCACTGTTGTAGCTGTGGGTGATTTGTCACACTGGCCCTGCAGTCGCTGTGAACAATGCCCAACAGTCTCCGTTCCCCTCTGGCATCAATGAGCTGTGGATGATGGTTTGGCCATCTGTGCACCACTTTTGATATGTACTCACAACAGCAGCACGTGAACAACCCACAAGCTGTGCCATTTCAAGGCGCCGTACCATCGCAATTTGTGCTTTATCAAAGTCCGATAAATCGGCAGCTTTTCTTATTCTGACTCCGAACACTCTACTAACTGAAAGCAAGTCCTTGGGTTGTATATATACTGCTCTGTGAACTTAATCTGTGCAACTGTTCGGTCTCTAGTCACACTCATTTCTCTAGGCTGGGAGTGGTCATAATGTAATAGGCCATCGGTGTATACTCATGGGTACCCATATGAGGGGGCAAGATAGAGAATTTGCTCTCCCTTGGAAATCTGCCTAAGCCATTTCTGTTCTTGGAAGGTAGCACAATGATTGACAAAACTAATTCTAATTTTTTTGTTGAACAGAATTATGCATGTATATGTAGTACAAATATGGAGAACATTGGGAATTTAGAGTAGAAAGTAATAATTTAGAATTTTCAGCACAGAGTACATATGTATGGAAATGTGTGAAAGGCGAAGGAATGAAACATGCATTATCCTCGACAGCAGTAATTCACTTCAGGATAAAAATGACCCGGTTTTTCCCAGAATGAGAATAATTCGCAGTGAAACACGTAACACACAAAACATTAGAATAATTCTTGATGTCGACATATCACGCTTAAGTTATGTAATTTCATTGGATAAGTATTCCTGTTTTGTATACAGTGGTATCTACTACCAACAAAAACAAGGTGTACTAATGGGCTCTTCTCTTTCCCCCTTACTTGCTGAAATTTATTTGCAGAATATTAAAAACAATAATCGCTGCCCCATCCCCCTTAAAACCCTCCATTTGGTTATGGTATGTTGATGACATCATCATCATTTGGCCACACCAGAAACACTTTGTTTGAACTTATGTCCTCTATAACATTTTTGTCTCAAGAACAGGTGGACAACAATATTAGTTTTCTGGATGCTAACATCAACCCAGACTTTTCACTTGGTCTCTCTGTTTACAGGATACCTTCTGCCACCCATAATATCATCCCTTACCATTCCTGCACCTTTGGTAAATACAAATTGGCTGCTTTAAAGGCATACATCCACAGAGCTAACCTTATTTGCAACAGCCCTTCTGTTCTTCAAAATGACTATCAGAACATCATCAACATTGGCAAATTGCATGGCTTTCTCTTAGTACATAGGCTAATTAAAAATTTGAATCACAGAATAGATCTACCAGTTTAATGGCCTAAACTTTTCACCACTCATCAGTTTGTGGGCACTTTGCCCTTTAATCACAAAGTTTGCTCCATTTTCAAGTCTTTTGGTTACAGGATTGCTGTTGAACCACCTCCACATCTTCTTAACCTTAAAGACAGAGATCCCAATAAACCCCTAGAGTTACAAGGGGTCTACTCTATCCCTGTCAACACTTCTACAGGCATTACCCACTATATTGGTAGTACTTACCGAAGAATCAACCAGCGATTGGTGGAACATATCGCTGATGTTAAGAAAGGCAACCCTTCCAATTTTAAACATCAGCGATACGTCCGCGATTCCTGATTGGCAAAATGTTAAATGCATCGCTCCGTTCAGCAATCGGGAAGCCCTCTGGTACCGCGAAAGCATTGAAATCTTCCTTAATCCTCTAACACCTGTAATACAAATGCACCCTTTAACATACCTATGATTTGGAAAGCTATTTTGAAATCTGGCAACAACTGATGCTAATATCATGTGTTTCATTCCATGGCTGATGAAGGTAGAAGTCGCTACCGAAACATCCCACCACTTGTAATTTTTACGTAACTTAAGCATGATATGTCAATATCAAGAATTATTCTAATGTTTTCCCAGAGCTTTGTCTAGAGGGTAGTTTATCTTTCTTCATAGCCAAGCGAGTAATTACTGGGATTGCGCATGGGATGCAAGTAGCCAAAAGGCACAAGACTCAAAATAACATCATCTTTTATTGTCGCAACAAGTGGACTAATTTCATTTATCCATCTATTTTATGTAGTTTTTGAGGCCTTCTGGTTTTCAGTTAAATTTATATGTTGAGCATGTGGTTATGTTGATTAAATAACAAGAAGGCACAGTAAAAAATTTCATGTGGTTTCATGTATGCTAGTTTTAGTTAAAATTTCTGTTTGCCCCCTCCTGAAAACCAAGCTATGGGTGCCCATGTATACACTATCCTCTCAAAAGCATTCAGACAATCATAATGTGCAAAGAAAATGGATTTTCTGTAAAGGAATTAATAACATGGCCTGAATGACAGCACTGATCCTTTGCAGAAGATTTTCAACTACTTTGTGATATTAGAAAGATGGACGTTTGCATCATTCTTCATTCAGTGCAGTTGCCAGCTGAACAGTGGAAGAGGGGCATGTAGATCTTACAGTGATCTGTTTGACCCAAAAGTGTTCTAGATAGGATTTGGAACAAGATTATGGAGTGAGGGTGGGGGAAGGTTAATTCTTAAAATCCATTTTCTTCAAACCAAGTGATCACAATATTGGCTTTATGGCTACATTAAGACTCAATTCTATAGAACTACCAGGGAGTGTATAAAATTGAATTATACAACACAGTGTTGGGGGTGTTCAGAAGTATGATTAAAGTCCCAGATCAAACCACAAGAAGTAGCCCCACAGTACCATTCCTGGAACAATACACTGTTGTGTTACGAGACTTTTGTTCCATATGACTTCCCACTCACATTTTCTAAGGACATCTTTGGGGATGATTTAGCCATCTTCTTCAGGGTTTCATGATCCCAATGCAGATAGGTTTTCAACTTTTGCATCACTCTTGGTCGTCTGTATTTTTAACTACTGTGAACTTTTGAAGGTCCAAATGGTGCTGTATCACTCAGTGACAAATGACCAGTATGGCATGCAAAAATCAAGCCTCTTTGGAAATCTGTAAGCTCCCTACCAGGATTATACTTAGCTGCCACTAACATCTCTGTTGCTCCTTGTATGCTTTTATAACTCTTTCTCATTTGCAGATGAACAGCTTTCATCAATTCATTTTTCTGATGTGTTTAGATACCTTTTGGAAACATATTTGAAATTGAACTTCTTAATTGAACATATGTATTTGCTATACTTCAATAATTTTACATGTCCTTTCTGGTAATTGGCATTACATTTCAAAGAGGGACATGTTTACCACATTTACTCCATTATTTGCTACAAATTTTAAGACTGCCCTAAACCAAAAGTCATTGCTTTCTCCCCAAGTATTCTTTAAACAGTACCAAAATTTCCAGCATATATCATCAGATTAAATAGTTGCTGTTGAATATGTCTTTATTTTCATTACGTTCATTGATTATAAATACTTCTAATGAAATGTAAGAGAAATTAAACATATGAACTGTGCAGTAGGGTTTATTGAAATAGGGGCAAAAAACTTATTTTCCAATCAGCAATAGTGTGGAAAACTTACCTTTGGTGCTCATTAGTATGTGTGAAAATTTTTATCGATGCAGTACTGGATCTGTTATCTGTCGTCCCACAATCACCCAAAACCCAGTAAATTTTTGGTCATTTTTTTTTTTATGGGGAAGATAATACTTATTTTTAGGTAAGATGTAGCGTTGCTGATACTGGATTTTACACTGGTGTAATGAAAATAAGTGCAGCTGAGAATAGATGCATGTGGGGGCATTATCAGAGCGGGAGATCGATAATGATCGATTCGTAAATTGCTAATAGGAATGGACCCCCTAAAATTTTGCATGAACCGGATAATTTTTTTTAAAACTAGCTATGAAGAATTTCAGTACATTTACACAATTACTGTAGCTGTCATGGGGCCAATCTCATCTCGGAAAAGCACACAAAGCTAAAATTATGCGACAGCTTGAGTTTTTTTTTTTTTAATGGTTATCAGATGCTCTGCATATCAACCAATGCAACAGTAGTGTAATAAAAACAATTTTGTTGTGAACTACATACTTTTATTTTACTTCATTGTGTGGTTATTCATTTACTGCAGTTTTCAAGCAATGAACCATGGCTGAGATGAGTTTTGTCAAGCCTGCAACAAATATGCTGTCGCCTATAAAATCTAAGCTTTTAAGGAAATAAGAAATATCCATTTCAACAATTTGGCTTTTTTCTTCTTCTATAATAGATGTAAAACTAACCACTTCATTTGCTGGCAAATTAGACCAAAAATTTTGCGGTTAGAAAAATGACAACTTACACACACTAACTAAAACTACAATTATAACAGGTTGCTTACCTTTTTTACACATTTCCCTGCACATTTTATTACTTTAGTTGCCTTGCTTGGTTCAAGCCCCTGGTGCGGTGTTCCATTTTCGCCTTCAGGTTCTTTCAAATACTCGATGAATGATCAAGTCCACTGCTTTAATGACTCTAGATTGCATAAACTGTATCTTCTTCCCTCCCCACCTTTCCCACCAGCTAGTAAAACCCAACATTCATTGGTTGATTGACATATATTAAAAACCCCAATTCTTGAACTCAAAACCTTTTGGTACCATCAATGAACACAAACTGCCTATTTACATACAACTCATCTTACTCCTTCAACTCCCCTTCCCAACACCTCATGACAACTAGAACATTCATTCACCACACCCCAAGCCATTCCCACGCAGACTGCCTCTAGTACTTCCTACCCTCCAGGGTTATCCTCAGGAGGTGTTCTAGATGTTTTCTCTCCTGCTACCGCAGTGAGAGTGAGGGACACGTCCGTCCTCCCCGCCCCGCTCCAACGTCATTTACGAAAAACTTCCACTGTGGCTCCATCTTTTATTCACTTTAGTAAGCTCTTCATTTTCTTCTGTGTTTTTGGTTTTTTTGTTCAATTTTTATTAGTTCTTTCCATTTTCCATTAAGGGTACTTGGGTCATTATTATTACAAATTCGATCTCTATTTTTTTCAATCAGTACGGACTCAGCAGTGCGTAGGTGTCTCTCATTGCGACATGATTTTATTATTTTAATCTCTTCAAAATTCGGGTATGTGTGGTTATCCAGACAGTATTGTATCACTGCTGTTTTTGCTTCTGTTTTAATTGATTTTTGGTACTTCCAATATATGATATTGGTGGTATTCCACTTATAGGTGTTTCGTACACACCCGCCTTTTCTAAGATACATTTTTCAGTGTTATTAATTATCATATCTCCAATTGTTATTACTTTGTTTCCCATCTGAATTCCATATTTATGGCACAATTTATTGATTTCTGTAGATATTCCTGGAAGATAAGGTATTGTTTCAACATATTGTAATTGTTTTTTTCTTTTAGGGGAAGATGTATCTTGCATCTTTACTTGTACTTCATAAATCCATTTATTTATTTTCTGTGGAGGGTATCCATAGCTGTAAGAGAGATTTCTTTAATTCAATTTATTTCTTCAGTACGAAATTCTTCTTTAGAGGAATGTGTGATTGCCCTTTTGATTAATGTTTTTATGCTATTACATTTCTGTGTGTAAGGGTGTGTTGAGTTATATGGTATCAGAATGGGAACATATGTCTGTTTTCTATGTACCTTGTACTGCAGTTGGTTATTTTGTTTGATGATCTTAACATCTAAGTAGGGTAAGATATTTTCTTCTTCATGTTCAACTGTCAATTTAATTGTGGGATAGACATTACCAAGTTGTTGAATTAAAGATTCCAACTCATCAGTATCCATTCTGGTCATGATGAAGATATCATCTACGTATCTATAACATATATAACATGTCATCACCGTTAGTTTACTAACGGTGGTTCATCCATTGTACTGATAATTTGTTCTTCTATGCTGTTCATAATTACTTCAGCAAACAGATTTGACAGAGGAGAGCCCATTGGGCCTCCATAATTTTGTTTGTATATTTTCTCATCATATTTGAAGATATTATTTTCATAGATACTACTTTAAGAGAAATTACTGAAATAGTTGAAAAAGAAATGTCAGCCAAACAAAGTGTTACGGCTAAATTACATCGACTACTGGACCAATATACTGGACATGAACAAAAAGAAAATAACTATGAGGTTTACCAGAATATGTCATCACACGAGCTAACTTATTCACAAAGAACTGTGTTACAACGGGAAAAAAAGTATGCATTTCCACAGAACATAACAAAAGCCGAAGAATTAATACCAAATTTTGAAGATATCATCAGAAATATTCCTAATGAGGATAAGGAGGAGTTTAGTGGTAAACTATTCCAAATTATATTAAAGGAATATAATGAAAAAAATAATAAAAATTATTGTTTAAAGAAGTCAAAATATGAAAAAAATCAACTGTTGAAATTAAAAGAAAACAAGAATATCAAATTTTATGAGGCTGATAAAACAGGCCAAATTGTGATCTTGGATACAGTAGAATATAACCTAAAAATGAAATTGGCAATAGAAGAATTGAAATGTTCTGAGGTGAAAAGGGACCCAACTGATAATCAAGTTAGATATTTGGCTAACATCAGGAACCATAGCACCTTGCCTAATGAGATCAAAAATGCAAAACCACCAATGGGTACAAAGGTCCCACATATGTTTGCAAAAATTAAAACACACAAGGATGGTAACCCCATGAGACTTATAGTGTCCAAAAAAAAAACAACTCTCCATTGATTAATCTTGAAAATAATATTTACAGTTTCTTGGCACCAGTGTTTATAAAAACACAATATACTATAAAGAATACAAATGAATTTATCGAAATAGTGAAAAATGTAAACTAAGATCTAAAAGATTACAGAATAGCTAGTATGGATGTCAAAGCTCTATTTCCAAGTACCCCTGTACATACATACATACATATCACTAAGCTGTTCTCTGAGATTCAGAGGTTAGCTCCAAAAAGAAATGCAAACTTCTAGATATTTTTACTTATTGTTGTCGTATCAAACTTCGCCATTTACAGCGATCTTGACATACAACTCGTGCTTCACTGATATCCATTACACGCCGTACACAAGATCTTTAATACTTCATACTCATAATCTTTTTCTCATGCAGACACTCCTGAATCTGATCCACCCATGTCTTCCTTGGCCTTCCTCTGCCTTTCCTTCCTGCCACTTGGGCTGAAAAGATTTTCTTAGTAAGCATTTCATCACTCATTCTTTCAACATGGCCAAACCACCGAAGCATATTGGTCTCCACCTTGCTAACAACAGTTTGCTTTACATCACACAACTGCAATACATCTTCATTCCTCACACAATCAGATCATGTCTTGCCACAAACCCCACGTAAGTAACGCATTTCTCCAGCACACAAACGACTCCTATGTTTCTTCTGCAGTACCCAGGTTTCACTGCCATACATCAGAGTAGGAACAATTACTGTTTCATGCACAGCCATGCGGGACTCTCTAGAGAACCCATCATTCCTGTGAAAACCTCCCAGAGCAGCCAGCTATGACTTTCAAAGAAGAATTCACTCGCCTACTGATTTCACCATCCAACTTGTTCTCTCTGTCAAACATGCTTCCTAAATACACAAACTCACTCACCTGGTCAATCACAGTGCCATTTATACTTACATTACATTCAGTGCTACCCATTCCTCTCTCAAACACCATAACTTTGGTTTTCCCCTTATTTATACTCAGTTTGAATTTCATGCAAACTTCGTGCATCTGAGTCAACATACTCTGCAACTCACTTTTGCTCTCTGCCAACAGGACAGTGTCATCAGCATACAGCAATCTGCACACACTGATATCACCAAGACATAAACCACTATTATCTATTTTGGCATCACGCATCCAGGGATCATAGCATACTTCTGGAAAATTTTAGGTAGGAATTTTAGGAATTTTAGGAATTTTTAGAAAAATTTTAGGAAAATTTTAGGAGTGTATTTCAATAAAAACTAGATGTATATTTGTATACATCTAGTAAAACAACTTTGTATACATTGTAAAGAGTTTGCTTCACACCCTTCAACCATATATACTGATAGACTGCGCATGACATCAAAATTTCTGGCTCCAACATAAAATCACATGACAACAGTCAAAAAGATGGGTTACACCTGCTGTGCTTATGGTTACTCTGACCGATATAGTAAAGAAAGTTCTATGATTTTTCATGGGTAAGAAACGAATTAAATACCTAAGTCAATAAAGTTCAATTACTTAACCAGAAACTTGCAGCTATTGATATAAAAATATAGTAACTTAAGAAAAAAATGGAATGCATGTTCCAAATTCTTCGCAAATGTTCATCACATTATAAATCACAAAATGTAAACAACACGATCATGCATGTATATAGCTCATAAGTAAACTTACCTGAAGAGTTTTCATTATATATGAGGTGCATTCACATAATACACCGAAAACACTGAAGTTCTGCAGCGTAAATTAGTAATCATAACAGCATTTGTACACGAAATTTGGAGTCTGATGATGACGTGCCCAATGTTTGAGCCATGGCGGCTTTGATGCAGCTATTGCCAATGCGCAGTCCATTAGTATATATGATCGAAGTTCACACCCAAATTTTTTGCATAACGTCTAATGTCTAAAGTTTAAGTATGATTTACTTCTAATGTTCAGTTCTTATCTTTTCACGTGTTATTATCATATTCAAGTATATTTACCACATTCAAGTTTCACTTTGAACATTAATATGCTGTTGAACCAGAAGCAATTCACGATTTTCCAGTAAAGTTTTCAGGTTTCACATTAAACTATAATATCCTAAAAAGGTAATCGAAAACCAAGAACTATGTACAATTGTTCACTGAATTACTTTTTTCATATTATTGTTTTAACCTTTTCCTGATTAGCCTATCTTTTTCTGCTTCCACCACAACTAATTTACTTTCAGTTTTCTTTATTTCAGCTGAACCTTGTATGATCAAGTTAGAGGCAACTGCTATTTCAACAGTATTTTGTTTTTCTACAGCTTTTCTCATTCTTTCTGTTCCCTCTTGAATTACTGCTAGGGAGGCTTCTTTATCTTTTTTAAGCCTATTTATTTCTGCATCATTTTCTTTTATTTTGTCATCAAACTCAGCTTTTCTTTTTTTCTCTAGCTGCTTTTCCTTATTTTCCCTCTCTTTCTTCGAAAATAAAAGCATAACAAACAGCGCAAAAACTAGCTCATAAATAGAATATTTGAAACACTCTCAATTATTAGGGATGGTAGAGGGGAAGGGAATAGAACTGTCCAAAATTAGCATGTTTTCGTTGCGCTAGGGCGCTTAAGCACGGCTGAATTCCTTCAGATACCCCCAATGTTCAAATGATTGAAATGTGCTGATGTTCATGGAATGAAATGGTTGATCAGCTACGATGACCGCATAAAAGTTCGGGGTGGGGGGAGGGTTTTATTTTTTTTAGTTTATGCAACATTTTACATCACTCCAGTATTTATCTTGTCATCATCAACAATCGCAATGCAACTACCGCTTACGATCGCGGATATCAGCAACCGAAAATCTGCCATATCTCTAAGTGATATAACACACAGCATCCTGTTACAGTGTATTGTAATTGAAAAAAAAAGGATGTGGAAAAAAGAAACTTTCAGAAATTAAGATCATCAAGTCATGCGTTTCAAAAAT
The DNA here is from genome assembly GCA_039090855.1 of Macrothele yani. Classification (NCBI taxonomy): domain Eukaryota; kingdom Metazoa; phylum Arthropoda; class Arachnida; order Araneae; family Macrothelidae; genus Macrothele; species Macrothele yani. The sequence goes on along the minus strand of CM076996.1, from coordinate 17,280,286 downwards.
CCGTTTTCCTTTATAACGTTTAAAAACATGTTTTTGCTTTTTTACCTGTAGTGTAAATAAAAAAACTATGTTGATTTTTTTTTATGGAATCAGACGTCTGTATGTCTGATTGTCTTCATCTGAGTTCACACTTTAGCTACTGTGTACAAGTAGACCTATTTTTTCAGCTCAAAAATATGTAGTTTTGTATATATTCACAGTATAAGTCATTCCTTATTCCCACAGAACTGAATTCAGCATATGCAAAATGAAGATCATCAAGACCCGCCCAACACTATGTTTCTGGATTGTCTGCTGTTTATATTCAAGAAATGCAAACATGGATCAATGGTGAATGCAGCAACTATGATTTTTATTTATTACCAAGAAAAAAAAAAAAAAAAAGAGCCGTGAAAGCTGTAAAGCTGAAACGGATATTTCTCTCGAACCCCCCCCCCCCCATGCACAAAAACATTCCAATTAAGATCAAACAGCAGGAGGACGCGTCCACACAACACAACCTTTGGAATTACCTGATGGAATGGCTTCTTTTCATTTGGCACATCGCCATAAATCACCACCTGCAGCTCACTGAACTGTCAAGTTGCACATTTCCTCCTTCACTTTAACTATAATAGAAACTGTAAAAAAAAATGCTCCCCAATTTTCGACAACATTAAATTACCAAATTTACGTCATGATGTTGCAATTTACTAAAATACGTTTGTTTATCTGCTGAATATTGCTTAAATCCATTGAAAACTTTTAAATTATAGATGATTTTTTTATTAAAACAGTAACTCAGACGTCTGAATAAAAACGTGTTTGTAATTCAAATAGAGTCCATATCATCACAGAAAAAAATTTAAGGATCACTGTTTAAATAAACCATGGCATCTAAAAAAAATAATTCACTTGCTTTTCCCGTAATTTATAATTAGTCTCTTTTTTTTCAATCCGATTATGCAACGTTGTTTTTTTTTTTGCATCTGCTAAAGTTCCTAACGGAATTTGGCGAAATTTGCACTAGAACTTTATTGTGATGTATCTTAACTACTGTAAAAATTTTACTGTGTTATTTTCAAAATTCAGAAAAATGGATTTCTGAAAATATTCTCCTAGTCCTTTTGTGCTGTGGAAGTGATAAACAGGTGTTTGCTTTCTTCCCAACCAAGGGCTTCAGATCAGCGCTCCCAGCTGTCAATCAACCGTTGCTATGGTAACACCCTTTCTGCTGGAGGCTCACTCTGTCCAAAGAGGCACACATACTTGTCCATAATAAAAATTACCAATGCTAACTTTTAAAGTTTTAAACCGATTCAACTGGAATTTTGGAAGTGAGCTTCTGTAATCCAATTACAGTGAATGTAAAAATTTCAGCCACTTTCGTGAAAAATTCGCAAAGATAGTTTTCTTATTTTTTATCATAAGTAGTGGAAGTCTCTTGAGGGGAGGGAGGGTGGCATGCACATAAACAAGAAGCAGATGAATGTGTTGTTCAGGCATACTCCTCACTGGTGGATGCCAGCTGACTTGGTACATACGCGACCCCCTGCAAATGCTAAATGCCTCTTCTTTCCCCTTCTGTTCTCAATTGTCGGACGGACATCAAGCTCCCCTTCTACCTACTAGTAATCATCCAATTTTATTGCACTGGAAGTAGTGCCTTTTTTTTTCTTTTTTTCCCCCCAGCCAAATTAGGATTTGGTGCACATCGGAAACCGCTGCCGGTGGTTTCTTTGAGAACAGAGAAAAGGAACTTTAAAAAATGAAGGGGTAACAGTAACACGATTTCCTAAAAGGGCATTTTTTAAGCACTAATTTCAAATTTCAAGGCTTTTCAAGACGGCATTAAAAAAACACCGTTTTTCCAGGATATTCCAGGCCTTGAAAACGTAATCATGATTTTCCAGGACTTTCCAGGTTTTCAAGCACGCGTGCGCACCCTGCGTAATGGTAAATTTATTGGCGTTAATAACGGTTGTGTTTTTAATAAATAAGCTTACGAAAATTTTAGGATGAATAGAAAATTTTAGGTATAATTTTAGGAATTTAAGGAGGGTCACGAAATATTAGGAATTTTAGGAGGAATGCGATCCCTGCGCATCCATAAATATATTAAACAGCCATGGTGACATTACACAACCTTGTCTAACTCCTGCACCAATGGAAAACCATTTTGATAAAACACCATTCACTCGTACATAAGCTCTACTACCAGCATACATGGCTTTTACACTATTAAGTAGATTCCCAGTAACACCATATTCATTCAATACCTTCCACAAAAGTGTCCTATTGACTCGGTCGTAAGCTTTCTCTAAATCTATGAAGGCAGTAAAAACTTTCTTCCCAACAGCCAGATACTTTTCAATCATCATGCGTAATGCAAAAATCTGGTTAGTGCAGCCTTTACCAGGCATAAAACCACTCTGAACATCCCACACTTTCTCTGATGTAAGACCCCATACTTTTTCAATAACAACCTTACCAAACACTTCCCCTGGCACACTCAGTAGGTTAATACCACGATAGTTCTTGCATTCAGTCTGATCACCTTTTCCCTTATACAAGGGAACAATGATAGCATCCTTCCAATCCCGAGGGACCATTCCTAACTCCCAGCACAACTGGCAAATTTCAGTTAACCAGTCAATTATAGAGTCACCACCATACTTCAACATCTCTGCAGTTATGCCATCAACTCCTCCAGCCTTACCATTCTGAAGAGATTTTAGAGCTTTACACACTTCTTCTCTTGAGATCCCTCCTGTGCTTTTATCCCTCATTGTGACATCGTCTGCATGTGTCTCAGAATCATTTTTGCTCTCCTGATCTAATAACTCACAGAAGTATTCGCCCCATCTGTCACTTAACTCATTGGGCTCCCATATCATTTCCCCAATCTCATTCTTCACACAACTTACAACTTTGTTTCCCCTATTTTTCCTGAGTCTCATGTACTTCCAGAAGGACTTTCTATCTTTCCAAAAAGCCAGTTCATGCCTTTCCACTTTCTCTTTCCTATCTTTTGCCTTACTGTGGCGAACCAGCTTCACGCTTCTTACAGGGATATTCATCCACAGAGAGACTACCTTGCAACATCCCCAAATAGGCTTCCTTCTTTTTCTTTACTGCCTCATCAATCTCACTATTCCACCAAGCATCACCTCTATTGTTACCCACTATTGTGGTGCTACAGACCTCTTTAGCAGCAGTAACAACACAGTTCTTAAAACATTCCTACTTCTTTTCTACATCCCTCTTACAAGATTTCAGATCCTTCAGTACCCCTGTGCCAGAAGCAATTGAGATTATTATTAAAAAATTACAACAGGATCAATTTCTTAATAACACACAACTACAAAAGTTAAAAGCAATTTTATTATACATCTATGAAAATAATATCTTTAGATATGATGAGAAAATATACAAACAAAATTACGGAAGCCCAATGGGCTCTCCTCTGTCAAATCTGTTTGCTGAAGTAATTATGAACAGCATAGAAGAACAAATTATCAGTACAATGGATGAACCACTGTTACTTTTCTTGCGGATATGTAGATGATATCTTCATCATGACCAGAATTTATACTGATGAGTTGGAATCTTCAACTCAACAACTTGGTAATTGTCTATCCCACAATTAAATTGACAGTTGAACATGAAGAAGAAAATATCTTACCTTACTTAGATGTTAAGATCATCAAGCAAAATAACCAACTGCAGTACAAGGTACATAGAAAACAGACATATGTTCCCGTTCTGATACCATATAACTCAACACACCCTTACACACAGAAATGTAATAGCATAAAAACATTAATCAAAAGAGCAATCACACATTCCTCTAAAGAAGGAATGTGTGACTGCAAAGAAGAATTTTGTACTGAAGAAATAAATTAGTTTAAGTAAATCTCATACAGCTATGGATACCCTCCACAGAAAATAAGTAAATGGATTTATGAAGTACAAGTAAAGATGCAAGATACATCTTCCCCTAAAAGAAAAAAAAAACAATTACAATATGTTGGAGCAATACCTTACCTTCCAGGAATATCTACAGAAATCAATAAATTGTGCCATAAATATGGAATTCAGCTGGGAAACAAAGTAATAACAATTGGAGATATGATAATTAATAACACTGAAAAATGTAGTATCTTAGAAAAGGCGGGTGTGTACGAAACACCTATAAGTGGAATACCACCAATATTGTATATTGGAAGTACCAAAAATCAATTAAAACATCGCCTACAACAACATATTAAAAATTGGCAAAAAAAAGAAGCAAAAACAGCACTGATACAATACTGTCTGGATAACCACACATACCCGAATTTTGAAGAGATTAAAATAATAAAATCGTGTCGCAATGAGAGACACCTACGCACTGCAGTCTGTATTGATTGAAAAAAATAGAGATCGAATTTGTAATAATAATGACCCAAGTACCCTTAATGGAAAATGGAAAGAACTACTAAAAATTGAACAAAAAAACCAAAAACACAGAAGAAAATGAAGAGTTTACTGAAGTGAATAAAAGATGGAGCCACGGTGGAAGTTTTTCGTAGATAACGTTGGAGCGGGGTGGGGAGGACATACGTATCGCTCACTCTCACTGCGTTAGCAGTGGAGATAACATCTGGAACACCTCCTGAGGATAACCCCAGATGGGGGTAGAAAGTACTAGAGGCAGTCAGCGTGGGAATGGCTTGGGGTGTGGTGAATGAATGTTCTAGTTATCATGAGGTGTTGAGAAGGGGAGTTGAAGGAATAAGATGAGTCGTTTGTAAATAGTTGTATACATGTTTTTAATAATTTTGTATGTATGTAAATAGGCAGTTTGTGTTCATTGATGGTACCAACAGGTTTTGAGTTCAAGAATTGGGGTTTTTAATATATGTCAATCAACCAACGAATGTTGGGTTTTACTAGCTGGTGGCGAGGAAGGAAGATACAGTTTATGTGACCTAGAGTCATTAAAGCAGTGCACTTCATGGACTTGAGCATTTGAAAGAACCTTAAGACGAAAATGGAACACTGCACCAGGGGCTTGAACCAAGCAAGACAACTTAAAGTAATAAAATGTGCAGGGAAATGTGTAAAAAAGTAAGCAACCTGTTATATAATTATATGCACGTAAATTATGAACAACTATGGCCTGTGCTATAGATGTTCTAACACTAAATTAACTAAAACTACATTCACATAAATTTGTAAAGTACATGCTATTTTCTCGTCCTGTCACCTTTATTAGTGTTATTTTTCTGTTTTTCTGACTGAAAATTGATTTTGTTGTTGTAGCTTGAGCCAAGCATATTTGCAATGTCACGTGTTTTGTTTTATATGCCATGAGATTCACACATGCTAGACTATGGACCTGAAATGCGAAAAAAAAAAAAAAAAAAAAAGACCCAGAAAACCAGCAATGTGCTGGTCTGAAGCTTCCCAGATAAAACATCCAGTACTGTATTATCCTATGTCTTCAGTTGCCAGTGGTGCCTTTTATTTCACAATTTTCTTCCGAAAGATGCATTTTTGTCAAAAAAAGAGAGGGTCAAACTTTCTTTTGATGGACAAATTCCCAATAGTGTGAAAAAGTAGCAGTGGGATTCCTTCAGTAAATATTAAATAATTTTATCATCATTATGAGATATCTTTAGTTGCTGCTGGAACAATTTATTTTGCATAAATTAGGTGTTTTTTCTTTTTGAATTTTTACTGAATGCAGTTTTTGTTTCAATTGAAAATTACAGTCTTAACATCTGAGCACACATCGTGTTAAATTGGGAATGTTGTAAGCCCTGTTCTCTGTCAATACCTAGGCCACCAGAAGTTGTAAAGAATATTCAAAGCAAACAGATAGTAAATTCTGAATTTGATTGTAATAACATCTCTCAGAAAACTTCATCCATATAACATCTGAATTTGCATCCATATAACATCTCTCAGAAAACTTGAAAATTTCATTGTCCCTGGAGCAGGAATCGAACCTGCATCTCCCGATTTCCATTCGAGTATGCTGTCACACCACCCTGGACAGTGAAGCTCCAAGCAACTGAGACTAAGCAACCTTAACTTAAGATTCTGAACACCTTTCCAATTTTCGCTAGTTGAAGCATCGTTGCTTCCTCCACTTAAGTTGGTGCACAAAGTAACCGTATCAGGAATGGACACCTGTGGCTTTAGATGGAACTGTTTCATCACAACCCTTCGTCAGCAGCTCGTTTTTTAAAGTTTGGTTTCTCTGAAAATGCACGATTTTCCATTGCTTAGGCACTTCTTGCTTATCATCAAACAAAATAGGCAAGCATTTTCCCTTTTGTTGACCCATCTCCCATCCATAAACGGATAGAGGTCTGAAATCACCAGTACCACAGATAAATCAATCGAGGAAGAAATATTCTTCATAATGCATGGTCTAATAGTTAGCATACTCAAACGGAAATCGGGTTTGATTTAAAGATTAAAATTAGCGGTCGCCACTCGCCGACTGGATAAAATAAAATGTCCAGTAAAAAAAAAGTGATTTTAGTCGCCACGCTCGAAAATTTGCCTTTTTTCATTGCTAAAGAATTAATTTGCATTTTTAAAACGCTCGTGTTATAGGAAATGTATTTTCAAATCATCCAACTCGCGCGTGATGAAAAACAGCCCTTTCCTCAGCAAATAAGTGGGTACAATCTATTTATAGATTCACTCTTCAAGAACGGGGGCGGCTGTTTGTATTTCCACTTAAGTTGGTGCACAAAGTAACCATATCAGGAATGGACACCTGTGGCTTTAGATGGAACTGTTTCATCACAACCTGTCGTCAGCAGCTCGTTTTTTAAAGTTTGGTTTCTCTGAAAATGCACGATTTTCCATTGCTTAGGCACTTCTTGCTTATCATCAAACAAAATAGGCAAGCATTTTCCCTTTTGTTTACAAAAAGAAATCAAAGGTAGAAAATCGGGACTTCACTTTCCGCGCCATCTTACAATCCATGCAGTCGCGTTTCCTTTGCACGTGTGAAGTTGCCTTTTAACAAAATAAAAAAACCCCCTCTTGTCTGCCCGTTAATACAGTAAAATGTTACTAAGGAATGGGTAAACACAAGTTTTTCAGCGAAATCATATATAAAAAATCGGAACTGTATTGTTTGTTCACTTTGCCGTGATAGTCATTTTTACGGGTCACGGAAAAGGCCGATTCTATCACGGGCGGAATAAGTAACGATTTTGAAATTTAAATTAGCTTTAAAGGAGCGGAGAAAAAAAAAAAAAAACGCTTTCCGTATTGATTGGTTTCGAAGAACAGGTGGTAACAAAAACTGTGCTTCACTAGAAAAAACTTCTAAATACGAAATTGTTATTTTTCACTATTACTGAAGCTATTAAAAACGAGAAACATAATCAGAAAAAATATAACATAAGAATATAACCAGAAAGTGCATCTTGGGGTAAGAAAAATTCGAAATCTAGAAAACTACGGAACATTTTCAGGCGATGAACAGCATGAAAGATGCTCAAATTATGTCAGACAAATGTCGTGACATTAAAAACATCCAATAAACAGTCCCAAAAATGTTTGATGAATGTTAGAATTTTGAAAACATGAAAATAAACTTTGAACAAATGACTGAATAACATTATTTCATAGATTTTTTATTTCCGTAGTATATTTGATGTTTCCCGCATTCCGTAGCGATCAATGATTTCCGTAGTGAGTATGGTAAATTCATAAAATTTGGAAGATCGAGGTAGGCAAACAGGAAAAAATGACAAATCATTAAAATTCTACCAAAACAACGTTTTCTGAAGGGGAAAAAAACCGACAACCAGATTTTTTATCTCCGTAGTATATTCGATGTTTCCTGTACTCCGCAGCGATCGACGATTTTTGTAGTGACTATGGGGAATTCGTAGTTTTTGGAAGGTCTGTGATAGGCTAACAGGAAAAATGACAAATCATTAAAATTCCACCAAAACTGAACGTTTTCCGGAAAAAAAAAAAAAAAAAAAAAAAGCTGACACTGGGTTCAAAAACCGGATAGAATCTAATGGAATCAGGATACTTTGCAAGCATTCTTATTAATCATGACTATTTTTTTCAACACCTGTGAAGGTTTATCAATGTTTTTAATGTAATATTTATTAGAACCCAGGAAATTACTGCATAGTTTCTGTTATTGGTCAGGAATCATTGCTAGTCTGTAAAATAAAGTGACCAGGCTGGTATCACATTTCTCCCAATCTCAAACGTAAACACAAAATAATTCTGCTTATTATAAGATATGAAATTCATTTTTGAAAGCTATACAGCCAGTTTTCATTTTGACACCAAGAAGAACCTAACCAAAAATAAATGGAATGAAAAGAAAAATTTAGCAGAATGGAAGCAGCTTCAAAACATAATGTGTGAACATTTTTGACCATTAAAAACTGCTAAGAAACTAAAAATAAGCATTTTTTAGTACATGAAGGTCATGCACAAATTGCTGAAATACTCATTATTGCTGACTGTTATGCCAAGCAATGCAGAAGTTAAGAGAATGCAAGCATTGTGGGCAATGTTCTTGACGACAAGACGATGCTCATGCAAAGAATGACTTAGAAAATACAGCAAATTAAATAAAGTAAGCAAAAGTAAGTACTCCTTGAAAAATTTGACCCATCCACTGCTATCAATTTATGGTGGAGAGATTTTTTGTGAACATAGCGAGAGACCAAATAAAAATGATTAAATTATCTTTCCAATAAAAACTGTCTTGAAAATTTGGTTGATGTGGTTGAAGAAATATATAACTTTTAAGATTATATTTATTCATTTAATTGCACTGGACAATAGACAGTGTGCCCTTGTAACTACTAAGCTTAAATTTAACTATGTCTAAATAAATGAAAGGTATTCAGTGCAGTGATAAAATATGTATACAACACGAAATAGCCGTAAGGAAAGTGGCCACTAGATTTTGCCCACAAACTGGCCAATGGCCACTCGAAAAAATCACCAATTTTAATCTTTAGTTTGATTCCCACTCCAGGGTAATGAAATTTTCAAGTTTTCTGAGAGATGTTACATGGATGACGAGTAAGAGATTGCAAGCAAATTCAGATTTTATTATCTGTTTGCTTTAAATATTCTATCGATTTTCCACGTATTATGAAGAATATTTCTTCCTTCATTGAAGTTGTAAAGGTTTCTAACTTCCCACTGGAAGAGGTGGTAATCTTTGTGTTGTTTCTAGTTCATATTATTCTCGGGTTGATGAATGGTAAAAGATATTTTACCTGCTGTTTGTTATATCTTAATACAGTCGCCTGTTATTGTTGTCTAAGACAAGTAATTTTGTGCTGTTTTAAGAATTGTTGAGTTTTGTTTGCTCTTACAAAGAAGTAATACATTTGAAAGGAAAATAGTGAAATCAGTTTTGGTATAAACCTGACAACTGATGACTTGTCCTGTTTTAGGAGCCCCAAATGACATTGATGGCAATGTCTTGCCTATGTATCGCATTATACTGAAGTATTATTTGCTACATTTGCAAGAATGGAAGGAGGGGGGGGGGTTAGCAAACAGCCCTCACTAAAAGAAATTTCATGAATAATTGCCAAGAAAATAACAGGTTTGTAGATTCCATTCCCAGTGTATCTCAAGAGAGAGTTAAAGTTATTTTATGATTACCTCAGTAAATATTGGAAGCTTTGAAAGTCCTTGAATAAAGTAGAAATGACTGATGTTTTTAAAGCCAAGCTTAACACTTTCAGGAACAGGCAGCAAAGACACTGTTTGATATTACAAGTTGTACAGTTTCTGCAAATGCAGCTGGCCCAAGGGTTGAAAAGTGCTACAAACAGAGCAAGCACTTCTCACACATCAAAGAACTGACAGAAAGATGTATATTGGTAAACACTGAAATTACTTCAAAGTTTTAGCTGAGGCAATCGAGCAAGTACACTGCTTTTTGCTTCTCATGTGGATGGTACAGAATTCTGCACTGTTGTCCATGGGGTTATAAAATCAGATTTTAAAGTAGATACTAGCAGAGATTTGGACTTGTTGGTAGCTGAACATGAAGCAAATGCAAAATTAAATCCATTACCCAACAAAACAGACTATAGCCAACCCGTGAACAAGGGTATCTAATAGAGATGCCAAGATAATATCTACCATATTTTCTGGTTATAACGCAGAGCCATTACACTCTGTTTTATGAACATGTAGCTCTGAAATGCAGTGTTTAACAAGGTGTGGCTTATATCCGTTTTTAGTAATATAAATTTCAATAATTTTTCTTGATATTAAAACATTGTTTCGTGAATTGTTTATGGCAGATACTGAGCTATTAAGAATTTTGGAGTGTCAATTCTTTATTGATTATTAGCGTGGGGGTCTAGTGGTCCCATAAACGAAATAGTGAAACCTGTATGATTATACACGAATACATAATTTAGAGAATAGCAAGGATTTAATCTGGCCATTCAATTTACATGCAAGTGGTTTGTGATTTACTGTCTGAAAATTTTTCAGAATAATGAATTAGCGCCTTTTTCTTTTAGCGAGTTTTTTTTTTTTTCATCACACTTGGGAGAGTAAAACACTGATTTCTTTTCAGCCTTGTACATGGTACAGTCGGTGAGCCCACAACAGGAAAAACAACAAAATTGTGGGTGCTTCCACTATCACATGTGAAAGCCTCTTCATATGTTAAATTTGAATGCTGTCTTCTTTCTAAATACGTTTGTAAACCACTGTAGGTGTTAACCACAGGTTAAACAACATTTACCTTCAGCTGAGCAGTGTTGATAACAAATGCCCTGCTCTGAAACTCTTCCACACTCCTCCCTCTCTCTTATATGGGGTGTCCTTACACAAAGGGTTTTTTACCCATTAGCAGGAAAAGTTACACAAGTACAGCAACAAAACAGTGGTGACTAGACATGAGCATGGGACTAGGCTATGACAAAAAGCCCGGAAATGGATCCGGGCAGGCTTTACCATACAGTATCTTTGACTAAAATGGGCTCGGGCTAAATTTAATTTTTCCTTTCACTTTTTAAGTATTTCTAACATTGCTAACCGAATTAACTAGCACAATGGGAAATGCACAACTGAATGGTTAGGCTTATAGTCTCTCCTTCGCCTGAAATTCTTAATTATTTTTTATTGAACGTATTTCATAACTCAAAAACATCTGTGAGTGTGTTAAGTAACAACTATATATTTTTTCCTAAACTCGACGAAAACTGATATTGTAGCATCCTGGTAAGATTACAAACCAAGCGCATCAAGCCAGACTTCTTTAATTTTAATTACCTTTGAAAAAAGAAAATTATGTGAGCTCTGATTGCACTAAACAGTTATACTTGGTAACTAACTACACTGATGTCCAAAATTAAGGTCACAAACACATATTCTGCAATATCTTAAAAACTAAATGGTTTATTGCAATAAAATTTGGTACATAGATGCCTCATACTATGAGACATGCAATAGAAACATAACAAAATGAACAGGAGGTAAATTGCGTGTGATATGCAAATTAGACCAAAATCGGTCTAAACATGATGCATCATATCTCGGAAACGGTCCGGCTTATAGCGAGTGTGGCCATCCCGCACAGCTTTACAAGTAGCACAACAAGCCCTCATACTGTAAATGAAGTTGTTTATAACAGCTTGTGGCAACAGATCCCATTCTTCTAAAACTGCGGATTTTAACGCTTGGAGGGGTTGATGTCATGTAATGGCTCTTCCTAGAGCATCCCAAACATGCTCTATAGGATTTAGGTCCGGCAACTTAGCTGGCCACACCATACAGAGAATATCCTCTCCCTCCAGAAAATCATCGACCAGCTGAGCTCTGTGTGGCCTCGTGTTATCGTCCGTAAAAATGAAGTTCGGTCCGACAGCTCCCCGGAAGAGTCTTGCATTAGATTTAAGGACCTCATCCCTACAGTGCTGTGCGGTCACAGTACCCCCATTGAAGACGTGCAGTGGTGTACGGCCATCCAACATGATGTCTGCCCACACTAGGATTCCACTTCCACCAAAGTGGTCGATTTCCCTGTTAGGGGGATGATAGCGGGACCCACTCTGTCTCCAGATGAAGACTCGTTGAGAATCATTTTGTGTATTGAATCTCGACTCATCACAGAAAAGTATATGGCCCCAATCTTGCTGTGTCCAAGAAAGAAATTGTTGTTCCAGTTGCTGCAGCGAGGTTTCTAGTGGTCATCCGTCAATGGCGTTTGGCAGTTAATGCCACGTAGATCCTCCGCAGGTGTCGTGGCTCTTAGATGGCCGGGTCTCCTGGTACCTGTTGTTCGGAATTGGTGCCATAACCTGGATACCACCTTTCATGAAACCAGTAACCATCGAGCAACCTCCACTTGAGACTGGCCTGCTTCAAGCCTGCCGATGGCTCTCCACCTCAGTCCATCATCTAAACGATTCTGAGCACTCATTCCAACTGAAATCAGTCAATCTTATAATTTTTCTTGCAAGAAACACAACTCTGAAGACGAAATTCGCAGATGAAGAAAACAGTCACTTTCACGTTCTCTTACCAAACTCACCCTGTTAAGCATTTAACAAACAGTGGATGCTTACTAGATTCACCGTTCCCTCAAGTATATATGACAGCAATTTTAAACATTTTACTGGTTGCTATTGGGATGTAAGGCCAGGTGATGCGTAACATCACAGCCTCTCCTTGACAAATGTCAACCCCGTCTTCTCGTGGTGCATCCTGTTCCCACTAAAGGGGCTCTGACGACCGTCAATAGCGGTATAACTATACCATCGGGATTAGAGGAAATGCTATCCCACACTCACCAACCCGCTTGGCCAGCGTGGTGAGTTATGGCCAAACCCCTCCAAAATGACTCCACAACTTAAATCTTGGCCCTCAGTCTCCGGCAGCTGGAACGTACCTGGCCAAGGCAGCGGCCAGTGCGACATGATGGCAGAGGGTGCTAAGAATCCCCGGAGGACCGGACTAGGCTGCCATCTGATGCTGGCCTTGGCTACGTATAATGGATGCTCCCTATCTTCTGATTCAAGGCTTCTTGAATTTGAAGAGGAACTACAAAGGATCAAGTGGGACATCATCGGGCTAAGTGAGGTAAGGAGAAAAGGAGAAGATCTCATTGAACTGAAAAGTGGACATCTCCTCTACTATCGTGGGACAGATACTGGCAGAACTAGTGGTGTTGGATTTATAATAAACAAGAAACTGAAGGATAAAGTTGTAGAAGTTGAAAGTTCCTCTGACAGAACTGCACAACTCGTTATCCAACTCTCGAGAAGATACCAGGCTCAGATTATTAAAACTTATGCACCCACCACAAGTCATCCTGAAGAAGAAATTGAAGAATTTTATGAGGAAATTCGTCATCTAAATAATAAAGGTAAGCAGCACTTGAAGATAATTATGGGAGATTTCAATGCAAAAACAGGGCAACGGCAACAGAATGAAACTTTAGTAGGTAAATTCGGTCACGGCAACAGAAACCAGCGTGGAAATACTCTCGTTGAGTTTGCAGAGGCAGAAGGGTTTTTCATCTTGAACTCCTTTTTCAAGAAAAAGCAGCACAGGAAATGGACATGGAGACATCCAAATAGGATGACAAGTGAAATTGATTTTATTATGTGTAACAAAAAATTCGTCATAGACTGCAGTGTGCTAAACAAGTTCAACACAGGTAGTGACCATAGATTGCTGAGATGTAAGATGCACCTCAACACTAAACTCGAACGTGGCAAGCTCATAAGACAAACAAAATGTATTGACATAACCAACCTTAAAAAACACCATAATACCTTCAAGTAGGAAGTGAAGAACAGATTCTCTGCTTTAGAAGGCCTGACATCGGAAGAAGTGGATATTTCTGAAGTTAACAGAAAAATAACCAAAGCTCTTATGGAAACAGCAACAAAATTAGCTGGGTCTAAGAACAAGTTGTATGTGAACAAATTATCAGGAAAAACCAAAATGTTGATGCAAAAAAGAAGAGAGATGAGGACAACTAAAGAAGATGTGACTTCCAAAGTGGAATACATAGAGCTATGCAAGACAGTACGAAAAAGTATCACTGAAGACGTAAGGAAATTCAAGTGTAAACTAGTGAGGAAAGCAATTGAAAACAACCAAAGTCTAAAAAAGATAGCAAAGGGACATCTCAGTAAGGGAAGAAAACAAATTATGGCACTGAGAAAAAAAGATGGTTCTGTAACAAGAAATAGAGACGAAATTTTGACAAGAGTGAAAGATTTCTACTCCAAGTTATATGAAAGGGATGATGCATGTACTCCAGACATCATGGAAGGTACCAGAGTTCTTCCAGTCCTCCCAGCAGAAGTTGCACATGCAATCAAGAACATGAAGCGGGAGAAAGCTCCAGGAGAAGATGGAATTACTGTAGACATCATACAAGAAGCAAGTGGAGAAATCGAAACAGTACTCGCCCAAATTTTCACTCGATGCCTTAATGAAGGGAAGATTCCTGAGGATTGGAACAACGCTATAATGATCCTGCTACATAAAAAAGGTGACATTGAGGATCTTAGGAACTACAGACCTATCAGCCTCCTATCAGTGGTTTATAAAATCTTCACTAAAGTTCTTTCACACCGCTTGAAGGTAACACTGGACATGGCTCAACCGAGAGAACAAGTTGGATTCAGGAGTGGCTACAGCACAATAGATCATATCCACGTACTGAGAGAACTAATTGAAAGAGCGAGGGAATATGAACTTCCATTGTGCATGGCTTTTATCGATTATGAAAAAGCCTTTGATTCGGTGAAACCATCAGCAGTTACAATGGCTCTGAAATCCTGCGGTATTGAAGATGCATACATTAATATTATTAATAACATCTATGAAAATGCAAGTGCAAAGATTCGGCTGTTTGAAAATACAACACACATAAAAATTGGAAAGGGAGTGAGACAAGGTGACACCATATCTCCGAAGCTCTTTAACACCACATTGGAAAATGTCTTTCAATCACTGAACTGGAAAAACAAAGGGATAAAGATTAATGGAGATTATCTAACCCACCTTCGTTTTGCTGATGACATAGTCATTTTTGCAACTATCCCATCAGAGCTGCAGAGTATGATCCAAGAACTTGCTGTCAAGAGTAAAGAAGTGGGATTAAAAATGAACTTTCAGAAGACAAAAGTGATGTTCAATGCTTTTACACGAAATGAAGATTTTTCGATTGATGGAGAAAAGCTGGAGATAACAGACACGTACATTTATCTTGGACAGCAGATATCAAGTGAGGGTTACATTGATGAAGAAATTAATCGGCGTACAAAACTTGCCTGGAGAGCTTATGGAAGAAACAGCATAATTTTCAAGAGCAATATGCCATTATGTCTTAAAAGAAAAGTGTTTGATCAATGCATCCTTCCAGTGCTTACGTATGGTGCAGAGACGTGGACCTTAGCTAAAAGAGACATACAAAGGCTGCAGACAACTGAAAGAAGCATGGAGAGGTGTATGCTTGGTGTAACAAGGAGAGATAAGAAGAGGAACTCGTGGATCCGAAAAATGACAGGAGTGGAAGACATCATGATCAGAGTTAAATCCCTGAAATGGCAATGGGCTGGGCATACTGCCAGAAGGACAGACCATCGATGGACAGCCGAAATTTTAGATTGGATTCCAAGGGACAGGAAAAGACCCAGAAGAAGACCACATGGGAGATGGGTGGATGAAATTCGAAAGTATGTGGGAGTGACATGGAGACTGGCACAAGACAGACCTTTGTCCAGCAGTGGATTGATAATGGTTGACAATGATGATGATGATGATTTGGAATTATTGTAAATGTGTTTGTGACCTTAATTTTGGACATCAGTGTATGTATATATATATCCGATAACAAGGGTATCCAGAATTATATATACATAGTATGACAATTGTCATGTGAATCATTCAGACTGTACTTGTATTTTTATGTAAATTATTTATTTAGAGCAGCCAGAGTAAAGCCAAACCACTGGATCAATGAGTTCCATGCTGTTAATACATTCAACTTTACAGCTTCTAACTAGCTGAAACCAGTCAAATTTAATAATTTGCTATTAAGGACTATAATATTTATAAATAAGAGTACATGTGACAGTTTCACCAAATAATAAATAAAATAAATATCAAAACGATCTCTGTCCCAGCAGAGCTAATCATATAAATTTCCATGAATTAAAAAGCACTACAGCTTATATGTGTACATTTATTCAATCTTTAATCAGACCTAATCCACCAGCAAAACGCAATTATCATGTCATGCAGAAACGACAGATTTTATAATGAAATTTAAGGGTTAAAAATCCTTATTTGAATTTGAATGAAAAGAATAAATACAGTTAATTAGGTAAATGAATTAACTTGATACTCTTGGGAAATGAAATGCATTTTGTTGTTTCACCAAATAATAAATAAAATAAATATCAAAACTATCTCTGTCCCAGCAGAGCTAATCATAAAAATTTCCATGCATTTTGTTGCCTGAATATTTTTTTCTTTCTCTTTTTTTGGGGGAAGAGTCAACAATTAATGGGAAGCACTAACATTCTTATCTGATGAAAATATAAATAGGAGTAAAACAATATGCTTCATTTTTTTCCTTATTTACATAGGTAAAATTTGCACTAATGTTCAAACCTGCCTTAAAAAATGAGCCTGTGCTCATCTCTAGTGGTGACGACTGTCATTTAGTGCAAAACTTTCCACGTGTCTGGAGCCCTTTCATTTCCGATGTTATCTGATGTGAATTGCACAGATGATTCAGAATGTATTGAAAATATATAGTTTTCCTTAACACCACTCATTGTGTCATTTATTTTCGATGAAAGTTATTCAAGGTACTATTTTTTTTGGGATTGGAGGTTGAACGACCACCGTGAGCAACTCAATGGGCTATAAGCAGTCGCCCATCCCTAATTTAGGGTCACTGGTTACAGGGAAGGGAGAGAGCCAGTGCCGTAAGACAAACACAACATTCATGCCTCACCGGGATTCGAACCCGGACCCCGTTCGGACGAATGATCAGAGGCCATCGCTTAGACCACTGCGCCACCAGGGCGGCTCAAGGTACTATTAGGTCGCGGTGCTGGGTCAAGTACCCCCCCACCCATTGGTACAAGTAACAAAGTGGAGGTCGGAATGGTTGTCAAATAAAAATTCCTTTGCGATATATTTACTAACGACTTTAAAGTGGGTGCAGTGTTATTCCAAAACCAAATCAAGGAGATACATGAAACTGGTGTTATTCTTGGAAAGCATGGTAGTTCAGTTCTGGAGGCTGTGAAATTCGTCACACCGTATCACACATAAAATATTATTAACAAAAGCAAAATACACAGAGAAAGAAACCAACTCCAAACAATTGCAACGAAAAAAAGCTGAGGAAACTCAAGTGTAGAATGTTTATGTTTCGATAGTCAGATGGATAGGTTTGCCTCCCAAAAGAGAGTGATACATGTTTTATGGTTGAGAAGGGCATTTCAGCTAAACTCTCCCAGCTCCAACAAAAGTAATCCCCTCAGCCCATTTTTTAATTCCTAACGAGTAACGCAAAAGGATGCTTCAGGGTCTGAGGTACTGACTTCTGGCCAATTGCTTGAGCTTCAGGCGAGGCATTTACAGTGTGCCAGCCCCATGGCACTGGCCCTCCCGAAACCAATGGCATCAAATCAGGAATTGGCAACTATGGCCCTAGATGATTGTTGTGGTTGTTATACCCAGGAAGAAACAAAGAACAACACAAAATACATCCACCACTCCCACCCCAAAATCTTAGCAAGAGCACCTATATAAGTAACACGTACTTCAGAATATTTGGAACCATACAGAACAATATCTAAAACAAAACTTTAACTTTCTTAGAATCCCACATAACTTATATCTTTTATTTGAAATTGTTCCAATTTAGCAATTTTAATAAAAATAATCAGTAATAAAACTTTAGTGTAAATAACTAACTGATGAAAACAACAATTCAAATTACTTAAAACTTTTTTAAGGACATTTCTAGGTTTGTTTCATCTAACCATTCACTGCTAAGGCACTTTTTTTTTATCACTGAATACAAATGCCACAGGCTTTTTTTTTTTTAATTTCCTCACAGGTGGCAGATGTGTATTCATTGAGCATGCATGGGTTTGATTTTTGGAAACAGCCAAAAGTCATTCAGTGACAACTCTAGCAAATCAGGTGTGTCATCATGATGTGTAACTTTGTTTTGTTGAATATAAAACAATCTGCACTTCTATGTGCAACAGCTACTAGTGCACTATTGCCTTGTTGGCCTTAAAAGTGCAACTGCTACAAGTTGAAACAAGCCTCTGTTATGAACAGTTCTTTTACCTACCACATGTAAAAGGCAGTCTCATTGCATAATAGTTACACCTTATATATATTGTGCCAATATAAAAAGCCTTAAATATACAAAGTATTCATGTACAATATAAGATTCTTCATTTCAGATGTTTTGGTACACATCTTTGCTTTTAAAATAAGCACAGCTGATCTTACTTTATGTTTTTACAAGAACAAATCTATATTTTCATTCAAGATATCTGAAACATGCAGTAATTATACTAATGATGTATTTTCAGAATTTGATGTCTTAACAGTGTCATTTTTTATTGCAACAAACAAAAATTAAGAGCTTTTAATTTCCTTAGTCTATCCATTTCAATGTGGCCATTCCAGTGGTGCGTTGGTCTAAGTGCTGGCTTCTGACCATTCATCTGAGTTGGGTCTGGGTCCAAAAACGGGTGAAACGTGGACATTGTGTTTGTCTTATGGCACTGGCTCTCTCCCTTCCCTGGAATCAGTGGCCCTAAATTAGGGACAGGTGACTGCTTAAATTGAGTTGCTCATAATGGTTATTAAATCCCCAACCAAAAAAAATCAATGTGTTCAAAATCAACAGGCATAATTTTGAAGAATTGTATTCAAAATTACTGTTATACTGTGATATTTTGTTCTTAAAATATATTTTTTTGTTCAGTTTTATTATTTATGCTATTACTTGTACTTTGCTCCCTCCCCTCTCTGTGTAGGTGTTGTACAAAGCACAGAAATTGATCCCGGAATGTGGGTGGTGGAAGGTGGAAAAGGCTACTGGATTAAAGCCACCCCAAAATAAAAATCAGCAGCATCACTGAGAGTAAACACCTCAGTTGAAAGATATATGGATGACATGTAATCTAAAATGGATGTTTATCTTACAAAATAAAAAATACATACAACTAAATTTTCTTGTGCTGTTTTTTAATTAGTTTATTTAAAATATAATTTCCTGTTTTGCTTCAAGTAGATTGCTAGATACAGAGCAATTTTAACATAGAACTCATTCATTGTTTCACTTTTCCATAATCATCAAGGAGTGGTTCGAAGAACATACTGGTGACTTTCTGTTAATGCCCTGGCCTCCAAATTCACCTGACATGAACCCAATCGAACATTTGTGGTTTGACATGAAAAAGCAGGTTCACGCTAAATCACCACCACTCTGAAATGTATGGGAACTGGAGGACCTGCTGTTGACCTTATGGTACCCAGGGGGCGCCATTTCAACGTGCAGTCTCAGTTTTCTCAGATTTGCGCATGACGTGACACTGGGAGCAAACGCCGCCAAACACGACACCAGACAACCAAGCCGATAGCTACGCTGCACAGAATCTTTGGCTTGGGAACTCAAACTCGTTCTTAGAAAAAACTAAGGTTATTAGATGAAAAAGCATTTCACTTTGGTAAATATACCTGTGTGGATGGTTTGCAATTACCATGTCTTCATAATTTCTAAATATACTTTATAATTACCAAGTAAACCTGGCGGGTTTAAACTCATTCACATGCTTAGAAAAGCATTTCGCTTCGTTGAATAGGCCTGTTGATATTTTGCAATTCATTACTTTTCGTCATAATTGGCAAATATACTTCATAACTAGCTATTTTTCAACATCAGTTGTGCATATTATTGTCTTATATCAGTGTAGCACAATATGCCTGGATGTGCAATAGCAGGATGTTTATCCTACAGTAGGAAGACTCAAGGTTCGGATATTATTTACATTCTTTTCCTGCAAATCCTGATTTGGAAAAACTCTGGGTACTAAAATGTAAACGAAAAGATAATTTTAAAGTTAAAAATGCAAGAATTTGCTTGAAACATTTTACTGTTGAGTTATGTTCGTGACTTAAAATTAGAATTACTTGGATTACCTGACAGAAAGTAATTGAAAGCAAATGACCTATATATAGTCAATCTTCCAGGTCAAATCAGCCATGAGCGTATTACAACTGCTAATCCTCATGAATAGTCGTCCTCCATTCCTAGCGTTCTGAATGTTAGTCCTGCAGCAAATAGATTACATGGACGTGAAGAAAACGAGCATTGGAAACCTTTCAAAATGTGTCTCCAGAGAAAACAAAATTGAAAAATCTGTGTCAAATGAAACTACGTCATCATCTTCAGCTGATGTTCAACTTCTGATGACGAAGATAAGAAATACAAGATTAAGTGTCGAGTGCACCAAATTAAGAGTGCAAAATAAGTGCCTTAATAACAAACTTGCATCTACTTGGGATTTGCGTGAATGTCTGAATAACTCAGCTTCACAAGTGGCAGCTGACGTGAGTAAAGTTTTACGTAAAATATTTACAGAAAACCAGATTCGTTGTTTGCTTTATGACAAAAAAAAAAAAAAAAAAAAAAAAAAAAAATGCGCATGGGGTAAAGGATGACATATGTAAAGCAATTACATTGAGGGCCATATCTGTTAAATCCTACAACTTTTCCCTCTTATTAAATTTGAAATACTACTAAGTTAAACAATTGAGTCCAAAAAATTATGTTAATTTTTTTGTGTGCTGTCAGTAGCTTAATATCATGCCAACTTAAAGCAGTCCCTTTTTGTGGATTTGAGCTAGCCTGGGTTGGGAGGAAGGTTTAGGCAGGGATGGACCGTGGCACACTATCATAAGCCTTATTTTCATTTAAATCCTGCCTGCCATTGCAATATATAATTTTTGAAAGCTTTTTATGCTTTAGTGCCACCTGTTAAAATAAATTGAAAAGCGAACATTTCGTGTGAATTTGTGTTTGCATTTGAAGGCTACTAAGTGGAATTCTGTAACCAACAATAAGATTTATTTTGCAAAAATGAAATGCTGAATGATGAATAACATATTTACTTCTTGTTTGTTTAGCCTGTTAACGGGACTACTTGATGCGGAGATAATCGAAAGGCTAGACTTTAAATAGTTTGAATTTTTAAGAATTTACTTTCGCAGACAATAACTTTATGTAAATAGAACTTCCTGCAAACTACGAAGTTCAGCAATTTGTTTGTTTACAGCAATGCCCTTACATTTCTTTATACAAAAGCTGTTAATTTATTTTCAAAATTAATTAATTCATGAAAGAGGAAATAACAGATCACTTATAAATATGTTAATATTTGAAGTTTGAAATTACTAGTATTTGAAAACATTTTCCTTCACGTTTATTTACATTCCTTGCTAACGTGTAAGCCGTAGCAGCCAGCGGCGACGGCTCTCCCCTCTCGCTGCTTTGCTCCCAGTGCGACGTTATTTCGCCAGCCAATAGTAGCTCGTATCCGAAGTGGCTCAACCTAAAGAGATATCTAATAACCTTGATAGTACCAAATACCTCAGGATACTTATCGCCACCTCATCGACTGGTCGCTGTTTTGCGGGCTAGAGGGGTCCCCTACAGTTTACTAGGTAGGTGGTCATGATGCAATGGCTCATCAGTGTATCTGGCTACTTTTAGAAGCACATGGGTCCATGCTTCCTGCAACTAGTTCTCTTTCAAACTCATCCATACAGGTATATCATCACACCGCTGCTTATACCTGCTATGAAAACATTTACCTAAAAATTTTTTAAGGACTACAGAAAAGACTGAATTGTAAATTAATGGTTTACGCTTAATTTCAAATGCTTCATGTGACTTAAGCAAGTTGCTGGAAGTTTAGCAAAAATACTGTCTATGCATGCATATAAGATAACTTTCTCAGGTTCTTCACACCTATATGTTGAACTCTAATTCCCAGCAAAATATTCCTATGTTCAAAACAAAAGGAAGACAGCACATCAACAAAACTATTAGGTACAAGCATTTAAAAGATTCAATAGCACTCCTCCTTTCAAAACTTATTATTAAGGTGATATCAATACTTATATGCTTTACCCCAAGGAACAACATGCAATATTTTTTTTTATTTTTTTGCATAATGAGAGCACTCATTGTTTTAAAACTTTTTTTTTTTTTGTTAACTGTGGAAGTACATACATTTTTCTTTTGCTGATAAAAATGTTTTACTACCTGATTACACATTGGAAATGAATTCACCCATTCATAAATCAAACAAGTATCAATAAATGTTTTACTACCTGATTACACATTGGAAATGAATTCACCCATTCATAAATCAAACAAGTATCAATAAAATACATGTTTATTCAATTTTTTTGTTTCTACAAATAAGATATAAAAATAGACAGGATGATATTTTAACACTTATGTTTCTTTTCATTTTGGAAGAGATTTCTGTTTTATTACATTTAGTAATTTGTGTGTAACACCCCATACAAGATTGATATCAACGTCATCTGGAACATCGCTTGACAGAAGATCTTCTAAACTTTGTCTGAAATGGTCCATTTCGTGAATACGAGCTGCAAAATAGAACAATAATGAATGAATAATATTGCATAACATGCACAAATAAAAGGGAATATATATATATACAAATAAGTAAAACACAACAAAATATTCAGTGTTTTGCTCTCGCATGATAGCAATTATTTAATCCTCTGATGGCCTATTTGCTATTATTACATACGTGTATCATTAAGCTGTTCTCTGAGATTCAGAGGTTAGTTCCTCAAAGAAAATCTACCAAGTAAACATTTACCTGATGGAACAAAATTTATTTAATGTTGGTGTATCAAATGTCTCCATTTACCACGATCTCCATTAACATCCATCACAGAGGTGCTTACTCACGGTTGCCACTCATATTGGCTTTAAAAATTCCCCGAGTTTTCCAGGTTTTCAAGATAATTTTGCGGGAATTTCAGGTAAAATTTACAAATTATGTATAATTACATAATAATATACATACTTAATGCCAAATCTTTAATGCAATATATTCAAAAGCAAGAAAGATGACACTGAATTTGCGGGTGTAACGAGCACATCTTTTGAATCCGTTCCGATGCAAATTAAATTTATCAAAGCTATTCAAAGTCAATAGAACTAGTATGGAAAACATTAGCATCTGACTGAAGAAAGTTTTCCAATCGGTTTTTTATTCCCGCAGATATTGCTGTAAACAGAACCGTGAACTCATATTGGCTTTAAAAATTGGCCCTCTGGTTGCAGACTTGTGCGTTAAGAAAAATTTGAATTTATATAAAACATTTTGCGGGCGGTCGTAGTGAGCGATGGGTTTGCCTCCTCGGGGCGCTCCGTGGTAACAATGGCACACACAACAGCAACTAGGGCCTCTGTGAATCTTGGAGAGGTGCAAGCTAGTTCTGTGTGAC